>JASDDO010000004.1:323959142-325313287 GCA_030015575.1 Agapanthus africanus
TTATTATTATTAATTTTTTTTATTATTATTAAAAAAAATTTATCGGCTTTGAGATACTGCAATCCACCGTAGTTTATCGACAATCTCGGTCAACAGCTAGTTTTAGGGACATAGTGGTCCATTGTTAGTTTAAGGACGTTTCGGGTCCGTTGCTAGTTTAAGGACATTTCGGTCCGTCGTTAGTTTGAGGACGTTTCGGTCCGTTGTTAGTTTGAGAACATTTCGGTCCGTTATTAGTTTAAAGGACGTTTCGGTCCGTTGTTAGTTTGAGAAACATTTCGGTCCGTTATTAGTTTAAGGACGTTTCGGTCCGTTGAGCCAGCTACTACTTATAAAGTTTGGGCTTAGGAAGATAGCGAGCGGACCATAGTCGTCGTCATCTATCATTGACCTAGGCCGTGACTCGTCAGGCGCAGTATTTCTTCAAGAAGCGACCGTTTATTGGCCTGAAAGGTCTTTCACCATGCATATCCATAAGTAGGTACACTCCACCCCTGGTAGACCTTGTCTATGATGTACGGGCCTTCATAGTTTGGCTCAAATTTTCCCCGCTTGGCGCGATTGGGGATCATAGGTGTTTTAACCACTAGCACGAGTTCGCATTGGCGGAATGTCCTCGGCCTGGTCAATCTTTCATTTGGGCGCGTCATCTTTGCTTTGTAAGCCTCCAGATTTTGTTGCGCTATGAGCCGAGTCTCATCAAGGGCATCAAGCTCCTCAAGCCGAAGGTGAGCATTCTCTTCGTCCGTCAGCTCGTAGTGGACTGCCACTCGTAGAGAGGGTAACCTCTATCTCGAGGGGGGAGTACTGCTTCTGTAACCGAATACCAACGCGTATGGCGTTGTGTTCGTGGCCGTTTTGAACGTAGTTCGATATGCCCAGAGAGCTTCTTGCAGTCTCTCGTGCCAGTCCTTTTTGTTTCGGGACACCGTCTTCTTCACGATCTTTGTCAAGGTTTTGTTGAAAGCCTCAGCTAGACCGTTAGCTCGGGGATTATAAACTGAGGAATATCTCCAGTCTATGTTGTGTTGCTGCGCGAAGCAACCTAATCTTGTGGCTTCTGTAGGCTGGCTCGTTATCGGAAATGATCCGTCGCGGAGTTCCAAACCGATAGATGACGTGCGTCTTGAAGAAATGGAGAATATTTTCCTTCTTCACTTCCCTTAACGGTATTGCTTCTGCCCATTTGGAGAAGTAAATCAGTTGTCGTCAGGATGAAACGATGTCCCTTGGATGATGCTGGTTCGATGGGGCCGATCACGTCGGTCCCCCACATTTCGAACGGCCAGCTAGCCACCGTTGGATGTAGCGGATTTTGGGTGCTGATGGATAAAGTCTCCATGGATTTGGCACGAGTGGCATTGTTTCGCATACTCGAGGCAATCCTGGATCATTGTTGGCCAATAATAGCCCATCCGTTTAATCTTCAACTTCATCTTCGGGCCGGCTTGGTGAGAAACCGCAGAGTCCGTCGTGAACTTCCTAAATGACTCTTTTTCGCTTCGTCAGGTCCCAGGCATCTCAACCACAGAGAGTCGAATGACCTCTTGTACAAAGTATCGTTGACGAAGGTGAAAGACATAGCTCGCTTCATGAGCTGATGTCTTAAGGACGCATCTTCAGGCGTTTGACGGGATTTGAAGTATTCTATGAAGACTTCTCTCCAATCTCCAACCTCCTCTTGGTCATTCATTTGCAGGGCCGTCTGCTCAGTTGCTTCCTTTTCCTCGGATGATTCCGGCGATATTTCTGCCGGAGTAAGAACCCGATGACTTTGTACCACGATTCTTACGTCACCAAGGTTCTCGTCAGCTAGTTCTTTAGCAAGCTTGGCTAATGCATCCGCTTTGCTATTTTCGGCACGCGGTATGCTTTCCAAGGTGTAGGAGGGGATTTGAGTCAGCAGCCGATGTACTCTCTCGCCATACTTCACCAGCTCTGGCTTGCACGTCTGGTAGTCGCTATTTACTTGACTAACGACCAGTTGGGAATCTCCGTATATCAGGAGGTTTTCAATTCCCATGTCGATGGCGATCTCGAGGCCTGCTACCAAAGCTTCGTATTCGGCCTCATTGTTCGTCCTCGGCTCTGTTAAGGAAAAAGCGAAGTGCATTATCCCTCCTTGTGGAGTTACGAAGATGAGGCCTACCCCCGATTTGATTATAGGGGGTGCTTTGCTTGCGCTTCTTCATGGAGGATGCTCCATCGAAATAAAGCTCCCAGCGGGTATCACTACCGTCAATCGCATCAAACGTATGCTCGTCTGGCAGCTCGCAATTCAGAGGAGAATCGGCAGGTATCGGATGCTCAGCGAGGAAGTCGGCGATGGCCTGGCCTTTCACCGCCTTAAGAGGCTGATAAGTTATCGAAAACTCCATTAAGAGCAGGGCCCATTTAGCGAGTCTCCTGTCAATATGGTCTTCGACATTAAATATTTAAGGGGGGTCCACCCTTCGAAATGAGACGGACTTCATGCGCCAACGCATAGTGCCTGAGCTTTAGTTATCGCAAAGATCAACGCCAGGCAGTGTTTTTCAATGGGGGAGTAGTTGCCTTCTGCCCCTAGTAGAAACTCGACTCAGATAGTAGAGTGCTCTTTCTTTCCCTTGATCGTTCTCTTTGCGCCCATAATGCGCCTAAGGAACCTTCGAGGGCGGTTTGTATAAAGAATGAGGGGCTTTCCCCTTGACCGGAGCAGCCAGCACTGGCGGGTTCTGCAGGTATTGCTTGATCTCGTCAAGCGCAGCTTTTGGCATTTATGATCCCAGACGAACGGAGTTCCCTTCTTCAATCAGGTGACTATAAGGGTGGCATTTTTCCTGAAAGGTTGGCTATAAAATCGCCGGATGTACGCGAGCTTCCCTTGGAGAGACCGCAATTGTTTGAGAGTCCTTAGCGGTGGCATTTCCATGATCGCCTTGATCTTCGACGGATCTATCTCGATACCTCGGTGGCGGACAATGAATCCTAGGAAACTTGCCCTGAGGACACCCCGCACCGCGCATTTGAGGGGGTTCATCTTCAAGTTGTATTGACGAAGGCGTTGAAATACGGTCTTCAGATGCTCGAGATGTTCCTCGTATGATTTGCTTTTCACGACGAGGTCGTCGATATAGCATTCGATGATTTCATGTATAAGGTCATCGAAGATCTTCGTCATGGCCCTTTGATAGGTGGCACCGGCGTTCTTTAGACCGAAGGGCATCACCCTGTAGCAGAATATTCCCAGAGGGGTCCGAAAAGCGGTATGCTTCTGGTCTTTGGGATGCATCTTTATCTGATTGTACCCTGATGAACCATCCATGAAGGAGAAAACCTCGTGAGTGGATGTGTTATCTATCATCAGCTCTGTGACTGGCACTGGGAAATCATCCTTCGGGCAGGCTTTATTGAGATCCCGGAAGTCCACGCATATGCGCACTGTCCCATTTTTCTTCATTACCGGGACGATGTTGACGATCCAGTCAGGATATTGAACCTCTTGGATAAACCCAAAGTCGATCAGCTTCTTGATTTCGGCGTTGATGCTCATCTCAAGCTCGAGCCGCATTCTTCCCGGCGCCTGTTTGACTGGCTTGACGTCCGGGGATATTGCCAGTTTTTGGACAGCAATTTCTGGATCTAGTCATGGCATTTCAGAATAGTTCCATGCGAAACAATCTCTATGCTGCATAAGCACGTCTTTTAACGCAGCCACCCTTTCTTCAGATAGCAGCTCGCTGACGAATGTCGGTCGTAGGTCGTTCGCCGTTCCCAACTCAATCTTCTTGAGGTTATCTGCAGTAGTATGTATGTCATCTTCCAGCTCTTTCGGCGCTGGTGGAAATTCTGAGATTACCTCGTCGTCATTGTTTTCGAAGCACCAGGGAAAGTCATCCATATTCTCGGGCTCTTCTTTTGATACCGTTATCATACGACAGGTACGAGCTCGTTTCCAAGACCGATGTGGATTTGGTTCTTCTCTTGTGGCTTTGGGTTCGTGCTTTTGTGGCGGCGTTACCCTCCAGCTATCGGATAAAGCAAATCTGCCTTGCTGGTATTGGTCTTCGACCCAGTTCTTGAAGGTGAAGCAGTCTTCGATAGGGTGTCCTATGGCTCGGTGATAAGAGCAATAGCCCGGATGAGAGACATCATTAGCTTGCTCAGGGTGTTTAGACTTCGGAAGTGTAATCATTCGATGTTTTAAAGCTAGGTCAAGTATCTTCCGTGTCTTGTCTTAAGGGAAAGAATACGCCCGACTCATCTTCTTCATGAGGGACAAATCCGGACCGCGCAATACCCGATCACATGACTTCTCGGTCCCGCCTTGTCGCTGTTGAACGCCTTTTCTGCTTTTTGACTTGTTTCTACCTCTACGTCGGGCCTTTTGCACAACAGGTTGACAGGGAGGAGTATTTTCGTGTTTGGCAGCCTGTTGAAGAAGACGTTGCGTCCTGGCTTTCTCGTAGATGGTCATTTCGCGGTTATGGTCGTCCCGAGCTTTTTGACCAGCTTTCCTGATAGGCTTGTCCATTCGCTCTTCAAATGACGGACTCGGCACTTTGATTGCGGGATCTAGTTTTGATATGGGGTCGGCGTTTCCCGACAGAGCGTCCTCTTCTTTATCGAAGTTATATATGGCGTAGCTACCGTGGACTCGTTCCCGTTTCCCGGATCTCATATATCCAAGCCCAAGCGTTTCTATTCTCCCGTTGGGCAATTTGCGCTGAGTCCCAGGGACATCCCAAATCCTGTTATAGAATCTAGCTTGTCGAATAGTCTGTTTTAAGGGTACCCCTTGGCGCCTCAATAGCCTTTTCAATCCGTTTGTGTAATATCTGGGCAAACGGATGGGTTGGAGCCTGTCGAGTGTTGAATCCACGCCATGCCAGATCTCTTTCTCCACTCTTGTTTCTGAGGATCGATAGAATATGATCGCCTTTTCGCCTTTTCGCTTGGGAGGGACGTAAAACGTCTGCATGTCTTGCACATTGTAAGCTTCAAGAGCATCAAGGTCTTTGTAGTGCTCCCGCGGAATCATGGTAATTTGCAAACTCCGATCATCGCCAGGGGATGCTTGTATTGACGGCCGACTGGAGAATACGGCATTAACCTCATCTTCCGAGTCACTTCCGAAGAGCAGTATGGGGGCGGACGGTCCCGGGTTGTTGCGTCGAGACGGCCCAGAGTAAACTATCTCTTCTTTTTCTTTAGTATCACCCCCGAAAACCGGGATGGTGGTAGCGGTTTTGTTCTCCGGTTTGTGACACCTCTCTGTGTCCTCGAAATCTGGCAAAAAGTACTTTGCATCTTCGTATTTGCGGACTTCGTTCACGGAGAATGGGTTTAGCTCACCTGTTACGGTATACTCGAGACCATCCTTGAAATACTTCATACACTGATGTTGCGTAGAAGGGATGATGTTGTACTCGTGTAACCAAGGCCGGCCGAGCAGAGCATTGTAACATGTCTTGGCATCTATGATGTGAAACTTAATGTCCGTGACGAGTAGCCCAAAGCGTAGCGTCAATATCACAGACCTAAGAGTTCTCGATGATTGGGAGTCGAACCCGGAGATGGTGATCTTGTCCCGAGCAAGGTGCTAGACGCTCATGCAGATTTCTTTCAACACTCGCACGTTGAGGAGATTAACGGAAGACCCATTGTCGACCAAGATTTTGCCTATCTTTATGTCATGGCAATATCCAGAGACGTATAGGGGACGGTTGTGGTCGCACGTCCTAAGGAGCAGGTCTTCATCACCGAAAGTGATATCGGCCGTGTGCACTTCTTCCAATTCATCCTTCATCCTTTCTTCGGCGAGGAAGGCTTGGAATTGCTCCGGCTCCTGTAGAGCCTTAATTAGTGAATCCCTTGCCTCTTTTGATAATAAGAGGGCGTCTAGAATGCTGAGCTGCGAAGGTAGCTTCCTCAGGTGCGCTAGGATGTTGTAGTCCACCCTACTCTTCTTAGGCGGATCCTTGGCAGTCAGCTCTTTCATAACTTGGTCATCTAAGGTGATATCCTCAGCGACCTTTTCCTTTCCCTTATCTTTTCTAGTTGAGGGTCCGAGATTCTTTTCTGGAAGCGTGCGATTGCGCAGCTGAATGTTTTCGCAGGCTTCTGGTTCTTCCTCTTTTCCCGAGGTGGACTCTTTAAAGAGGGGGCTAAGAGCCATTTCATCGTCAGAGTCGCTCCCAAAGGTGAGAACCTGTGATCCTCCGGCGTTGACCGTGCGACAATTGCCAATAATTCTTTTGTGCCTGTCGGTTGTACTTCTTTGCTCCCGACGAGTTCTGCGTTTCATTCGCTTAAAATGTTGCCGGTGAGCAACATATCCCTGCCACCATATCTTAAAAGCGTCGCACTCCTCAATAGGGTGTGAAATCTTCCGATGATACGAGCAGTAATTAGGGTGCCTCTCTGTCCCATTGAGCGTGTTTTCTTTCGAGGGTGGTAGCTTCATTCCCATTGACATGGCTTTGGCAAACCTTTTCCTCGTCTTGAATATGTTTTTATCCATGTCGGATGCCTTTTGATCTGGCGGGAGTACCTCAACTCTTTCGTTTAATCGCCTGCGTTTGGCTCCTTCTGATGCGGCCATCTCACGCTCCTGGTCGGCTTTACTTTTCAAACGAATTTCGTCTAGAAAGAAGTCGATCATTTCGTCTGTCGGCCACACAAGCTCCGGTTCAGGCTCTGCCCCCAGTTTCTTAGTGCCAGGAGTTTTTTCATCGTCGGTAAATGAGTGGGAGATCACATTACAACTTGCCACGTATCCCTCGGATTCATCCGACGAACTCTCCCCCTCATCTTCCTCTTGGAAGACGTGGTTGAGAAACTCTTGGAGTGTGATGGGAGTCCGGGCCTTTTGATTATATTCTTCCAGCGCGTCAATTTATTTCTGCAAGTCCGTACGCTCGTTGTCATGCTTCACGGGCTCCTTAGATTTCTTCTTCTTCTTCTTTGAAGATTTCGATGGCTGGGTGTGAGAGCTCGGGCCTTCACCACTAGTCTTCGGAGTTGGACGCGGCTTCAGCATCCCTTCAATGATCTGAGGCTCAAGCGGGTTCTTCTACCTGACTGCCGGACATGTTTTAATATCGTTCAGCATCCTCTTGGTTTTTGCTGAAAGCACGATTTCCCATGGAGCTTCTTCAATGAAAGAACAAGTTGCCCCCGGTGTGTCCGTCTTCTTGGGAGTGTGAGGTTGTGGTGGGTTCACCTTCCACTTCTCGGACAGCGAAAACTTGCCATGTAGGTATTGATCTTCAATCCATCCTTTGAAGACGAAGCAATCCACAATCAGATGGCTTACTGTTTGATGGTAAGGGCAGTAGTTGGGGTTATTCACCTCACTGGGTTGCGGCGGTCGCCTTGGATTTGGCAAGTTGATAAGCTTGTTGCGTACCGCCAGCTCGAATAGCCTCTTCGTCTTATCCCACGGGAATGAGTAGGGGCGCTTCATTTTCTCATTGTAATACCGCCGTCTTTCTTCCAGCTGATCCGCCAGCTTTGGGGCACTGGGTTGCTGCTGAGCGTTCGCAACGAAGGTTGCCTTCCCTTTACCCTTGTCATTCCGAGGTTCTGGCTTCGGGGGATACGGTCTGTGACCCATCTGGTCCATCTGGGCCAACTTGTCGATTAAAGCCTGGAACGTGGTTGGCTTAAAAAACATCATGAACTGTGAGATAGTTGCATGAGGATCTAGGGTACCCACGAACATGCCCACTGCGGGCGCTTCCTCAATGCGTTGTTCGCATTTCGACCACAAGTTTCGCCAGCGTATAGCGTACTGGACCCACGTCTTGCCCGGTTTCACCCTGGCATTAATCAATGTCGTTATCGGGGTACGTTCGCTGGCACTTGCGAAACGTTGGGTAAACAGCAGCTCCATCTCCGCAAATGTTTTAATAGAGTCATTTGGGAGCTCACAGTACCACTCGAACGCCGTTTCTGACAAGCTACCAACTAACTGGCGAAGCAAGAGCTTATCGTCGCCGCCGGTGTTACCGCAAAGCGCCCTGAACTGGGCAACATGCTGGTGGGGATTGCCCGTCCCTTTATAGACGTGAAATTTTGGTATTGTATGCCCGACGGGTACTTGATCTGGTCATACCAGCTCGGATATGGTCGCCCCGTCCTGACAACTTGACCGGCTGCCTCAGTCGCCAGGTGAACCCGTATCTGCTGAGCTATATATTCTTCTAGGTCAGCTTTGGAGATTGTTTCCTCCTTGGCTGTTGACAGAGCGGGTGGAGGATTTTGACGTTTCTCCCCTGTCGTCTTCAAGAACGATTGGAGGATCTTCAGTAGGAGGCTCTTGTTGGATCATTGTTCCCACAAAAAATTTCTGCGCAAAAGAGCCCAAGGTATCAAATGGCGGCGATACGCTTAAGAAAATGGGAACCAGTATCTTCCGGGCTGTTTTTTGACAAACTCCCGAATGAGAAACAGATAAATTCTGATGGTATCGAAAGCGGCTCGAAAAATCCTTCGATTTGATATATTATTGGCCTCGTAATTCATCCGGGATCAAAAGTTATGAGGAATTACGTGTCCACACGTGATGGGCTTTTAAGAACCCGCTGGAGGAGTTAAAAGATACAATAAAAACTCAGAAAAGACCCCAATGGGGCATCACGTGCTCACACGTGACCATGGGTCACGTGCAGACACGTGATGGGCTTTTGAAGCCTCTAAAATAATGAATAGAATTTAATTCTAAAAGTCAGAAAATACCTCAACGAGGTATCACGTGCTTACACGTGACCAATGGTCACGTGTTGACACGTGATGGTTAAAACTGAAACATAAATAAGCGGCTGAGAAAGGAACCCAATTGGGGGTCACGTGCTCACACGTGACCAAAGGTCACGTGCCAGCACGTGACTGGCTTTAAAAGCATTATAATTTAATAGAATTAAATTCTAAAAGTTTCTGAATCTTTCCAAATGGAAAAGGGTCATGGGGAACCGTTGGATTAAAAATCCAAGGGTGATTAAAAATCACCAATTTATAGAAGAACCTTGGACAAGGAAAGATTTCCCTGAAAATCTCACCAGGATAACAAATAGAATATCTTTTGGATTTAAAATCCACGGTGAATAAAATTCACTGAATGATCTAAAGGCCCAGATTAATGATGAATGCAAATCAAATCTCTCAACATACAAATCAAATCTCTTAATGAGAGATTTGCTAAACAAATTGATTCTCTTCCTTCTCCTATAAATAGGAGCCGAGAAGAGAAGGGGATCTACTTTTTTGGGAGAAGAAACAGAGGGAGGAGAATTTAATTCTCAAGAGAAAAAAGAAAAGAGGGGAGAATTTAATTCTCTGCAAAAGAAAAACCCTAGGTAAGAAAAGAGAGGCTTCAAAAGAGAATTTAATTCTCAAAATCCAAGAGTTTAACTCTTATATAAAAAAAAAGAACTTAGTTCTTCTTCTGGTTGAAGATCTGCACAGAGCACATCTCCCCATAGGATGAGAATTTAATTCTCATCGGGTTGAGATCTTGCCATGCAGATCCTAAACTTAGAAGGGGAATTGAGTTTTGAGAATTTAATTCTCCCAAACTCACAGGAGTTTAATTCCTCCTAAAATGAAACTGGGGTTTAACCCTAATCAAGAATTTAATTCTTTTACATATCTGGGAATTTAATTCCTTTAAAAAGAAATCAGGGTTTTATCCTAAATAAGAATTTAATTCTTTCACAATAGGAATTTAATTCCTCCAAAACAAAATTAGGGTTTAACCCTACAGAGAATTCAATTCTTAAAAGATCTCTGTTCATGAAAAAAACTAGGGTCACGTGCCCCCACGTGACCCTTGGAAAGATCCCCTGCAAAGAACTTTGAAGCATCACCTCACGTGCTCTCACGTGACTCCCAAAACGCAGAAAGAAAAAGAAAAGGAAATGAAAGCTTTGGGCGCTCTCACGTGTTATCACGTGACCCCTCAGCAAATGCTTTAACAATTGGCGCACAGATCCCCATCACGTGCCAACACGTGATGCTCTAAAATAAAAACAAAAGTGTTTAACACTTATTCGCAGATTTGAGGATAAACCAAAAAGAGATCTGGCTCCACATTTAGGGCACCCTCACGTGTCACCACGTGACCCCATAATGAGCATTCTAACAGACCAGAGCGGAGGCCGCCATCACGTGCTCACACGTGATGGCCGTCAGAATTAAAAGAGTTAAACACTGATCTGCAGAATAAAATAAGGGAAATCAGGGCGCTCTCACGTGTCCACACGTGACCCCTCTCTCCTTAGTGTTTAACACTAATCAGAAGACTTTGTTCCCAGTGTTTAACACTGATTTGCTTTAGTGTTTAACACTAATTTGAAATCTCTGATTACCAGTGTTTAACACTGATTTGCTTTAGTGTTTAACACTAATTTGAAAGCCCTGTTGCTAGTGTTCAACACTGGTTATCTTTTAGTGTTTAACACTAACTTGCTAATCTTATTCCCAGTGTTCAACACTGTTGGTCTTTAGTGTTTAACACTTGCTTTAGCCCAATTGGCTAAGTTTCTAGAAGCAAAGCCTCTCCTTCAATGGACCAACAGAGGGCCAATATTTCAAACATAATTGGACTTAGCCCAAACTGGCCATAAGTCCTCAAATCATCTTGAACTGAGCACATCTGCTCTTTCAACCAACTCATTGGTTCAAGGGTACATCTCTGAACTCCTCTGATATTTGTCGTTGTAATCCTTCAACGTCTTCAGAGAGGTGATGGGTCCCGAAGACCACACATCAAGACGGACTGTGGGGTCCTTAAACCCACGGACTTATGCGTCCTTAAACTAAAATACGGACTGTGGGGTCCTTAAACCCACGGACTTATGCGTCCTTAAACTACCTATGGACCACTATGTCCCTAAACTGGTATTGGACCACTATGTCCTTAAACTGGTATTGGACCACTATGTCCCTAAACTGGAGATGGGCCACCATGTCCCTAAACTGGAGATGGACCACCATGTCCCTAAACTGGCAATGGACCACTATGTCCCTAAACTGGAACAACAGAGCCCCCAAATGCTCTTTTGTCGGATCTAAACGATCCCGTTTAAGTTGATCTTAGCCTCAAATACGGCTAACGTATCCTTAAACCTTCAAACAGACTTTAGTCCCAAATTGGACTATAAATCCCCCAATCAATTTTGGTTCAAGGGTACATCTCTGAACTCCTCTGACATTTGTCGTTGTAATCCTTCAACGTCGTCAGAGAGGTGATGGGTCCCGACGGCCATACATTAAATGGACCACTATGTCCCTAAACTGGAACAATAGAGCCCAAATGCTCTTTTGTCGGATCTAAACGATCCCGTTAAGTTGATCTTAGTCTTAAATTGGACTAACGTTTCCTTAACAAATGTTTAAGTTGATCTTAGCCTCAAATATGGCTAATGTATCCTTAAACCAAAACCCCAAAACCAAATCTAAGAAAATACGGATTTGGACTAGTCCACGCCCTACGGGCGATGACACAACTCAGTCTCCGTATACAATCCACGGGCAACCAAACACAAAACAAACACCCACGATACGAAGTGACCAGCTGGAGAAGGAGAAAGTTGTTACCGCGATGCGGTAGCGTAATTAACTGCAGGGGCTTGCGCCTGCAGGGAAGAGCGTCCCCACAATCAAAAACCCCTCAAGCGAGGGGGAATCTGACGAAGTCTGCTACATCGGTCGTATTCGTCTAAACCTCCGATACACGGTGCCATAAATCAACTTGGCATCTTCGAAGAGGTGGACGGATAAAACCAATTAGCATCTGCCCCGAATCTCAGGCAAGACAGTCCATGTCTTGGCCGCCGTTCGGAGGGGAACAGATTCTGGCACGCCCGGTGGGACCTTTTCCACTTTCCACTCCACACTTCGTGTGTCGTGTTCGCGAACGAATCGCGGTTTATTGTGGTTGCCTGTGGATTCGAGGTACTAAGATTTGGTGTCTTTCTCCGTGCAGAAAACAGAAGATCAATGGCTTCAAACTGCACTGCCTGCAACTGCAACTCTCGCTCGGTCCTTGCTGGAGGAGTGACTTATGGGCCCCAAACGGCCTCCCTTTTCAAGATGCCAGTAGAGCAGGTAACTCAGGCCACCACTGGATTATTCTTCGGGACCATGCTCCCACCGTTGAGCTTCAATGCCACAATGACGTTGCAAGAAGCCCCAAAGAAGTCGGTCATTGATCGGCTTACCACTGCCGTGACCCCTCTTAACGGGTCGCCCAGCTTCAATACCTCAGTTTTCAACAGACTGGGCCAGAACGTCTGCAAACCTGCGATACCCGAAGCTGCCATCCCAAAGCGGATAGCTATCCCGGCTCAAGCAGACGAAATCATTGGAAAGGCTCCTCCTTCCAAGAAGTCAGTTTTTACGAGGCTGCCCATTCCGGTTGCTGCTCCAGGCGAGGTCCTCAAAGCTGCATCCCCTGCTCAGAGGGGGCATGAAGAAGCTTATCCAACAACGGAGGTGATCTCATCCGCACGACATGCTCGACGTCGCCACTGGCGCCGAGTGAGGAAGGCTGGGGGCAACTCCCCCTCTGGGATAACTCCGCCAGCTCCAACGGTGGGGATCGATGCTGCTATTCCAACCGGGAACAGCTTTGAATTGCTGAACACGGTGCGCAGAAACTCTCCTACTGCGGTACTGAAAAGACTTCCTTCACCTATGAAGAATGCTACAGAGAAGAAGCCGGAGCAACCTCCTCAACGGTTATTCTCTCAAATTTACAAGGTCTGGCGTCAAGTCCAAAACTCCGTGATAGATCAAGACTGTCTCCGCCGACAGAAAAAGATGAAGGTTCGGCAAGAAGAAAATCCCCATGTCAAGCCACAAAAAGTAACGGCTACTTGGGTGCCCACTACAATGGTCCCCTCAACTTCAACCACTCAAAAGAAAAGGAGGCCGCAAAAAGCCCCTGTGAACATGGCGAACCGTAAACGCGCTGAGCACAAACACCCCAAGCCTGGGGGCATGGTGGTGCACACTGTTTATATGGCTTCTGGAAAGGAGGAAAGCCGTGCTTCGATGGGTCACCAACCGCTCACCCGATCCGTAACAAAAGCCCAGGAGCAGCAACAGAAGCTTCCGGAGATGATGACTGCAATGGCCGCACTTACCGGGCCAAAGGAAAGTTCGGAGGCATCATCAGAGCAGCGTCATGAACAAGAAACTGACGCTGACTACCTACGCAGAGTCCTCGAAAAGAAGGACAAAGAAGCCGCAGAGCAAGCGGCTAACATAAAACAAATAGCGCTTCTCTTCCAAGATATGGTAGGGATGATGATCCGGCAAGATCCTCCTGCTGAAGATCCTCCGATTGTTCTTGAAGATGACAAAGGAGAGACATCGAATCCTCCTTCGGCTCTTTTAGCTGCCAAGGAAGATACCATTTCTAAGGCCGCACTGGATGACCATATAGCTCAGCAAATACGAGCTCACCAGGCAAATGAAGCGGCTGGGCAAATTGCTAGAACCGGACGACCCTACCCGGGCTGGTATGACCAAATTAGTTACCCGCCGGGATATACGATCCCTAAATTCCATGTATATAAAGGGACAGGGAATCCGCATCAGCACGTCGCTCAATTCAGGGCCTTATGCGGCAATACTGGAGGCGATGACAAATTGTTATTACGACAATTCGTCGGCAGCTTAGCAGAAACAGCCTTTGAATGGTATTCGGAGCTACCTGACGACTCTGTCAAAACATTTGCAGAGATGGAGCTGCTGTTTACACAAAGATTCGCGAGTGCTAGTGAACGCACCCCGATAACAGCACTGATCAATGCCAGGATAAGGCCAGGCGAAACGTGGGTCCAATATGCAACACGATGGCGGAACCTATGGTCGAAATGCGAACAACGCATAGAAGAGGCTCCTGCAGTAGGCATGTTTGTGGGTACCCTTGATCCGCAAACGACCATCTCACAGTTCATGATGTTCTTCAAGCCGACCATCTTCCAGGCCTTGATTGACAAGCTGGCCCAAATGGACCAGATGGGCCATAGGCCTTCCTCTTTAAAGACGGAGCCTTGGAATGAAAAGGACAAAGGGAAAGAAACCTTCGTCGCCAACGCTCAACAACAACCGAGCAACTTAAAGCCGGTTGTTCGCCAAAACAACGTGCGTCCACGTCCATCCCTCGAGGAGAGACTGGGACGTCCTTACTCGTTTCCCCAGGATAAAACGAGAAGACTGTTCGAGGTGGCAGTGCGCAACAGACTCATCAATATGCCGAGTCCAAAGCGTCCGTTGCAGCCAGGCTATGTCAACGATCCCAATTATTGTCCTTACCACCAAACGGTAAGTCACCCGATCGAGAATTG
Organism: Agapanthus africanus; assembly: GCA_030015575.1. Lineage (NCBI taxonomy): Eukaryota > Viridiplantae > Streptophyta > Magnoliopsida > Asparagales > Amaryllidaceae > Agapanthus > Agapanthus africanus. Next base: position 323,973,482 of record JASDDO010000004.1, read on the forward strand.
CTTCGTCTTTAAAGGATGGATCGAGGATCAGTATCTACAAGGCAAGTTTGCGTTGTCCGAGAAGTGGAAAATAAACCCACCACAACCGCACACTCCAAAGAAGACGGACACACCGGGGGCAACTTGTTCTTTTATCGAAGAAGCTTCGTAGGAGGTCGTGTTGTCATCCAAAACCAAAAAGATGCTGAATGATCTTCAGACGTGCCCGGCGATTAAATGGAAGAATCCGTTGGAACCTGAGATCATCAAGGGGATGCTGAAGCCGCGCCCAATTCCAAATATCGGTGGTGATAGCCAAAGCATTCACGCCCAGCCGTCGAAATCTTCGAAAAACAAGAAGAAATCCAAGAAGCCCGTGAAGCCCGGCGACAAGCGCACGGATTTGCAGAAACTGATTGATGTGCTGGAAGAGTATAACCAGAAGGCGCGGATTCCAATCACGCTCCAAGAGTTCCTCAGCCACGTCCTCGAGGAAGAAAATGATGGGGAAGACTCATCAGATGAATCTGAGGACTACGTAGCAAGTTGTCATGCGATCTCTCACTCATTGATAGATGATAAAGAGACTCCTTGCACCGAGAAACCAGGGGCGGGTCCTGAACCAGAACTTCTGTGGCCGTCAGACGAGATGATCGATGCCTTCCTGAACGAAGCCCGTCTTAAAAGCAAAGCTGATCGAGAGCGCGAGATGGCCATATTCGAGAAAGCCAAACACCGGCGACTAGATGAAAGGGTCGAAACACTCCCACCGGATGAAAGTACATTCGCCGCAAATAAAAGCAGAATCAAGACAAGGAAACGATTCGCCAAAGCCATAGCAATGGGGATGAGGCCGCCCTCTTTCAGAAAAAATTCTCCTGGTGGTATACATTTTGATGAAACGGATGTACACCATAACTTCTGCTTATATCATCAGAAGATCGTACATCCTACTGAAGACTGCAACTCTTTTAAGCGTTGGTGGCAAGGGTATGTCACTCACAGGAAACACTTCAACAGGACAAAGCGTGAAGCTCGTAGACAGCGAAAAAATACGACGGATGAGCATAAAAGAGTTGCCGACAATTGTCATAAGGACAAGCCCGGGGGATCACGAGTTCTCACCTTTGGAAGCGATTCTGATGAAGAAGCCGCTCTTAACCCTCTCTTCAAGGAATTCATTTCTAAAACAAAAGAATTGGAGAGTTGCGAGAGTGTTCAGCCGTACAATCTCACGCTACCCGGAAAGAATCTCGGACCCGCAAACGACGGAGCAAACGAAATGAGAAAGGAAAAGGAAAAAACGGCCTTTGTTGCCAACACTCAACAACAGCCGAGTAACCCGAGACCGTTTTGTCGTCAAAACAACAAGCCGCGATACCTCAATGAGAAGTTGAAACGTCCTTACTCATTTTCCGAAGATAAAACAAAGAGATTGTTCGAGCTAGCAGTGCGCAGCGGGCTTATCACTCTGCCAGATCCAAAACGTCCATTGCAACCAGGTGATGTTAACAATCCTAACTATTGTCCCTACCACAGATTAATGGGTCACCCACTCGACAATTGCTACGTCTTCAAAAACTGGGTTGAAGACCAATACCAACAGGGCAAGTTCGCGTTACCCGAAAAGTGAAAAGTAAACCCGCCACAACAACATGCTTCGAAAAAGGTGGATATGCCGGGGGCATCATGCTCATTCATAGGGAAGGCCTCCTAGACCGAAAAGTCAATAAACTAGAAATTCGCCTCAAATACGGCGACGGTAGACCGAAATGTCATTAAACTAACGATGGACCACTATGTCCTAAAACTGGCGTCGGACCGAAATGTTCTTAAACTAACGGCGGACCGCAATGTCCTAAAACTTGCAAATGACCGAAACGTCGTTAAACTACTCCCAACCCGCAGCATCCTCAGGCTGGCGTGGTAAAAAAAAAAGAAAGAAAGAAAAAAAAGAGAATAAAAAAAAAGAATAGAAAAATACGGTATGTCCACAAGCAAAATGGGCACGGATGAAAACCCGAAAGGGCTCCGTGAGTAAAAACAGCAGGGCTACCGGCGAGTGTTTGTGAAAACCTGAAAGGGCATAACCTCGTTAAAAGACACTTACAGGGTCCTCTCGACCTTGTGAGGAGAAACCACCCGTGTGAGATCCTTACGACTCACAAAGGAAGCAACACACTTAGGGATCCCCACGATTCCTAAGGAGAAATTACACTTGCGAGATCCTTACGACTCGTAAGGAGAACTCTCTTATGGGACCCTCATGGCTCATAAGATTTGAAAGTCTTAAGTTACAGAGACCTGAACCTGTTCTTAAGCAACCCCCACAACCTTCGATATGGCCCTACAAGCGGCTCAATATTGACCCTTGTATACAATCCACGGGCACGAATAAATATTTCCCTAACAAAGTCTCATCCGTGACTAGGGATATGCTTGTACGGCAAACAACACTTGTAAGTCCTCTCGACTTATAAGGAGAAAACCCTTTTGTAAGATCCTTACGACTTACAAGAGAACATGCACTTAGGAATCCTCACGATCCCTAAGAAGTAAACACACCTATGAGATCATCACGACTTGTAGGGAGAGATACCTTTGTGAGACCCTTACGGCTCATGAAGTCAAAAGCCTTAGTCGACGGGATCCTAACCCTGTTTGCTAAGCCACCTTTGTTCAACATCGACAGAGGCAAATGATGATTCGCTCCTGGCAATATCCCAGTTGTAGCGATGCTGATGCCTAAACCGGTATCAAATTCCAAGTCCTTCCATGGCAAATGATGATTCGCTCCTGGCTATATTCCAGTCGCAGCGATGCTGATACTGAGATTGGCACCAGATTCCAGGTTCCACACTCGCGAGAAAAGATCAGCGAGCCAAAAAAAAATGCATACGAAATAGCCGAAATGATGGGGCAACTTGCAAACAAAATCAGCAAGTAAAAATGTATGCATGAAAAATAGCCGAAATGATTGGGCAACTCGCAATAAAAAGCAGCGAGTAAAAAGAAAAATAGCCGAAATGATTGGGCACCGCGAAAAATAGCCGAAATGATTGGGCAATCGCGATTTTCGCGAGATAAAAAGCTGAAATGATAGAGCATCGCGGAAAGAATTTAAAAAAATGAAAGAATGAAACTTTTTGCCCTGCAGGTGAGGTCACATTGACCCCTGTATACAATCCATGGGCACGAACAAGGAGGGAAACATATCTTCCCGACAGGCTCCAACGAAAAGCGAAGCCAAATCTCGACTGTTCATAGACGACCTAGAGACCATCTCGACATTTGTCGCAATATTACAGACACGATGTCAACAAATGAAGCAAACGAAGATCTCGAGCTTCAGGGTCTCGACGTCAACATCGACAACTTAGAGATCACCAACGGTGTGCCTCCTCATTCCAGCAGGACACAGATATTACACCATCAAGCGGAGCGATGGCATAATCCCAGCTTCACCTCAGCATTCGTCTCGATACAGTAGACGCAATGTCAACAACAGCGTTCCTCCGCAGTCCAGCTGGAGGCAGATGCAACGTCAACAAAAGACCTCACGGTCGAAACAAAGCGGAGTAACGGCAAAATCCCAACTCCACCTTAGCATTCGTCTCATTACAGCAGACGCAATGTTAACAACGGCGTTCCTTCGCAGTCCAGCAGGATGTACATGCAAAGCTAATAAAAGACCCCATGGTCAGCAAAGCGGAGTGATGGCAAAATCCCAGCTCCACCTCAGCACTCGTCTCGTCACAGCGGACACATCATCAAACAAAGCGGAACGGCGGCAACTCCCAGTTCCATGACTCGACGATGTACTCCCATAGAGAGTCAAATCCCAACTCCGTGAAATGCGAATATAATCAACAAAATTCCTGGTCACGTGGAACACGGATAACGTCACTCTTTGACCCCGTGGAAAACGTCCAGAGCGGATCCTGGTCCTCGCAGAACACGGCAGTGAACCCGTGCGAAGCATCCAGAGCGGAGCCTAGTCCTCGCCTAACGCGGCAGTGAACCCGTGTGAAGCATCTAGTGCAAAATTCCTGGTCACGTGGAACGCGGATAACGTCACTCTTTGACCCCGTGGAAAACGTCCAGAGCGGATCCTGGTCCTCGCAGAACACGGCAGTGAACCCGTGCGAAGCATCCAGAGCGGAGCCTAGTCCTCGCCTAACGCGGCAGTGAACCCGTATGAAGCATCTAGTGCAAAATTCCTGGTCACGTGGAACGCGGATAACGTCACTCTTTGACACTGTGGAAAACGTCTAGAGCGGATCCTGGTCCTCACAGAACACGGCAGTGAACCCGTGCGAAGCATCCAGAGCGGAGCCTAGTCCTCGCCTAACACGGCAGTGAACCCGTGTGAAGCATCTAGAGCAAAATTTCTGGTCACGTGGAACGCGGATAACGTCACTCTTTGACCCCGTGGAAAACGTCCAGAGCGGATCCTGGTCCTCGCAGAGTACGGCAGTGAACCCGTGCGAAGCATCCAGAGCGGAGCCTAGTCCTCGCCTAACACGGCAGTGAACCCGTGTGAAGCATCTAGAGCAAAATTCCTGGTCACGTGGAACGCGGACAACGTCACTCTTCGATCCCGTGGGAAACATCCAGAGCGGATCCTGGTCCTCACACCAACATGGAGTGATCACCACCGCGACATTCGTCTCGATACAGCAGACGCGATACCAGCAAACGAAGCGAAGGCCAAATTCCTAGCTTCAGGGTCTTGACGGCAAGTCATATAAAGCCTGAAAGACAATCAGAGATCATCCCACACCAGCGCGGAGTGGTCACCACCTCGACGATCCTCTCGATACAGCAGATGAAATGTCACCCCAGCGTTCTTCCCCCAACAGGATTCGGACGCGCCAAAGCAAACGAAGCGAAGGCCAAATTCCTAGCTTCAACGTCTTGACGGTAACTTATATAAAACCGAAAAGACAATCGGAGATCATCCCAGATGGAGTGGTCACCACCTCGACGTTCGTCTCGATACAGCAGACGCAACATCACCAAAAGGAGCCACGGAAAAATCCCTAGTTCCAAACCTCGACGGTTCACCGGCAACCTAGAGACAACCGCGACATTCGTCTCGATACAGAGGACGCGATGCCAGCAAATGAAGCGAAGGCCAAATTCCTAGCTTCAGGGTCTTAACGGCAAGTCATATAAAGCCTGAAAGACCACCGGAGATCATCCCATATGGAGTGGTCACCACCTCGACGTTCGTCTCGATACAGCAGACGCAACATCACCAAATGGAGCCACGGCGAAATCCCTAGTTCCAAACCTCGACGGTTCACCAGCAACCTAGAGACAACCACGACATTCGTCTCGATACAGAGGACGCAATGCCAGCAAACGAAGTAAAGGCCAAATTCCTAGCTTCAGGGTCTTAACGGCAAGTCATATAAAGCCTGAAAGACTATCGGAGATCATCCCACACCAGCGCGGAGTGGTTATGACTCATCGGGGCTCTCCAAAATGAGCCTAACCTCAAGTAAAAAGCGGCATGGCAAATTCCTAGCGCTTGCTCTTCCGACGGTCAAACTGCCAAGGAGGATTGCTTGAAAACGTCTTGTCCAGCCCCTGAAGGGATCAGAGACACGGCAGTCGCAGGGCTACTCGAACAGCACGATTGCCTATCGAGGAATACATCAGCTCATGCGACGGTACGACGGCCAAAATCCTAAGTACCACAGACCCTAACGGACTTCTGTCGTAAAGAGCAGAGGTTAACTGTGACGTTAGGATATTCTTGCGAGATCCACTCGATTTGTTTCGACTCGTGAGGAAAATGATGTCTTTGCGAGAACTTCTCGATTCGTCTCGACTCGTGAGATAAAGCCTTAGGCAGTAGGGATTAAAAAACCTGTTTCCTAAGCACTTGGATCCTGCAAGTCGGCCCAAAATGGTCTCTTGCATACTATCCACGGGTCTCACTCTCCGAAGTCGAATTTCGACAAAGAGGGGAACAACCGCTTACGGGTCCTCTCGACTCGTAAGAGGGAAAAATTCTCTCATAAGATCCATACGACTTATAAGAGAAAACACACTTAGGAATCCTCACGACTCCTAAGGAGAAAATACACCTACGAGATCCTCTCGATCCGTAGGGAGAAAAGTCTTTATGAGACCCTTACGGCTTATAAAGTTGAAAAGTCTTAGGTGGCAGATCCTAACCCTGTCTCCTAAGCCATCACTGCCCTGCAAAGAGGTCAAGATGGACCATTTATGAGCCACACTCGCCAAAGCTACATGCCACTGAAATGGAAAAGCTACTCATGAGCATATAAACTACTTCACTCCAGAGTAAGATATAAAGAGATAGAAGGGTGCGGCTCATGGAGTTAAGGGTTTGGAACTATATCTCTTAAGAGTCGAGATTTGAGTCAATAATAAATGACGACGCTTGTGTCCGCTCGTTATCTTCTCAGATCAAGATTCTGAAAGTAATATACCAACCCGAAACTGGTCATACGCTATGCATTACTTTGCACTACTTCACCCACGTAAATACTTACGTGGGCAAAGTAGTGGGGGGCATTTGTTCCCGCCAAAAATTTCTGCGCAAAAGAGCCCAAGGTATCAAATGGCGGCGATACGCTTAAGAAAATGGGAACCAGTATCTTCCGGGCTGTTTTTTGACAAACTCCCGAATGAGAAACAGATAAATTCTGAAGGTATCAAAAGCAGCTCGAAAAACCCTTCGATTTGATATATTATGGGCCTCGTAATTCATCCGGGATCAAAAGTTATAAGGAATTACGTGTCCACACGTGATGGGCTTTTAAGAACCCGCTGGAGGAGTTAAAAGATACAATAAAAACTCAGAAAAGACCCCAATGGGGCATCACGTGCTCACACGTGACCATGAGTCACGTGCAGACACGTGATGGGCTTTTGAAGCCTCTAAAATAATGAATAGAATTTAATTCTAAAAGTCAGAAAATATCTCAACGAGGTATCACGTGCTTACACGTGACCAATGGTCACGTGTTGACACGTGATGGTTAAAACTGAAACATAAATAAGCGGCTGAGAAAGGAACCCAATTGAGGGTCACGTGCTCACACGTGACCAAAGGTCACGTGCCGGCATGTGACTGGCTTTAAAAGCATTATAATTTAATAGAATTAAATTCTAAAAGTTTCTGAATCTTTCCAAATGGAAAAGGGTCATGGGGAACCGTTGGATTAAAAATCCAAGGGTGATTAAAAATCACCAATTTATAGAAGAACCTTGGACAAGGAAAGATTTCCCTGAAAATTTCACCAGGATAACAAATAGAATATCTTTTGGATTTAAAATCCACGGTGAATAAAATTCACTGAATGATCTAAAGGCCCAGATTAATGATGAATGCAAATCAAATCTCTCAACATACAAATCAAATCTCTTAATGAGAGATTTGCTAAACAAATTGATTCTCTTCCTTCTCCTATAAATAGGAGCCGAGAAGAGAAGGGGATCTACTTTTTTGGGAGAAGAAACAAAGGGAGGAGAATTTAATTCTCAAGAGAAAAAAGAAAAGAGGGGAGAATTTAATTCTCTGCAAAAGAAAAACCCTAGGTAAGAAAAGAGAGGCTTCAAAAGAGAATTTAATTCTCAAAATCCAAGAGTTTAACTCTTATATAAAAAAAAGAACTTAGTTCTTCTTCTGGTTGAAGATCTGCACAGAGCACATCTCCCCATAGGATGAGAATTTAATTCTCATCGGGTTGAGATCTTGCCATGCAGATCCTAAACTTAGAAGGGGAATTGAGTTTTGAGAATTTAATTCTCCCAAACTCACAGGAGTTTAATTCCTCCTAAAATGAAACTGGGGTTTAACCCTAATCAAGAATTTAATTCTTTTACATATCTGGGAATTTAATTCCTTTAAAAAGAAATCAGGGTTTTATCCTAAATAAGAATTTAATTCTTTCACAATAGGAATTTAATTCCTCCAAAACAAAATTAGGGTTTAACCCTACAGAGAATTCAATTCTTAAAAGATCTCTGTTCATGAAAAGAACTAGGGTCACGTGCCCCCACGTGACCCTTGAAAAGATCCCCTGCAAAGAACTTTGAAGCATCACCTCACGTGCTCCCACGTGACTCCCAAAACGCAGAAAGAAAAAGAAAAGGAAATGAAAGCTTTGGGCGCTCTCACGTGTTATCACGTGACCCCTCAGCAAATGCTTTAACAATTGGCGCACAGATCCCCATCACGTGCCAACACATGATGCTCTAAAATAAAAACAAAAGTGTTTAACACTTATTCGCAGATTTGAGGATAAACCAAAAAGAGATCTGGCTCCACATTTAGGGCGCCCTCACGTGTCACCACGTGACCCCCTAATGAGCATTCTAACAGACCAGAGCGGGGGCCGCCATCACGTGCTCACACGTGATGGCCGTCAGAATTAAAAGAGTTAAACACTGATCTGCAGAATAAAATAAGGGAAATCAGGGCGCTCTCACGTGTCCACACGTGACCCCTCTCTCCTTAGTGTTTAACACTAATCAGAAGACTTTGTTCCCAGTGTTTAACACTGATTTGCTTTAGTGTTTAACACTAATTTGAAATCTCTGATTACCAGTGTTTAACACTGATTTGCTTTAGTGTTTAACACTAATTTGAAAGCCCTGTTGCTAGTGTTCAACACTAGTTATCTTTTAGTGTTTAACACTAACTTGCTAATCTTATTCCCAGTGTTCAACACTGTTGGTCTTTAGTGTTTAACACTTGCTTTAGCCCAATTGGCTAAGTTTCTAGAGGCAAAGCCTCTCCTTCAATGGACCAACAGAGGGCCAATATTTCAAACATAATTGGACTTAGCCCAAACTGGCCATAAGTCCTCAAATCATCTTGAACTGAGCACATTTGCTCTTTCAACCAACTCATTGGTTCAAGGGTACATCTCTGAACTCCTCTGATATTTGTCGTTGTAATCCTTCAACGTCTTCAGAGAGGTGACGGGTCCCGAAGACCACACATCAAGACGGACTGTGGGGTCCTTAAACCCACGGACTTATGCGTCCTTAAACTAAAATACGAACTGTGGGGTCCTTAAACCCACGGACTTATGCGTCCTTAAACTACCTATGGACCACTATGTCCCTAAACTGGTATTGGACCACTATGTCCTTAAACTGGTATTGGACCACTATGTCCCTAAACTGGAGATGGGCCACCATGTCCCTAAACTGGAGATGGACTACCATGTCCCTAAACTGGAGATGGACCACCATGTCCCTAAACTGGCAATGGACCACTATGTCCCTAAACTGGAACAACAGAGCCCCCAAATGCTCTTTTGTCGGATCTAAACGATCCCGTTTAAGTTGATCTTAGCCTCAAATACGGCTAACGTATCCTTAAACCTTCAAACAGACTTTAGTCCCAAATTGGACTATAAATCCCCCAATCAATTTTGGTTCAAGGGTACATCTCTGAACTCCTCTGACATTTGTCGTTGTAATCCTTCAACGTCGTCAGAGAGGTGATGGGTCCCGACGGCCATACATTAAATGGACCACTATGTCCCTAAACTGGAACAATAGAGCCCAAATGCTCTTTTGTCGGATCTAAACGATCCCGTTAAGTTGATCTTAGTCTCAAATTGGACTAACGTATCCTTAACAAACGTTTAAGTTGATCTTAGCCTCAAATATGGCTAACGTATCCTTAAACCAAAACCCCAAAACCAAATCTAAGAAAATACGGATTTGGACTAGTCCACGCCCTACGGGCGACGACACAACTCAGTCTCCGTATACAATCCACGGGCAACCAAACACAAAACAAACACCCACGATACGAAGTGACCAGCTGGAGAAGGAGAAAGTTGTTACCGCGATGCGGTAGCGTAATTAACTGCAGGGGCTTGCGCCTGCAGGGAAGAGCGTCCCCACAATCAAAAACCCCTCAAGCGAGGGGGAATCTGACGAAGTCTGCTACATCGGTCGTATTCGTCAAAACCTCCGATACACGGTGCCATAAATCAACTTGGCATCTTCGGAGAGGTGGACGGATAAAACCAATTAGCATCTGCCCCGAATCTCAGGCAAGACAGTCCATGTCTTGGCCGCCGTTCGGAGGGGAACAATCATCATACCCACCATGTCCTGGAACAGAAGGGCCATTCGTTGTATATTGGATGCTTGTTCAGCAGCCTTTTTATCCTTCTTCTCCAATATCCTACGAAGGAACTCAGCGTCAGTTTCTTGCTCCTGGCGTTGATCAGATGACGCTTCGGGGCTTTCTTTCGGCCCAGTGAGTGCGGCCATCGCAGTCATCATTTCTTGGAGCTTCTGCTGTTGCTCCTGAGCTTTGGTCACTAACCGTGTAAGCGGTCTATGACCCGTGGATGCACGGCTGTCCTCGTTTCCAAGAGCCATGTATATTGTATGCACCATCATGCCCCCAGACTTAGGGCGTTTAGGCTTATTGTCTTTGACCTTTGCTGCAGGATTGGGGCCTTTCTCCGGCCTTCTTCTCTTTTGAGTAGTCGACGTGGAGGGAGCTGTTGCAGCGGGCACCCAAGCGGTTGTCGTCCTTTGTTGTTTGACAGGACGGTCCTCTTCCCGCTGAACTTTCACCTTTTTCTGTCGGAGGGGATAATCTTGATCAATTACCGAGTCTTGGACTTGACGCCAGACCTTGTAGATTTTGGAGGACATCCGTTGAGGAGGCTGTTCCGGTTTCGCTTATGTAACTTCCTCCGCAGGTGGAGGGGATCTTTTGAGAACCGCAGTCGGCGAATTTCTGCATACCCTGTTCAGCAGCTCGAAGCTGTTCCCGGTTGGAACAGCGGCCTCAATTTCCACCGTTGGAGCTGGTGGAGTTAGTCCGGAGGGGGAGTTGCCCCCAGTCTTCCTTATCCGGCGCCAGTGGCGACGTCGGGCATGACGGGTTGTTGGGATTGATTCAGCGACGACTGCGTCTTACCCTCTGTTCTGGGGAAGGGTTGTTGCCGGTGTCAGCCTCTTGAAGACTGACGTTCGTTGAGAAGCTACAGTTTTCTGAGCGGGAGCGGGAACGGAGGTAGTCAGTCTTGCGAAGAACGACCCTTTGGGAGGAGAAGCCGCCTTGACGACTTCAGGAGCAGCTGTCTTCTTTGGGATAGCCTTCTCTGGTATCACGGGCTTTTTGGCGGACCCCTTGGAGTTCAGGCTTAGTCTAGTGAAGACCGAGGAGTTGGACGACCCGCTGAGAGGGGCCGTGGGAGTAGCAAGTCGATCAAAGACTGACTTCTTTGACGCTTCCGGTACGGGCATTGGGATGTTAATGTTCACCGGCGGGAGCATGGTCCCAAAGAATAGACCGGTGGTAGTTTGAGTCACTTGCTCTACAGGCATAGTGAATAGGGAAGCAGCCTGGGGTCCATATGCTACACCTCCAGGTGAGGCGGAGCGTCGGTTGCATTTGCAGTTGGAGCAAATCAAGCAGTTTCCAGCCATTGATCCTTTTGCTTTCTGCAGCAAACGAAACACCAAGTCTTAGTATTTCGAAACCCAAGGGCAACCATTAGCAAACCGCGATTGGTTCGCGAATCACGACACACGAAGTGTGGAGTGGAAAGAGGAAAAGGTCCAACCGGGCATGCCAGAATCTGTTCCCCTCCGAAAGACGGCGTGACGGACGTCTTTCCTGAAATTCGGGGCAGATGCTAATTGGTGCTATCCGTCCACCTCTCCGAAGATGCCAAGTTGATTTATGGCACCATGTATCGAAGGTTTAAACGGATGCATCCGATGTAGCAGACTTCGTCAGATTCCTCCTCGCTTGAGGGGTTTTTTGATTGTGGGGACGCTCTTCCCTGCAGGCGCAAGCCTCTACAGTTAATTACGTTACCGCATCGCGGTAACAACTTTCTCCTTCTCCAGATGATCGTGTCATGTGTGTTTGTTTCGTGTTCGGTTGCCCGTGGATTGTATACGGAGACTGAGTTATGTCGTCGCCCGTAGGGTGTGGACTAGTCCAAATCCGTATCTTTCTTAGATTTGGGTTTGGGGGTTGTGTTTAAGGATACGTAAGTCTCCCTTGAGACTAAGATCAACTTAAACGTTTGTTAAGGATACGTTAATCTAATTTTTAGACTAAGATCAACTTAACGGGATCGTTTAGATCCGACAAGAGAGCGATTAGGGGAGCCATGTTGTTTAGTTTAGTGACGTTGGGGTCAATAGGTAGTTTAAGGACATTACGGTCCAGTGTTAGTTTTAAGACGTTGCGGTCAAGGTTAAGGACATCGTAGTCCGTGGATTTAAGGACTCCACAGTCCGATGTTAGTTTTAAGACATCACGGTCAAGGTTAAGGACGTCATAGTCCGTTGTTAGTTTTAAGACATTCCGGTCAAGGTTAAGGACGTTGTAGTCCTTGGATTTAAGGACTCCACAGTCCGATGTTAGTTTTAAGACATTACGGTCAAGCTTAAGGACCTCATAGTCCATGAGTTTAAGGACCCCACAGTCCGTATCGATGTGTGTGGTTATCGGGACCCGTCATCTCTTTGAAGACGTTGAGGAATTACAACGACAAGTATCAAAGGAGTGAAGAGATGTACCCTTAAACCAAGGTAGATTAAGTGATCTGTAGTCCAATTTGGATACTAAGATCAATTATTATATTATGAGCCCATTGGCCAAGTTAAGTTTGAATTGAGGACATATGGCCAGCTTGGGCTAAGTCTAATCATATTTGGGATATTGGCCCTTTGTTGGTTCATTGAAGGAGAGACTTTGCCTCTAGAAACTTAGCCAATTGGGCTAAAGATAGTGTTAAACACTAGAGACCAACAGTGTTGAACACTTGAAATAAGATTGACAAGTTAGTGTGAAACACTAAAAGATAATCAGTGTTGAACACTGGGAACAGAGTTTTCAAATTAGTGTTAAACACTAAGCAAATCAGTGTTAAACACTGCAAATAGAGTTTTCCAAATTAGTGTTAAACACTAAGAAAATCAGTGTTAAACACTGCAAATAGAGTTTTCAAAATTAGTGTTAAACACCCAGGAGAATCAGTGTTAAACACTGGATACAGAGGTTTCAATTTAGTGTTAAACACTAAGGCAAGAGGGGTCGCGTGGTAACACGGGAGTGCGCCCTTCTTCTCTTTATTTTGTTCTACAGATAAGTGTTTAACACTTTTAGTTCTGAAAGCCATCACGTGCGGGCACGTGATGGGGGCTTGCACTTTGATCTGTTAGAATGTTCATTAGGGGTCACGTGTCGACACGTGAGGGCGCCCTAGAGCTCTTTTCTTTTTCTTTTTCTTTTGTGTGCTTTAGAGATCACGTAGGGCACGTGGGGCATTGCCTTAAAGCTCTCTTTTATAGAGCTTTGCAGGAGTCACGTGGTAACACGTGAGGCGTTTACTTCAGAGTTCTTTTCTGTGGGTCTTTGCAGGGGTCACGTGGTAGCACGTGACTCTGCATGTTTTAAAGACCTGTTCATCTTTTAAGAATTAAATTCTTCATAGGGTTAAACCCTAAACTTTAGAGGAATTAAATTCCCGTTTTCTTCTGAAGAATTATATTCTTAATAGGGTTAAACCCTGATTTCTTTTCTTAAGGGAATTAAATTCCTGTGAGTTTGAGAGAATTATGTTCTCAATTAGGGTTAAACCCTAGTTCTGTACATTTCGAAGGAATTAAATTCCTATAACATAAGGTTAAACCCTAACTTTGTCTTAAAGGAATTGAATTCCTATCATTTTGTGAGAATTAAATTCTCTAAACTCAGTTCCTCCTCTGTGTTTTAGATCTGCATGGCAGGATCTCAACCCAATGAGAATTAAATTCTCAATTCATGGGGAGATGTGCACTTTGCAGATCCTCAACCAGAGAAAGAACTATGTTCTTTCTTTTATATAAGAGTTAAACTCTTTTGAGAATTAAATTCTCCTTTGAAGCCTCCCCTTTCTTTTCTTACCTAAGGTTTTCCTTTTTGCAGAGAATCAAAGGCTTTATATCTCTCTTTCTGTGTATCAAAAGAAAAGGTCCACAGGTCTAAAGGTCTCAGAAAAAGGTCCTTCTCTTCTTTTCTTGGCTCCGATTTATAGGAGAAGGAAGAGAATCAATCTGCTTAGTAAATCTCTCATTGAGAGATTTGATTTGTATGTTGAGAGATTTGATTTATATTTTTCATTAATCTGGGCCTTTAGATTGTTAAGTGAATTTTATTCACCATTGGATTTTAAATCCAAAGATATCCCTTTGTTATCTCGGTTAGATTTAGGGGGGAAATCTTTCCAAGTCCAAGATTTTTCCATAAATTGGTGATATTTAATCACCTTTAGATTTTTAATCCAACGGTTCCAAAGAATCCTTCTTTATTTTGGAAAGATTTGAATGATCTCTTCTCAGAATTTAATTCTGTTAAAGAAAAAGGATTTTAAAGCCGGTCACGTATGGCCACGTGACCCCTGGTCACGTGTAGGCACGTGACCCCTGGAATGAGCTTCTCTTCTTCTGTGCTCTGTTCTCTGGCCGCTGTTCAGCCGTCACGTGCCAACACGTGACTACTGGTCACGTGTGAGCACGTGATGCCTTTTTTGGAGCTTTTCTTGAATGAGCTTTGTGCCGCTGCTTTAAACGTCACGTGCCAACACGTGACCACTGGTCACGTGTGAGCACGTGATGCCTCTTCTGAGTCCTTTCCTGATTTTTAATTAGGGAACACGTACGATCGGACTAGGGTGTTACATTCTACCCACCTTACAAGAAATTTCGTCCTCGAAATTTGAAGAACGAAAATATAAGATCACGAACTAATTACAAGGATTAAAAAAAATAGATAGGTATGAAAAATCAAGGATCAAGGAAACAAATGAGGGTATGAAGAGTCACGGTCTTGGCTCGAGAAATCGGCGTGTGTAAGGAAGTCAAACCAGTGGAAACAAATCAGGTAGAACTCTAAGTTACTCAAACAGAATGACGTATTGTAACCATGCCACGGTACATAGGTACAATATCGAAATTCTATCTCGGTCGTCTGAATCCTACAATCAAAGTAAACGGAATCTGCAGCATGACACACTGGGGAGAACCTATACATGTTATTCTAACCTAAAAGATCAGTAGAACCAAGACTAACTTTGATGTCAGCCTGGGCTCTGATACCAACAAAACCTTATCACGCCCCGTTTCCCAAAATACGGAATACGGAGAGCAACGAAGGCCAGCCATGCTACCTACGTTAAGGAAACATCCTTCCATAGTCACATAAGGCTGTCTAGCTTAAGCTGTGAAAATAAAATCCAATACCAAAAAGGATAATACTGATAATCATGTTGCAACAAAACCACAAGGAATACTAAAAAAATGGGTCCACTAGATAATTGATATAAATAAATACTCAATACAATAGGTTCGAAAAGAAAACAAAATCTGGAAAGATACAAAAGTCCTAATGTCCCACAAGGGCGCACATACTAAATACTAACAAAAAGGAAATAAACTTATGGGTTACTGATCTTCGGCAAAGTCCTGATAACCGTTGCAATCCTGCTCAGCCTGAAAATCTGTCTCTAAACCTGAGATGACAAATCTCAGCGATTTCAGAACATCCCAGCAAGTACTCAACGTATAAGGTGTGTGTATGGTATGATAACATGAATATATGAAAGTAGTGAAGCCCGTGTGCGCAAGAAAAATAGATATATAAATAATTACATTGATACTATGAAACAAACATGTAAGAGGTCAAGTCATAACCTAACTGGTCACTAAAAGGTAAACTATCCTATCGTAAGTTCAAGTGTGTGTGTTAACCTCTGCAGGAGTATTCCTAACCCAAGAGTGGTGCCCCAGGGGCCAGGAAATACGGGCCCAACTGTGGAATGAACAAGCGACCGATATAGCCCGGTACGAGCTGTAAACATGCGACCGATATAACCTGGTATGAGCTGTAATAACATGCGACCGATATAGCCCGATACGAGCTATAATAACATGTGACCGATATAGCCCGGTACGAGCTGCCGGCATGGAACTCCTGAGATCCTGTTGTACGAACGCACATGATTGATCTTTTGAATTCTCACTTCTTTGATTTTAAAGAAAAGATGTAGTAGTAAAGAAGTGATGTAATGTTTTAGTCATATAATAACCGCAATCAATAATGGTGTCGCGTGTAGCGAGCGTTAGTGAGTACGGGTCGTCCTCTGGGATTCGTGGAACTCGTAAATTCTTACTTTAGTTGAGTTGAAAGAACTAGTAAAGAAAATCAAGAAATTGTTTCAAGAGTTGATTAAAGTAATAGTTTCAAGAAACTCAAGAAATTGTTTTCAAGAAAGAAAATATTCAAGATTCAGTTATCAAGAAAATTGTAGAAGGCTTGTAGGATTCGAACGGAATTGGTAGTCATGGATGACTATTCAAAATGATTCATCTTATCTATTGGTAGAATTAACACTAGATCGATGGCTACCAATGAGGATTAGGGATCCCTTGAAGAAACTAGGGTTTCTCCTTCATTGCCCATTGTCCTTTCATTGATTGCCATTCTTATCTAGCTTTTAACAAGAAGGATCATCAATCTAATCCCCAAATTGTGATGAAATTCTCAATAAATTGATCTCACTCACAATTTAGACATTAATGATTCTTTTTGCTAAAATTTATAATCTTCATAAGACTTAAGATGAATATAGAATTCTCTCACCATGTGATCTACCAAATTCCTTCGAATTCTTAGCAAGCGGAGATTTACTCACACATTATGAAAATAGAAGAATAAACAAATAGAGATTTCATAATGCTAAAATTTAAAGAAAGCGAGATTAAAAGTAATGATCACCTTTATTATTCAACTTCAAATTACAACTTCTCCAATCCGAGATTACAAGAAGAATTGCTCTCGATCACTCCTTTGAAGAGGCAATTTCTCCGTCGATCTTCGCTTCGCTCGATCACCGTGAGTCTTGGATCTATCGAGAATCACGTGCTCGTTGATGACGATCGGCTTCGCGTAAAGGATCTTGAATGATCTCGCTCGATGAATTTCTCATGATTTTTGATATTGGATCTTGATTTGGAATTAGATCTTGATTTGGTTTTTGGATCAAAAGTTTTTCACTAAAATATCAATAACCATTCAACAACCTTTTTAATGTAGGCTTAGATCCCTTTTTATAGCCCCAAATCAAGCTTCGTCCATAAGCTAGGTAGATATAGAGAGGTTTCTAGAATAAGTTAGGTAGTTATGAAGCTTCCTCAACAAGTTAGGTTGTTATAGAGAAGTTTCCAGAACGAGATTGTTACAACGAAGCGTTCTCAGCAAGCTAAGACGTTACATGGAAGCTTCTGGAGAAATCTCGACACAGAAGCCTACAACTCGGCCGCCGATCCGCGGTGACTCGGCCTGACTCGGCCGCGGATCCACGGCCGATTTGTGAGCTCACAGTTTCAATCTTCTGTCGTATTATTCTGTTGATCTATGGGTTTATATTTGATATCTGGAATCTTTTTATCTCTTCTGAATTTCTGCCATAATTTAACTCTTTGACTTCCTGTATTTTATCGGCGAATTTCTGATTCCGATATCTGATCTGGGCTAATTTCTGCACAAGATCTCAATGAAGAATGTTAAAGATATACAATATTATGCGTGAAATAATAAACACACAATTTCCTTCAAAAATATTGATTATAATGTATAACAGATGGTAATTGATATTTTCCAGATGAACTTGTAATATGTGTTATATTTATAAAAAACCCCTTAGATGATTAGAAAAGTGAGGAAATTGTTGTGTTAAAAATTGCAATATTTTCGACTGAACAAATTTCCCCAAACTTGACTTTGATCGTCCCGAGCAAACTTCTTTTATTCAGGAGAAGGAGAAAAGAAAAATAAAAACTAACTAGCACACTTTCGTAGGCAACACGATTGCACTGAGCGCGTGCAACAAGCTTTTAAACCTCTAGCTTTTCCTGGTAGGAGGAGTGTTATCTCCTGAGGGTTTTCAGCGGATTACACCCACAAAATCCTATAATAAAAGAAAGACTGTGAAAATTACATATAAAGATAAGAACTATAAAAGAAAGAACTTGAAAATCATAGTTTTCAACTACACTAGCTTTTCGGTTGTCATGAGCCCTATCTTAATAGTCATGAAAAGATATTAGAAATCACATCATCTCTCAATAAAACATCGTCTTTATTCTTCATCCCTGCCTTTCTTCCAAACACATATCATATACCCCCTACGTGTGTGTAAAAGAAATCCCTATACTCGGAGAATTCAATTCAAGCTATCATACCCTTGTCCATCTACCTCGGTACTTTTTAATCGGTGAATATTTTAGATGGAATTGCTCACACATTTTTCATGCAACTATTAATACTTCTTAAGGTACTAACCGACCGATTACTAAATGTGCACACTTATTATGCGTAATTAGCAATTTTCTCGTTTTGCAACACCCAAGCCTTAGCAGTGACTCCCAAACCAGTTGGTCTAAGGCACTAGGTGATGAAGCACCCTTGCTATATTTTTTTTACGCTGCCTTAGTGATTACAAAACCAGTGTTCATTTTTTCTCACCATTTTATACTTTTATTTTTCATTTATTATTTTCTTCGTACTTTGGCTTTTAGACAAGAGCATTTCAAGGTATTCTCTACTATCCCGAGTTTCAAGACGTGTGTAAGTGCGTATAGTAGAGTATCAACGTTCAGATGTTTGGCTTCTAGAATAGGAACTATTTTTCAGACTTATTTTTATTCTCAGATTAGTGACTTCCTTCATCTTACTAACCCTTGGGATAACGGCTCATAACTACTTATTACTAGTTTCGTTTAAGAAAATATCTAACTTTCTTGGTTTTCTTAAACTTTTCCAATCTTTTAAATGTAATTTTTCACTTTCTAATCTTTTATTATCAAAAAAAAAAATTTAATTTTTTTATGTTTTGTGCTTATGCAAAGTGTAATGCAAAGTAATGCTTGAATAAGCACAAACCTCCCCCAAACCTGTTTACGGCAGTGTACTCACTATTGTCGTCTGTTAAATCTCAAAACCTGTAGACTTGGGAGGAAAAATTATTAACGGGGACAAGAATAAGTGAAAGTGAAAATCTCCCCCAAACTTATTTTTGGCTCACAATTTTGTGTACAAATTTTATTTTCAAGAGCCAAAATTTATAACCCCCCCCCCCAAACTTGAGTTAAACAATATTAAGCTTTTAAAATCATAAGAGGGGGGTAAAGTTAGTAGTCAATGCAAAGCTTTACAAAGACCGAAATTCAACACCAATCATTCAAAGATTTTATCGATGTAATGCACTGGCTGGTGGAAAAACATGCTATATAGAGCCAGGAAGAAGTGGGGAAGAGATAAGTGGTGTAATAGAACGGGTTTGCGTCTCGATTTGGAGAGACGACACAATGATGATGATAGATTACTCGCATTCTCATAATTGTCAAGAAGAAGGGGTGATGGTTCAACTTCTTTGTTTTGGAGTTTATTCAGCACAACTCCCGTGTTTTCTAAAAATGCGAGTTCATCAGCGAAATTTCTTCAAAGCTTTCATCGATACCCCGAAAAATAATCTCATCAGAAAGAACGGGATGATACTCAGATTCCATAAAAGGTTCATAATCAGCGTTGACCCGGACAGCTCGATAGATGAGTCCGTATGTGTATAACAAATAGCTAGGTCAAACAGTAACGCATTAAGAGAGTCTAGATCAGTATCATGAAACTATTCAAATTCGCTGCTGTCGACATCCATTAATTCTACAGAATATACTTGAGCAGAAGGTTCAAAGGGTTCACTTCCCAACTTGTAAATATTCAGCTCAATTGACATCTTCCCGAATGATAGGTTCATAAAGCCATTTTGACAGTTAATTACAGCGTTGGAAGTGGCCAAAAAGGGTCGACCTAAAATCACCGGAATTTGGTTCTGTGGGTTCGCTACAGGTTGTGTATCGAGAACAATAAAGTCCACAGGGAATATAAATTCCCCAACTTTTATCAACACATTCTCAAGCTCACCCATAGGTTTGGTGATAGATCGATCTGCCATCTGGAGAGTGCAGTGCGATGGTTTCAACTCTCCAATACCTAACTGCTCGTAGACAGAGTATGGAAGCAGGTTAACACTAGCTCCAAGATCGAGTAGAGCACGGTTGATATTTTCACCCCCAATAGAAATAGAAATTGTAGGACAGCCGGGGTCCTTACGTTTCTTTTGTAATTGTTGGGTAAAATCTGTGTTTACGTTACTCGACATGAACACCTTTTTCGGCACTTGAGTTTTCCTCTTTCTAATGCACAAGTCCTTTAGAATTTTCGCATAGGACGGAACTTGTTGTATAACATCTAGGAGAGGGATATTGATGTTAACATGTTTAAATATTTCCATAATCTTCTCCATTTGTGGACTTGGTATGTTTCCCCTTAACCTATTAGGATAAGGAACTTTATCAATAAGAGCTGGGTCCAACCTTGGAGAAGACTGAGGAGGTGGAACAGACCCCATAATTAGTATGGGGATCGTTATAGGTGGACTTAAGGAGGTGGGTGGATGGTTCGAGCCTTGAGGAAAACGGAGAATAGGCTCGGAAGAAGATGGTGGACTAGAAGAAATATGGTTAGAAGTGGAAGCCAGGGTATCATTGATTGATTCCTCATTATCATCCTGTTCACCGACTTGATTATTCAGCACTCTTCCTGATCTCAACGTGGTAATGGCACTCACATTATGATATTGCGAGTAGCCAGGATTCGGTAGGGGTTGAGATGGAAGTTCCTCTTTCTCTCTAGCACTCAACGCGGTATTTAATTGTGCAATTTGCGCTTCCATCGATTTTATACTCTCACCGTGGGAGGCGGAGTTTTGCATTAATGTTTGGATAGAAGCCTTTAAATCAGCCGATATTTGCATGGAAAATTTAATAAACAGATCGAGTGCAGTTGAGTTTTCGGTACCGGCCGTTTGGAAAGAATTATTATAGGGTGCAGAATTGTTGGCCGGATTTTGAAAAGTTTGTGGTTGAAAGGGGTGCTGATTCTGTGGTGGTTGCTGTTGCTGTGGAGAAGCCCATTGATAGTTATTTTGGTTTGGAACAGTATTTTGAGTTTGGTGTTGGTTCCAAGCAAAATTAGGGTGATTCCTACAACCCTGATTATATGTGGAAGAATAAGGATCGTTTCCAGGTCGTTGCTGAAAAGCAGCATTAGTGTGTTCTTGACCTTGAAACGGAGAATTCAAAGGACATTCTTCCGTCAGATGTGATGGATCGGAACAGCATCCACACACGGTTTTAGGGAGCGTCACTTGGTTTAGGGAGGCTGAAGAGACTTTGTTTTCTATAGCATCGAGTTTCCTTTGTATCGCGGCCATTTCGGCTTTCATTGCGATGGAAACATCGAGCTGATGGATACCTCCCCTATATGATGGGTGACTAACGCTTTCCCAATGTAAAGTGTTTTCGGCAAGATTTTCCAGGTATTTTCAGGCTTCACTATCGTCTTTAGACAGGAATTGACATTGACACATGGTTTCAAGCATCTGTTTTGTTGCTGGATCAATACCCTCATATATAATTCGACACAGATCCGATCTATTGATTCCGTGACGAGGGCATTGTAAAATAATATCCTTAAACCGTTCAAAGCATTTCCAAAATGGTTCATTGGGAAGTTGGGTAAACTGGTTGATCTCGCTTCGAACGCGGGCGGTCTTATGATTGGGATAAAATTTCTTAAGGAATGCTACAAAAAAATTCATCCCATCTAGCAATAGAGTGTGCGGTTGTGTTATAAAGCCATTTTTCGGTTAGATCGCACAAAGTAAACGGGAGAAGACGTAAACGCACAGCATCCACAGAAAGTTGTGACATGCCAGTCATTGCACATACGTTTTTGAATTTGTTTATAAAAACGTATGCGTCTTCGGACTCAAGCCCATGAAATTTGGGCAAAAGTTTGATAAATTGTGGTTTGATTTCAAAATTATCCCCATTGGCTGTTGGAATTGAAAGACAAGTAGGAAGGGGACCACATATAGGGTAGTATCTCTCTTGGAGAGATATAAGCGGTAGATTTTGCGCACCTGCGGGTGGTGGCAGAGTGGTGTTATTGAATTTTGATGGAGAACCGTCCATCTCGATGGATGTGGTTTGTGGTGAGGAAAAAGAATATGAAGAAATACCGACTTTGGAGTCGATAGAAGAAACGCGGACAAGACGGGCACTAGAATCCCGTGTCCAGCCGAGCATGCACTAAACGGGTTTAGCGCAAGTGGCAGCGTATGTGTAAATTAAGAGAAAGGTTTGGTTTGTTTTTTAAAAAGACGGATTTAGAAAAATCATTAAAAAAATGCACAATCAACCCTAGATTTAAGGTCATCAGGTCAAGTCACTAGACCGCTCCTAGACTTCCAGAAAACAAATCACAGGATAAATTCTCTACTACCTCTTTATCCCTCCTGTGGTCAGGTAAGTGCCAAGTAAGTGGGAGATATTCGTTATGTAAATAGCGGGCCTAATTAAGTAACCACTTGCCTTAGACATACTTGCCTAGACACCACAAAAGAAATGCGGGTAAGCAGTAGATTACCCATGACCTTCCTCTGTTCTAATTGAGCGTGACGGTCCTTAGAGTCTTGTTTAGATATTTTTTAATTAATGAAGGGTGATGCGGATGCTAGTTTGTGATTTTTGGGGCTTAGGAAGGGTAATGAACTCCTCACCTAATCTGAATTTGGCTTTGCCCCTTAATTTCCGTATTAAAATATGCAAAAACAACCAATATCAAAACACGCAACAAGAATTTTTTTTAAGCGGCGAATTTTTTGCAAAGAATCCTGCAGAAAGGTTGTTATTGGACTAATCAGAGAAGAGAGGAGAAAGAATAGAATATACAAGAGAAAATTGGAGTCTCAATACCCCAATACCACCATGGTTCCGCGGCCAATACAAGCTTATTACCGCGGTTCCGCGGTCAATTTGAACGATCATTGAAACAAAATTTTTACTGGTGCTCCCCTTGGTCCTCTGGTCCTGTTTAATGCTTCAGAATATTTATCTCTCTGCTCCAATGATTCCAGATTTCCTCGCAAAAATTCAAACACTAATCGTTAAGCATACGATGCGATTTTGATTTCAATTTTTAATGGAATAATAATATTTCAACTCAAATAGCAACAACGAACAAATTATGCACGCATCCCCGGCAACGACGCTATTTGATTGATCTTTTGAATTCTCACTTCATTGATTTTAAAGAAAAGATGTTGCAGTAAAGAAGTGATGTAATGTTTTAGTCATATAATAACCGCAATCAATAACGGTATCGCGTGTAGCAAGCGTTAGTGAGTACAGGTCGTCCTCTGGGATTAGTGAAACTCGTAAATTCTTTCTTTAGTTGAGTCGAAAGAACTAGTAAAGAAAATAAAGAAATTGTTTCAAGAGTTGATTAAAGTAATAATTTCAAGAAATTCAAGAAATTGTTTTCAAGAAAGAAAATTAAAGAAAATATTCAAGATTTAGTTATCAAGAAAATTGTTGAAGGCTTGTAAGATTCGAGCGGAATTGGTAGCCATGGATGACTATTCAAAATGATTCATCTTATCTATTGGTAGAATTAACACTAGATCGATGGCTACTAATGAGGATTAGGGATCTCTTGAAGAAACTAGGGTTTCTCCTTCATTGCCCATTGTCCTTTCATTGATTGCCATTCTTATCTAGCCTTTAACAAGAAGGATCATCAATCTAATCCCCAAATTATGATGAAATTCTCAATAAATTGATCTCACTCACAATTTGGACTTTAATGATTATTTTTGCTAAAGTTTATAATCTCCATAAGACTTAAGATGAATATAGAATTCTCTCACCATATGATCTATCAAATTCCTTCGAATTCTTAGCAAGTGGAGATTTACTCACACATTATGAAAATAGAAGAATCAACAAATAGAGATTGCATACTGCTAAAATTTAAATAAAGCGAGATTAAAAGTAATGATCACCTTTATTATTTAATATCAAATTACAACTTCTCCAATCCGAGATTACAAGAAGAATTGCTCTCGATCACTCCCTTGAAGAGATAATTTCTCCATCGATCTTCGCTTCGCTCGATCATCGTGAGTCTTGGATCTATCGAGGATCACGTGCTCGTTGATGACGATCGGCTTCGCGTAAAGGATCTTGAATGATCTTGCTCCATGAATTTCTCATGATTCTTGATATTGGATCTTGATTTGGAATTGGATCTTGATTTAGTTTTTGGATCAAAAGATTTTCACTAAAAAATCAACAACCATTCAACAACCTTTTTAATGTAGGCTTAGATCCCTTTTTATAGCCCCTAATCAAGCTTCCCCCATAAACTAGGTAGTTATAAAGAGGTTTCTAGAATAAGGTAGGTAGTTATGAAGCTTTCTCAACAAGGTAGGTTGTTATAAAGAAGTTTCCAGAACGAGATTGTTACAACGAAGCGTCCTCAGTAAGCTAAGACGTTACATGGAAACTTTTGGAGAAATCTCGACACCGAAGCCTATCCGCGGCGACTCGGCCTGACTCGGCCGCGGATCCGCGGCCGATTTGTGAGCTCACAGCTTCAATCTTCTGTAGTATTATTCTGTTGATCTATGGGTTTATATTTGATATCTGGAATCTATTTATCTCTTCTAAATTTCTGCCATAATTTAACTCTTTGACTTCCTGTATTTTATCGGCGAATTTCTGATTTCGATATCTGATCTGGGCTAATTTCTGCACAAGATCTCAATGAAGAATGTTAAAGATATACAATATTATGCGTGAAATAATAAACACACAATTTCCTTCAAAAATGTTGATTATAATATATAACACATGATAATTGATATTTTCCAGATGAACTTGTAATATGTGTTATATTTATAACAAACACCCTTAGATGATTAGAAAAGTGAGGAAATTGTTATGTTAAAAATTGCAATATTTTTGACTGAACAGCATACTCAAACTACCCCAACACCCGTGTATTTATAGCTACTATGGTGATGACTAGAGCACTAATTAAGAATGCTGAAAAGACTGTAACTTGTGATATGGGAATTGTATAGAAATGAAACTGGTAAATAGTGGTGTGTCATGTCATGTTGTTCAGCATTCTAATTAGAGATCTCGTTCTTAGTAAACTGGACTAGAGTAATGAATAGTCAAGACATGTCGAAAGTAATTGTTATCTGATACTGGTAATTGCATGAAAGTGATGTACAAGCTGGTATGAGTAACAATTGTTATCTTTACCGTTAACCTTAGTATGGATATACTAATCACAATCTGGCTACAAATATATAAATGTGAGATAGGTTAATTTTCGAACTTTATTTGTCGTTAAAATAAATCTCATTTTAAAATCATACTTGCTAATTATTCTTACTTGCTGCAAAAAGTTTGCATATATATATATATATATATATATATATATATATATATTTTGTATGATATAACGAAAAATAGGTACTAACACATTTCTCTTTTATTCTAACAGTGTAAGAAATATATATATACATATACATACAAAGAAATGCTGATGTATGTTCAATTGATAAAACTGCACATTTGTATTACATTTTTCCTACCATTTTCATATTAAAAAAGGACTTTATTATAATATATTATATATATGAGGGTTTATGTGTAAAAACACCATTTTCCATGTGTTAATATATTTTAATTAGTATTTGGTAGAAAAATGTATGCAAATAAATTCATTGACCAAATCCTAGTAGAACTAAGTCTACTAAATATTATTTGAGATTATTGTGCAGAATTTTCCAAGTTGTTATGCAGAATTTATCAAAAAAATCAAGTTGTTGAAGAAAACTTGCCAAATTAAGAAGCAAAACTTGGAGACCAAGTCTGGGAGCAACCGAGAAAAGATTTCTGAATTCTGAAGGTGCCTAGAATTGCCACATGTCACAATCACAAAGCCCAAGAAAAATGATCAAGAGATCCCCACCATTGGCCGCGGAACCGCGGCCAAAACCCCCTTGGGCCGCGGATCCGCCGCACTTCTATGGAATTGGGAGCTAATATTTTTTGGCATAAATCTCTGCTGAATTTTACCAAGTTTCCAACTAAAAGATTCTGGCTTTGCACTATAAAAGAGCACCGAGAGCCTCTTGGAAAAGTTATCAAGCCAACGCGATCACGAAGTCCCAGACGGCTCACGCATCCAGGCTGATCATCAACGGTTCATCTACCTCCTTGGAAGAGATCGAGAAGCAACTAGTTTTGTAATCATTTTCTAAGGAATAAAGTGTAGATTGTTCCGTGTCGAGATAAGGGTTAAGAGTGGGATTCCTTTTCCCTCAAGAAACCCTAATCTACACGCATCACCGTCGTTCTAGTTCTAAATCTATTAATGGATAAAAAGGGTAACTTTTAAATAATCATCCATAACTACTAAATCCTAACGAACCCTACGTGCCTTCTTATTATATTATCTAAGTCTCTAAAATAATCTAGATCTATATTTTACATTCTTGTTTAACATAGATCTAGAAACCATTCTATAAAATTCTTTATCCCTCCTCTTTTTCTCAACACATCTAAAGTAAAAGTAAAAGGTTCCACGTTTCCCAGAGGACGACCCGTACTCATCTCGGTCTAGCTACACGCGACACCGTTCTGATTGCGGTTATACTACAAACAAATTTTTCGAATCAATCAAATGGCGCCGTTGCCGGGGAAACGTGCGTAATTTTTTATTTTTACTATTTGTGTTGAATTCTTAGATGAGTCATATCATTATTAAAACAAAACTGCAAATTGTATATTTAACGATTATTGTGTGAATTTTTGCGAGCAAATCTGGAGTCACGGACTTGAGGAAACAGGAGATCTAGGGTTCACACTTCTCTGGTAAGATTCTAACTCCCTTCTCTCTCCTCTAAAATCCAATAAAATCTATTTTCTGCAGGATTCTTTGCAAAATATCGCCGCTCAAAAATATTTTTGCAAAGTTTTGTTTTTCGGTTTGTTTTTGCATATTTTAATACGGATCTTTAAGGGGCAAGGACCAAATCAAGATTAGGTGGGGATTTCATCACCCTTCCTAAGCCCCACAAATCACAAACCAAGCATATAGATCAACCCTTCATTAATTTAAAAAATATCTAGACCAGACTCTAAGGACTGTCGCGCTCAATAAGGACAGAGGAAGGTCGTGGGTAATCTATCGTTTATCCGCATTATTTTTGTAGTGCCTAGGCAAGTGTGTCGAAGGCTAGTGGTTTTTAATTAGGCCCACGACGTGGTTCCTTCCCACTTACCTGGTACTTACCTGGCTACAAGAGTAGTACGGAGGCGGTAGAGGATTTATCCTGCGGCTTGTCCTTTGGAAGTCTAGGAGCGGTCTAGAGACTGGACCTAGGTAACCATAGTTCTAGGGTTGTGCATTTTTTGTGATTTGTCTAAATCCGTCCTTTTTTTAAAACAAACCAATTACTTTCTCTCCTTTTTACCCCTTCCCCCTTCTTCTCTTCTTATAATGGGTGACCTAAACAGAAGAACACTTGCCGAGCTTTGCTGTCCACAACCAGATATCTCTTGTTTTCGAAATCCCTTCGGTATACCGTCCGGCTCTTCCATGTCCTTAAGAGATCATATAGAACAAGCAGGAAGAAACAGTTGTCCACCTCAGTCTAGGTCTTATCAACCGTATCCTAATCCTACACATGTTTCAGTTCATACCCAGAGTGAGGAAGGCCCTAGACGAATATCCAGTGCTGAGCACATAGCTAGGTCTAGAGGCCAAAGTTTCAACCCGGACCAATATCAACCATCACCACCACTGTCCGGAGAAGAGTTTGATATGCGGTTTGTATATAGCCAACCAACCAACCCATATCAATATTCTTCTTATCATAATATTGATCCTACTCCTACCCAAGTTCAGCAACCATTCTGTTCCTATCAATCCAATCCGACTTTTCCACCCACTCTAGACAGTTCTTCTAATCAGTCATTTGGGAGTTTTAATTATCCACAGGAATTTCAATCTTATACTGAAACCCCTTATCAACCCAAGACTAGTCTGGAGCAGACATTAGAAAAATATATAGAACTGACGAATCAAATTATGAAGGATTTGCGTAGTAAGACAGAACTGTACACCCTTCCTAACCAAACCTCCCCTTTCCAAACTGAAATCCACAACTCCAGTTTCATAGATTCATCAAGTACACCAAATAGAATGACTGATAAGTTGTGTGACTTTGTAGTGTTTGATTTACCCAACTGTGAAGGGTCCCTTTCAAGTGAAACCATACCCAACCCTTGTGATCTCTACACCTCCACTCTTGAACCAAAACTGATTGAAAACCATACTTTTGATGAGGAGTTTGAGAATTTTAACCTTCACTTGAATGAGGTAATTGACATTGGGGATATATTGATTGATGAACCCGAAATTTTGGATGATTTTGTCCCACCAATTCATCAAATCCTTTCACTTCCTTGTGGTCATCATCTTGAGCCTTTAATTCTTCCCGAACCCCAAATATGTCTTGAAGTTGATGATAAAGGTATACCCGAAGATCAGATCGAAATACAACCTCCATCTTCCACATCTGGTTCAGCAACACTCGACACACCGATTTGTTTACCCATTTCACCTTCTACTTTCTCCGGTTCTTCTTCTGTTCCTATAGTTTCAGTGAGTTTTGATAAATCACAATCCGTTAATTCAAGTTCAGTAATACCAGAAATTCAACTTGATTTGGATATTTTTGAAAAAAAGGTAGATGAGTTTTTCGAGTCCTCTACCTCAGTGATTTTTTATGAATCAAGTAGAATAAATTCTGGCATAAAACTCTTTGACAGCAAAATGTTCAATCACACCATTGATAAAAGTTTTGAAGAACTTTTTGCTGACGAACTTGAATTTTTAAACAATACGGATTTTGTGATTGATCAATCTCCACCTATAGAGGTTGAACCGTCACCATTCCTTCTTCCTAATCATTCACATTCCTCCTCATTCTTTCTTTTCTCTAAATTCAAACCCTTTCCTGACCACCTCTTATCCCTTCCTCACTTTTTCTTGACTCGATACAACACATTCTTCCACCAACCTATACGATATACTGATAAAATCTTTGAATGGTTGGTGTTGACTTTTGGTCTTTGTAAAGTCTTACTTTGACCAAATGACTCACCTCCTCTTAAAATGCTTCGTATTGTCTAACTCATGTTTGAGGGGGGATATATTTTTGGCTCTTGATTATAACTTTTGTCCTCAAATTTGTGAGCCAAAAATAAGTTTGGGGGAGGATTTTCACTTTCATATATTCTTGCCCCCATTAATAATTTCCTCCCAAGTCTACAGGTTTTTGAGCTTAACAGATGACATCAGTGAGGACACTGCTGTAAACAGGTTTGGGGGAGGTTTGTGCTTATTTACACATCAATTTGCATCATATTTTGCATAAGCACAACATTTTCAAAAATTAAAAAAAAAATTCTTTTATAACAAAAGAGTAGAAAGTGAAAAATTACATCCAAAAGATAGGAATAGTTTAAGAAAACCAAGAAAATTAGAAGTTTTCTTAAACGAACTAGTAATAAGTAGTTATGAGCTGTTGTCACAAGGGTTAGTAAGATGAAGGAAGTCACTAATCTGAGGATAAAAATAAGTCTGAAAAATAGTTTCTATTTTGGAAGCCGAACATTTGAATGTTGATACCCTACTATATGCACTTACACACGTCTTGAAACTCGGGATGGTAGAGGATACCTTGAAATGCTCTTGTCTAAAAGCCAAAGTATGAAAAAAAAGATGAAGAAAATATAAAAATGGTGAAAAGAAAAATGAACACTGGTTTTGTTATCGTCAAGGCAACAATAAAAAAATATAGCGAGGGTGCTTCATCACCTAGTGCCTTAGACCAACTGGTTTGGGAGTCACTGCTAAGCCTTAGGTGGTGCAACACGAGGAAAATACTATCACCTAATCAGCAAGCACATGAGTAATCGGTCGGTTAGTACCTCAAGAAGTATTAACGGTCGCATGAAAACGTGTGAGCAAATCTAAATATTCATCAAGTTAAAAAGTACTGAGGTAGATGGACAAGAGTATGATAGCTTGAATTGAATTCTCCGAGTGTAGGGATGTCCAATTCACACACGTAGGGGTATATGATCGATGTTTGGATGAAAGATAGGAATGAAGAATAAAGACGATGTTTTATTGAGGGATGATGTGATTTCTAACATTTTTTCATGACTATTAAGATAGGGCTCATGACAACTAAAAAGCTAGTATAGTTGGAAACTCTTCTTTTCAAGGCCTTTCTTTTATGGTTCTTATTTTTATATGTAAATTTCACCATCTTTCTTTTGTTATTGGATTTTGTGGGTGTAATCCGCTGAAAACCCTCAGGAGACAACACTCCTCCTACTAGGGACACCTAGAGGTTTAACGGCTTGTTGCACGTGCTCCGTGCAATCGTGTCTGCCTACGAAAGTGTGCTTAGTTTTCTCCTTTCCTTTTCTCCTCTTGAATAAACTAGTTTGCTCGGGACGATCAAAGATAAGTTTGGGGATATTTGTTCAGTTGATAAAACTGCACATTTGTATTACATTTTTCCTACCATTTTCATATTAAAAAAGGACTTTATTATAATATATTATATATGAGGGTTTATGTGTAAAAACACCATTTTCCATGTGTTAATATATTTTAATTAGTATTTGGTAGAAAAATGTATGCAAATAAATTCATTGACCAAATCCTAGTAGAACTAAGTCTACTAAATATTATTTGAGATTATTGTGCAGAATTTTCCAAGTTGTTATGCAGAATTTATCAAAAAAATCAAGTTGTTGAAGAAAACTTGCCAAATTAAGAAGCAAAACTTGGAGACCAAGTCTGGGAGCAACCGAGAAAAGATTTCTGAATTCTGAAGGTGCCTAGGATTGCCACATGTCACAATCACAAAGCCCAAGAAAAATGATCAAGAGATCCCCACCATTGGCCGCGGAACCGCGGCCAAAACCCCCTTGTGCCGCGGATCCGCCGCACTTCTATGGAATTGGGAGCTAATATTTTTTGGCATAAATCTCTGCTGAATTTTACCAAGTTTCCAACTAAAAGATTCTGGCTTTGCACTATAAAAGAGCACCGAGAGCCTCTTGGAAAAGTTATCAAGCCAACGCGATCACGAAGTCCCAGACGGCTCACGCATCCAGGCTGATCATCAACGGTTCATCTGCCTCCTTGGAAGAGATCGAGAAGCAACTAGTTTTGTAATCATTTTCTAAGGAATAAAGTGTAGATTGTTCCGTGTCGAGATAAGGGTTAAAAGTGAGATTCCTTTTCCCTCCAGAAACCCTAATCTACACGCATCACCGTCGTTCTAGTTCTAAATCTATTAATGGATAAAAAGGGTAACTTTTAAATAATCATCCATAACTACTAAATCCTAACGAACCCTACGTGCCTTCTTATTATATTATCTAAGTCTCTAAAATAATCTAGATCTATATTTTACATTCTTGTTTAACGTAGATCTAGAAACCATTCTATAAAATTCTTTATCCCTCCTCTTTTTCTCAACACATCTAAAGTAAAAGTAAAAGGTTCCACGTTTCCCAGAGGACGACCCGTACTCATCTCGGTCTAGCTACACGCGACACCGTTCTGATTGCGGTTATACTACAAACAACTTTTTCACATCAATCAATGTACATCGACCAAAAGTAAAGCAAGAGTATTTGTCTGAGGATAAGGATCACGGGAGAACGATGTACGAAGATGTGAAGCACGAACTCAGCTAAAATTCGACTTGGGTTCAGAGTTATACGCTCTTCCTAGATTGATTTTTCCATAAGCCAACAATGTACCGCACTTAACATATGATTGTATATAACCAAACATGCACATTAACAAGCACGTTGTATATAACAGCAACATGATATAATTAGGTTCCGGCATACAACTAGATATTTAATAAATAGTATGGATATTGGAAAACGGTAAAACGGTAACATGGGATGCACAATGAAATAAACATGTAATATTTTTATTTATATGGATATAAATATAGCGACATAGCATGCAGCAAGAGAAACTTGCCTGATCGAATCTCACGATGGGGTACGTACGCCACTTCCGACATCGGTAAACGTCGCGATGCACACACGCGCGTACAGAACAGAACCAGGCTATGCATGAACTTGACCACGCTGGATGTGGACGTCAACTGGGTTGCCCAGATCGTCGGCGATGAGTACAGCTCCGGCGATCACGGGAAGACAATAATCTAAAAAGAAAGAGAAGAAGAAGAATAAGAAGAAGAAGAAGAAAGGAGAAGAGAAGTGGACTGGGATTTGGTGCTCTGGATCAGAGACGAGGCGAGGGGTCGTCGATGGCGAAGAGGGGTGCCGGTGATGTGGGGTTTTCTGCAGTTGAGGTCGGGTGTGCACAGGGATGGGTGCTCGGATTCTTGGGTGAAGTGGTCGGGTTCGGGGGTTTGTAGTGTTAGAGAAGAAGATAGGGGGATAAGATGGGGATGGTGACCAGGGGTGGCCGACGAGGTGGTCGGCGGCGATGGGAGGTGAAGGTGGCGGAGATGGGTGCGTGGGTGTTCGGGTTCGTCGAGGATGAGGGTTGCAGGGGGGAGGAGAGAGGTGAGGTGGTCGAGAGAGGAGAGGCGACGACGAGATGGTCGGAGCTCTAGCGAGATGAGGACAGAGGCGACGAGGTTTCCGAGGTCGAGTTCGTCGGGTGTTTTGGGTTGGGGTTGGTTGTAGGGATCTCGTCGGAGTTGCAGGGAATGAAAGAGGAAATGAGGTGAGGTGATGGTGTCGGGGAGATGGGGATGCCGGCGAGGGTGGAGACGGCGATGGCGAGGCTAGGGCATGGGTTAGGGTTCTCGGGCGAGAACATGAGAAGAAGAAGAGAAGGTGAGGAAAGGGTATGAGTTTTCAAATATATAAAGAATTAATATTTATAAATATATAGTAAGAGAGAGTGAGAATCAGATTGGGATCAAATTGTTATTGGTTACGATCTTTTAAAATATATATGAAAAGTATTCATTTCGTAAAATATAAATGAATATATGTATTAACAGTCAATATTATAAGAATATAATATTAAGTTTTTGGCTAATACAAAATTACTCCAAAATATGCCCGGGCTGGGTCTAAAATTATGGTTTGAAAATACGGATAATATACGTGTCAACTAAAACCAAAAAGCAATATCCGGTTAAAGAAAAAGTATATCCCTAAGAACGGATACACGTAGCGTGCACGTAGCGATTCAAACGAGTCCGTTTTACTAAACGAAACAAGAACAAGATGTACGGATGCCACCACAGGGTCAGGGATATGATGCAGGCCATGCTGGGTATTTTTAAAATATATTATTTGATTGTAATTGTATTATTAAAAAATGCAGATGTCAGATATACGATGCAGGTAAACAGAACATATGCGAGAATGGATCTTCAAAACCAGCAGGGGTAAAACGTAAACAAGAACTAAGACGGGTTTCAAGCATGCGGGTCGGGTTAGATACCAAGCACAGGAACCAAAATACTATCCGCACCAATAAACAATTAAAACAGTAAATAGCCACAAGATAAAGAAAATACTCAAAGAGAATATAGTATAAAATAGTGTTAAAAAAAAATATTTAAATCCTCATAATACGTCTATTTAACAAACTTGAAAAACCATAATTATATGTATATATCTTAATTAAAAGTATTAAACTCCAAATTATAATAATAATAAAACAAAACCCAATATATTCAAAATGAAAAAGAAACGTACGATCGGAGTAGGATGTTACAATTATATTAAGCTACTCCCAGAGGCTAAGGCATTCAAATATGATAAGTTATTTGATTGATTGATAGTCCTCAATTCCTCTGCCTTTTTGGTATTTATGCTCCTAGAGGCCGGAGCAGCAGTTACATCCTGATCAAGCGCAGTCACCCCTCACGTCTTGTTTAGTTAATGGCCACCTCACTTCTCAACACGTGCTTTAGTGGCCCACTATCTTGCTCATATCTGCTCGTCGAGCCGTTTTCCCTCGCTATGTTACTTCTATCGGCCAAGTTATGTTATCGGCTCACGGCTATGTTCTGAGTTAGGAGTTGAGCCGAATACTTATAGCAATATATCTTTTGCCTCGGCCAGGAGGACTGAATTTTGGTGTAATTGAACAAGCACCTTTTAGACAGTTTTATTTAATTTTTTTCACAATTTCACAATATACATACAGGTGAGAAGCACGTGCAAACCTCTAGTTCCAGATTGGTCCTAAGCATCACTGATTTTTAATTTTTGATTCTCTGCTTCTCTTTCTTGCTGCCAAACCCCCCCCCCCCCCTCCCCACTCCACCCCGGGCTCTTAAAATAAAAGAGAAGCAAAGCTTTATATTAAATTGTGAAGCACGAATTAAACTAACTTTTTTGGTGACAGACTGTTGGGGAGCTGAGCTTTGACGAAAAGCAGTCGCATTATAATCAATCGTCTAAAAATCATCTCAGAATAATAATAAAAATAAATAAATAAATAATATCACTAAAGAAGGCATTTTATCGGTCGTTATAGTTATATATATATATATAGAGAGAGAGAGAGAGAGGGGAGAGAGAGAGTAACGGAGGAAAGATGCCCTCCTATGGCATCGAAAAAATACGTCCTCCATCGTGTTTTCCAACGATCGGAATCCATCATTTTCATCGTTATCATCTAAGATGTGGGTGCGTCAAATTTCATGTGATTCTACAACTTTTTCACCATTTATTTAGCAATGTAAAAAGTTCTATTGTCGGTAAACCGTTAATTTTGAACCCACCAATTCAACGGTGAAAAGGTTGTAGAATCACATGAAATTTGGTATATCCATATCTTAGATGATAACGATGAAGATGATGGGTGCCGATCGTCGGAAAACACTATGGAGATTGTATTTTTTCGACGTCATAGGAGGAAATTCCCTCCTATGCATCTTTCCTCTATTATTCTCGCGCGCGCGCGTGTGTAATTCCTAAAATGCTATTATTACAATGCCAAAAAAATGCTACTGCTATGGCACAATATCAGTGTAATCGTATAGGGTAGATATGGTTCGACGGATGCAAGGAAAAGCTATCATGCTAATATGCTAGTGGATTGGAAGCAAAGAAAACTTACTATTTTACTACAATACGAAAATTGAATAGAAAAGAAGGCGAAAATGGCTTTACATAATCAAATCCTATAATAATGCAAAAAATTAAGTTCATATTCAAAGGAAAAGAAAAGGTCTAATCCGGTAAACCCATCATATTTGCACAATATGCTTCGGAGCCTACACACACCCCCTAAAAGACCTCAAAATATTTAAAAATCCGGACAACAAACAAGGAAACTGTGTGGCCATCTTGTATGGCTATGGCTTTCAATGCTTTTTCTATAAAGAGTATAGAGAAAACGATTTTGACGCCTGGGTAGAAAGTTATGGGCTTCAAAAGCTGACATTAAAATCAACCTCCTAATATTCACGTTTCGGATTTGTTTTGGTCCAAACTACATGTATTTTCTTTTACAACCTGCTTTATATATATATATATATTGGCATTGATGCATAAATAAGTTTGCCAACCTAATAATGTTATGAGATTAGATTAAGCTTGTTATAAATGTAAATGTTATCACCAAGATACAGAGATGGGGAATGGAGGTGGTGGCCCTAATGCGCTCCACTAAATTACAATGTAGCAGTCTTCCTTCTATCCACTTACCTGCATGCTGAGTTGTTCGTAATTTAATCCATTTATTTGCAGACAATACAAACAAGCACAACCAGAGGGATCATCAGAGGTCTCATGAAACAATGCGCTGCTTTCACACAGAAGGGACCAACAAAATGATCACAAACCCTTGACCATGACTGGTGCTGGAATTGGGCCCTAGCCCAACAGGCTTGCTGATTGAGCGGGCAACCCGATCGGATCGGGTCGGGTCCAAGGAGGACGAGGTTTGAAAACATGAAATAGATGCTACTAAATACTAAAATGTTAGAACGCAAAACTGTAAGATTAAGGGAGGAAAACTTATCGACTGAAGCGTGTTTTAGAAGCACTGTGCTTAAGAGTATAATTGCGTCCGAGGCGATCTTTCTCCTTTGAAAAGGTTAGGGATTTAATCCTGTAACAACAAGATTTATAATAAGTTGAAACGATATATAGTTGAGAAAACATATACAATCTCTTACCAATATAGTGATGAAATAAAATCGAAATCCTTTAGGATCACTTAAAATTCTCAAACCTAAATATTAAAACTTTAAATTGGATATCAAAATTGAATTACTTTGGATTTTGAAATACCCATAAATTCGACAGATTTATTGACCACAGTAGAAGAACTATCAAACCAGGCCTTGGCCCAGCCCAATTCCATCCTATAAAATCTTTTCTACACAAGGCATTGCTTTCCCTTTTGAGCGGAGCGAGAGTGTGGAGGAAACGAACCATTGATCTCAAAGTGAGTTTTTCCCCCCAGAATCCTTATGATTTATTCATTCAAATTTTGTAATTATGTGAAATATGAACTATATTGCATGAGATGCAATAATTTTGTATTGTTAAGCTTGAACTGGTTGGATTCTATAGTTGAAGGAGACATCACTATCTCCAATCTGCTTGAATTAATATAACAAAATGCAAAATTTAGGGTATTTAGAGAGTGTAAAAATTCATCACTTATTATTATTATTTTTGCATTGATTTCAAAGGTAAAATAATGAGTACAATGGTGGAAGATGTTTTCTTCTTGAAGATACAAGGGTGATGCTCCTTACCCTAGGGTTTTGGTGGGAGATTTTTTTTTTTTTGCGGTATTTTGATTGGTTTCTAGTTTTAGAATATATATCTATGATTCAAAAACTCTCTTTCTATATTATAGTTTTTTAGTTTTTTTTTTAACTACTAGGCTAGGACTCCTTAGTTCATTTAGGTTACATCGAAGAAACCCCCAAATCTCCCCAAAAGGTGTGTGTGTGTGTGTGGGGGGGGGGGGGGGGTTAACGAATTCTCTCGATTTCGGTATAAAAGGGTTGGGTTGGGTTTGGGGAAAAACAACATCTTCAGTTGTTTGCTATGCAACTTCTTCATCCAGTGGGTGTTTGACACAAAACAATGCTCCATTTTACTTAGTTAAATAAATAAATAAGCCTTCTCTAATGGTTTCACTTATATGGAAACTCAATTACCTATCTGGCACAAAATAAGACAGAGATGCAATCAAAATAACATTCCGAATTATATAAGAAACTTATTCTAAAATCTATGTATGTTGACTCTTGCTATTTTCCCTTGTACTTTATAAGAAAAATAAAAATATGTGATTTCCCTAATATATACAACCAGAAATGAGAATTTTTGATCCAAAAATCATGCATAAAATAAGTAGCCAAATATTTGGTTACATCGGTTAATCATAAATATCAGAATTTGCGGATAGAACTCTTAGTAGACTTGGTTATACTACTGATTTCGCCGCAAACACAAATATCTAGCACAAGCAAACTGGTCTAATGTTTCTTACTAGCACAAGAAAAATAAGCACACATA
Source organism: Agapanthus africanus (assembly GCA_030015575.1). Classification (NCBI taxonomy): domain Eukaryota; kingdom Viridiplantae; phylum Streptophyta; class Magnoliopsida; order Asparagales; family Amaryllidaceae; genus Agapanthus; species Agapanthus africanus. The sequence goes on from JASDDO010000004.1 coordinate 324,011,054, forward strand.
TAGGCACGGTTGAGCACAAAGGAGAGTAACATCTTAGTTAGCACTTCGTGCATTTATCCTCATGAATTCTTCATGCTCAACAATGAATAATCTATCATTATCCCTAATCACTTCAATGGCGTCGATCTCTGCACCTTCTTCATTTGTTATGACCGTGTTCTTTCCATCAATGCCGAACTTCTTCCCTGTCAAAATGCATCAAACTACATTTATGAGATTCTAATTCCATTCATTTCTACAAGAGGAGAAAATATAGTACATGCCTATAATATTTTTGAGTTCATCCATGGTGTTTGGCAAACTTATCAATTTCCCAGCTTCACTAGGATTCCTCAGCATTGGATGGCCTCTGTAAACACTAGCCCTTGGATTGAGCTCAACTCCTCTATCCCACTTAATTATGCGGCCCTGCCCTTCAACCGACTTTGCTTGCTTAAACTTGGGGGATTCTAGTATTGCAATTGGATACCCAATTTCTCTCTTTTGTAGCATCTCTTCGAAACATTTTTGAGACATTTTCCTCGTTTCCCACTCCTTTAGATTTGATTTTTCTATTTTTGCTCCATTCATGATCAAGAACATTACCATATCGTCATGGTTTTCAGCTAGAGATATTTGTAACGCGGTCAACCCTTCATTGTTAACTCCATCTATGTTTAAGCCATGCTCTAAAAGATCCTTCATGGTAGATAGGTCGTTTCTCTTTGCCGCAAGACACAATAGATCTCCACCAGTGTTGGGATTCATGGAGCATGCGCAGTCGTACAGAAGATCGAAGATCTTATGGTGCTTTGTAGTTATGGACAGCCATAGTGGAGTATTTCCATCCAAATCTGCAAACATATAGATTAAAGACTGAAATATAGACATGCATACATGGACATGCTCACATGAGCACACAATTTTCGTTGTGTTTAATTTGTTTACCTTGTATGTGTACATTGCATCCATGCTTGAGTAAAACCAAGACGCAATCCTCAAATCCTTTTGCTGCCGCTATGTGCTGTATCATAGAGTTAGAAATTGATAGGATAGGTTCCGTCACTGAAATGTTCAAAATCAAGTGCATGCATGCTTCGAATGCTTAAACTATTTACTTTCTTTTTTAGGTCCACTAAAGAGTCTGTAGAAATTGAATTATTGATTATGGAAAGTTGTGGGTCTGATTGGTGCATGAGGCACCATGATAGTTGCATAAGGAGAGTATGATTACGCAATTTTCTCCTAAGAATTACTATCATAAGTAAAAGAGGTAGAGCTACTGTGTTAATTCAAGAAAGTTTACGAGCCGAGTGATATTTGTAGGTCAAAAATTATGTGAAAACCACCAATAGATGATGGTAAGCTATATGCAAAATTTTATTTGACAATTAGAATTGAATATGCAAAGTATTTCTGATAATTCTATGTTATTTGGATTATAGAGGAAACATACCATTGGTGTCCTTCCTTTGGAGTCACCAATATCAGGGTCCATGCCGGCTCTAAGAAGCTCTTTAAGGAAAGAACTATTTCCTGTGGCTGTTACAGTCAGTAAATTGCATGGTATCGTAGCTTCATCACCATTTCCATTCTCTGCTATTATATCCTCAATGCTTATATTCTTATATTCAGTTTGATGCTGCAACATATGACATACTAGTTATGCTCCAATCAATTTTTTATATGGTTGTAGTTAGTTATTTAAAATAAATCCTTTTCATTACCTTAAGAAAGTTCTTAACTATAATTATGCCATCCTCTGGTTTGGTTTGCATTGCTTCTCTGAGTGTGCTGTGCTTTAATCCCAGTAGCTGGGATAATGTCCTGGTGCGGAAAGTAAAGCCTTGAGGTCTATTGCATAGTGCACTAACTTCTCCAAATATATCTCCTGTACTTACGGTTCCTACCACTTGTTCTTTCTCGTTTTCAGAGTATATGATTTCCACTTCACCTGAGACAATCATGTAAACATCGTCTGGTGCGTCATTTTGCATGATAACATCTTCCTTTGGTGGAATATATTCAGCTTTCATCTGTGTAACCTGATCCAAAAACCATTTCGATAGCATCTTTTTCTTTTTCAAGCCAATGTGATGATGCATACATAAATAAATACATGGATACATATGTATTGTGTATCTAAATGTAAGAATATACGCGTACACATGTAAACTCCATTTGAGTATCGTAGCTACATTAGCTACATCCGTACATACTTAGGTACCTACATGTCTGTGTATGAGGTTAGACTTTAATACTTCATGTAATTATACCCCTAGCAAAGTGCACCTGTGCAATAAAGTCCATGCATCGAGTGGCTGCGGAATGAAAAGTGTCTTATTTTTAGGATTAGAATGAGTAATTTTGTGGCTCGTAAATTAGGTTAACTCAATGGACGATCCACTTTGTTCATAATAATCTACGTGCCTTGGAGCATGTAGAATGAAAACAAATTAGGAGTTTTAGAACTTCCACCTTATATCGATAAAGTTTTATGCTTTTTTTTATTGGTTTTTTTGGAGTTATAAGGTTGGATCCCTATGGAACCCATTTTGTCCCTTGTGTAATAAATGGGGTTGGTCTCCTTTCCTCTTATGTTGGCTGCTTGCCTTGAAATTGTGACCTTGTCACAGCTATCATGGCTGTTCCACTCCTTGGCATCGAGTTTGTTACTTATATTGTTGAAAATTGTTTATCTTGCGATAGCATGATGAATGTGCAAAAGGTTTTTAACAAGCACCAACATCACCACCGTCAACGGCAAAGCCTTTATCCCAAACTTCTCATGCTAGCCACAAAAGGTCCTCAACATGCATGACTTTTTGTTATAGCACTTACAAAACATGTATATCCAAATGAATGAAGGTGATTATGCGATTTCTTTGCAATGTATCAACTTTAGTAGGCACATAACTTGATATTGCCCTGTGTATTAAATTTACCGTTCTGTGTGCACATGTGTGCAAGTGTGCCTGCGTGCGAGCATGCGTGCGTGTTTTGAATTGGGCGGAACCCTTTTCATTCACTCTTAACAAAGGTGCTAACACATATTACACCCCTATTTTCAAATCAAATATTGATGTGTCATATTTTAAGAGGATTGCAGCAAGTGTAATAAAGCAACCGTGAATAATAGGGATGAACTATTTTCGTTCACTCCTAACAAAGGTGTCAACACATATTCCACCCCCTATCTTTCATTCACTCCAATAAAAGGTGTTATAACACATATTCCACTCCTATTTGCGATGTTGATGGGTTAAATTTTAAAGTGATTGCAGTAAGTGTATTAAAGTAACTGTGAACCATTGGTGAGTTTGTGATGTAGAACTCGTTAACTCCTACTTCTGAAGTAAATTAGACACATGTACTCAAAGCTACACATGTGCAATAGACTCATAGATACACATGCACATACAAACATGGAAAATAAAGCTAGAGATGGTGACATCAAAGGCAATAACTCTTACCAGAAGCAAGAGAACTTCTCTTGAAACCCCTTTAAATAGGTAGACCTCCTTAACAACTGGCATAAAGAGTTGCTCGCAGATGCTTTTACATATAGATTTAGGTAGTTGGTCCATCAACTGCTGTTGGTTTAAGCTCTCTGCTCTGTATCGAAGACACATATATGCCAATATCTGCTCTTTTAACCTTGGAGGTATATGGTTACGGGAAACAAAATTTGATGCCGCTTGTATGCTGTTCCTCTGCAATCACAGCCAAACGTTGGCTCGTCTAACTTACAAAATTTTCCAAGTCAATCGAGAAATTCACATAATTATAAGAGGGAAATACCCTGCTGAGATAAGAGTAGTTCTTACAAATTCCATTGTGCGCCTAGTTCCTTCCACGACCAAATTGGTCATATTTCCTATTAAATATGCTGTGAGCCCTAGGTTGAACAGCATGTAGAATATGATGAAGATCATCTCCCATGTGTTCTCAGCATGGAGATCGCCATAACCAACGGTGGTCATTGTGGTAATGGACCAGTAGAGGGAGGATATATAGCGAAGCCACATGCTAGATTCCCTGAAATTTGGGATTAGGGCACCAATCCATGTCTTCCCTTGATGTGGGTATTGATCCGCTAGTAAGTAGTAGAGACACCCAGCACAGTGCACCAGAAACAGGGAGACCTGTACCATCAGTGTTTTCAGATTTTTTTTCACCATCCCTTCATAATTACTTATGTTCTTATGTATCAAAGATTTTCAAGTTTATTTTCTATAGATGCTTCATATCATGTGGTGTGCAGTTGTTTCAGGAGTAGGCGAATTGAGCTTACAAAATCTACTTACAAGTAAGAGTCTGATAGATCTAATCCAGAAATAGTTGAACCGTATGTCTTTTTCAAGCCTGCAATGAAAGCCTAAGAAAGTATCAGAAAACGATTTCATAGACATGGAATATACTTTTTTTCTTCTGAGATTGAATTGTTGTCACCTTGTTAAGAACTGCTTGACCTTACGTAGCCGCCAGAGCCTTAGCATCCCTAGTAGTGTATAGCAGAACCCTGACTTGTCTTCCCCTGTAATCAAATAACCCAAACCCTGAAATGGAACTGTTGAGGCCACGTCCATGATGAACCATGTCGATAGATACCTGTTATGAGCAAAATCTTAGAAACACATTACTGCATAGTATATGCCTTTATGATTGTTATGAACTGGATGGCATCTTGTGTAGCCACCTTATGCAAGTTATAGTGTTAAATAGTTATAATACGGTTTTGAAATAAGGTGAAAAAAATGTATTATTGCAATTTGTAGTGCTAAATGCATGAACACCATCTGGATTGCAGAATGAGATATAAAGTTGAAATGAAGCCTTCAGATTGAGATGAACACAATATGCCGATGAGGTTGTGAAGCATGTGAGAAACATGTGCTTTAACATAAAGAAACCTAATGGTTATCCTTGAAACCTTGATGGTGAATTTCTGGTGAGTGGTGAAGAAAATTATATGGCGGGCCACCTCAATGGATGATTTACACTATTTATCTTGAGCAATAGATTATTCAAGGTATGTGGATAAAGAAATACGTGTTTCAAAACCTTGTAATCCATCCATCGTATCCACTTATCCTGTTTAGATAGAGCACTTAATACTGGCGTACACAAAGTGGATAGTGAGAGACATTGGTAACGAGAAAGTGGCATTGTTGATGACTCAATTCATGTTAAACTTGAGGTAAGAAACGATGTTCTTCATAAGTAGGTTTTTATATATTTTTTTAAATATAGAATTTGACAATTTCTCTATGGTATTTAGCAATGTAGGCCATTGTAGAAGCTATAGGTCTGTGCATGAATGATTTATTTTATGTCACATTCATGAGAATATAGCATACGTATGCTATATTCTCATGAATGGTATACCTCATTGCTTAATTTTTTTTAAAAAAAATTCTGCTGATTTTTGGTACGATATTTCTTTCTGCTGATCTTTATTTCTCAAGGAGATAACTGCCTTGTAAGCTGAATGGAGGAAGATCACTGTCGGACATGTCATAGCAGATATTAACTGTTTATTCAAGTGAGCCTTAGCATCGTACACGTTCATTTCTGTTTGTTAGCCTGTAATCATGGTATGTGTTTGGTTGGAACTTCATTGAATTTTGCTATATAGTTGTTTTGCCTGGACAAGTGGTTGCAGTAATTATAGACAACCATGTTCACTAGCAAGCAAATTTCTTACGTTTACTTGACTTTTCTAGCTAGATAATTTTAAGCAATTTGCTACTCGCTCATTTCAATCAGTCTTAATTTGGATCTGTAAGTAAGGGTCATAGTTGTTAGTGCATCACTATATAAATTAAATTAGGGAGTTTGTGTTGACTCCTAATGTATATATTTAACCCCTTTGCGATCATGAGGGTGAAGTGAGTAGAGAATGACATAATAATGGTCCAGTTTAGCAAAAGTGGCGCCATGTCTGTGTATGCGCTCTTGCATGCATGCATACAAGCATAAATGCATATCTACGTATGTACATAGATGCATATAGGTAAATACATGCATAGGCATGTACATACATAGTACAATGGTGGAGGGAGGGTGGAGCAGGGGTAGCGTTGGCCCCACCAAAATTTTGATACCAAATGCATCCACAGTTCCTATAAATCCTTCCATTAATTTATATCAGTTGGCCCATCAATTTTTCTCTTTGTTAATTTTTAATGACTTTCTTTGGTTTTTCAATAATTTGCTTGTTATAGCATATGAAAATCACTCACTTTTAAAAAATCTCAAGATTTCGTTCGGGTTTTCAAGATTTTTTTATCACCACACAAGAAAATCGTGAAATTTTCAAAAGTATCAATTTTTTATGTTTTCTTCCATTTTTTCTATATTTTATATGCTATAGCACAAGAAAATCGCAAAATTTTCAAAAATCTCAATTTTCTGTTTTCTTTCGATTTTTCAATATTATGCGTGCTGTAACATATGAAAATCGTGTAATTTTCAAAAGTCTCAAATTTTATATTCCTTTCAAAATTTTAATATTTTACATGCTACATAGCATATGAAAATAGCAAAATTTTCGAAAATGTCAAAATTTTCTGTCTTTGGTTTGTTTATATTTTTTTGCAATACCAAATGAAAATCATGAAATTTTAACTCAAAATTTTTCTTTTTTTTTTCAACTTTTCAATATGTTGCATGCTATAGCACACATTCAATATTTTTCCGAAACCTAAGTAGTGAGAGGAAAAAATAGAAAGAAATTTTAAAGAACGAGGTTGATCAATTTTTTCCCACAAAATAAGCCTGGTTGTATGGGATAAAAAAGTGATAAATATTGAGTAGGGAGCTAAAAAAAAAAATCTTTGTAGCAAGAGAATTAAATAGGGGCTAGATAACAATCTTGCACTAAAGTCCAAGCTACAAAGGGCCAAGGAATATTCTCTCATATAGCCTTATATATGTTATGTAGATAGATGGATGGATGAAACATCTCTAACACTTATACTTGTCATCATCTTTTTTCAAGCGATTTCTTTAATTTGTACCAACATTTCTATTTCTGTTTCATGACTTTTCAGCTATTCATCTCACTTTCTTGCTCTTTAATTTTCTATATTCTAATTGCAAGATTTTTAACCTCACAAACGAACTGAGATACTACTCTTTAATATCCTAATATCCTATAATATTGCTTGGTATTTTTTTTATTATGTGGTGTTCAAAGTTTTCTCGACATATTCTTTCTGGAAAACTGTACATACAATATATTATAAAAGATAGAGAACATAAGTTTCTAGACAGCAAATAATTCACTTCTCTCCCCCAAATTTTCTTTCATCGTAGCAATTCTCTCACTCAAAGATCTTTTCAAGAAACAAAGGGATTCTTAATCCGTGAAAGTGTGCATACTTTCGAATGTGATCATAAGACCGACCGTGAAGGCTATGATCAATTCATGGTTAGGGAATGCTTCCGCACTCAATTTATGTTAATTCGTTATAGATATCATCTATACATCATTTCCATTAGAGAAGATGTTGAACAATGCTGCGCGTTAGCTAATTGGGTAAAACAGAAAGTTGAAAGTTGAAACAAATTAACCAAAAAAAGCTGGTTGTTGGGGCGGTTTGATCGTGCCTGGTTTCTTTAACCAGTAGATGCGAACATGTGTTATCTAGGTACTGTGTATTTTTGTGCTTTTGCAATTTGAAAGTGACATTGCACCAGACATGCACAAATGTCTTGTATATAAACAATTGGTGGATATGTCTGTAAATATAGCACATAGAGCTAACTTATACAGACACTCCATCAGAGTACATGCTCAAAGGTCTTTTGCATAAATTAGTGGTAAGTGAGAATATATAGTCACGAGCATAAGAACTTAGAGATAGCTTTAGCTGGGGATGAATTATGGAGAACCGATTGCAATAACGTAGGCATGTGCAATGGACACGATTAAGTTCTTAAATTAGGAGGACTGACATGAGGCACTGAGAGTAGACTTTAGACAACATGGATTGAGACTGTTTAAAATGAAATAGATATAAGCAGGGCTGAATGAAAAAAGAGATTCATGTGGTTTCATGTGGTAGACTCTAATGATTTTGTGATAAATTAAGGCGGTTTTGTAGAGCTGACCATCTACCCCGCCCATTTAACCTATATTTGTATAACAGGAAATCTATGCATGTCCATGCACAGATGTTAAACCTGATTTAGGTGCCAGGGCCGCAAACTAAGCAAAACAAAGCATAGGAAGTAGTAGTTACAAAAATTTGCATCCGAGCAGTCCCAAGAACTGGAAGGAAAATTTTCTCAAAGTTTGAAACAAGAAGTAATTGTTTAACCACTATGTTCTCCAGTGTTCGCCACTCAATGCATTTCGGTCAAAATGGCCACAGTTTGCTACTAAACTCCCATGCAAGGGTGTGTAGACCGGAGAGCTTGATAAAATATGAGTTGGATTTGGATGGAACAATTGCGTGGCATGCTAAAGTTATCGTATCTATGTATGTAATATAACATATTTATCCAATATTTTAATCTGATTTAAAGTTAAGGCAATATCCCTTGCCTACAAGATGCCAAGCTACTTGATTCCATTCTGACACCTGACCATATCACTCTGCTTAGTGATACTATTACAAAATAGGAGGATAGATTTCTCTTTAGTGATGCGTTTAAGTTTTTGGTGGAGCACATAAGTGTAGAAGGGTCCATTTATTGCGAAGGCCAGTCACCATTGCATATTCTCATCGGGTAAATTCAAGATAATTTGTCACTTTACTAGCTGTTAACTTGTTAAGAGTCGTTATATTGTCACTTTCACAGCTTAAGCTTTTGGGTAAAGTGTTCCTTGACACTTGAAAATGGAACTTCCTTTTCCTCCAAGATGCATACTAGAAAGAAATTAAGAAGCAATTGAAACCATGTAGTATTGATTTTATGTGTAGTAAATGAATGGAATTTCGTCCAAGCTCCAACCTTAGAATTCAAATCTCTCATGTTTTTACTTCCCTCTTTGATCAGCTCGATCAAAGGCAAGGTTTTTAAACGGAGACCTAAAATTTTCTCCGGTTTCAAAGAGAATTAGATGATTTTTCTTTTCTTCTTCTCTGTTGGAGCTCTTTTCTTGTTCAGGTGTCTGAACCAATTTTTCTTATTTGAAATCAGTGGAACACACACACACACACACACAAGAAAAAGAACTCCATTCCTTTCTTAGATTCGGTTCTCTTTCATATTATCTTCTTTATCCTTGAAGTAAAAAGGAAAGAAGAAAGGAAAAAACACCTGATGGCAATTTTCCTCTGATCCTGAACAAGGAGTTGCGTCCTGGAGTCGATGTAAGCCACAAAGAAGGTGAGAACAATATCCACAGCAAAGAAAAAATCGACGACATTGTCAGCGATGCAAAGCCCGCCCTTTGGAGCTGCATTCATGAATGCCACCTCAAAGGGGTAAACCCATGCAGAGTAAACCACCAGAATCACCATAAATGTTTCCCACCACCTAAAAAAATGGCTACTGCTTAGTTACTTATTATCGGTTTTCCATGCATGAATACTTGGTTTTACTTCACAAACTCTAACCTGTATCTTGAATCCATGGGTGAGATAACTTTCCCTTTGGATGCAGTTTGAGTCTGAAGATAGCCTGGAGCGCCCAACGGCGGTAGTATGAGCTTCGAGAGATTGCGAAGCTTGAAGGATGAAGATCCATCGTCACTTCGCCTAAATATCTTACCGCCTTTTTTCTTAGAGCTCCGTGCTTGAACGGCACCCGGAAAGACTGGTTCCGGTGAAGCCGCCATCTTGGTTTCAGTTCAATTCAAGGTGTAAGATAAGAAGAAGTACTAGAAGAAGAAGAAGCACAAGATAGGACTCAAATAATGGAGGGTATCTAGAGAGAGAGAGAGAGAGAGAGAGAGCAGAGAAAGAAGTGGTGCAAAGACAGAGGGACCAACATTAGTGGGAAAGGGACCAACTCAGCAATATTCCAAGGCACACAAAAATTGCTGAGTTGTTCTGTTAGTTGGCATCTTTTATGGAATGTTCTTATCTATGCTTTATTTCTTTGATGTGAAATTATTGGGTGATGAGTCGTTGTATATTGCCTTCAAATAGGAAAACTCTTTTACTAGCAAAACAGTAGCTCATTTTCTGAGGTTATGTGGATTCATGATTTGCTACAATTTCAAGTTGTGTTTGTGTTGAGCTTAGATGCTTGCTTTTTGTGTTTGTGATTGAAGCTGAGCAACCAGCTGGGCATAACACATGCTTTAAGAATTCCCTCTTCGAAGTGAGAGGATGCCGACTCGATTCCGAACTAGACTGAACCTGTTTGAGTGTAAATGAAGAGTTTGCATTTTGAAAGGTATACAAGTGGCTAATAAGATTTATATTACTTTATTGTTACTATTTTTGTGAGGGTGAAGTTATGGGGATATAGAATATCTGGTGATATTTAATCTAAGAGATATTATCTGGCATAGTTAGAAAATGATTGCTGGAAAATGTTCTCATATGCAACTACGCAACCTTCTTCAAAAGCTCGGTTGTTATTAATATATATCTTTTTCCCATTCATTCAGGGCTATATTATCATTTTAACTATCAATTTCTGTTTCAGTATCTTTTGCTAGGACTTTTAATTATATGGGGTTGCATCGAACATGTATTTTCTTCTTATCCTTCGCTATTATTTTGTTGGTTTGTATTAGTTTCGATAAACTTTTTTATTTACTGAAATGCAGAGACAATTTCTTAAAATAATAATAATATAGGATAGCCTCTAACATAGGTATAGCTCTACATCTTGCTACATTTTTTTTAAAGAAAATTGTATAGGGTAAACAAGTCCCTTGCCACGTAAACGTTTCATTAAAATAATGAAATGCAAGAAATTACAAGATAAAAATAAAAAGATAAAAAATATAGCATACGAATCTCACAAGAATTTACCTATCAAGGTAAATAAAATCTGATAACCTAGAAGATTCAAAACATAGAAGATATCCGTTTTCTTTTCGAAGCGCTTATGCAAAACTTCAAAAGCATATTGATTTTATGAAGAAGGACAACTAAAGAAGGAAAGAAATTCTTTTTGAAAACTCTGACATTTCTTCCAACCCAAATACATTTCTTCCAACTCAAATACACCAACAAAACACCATGACAAACATATTCCAAATATCTCTATTTTTCTTATTAACCCATTTTATTCTCCACTTAGTTTAGTCTATAATAAGAATATTGAACCAGGTTTTTCTTTGATTTTCCATAAATGTCTTCTTATATTAGCTTATATAGACTTTATGAGAGCACAAGTTAGGAAAATATATTGGATGGTCTTTGGTTTCTTGTTGTCCAGAACACATAAAATTCCTTTATCAACTCGTTTTTTTCCCCTCATCACATCCAAAGCAATAAGTCTCTCTTTTATTACAATCCACATGTGAATCTTAAATTTAGATGGAACATTGCATTTCCATAAGGAATTGGCAATTGGACATTTGCATCCACCGAAAAATAAGAATTTGTAAAGAGATTTAACAGTAAATCTTTCGTCCGTGCTTCAATTCCAACTTTAGATATCTATTTCTCTTGAGAGATGAGAAGTAACTAATTAAAATAAGGGAGTAAATTCATGTTGATATTCTTCAGTAAGATAGTATATGCATCTTGGACACCAAAATCATTCTCTGTTTCTGAGTTCTTTCACATAAGAAACTAATGCTTCTTGATTCGTTGTCAAACTGAACAATAAAACACAGTTGATTGTAAGCGGTAGATCTTCCAACCATGCAACTTTCCAGAATCGAATAGTGTCATCCTTTTTACATATCATCTTAAAACCTTTGAATGGCTGAAAGTTTTTAACCTCTCCAAAAAGAGAAAATGAATGAATGGAACAATTCAAAGTCCCAAAAGGATCTTCTTCTGTAATACGAGTTTATTATAATTTCACGCCAGAGAAGGAAAGGTTCGGAGATAAATTTCTACATCCATTTAGCTAAATAGAGCAGTGTTCATGTCCTTCAGATCAAGCACCCCCAAGTCACCGAAGTATTTGGTATGCATATCTCTTCCAAATTAACTAGGCAATAAAATCCAGAAATATCATCATTCCCTTTCCAGGAAAACGCTTTTCTAATTTTATCAATTCTTTTTCTACCCAGGTAGGCATCATACAAATAGACATCATGTACAGATGAATGAAAGATATAACAGAATTAATTAAAACCAAACGCCCACCTTTGGATAATTTTTTACCCTTCCATCATGCCAATCTGAAATCAATTTTTTGAATAATAGGATATCAATCCTCCTTATGCAAACCTAAAGGCCTGAGTGGAACAACTAAATATTTCAAGGGAAACAAACCTCAACTGCAATTAAAACCTTCATCTAAAATGATATGCAATTCTTCAAAACCTTCAATCAACAATAATTACGTTTTCCCTAAATTTACCTTCAAGCTGGATAATAATTCCAAAAAAAAGGAAAAATTTAATTAGAGCTAATTGTGTTAAAGAAGGATAACAGAACAATAGAGTGCCATCCGCATATTGCAAATTTAAAATACCCCAATGGCCATTATCCTCACTTTCCAGAACCTCCAATAATCGCAACTCTTTAGCTCTTCCAATGATTCTAGAAAATACATCCGGGACTAGCACAAATAGCAATGGAGATAACAGATCTACTTGTTTAATCCCTCTTTTGCGGTTAATAAAATTTCCTTTAACACCATTCACAAAATCCAAAGTGTTTCCATTTGTAAGTGTCAGCTTAATCCAAAAAACCATCTGGTTCTGAATCCCCTTACGAGTATTAATTCTTTCAAGAACTCTCAACTGACCAAGTCATATGCTTTTTTAAAATCGATTTTCAGGACAACACCGATTTCCTTTCTTCTATGACAACCATTCACAACTTCTTGAGTAGCAACTACACTATCAAGAATACTTTGTCCTTTAATAAATGTCGTTTGAGACTTATCAACTAATAAACTCATTTTATTTCTAAGTCTGTTAGCCAAGACTTTGGTCACAATTTTAAAAACACCATTTAGAAGGCTTACAGATCTAAACTCCAAAATGCTATTTACACCCTCTTTTTTTGGAACCAGAGTGATCAAAACGTAGTTTAACCGTTTTAAATCGGTTATTCCAAGATATAGATCCGTAAAAATATTCATGATCTCATCTTTGACCAAGTCCCAAAACTCTGGAAGAACAACAAGGGAAGGCCATCCGGGCCAGGGATCGGTCTCCAGCTAAATCAAATATTATCATTTTAACTTCCTCAATAGAGAATGAATTCTCCAACTCCTGAGCATTCTAATTGTCATTTCCATATAAATTGTTCCAATCACAAGACATGGCATGTGCGGGTTTATTGTTAAGAATGCCCTTAAAATAAAAAGTAAACAACTCCAAAAGTTTTTTTTATCAGAAATTACTTGCCTTCATGAATTATAGAGCAAATTCTGTTATTTCTCGTTCTTCCATTCACAGTTTTATGAAAATATGTAGTGTGTTTATTCCCTTCCTCCAACCATGTCACTCTAGATCTTTGTCGTCACATGATTTTCGCTTTGTTCAAGATTTCATCTAATTCCAAACTCAATGTGTAATGACCCCCAAAATCACCGTACCTTTATATTTCACTTTCTTTTTAAAAACCCGCTTTCTTTTCAAATATTAGTATATATTCAATTCTTATTGAATATATACAAGAACAAGGTTATAACCCATTGTTTAAGTCACTTCACCGTTGCTCTATAGGTCACTTGTTCAAACTTTGGATATTGCAATTATTTTTTTTAACTTCTCTCAGATATGGCCATAAACCACTCTTTATAGGTTACTCATTCTCCCCCTTCTTCCTCCTATCTTGGATATTGCAATTATTTTTTTAACTTCTCTCATAACCTTGAAATGACCTTTCAAATCTCTTTGTTTAACTCCCACATTGAAATCATAATCAAGAAGAATTTATATGGCCATAAACCACTCTTTATATGTTACTCTTTTGCCTCCTTCCTCCTCAAATCTCTCTCGAATCATGAAGGCGTCGGAGTTTGTTTTACCGCTCAGGACAAATCGGTAAGGATGGTTGTTAGACCGTCTTGCAATTATGTAAGTCCCTCTTCTTTCCTCTCTGCTTTGCCTCCTCCACTCTTATCATGCCGCTTCTCTAGTGTTGCTTGTGTCTATGCTAAGTCTTTCGATATTACCATAACCTATTTAAAGAAATAATTAGTTTAACACATATGTGGTTCCCCTGAATGCCTTATCTTCATGCTTCGATAATGTGTTATGCAATAGTCATGTTCTCTTTTTCATGAGCAAAATGTTTAGAAAATTAGCAGCGGCGAGTACATGACTCATGACTAAAATATCATGTAGGACACCTTTTAAACCCTAACGCTTACTTGAAAAGAAAAGCGGACATATTTCTTTTACCTTAAAACTTCAGTTAGTATTGTAGTCTTTTAAAACACTTTTTTTTGAAACCGTATCTTTTGAAAATCAATTTTTTTACACTAATGCGTTTTGAAACATATTATAGTTAATTTTTATGATTTGATATTCTAATAAAATTAAATAGAGTAGCAGATAGTTTATCTTTACACGCGCTGCTAAAATTTCAGATCGAACCAAACTACGAATTCTATTTTATGTCATTTTTACTCATTCTTTTCGTTAAACCTAAAAACTGTTTTTAAAGGTCTTTTTCGAAAAGTCATAACTCTGTCTACAGAGATCCAAACTAAGTGATTTTCAAATTGTTTTGATAACTAAATTGAAATATCTAGATTTTCTTAATTCAACCCGATCTCTAAAAACCGATGATATTAATCTAATTCTGTATTTTAAAATAATCTGAATAGAATTTGTCCTAATTTGCTTTTCAAAATATCATATCTCGAACTACAGAACTCGGATTTCGATAAACTTTAGATATATGGATGCCATATTGACAGCCCTACATCTTTTCTATATAACCCGAGACTTAGAAATGTGTATATCGACCCGATATATACTCTGTAAGTCATCTCTCCTTGTTGTGCAGAAAATAGAAACTGTTTTAAGCTTTTAGATTAAAATAAGCATAACTATAGTTGATCGCGCAAGCTCAAGTTGTTTAAATAACTAGAATGAAAGACCTATCTGTTTCTGTCACGCCCCGCTTCCCGGTGTACGGCGAAGGGGACGCGATGAGGTCCGCTACGTATTTACTGTGAAGTAAATACGCTAAGCGTATCTAAGCAATATAAAGGTAAATCACAAGAGACAAGAGATATAAAAATAACAACTTTATTAATAACATTCTTTTGTACAATGCATGAAAAGTAAATACATCTGAAATAAAAGCGATGCATAAATAATGGCATAACAGGAAATGAAAAATACTGAGTAGAACAAGGTACAATGTCTAGAGCTCGGGGTCTTCGTGGAACTGATCCAAGTCTTCACCGGTGGGCTCGATCTCTGACGGGTCCAAAACACCTGACGAAATTCAAAGAAGAAAGAAATAGAATGTCGTCAGCGAACAGGTCGCTCGGTAAGTCCCAAAAATAAGGAAGAATTAGAAATTACAGAATAAGAGGTATCTTCTAAAGTATAATGTTATAGAATATTGTGTTCACGCTGTTGTTTGTAGCTTGGTACGGAAGGATGCCAGTGTATACGAGAGGGGTCTCAGTATGCTAGAGACCAGGGCAAACAGAATGTATAAGGAACCGTTAAGCCACGGTACAACAGCAACGGAATATAGGTTAGGTGTCTTAATCTTACCGTCTCGTGCCACTTCTAACACCTTCCGCACCAATCTACCCCTTAAACCCCGTAGTGTTTTGATTGTATTGTTGTATTGTATTGTATAAGTTGGATGACTGACCAAAACCATGATATCAGTAACAGAGTGTAACTGCATAATCAGGTAAATGGAATAACGGAATAATGGATTTATATCCATGGTTTGATTCGGTCAAGTTGTATAGATTGTTAACTGGATTCTAGGATTCATGTGTTCATATTGAGTTGGAATATTAAAGAATGTAGATTGACTTGAATCATATTCAAGTCAGAAATAATCAGACTCAAACCCGAGTCAGACCAAAAGAAATGTAAGTCGAAGTTCTATAATTACTAGGGTCCTTATTGTAATTTATAAAACTTGAGGGGGGTTTTATATAAAAATACTTTTGTATAGTTTTTAAGATACACCTCAAGTATTTATTATTCATCTTTATAGTTATAATGAGTGTAAATTTTATTTGTGATATTTCTTAGTGAAAATATTCTAATTCCATAAATAAAGATATTTATCTGTAATATTGATTTATTTGAAATTCATGGTATCTTAATGTAAAAATCTAGTCTTGTGATTTTTAGAAAAAGTGGGATATTTATATTATAACAAAATAGATCTTTTAATGATAATATACATATATTTATACAAAAATAATTTCAATAAATATTTTATATAAAAATATCATTTTCTTAAGATATCGTATTTTAAACCTTTCGAGACCGAATGCTCCTTGCGGAGGTCTGAATCTCGCACTACTAAGCCGAGGGTGCACGATAAACCGTACTATCCCTAACGGGTTCCCCAAAGGTGGGTTGTAGTGGCGCTTTGCAAAGATTTATAAATACTAAACCTTTAGAATACGGTTTTATTAAAGTAAAAGGTATTTATTTGCAAAAGTCGATTTTCCGTATTTTAGGTTTTAGGGTTTCTTATTTCAACTAGACTAATTTTAAATGATCTAAATAACAAGTTGTTATAAGTCTCAAATCTCCTCTTCACCGCCAATTGTGGCCATGTAAGTACAAGTGAGGAAGGAGGGATCCGCTCACGAATCGTGAGACGGGCCCTTTTAAAGTTACCTTTGCTCACTTGCCTAGCCTAGACACCACAAAGTCAGGTTTAGATAAACGATCGATATCTACAACTTATCGTATTTTTCTATTAAAAGATATTTGTTTTAAAAGTGTAGCAACTTAAAACTTTTAGAAAAGGTTTTATTAAGAAAATGGTATTTAATTGTAAAATCTTGTTTTATCGTATTCTAAGTTTTCAAGGTAGCGTGTTATGTTTGCATATGAGTGTGTGTGGAGGTAGGTCATTACCTCATGAACTACTTTAAGGTATAGCAATGTTAAAGGATTAAATGTGAAAACTAAACATTATGGTATTTAAGTGAAAGAATACGATATATTGTAAAAGCTATCATTTCATGTGAGAAAACTTGTTCAAATTAGTTGTTAAGTGATTAATAGTCAACATGAAGATGTTTAAGCATTATGGAATTGGTGATAAGTGAGATTTTATAGAAAACCGAATTGGAAATCGGTTTGTTCCGATTTCCGTCGGGTTTGTAAAGTCGTATTTTTATGAAAGAAAAGAAAGGTAGAAAAGAGGGACTTACGGGTTTGAACAACACTAGAGAGTGAGGGGGAAGTAAAGGGTTTGCCGATGCGTCGAATCGTCGTTGAGAGGTCCTAGCACGATCACCGGAATTTCGCCGTCGATTTCGTCAGCGCCTCGCCTTTCGCTCGTTTTCCAACATACCAAAGTTCTCTTAGAATTTTGAGAGAGTGGACTTAGGAATTTAGGATGAGAGGGTAGAGCGTATGGGGGGTATATATAGGGTTAGGCTAGGGTTAGGGTTTTCATTTAAAAATGTAAAAAAAATATATTAAAAAATCATTAAAAATCATTAAACTTTGGAGTAAAAGAGATTTATTGGGCTCTCTGTAACCGATCTAGGGATTTAGTGTGTGCAGGTGAGAAGACTAGGTCAAGATGCAACTTTTCCGTTCAGAGGACTCGGCGGTCAGGCCGAGTCCGGCCGGCGGCGCCGGCCCGAGTCGGCGGCGATCCCGGCCGAGTCAGGGCGCCGGAAGGTGGGGGTCTCGTGGGGGGGGGGGGGGATTTATGGTATATTTACTTTTCTGGGTTCAGTTCAAGTTTTGTCAGCGTTTTAACTGTTGACTTCCAAAAGAATTTAAAACAAAATAAATACAAAAATAATGTGGGGCATGGGATTTGAACTCTGGTGGCTTGGTTCAGCAGTGCAAGGTCTTTACCAGTGAGCTACAAGCTCTTTCTTGTAATTATGGAGTGAAATCAATACTTAAAGAGATATCAGCCACAATAAATACTCCAAGTATACATTGAATTTAAATCAATTCTTTGTACATTAAAAATGGAGTTGTTACAGTCTACCCTCCTTACAAAAATTTCGTCCTCGAAATTTACAACTTTTATTTGAGGACTAGTTTACAAAGAGGTGTGGATATCTAGTACGCATTTCATCCTCCCTTTCCCAAGTGGACTCTCCTGGAGTGTCTTTCCTTCACATCACTCAAACCAAGTTAACTTCCTTGTTCCGAAGTGTCTTCACTTTCCTGTCCAGGATCTCCACAGGCTGTTGCTCACAAGACATATCGGGCTGTATCGTGAGCTCGGAATGGTCGAGAACATGGTTGGGGTTATGGCGTTTTGACTGTTGACTTCCAAAAGAATTTAAAACAAAATAAATACAAAAATAATGTGGGGCATGGGATTTGAACTCTGGTGGCTTGGTTCAGCAGTGCAAGGTCTTTACCAGTGAGCTACAAGCTCTTTCTTGTAATTATGGAGTGAAATCAATACTTAAAGAGATATCAGCCACAATAAATACTCCAAGTATACATTGAATTTAAATCAATTCTTTGTACATTAAAAATGGAGTTGTTACAGTCTACCCTCCTTACAAAAATTTCGTCCTCGAAATTTACAATTTTTATTTGAGGACTAGTTTACAAAGAGGTGTGGATATCTAGTACGCATTTCATCCTCCCTTTCCCAAGTGGACTCTCCTGGAGTGTCTTTCCTCCACATCACTCGAACCAAGTTAACTTCCTTGTTCCGAAGTGTCTTCACTTTCCTGTCCAGGATCTCCACAGGCTGTTGCTCACAAGACATATCGGGCTGTATCGTGAGCTCGGAATGGTCGAGAACATGGCTGGGGTCACTCACATACCTTCTGAGTTGGGATATGTGGAACACATTATGCACTCCTTCTAATGAAGGTGGAAGCGCTAAGCGGTATGCCACTTCACCGACTCGTTCGAGTATGTCTAACGGTCCAATATATCTTGGACTTAGCTTACCCCGTCTTCCAAATCGGATCACTCCGCGGTTCGGAGATATCTTCAAGAATACGTGATCTCCTGGCTGGAACTCCAAGTGTCGTCTCTTTGCATCAGCCCAGTGCTTCTGTCGATCTTGGGCTATGCGCATCCTTTCCCTGATAGTACGAACCACATCAACAGTCGCTACTATCATCTCTGGTCCAAGAAGTTCTCTATCTCCGATGTCGTCCCACTTAATGGCGATCGACACTTCCTTCCATACAGTGCTGCAAAAAGTGCCATTCCTATGCTTGCTTGGTAGCTGTTGTTGTACGAAAACTCCACAAGATGTAGGTGATCTTCCCACGATCCTTTGAAGTCTAGCATACACGCTCTGAGCATATCTTCCAAGATCTAAATAGTTCATTCCGATTGACCATCTGTTTGTGGATGATAAGCCGTGCTGAAGTTCAGACTTGTTCCCAAGCTTGCTTGCAGACTCTGCCAAAATTGCGATCGGAACCGGGTGTCACGATCGGAGACAATGCAGACCGGTACTCCATGAAGTCTCACAATTTCCTGTATGAGTTCATGGGTATCAGAGATAGTACATTATGAAGAGTTTAAATCTTAATTAGATTATTACCTCCATGTACTTCTTTGCTAGTGTCTCAGTTGATTGGCCAACTCGAAATGGGATGAAGTGAGCCGACTTTGTGAGTCGATCCACAATGACCCATACAGCATCATTACCCTTTGTGCTGCGAGGAAGAGCAGTCACAAAATCCATCGTGATGTGTTGCCACTTCCATTCTGGGATTGGTAACGGTTGAAGTAATCCAGCAGTCCTGTGATGTTCAGCCTTTACTTGCTGACACACCAAGCATTTTGCGACGCTTCTGGCTACTTCACGCTTCATTCCATGCCACCAATAATTCTGACGTAGATCTTTGTACATTTTGGTACCTCCAGGGTGTACTGAATAGGGAGAGCTGTGAGCTTCTTTCATTAACTCTTCCCGAACAGGACCTTTTGGTACACACAATCTGCTGCCGTATCTCAAAGATCCGTCCTCATGGATGATGAAGTCTGTTCTGAGTCCATTCTCCACTTGTTCTCTGATCTTTTGCAACTTAGCATCACTTGTTTGAGCTGCTTTGATCGGATTGACAATGGTTGATTGAACTTGTAAATTCATCAAACTTGAAGCATTACCTGGCATGATTACTTCAATCTCCATCTGATGCAAGTCTTGTTGAAGCTTCCACTGAGGTGTGAGATTCATCGATAATGGTTGGCGACTAAGAGCATCAGGTACTACATTCACCTTCCCTGGGTGATATTGCAAGTTGATGTCAAAGTCCGCCATGAGTTCTAACCATCTTCTCTGCCGCATGTTCAACTCCTTCTGAGTAAACACATTCTTCAGGCTCTTATGATCTGTGTAGATGTTCACTCGTTCACCAAGTAGATAATGACGCCAAATCTTGAGAGAAAAGATGACGGCTGCCAACTCCAGATCATGCGTCGGATAATTGCGCTCATGAATCTTCAGCTGTCTTGAAGCATAAGCCACAACCTTACCGTGCTGATGTAGAACACATCCTAATCCCTTACCGGATGCATCGCAATGCACTTCGAATCCTCCAGATTAATCTGGTATGACGAGAATAGGTGCTGATGTCAACCTTGACTTGAGTTCTACGAAAGCTTGTTCGCATGCTTCTGACCACGCAAATTCTTCATCTTTACGTGTGAGCTTGGTCAGGGGCATTGCTATCTTTGAAAAGCCTTCAATAAACCTTCTGTAATATCCGGCTAAATCCAAGAAACTTCGAATATCCTTCACTGAATTTGGTGTAGGCCATTCGCTAACTGCTGAAACTTTCGCTGGATCCACAGAGATTCCTTCTCCTGATACGATATGTCCAAGAAAACCAACTTGCTTCAACCAAAACTTGCACTTGCTGTACTTGGCATAAAGCTGATATTGTCGAAGAGTTTCTAGGACAATTCGTAGGTGCTCTGCATGTTCTTTCCGACTCTTAGAATACACCAGGATTCGTCGATGAAGATGACAACAAACATGTCTAAGTACTCCCGGAAAACTTGATCCATTAGGTTCATGAATACTGCGGGTGCGTTGGTCACTCTAAATGGCATCACTAGAAATTCGTAATGTCCATAGCAAGTTCTGAAAGCTGTTTTGTGAATATCAGCTTCCTTGACCTTCACTTGATGATAACCTGAACGAAGATTTAATTTAGAGAAAACACAAGATCCACTTAGCTGATCGAATAGGTTATCGATGCGTGGGAATGGATAATTGTTCTTTATAGTGACTTCGTTCAAGGCTCTATAATCGATGCACATTCTGTATGAACCTTCCTTCTTCTTCACAAGTAGTACAGGTGATCCCCAACTTGAAGTACTGGGACGAATCCATCCTTTCGCCAGTAATTCGTCCAACTGTGTTCGGACTTCCTTCAAACCTTCCGGACTTAAACGATAGGGTGCTTTGATCATCGGTTGTGCTCCTGGTACTAAATCAATACTGAATTCAAGAGCTCGATCGGGAGGCAAACCTAATATATCGTCAGGAAATACATCGTCGAACTCTCGAACCACATCTGGTCTTGATTCTTCCTCCGCTTGAGCTGCTGCAACTACTGCTTCTCTTGGCTCCGCTTTGTAGGTACTTGGCTCCAGTGTACGGTCTCCGCTTTTGAAATAGAAGACCGGATGGTCTGGAATCTCGAATACTACCCTCCTTTGACGACAGTCTATGGTAGCATAAAAAGTTCCAAGCCAATCCATTCCTAGAACCACATCGAAGTTCGGTATGTCTAGCACTTTGAAGTCAGCATAAAACTCTCGACTGCAGACGACGACTGGACACAAGCTGTATCCCATAGTTGCCTTTAGAACGCCATTTCCTGAACTGACATTCCAGCTGGATACAAGCGGTAAGACAGGAATCGCATGGGTTCGGACAAACCGTTGCGACATAAAGCAGTGTGATGCTCCAGTATCAAACAGTGCTAGTGCAGGGATTGAGGATACTAAGATTGTACCTAAGGTATGTGGGATATGTTTTAGGTATAGGGAAAGTGTGTAGGTAAAGAATTTAGGTTAGGACAGATTCAAAGTATATGATTCAAGGAATATGAAATTGATAAGATTCAAGGAATATGGATTGTAAAGAATGTTTTAGTTGCTGGTTCTTGTGTTATATTATTTAGGTTGTTCACGCAGAACAGAACTGCATAGTATGGTTCTATACAGCTCTGACCTGCATGGGCCACCGACAAAACCTGTCACGCCCCGCTTCCCGGTGTACGGCGAAGGAGACACGATGGGGTCCGCTACGTATTTACTGTGAAGTAAATACGCTAAGCGTATCTAAGCAATATAAAGGTAAATCACAAGAGACAAGAGACATAAAAATAACAACAACTTTATTAATAACATTCTTTTGTACAATGCATGAAAAGTAAATACATCTGAAATAAAAGCGATGCCTAAACAATGGCATAACAGGAAATGAAAAATACTGAGTAGAACAAGGTACAATGTCTAGAGCTCGGGGTCTTCGTGGAACTGATCCAAGTCTTCACCGGTGGGCTCGATCTCTGACGGGTCCAAAACACCTGACGACATTCAAAGAAGAAAGAAATAGAATGTCGTCAGCGAACAGGTCGCTCGGTAAGTCCCAAAGATAAGGAAGAATTAGAAATTACAGAATAAGAGGTATCTTCTAAAGTATAATGTTATAAAATATTGTGTTCACGCTGTTGTTTGTAGCTTGGTACGGAAGGATGCCGGTGTATACGAGAGGGGTCTCAGTATGCTAGAGACCAGGGCAAACAGAATGTACAAGGAACCGTTAAGCCACGGTACAACAGCAACGGAATATAGGTTAGGTGTCTTAATCTTACTGTCTTGTGCCACTTCTAACACCTTCCGCACCAATCTACCCCTTAAACCCCGTAGTGTTTTGATTGTATTGTTGTATTGTATTGTATAAGTTGGATGACTGACCAAAACCATGATATCAGTAACAGAGTGTAACTGCATAATCAGGTAAATGGAATAACGAAATAATGGATGTATATCCATGGTTTGATTCGGTCAAGTTGTATAGATTGTTAACTGGATTATGGGATTCATGTGTTCATATTGAGTTGGAATATTAAAGAATGTAGGTTGACTTGAATCATATTCAAGTCAGAAATAATCAGACTCAAACCCGAGTCAGACCAAAAGAAATGTAAGTCGAAGTTCTATAATTACTAGGGTCCTTATTGTAATTTATAAAACTTGAGGGGGTTTTATGTAAAAATACTTTTGTATAGTTTTCAAGATACACCCCAAGTATTTATTATTCATCTTTATAGTTATAATGAGTGTAAATTTTATTTGTGATATTTCTTGGTGAAAATATTCCAATTCCATAAATAAAGGTATTTATCTGTAATATTGATTTATTTGAAATTCATGGTATCTTAATGTAAAAATCTAGTCTTGTGATTTTTAGAAAAAGTGGGATATTTATATTATAACAAAATAGATCTTTTAATGATAATATACATATATTTATACAAAAATAATTTCAATAAATATTTTATATAAAAATATCATTTTCTTAAGATATCGTATTTTAAACCTTTCGAGACCGAATGCTCCTTGCGGGTGTCTGAATCTCGCACTACTAAGCCGAGGGTGCACGATAAACCGTACTATCCCTAACGGGTTCCCCAAAGGTGGGTTGTAGTGGCGCTTTGCAAAGATTTATAAATACTAAACCTTTAGAATACGGTTTTATTAAAGTAAACGGTATTTATTTGCAAAAGTCGATTTTCCGTATTTTAGATTTTAAGGTTTCTTATTTCAACTAGACTAATTTTAAATGATCTAAACAACAAGTTGTTAGAAGTCTCAAATCGCCTCTTCACCGCCAATTGTGGCCAGGTAAGTACAAGTGAGGAAGGAGGGATCCGCTCACGAATCGTGAGACGGACCTTTTAAAGTTATCTTTTCTCACTTGCCTAGCCTAGACACAACAAAGTCAGGTTTAGATAAACGATCGATGTCTACAACTTATCGTATTTTCATATTAAAAGATATTTGTTTTAAAAGTGTAGCAACCTAAAACTTTTAGAAAAGGTTTTATTAAGAAAATGGTATTTAATTGTAAAATCTTGTTTTATCGTAGTCTAAGTTTTCAAGGTAGCGTGTTATATTTGAATATGAGTGTGTGTGGAGGTAGGTCATTACCTCGTGAACTACTTTAAGGTATAGCAATGTTAAAGGGTTAAATGTGAAAACTAAACATTATGGTATTTAAGTGAAAGAATACGATATATTGTAAAAGCTATCATTTCATGTGAGAAAACTTGTTCAAATTAGTTGTTAAGTGATTAATAGTCAACATGAAGATATTTAAGCATTATGGAATTGGTGATAAGTGAGATTTTATAGAAAACCGAATTGGAAATCGGTTTGTTCCGATTTCCGTCGGGTTTGTAAAGTCGTATTTTTATGAAAGAAAAGAAAGGTAGAAAAGAGGGACTTACGGGTTTGGACAACACTAGAGAGTGAGGGGAAAGTAGTGGGTTTGCCGGTGTAACACCCGAGCCCAGATAATACTATTTCTGGTTCTAGTTGGGTGTTATACATGGCTCATTTCGATTGTCCTGATGGTTTGGTGCTTATGGCTAAATTTTTAACCGGTTAAGTCATTTTGGCACATAACAAATTTTAACACCTAAAATGAAATTAAAAATATCCATGTTGGCCTACTCGTCGCCACTAGTCGCGTGGTAGCGTCCGCGTGTCGAGATTCCGTCCCGTTCGGCGAAACGGGCAAGTTTGGACGTCTACGCGCGCGTGCAAGTGTCCGACTTGGGGGCATGCATTTTAATCATTAAACACCTCTTTTCAAAATTTGGAACTCGCTTAAAATCCTATAATTTGAATTTGGAGCATTTGGGCGCAACCCGGACGCGATTTGGAAATGTTTCATTTAGCGCCAAAGATGCCCGTTTGATTAAATATATCTAAAACCATAATATATTCGTTTACTTTATTCTTAACGTTTCAAATCCCCAATAATCTTTTAAATTTTATTTTAAAACCTCCCGTACACATCCCCAGCCAATCGCGTGGCTCAAATCTTCGTGGGCCCCCTTTCCTATCTCTCTATCTCTCTAATCTCCAATCTCTCTCTCTATCTGATTTCTCTTTCTCTCTCTCTCTCTAACTCTCTCTCTCTCTCCCATATATATTTCACGTCCCCCTCATGAAGAAACCCACCACGAGAACCCGAACCCTAACCCTAGCCACCTCCGGACATCGCCGTCGACCTCCCCGCGACCTCGTCGTCGCCTTCCTCCTCCCCTCGCCGGACCACCTGAACCCGAGCCCGACCCTAGCACCAACCCCTGGGTCGCCGGGAAACTCGCCGTCCATCATCGCCGTTATTGCCTCCGACCACCTCCTTTCCCCCTCGATCACCAGAGCAGACCACCACCCTCCTCTATTCGTCGCACCACCCTCTCCAGCGAACCCAGAGGCTGTCCAACCTTCGCAGCCGCCGTCGCTGCCTCGCTGGCGTCCCAGTGCCGTCGAGCCCGCGTGGTTGCCCCCTGGTGTCTCCCTGTAAGCATCCCTTATCTTTCCTTTTGTGCGAATTCCCCCCCGCTGATCTTATTACGTATATCGTGTTGCTAACTTCGTTGCCGATGACTTTTGCCGGATTCCGACCGTGCCGTCGTTTGGACCCGACGCTCCAGCGAAGTACCCTGGTCCGTGTGGTCCCGCTGTTCGCTGTTGGGACTCGATCCGTGGCCCGTGCACCCGTCTCGTGTTTTCTGCCGACATTGCATCCGTGCTTTCCGGTTTGCGAAACCGTCGAGGCAAGATTTCCTGCTACATGCTACGTTAACTAATTAAATATTTGACTCATAAAACTTGCTGTTATAACTAAGTATTGCTACTTGTCTCATTGGACGAAATATGATGTACATTATAATACTGCCATCTAAATCGTATTTTGCCACCGTAACCTTAATAACAACTACCTGCTAATCACTTTACTATTTAGAGGATAATAGTCGCACACTTATATTTTTATTGCCTGCTGTTATTAATATTGCGCTACACTGTTATTATTGCACCCCAAGGGTGCTTGAACCTGTTAATAAGAGAATACAAAGCATCACTGTGTTTACATGGAATAATATTGTTATTTACTGTTCCTGCTGTTGTTCCTTATTCGTTACTATACCTGTTATCAGCATACATTTGATTGCATTACATATTGACCGATCTTGATACACCTGACACATGTACCGATACACCGGACATGACACCCTATACATACTGACTCAACCTATTGGACTACAACCTGACTTGGGGTCCTCATGGACCATTCCTGCTGTCTATCCAGACATACCTATTTTTACCTGATTCTGGGTTGACATTAATCCTGGACTACTGAATACCTGACCTGACATACATAACTTGGGGGTATGGGGAAATCAAAGGTGAAACCGACTTGTAACTCAACAGTTCGATACTTGTTCTGATCAGTCTTACGGGCTTGGCCTGCCCCGGAGTGATGATGCTGACATCACCCATCCATCCTACTACCTATTACTGCTTAGCGGCACGTCTCGGATTCAGCCCCGAGAACCTTGACCGTGGTCCCGGGCACGCACGGGATACTATTGAGTTACATCGACGATTCATCAATTGATTTCAAAGACTATAGAATAGAAACCTGATAGGACAGTTTAGTCACCACTGCACATTACCCTGCTCTGTTATTTCTTAGTACTGCTTTATTCATGTTCATACCGCATTGCTTTTTTACCATGTTTATATTATATTATTTGGTTGACATGACGCG
This sequence comes from Agapanthus africanus, assembly GCA_030015575.1. Lineage (NCBI taxonomy): Eukaryota > Viridiplantae > Streptophyta > Magnoliopsida > Asparagales > Amaryllidaceae > Agapanthus > Agapanthus africanus. The sequence continues at coordinate 324,038,062 of JASDDO010000004.1, forward strand.
CTGACGTCTGGGTTTTGCATGGCCCAGATCCCTTACCACTGCAGTTGACCGAGCAGGAGTACTTTAGCCAGCAGGCTGAACTGTGAGTTCCTTAGGGTTTAGTTTATTTATTTCGTTTCATTTCCAGATGTGAGCCCGCATTATGGGACGTACTGTTTATTTATTGTATTGGATCATTTGCTTCCGTACTTATTGTTTATTGATTCTTGTTATTGTGGATTTGGACATGTATTAGATTAGTTTATTATTTTGTTCTTGATATCTCTACGACCGTAATGTGACTGTGGATGGATATTTCCTACCCACAGGTAGCATGGTTGGCTATGTCACGTGCCCAATCTTGCGTACTCTGGGAAGCGGGGCGTGACATGGTTCTTTTGGTATCAGAGACATAGGATAGTCGGGTTGATTCTTTTGTAGTTGGGTATTGTACCCAATACACGAATCAGAATACCCGTGTTTAGGAAACATGTCCTGCCACCTTGACCGTTTTACCATCCTTGAATCATTCTTCCGGATCATGTCGACATGCGAACTTACTTTGCATTGTCAACTCGAAAACCTAACTTCTTGTTATCTCTAGGACTTAGGCGACTTGGGTGGAGTTAAGTAATTGGGGCTATGATACCGCGGCATAGCTACAATGCAGTACTCTATTTAAGTATCTTGGAGTTCTAGCCTTGATCTATACCCAGAATCTATCATCATGCTAATGTTGGGTACTTTGATTTCCAGGAATATGGCTGGTACGAATTTTAAGATGGACCAAAGACGTGCGGTCATAGCCGCCAGGCGTAGAGTGATAAGGGGATTGCTGGAGAATCTAAAGGAACAGACCGAGCTGGAACCAGCATATGCACTGAAACAAACGTCTGTACGTAGAAGTATCCCGGTGAACAGGCGCAGCGTAGCACCAATGAAGAAAACAATTGTGGGTGATCGGAAAGGAAGCGTGATTTGTAACTACTGCCATGTACCCGGACATGTGCGAAAGGAGTGTCGTAAGAGGCTGGGACTCTGTTTTAGATGTGGGGCGGCAGATCACGCAGTTGGTGCTTGTCCGTCGAAGCTTCGCACGAGAGATGATATACAGAAGCCTCCGCAGAGACCGTTCCAAGGGCAGAAACAGCTGACTCAAGGACCAAACCAGACTCGAGCGTTCACGTTGACAGCTGAGGAAGCTAAGGCATCAGGAGAAGTGGTTTCAGGTACTTTACTCGTTTATGGTTTTCCCGCATTGGCATTATTTAATTTCGGAGCATCCCACTGTCTTATGTCATCCAAATTTATAACTATACACTCGTTTACCTGCACGACCCTGTCTAGTTTCTGGGACATACACACTGGGAATGGGAAAATCATAGCTAGTAAGGAGTGTAGAGATTGTACAGTTGTTGTTTGCGGACGGGAGCTCTTTGCAGATTTCTTGGTGATAGATACGGGCAGTTATGAAGTAGTCTTGGGAATGGATTTTTGGCACTTTCCACGCCCACATTGACTGTAGGGCAAGGAAGGTAATTTTCCAGATTCCCGGACACCCTGAGTTTACCTTCACTGGGGGAAGCAGTTCTGTCGGGCCAGTCGAGTTTAGGGCTAGGCCGACAGACAGTGTTCTTGCGACAATGGAAGTGGATAGTAATGAAGAGCTGGCAGTTGTTCGCGACTTTATGGATGTGTTTGAAGATATATCAGGCTTACCGTCGAAGCGAGATGTGGAGTTTGCGATCGACCTTATTCCTGGTGCAGCGCCAGTATCAAAGTCTTACTATCCGATGACACCGGTGGAATTGGAGGAAGTTAAGAAACAAGTTGGTGAACTACTCGAGAAAGGTTGGATTCGAAGCAGCAACTCACCATGGGGAGCTCCAGTTCTTTTAGTAAAGAAGAAGGATGGCATGAGAAGGATGTGCATTGATTATCGAGAATTGAACCGGGTGACTATTAAGAACAAGTACCCGATCCCTCGCATTGGAGAACTTTTGAGCAGCTTAGTGGCACGAGGGTATTTCCGAAACTGGATTTGCGATCAGGATATCATCAGGTCCGAGTGAAAGCAGAAGACATTTGCAAGACGGCGTTTCGAACTCGATATGGGCATTTCGAGTATCGAGTGATGCCCTTCGGAGTAACGAATGCGCCGGCAATATTCATGGATTTGATGAACCGGGTCTTTTCACCATTCTTGGACCAGTTTATTGTGGTATTCATTGACGATATTCTGGTGTACTCGAAGAGTCCGGAGGAGCATGCTGAGCATTTAAAGATCGCATTGCAGACGCTGAGACAGGAGAAATTGTATGCGAAGATGAATAAGTGCGAATTCTGGCTGGAAGAAGTGAAGTTTCTGGGGCATGTTGTGTCGGGCAATGGAATCGCCGTTGTCCCCGAGAAGATTGCAGCAGTTCGAGATTGGCCTATTCCAAGAAATGTGGCTGAGATAAGAAGTTTCCTTGGTTTGGCCGGATGCTACAGGAGATTTGTGGAGAACTTCACTCGTTTGGCAGAGCCGTTAACCAAGCTTACGCGTAAGGAGATACCGTTTGTTTGGACGGATGGATGTGCATTGGCATTCGAGACGTTGAAGCAGAAGTTGATAACCGCCCCGATCCTGACCGTACCGGTGATTCAGGAGGACTGGTGATTCACAACGACGCATCTGGAAAAGGATTGGGATGTGTTTTGATGCAGAATGGGAAGGTCGTCGCTTACGCATCGAGACAACTGAAGACTCATGAGAAGAATTATCCGACTCATGACTTGGAGCTTGCAGCCGTGATTTTCGCTTTGAAAATTTGGAGACACTACCTTTTGGGCGAGAGAGTCGAAGTCTTTACTGATCACAAGAGTTTGAAGTATGTGTTCACTCAGAAGAAGTTGAACATGAGGCAACGCAGATGGTTAGAGCTGATGGCCGACTACGACCTTGATCTTAAGTACCATCCGGGAAAAGTCAACGTCGTGCCGGATGCGCTTAGTCGGTTACCAGCGATTCAGGTATTGACCGCACAAAGGGAGATCATTGCGGATTTTCGGAGATTCGATTTGGAGGTTGTGCTACCACATGCTACGGGACAGTTGATGCAGTTGCAAGTACAGTCGTCCTTAGTTGAGAAGATTAAAGCGGCACAATTGCAGGATCCTAGACTGCAAAAGTTTCGAGAGCAGGTTGAAGCCGGACTACGAACCGATTTACTGATCCATGAAGACGGTTCGTTGAGATATGATAGCCGTGTGTGTGCGCCAAAAGGAGATGTGCGTGAAGAGCTTATGAAGGAGGCACACAGTTCAGCTTACTCTGTACATCCAGGAGGGACAAAGATGTACCGAGATATTCGACAGCACTTCTGGTGGGAAGGTATGAAACGGGAAATTGCTCGCTTCGTAGCTGAGTGCTTGGGTGTCAGCAAGTCAAGGCTGAACACCAAAGGGTTGCTGGTTTGTTGCAACCACTTCCGATCCCTCAGTGGAAGTGGGAACATATAACCATGGATTTCGTGACGGCTTTACCGCGGAGTCCAAAAGGCAACAATGCCGTATGGGTGATTGTCGATCGGTTGACCAAGGCCGCTCACTTTATTCCTTTTCGGGTTGGTCAATCGACGGAGACTTTGGCAGAGCGATACATGCAGGAGATTGTCAGATTGCATGGAGTGCCGGTAAGCATCGTGTCCGATCGGGACACTTGGTTCTTGTCGCACTTCTGGAGGAGTTTACAAGAAAGTTTGGGGACTCGATTGAAGTTTAGCATAGCTTATCATCCTCAGACTGATGGACAATCGGAGAGAACGATCCAGACCCTTGAAGATATGTTGAGGGCTTGCATGTTAGACTTCAAAGGTTCTTAGGAGGATCATCTACACCTGGTGGAGTTTTCGTACAACAATAGTTTCCAAGCGACTTTTCAGATGGCTCCGTTTGAAGCGTTGTATGGTCGTAAGTGCCGTTCACCTGTTTGTTGGGATGATGTTGGTGAACGAAGGTTACTAGGACCAGATTTGGTGGTACAGACAGTCGAGAAGGTGAACACAATCAGGAAGCATATGAAGACAGCTCAAGACGGACAGAAAAGTTGGGCAGACACGTCAAGAAGACCTCTAGAGTTCGCCGTGGGTGATCTGGTATTCCTGAAGATATCACCGACTAGAGGAGTGATTCGCTTTGGGAGTCGGGGAAAGCTTAGCCCTCGATTCATTGGACCCTTCGAGATATTGGAGCGTGTTGGAGAGGTAGCGTACCGTTTGGCGTTACCACAGTCATTGGCAGAAGTGCACGATGTGTTCCATGTGTCTCAACTACGGAGGTATGTTCGTGATGAGACTCATGTCTTGGATCATTCGGAGTTGACCGTACGGGAGGACCTAACTTTTGAGGAACGACCAGTTGAAATCAAGGATCGAAGAGAAAAGGTTCTTGAGAACAAAGTTATCCCTCTTGTGCTAGTTCTTAGGGTAATCGATCACATGGAGAATCCACTTGGGAGCGAGAAGACGAGATCCGGCAGAAGTTTCTTCACCCTTTCTGTAGTTAGCTATCTTGTATTCTTGGAATTTCGAGGACGAAATTCTTTTTGTAGTTGGGTATGATGTAACACCCAAGCCCAGATAATACTATTTCTGGTTCTAGTTGGGTGTTATACATGGCTCATTTCGATTGTCCTGATGGTTTGGTGCTTATGGCTAAATTTTTAACCGGTTAAGTCATTTTGGCACATAACAAATTTTAACACCTAAAATGAAATTAAAAATATCCATGTTGGCCTACTCGTCGCCACTAGTCGCGTGGTAGCGTCCGCGTGTCGAGATTCCGTCCCGTTCGGCGAAACGGGCAAGTTTGGACGTCTACGCGCGCGTGCAAGTGTCCGACTTGGGGGCATGCATTTTAATCATTAAACACCTCTTTTCAAAATTTGGAACTCGCTTAAAATCCTATAATTTGAATTTGGAGCATTTGGGCGCAACCCGGGCGCGATTTGGAAATGTTTCATTTAGCGCCAAAGATGCCCGTTTGATTAAATATATCTAAAACCATAATATATTCGTTTACCTTATTCTTAACGTTTCAAATCCCCAATAATATTTTAAATTTTATTTTAAAACCTCCCGTACACATCCCCATCCAATCGCGTGGCTCAAATCTTCGTGGGCCCCCTTTCCTATCTCTCTCTCTATCTGATTCTCTTTCTCTCTCTCTATCTGATTTCTCTTTCTCTCTCTCTCTCTATCTGATTTCTCTTTCTCTCTCTCTCTCTAACTCTCTCTCCCCCCCATATATATTTCACGTCCCCCTCATGAAGAAACCCACCACGAGAACCCGAACCCTAACCCTAGCCACCTCCGGACATCGCCGTCGACCTCCCCGCGACCTCGTCGTCGCCTTCCTCCTCCCCTCGCCGGACCACCTGAACCCGAGCCCGACCCTAGCACCAACCCCTGGGTCGCCGGGAAACTTGCCGTCCATCATCGCCGTTATTGCCTCCGACCACCTCCTTTCCCCCTCGATCACCAGAGCAGACCACCACCCTCCTCTACTCGTCGCACCACCCTCTCCAGCGAACCCAGAGGCTGTCCAACCTTCGCAGCCGCCGTCGCTGCCTCGCCGGCGTCCCAGCGCCGTCGAGCCCGCGTGGTTGCCCCCTGGTGTCTCCCTGTAAGCATCCCTTATCTTTCCTTTTGTGCGAATTCCCCCCCGCTGATCTTATTACGTATATCGTGTTGCTAACTTCGTTGCCGATAACTTTTGCCGGATTCCGACCGTGCCGTCGTTTGGACCCGACGCTCCAGCGAAGTACCCTGGTCCGTGTGGTCCCGCTGTTCGCTGTTGGGACTCGATCCGTGGCCCGTGCACCCGTCTCGTGTTTTCTGCCGACATTGCATCCGTGCTTTCCGGTTTGCGAAACCGTCGAGGCAAGATTTCTTGCTACATACTACGTTAACTAATTAAATATTTGACTCATAAAACTTGCTGTTATAACTAAGTATTGCTACTTGTCTCATTGGACGAAATATGATGTACATTATAATACTGCCATCTAAATCGTATTTTGCCACCGTAACCTTAATAACAACTACCTGCTAATCACTTTACTATTTAGAGGATAATAGTCGCACACTTATATTTTTATTGCCTGCTGTTATTAATATTGCGCTACACTGTGATTATTGCACCCCAAGGGTGCTTGAACCTGTTAATAAGAGAATACAAAGCATCACTGTGTTTACATGGAATAATATTGTTATTTACTGTTCCTGCTGTTGTTCCTTATTCGTTACTATACCTGTTATCAGCATACATTTGATTGCATTACATATTGACCGATCTTGATACACCTGACACATGTACTGATACACCGGACATGACACCCTATACATACTGACTCAACCTATTGGACTACAACCTGACTTGGGGTCCTCATGGACCATTCCTGCTGTCTATCCAGACATACCTGTTTTTACCTGATTCTGGGTTGACATTAATCCTGGACTACTGAATACCTGACCTGACATACATAACTTGGGGGTATGGGGAAATCAAAGGTGAAACCGACTTGTAACTCAACAGTTCGATACTTGTTCTGATTAGTCTTACGGGCTTGGCCTGCCCCAGAGTGATGATGCTGACATCACTCATCCATCCTACTACCTATTACTGCTTAGCGGCACGTCTCGGATTCAGCCCCGAGAACCTTGACCGTGGTCCCGGGCACGCACGGGATACTATTGAGTTACATCGACGATTCATCAATTGATTTCAAAGACTATAGAGTAGAAACCTGATAGGACAGTTTAGTCACCACTGCACATTACCCTGCTCTGTTATTTCTTAGTACTGCTTTATTCATGTTCATACCGCATTGCTTTTTTACCATGTTTATATTATATTATTTGGTTGACATGACGCGCTGACGTCTGGGTTTTGCATGGCCCAGATCCCTTACCACTGCAGTTGACCGAGCAGGAGTACTTCAGCCAGCAGGCTGAACTGTGAGTTCCTTAGGGTTTAGTTTATTTATTTCGTTTCATTTCCAGATGTGAGCCCGCATTATGGGACGTACTGTTTATTTATTGTATTGGATCATTTGCTTCCGCACTTATTGTTTATTGATTCTTGTTATTGTGGATTTGGACATGTATTAGATTAGTTTATTATTTTGTTCTTGATATCTCTACGACCGTAATGTGACTGTGGATGGATATTTCCTACCCACAGGTAGCATGGTTGGCTATGTCACGTGCCTAATCTTGCGTACTCTGGGAAGCGGGGCGTGACAGCCGGTGCGTCGAATCGTCGTTGAAAGGTCCTAGCACGATCACCGGAATTTTGCCGTCGATTCCGTCAGCGCTTCGCCTTTCGCTCGTTTTCCAACGTACCAAAGTTCTCTTAAAATTTTGAGAGAGTGGACTTAGGAATTTAGGATGAGAGGGTAGAGGGTATGGGGGGGGTATATATAGGGTTAGGCTAGGGTTAGGGTTTTCAATTAAAAATGTAAAAAAATATATAAAAAATCATTAAAAATCATTAAACTTTGGAGTAAAAGAGATTTATTGGGCTCTTTGTAACCGATCTAGGGATTTAGTGTGTGCAGGTGAGAAGACCAGGTCAAGATGCAATTTTTCCGTTCAGGGGACTCGGTGGTCCGGCCGAGTACGGCCGGCGGCGCCGGCCCGAGTCGGCCGGTCCGCCGGCCGACTCGGCCAATCCCGGCCGAGTCAGGGCGCCGGAAGGTGGGGGGTCTCGTGGGGGGATTTATGGTATATTTACTTTTCTGGGTTCAGTTCAAGTTTTGTGAGTTATGGCGTTTTGACTGTTGACTTCCAAAAGAATTTAAACCAAAATAAATACAAAAATAATGTGGGGCGTGTGATTTGAACTCTGGTGGCTTGGTTCAGCAGTGCAAGGTCTTTACCAGTGAGCTACAAGCTCTTTCTTGTAATTATGGAGTGAAATAAACACTTAAAGAGATATCAGCCACAATAAATACTCCAAGTATACATTGAATTTAAATCAATTCTTTGTACATTAAAAATGGAGTTGTTACAGTTTCTGGTTCAACTCGAGACCTGAAAACCTACAGAAAATATCATAAACCGTGTTTTTAAAACATATGTCGGTGCTGGACAGCTTCTGATCTGTTCTGCGTAGTGATACCAAAATGCGTCTATCTTCCAAACCAGTAGTCATAATTAGAAGAGACTTGAACTCATATCTGCAGAACACCTAGGACTATGTTTCTTTCTTTATTCATGAGTCCATATGAGTTGAGTAATCAGTACTTTCTAACACTTCTTTAAGATATTGTTTCTGATTTATGCTTGGATATTTCACTTGTATCATTTCATAGCCATGCAACTTACTCATTTTATTGTACCTACATGAATCACGTGATTAGATATATTGTATGCCCGATACAAACTTGACTCGAACTGTGAATACGTAATGACATGAACTTGCAACACCGTAACGAATTCATGGATTCGTGTAAGACTTGTGTCAATTTTATAACTTAACATACGCGAGGAAAATTTTTAGTTTGGTAATGAGCGTATGCCATGATATGAGAGTCCACTAAAATCACTTAACATGAATCTCATGTGTCGTTGTTCCATGGGTTTGATGGATCTTAACTTTATGTGTTATTGGTCCGTGGGTTTGCCGGAGTGTTCCCGTATACACGCGTATCTTCACTATCGTACTGCAACAAATACGTAACCGTAGAACTACCATGCTTATATAAAGATGTCATGCTAATATAGACTGCTATATTTAATTGATATATCATGCTTGTTCACTGCACTATTGTCACGCCCCGCTTCCTAAAATACGTAAATATGGTACGTGACAAAATCAACCATGCTACCTATGATGAGAAAAGATCCTTCCATAGTCACATTACGGCTGTCAATCAGATATCAAGAACAGTAAATAAAATCTAACTAATACATGTCCATCTGCCACAATAGATAATAATCAAAAAATGTATATAGCGGGAATAAAGATCTAATAAAGAAATAATATCCTAATCACGTCTCTCATAGAATCACAACGATAAACATAATTACGGAAATAAAATAAACTAAGTATTTCTAAAACTAATCATCAAGCTCCTCACTGCTCAACTTGCTTGTCAAAATACTTTTGATCTTCCTGTGACAAGGTCAAAAGAACTTGGCCATGCAAAATCCAGACGTCAGTGCGTTATAAATATCAATAATAATAGTAATGACCAGAACATGATGCTATAAAGAAGATACGAGTATAAACAATAATCACAGGCGTTATAACCGTGGTTTATAAGTATGTCATGTGTATCCTAAAGTCTATGTTTCTAGGTTATCCATCCTAATGGTATTTAAAATCAATTAATGGAATTATTGATATAAATCAATAGTATTCCGTGCGTGTCTGGGACCACGGTCAAGACCCTCGGGGCTGAATTCGATACGTGCCACTAGGCAGTAAAAAACAATATCATGTACAGATGAATGATGTCGGCATCATCATTCCAGGGCCTGAAGCCCGTATTGACTGATCAGTCTCTGGAAAATAGTGAACTGTTGAGTTACAAGTCAGATTTCATTATTGATTTCCCCCTTTTCCCATGTTTCGTGTTCAAGTCAGCTATCAACGACATCTACCCAATGCCAACACAAGAACAGGAAAGTACAAGTCTTGTCTATCTAGACAACAAGTCACTTCCATTAGGACAACAAGTCAGGATTGTCGGCATTGGTAAATTATCCAAGTAACAGGCAAGATAACGTGTCGTAGACATGTCAGGCAGTGTGTATTAAACAAGATAAGTATTTGATAGAAAACAATAACTAGTTTATTTAAAAAACTGTAAAAATAACTAATGTATATTATTTATTTTGTAAGATATAATTAATTTACACACACACCCCCCTATTTATAATATCCTTTTACGTTTGCTACTAGATATACTATAGTCTAGGTAAAAGATAATGGGCTACAGTGGAATTGTACTGAAATTATAATGAACTAGCCGGCAACAAGATAAACTTGTTATTGATACAAAATACGGATTAATACTATAAAATTGTATATTGATAATAACCTGCTAAATATTAAAATACGCATATTAATATATATATATATATATATATTTATATATATATTGAAATATATAGTGTAGCATGTCATAAGTTTAGAAACTTGCCTTGATCGATAAACTCACGACGAAATACGGATATCTGCATGACGACTACACTCGAAAACAAGATGTACTCACGACCTTGGCTAAAAGTGGCTGTATACTACTCTGGTATGCTCGATGGTGCTCTGTGGAATGATCCTGATGTCTGGGTCGAAGGTGACGGCGACGAGTCGGAGTTAGCCGGCGACGAGACAAAGTCGGTGTAATACCTTAGCACTGTTATACTATATTTTATTTAGGGTATTTCAAATCTTACGACAAATTTCTTTATTATTATTGCTTTTGGGATTGCGGATAGCGCAATTGATAGTTGTGGTTATTATCTGACCCGACCCGCATATTTGAAACCCGTCATAGTTCAAGATTATATCAAATATTTGCTAGTACAAAGTATCCATACAAATCTAGATTTTTATACGCATATATAATATATTTTTAGAATCCACATATCTTTTTATAATATGATATAAAACCAAATAATATATTCTCTTATCTAGCCTTGCATGTCATAGTACCTCATATCTTGTGGTTGCGCCCATATATCATGTTCATATTCTAAGTGTTACATAGACTAGCATTTGGATTGCTACGTATATTTACGTAGATCCGTATTTGGGGGTATATGTTTTTATTAACAGGATATCGCGTTATGGTTTAAATTCTTATGTATATTCTCCATATTTATAAACTAGATTTTTAGAAGGATACATATAATATTCGAAGTAATCTGGTATTATCTGTAATATCCCACAATATATATATATATATATATAATTTTATAACTATATGTATATATACTGTTATATATAATATATATAATATATTAATTAATTTTAAATATATATCCCTCTCTCTCTATGGGTCTCTCTCTCTCTATGGGTCTCTCTCTCTTCTCTTTCTCTCTCTATAATATATATTATATAATATATAATAAAACCCAAAAACACACACTCTCTCTCCCTCGTTTCTTCTTCTTCTTTTTCTTCTCTTTTCTTAATCTCCGATCGGTTCGCCGAGATGCGCACGTCGCCGACGATCCAGACGACCCAGCCACTGTTGTCGTCTAGCCCTGTCACCATGTCACACAGCTGCTCAGCCAGATCCAGTCTTGCGCACGTAAGTTTGTGTCGTGACTTTATTTCGACGTCGGAACGCGACATCCGTATCTTAACGTGAGATTCGATCAGGCAAGTTCTAAATTTGCAACATGATATGTTATTATATCAATATTTATTTGATAAATTATAGTCCATGTGTTTTACTATTCAGCAAAAATTACCGATTTACATATTTATAGCATCCGTCTGTATCTGTACTAATAATAGTTTATCAAGTTGCATGCCGGATGTAACAACCCCAAATTTCCGATACAAATTTTTCAAAATATTTTTTTCAAAAATTCATAAAGGGGTATTTATTACCTGAGCACAAGACTTAAGTAATTAAATAACTCCATTTTTAAAGTACAAGAATTGATTTAAATTCAAAATATACTTGGAGTATTTAATATTGCTGATATCTCTTTAAGTAATTATTTCACACAAATAATTACAAGAAGGAGCTTGTAGCTCATTGGTAATACCTTGCACTGCTGAACATAGCCACCAGAGTTCAAATCTCCTGCCCCACATTATTTTTATATTGTTTTTGTTTTAAATTCCATGGAAGCCCAACAGTTCAACAACCATAACTCCAGAAAACCCCACTACCCATGAAAAGTTAGATGTTCCAGTGGCTACCCCCGACGACCCCCCACCCAATGACCACCGGACTCGGCCGGACGGCCGAGTCCCCAAAACGAAATGTGCGCCTCTTCGCCTTCTCTAACTCCCTGCATACTCTAATTTATTGGATCAGTTCCCAAGAATTCAATATACCCTAATTACTATGATTTTTAATGTTTTCCCCACATTTTTTATAATTTTTTTATCAAAAACCCTTCACCTACCCTATCCTAGACTACCTTATAAATACACCCCTTACCCTCTACCCTCTCATCCCAAAACCCTAAGCTATCTCTCTCAAAACCTTCTCAAGAGTTGTGTACGTTGAAAACAAGTTCGCGGCGAAGCTCCGACGAAATTCCGGCGACAATTTTAGGAACCACCGGCGACGAAGCAACGCCTCGGCAACCCCTTTAGTCCCCCTCACTCCCTTGCTTAATCGAAACCCGTAAGTCCCATTCTATCCCTCTTTTTTATTCTCTAAAATACGAAACTACAAAACCTGACGGAATCGGAACAAATCCGATTTTCGATTCGGTTTTCTATAAAATTTCACTTCTCACCAATTCAATCATGCTTAAACATCTTTATGTTGACTATTAAATATTTAACAAACAATTTGAGCAAGTTTCATCACATGAAATGATAACCTTTCCAATTTATCGTATTTTTTTCACTTAAATACCACCATGTTTCGATTTCGCATTTAACCCTTTAACCTTACTATACATTTAAAATAGAGCACGAGGTAATGACCTACCTCCACACACATGCAAATACAACCCTAAACGATATCATCAAAACTTAGAATACGATAAATCAATACTTTCATTTAAATACCATATTCTTAATAAAATCAATTCTAAAAGTTTAGCTTTGATACACTTTCAAATAAATACCTCTTATTAGAAAAACACGATAAGTTGTGGACATCGATCGTTTATATAAACCTGACTTTGTGGTGTCTAGGCTAGGCAAGTGAGCAAAGGTAACTTTAAAAGGCCCGTCTCACGATTCGTGAGCGGATCCCTCCTTTCCTCATTTGTACTTACCTGGCCACAATTGGCGGTGAAGAGGAAATTTGAGCCTTCTAACGACTTGTCGTTTAAATCATTTAGAAATAAGCTAGTTGACTTAGGAAACCCTAGAATCTAAAATACGGAAAATTTACACCTTTGCAAATAAACACCTTTTACTTTATAAAACCGTTTTCTAAAAGGATTAGTATTTTACAATCTTTGCAAAGTGCCGCTACAACCCATTTTTGGGGAACCCGTTCAGGATTGTGTGGTTTATCGTGCACTCTCGGGCTAGTAGTGCGAGATTCAGACCTCCGCAAGGAGCATTCGGTCTCGAAAGGTTTAAAATACGTCATCTTAAGAAAATGAGATTTTTGGAATATAAATTATTTATTAAAATTATTTTTGTATAAACATATATATATTTATCATTTAAATATCTATTTTATTATAATATAAATTTTCCATCTTTTTCTAAAAATCACAAGAATAAATTTTACACTAAAATACCATGAACTTCAAATAATCAATATTACAGATAATTACCCTTATTTATTAAACTAGGATATTTTCACTAGAAATGTCACAATATAAAATCCCCCTCATTACAACTCTAAAGACGAACAATAAATACTTGAGGTGTATTTTGAAAAGTATATAAAAGTATTTTTTTACATAAAACCCCCTCAAGTTTTATAAATTACCCTAAGGACCCTAGCAATTATAAGACTTCAATTCACATTTCTGATTGTCTGACTCGGGTTTGAGTCTGATTAATCTGACTTGAATATGATTCAAGTCAATCTACAATCTACAATATTCCAATTCAATATGAACACATGAACCCATGAATTCAATTATCAATCTATACAGCTTGACCTGACCGAACCATGGATATACCTATTCCTTTTACATGATTCTCAGTTATTCTATTTACATGATTCTATGGTTACAACCGCTTACTGATATCATGGTTTCGGTCAGTCAATCAATCTTACAATCAATACAATTTACAAGATAACAATACAAACAAGACATCGCGGGGTTTAAGGGGTAGACTGGTACGGAATATGTTAAAGGTGGCACGAGGTGGTCACTTAAGACGTAATTACATCCATGCCGTTGTTCCGTGGTATTATCGACGCAACCTTGTACTACAGGTTACTAAGGTCCCCGGTGTAAGTGGGACTCCCCTCGTATACACTGGCATCTTCTGTACCAGGCTACAAACAACAGCGTTAATACAACATTACAATATTATAATACAACATTAAAAGCTACTCTCTCTCTCTTACTCTCTGTCTATTTCTCCCTTATCTTTGGGACTTACCGAGCGACCTGTTCGCTGACGACATTCTATTTCTTTCTTCTTTGAATGTCGTCAGGTGGTTTGGACCCGGCGGAGATCGAGCCATCTCAAGAAGACTTGGAGCAGTTTGCCGAAGACCCTGCACTTTAGTTTCATTGTACACTTTTCCTTTCTGTATTTTTCATTTCCTGTTATGCCACTGTTTAGGCATCTTTTTATTTCAGTTGTATTTCCTTTTCATGTAGTGTACAAAAGAATGTTAATAAATAAAAGTTGTTGTTCCTTTTATATCTTGTCTCTTGTGTATTTATTTTATATTGCTTAGATACGCTTAGCGTATGTACTTCTGAGTATATACGTAGCGGGCCTCGTTGCGTCCCCTTCGCCGTATACCGGGAAGCGGGGCGTGACAGGTTTTGTTGGTGGCCCATGCATGTCAGAGCTGTAGGAATCCCTATCATGCAGTTCTGTTCTGCGTGAACAACCTAAGCAATATAACACAAGAACCAGCAACTAAAACATTCTTTACAATTCATGTTCCTTGAATCTTACAATTTCATATTCTTTGAATCTTATCATTTCATGCATTTGAATCTGTCCTAACCTAAAATTTTCATTCTAGGTTATGGATTCACCAAACAACACCAGCACCAATGTCAACAGCACACCTTCAGCACTACCTCTCACACCTGCCGTTCCTGCTCCACTCAATGAGCAAACGGTTCTGCTTGAGGCGATCCGCAGCCTTCTTGAGGGGCAACAACAACTCCTGAACCGTCCCGAGATTGACGCACCTGGGGTAAAGCAATTCAGAGCTTTACATCCCAAGCAGTTCTCCGGAAAGGGAAGTCCTCTTGAAGCTGAGGAATGGGCACAAAGCACAGAGGATGATCTGGCGGCAGCACAAGTGCCAGAAATAGCTTAGGTCCGAGTTGCAAAGATGCAACTCACGGACAATGCACGGAACTGGTGGAAGGCGGAAGAAAGCCGTCTTGAACAGCCTATTGAATGGAAGACTTTTCGCGAGAAGTTCGACGCGAAGTACTTCCCTGTGACTGCCAGGTTTGCCATGGAGCAGCAGTTCATTCATCTACAACAAAGTTCGATGTGGGACAAATCAGTAGATGAGTATGACGCTGAATTCACCATGCTAAGCCGGTAAGATATGTCACAATAGTCCAAAAAATTTTTAATATCACATACTACACAGCTAACACAAGACCGTAATAGCTTTGCGGCACACTTGATACCGACGGACGAGATCAGAGCCCGTCGCTTTCAACAAGGTTTGGACACAGAAATTCAGGCTGCACTAGCAACAGGGAAATTTCTGACACATGAAGATGCTCAGGAAGCTGCCCGCAGTTATGAGGCAGTGATAAAGGCGAGGGGCAGACCCCAATCTGCCGGTTTGAAACACGCTGCCACTCAAACGGCAGGAGGGGCCTCTTCAAGGCCAGTTGTTGAACCCAGAAGACTGGAAGAAGTCAAGGATCGGCCAAGACCCGATTTTTGCTTTTATTGCAAGAGAGAAGGACACTTGTGGAAGGACTGTAGGCGCGCAAAAAGGCCTATACTTGGTTTGTGGCGCATCCAATCACGGAATTAGAAACTTTCCTTATAGACGCAACCCAGAACACACACCCGTCAACTACCCGCAGCAGCCAGCTATCCAGGCTCCTGCAACTCGTCCTGCACTCCCAGCACCACCTCCACGTGGATTCCCTGCTCAGCCAAATCGCCAATTCCATCAGGCACTGAGAAACATGTCTCGGGTACAGGGGAATATGCCTCCAGCTAGGAGGAACGTGCCGAGACCCCAGGCTTATAATTTGGCGGCCGTAGAAGCTGATACGGTTGGTCAGGATAACCCTGGTAATTCTCTTCAACTTTTTTTCACACCCTTGCATCACTTTGTCATTCTTCACACACTCTCACCAAAACTTTCCTTGAATCTGTTACACTTTCCTTTTACAAATTTCGAGGACGAAATTTTTATAAGGAGGGTAGAATGTAACAACCCCAAATTTCCGATACAAATTTTTCAAAATATTTTTTTCAAAAATTCATAAAGGGGTATTTATTACCTGAGCACAAGACTTAAGTAATTAAATAACTCCATTTTTAAAGTACAAGAATTGATTTAAATTCAAAATATACTTGGAGTATTTAATGTTGCTGATATCTCTTTAAGTAATTATTTCACACAACTAATTACAAGAAGGAGCTTGTAGCTCATTGGTGATACCTTGCACTGCTGAACCAAGCCACCAGAGTTGAAATCCCCTGCCCCATATTATTTTTATATTGTTTTTGTTTTAAATTCCATGGAAGCCCAACAGTTCAACAGCCATAACTCCAGAAAACCCCACTACCCATGAAAAGTTAGATGTTCCAGTGGCTACCCCCGACGACCCCCCACCCAACGACCACCGATGTGCGCCTCTTCGCCTTTTCTAACTCCCTGCATACTCTAATTTATTGGATCGGTTCCCAAGAATTCAATATACCCTAATTACTATGATTTTTAATGTTTTCCCCACATTTTAAATAATTTTTTTAATCAAAAACCCTTCACCTACCCTACCCTACCTTATAAATACACCCCTTACTCTCTACCCTCTCATCCCAAAACACTAAGCTATCTCTCTCAAAACTTTCTCAAGAGTTGTGTACGTTGAAAACAAGTTCGCGGCGAAACTCAGAAGAAATTTCGGCGGAAATTCCGGCGGAAATTTTAGGAACCCCCGGCGACGAAGCAACGTCTCGGCAACCCCTTTAGTCCCCCTCACTCCCTTGCTTAATCGAAACCCGTAAGTCCCATTCTATCCCCTTTTCTTATTCTCTAAAATACGAAACTACAAAACCCGACGTAATCGGAACAAATCCGATTTCCGATTCGGTTTTCTACAAAATTTCACTTCTCACCAATTCAATCATGCTTAAACATTTTTATGTTGACTATTAAATATTTAACAAACAATTTGAGCAAGTTTCATCACATGAAATGATAGCCTTTCCAATTTATCGTATTTTTTTCACTTAAATACCACCATGTTTCGATTTCGCATTTAACCCCTTAACCTTACTATACATTTAAAGTAGAGCACGAGGTAACGACCTACCTCCACACACACGCAAATACAACCCTAAACGATATCATCAAAACTTAGAATACGATAAAACAATACTTTCATTTAAATACCATATTCTTAATAAAATCAATTCTAAAAGTTTAGCTTTGATACACTTTCAAATAAATACCTCTTATTAGGAAAACACGATAAGTTGTGGACATCGATCGTTTATCTAAACCTGACTTTGTGGTGTCTAGGTTAGGCAAGTGAGCAAAGGTAACTTTAAAAGGCCCGTCTTACGATTCGTGAGCGGATCCCTTCTTTCCTCATTTGTACTTACCTGGCCACAATTGGCGGTGAAGAGGCGATTTGAGGCTTCTAACGACTTGTCGTTTAGACCATTTAGAAATAGGCTAGTTGACTTAGGAAACCCTAGAATCTAAAATACGGAAAATTTACACATTTGCAAATAAATACCTTTTACTTTATAAAACCGTTTTCTAAAAGGATTAGTATTTTACAATCTTTGCAAAGTGCCGCTACAACCCATTTTTGGGGAACCCGTTCGGGATTGTGCAGTTTATCGCGCACCCTCGGGCTACTAGTGCGAGATTCAGACCTCCGCAAGGAGCATTCGGTCTCGAAAGGTTTAAAATACGTCATCTTAAGAAAATAAGATTTTTGAAATATAAAATATTTATTAAAATTATTTTTGTATAAACATATATATATTTATCATTTAAATATCTATTTTATTATAATATAAATTTTCCACCTTTTTCTAAAAATCACAAGAATAAATTTTACACTAAAATACCATGAACTTCAAATAATCAATATTACAGATAAATACCCTTATTTATTAAACTAGGATATTTTCACTAGAAATGTCACAACATAAAATCCACCCTCATTACAACTCTAAAGACGAACAATAAATACTTGAGGTATATTTTGAAAAGTATATAAAAGTATTTTTTTACATAAAACCCCCTCAAGTTTTATAAATTACCCTAAGGACCCTAGCAATTATAAGACTTCAATTCACATTTCTGATTGTCTGACTCGGGTTTGAGTTTGATTAATCTGACTTGAATATGATTCAAGTCAATCTACAATCTACAATATTCCAATTCAATATGAACACATGAATCCATGAATTCAATTATCAATCTATACAGCTTGACTGAACCGAACCATGGATATACCATTCCTTTTACATGATTCTCAGTTATTCCATTTACATGACTCTATGGTTACAACCGCTTACTGATATCATGGTTTCGGTCAGTCAATCAATCTTACAATCAATACAATTTACAAGATAACAATACAAACAAGACATCGCGGGGTTTAAGGGGTAGACTGGTACGGAATATGTTAAAGGTGGCACGAGGTGGTCACTTAAGACGTAATTACATCCATGCCGTTGTTCCGTGGTATTATCGACGGAGCCTTGTACTACAGGTTACCAAGGTCCCCGGTGTAAGTGGGACTCCCCTCGTATACACTGGCATCTTCTGTACCAGGCTACAAACAACAGCGTTAATACAATATTACAATATTATAATACAACATTAAAAGCTACTCTCTCTCTCTCTCTTACTCTCTGTCTATTTCTCCCTTATCTTTGGGACTTACCGAGCAACCTGTTCGCTGACGACATTCTATTTCTTTCTTCTTTGAATGTCGTCAGGTGGTTTGGACCCGGCGGAGATTGAGCCATCTCAAGAAGACTTGGAGCAGTTTGCCGAAGACCCTGCACTTTAGTTTCATTGTACACTTTTCCTTTCTGTATTTTTCATTTCCTGTTATGCCACTGTTTAGGCATCTTTTTATTTCAGTTGTATTTCCTTTTCATGTAGTGTACAAAAGAATGTTAATAAATAAAAGTTGCTATTCTTTTTATATCTTGTCTCTTGTGTATTTATTTTATATTGCTTAGATACGCTTAGCGTATGTACTTCTGAGTATATACGTAGCGGGCCTCGTCGTGTCCCCTTCGCCGTATACCGGGAAGCGGGGCGTGACACCGGAACATCACGATAATATAGTACTACTATATCAGTTCAATATGATTATCTAGATTGCATCATATATGGTAATGGACGTATAACGGTTATTACAGATAGATACATATGCATCCTGGTATTAATTGTGTTTCGATATTGATTACAGTTTTACATTGTTATCTATTTTGGTTAATATACAGTACATGGCATGTTCACGACACATTACCAGACTTGTTACTTAGATCTTATTGCTAATGCCAACAATCCTGATTGTTATTCTGATGGATGTGACTTGTTGTCTGCATAGACAAGAACTGTACTTGCTTGTTCCTGTGTTGGCATTAGATTTATATTGGCAATACCCGACTTGAATACAAAACCTGGGGAAAGAGAGGAAATCAAGAATGTAACTGAAACGTAACTCAGGAGGATATTATTATTGTTTGCCGAGATTCCGAGCGTTACGGAATAAATCATTGTTTATTGTACCGTGGTCCCGTGGGGAATGAACGGGATATATTGTACTGTGGTCCTTTAGGGCATGAACGGGATATATACTACTGAGTTAAGATGGGGATTATATTAATTGATTTCAAAGACTTTTAGAATAGATAAACTAGACGCAAAGACTTTAGGACACACATCACACATATATAGCTCACTATTTATATATGTGTTATTTATTTATATTATGGTTTAATTATATCATCATATCCTTGTCATTACTATTATTTTGATATTATGACGCACTGACGTCTGGGTTTTGTATAGTTTAATTATATCATCATATCCTGGTTATTACTATTATTTTGATATTATGACGCATTGACGTCTGAGTTTTGTATGGCCCAGTTCTTCTATCCTTATCGCAGTCAGATCAGAAGTACTTTAGCAATCAAGCCAAGCCATGCGGAGCTAATTATTTAGTTTAGAAACTCTTAGTTTATTTATTTCAGCAGTTTTATTTTTATTGATTGAGCCCATATTGGGACGTGATTCAGATACTATTGTTTTATTGGATCTTGATTCATTTCCGCTATATGCATTTCTTGATTTTTTTTATTGTGGCAGATGGACATGTGTTAGATTATATTATATATTTTACTGTTCTTGATATCCGATAGACAACCGTAATGTGACTGTGGAGGGATGATTCCTAACCACAGGTAGTATGATTGGCTTTGTCACGTACCGTAATTACGTATCTTGGGAAGCAGGGCATGCCAGTCGAGGTAAAAGCTTGTGAAGAAGAAGAAAAGAGAGAGGGGGACGATGGGGTCTATTCTTTAAGGAGGTGGTGACTTGGGATGGTCTGGGTCGTGCTCATCGGCGAGAGGAAGTGGGTGGTGGCGGTGAACAACTTCGGCGAAGGCAAGAAAAGAAAAGAGAAGAAGAAGAAGAAGAAATGCTACGGTGGTGTAAGAGGTGCTGGGTTCTAACGACGATGAGAAAGAGAAGGTGATGAGGGTGATGGGCTTGGTGGTCGGATTCAGCCAGCGAGGTCGACGAAGAAGAGGAGGCGGATTCTCGGTTGTGGAGTCGGGCTCGGGTGAGGTCTCAGGGTTGAGAGAGGAGGTGGCAATGAGGGTGGTGATGTTGAAGAGGTGAGGGGGTGATGACGACGACGAGAAAGGAGGAGGACGACGATGAGGTTATGAATTCGGGTTAGGGCTCGGGGACGAGACGGGGAGTTGGGGAGAGAGATACAAGAGGAGAGAGAGAGAGAGACAGAGACAGGGGAGAGAAAGAGTTATATTATAAAGTATATAGTATATTTTATATGTTTATATAGTATATTTAGTATATATATAGTTTTAGGGTTTTATAGATAATACCAAATTACAACCAACCTTCACCGGAATCTCGTCAAAAAATATATTATAGAGAATAATACACATACGTATAATTCTAAACCATAATGCAATAATATAATATGAAATACATATACCCCCTAATAAGATTTAAAAAGGAATTTAAATAAATATACAATGATTTAGTAAATATTGGTTATCTGATATGTGGGATTTGAACATAATATATAAAAGCGAAATAAGATATGGGGTGGTAAGCCATGCGATATAAGTTAGCAAAAATATAATTTATTCATACTTGTAGCTATAAATAGATATATAAAGATTTAAATATATATAATGTATATATTATACTAAATTCACGTAGATACACTTTACTGGTAAATATGAGATGTACTCTAGCACCATATTGGGTTCTAAACATGCGGGTTGGGTTGGATAGCGACTACTACCATTCGAATCACTCGCAACACAAAAGAATATAGTAGGAAAATATAAAACAAGTCTTAAAATATCAGATATTCTTGTATAAACGTACTAGCGTGTTACATTATACTCAACTATAAAAGAATTTCGTCCTCGAAATTCACTGAACAGGAAAAGAAAAGAAGATACGAATCTAAGGAAAAAGATGTGGAAACTTTTGTCGAATCTCGTCTTCACGTTCCCGGTAGATTCTCCATGCGAACGATTTCCTACGAAACAAGTAATAAAGGGATTACTTTATTCTTGAGAACCTTTTCTTGTCGATCCACAATAGCCATCGGTTGCTCATCACAGGTTAAATCAGTAACGGCCCTAAAAGTCTTATACACTTTTATTGATCCAATATTAATAAAAGAGTATTTCTGTTCTAGTTTTGAATTATAAGTTATTTTTGATAACTTATGTACAAGAAATTCCTTATAGCTCATTGGTTAAGCCTTTCCTCTGCTGTCCCATAGCCTGCAAGTTCGAATCACATCAGTTCCAATTATTTTTAATATTTTTCTTTTTAATTTTTGGGAAGCCCAAGAGTTGCACGTGCATTACATGAAGAAACGAAGAGTTGCAAATAAATCAAACAATAAAAATGAGACATAAATACCTAGATGAATGCACTGTACGAACCCCGAGGCAATCGCCTCATTTTTTACGCCAGTTTTCGCTCAAAAACCGCCACCGGCAGCCCGCTAAGCCCCAAACTCCTCCATTCTTTGCCCGTGCACCCCTTCAGCTCCCCTCTACTCTATTTTCTTGTTTAATTTCTTTGATTTTAACCAGAGACTCTTTAATTCTCTCATTAACACTATTTCAATTCTTTTAATTCAACTCCTTAAATTCACACACCTTCATTTTTTCTCCTATAAATATCTAGACTAGTCCTAACTCTTTCCTTAGGCATACCACTCTCTCAAATCTATCTTCTCTCTCAAAATTCTCAAGCACTCAAGTTGTCTCAAGGAGTCGAGCACGTTTCTTCCCTCTCGCGTCGTCGTTCTCTCAAGATCTTTCATCCCTCTCCGTTGCTCCACAACTCGCTCAAGTGATGTCTGTAGATCGAGCCCGCCCCTAGTTGCATTCACAGTCTATGTTCTACAAACCGAGATCTCTACTTTCCTTCTCGTTCTTATGAGTACGAACGCACAACTGTAAGTCCTCTCATTCTCTTCTCTTTCCCTCTTGTATACTCACTTATACTTTTACATGTTGCCGCTCCGCATCACCTATAACTACGCTAACTCCCCATCTACTTCTTTCTCTTTTTGCTTCTCCCCATCTATTGACACGAAAGAATACGGTATTATAAATAAGTTTAATAAAAAAATATAATATATTCATTATAATTCGATATGTTCATCATAAATTTCATGCCATGATATTAAGAAAATACGAATTTACAACTCTATCCGTGTCTCACAATTTTTTATATGATGTTTATTATGTTGAATAACCTGTAGATTTCAAATAACGAATAAATACCATGAACTTTAAAAACTACCCTTTTATCGATATCTAGAATTTATACATATAGAAAATTCACGGGGTAACTACCTACCCCACTCACAATATAATGGTTTCATAGTATGATATTTTGGTTAAGTTTTATTTAAAAGAAACAGTTTACATTAAAATACCATCACTTTTATAAAATATTTTATCGCTATTTTTAAATCCTTTGCAATTACGCATCTACAATCCACGTTAGGGGACCCGCTAATGGATGGTGAGGATTATCACATATCCTTAAGATAGTAGAGCGAGATGCAGAGCTCTTCATGGAATATTTGGTCTCGAAGGAAATAAAAATACGATTTTTAAGAAATACGACTTTTCTAAACAAAACTAAACTTTGGAAAATTATATAAAACTATGAATCCGTATTTTCAATAAAATCAAATTATGAAACTATATTTTTTTAAAATGAAAGATTATAATTTTTAATAAAATACCAACAAGTTTCCAAAAGCAGTAGTTTTCATGAAAGTACCATAAATTTTCAAAAGCTAGATTTTATCACTAAAATACCATAACAATTAAAACACATGTTCATGAAAACCCTAAATATTATAAATCATTCTCGAGATTTATTTTTAAACCATATTAAAATATTTTTCATAACCCCCCCGAGAAATGCAAACAATATAAATACAATATAAATCATAAAATTAAATATTAAGGACTCTAAATTAATATAGGCTTAAGCGGTACCATTTCTCTTGAATCCCGGAGAGTCGGAGAAAGTGAGTGCTTGCCTATTCAGGTTAGACAACTTAACGGAGTTATCAATGACAATTGTCTAGGAAAAAACACAAATTCTGCCGTTCATGTGCAACAGTTGTCCGTTTACTCCCGAACTTAAGAAATTCAAGAGCTAAATCCTTTCATAAGATATTTATTCTAACCCGAATACAAACTCAACCAGGATTCAAAGTTTAACATAAACTTGAACCCTTGATCATGAACCAGAACACTTGAACTTGAATATCCCAAAACTTGAATACTAGAATACTATGACTTGACTCGATTTAACCGAACCATGGTTATAACTTGACATGAACTTAACATGAATATGAGAACACAATGGCTGTTATTAAGATTAACTTGAATCGAACCATGAATACAACTTGACATGAAAACATGAACACTTGACACGAATACTTAACATTGACATGAACTCAATCTTGCAAGTTGATGTATTCATGGATTCAAGCAAGACTGGTAATTTTAACTATAATTTAGAATACACGGCGTGTTGGGGTAGTTCAAGTGTGAATCCAATGAAATCTCAGGAGTCCTCCTAGATTATGAATCCATATCTACTAACACAGGTAAGCTATCATTAGGGCCCGTGTTTCCTTACTCCTGAATTGTAGCATGTTGAGTTTGAAATTCTTCAACACTAGGTCGAAGTTGTAAGTGTATATGTGCTCCTTGTTGTGTTAATTACAGCTATGCGGAATCAAAAACTTTAAAATCTTGAGCATAAAACATTAAATCCCCAGGATTCAAGCCCAAACACTATACTAAACAAACCCTATTTAGAGTTTAACCACTCGGTTGAGATTACAACCTTTGTAGACGGTCCTTCGGATCTTGAAAGTTGACTCCTCAACCTCCATGGGTTCATGGAACGAGCTCTCGAAACCGATCTTCCGTGTCAAAGACGATCCATCCGAGAATACCGACTCAAGCGATCGCTTCGTCTGACACAACTAAAGATTAAGTCTTGCCAAGACAAGATACTTAGAGTGATGTAGTTTATGAACAAGATACTCTCTTTTAATCCTGACAACTCAAGAGAAAGAATTGAGGAAGATGAAGAAGAAGATGGCTACTAGAGATAAACTCTGACTTGATAAAAATCAACCACACTCATAAAAATATCCCACCTCACTCTCACTTATCCCTTCAATGTAAAACAAAGGAGTGGGTAGGCTTGGTGAATCACTAAGGTGAGTCACAAGCCCACACACTTCCTTATTTATCATGAAGGAAAAAGGAGATAAAGTGTATCCAGCTCACCATGATATACATACACATATAAATACTAGTATGTGTATAATCAAGTATACCAAAACCCGTATAAATATGTATACCGTATTTCTACCAAAATACGAATACCGTATTTGTACTGAAAATACAAAATATGCGTATTCATATTTACAAATAAATACATGTATTTGTATCAAAGCACAAATACCCATATTTATACAAATACCCAAAAGAGAGCAATATATTACTAGAATCACAACTGAATGTCTTTCAAACCTGCTAGTACTACCAAACCGTCCGATTAAAGCACGTGTATAAATGCACGTGTTCAATTGAACACCCCTATGTAAAACCATATGCAAACTAGACCGTTTCGTCTGAACCGGGAAACCTTCTGTATGGGACTCTAAAGACTCGACAATACGCTGGCAATGGGTTTAACCAAAAGCACGTCAGTGGCACTAGCTGTACGTAACGGCTATCCAGGTTCTGTCGAAGGGAAGATCAATACGATAACTCATCCAAAAACCCTACCGAGCCTATAGGTGACATTCTCTGTACAGTCTGGTCTGTTCGTCTAAGAGTATCGCATATCGGGCCTAGGGGGTGGCAGACATCAGACCCCTAATAGCATAATAAGTCGTGCCGGTGTAGAACCAATTACATCCTGAGAAACTACTGGTGTACCTACCAATAAATCTCACTTGCCCTGGTTAGGGACTTTGTGTATTGGCTAACCCTACACAGCGCGATATCAACTCACAATACCGGGAAAGACGAATCCCTTCTATCCCCTACCGCCTCCAAGTGATTCGGGACTGCACCCAACTACTAACTGTTTGCATGACTCATTTGAGCCATGGTAGGGTAGTAATCTAAGTACAATAGAAACACACTCGAGACGAATAGTGATGTCAAGTCAACGGACTAACCTGTACTTATGTCACTGGGGAACTACTAACTGACGATAGGTATAATACTAACCAGCAGTTCCCAACGAGTTCGTCCAGTGTAACTCATAATCCAATGAGCACCTGTATACTATCTTTGGTACCGTATACCAATGGCCGTGGGACATGCCACCTCCCCTGACGGGGATAAGAAGCGTATACACTAGTCTACTCTGGAGCATCGATGCCTGGTCTCGATAATCCTACAACTAGGGGCAAGTTTAAGGATGTGCTTATAGACTACTCAGCTCCCACTAGTGTGACTGCTATCACAACGCTGGTAGTCAAGCAAAGATCTTAAGGGTTCTATCAACATGTATTAGTGATATGTTAAAAGAAACATATACACATGTTAAGATAGACTCAAACCAGATAACATACTATCATATTGAGCAAGAATGTTATTATATTTGCATATATCCCAAACTTCCAAAATGTAATATACAATCCAGTACTATACAATAATGGCCTCTAAGGCATATATCACTAACAGAAGTCTCGTTACTAACACTTGATTTGGGCCTATGGTTCCTTATCCCTGGCTTATAACCTGTTGGGTTCGAGAATACTCTTAAGATTGGTTGACATTCACCCTTGAACTTATGTTAACTTAGTTTACCCATGTAGAGATTTTTAGGACACTTACATACACTTTATGTTCACTATACCTACACTACACGGCAATGCTATACTATACTCATGTTATTTTGCAATTATATATATAGAACTGCATGTTAAATAGAATTGCCATGCTTACATTAAATGACATGTTTAAACATCATATATCCTAGTCCATTACTTCATGATATCCATTTTTTCTTTGTCATTATACTTTTATACTTCACACCCTTTTTCTTGGGGACTTACCAAGCGAAAGTTCGCCGATTGGCATTCCACCTACCTTTATTTCTTAGAATGTTCATCAGAAACTGTGGAGACTAAGAAGGCGGACACCATAGAGGAAGAGCATGATCAGATAGCGACTCAGGCCTAGACTAGTTATTATTTTCTTTCAGTTTATGTGTGCCACATGTTTAGGAATTTCTTTTCTTGTATTTTCTTTCGGTTGAACTCATGTATTGAAAATGTATCAAGTTGAATGTAAATAAAGTTGTTGAAATTTGAATCTCATGTTAATTTCTTGTCATTTTATATTCCTCAATTACGCTTAGTGTATTTATTCTGGAAAATGATCTTCTCGAAATAAATACGTCGCGGGTCTCGTCACGTACCTGCTACCGTCTTTTTGGGAAGTGAGGCATGAGAAAATCTTCTCTCATTGTCAGTTCCGAGTGATCAAGGACTTGTGTTTTAACTCGAACATATTTACAGAGTTGAGATACATGAAATATATCATGAACACCCGCCAAGAATGGTGGTACAGCCAATCGATAAGCTACATCTCCAACACGCTCAATGATATCGGAAGGACCCACGAATCGAGAACTAAGCTTGCTTTGACTACCAAATCGGATTACTCCCCTAATCGGTGATATTTTCAAGAACACAAGATCACCAACAACAAACTCCAAAGGTTTTCTTTCGGTATCAGCATAACTTTTCTGTCTATCTTGTGCCACCTTCATATGATCACAGATCAAGTTAACTTTCTCCATAATTTGCACAATGAGTTTCGGTCTTAACGATCTTCTTTCTCTAATATCATCCCAACAAGCAGGCGAACGACATTTACGACTGTACAATACTTCAAATGAAGTCATCTGTATAGTTGCCTGAAAACTGTTATTTTATGAAAACTCCACTAAATGCAAATGATCCTCCTACAAACCCTTGAAGTCTAACATGCATGCTCTCAACATATCTTCAAGAGTTTGGATCGTTTTCTCGGACTGTCCATTACTCTGAGGATGGTAGGCCGTACTAAAATTCAAGCGAGTTCCCAGACTTTTCTATAGACTCCTCCAAAAATGTGATACGAACAAAGTATCACGATCAGAAACGATACTCATTGGTACTCCATGCAATCTTACAATCTCCTGCATGTACTGCTCCGCCAAAGCCTCCGTCGACTGACCAACTTGAAATGGTATGAAATGAGCTGCCTTGGTCAATCGATCGTCAATCACCCAAACTGCGTTATTGCCTTTTGGACTCCGTGGTAAGGATGTCACGAAATCTATGGTTATATATTCCCACTTCCATTGAAGAATCGGAAGTGGTTGCAATAAACCAGCTACCCTTTGATGTTTAACCTTGACCTGCTGACACACCAAGCACCTCGATACGTAGAGAGCAATCTCTCTTTTCATGCCTTTCTACCAAAAATGTTGTTGCAAACCTCTATACATCTTCGTGCCTCCCGAATGTACTGAATATGCAAAACTATGAGCCTTCTTCATGAACATCTCCTTTAGGCATACACAAATGACTTCCATATCTTAACGAGCCATCTTCATGAATCAACAAATCTGTTCGAAATCCCGATTCCACCCGTCCTCGAAATTTCTGCAATCTATGATTGTACAACTGTGTTGCCTTAATGTTATCGATCAAGGATGACTGTACTTGCAACTGCATCAACTGTCCCAAAGAATCTGGTAGTACGATTATAACACCCTAGTATAGTTATATGATATTAATTGGTATTTTAACACTTTCTTTATATTTCTTCTATTTTATTCTTTTGGGTTGCGAGTGATTTGAATAGTAACAGTAGTTATTCGATCCGACCCGCATGTGTGAAACCCAGTATAGTGCTACATTATATCTAATATTTATCAGTAAACTAAATCTATGTGAATATATATATATATATATATATAGAGAGAGAGAGAGAGAGATCATATATCTTTTAATAGCCACAAGTTAAGGATAAATTATATTTTGTTAACTGTCATCATATGATTGTCAGCCCATATCTTATTTTGCTTTTATCTTTTACGTTTAAGTCTTAAGATATCTAATATCAAATATTTACTAAATCTAGATATATTTTTAGAATCCTTTTAAATCTTAAATTAGGAGTATGAGTTATTTAAAATATATTCTTACATTATGGTTGAGAAGTTTACGTATATGAATTATTTTCCAAAATATATTTTCGATGAGATTTTGGTGGAGATTGGTTGTACTTTGATATTATCTATATACATTAAAACTAATATATATTTATAACCTAATTTAAATTATACTATATATTTTTATATTAAACACAAAACCTCTTTTTCTCTGTTTCTCTCTCAACATAACATATCTCTTCCTCCTCCAACTAAATCTCTCCCTTATTAATTTATATATTCTCCTTCTTCATTTTTCAAGCCTACACCTATTCTCGCCGATGCAACTCCAGCCGCATTCTAGAACCTTAACCGAGCCATCAAAACTTGGTGTTGATTTGTATAGCGTCGTGTTGCTTCCGTTCATCGCGTTTGTTTCGAGCCAAGTTTACAACTTACTACATACTATATTTTACATAATTTACTTATATGTGGTCGTACTATTATTATTATCATCATCATTATCATACAACTATATCTATATAATTTATACACCGTGATTATTTAACATTAATCGGTTTTATAATATACAGTGTATGCAAGTTTACAACTTGCGACATACTATAATTATATCCATAAATATATATATCGTCATAATATTTCTTATTATTATCATTATACCGTTTATATCTATATAATCCATATATTATTAATTAGTTTATAATCTACATTTTATAACATTATGCAAAATATAGTTTGAAAATATTATAGTTTATACATGAATCGTCGTCGCCAAGCGGATACGACAAATCTGTAATTTACTGTACACTTTACCTTATAAAATTCATTATAAATCATCGAAAAATCATTAGCACATAATCTTTAGTTCGTTACGAAGCTAACTTAGAATATTATAGCCCTGTAAAATATTTACTTGCAAAATAAATTGTTTAAATAACGTAAACTGTAAATGAAAGTACCTCTGAACTGCTGTCCAGGGAAATTCCAGCAGCAAACTTTCAACTTTAAACGTTCTTAACTTTTTGTAGGAACATCTGAGATACTTTAACTTATAAAAATGAAAACATTATTGAATTAGCTTTGTTTTGGTATATGACACGCCTTTTTTGGAGAACGTTTGTTATTTTCAAACTATTTTACAAATCAGAGTAACGCTGAATTTCTGAACGAAACTTTCTTGTCCATGGTTAATCAATACCACTTTTATAGTTATTAATCGGATTGAATATGTAACGCCTTAGATTTCGGTTAGTTTTCGTTTAGATGTTAGTGCGGGTTTACTGTAAAAAGTTTACCAATTCGGGTTCCTCACATTTTATAACATTTAATTAATAATTTATTATTATTTTTTATGGACATGCACGCACGTGTGCACGTAAATGTGAGGATTTGTTTTTGCTAATTTTGTTCCTAGCAACTATGACACTTGACCTAATCCTTGTTAATCCAATCCTTAATCTTTTCCTAGATATTTGTTGAGTGAGAAGGAGAGATATTTGTTATGGTTTTGTTTGTGAGAAAGGTGGCATGGTGACTTGTATGAATGCATTAAAGGAGAGTTAATGCTATGGTTACACTCACCCTCATCTTTCATCCTACACTCACCTCCCTCTCTCTTTATCAATCACTCTCTCTCTTTTTCTCTATCCCTTTCT
Source organism: Agapanthus africanus (assembly GCA_030015575.1). NCBI lineage: Eukaryota > Viridiplantae > Streptophyta > Magnoliopsida > Asparagales > Amaryllidaceae > Agapanthus > Agapanthus africanus. The sequence continues at coordinate 324,068,743 of JASDDO010000004.1, forward strand.
CATTTTCTCATCTCTTTCTTTCACTCAAACTGAACACTCTCATTTCCATCACCAATTCATCTCAAATCCTTCACAAATATCACAAAAATCACATCTTTGATCACCTTTTTCCTCTTGGATGCCTTGGAGCATGCAAAGCTTGGATCTTTGAGTTCTTTTGTGTAGGTATTGATCTCTTTCTGTTGTTTATATAGTTTTTGTGTTGTGTAGATTTTTAGATTTAGTTTAGAATGTTTAAAGTTAGGTTTTGTGCAAAATATCGTATTTTTAGTGTCGTATGTGACTTCTGTGATCTGCTGTGACCAAGAGAGTGTACTAGAAAACCAAACAATATAGTTGTGTTGTACCTGAGACCATAGGACATCACCTGGAGTACGGACCCCTGAAGCTCGGACTCGGCCAGCGACGAGAAGAGAAATTCCAGCGACCTCGGCTTGGGGTTAGAGTTAGGGTTTGGGTTTTTCTGGGTAGGTGTCTGCAGTGGTTTAGGTATGTTTGGTCTTGTTTAGTTGTTGAGTTTTCTCTGTATGCAAAATCTGGGATCACCTAGGTAGTTTCTTGTGTTTCGTTTAAGCGCGATACGTTATCCGACACGGATCGTGCACTTTGTGTGGTTTTGCTCTTAAGTTGTTTTCGTCGTGTCGCTACGCACGTTAGCCACAATACGGACACTTGAGAGTAAGTTTTGTGTTGTTGCATCGGTCTAATGTAGTTTGTACGTGTTTTGGGTCTTTTACTAATATACACTTGTTTATTATTTTAATGTTGTAGGCTCGCAGGCGGGGACTTTGGACACTGCTACAAAGGGAAAACAGGTGGTAGGCTTCACTTAGCAAGGAGCGTTCGTGAGTAGATTTAACATCTACAGGGGAATCGCCCCCATGGCGTTATGCGTCTGGGCTAGAGATGTTAATTTTGTCGCATATTCTATGTCATATTTAGAATTTCGCATTTACCCTACTGCTTAGTTAATTGTTGTGCTTGGACTAGTATCCTTAGGACACTGCACTATTATTGACGGCTATTGTTGCACGAGCACTGATTGTATGCCACACACACCGTCAATAATTGCCATGACATGCACAACCCACTTATAGATATGATATAGTTTGGTTAGGGACATTGAGACATTGATTCATATTTCTTTATGCATATGACTTATAGCATACCTGTATACCTACATGCTTACACATATGCCTTGATATGCTTACATGCTAGATACCTGTATACCTATAGAGTATTGTACTATTAGCGATAGGTACATACACACTTAATGACATAGCTACAGGTATACCTTGCATGCATACTTCACTTATACCCACGGGGTATATTACATCATTACTTATAGGTAGATACATATACCTTGCTATATCTTTATGTTTACACATATATCTGATTATAGCTACATGTTTACCTTTACTTGATATTATTTAGAATTGGAGAAATTAGGTACCGCATGATATTTATAATAACTTGTTGCAGTTAATTAGCGGCTTATACTTTATATGCTTACATTACAGTTTTATGTTGCGTATATTTTATTCATGGATTTTCGCATTGAGATATGGATTTTTCATGATGTTTTCTGGATTTGGGGACCGTGGCAGTTTCATGAAATTATGCATTATTTGAAAACCCGATTTCCCTTGGTATGATATTTCAGCATCCACCATGAGATTTATCGGTTCTGATATATATACCCCATGCGAGGAGGCATCGAGGCCGTATGAGGGTACATGGTGGGGCCCGGAGGTACCCCGGGGTAAGAAGATTGATGGACCTTGCCGATTGAGCCTGGCAGGGAAACCATACACTCCGGTGACATTACCAATGACTCGGCGGTTATCGTGGGGATACCGACGGGAGTTATGTACGTATGGATACGTCGAGAGGCGAGGGTCAGAGCTAGGCACTCGAGCTTTCGGTATAGCGTATGATACGTACCTATCAGGGTGCCAGTCTTAGTGACAACACCTGATAGATCAGCATTTCTGTGTCGATGCTTGACACATTGTTTTCATGATATTTTACTCCTAATTATATATAACAGTGGAATGGGACGCTGTTATATACATATATATATATATATATTTATGGAATGGGACGCTAATATATATGTATACATATAAATTCATATACAACATCATATTTATTCATGCAAATTTACTTATGATATTAGAGATTTACGTGATATTAGATTTGGGATATAGGAGATTTATTTGAGATTGGATACAGGATATATATATATATATATATATATATATATATATATATATATATATATATATATATGAGATTGCTGATTTTGTACATTCAGGATATATGAGATTTTTTCGATATTGTACATTCATGATTTGCGAGACTTATATGATATGAGAGCCAATTTAGGGGCTGATTTGAGGAATTGGGATTTGGATTGTCTTGATGGATTTTGATCCTACCACGATGTCAGGATTCCGTGGAAATGACATATTTCATTCCATACTCCACATTTATTGTTTATGCCCTGCTTCATGTATTAGTAGTACCTGTTAGTGTACATTTCATGACTGTTGCATTTACATACCTTTATTTATATGCATTGTTTCATGTGTTATTTGTACCTGCTAGTGTACCTTTCATGACTGTTGCATATATACACATTCATATCATTAATGCATGATTATTGCATACCGATTTCATATTATTGCTTCATGTATTACTTGTACCTGCTAGTGTACCTTTCATGATTATTGCATTCATATGACCTTTATTTGCTATTAATTGCATATGTTAGATTCGCGCTGTACATTCATACTTGCGATTACCTGCATATGTTATTTACTATTCACGAGTTGGCAACCCACCCCCGTTGTGCCACAGTTGTTTTGCAGGGTGTTCCCCAGAGTAGTCGAGGCAGGCTATTCATCTATCTTATCATCTTTTGCTACGGATACCGCATCAGCTCACAGTGTGCAGTTTGCTTAGGTGGGTTTTGTGGTTATTCGTTGTTGTATTGTATATTCGTTGTATCCTTGTACTCTCCATCTACTACTTTCATGTTGACTTAGAGACTTGGTGAGGACGATATTGTATATTATTTTGTGACCTGGTTGTCTTTTATACAGTTTCCTTTTTATCGTCTTTTATTTCTTCGCTACGGCGTCGTATATCTGTTGTGGTGGTTGTTTTCCGCCTTTGGGCGTGTATTTGCTCCCGTTTGGGGATGCTTTACTTATATTTATGTTGTACCCATTTTTGGGGCTAGTTTTTACAAAGGAGGTGCTGCCAAAATTTTAAAGAAAATAAAGTTGGACTTTTAAAGAATTTGGTTTGAGATTTCAAATGTTTCAAAACTTCTATTATCAATTCTTACTACTTTTGATGGTTTAGATATCTGGGTTTTGGCTTTCTTTTACTGCGTTACGCCTGTAGACGTTGCGTAGTATTAAGGCCGTCACGTGCCAATTTAGGGTCGTGACAAAGTTGGTATCAGAGCGCTAGGTTTTACCTTTCGGAGTGTAGGATGACCTTGGTATGATGGAGTAGGTAGCTTAAGCAGAGTAACGTAGTGTGTGTATGTCCGCGGCATACTCACGATGCGGTACTCCGCCTAAAGTGACCTAAGTACAAATTGCTTGAAATCCTTCCTCGATGACATATCCTTGTGATTCGATTTTCGTGTTCATATCGAATCTTATTTCCAATTATAGCCTTTGCCGCCGATGACTATGGGGACTCAGAGAGGTGCAGCGAGGGCCGAGGTCAGGATTGACTCGGGTGGGACGAGGACTGACCAGGATGGCGCGCTCGTTGCACAGATGCAGATGGATCCGCCTTCGATAGATAGTATCGCTAGGCTTGTGGCAGAGATGCAGGACATGCGCCAGACGATGAGTTCATTGGTTGAGGCCATTCGAGCGCAGCGACAGGAGGTTGTCACCCCTGTTACCCAGTTGTTCCTTACGATCAGCATGCAGCATTCCGTCACTTACATAGCACTAGTGGATGCAGCCCCAATTGACGAGGCACGTCTTCCAGAGACTTTGGGAGTTCCGGAACAGTGGAGGACTCGTACCGGTGTACCAGCCCAGAGACGGAGGCGTAGTCGTCGAGACAGATTTTGTGACCATCGCAGGAGTAGCAGAGGTTTGGGACGAGGAGAGTCGTGTTAGCTAGATTAGCCGTTTGTTGTGTTAATTTCTGTCAGCGATTCTTTTGTTGCGCAACACGTATTTCAGTCGTGTGCCAATCAGTTAGGAGATTCATCTGTCACTTGATACTTCTAGAGATGTTGGATTTGACGTTCTCCTGGGTACGGACTGGTTAGCTACGTGCTAGGCGTCTGTGGACTACCGCAAGAAAACAGGCAGGTTTTGTTTTCCCGGCGAGTCAGTTCTTGTTGTGCGGGAGGACAGTGGTACCGTCTCTCACAGCTTGAATTCAGCCTTTTTCGCTTGTCGACTTTTGAGGAGTGGATGTCGTGGATTCTTGGTGTTCATTCGAGATACCGGAGACACAGTGGGATTGTTGGACCGGGTTCTTATCATGCGAGAGTTTCCGACGTTGTTCCAGACGAGCCGGCGAAGCTTAAGGATCAGCTGCAGAGTTGTTTGTTGGGGGGCTTGTGCGTCTGAGTGTTTCGCATTGGGGAGCTCCTATTTCTGTTCGTCAAGGAGAAGGACGGCAGTTGAGGATGTGTATTGATTGATCGTCAATTGAACTGGCTTACGGTGCGGATAGGTATCCTTTAACTCGCATTGACGATTTCTTCGATCAGCTCCAGAGTGAGACATTTTCTAAGTTTGTTCGGATCAGGTCATCATTGTTGCGGGTTCGGAGTGATGGCATTCCGAAGACTGCCTTGTGCGTGCTACAGGCTTTGTGTGTTTTGGTGGTGTCCTTGGACTCACCAATGCCCTAGCAGCATTCGTAGATATGATGAACCAGATTTCTTCAAGCCGTTCCTCGACCAGTTATTATTGTGTTATTGACGACATTCTGGTCTATTCAATGTGTCGTGAGGGACAGGAGTAGCACTTGAGGATTTGTTTTGCAGACATTGGGAGAGCCCCAGCTGTTTGCTAGATTCTTGGAGTGTTCTTTCAGGCTTGATTGTGTTGACTCCTAGGTCTTGTAGTTACGGGAGACGGTTTTTGTATGGTTCCGAGGAAGATCGAGGCCGTACATCTTTGGCCCAGACTTGTGTACGGGACGGAGGTCCGCAGATTTTTGGGCTTAGCAGGTTTTTACCGCCGTTTCGTGCAGGATTGCTAGTGTATCGCTGCACCGTTAACTGGACTGACCAGAAAGGAGGTTCCTTTTCTTTGGACTGAGGCATGCGTACGGAGTTTTCGGCAGTTGAAGACTCGGTTGACAACTGCATTAGTTCTTTCTTTGCTTTCTGGTTCGGGCGACCTTGTTGTTTAACTGTGATGTTTCGCGAGTGGGGCTCGATTTTGCGTTGATGCGGTATTATAGAGTTATCGCTTTTGCTTCCCTACATTTGGAGGAAGTACGAGCAGGATATCCCACTCATGATCTGGAGATGGCCGCGGTGGTCGTGCGTTGGAGATTTGGAGACACTACTTGTTCGGAGAGTCGTGTCAGATTTTCACGGACCACCAGAGCTTAATGTACATCTTCCTGCAGCGGGTTTAGATTGTTGAGATAGTCTTCTGCAGATTTACAGTTCTTGTTCGATCGTTGAGTACAGCTTAAGTTCGCCTCTACTGAGGGGACAACTTGCTCATGTCCGCGCCTGTCCATTTTTCCTTAATCGCTTCCGCGAGGCACTGCCCACCGATGCTCGTTCGTCAGAGATACTTGAGCATACTCGGCTGGGTAAAGATTCGGAGTCCTTGATTTGTGACAAGGGTGTGCTAAGTCTAGGGATGCGTTTATGTACCTGATACTATTGGGTAGAGACGCGAAATCCTAAAGCAAGCACATCAGTCAGCTTTCTGTGTTCATTCAAGTTCCACCAACATTTGTAGGATGACTTGTGCAATAGTTACGGGTGGACTGGGATGAAGAGTGAAGTTTCGGATTTCGTTTCAAGGTGTCTGTCTTGTTGTGTGCTAAGGTTGAGCATTTGAGACCAGCTGGAGAGTTGCAACCTTTAACCGTTCCGAAGTGAGAATAGGAGCAGATCTCCATGAATTTCATTATGGTGTCTACCCAGGTTTAGTCAGGGTGAGACTCCATTTGGATGTTTGTCGTCCGGTTATACTCAGTTTTCTCAGTTGTTCTTTGTTAAGTTTGTACGTTGCATGGAGTTCCTTCATGGGTCGTATCCAATGAGGGCACCCTGTTCGCTTGCCGTCTTGGGCAGGAGCTTCAGGAAGCCTTGGGTACTGGTTGAGCTTTAGCTCCGCCTTTCCATCCGCAGGATGATGGTTTTGTGAGAGCGGGCAATACCGACTCTAGAGGATATGCTTCTGCGTACGTACTAATTGTTGTCGGCAGTTGGGATTGTCATTTTCCATTGTTAGGGTTCTCCTTCGATAGCAGTTATCAGGAGGCACTCCAATTGGCAACCTTTAGGTTTAGTTGTTAGGTCGTGTCGATCGCCATTCTGTTTTTCTGACTCTGCGTAAATAGAATTTTTGGACCCCAACTAGTCTAGAGACTTCGGAAATGATCCAGTTGGTTTAGGTCAGGATGATGACAGTCCTGTGCGGACAGAGGTCTTATGTCGACCATGGTGGTCGCAGGCTTGAGTTCGCAGTGGGAGATCATGTATTCCTACGGATTTTTCTGATGAATGACGTGTTGAGTTTTGGGAAGCTTATCCCAGGATTGTAGGTCCTTTCGAGATCCTTAAAGCGAGTTAGTTTCGTTGCCTTTAATTTGGCACTTCCGTCCAGATTATTGAGTATTCACCCCGTATTCCTTGTGTCGATACTTTGCAATTAGCTTCATGACTTTCTCACATGATTCAACACCAGACCATTTAGCTTGGACGCGATCTTTTCGTTCACCGGCAGCCAATTGTGTTAATGGCTTGGCAGGTGGAGAAACTTCGGTCAAGGGTCTTACCATCTGTGAAAGGTTTTCTTGGACGTAGCCGTATAGTGAGGTAATCACTTGGGAGGCTGCGAGCGAGATATGAAAGTTTGTAATCTTCTCTTTGAAGGTACGCTTAGTGAGAATTTTAAATTCGGGGACGAAGTTTTATAAGGGGGGAGATTGTAACGCCTTAGATTTCGGTTAGTGTTCGTTTAGATGTTAGTGCGGGTTTACTGTAAAAAGTTTACCAATTCGGGTTCCTCACATTTTATAACATTTAATTAATAATTTATTATTATTTGTTATGGACATGCACGCATGTGTGCACGTAAATATGAGGATTTTTTTTGTGCTAATTTTGTTCTTAGCAACCATGACACTTAACCTAATTCTTGTTAATCCAATCCTTAATCTTTTCCTAGATATTTGTTGAGTGAGAAGGAGAGATATTTGTTATGGTTTTGTTTGTGAGAAAGGTGGCATAGTGACTTGTATGAATGCATTAAAGGAGAGTTAATGCTATGGTTACACTCACCCTCATCTCTCACCCTACACTCACCTCCCTCTTTCTTTATCAATCACTCTTTCTCATTTTCTCATCTCTTTCTTTCACTCAAACAGAACACTCTCATTTCCATCACCAATTCATCTTAAATCCTTCACAAATATCACAAAAATCACATCTTTGATCACCTTTTTCCTCTTGGATGCCTTGGAGCATGCAAAGCTTGGATCTTTGAGTTCTTTTGTGTAGGTATTGATCTCTTTCTGTTGTTTATATAGTTTTTGTGTTGTGTAGATTTTTAGATTTAGTTTAGAATGTTTAAAGTTAGGTTTTGTGCAAAATATCGTATTTTTAGTGTCGTATGTGACTTCTGTGATCTGCTGTGACCCGGAGAGTGTACTAGAAAACCAAACAATATAGTTGTGTTGTACCTGAGACCATAGGACATCACCTGGAGCACGGACCCCTAGAGCTCGGACTTGGCCGGCGACGAGAAGAGAAATTCCGGCGACCTCGGCTTGGGGTTAGAGTTAGGGTTTGGGTTTTTCTGGGTAGGTGTCTGCAGTGGTTTAGGTATGTTTGGTCTTGTTTAGTTGTTGAGTTTTCTCTGTATGCAAAATCTGGGATCACCTAGGTAGTTTCTTGTGTTTCGTTTAAGCGCGATACGTTATCCGACACGGATCGTGCACTTTGTATGGTTTTGCTCTTAAGTTGTTTTTGTCGTGTCGCTACGCACGTTAGCCACAATACGGACACTTGAGAGTAAGTTTTGTGTTGTTGCGTCGGTCTAATGTAGTTTGTACGTGTTTTGGGTCTTTTACTAATATACACTTGTTTATTGTTTTAATGTTGTAGGTTCGCAGGCGGGGACTTTGGACACTGCTACAAAGGGAAAACAGGTGGTAGGCTTCACTTAGCCAGGAGCGTTGGCGAGTAGATTTAACATCTACAGGGGAATCGCCCGCATGGCGTTATGCGTTTGGGCTAGAGATGTTAATTTTGTCACATATTCTATGTCATATTTAGAATTTCGCATTTACCCTACTGCTTGGTTAATTGTTGTGCTTGGACTAGTATTCTTAGGACACTACACTATTATTGACGGCTCTTGTTGCACGAGCACTGATTGTATGCCACACACACCGTCAATAATTGCCATGACACACACAACCCACTTATAGATATGATATAGATTGGTTAGGGACATTGAGACATTGATTCATATTTCTTTATGCATATGACTTATAGCATACTTGTATATACCTACATGCTTACACATATGCTTTGACATGCTTACATGCTAGATACCTGTATACCTATAGAGTATTGTACCATTAGCGATAGGTACATACACACTTAATGACATAGCTACAGGTATACCTTGCACACATACTTCACTTATACCCAGGGGGTATATTACATCATTACTTATAGGTAGATACATATACCTTGCTATACCTTTATGTTTACACATATATCTGGTTATAGCTACATGTTTACCTTTACTTGATGTTATTTAGAATTGGAGAAATTAGGAACCGCATGATATTTATATTAACTTGTTGCAGTTAATTAGCGGCTTTTCCTTTATATGCTTACATTACAGTTTTATGTTGCGTATATTTTATTCATGGATTTTCGCATTGAGATATGGATTTTTCATGATGTTTTCTGGATTTGGGGACCATGGTAGTTTCATGAAATTTTGCATTATTTGAAAAACCCGGTTTCCCTTGATATGATATTTCAGCATCCACCATGAGATTTATCGGTTCTGATATATATACCCTATGCGAGGAGGCGTCGAGGCCGTATGAGGGTACATGGTGGGGCCCGGAGGTACCCCGAGGCAAGAAGATTGATGGACCTTGCCGATTGAGCCTGGCAGGGGAACCATACACTCCGGTGACATTACCAATGACTTGGCGGTTATCGTGGGGATACCGACGGGTGTCATGTACGTATGGATACGTCGAGAGGCGAGGGTCAGAGCTAGGCACTCGAGCTTTCGGTATAGCGTATGATACGTACCTATCAGGGTGCCAGTCGTGGTGACAGCACCTGATAGATCAGCATTTCTGTGTCGATGCTTGACACATTGTTTTCATGATATTTTACTCCTAAGTATATATAATAGTGGAATGAGACGCTGTTATATATATATATTAGTGGAATGGGACACTAATATATATGTATACATATAAATTCATATACAACATCATATTTATTCATGCAAATTTACTTAGGATATTAGAGATTTACTTGATATTAGATTTGGGATATAGGAGATTTATTTGAGATTGGATACGGGATATATATATATATATATGAGATTGCTGATTTTGTACATTCAGGATATATGAGATTTTTTTCGATATTGGACAGTCAGGATTTGTGAGACTTATATGATATGAGAGCCAATTTGGGGACTGATTTGAGGAATTGGGATTTGGATTGTCTTGATGGATTTTGATCCTACCACGATTTCAGGATTCCGTGGAAATGACATATTTCATTCTATACTTCACATTTATTGTTTATGCACTGTTTCATGTATTAGTAGTACCTGTTAGTGTACCTTTCATGACTGTTGCATTTACATACCTTTATTTATATGCATTGTTTTATGTGTTATTTGTACCTGCTAGTGTACCTTTCATGACTGTTGCATATATACACATTCATATCATTATTGCATACCGATTTTCATATTATTGCTTCATGTATTACTTGTACCTGCTAGTGTACCTTTCATGATTATTGCATTCATATGACCTTTATTTGCTATTAATTGCATATGTTAGATTCGCGCTGTACGTGCATACTTGAGATTACCTTCATATGTTATTTACTATTCACGAGTTGGAAACTCACCCCCGTTGTGCCACAGTTGTTTTGCAGGGTGTTCCCCAGAGTAGTCGAGGCAGGCTATTCATCTATCTTATCATCTTTTGCTACGGATACCGCATCAGCTCACAGTGTGCAGTTTGCTTAGATAGGTTTTGTGGTTATTCGTTGTTGTATTGTATATTCTTTGTATCCTTGTACTCTCCATCTACTACTTTCATGTTGACTTAGAGACTTAGTGATGACGATATTGTATATTATTTTGTGACTTGGTTGTCTTTTATACAGTTTCCTTTTTATCGTCTTTTATTTCTTCGCTACGGCGTCGTATATCTGTTGTGGTGGTTGTTTTCCGCCTTTGGGCGTGTATTTTCTCCCGTTTGGGGATGCTTTACTTATATTTATGTTGTACCCATTTTTGGGGCTAGTTTTTACAAAGGAGGTGTTGACAAAATTTTAAAGGAAATAAAGTTGGACTTTTAAAGAATTTGGGTTGAGATTTCAAATGTTTCAAAACTTCTATTATCAATTCTTACTACTTTTGATGGTTTAGATTTCTGGGTTTTGCCTTTCTTTTACTGCGTTACGCCTGTAGACGTTGCGTAATATTAGGGCCGTCACGTGCCAATTTCGGGTCGTGACAGAATATGTTATTCCTGTTAATACTATTATCTTGCTTTTATACATGATATGATTATATTATCCTTGTTATGTTTGTAACCTGCCAGACTGTATTATTTTTGTTATCATGTTAATACATGCTGCCCGTAATATTTGCTGATACCAACAATCTTGACTTGTTATACTGATTGACCTGATTTGTTGTCTTGTTAGACAAGATCAGTATATGATTTTTCCTGTATTGGCATTAGGTAGACATTTTATTAATACCTGACTTCAACACAAAACCTGGTAAAAAGGGGAAATAAAGAATGTAACCGAAACGTAACTCAAGAGAATATTATTATTATTTGCCGTGATTCCGAACGTGACCTGAATAACCATTGTTTATTGTTCCGTGGTCCCGTGGGGGTATGAACAGGATATATACTGTTGAGTTACGATGAGAATTATATTAATTGATTTCAAAAACTTGTAAAATAGATAATCTAGAAGCACAGACTTTAGGATACACGTCACATATCTATAGCTCATTATTTTACACCTGCGATGATTATTTATACTCATGTTTCATCATAACTTTTTATCTGGTTATTATTATCATTATTGATATTTATGACGCATTGACGTCTGGGTTTTGCATGACCCAATTCTTTTGACCTTGTCGCAGGAATATCAAGCGTATTTTAACAAGCAAGCTGGGCAGTGAGGAGCTTGATGATTAGTTTTAGAGATACTTAGTTATTTTAATTCTGTAGTTTAAATTTACCGATGTCATCCTATAAGAGACATGATCATGATATTATTTCTTCATTGGGTCTATATTCGTTTCCGCTATATACATTTCTTGACTTTTATCTACTGTGGCAGATAGACATGTGTTAGTTAGATTTTATTTACTTTTCTTGATATCTGAATAAGAGCCGTAATGTGACTATGGAGGAATCTTTTCTTTCCATAGGTAGCATGGTTGGCTTTGTTACGTCCCAAAATTTTCGTATTTTGGGAAGCGGAGCGTGACAAGGTTTTGTTGGTATCAGAGCCATAGGTTTTAAGATTAGTCAGGTTTAGTTCATTTGTAGTTGGGTATTAAACCTAATACACTAACCAGGAAATCCGGAATTAGGAACATGTTCTGCCACATTATTGTCTTGTCATTCAAATTCTTGAATCTTAGCTTTCCCTTAACTCTTTTATTTTGACGATATGGAAATGATATTGCATCTCGGCTTGGAATTCTTTTGGTTCCTTATTTTTTCTCATCTTATTCCCTCGATTCTAATAGTAGGATTTTGACGACTTGAATGGAGTTATGTAGTTGTAACTATGTATCCCGGTATGGTTACAATATGGTACTCTATTTAGGTAATCTGGAATCCTATTTTGATTCATTTTCTTGATTTATGGTCGTTGTATTACCTTATTTCCTCTCGGTGTCATTGCTTATGAGTTTATGCGTTATCGCGAGCTTGAATCCAGCAACCACGTTATATCTTTTCTCTCACCCCGTAAGAACCAATCCGTTTGTGTTTCGAATAACAAGGAGAAAAATAGGAGAAGCTTTGATGATTGCAGTAGTTCGAGATTAACCCCAGTGAGAGCTGGTACAGACTGCTTCAAGGACGATCATATATAAGATATTGGATTGAAGAAGTTTTGACAAACCCGCCTCAAATTATCAGAGTAGCGCAGCGGAAGAGTGGTAGGCTGATAACCCACAAGTCTTAGAACAAACTTGCAAATTCATGATGAAGAAAAACGTTTACTAAAGGGTGAAGTTCGTAAACAAGTTGCAGATAAAGCGCTGATAGCAGTTCGGGATTTCATGGATGTGTTCAAGGACATCTCGAGTTTACCGTCTAAACGAGATATGGAGTTCGCGATTGATCTTATTCCTAGAGCAGCACCGATTTTAAAGGCTTATTATCCGATGGCGCCGGTGGAACTAGAAGAAGTAAAGAGACAAGTTACCGAATTACTAGAGAAGGGCTGGATTCTCAGCAGTGGTTCACCATGGAGAGCTCCGGTTCTTCTAGTCAAGAAGAAAGATGGCACGCGAAGGGTGTGCATCGACTATCGGGAGTTAAATCAGGTGAATATTAATAACAAGTATCCAATCTCTCGCATAGGCGAATTATTCGATCAGCTCAGTGGCGCATGGGTATTCTCGAAGTTGGATTTACGATTAGGGTATCATCAAATTCGGGTGAAAGCAGAAGACATTTAATAGACGGCGTTTCGAACTCGATATGGGCATTACGAGTATTTCATGATGTCATTTGGAGTTACTAACGCATCAACAATATTTATGGACTTGATGAACCGAATCTTTTCACCATATCTGGATCAGTTCGTAATGGTGTTTATTGACGATATTTTTTTCTATTTGAGGAGCAAAGAAGAGCATGAAGAGTGCCGACACGTGGCGTGCTATGTGCCGACACGTGGCGCTCAGGCGCCCAGCGCCCACGTGTCGGATACGTGGTGCGCTAGCGCCTAAGCGCACAACACCTAAGAGCACAGCGCTCAAGGCGCTGGCCCCGCGCGTCCTTTGGGCGCTTTTTCCCTTTTTGTATATATGTATACATTTGTGTGTGTGTGTGTGTGTATACTCACACACTCCATAATATCGTCCCTCTAAAAAAAAATTGGGCCGGGGCGCTGCCCCGCACCCCGCAAGAAGGCTGCTAGCCCCCTCGACCCCGGCCCGCTATCCAGGTAGCGGGACCCTCGTAAAAACTCTGCGTGGCTCCTGATATATCCAAACCCCTTCAAAACACGACACTGCACATTGAGTTCGCATGACCAGTTTAACCCGTTAATCGGAGGTTCCCTCGCTCCAAAGGCGAGGGGTAATTAACGGCAGCTTAGTCTGCGGCTGCCGGAGATTCGGATCCCCATAATCATTAAACCCCGGCCTACCCTAGGCAGGGGGAATCTATAATGCGCCTGACAAGCGCACACATATTCCCATCTCAATGGGATGACAAAAAACACCCTACAATGAGATCCTCATGACTTGTAGGGAGAAATACCTTTATGAGACCCTTACGGCTCATGAAGTCAAAAGCCTTAGCTGACAGGATCTTAACACGGTCTACTAAGCCACCTTTGTTCAAACCGACAAAGGCAAATGATGATTCGCTCCTGGCAATATCCCAGTTGTAGCGATGCTGATGCCTAAATCAGTATCAGATCCCAAGTCTAAACTCGCGATAAAAATCAGCGAGCCAAAAATGCATATGAAATAGCCGAAATGATGGGGCAACTTGCAACAAAATCAGCAAGTAAAATATATGCATACAAAATAGCCGAAATGATTGGGCAACTCGCAATAAAAAGCAGCGAGTAAAAAAATATAAGCCGAAACGATTGGGTACCGCGAAAAATAGCCGAAAAGATTGGGCAATCGTGACTTTCGCGATACAAAAAGCTGAAATGATAGAGCATCGCAGAAAGAAATAAAAAATAATGAAATGAAACTTTTTGCCATGCAGGTGAGGTCACATTGACCCCTGTAAACAATCCATAGGCACAAACAGAAAGGGAACCGTATCGTCCCACCAGGCTTCGTCAAAGGGAAGTCAGATCTCAACAGCAGCATCTACAGCCTGTAGATCAACCAACAACGTCCTTCTTCCTTCCTGCAGGATACAGGCGCGACATAAACAAATGGAGCTACGGTATACCCCTAGCTCCAAGTCTTGACGGTAACATCTGTAACACCCGAGCCCAATACTACTAATTTCAGTTACCGTTTGAACGTAGTGTGGCACTCGTTTCATTTATCTTGCTTGATTGTTACTTACTGTAAATTTTTACCCGGCAAATTCATTTCTGCATATAACAAATTTTGGCATCTAAAATAAAATTAAAAATATCCATCTTGGCCTACTTGACACCCCTAACCCTGTTGTAGCGTCCGTGCATCGTGTTCTCGTCCCGTTCAGTGAAACGGGCGAGTTTGGACGGCTACGCGCACGCACGTGTGTCCATTTTGGGGGTATGCTTTTTGATCATAAAATACTTCATTTTCACTTTTGGATCCCGCTTAAAATTCTATTATTTCAATTTCAAATTTTTGGACCCGACCCGGACGCGATTTGGAAATATTTTACTTTGCGCCAAAACCCCAAATTTTAATATTTTTAAACCATCATATAATTTCTTAACCATATAGATTTCACTGTTCCCGTATAATCTTTTAAATCTTTTTATTTAAAATTTTCCTAACTAACAAATTCCTCAGCCAATCGAACTCCTATCCCGCGGGCCCTACGCCTCTTATCTCTCTCTCTCCCCCTCACCGTCTCTCTTTATCTCTCTCCTCTCTATCTCTCTCTTCCCACATATTTCTCTCTCTCTCTCATATTTAACTTCCCTCCTCTTCTTCATTCTTTCACGAGAACGCAGAACCCATGCAACCCTAGCTACCGCCGCCTCCCTCCTCGCCGCCGCAGCCCCAACGCCGACACCACCATCACCAGCGTCGTCGCCTCCTCGCCCTCGACCAAGACACCGCACCTCCCTCCTCCTTCTCCCTTCTTCTTGTGCACCCTGCACCTTCGCCGCGGCCACCAACAACTCCCTGCACGCGTCTGCGCCGCCGGAGTCGCCGCCGGTGACCTCGATCACGTAGCTCCGACCCTCGCACACACTTCTCGGTGAGTTTCACCTCCCCTCCTCTTTTCCTTTCTCCTTCCTTCTCTGTTGATACCTTCTTGATCGGCTGTTTCTTGTCGCTGTTGTCGTAGGCCACCGCCGGAGCTCCGTCGACGAGGTCGACCGTCACCACCCGTCCCACGAATCATCATGAGCACCCCTTCTCAGATCCTCCTTCCTTTCTTCTCTGTTTTTCTTTTCTCTTCTTGATTCCATGTCTTGACATTCACTGTTCATTCCTTGGCCGGAATCCGACGATGCCGACGACGCGTCCCGACGTTCCAGCGAGATACCCCGATCCGTGTGGTTCCACTGTTCGTCGTTTAGGTTCATTCCATGAACCGTGCGCCCGTCGCGAGTTTTCCCCGCCGACATTCTACGTTCCGTTTTTCCGATCCGCAACCCGTCAAGGCAAGTACCCCTTGCTACATGCTAAATAATATTTACATACATATTGATGACACCCTAAACCTATAAATTTAACCTTGGTACGATCATTTCTCATTTCCATGTACAATATTGTTATATATCATTTTATCATTAAACTTGGAACCCACAGTTTGCAATTGAACCTAATAACCACATTTACCTGTTTAATCACATGTTAATATTGACATAGCTTATGGCATTTATCTCTATAGTTTTGTTCCATTCGGACACTCGTATGCATTTTAACCTGTAATAGCTGTATTGAACCTTTATATAAATCATTGTACCTCTAAAGTTCTTAAACTTGTTAACATGATTAAAAGGCCATAATTGTCATACTGCATTCGCATAACATTGAAATCATCTCTGTGATACAACTGATAACTGTACTGCATATTGAGTAAATCTGCCTATTGCTTAATTCATTGTTTATATCATGTTGATGATAACCATGGTTACTTGTATAACTGACTGTGAGCACACCCATGATATTGTTTACATCTTGACCTGACTTGATACATACATATTGCTTTACCCGACATGGTACCGTATTCTGCTTGACTTGACCTGATGTACCATGACCTGACCCGTTACTTGATCTGGTGTCTAATGCCAACAAACCTGACATGTAGTCCTCATGGACCGTTCCTGTTGTCTATCCAGACAAACCTGTTTACCTGATCCTGTTTTGGCATTAGTTTCTTGATTTCGGGATACCTGACTTGACTTACACATATAACTTGGGGGTATGGGGAAATCAAAGGTGAAACCTAACTTGTAACTCAACAGTTCACTACTTGTACTGATCAGTTTTAGAGGCCAGGCCCGCCTCGTGACGATGCTGCTGACATCGTTGGTCTTTATCCTTTCCCTGTTAGTGCCTAGCGGCTCGTCTCGGTTTCAGCCCGAGAGTCTTAGACCGTGGTCCCGGGCATCCACGGGATACTATTGAGTTACATCGATGATTCATCAATTTGATTTCAAAGACTTTAGAATAGAGAACCTGATAGAATAATCCAGTTTACCCACTGCACACTACCTTGTACTGCTCTGATTTATACTATTGTTTTATTCATGTTTATATTGTATTTCCTGCTACACTATTCATATTATATTACTGGATGACATGACGCGCTGACGTCTGGGTTTTGCATGGCCCAGATTCCGTACCGCTGTTGCAGCCCGAGCAGGAGTACTTCAGCTAGCAGGCTGAGCTGTGAGGTGTCAGTATTAGTTAGTCTTTCCTTCCTGCATTTTATTCCTGATGTGAGCCCGCATTATGGGACATACATTCCAGTTATTTTGTATTGGATCTTTCGCTTCCGCATTTTATTATTCTTGACTCATGATTTATCTTGGTTTATGGACACGTTTCGATAGTTTTATTTTGTTCTTGATATCTCTACAGCCGTAATGTGACTGTGGATGGATACTTCCTACCCACAGGTAGCATGGTTGGCTATGTCACGTGCCCATTTTAGCGTACTCCGGGAAGCCGGGCGTGACATGGTTCTTTTGGTTTCATAGCTATAGGATAGTCGGGTTGATTCTTTTGTAGTTGGGTATTGTACCCTGTAAGTGCACGGCGGCGTCCCGGCCTCCATCCCGAGGCCAAATGCGGAAGCGATGGCTAACTTTAATTTTCTTGAACCGGCACCACCGCGCACTAAAAAACCCGAATCGGGCCATTAACTAGTCCTAGCTAACTACAAGATGGGGAAGAGAGATATACCGAGTGATCCGTGTCCTCCGGTCTTCTCGCCGTCGTCCCGATCTCCCGCGGAATGTCCGGTCTCCACCTCCTTGCCGGAAGGGCACCACGTCGCCTGCTTCTTTTACGGGCTCCCGCCTCTATATCGAGGCAACTCGGGCACGAAGTTGGCGAGCCGACGTGCCCAAGGTTTGCTGTAGAATATAGTGTAGAACCATGTCTCATTTTGGGGTTATGGAGTTTGCCTTTTGGTGGAGGAAATGAACTAAGCTTTTGGAGATGGTGTTGTGGGATTTTTCCAACATGAAATGAGCCAAAATCCTCCGACCAAAATGTTTGGACAGCCCCCCCATGAGAAGTGGCCGGCCATGGTGAATGGGGGAGTGAGAAAATGAGAGTGGGGGTGAGTGAATAATGCAAGAGAGAGGGAAAAAGAAATCAAGTGTAGAAATGATCACCAATCAAAAACAACACTCTTCCAACCTCATCATAACCCATCACCATCAACAATCATGACTTTTAAAAGTCAAGTCATCATGAACAAATCAAGTCAAATGGTCAAGGGATGGTGCAACCATCATGACACAAGAATATGCAAATACCTCCTCCACAAAAGCTTTTTTGCACAATTGCAAATAAGCCCTCCTCCACTAATCTTCGGCCAATGAACGATACAAAGGAAATTGGCCGAAACGGAAAGCAAACTGGCAACTCCAGAAAAACTGATCCCGTAATAAATTACAGGAAAACCCCGATACTGTGTATACACACCGGCATCTGTATTCTAACCGAAATACAAATGCAATGAGACAAAATCTACACTGTACTATACTAGGATCCGACTTAAACCAAAGCCGACTAGTAATATCCGTCCGATCCTGATCCGTGCAATACCGCACGTATCTGATCGAACCCTGCCATATAACCATACGGCCTTTAGTACTAACCGTCCGATCCTGATCCGTGCAATACCGCACGTATCTGATCGAACCGTGCCATATCTCCATACGACCTCTAGTACTAACTGTCCGATCCTGATCCGTGCAATACCGCACGTATCTGATCGAACCCTGCCATATCTCCATACGGCCTCTACAGCGTTTCGCCCGAAACATGAGTAACTGAATATGTGGTAGGCTCTAAAGACTCGTCAATACTATGGCTGTGGATTTAACCACTAGCACGTCAGAGGTATTAGCCATACGTGACGGGCCACCAGCTATTGACCAAAAGGGACGTCGATGAGCGAACTCATCCTGACACCCTACTGAGCCTGACGGTGACAATATCCGTACAGTCCGGTCCGTTCGTCTATGAGCATCGCATGGCGGGCCTAGGGGGTTGGTAAAAGTCAGACCCCCAAAAGCGGTACAAGTCGTGTCGGAGTGTTGCCCAGAACACCCTGAGATACTACTGGAATACCTACCAGTAAATCTCCTGCCTCGGCCGAGGGCTTCGTGTAATGGCTCTCCTAGACACAGCGCGACCTCACCCCCAATACCGGGAGAGACGAACCCCTGAAGATCCGCTCACTGCCTCCATGTGGCTCGGGACTGTACCCAACTAAAACCTGTTTGCACGTCTCCTTTGAGCGTGGTAGGGTTGTAATCAAAGTACAGTGGGAACTCACACGAGACAAATGACGATCCTCAGGTCGATGAACTAACCTGTACACATGTCACCAGGGAACTGCTATCTGACGTAAGACCAACTAGCATGTTCCCGGCGAGTCCTGTCCGGTGTACTCATAACCCAATGAGCACCTTCATACATCTTAGGTGAACCAACTGACACCAGTGGCTTGTGAGACCGGCCACGGCCCCTCGTCGGGGTCTCGACTGTATACACTAGTCTACTCTGGAGTATCGATGCCCTGTCTCGAAACTCCCACGACTAGGGACCTTTTAAGGATGTGCTTATAGACCACCAGCTCCCACGTATATGATCGCCCTCATACTGCTGGCAGTCAAGCAAGAATCCTAGGGGCTCTATCAACGTGCAATAGTGACCTGTCAGGTCACCTAAAGCAGTACACGATGATAAAGATAAACCAGATAGCATACTATCATCTTGAGTAAGACTGTCCTACCGGGATAGGTCCTCCCTCAATCATTGCAATCACGTGCCTGTGATCCAATAATTGACTCTGAGGGCACTATCTCTAACAATCTCCCACTTGCACTCAAGGCTAATTATTGCGATGTCGCATACTCACAGCCCGTGTGATACCGAACACCCAACTTCTCTACTAGTCAGTCTCACAAAACTCGTTTGCGAAACTATTGCGTTCAAGGAATAGCCTCAGTGAGTGGATCCGCTTTGATGTCTCTTTCTATGTCTCTCTATATCTCAAGTTCGCGGAGAAACCCATCTCCCGAAATGAGCAATACCTGTCTTAGTATGTGTCTGGATGTTTGATGGGACCTAGCTCATAAATGAACTCCAAATCCAAACTTCTTAGACTGTATCGTCAACTGAACTTAATCAGTATCCTGCGCCATGCCTCCCTCAGTATTGCCTTGGATCACCTGTCCAAAATACTGCCCCTCGTCAGAAGGAAAAACTATAACTCCGACAACCTCCTTGTCGTCCATGTCACCTTGGAAGCCTGGAATGATAACTGTCTCCCGAATGAGGCTGTCGTTATCATATCCCTAGAACATCCACTTATGTTCTAAAACTGCTTCCGACTGTTTCTCCAGGATTGGATCAATGTCAACTTATTGCATCTAGTGCAAGAAAAATATCTGGTGTGGTACTTGGCATCTCATGATTGACTCAATTGCCTGAGCAAGTGATCTGCCAATCATGCACATCCCTCTCCCCTTTAGTTTGTAAGACACCTTTAGAGAGGGTGACTCCATTACTTGCAGGTACACTACCGTGCCAGGAGTCGTCCATTCTAAATACTCTTAGAATGCTGTCTAAGTACCCTGAATTGGGAAACCACCCAAATCTAGATCTAAAACCATAGATCTAGTAACCAGTATGTCTGATATAATGTCCAAGTCCCATGTGGAGAAACTACTGTGTGACGACCAAAGTATAACCGATCGTAGTATAGGAGTTTCTTTTCCTACTCTGTGTAAGTCATCCATGTACCATGACATCACACCCTACTACCTTCTCAACAGATCCATCCCCTATTCTGATGAAGTCAAACCTATCACTGTCACATCAGAAATTGATGATCTATCTCCGCTATATCTGCTTTAGTCTATAAATAGACATAAGCTACCTGTCCACCAATGCTTCCGCTGCTCCCACTGACTACGACAACCCTCTGGCAGAGTCATATACACGTACACTTCTAAAGCAAGTTTAGAACGACGCTATACTCATCCTCCTGCCGGGTCTCACAGTCTGGAACAACAACAATGACAAGTGTGGGTAAACAAGAACTTCCCTGTCACCGTCCTTGAGGCTACCGGAGTACCTCTCGGGTGCCTGAAGTTACCCACCTTATCTGCGGAGTGGCCAATGGAATGTCAAACCAGATTGAATCTTTAGGTTCCTTATCAAATCTTCAGTAATCGTTTGTGGTTCTGGAATCACTTCCAGTTCTACCATACTCCCACTTCTGTTTTCTGAAAAAATCCATTTTTATAAAAATTGTGGCGAGTCTAGAACAATATCACTATTGATCTTCCAGATGGTAGAAAGTGAACCCTCGTCATAGCCTAGGTTAACCCACAAACAACCATTACAGAAACGTGCCTTGAGTTGTCCAGTGTCTAGTTTTAATCATAAGCCGGACAACTCCCCGTACCTTAACACCGTTAAGATATGAACTGTTCTATATCCAATATAGAACCAGAGGCACTGATTTAATTGAA
This sequence comes from Agapanthus africanus, assembly GCA_030015575.1. Lineage (NCBI taxonomy): Eukaryota > Viridiplantae > Streptophyta > Magnoliopsida > Asparagales > Amaryllidaceae > Agapanthus > Agapanthus africanus. The sequence goes on from JASDDO010000004.1 coordinate 324,090,344, forward strand.
CCAGATTCAAATCATGCAGCTGTCTCCAGTGCATGTCAACTAAATGGAAGGAGGCCGATCAGCGTTACTCAACTTAGGAATGCTTCCAATTATGAGTAACCTGAAAGAGAAGCAAGTTCTCTTTATCATTACTATCAACTGAATACCATACTCAAGTATCTACATCTTCGATCAACTTGAAGAATCCCGATACTTGCGATACCTGGTTCTCTACTTTATTCAAATACCTATAACTTCTCAAAATTCGGACCCTGTGTTTCCACGAAACACTTGTCTAAAAACTAGAGAAGTCATAAGTAAACCGAATATAGTACGAGGACCAACCCCTCTGTCCTGATGGACCCTGGACAACATACAATACTCTGTATAAGTCCCTTGAGTCTGATAACTCATTCATTGTGTGTCGTAGGTTGAAAACTGTACCGTGGTTATGAAGAATTACACCGCTGTTTAATGCTCCTTAACTAACCATCCACTGATATAGGTAAATGTCATCGACATAATTTCAAAAAGTATATCTCACTCTATGAAAATAGACGTACAGATATATCAATTTGAAATTGGTGCATAACAACGGATATTCAAAACCAAATATTTGCCGACCGGCAAACAGCCCAGGTGATTTCCTCAAATATCACCGATTACAACGAATCCCGATATAATGAGGATGATCACCCAATTCCCAATAACTTACTCCCACTCATCATCTGTAAAACCATACAGATGTGAGAATCATACCTGGTAAATACATACCCTGGAGCAAGTGTCTAATTGGGAAATCAGTTTTCTTTTAACATTACACAGTGAAACTGAAACATTGAAATGTTTCGATGGGGTATCCTGGTATTCCTAGCAATGTCTCTTCCATTATCCATATTCACAACTGTAACCGTATAATTGTAACACCCGAGCCCAATGCTACTATTTTCAGTTACTGTTTGAGCATAATGTGGTACTCATTTCATTTAATTTGCTTGTTTGTTGCTTACTGTAAAATTTACCCGGCAAAGTCATTTCTACATATAACAAATTTTAGCATCTAAAATAAAATTGAAAATATTCATCTTGGCCTACTTGACACCCCTAGCCTCGTGGTAGCGTCCGTGCATTGTGTTCTCGTCCCGTTCAGTAAAACGGGCAAGTTTGGATGGCTACGTGCACGCACGTGTGTCCGTTTTGAGAGTATGCTCTTTAATCATAAAACATTTCATTTTAAAATTTGGAACCCGCTTAAAATCCTATTATTTGAATTTCGAATTTTTGGACCCAACCCGGGCGCAATTTGGAAATGTTTCATTTGGCGCCAAAATCCCAAATTTTAATATTATTAAAACCATCACATATATTTTTCTAACTAATCTGATATCTTACTGTTCATTACCTATCTTTTAAATCTTTAAGTTAACCATATAATATTTTTACAATCTTTTATATCCTTCTCAATTTATTCTCTCAGCCAATCACAACCTCCCCTTTAACCCCGTGGTCCCCACTTTCTCTCTCTCTCTACCCCTTATATATTCTCTCGTACTTCTCTTTATCATTTTTCTCTTCTTGCTTCATGTCTCGTTTCTCATTTCTTTTAACTGTTCTTTTGTTACCGGAATTCCGTCGTGCCGGTGACGTTTCTCGACGTTCCAGCGAGGTACCCCGACCCGTGTGGTTCCTTTGTTCGTCGTTTGGGTTCATTCCGTGAACCGTGCGCCGTCGCGAGTTTTCCCCGCCGACGGTCAACGTTCCGTTTTCCCGATTCGCGACCCATCGAGGCAAGTTAATCTTGCTACATGCTATATAATTTTATAATCTTCATTTTATAATGTTATACATTTGAAAATCTTATAGTTTACATATGAAATGTCGTTGAAAAATCGGATATGACAAATCTGAAATTTACTGTACACCTTATCTTGTAAAATTCATTATAAATCATAGAAAAATCATTAGTATACGTTCTTTAGTTCGTTACGAAGCTAATTCAGAATACTATAATTCTATGAAATATTTACTTGCAAAATAAATTGTTTAATTAACGTAAAATGCAAATGAACACGTCTCTAAACTGCTGTCCAGGGAAATTCCAGCAGCAAACTTTCAACTTTGAATATTCATAACTTTTTGTAGGTATAACCTGAGATGCTTATACTTATAAAACTGAAAACCTTATTGAATTATCTTTGTTTTGGTATAAGATACGTCTCTTTTGGAGAACATTTGTTATTTTTAAGCTATTTTACAAATTAGGGCGACGCTGAATTTCTGAACGGAACCTTCTTGTGCATGGTTAATCAATACATCTTGTATAGTTACTAATCGCTTTGAATATGCTATCCATATTAATATTATTATATCAATATTTATATCACATATTGCTTAGTTGTACATCCCACATTACCATTTTATAGTTTTATAACTTTTCGGATACCCGTTTGTATCCATCGCATTTAAGATACATATAATTGCATCCATAGATCACATTACTACATAATAATGTGATATTAACACTCCATGTTTAATAAATTGCATCCTAATTAATATTGGAACTATAAATGTAACCCTAATCGATAACTGTGCATCCATATCCTTGAAATTATATCTATTTGCATATCATATTATATGTTCCAGTTTATTGTTCTGATAGTACTCATGCTTGTTTATTTATACACATGCTTATGTTAGTTTGATTATGAGCACCCACATGACATCTTGTGCTTCCTGACATGACCTGTTACACTTCCTACTTGACTTGTTTCATGATCTCATGCCTAATGCCGACAAACATGACCATCCCTGCTGTCTATCCAGACAGACCTACTTTTATTGATCATATGTTGGCACTGATCCTTGGCTACTGAATACCTGACCTGACATACATAACTTGGGGGTATGGGGAAATCAAAGATGAACCTGACTTGTAACTCGACAGTTCACTACCGTTCGAGTGTACACATTCCTATTCTGTGCCCAGCGGCATGTCTCGGTTTCAGCCGAGAATATTGTGGCCGTGATCCCGGGTATGTACGGGGTAATACCGAGTGTACACTTTCCTATTCTGTGCCTAACGGCATGTCTCGGCTGCAGCCGAGAATATTGTGGCCGTGGTCCCGGGTATGTACGGGATACTATTGGGTTACATCGACGATTCATCAATTGATTTCAAAGACTATAGAGTAGAAACCTGATAGGACGGTTTAGTTACCACTGCACATTACCCTGCACTGTTATTTCTTAGTACTGCTTTATTCATGTTCATACCTGCATTGCTTATTACCATGTTCATATTATATTATTGGTTGACATGACGCGCTGACGTCTGGGTTTTGCATGGCCCAGATTCTTTACCACTGTCGACGACTGAGCAGGAGTACTTCAGCCAACAGGCTGATTTGTGAGTTCTGTAGTGGTTAGTTCATTTATTGCATTTTATTTCCAGGTGTGATCCCGAATTACGGGACGTACCTTTCTATTATTGCATTGGATCATTTGCTTCCGCACTTATTTATCATTGACTCTGGTTATTATGGATTTGGACATGTGTTAGATAGTTTATTTATCTTGTTCTTGATATCTCTACAGCCGTAATGTGACTGTGGATGGATACTTCCTACCCACAGGTAGCATGGTTGGCTATGTCACGTGCTCAATCTTGCGTACTCTGGGAAGCGGGGCATGACATGGTTCTTTTGGTATCAGAGCCATAGATTAGTTGGGTTGATTCTTTTGTAGTTGGGTATTGTACCCAATACACGAATCAGAACACCCGTGATTAGGAAACATGTCCAGCCACCTTGACCGTTTTACCATCTTTGAATCATTCTTCCGGATCATGTCGGCATGCAAACTTACTTTGCATTGTCAATTCGAAAACCTAATTCCTTGTTATCTCTAGGACTTAGGCGACTTGGGTGGAGTTAAGTAATTGCGGCTATGATACCGCGGCATAGCTACAATGCGGTACTCTATTTAAGTATCTTGGAGTTCTAGCCTTGATCCATATTCAGAATCTATCATCATGCTAATATTGGGTGTTTTGAGTTCAGGATTATGACAGGTAAGAAGTTGAAGACGTACCAGAGGCGTGTGAACGAAGCCGCCATGCTTGGAGTGATAAGAGGAATGCTGGAAATCAAAGAAACAGCCCGAGCTGATCCAGCAGCAAGCGGACTCGTTTCAGGAAGGTTTGCAGATCGTTCAGCAGTCTGTGAACAAGATTGGAACTAGACCAGTTGACCGAGTAGGGACCGTGGCAGAGTTCAGACGTGTGGGTCCTACTACTTTCACTGGTTTGGAGGAGCCGTGCCAGCCGAGCAGTGGCTAGTCAGCACGGAGAATTTGCTGATTGCGGCACAGATTCCAGAGGACAAAGGAGTTGATGTGGTGCGCATTCAACTAGTGGATTACGCCGAGAGTGGTGGCTTGTGGAGGAGAACCGTTTGCCCAAGCCAAGCAGTTGGGCGGATTTCTCTAAGAGTTTCCTGGAGAAGTTCTTTCCGCGGACTGCACGGGAGGAAATGGAAGAGAAATTTATTGGGCTGAGGCAGAATGGAGCACCCGTGGACGTGCATGCAGCAGAGTGGACGAGACTCAGCAGTTTCGCTGGACCTTTAGTCGCCAACGATGCAGACAGGGCACGAAGGTCCATGCGCAGCTTGGATGTGGACATCCAAAGGCAAACCGTCTCCCTGGGTTTGACCACTTTCTCACAGGTTCTTAGGCAGCTCGAGAACAGCAGAGCATATCAGGAAAATTGGGAGTTCACAGCAGACAGCAGTTGCGGTAAGGAAGCAGTTCTGTCGGGCCGGTCGAGTTTAGGGCTAGGCCGACAAACAATGTTCTTGCATCAATGGAAGTGATGAAAGTAAAGAGCCGGCTGTTGTTCATGATTCTATGGACGTGTTTGAAGATATATCGGGCTTACCGCCGAAGCGAGACGTGGAGTTCACGATTGACCTTAGTCCTGGTGCAGCGCCAGTGTCTAAAGCTTACTATCCAATGGCACCAGTGGAATTGGAAGGAGTTAAGAAGCAAGTTGGTGAATTACTTGAGGAGGGTTGGGTTCGAAGCAGCAACTCGCTTTGGGAGCTCCAGTTCTTTTAGTAAAGAAGAAGGATGGCACGAGAAGGATGTGCATTGATTATCGAGAATTGAACCGGGCGACTATTAAGAACAAGTACCCGATCCCTCGCATTGGAGGACTTTTGAGCAGCTTAGTGGCGCGAGAGTATTCTCGAAACTGGATTTGCGATCCGGATATCATTAGGTCCTGCAGATGTTGAGACAGGAGAAGCTTTATGCGAAGATGAGTAGTGCGAATTCTGGCTGGAAGAAGTGAAATTTCTGGGACATGTCGTGTCGGGTGATGGAATCGCCGTCCATCCCGAAAAGATTGCAGCAGTTCGAGATTGGCCTATTCCAAGGAATGTAGCTGAGATAAGAAGTTTCCTTGGATTAGCCGGATACTACAGGAGATTTGTGGAGAACTTTGCTCGTTTGGCAGAACCGCTGACCAAGCTTATGCGTAAGGAGGTACCTTTTGTATGGACGGATAAGTGTGCGTTGGCTTTGAGACGTTGAAGCAGAAGTTGATAACCGCCCCTATCCTGACCGTACCAGACAATTCCGGAGGACTGATGATTCATAGCGACGCATCTGGGAAAGAATTGGGATGTGTTTTGATGCAGCATGGGAAGGTCGTAGCATACGCATCAAGACAACTGAAGACCCATGAGAAGAATTATCCAACTCATGACTTGGAGCTTGCGGCTGTGATTTTCGCTTTGAAGATTTGGAGACACTACCTTTTGGGCGTAAGAGTCGAAGTTTTTACAGATCATAAGAGTTTAAAGTATGTGTTCACTCAGAAGGAGTTGAACATGAGGCAACGCAGATGGTTGGAGCTGATGGCCGACTATGACCTTGATCTTAAGTACCATCCGGGAAAAGTTAACGTCGTGCCAGATGCGCTAAGTCGGTTACCAGCAATTCAGGTATTGACCGCACAAAGGGAGATCATTGCGGATTTTCGGATATTTGACTTGGAGGTTGTGCTACCACATTCTACGGGACAGTTGATGCAGTTGCAAGTACAGTCGTCCTTGGTTGAGAAGATTAAAGCGGCACAATCGCAGTATCCTAGACTGCAGAAGTTTCGAGAGCAGGTTGAGGCTAGACTACGAAGAGATTTACTGGTCCACGAAGATGGTTCGTTGAGGTATGGTAGCCGTTTGTGTGTGCCAAAGGATGATGTACGTGAAGAGCTTATGAAGGAGGCACACAGTTCAGCTTACTCTATACATCCGGGAGGTACAAAGATGTACCGAGATATTCGACAGCATTTCTGGTGGGAAGGCATGAAACGGGAGATTGCTCGCTTCGTGGCTAAGTGCTTGGTATGTCAGCAAGTCAAGGCTGAACACCAAAGGGTTGCTGGTTTGTTGCAACCACTTCCGATTCCTCAGTGGAAGTGGGAACATATAACCATGGATTTCGTGACGGCTTTACCGCGGAGTCCAAAGGGCAACAATGCAGTATGGGTGATTGTCGATCGGTTGACCAAGGCAGCTCACTTTATTCCTTTTCGGGTTGGTCAATCAACGGAGACTTTGGCAGAGCGGTACATGCAGGAGATTGTAAGATTGCATGGAGTACCGGTGAGCATCGTGTCCGATCGGGACACTCGGTTCTTGTCACACTTCTGGAGGAGTTTACAGGAAAGTTTGGGGACTCGATTGAAGTTTAGCACAGCTTATCATCCTCAAACTGATGGATAATCGGAGAGAACGATCCAAACTCTTGAAGATATGTTGAGGGCATGCATGTTGGACTTCAAGGGTTCTTGGGAGGATCACCTACACTTGGTGGAGTTTTCTTACAACAATAGTTTCCAAGCGACTATTCAGATGGCTCCGTTTGAAGCGTTGTATGATCGTAAGTGCCGTTCACCTGTTTGTTGGGATGATGTTGGTGAACGAAGGTTACTAGGACCAGATTTGGTGGTACAGACAGTCGAGAAGGTGAATACAATCAGGAAGCATATGAAGGCAGCTCAAGACAGACAGAAAAGTTGGGCTGACACGTCAAGAAGACCTCTAGAGTTCGCCGTGGGTGATTTGGTATTCTTGAAGATATCACCGACTAGAGGAGTGATTCGTTTTGGGAGTCGGGGAAAGCTTGGTTCTCGATTCGTTGGACCCTTCGAGATATTGGAGCGTGTTGGAGAGGTAGCGTACCGTTTGGCGTTACCACAGTCCTTGGCAGGTGTGCACGATGTGGTTCGTGTATCTCAACTACGGAGGTATGTTCGAGATGAAACCCACGTATTGGATCATTCGGAGTTGACCGTACGGGAGGACCTAACTTTTGAAGAGCGACCAGTTGAAATCAAGGATCGAAGAGAAAAGGTTCTTAAGAACAAGGTTACCCCTCTTGTGCTAGTTTCTTGGGGTAATCGATCGCATGGAGAATCCACTTGGGAACGAGAAGATGAAATCCGGCAGAAGTTTCCTCACCTTTTCTTGTAGTTATCTATCTTTGTATTCTTGGAATTTCGAGGACGAAATTCTTTTTGTAGTTGGGTATAATGTAACACCCGAGCCCAATGCTACTATTTTCAGTTACTGTTTGAGCATAATGTGGTACTCATTTCATTTAATTTGCTTGTTTGTTGCTTACTGTAAAATTTACCCGGCAAAGTCATTTCTGCATATAACAAATTTTAGCATCTAAAATAAAATTGAAAATATTCATCTTGGCCTACTTGACACCCCTAGCCTCGTGGTAGCGTCCGTGCATTGTGTTCTCGTCCCGTTCAGTAAAACGGGCAAGTTTGGATGGCTACGTGCACGCACGTGTGTCCGTTTTGAGAGTATGCTCTTTAATCATAAAACATTTCATTTTAAAATTTGGAACCCGCTTAAAATCCTATTATTTGAATTTCGAATTTTTGGACCCAACCCGGGCGCAATTTGGAAATGTTTCATTTGGCGCCAAAATCCCAAATTTTAATATTATTAAAACCATCACATATATTTTTCTAACTAATCTGATATCTTACTGTTCATTACCTATCTTTTAAATCTTTAAGTTAACCATATAATATTTTTACAATCTTTTATATCCTTCTCAATTTATTCTCTCAGCCAATCACAACCTCCCCTTTAACCCCGTGGTCCCCACTTTCTCTCTCTCTCTACCCCTTATATATTCTCTCGTACTTCTCTTTATCATTTTTCTCTTCTTGCTTCATGTCTCGTTTCTCATTTCTTTTAACTGTTCTTTTGTTACCGGAATTCCGTCGTGCCGGTGACGTTTCTCGACGTTCCAGCGAGGTACCCCGACCCGTGTGGTTCCTTTGTTCGTCGTTTGGGTTCATTCCGTGAACCGTGCGCCGTCGCGAGTTTTCCCCGCCGACGGTCAACGTTCCGTTTTCCCGATTCGCGACCCATCGAGGCAAGTTAATCTTGCTACATGCTATATAATTTTATAATCTTCATTTTATAATGTTATACATTTGAAAATCTTATAGTTTACATATGAAATGTCGTTGAAAAATCGGATATGACAAATCTGAAATTTACTGTACACCTTATCTTGTAAAATTCATTATAAATCATAGAAAAATCATTAGTATACGTTCTTTAGTTCGTTACGAAGCTAATTCAGAATAATATAATTCTATGAAATATTTACTTGCAAAATAAATTGTTTAATTAACGTAAAATGCAAATGAACACGTCTCTAAACTGATGTCCAGGGAAATTCCAGCAGCAAACTTTCAACTTTGAATATTCATAACTTTTTGTAGGGATAACCTGAGATGCTTATACTTATAAAACTGAAAACCTTATTGAATTATCTTTGTTTTGGTATAAGATACGTCTCTTTTGGAGAACATTTGTTATTTTTAAGCTATTTTACAAATTAGGGCGACGCTGAATTTCTGAACGGAACCTTCTTGTGCATGGTTAATCAATACATCTTGTATAGTTACTAATCGCTTTGAATATGCTATCCATATTAATATTATTATATCAATATTTATATCACATATTGCTTAGTTGTACATCCCACATTACCATTTTATAGTTTTATAACTTTTCGGATACCCGTTTGTATCCATCGCATTTAAGATACATATAATTGCATCCATAGATCACATTACTACATAATAATGTGATATTAACACTCCATGTTTAATAAATTGCATCCTAATTAATATTGGAACTATAAATGTAACCCTAATCGATAACTGTGCATCCATATCCTTGAAATTATATCTATTTGCATATCATATTATATGTTCCAGTTTATTGTTCTGATAGTACTCATGCTTGTTTATTTATACACATGCTTATGTTAGTTTGATTATGAGCACCCACATGACATCTTGTGCTTCCTGACATGACCTGTTACACTTCCTACTTGACTTGTTTCATGATCTCATGCCTAATGCCGACAAACATGACCATCCCTGCTGTCTATCCAGACAGACCTACTTTTATTGATCATATGTTGGCACTGATCCTTGGCTACTGAATACCTGACCTGACATACATAACTTGGGGGTATGGGGAAATCAAAGATGAACCTGACTTGTAACTCGACAGTTCACTACCGTTCGAGTGTACACATTCCTATTCTGTGCCCAGCGGCATGTCTCGGTTTCAGCCGAGAATATTGTGGCCGTGATCCCGGGTATGTACGGGGTAATACCGAGTGTACACTTTCCTATTCTGTGCCTAACGGCATGTCTCGGCTGCAGCCGAGAATATTGTGGCCGTGGTCCCGGGTATGTACGGGATACTATTGGGTTACATCGACGATTCATCAATTGATTTCAAAGACTATAGAGTAGAAACCTGATAGGACAGTTTAGTTACCACTGCACATTACCCTGCACTGTTATTTCTTAGTACTGCTTTATTCATGTTCATACCTGCATTGCTTATTACCATGTTCATATTATATTATTGGTTGACATGACGCGCTGACGTCTGGGTTTTGCATGGCCCAGATTCTTTACCACTGTCGACGACTGAGCAGGAGTACTTCAGCCAACAGGCTGATTTGTGAGTTCTGTAGTGGTTAGTTCATTTATTGCATTTTATTTCCAGGTGTGATCCCGAATTACGGGACGTACCTTTCTATTATTGCATTGGATCATTTGCTTCCGCACTTATTTATCATTGACTCTGGTTATTATGGATTTGGACATGTGTTAGATAGTTTATTTATCTTGTTCTTGATATCTCTACAGCCGTAATGTGACTGTGGATGGATACTTCCTACCCACAGGTAGCATGGTTGGCTATGTCACGTGCTCAATCTTGCGTACTCTGGGAAGCGGGGCATGACAATAATTCTTTGCCACCTCTCCAAATCCCTTTATATGTCTTTAGTCATTACCTTCTGTACACCCCTTTAGGCCAATTGGTTTTCTTCCTTCCCTATCGTTCGGCACCAGCCTATGGTTTGGAAGAAGACTATCCAATAAGCATAATGGATGTACTGTCCTAATCCTAGGAACACTCGCAAAGCGAGAGAAGGTGAAGATAAAAGACAACCGAATAAACCTTATTCATATTTCTCCTGAACCAGAATCCATCCCCGAACTGGAACAAGTTCCTTTCGAGTTCGTATATAACCATACGATGGAGTATCCAATAAACTGTGGATCTTCGTAGTGATACGGAGTGTCCTGGAGAAATACAAAGGTGAAATGGGAGTGGTAATGAAATACTTGGTTTGGTCGTGAATAGCAGTCGCAATTTACTTTGCTCTCCTTTTAATCCCTTTTATTTGTCTTTACATAATACCTTCTGTACACCATCGTTAGGCTAATTGGTTTTCTTCATTCCCTACCGGTCGGCACCTGCCTATGGTTTGGAAGAAGACTATCCAATTTGCGTAATAGGTGTACTGTCTCCTAAACCAAGGAGCACTCGCAACCTGAGAGAAGGTAAAAGGAAAAGACAACTGAATAATCCTATCCGTTTTCTCCAGAACCTGAAACCATTCTCGAATAAATTCTTTCGAGTTCGTATCTAACCATACGATGGTTTTGTCCAATGGAAGTGGACGTTCGTAGTAATACGGGGTGTCCTGGAGAAAGGGTAAAAGTAGGAGTGGCAATGAGGTTTGCAACTCTGACAATCCAAAAGCCAGTGTTTAAGAAGGTTCGGTCAACTTGGTCACTGAGTCATAGTCTTAGGGTCGGGTCAATGGTCGCTGCCAAAGAGAGAGAGAAAAGAAACACTCAGCGTGCACTCTAACTTAGATTAGAATGGTTACCAATTTATCTAATCTGGAAACCTCCCACTGTACCGTCAAATTCTCCTCCAAACCTGAAAGAAGAATTAGTCGGGATCACCCGAGGAGTAAACTAACTCATCAATGGGAATCGGGATCCAACTATCATCGCATGATAACGTGACGGAATCCGCTCACGGTGTCACACTCCAGAAGGTATGCGCATATCTGGCAAGTTTCAGTTTCTTTAAAAACTCCTGATGTGATTTCTACCCCATGCTCTTATGACCTTGACTTTGGCCAACATATCATAAGTCACATGTCAAGTTCTACCCGTCATTCTCCAGGTTAATTTGAACCCACCCGTACCTACCTTTGACTTTGGCCAAAATGGCAGTACGACTGTCCCAAACCAACGCATCTATCTATGCTGCATATGAATACCCCAATAGCTACCAATCACTGTGCCTTGACTTTGGCCAACATACACAGCTTGAATACTATTGACCACCCATATGAAACGACGGAGGGCTACGAATGGTTTCTGGCGAAAACCTTTAACGTAATGAACTTGATATCGTTGAAGGAACGGATAGCTTTTAAAAATATAGTGACGAAAACTTTCGCTAAAGAGGTCACTCCCGGTGAAGGGATCTCGGCTCTTTCCCCGTAGAATGAGGTGCAGGATATTCCAACTGAATACCACGATGCAAAGCAAAAGTAATCGGCTATAGTGAAGTCATTGCCCTGACGCAAACTTTTTGTCCAAGGGGTCACTCCCGGTGAAGGGATCTCGGCCCTTGCATCGTCGACTTAGGAGCAGGATATTCCAACTGAATACCACGATGCAAAACAAAAAGTGAACGTCCTTGCAATAACAGCTTTTTGAAAAGTGTTCCAACAACATTAGATTAGGTTTGTTTTTAACTTGCATTGATCCGAATCAATGCAGTCCCATCAATTGATCACACCACAAAGAACGAAAATATACTGATGTACGTATATGCCATCCGCATTCGCCACTGGGTCCCGTCATTACCCGTTAGGTTAGCTAACTAACGACAGAGCGGGAACTGGACTAGCGCGGATGCAAAACATATACAACATCTACTAATATATATACCAATATATTATATTTCGCTCAAGGCGTGATAAAATGCAACATCACAGAAATGTACAGCATCACAGAACAATACAGATATCTGGGATCCCCGGGTTTCACAGAGCCACTACTGAAACCCGACGTTCCCCTGGTCGTGTGGATAGCCTGTGCAATGAAATCCTAGACCCCTATGGGCGCGGCAAGTTACCCGCCAAAACCTGAAGCGAGGCAGCCCCCTTCAGCACCGTGAATGGACCACCCAGCACTTCACGGAATCCGGTAACTTGGGCACCCCTCTTGGGTCAACCTGTACCCCCTACGAGTGCGGCGAATAGCCCGCCAATCCTAGAGTGAAGCCCCTTCCGTCTCAATGCCATGAGATGCGGGCCCGTTGCCCTCTAGAACCCGGCTATCCGTGCACCCCACCTTGGGGTAATCCTAGTACAGAAAGTAAAATATACATACAACGGGTACATCGACCGCAACCTGGTCGTGCCCCAAAATAATAATACAATCAGGCAGTGACGGCAGTCCACATGTCGGACGCTCGTCCTACAATATCAAATGTACATAATACAACTACAACTGTACTAGCACTGCAACCAGGCTATCCCCTATGACCAATCCGCAACATCACAGCATAACACAGAACATCAACGTGAAAGTCACGTTCGCAAATCCGTCTAACCGGGCTATAGCAGTTAGACTGGATTTACCGATCAAGTGACTTTCACGGTCGCAGATATAATGTAAATACTGTGAAAAATGTGTTTATAATATCCGATCGATCAAAATTATAACAAGTGGGCCCCAAGTACTACTGTAGCACATCAAGAAATTCTGGGCCCAAAAAATAACATTCCAGAAAACCTATTTTCCACTCAGGAGCATTCTGTAGAATTTTGGGGAACTGAACAGTTCAAGTAGCGGTGGAACCGCAGCCCAAGCTAGACTATGTTAATGGCGAGGCTCTGATACCACTGTAAGTGCACGGCGGCGCCCCGGCCTCCATCCCGAGGCCAAATGCGGAAGCGATGGCTAACTTTAATTTTCTTGAACCGGCACCACCGCGCACTAAAAAACCCGGATCGGGCCATTAACTAGTCCTAGCTAACTACAAGACGGGGAAGAGAGATATACCGAGTGATCCGTGTCCTCCGGTCTTCTCGCCGTCGTCCCGATCTCCCGCGGAATGTCCGGTCTCCACCTCCTTGCCGGAAGGGCACCACGTCGCCTGCTTCTTTTACGGGCTCCCGCCTCTATACCGAGGCAACTCGGGCACGAAGTTGGTGAGCCGACGTGCCCAAGGTTTGCTGTAGAATATAGTGTAGAACCATGTCTCATTTTGGGGTTATGGAGTTTGCCTTTTGGTGGAGGAAATGAACTAAGCTTTTGGAGATGGTGTTGTGGGATTTTTCCAACATGAAATGAGCCAAAATCCTCTGACCAAAATGTTTGGACAGCCCCCCCCCATGAGAAGTGGCCGGCCATGGTGAATGGGGGAGTGAGAAAATGAGAGTGGGGGTGAGTGAATAATGCAAGAGAGAGGGAAAAAGAAATCAAGTGTAGAAATGATCACCAATAAAAAACAACACTCTTCCAACCTCATCATAACCCATCACCATCAACAATCATGACTTTTAAAAGTCAAGCCATCATAAACAAATCAAGTCAAATGGTCAAGGGATGGTGCAACCATCATGACACAAGAATATGCAAATACCCCCTCCACAAAAGCTTATTTGCACAATTGCAAATAAGCCCTCCTCCACCAATCTTCGGCCAATGAACGATACAAAGGAAATTGGCCGAAACGGAAAGCAAACTGGCAACTCCAGAAAAACTGGTCCCGTAATAAATTACAGGAAAACCCCGATACTGTGTATACACACCGGCATCTGTATTCTAACCGAAATGCAAATGCAATGAGACAAAATCTACACAGTACTATACTAGGATCCGGCTTAAACCAAAGCCGGCTAGTAATATCCGTCCGATCCTGATCCGTGCAATACCGCACGTATCTGATCGAACCCTGCCTTATAACCATACGGCCTTTAGTACTAACCGTCCGATCCTGATCCGTGCAATACCGCACGTATCTGATCGAACCGTGCCATATCTCCATACGACCTCTAGTACTAACTGTCCGATCCTGATCCGTGCAATACCGCACGTATCTGATCGAACCCTGCCATATCTCCATACGGCCTCTACAGCGTTTTGCCCGAAACATGAGTAACTGAATGTGTGGTAGACTCTAAAAACTCGTCAATACTATGGCTGTGGATTTAACCATTAGCACGTCAGAGGTATTAGCCATACGTGACGGCCACCAGCTATTGACCAAAAGGGACGTCGATGAGCGAACTCATCCTGACACCCTACTGAGCCTGACAGTGACAATATCCATACAGTCCGGTCCGTTCGTCTATGAGCATCGCATGGCGGGCCTAGGGGGTTGGTAAAAGTCAGACCCCCAAAAGCGGTACAAGCCGTGTCGGAGTGTAGCCAAGAACACCCTGAGATACTACTGGAATACCTACCAGTAAATCTCCTGCCTCGGCCGAGGGCTTCGTGTAATGGCTCTCCTAGACACAGCGCGACCTCACCCCCAATACCGGGAGAGACGAACCCCTGAAGATCCGCTCACTGCCTCTATGTGGCTCGGGACTGTACCCAACTAAAACCTGTTTGCACGTCTCCTTTGAGCGTGGTAGGGTAGTAATCAAAGTACAGTGGGAACTCACACGAGACAAATAACGATCCTCAGGTCGATGAACTAACCTGTACACATGTCACCAGGGAACTGCTATCTGACGTAAGACCAACTAGCATGTTCCCGGCGAGTCCTGTCCGGTGTACTCATAACCCAATGAGCACCTGTATACATCTTAGGTGAACCAACTGACACCAGTGGCTTGTGAGACCGGCCACCGCCCCTCGTCGGGGTCTCGACTGTATACACTAGTCTACTCTGGAGTATCGATGCCCTGTCTCGAAACTCCCACGACTAGGGACCTTTTAAGGATGTGCTTATAGACCACCAGCTCCCACGTATATGATCGCCCTCATACTGCTTGCAGTCAAGCAAGAATCCTAGGGGCTCTATCAACGTGCAATAGTGACCTGTCAGGTCACCTAAAGCAGTACACGATGATAAAGATAAACCAGATAGCATACTATCATCTTGAGTAAGACTGTCCTACCGGGATAGGTCCTCCCTCAATCATTGCAATCACGTGCCTGTGATCCAATAATTGACTCTGAGGGCACTATCTCCAACATACCCAATATGCGAATCAGAATACCCGTGTTTAGGAAGCATGTCCTGCCACCTTGCCGTTTTACCGTTCTTGAATCACATTCTTCCTGATTATATCTTTTATGATGTGCAAACTTCCTTTGCATATCGACTCGAAAACCTGATTCCTTGTTATCTCTAGGACTTAGGCGACTTGGATGGAGTTATGTAATTGTGGCTATGATACCGCGGCATAGTTACAATGCGACACTCTATTTAAGTATCTTGGAGTTCTAGCGTTGATCTATATTCAGAATCTATCATCATGCTAATGTTGGGTATTTTGATTCCAGGAATATGGCCGGTAAGAATTTGAAGATGTACCAAAGACGTGCGGACAAAGCCGCCATGCGTAGAGTGATAAGAGGATTGCTGGAGAATCTAAAGAGACAGACCGAGCTGAAACCGGCGTCTGCACTGAACCAAACATCCGTAAGTAAAAGTGTTCCGGTGAACAGACGCAGCATAGCACCAATGAAGAAAACAATTGTGGTTGATCGGAAAAGGAGCGTGATTTGTAACTACTGCCATGTACACGGACATGTGCGAAAGGATTGTCGAAGGAGGCTGGGACTCTATTTTGGTTGTGGAGCGGAAGATCATGCCGTTAGTGCTTGTCTGTCGAGGCTTCGTACAAGGGATGATATTCAGAAGCCTCCGCAGAGACCGTTCCAGGGACAGAAACAGCTGACTCAAGTACCTAATCAGGCTCGAGCTTTCACCTTGACAGCTGAGGAAGCTAAGGCGTCAGGAGAAGTTGTTTCAGGTACTCTACTCGTTCATGGTTTTCCCGCATTAGCGTTATTTGATTCTGGTGCATCCCATTGTTTTATGTCATCCAAGTTTTTAACTACACACTCGATTGACTACACGACCCTGTCTAGTTTCTGGGACATACACACTAGGAATGGGAAAATCATAGCTAGTAGGGAATGTAAAGATTGTACAGTTGTTGTGCGCGGACGGGAGCTTTTTGCAGATTTCTTGGTGATTGATACGGGCAGCTATGAAGTCGTCTTGGGAATGGATTTTCTTGGCACTTTTCACGCTCACATTGATTGTAGGGCAAAGAAAGAAATTTTCCAGATTCCCGGACATCCTGAGTTTACCTTCACTGGAGGAAGCAGTTCTGTCGGGCCAGTCGAGTTTAGGGCTAGGCCGACAAATGATATTCTTGCATCAGTGGAGGTTGATTTATGTGAAGAGCCGGCTGTTGTTCGTGATTTTATGGATGTATTTGAAGATATATCGGGTTTACCGCCGAAGCGAGACGTGGAGTTCGCAATTGATCTTATTCCTGGTGCAGCGCCAGTATCCAAAGCGTATTATCCAATGGCACCAGTAGAGTTGGAAGAAGTCAAGAAACAGGTTGCTGAATTGCTTGAAAAAGGTTGGATTCGAAGCAGTAACTCGCCTTGGGGAGCTCCAGTTCTTCTAGTAAAGAAGAAGGATGGCACAAGCAGGATGTGCATCGACTATCGAGAAATAAAACCGGGTGACTATTAAGAACAAGTACCCTATCCCTCGCATTGGAGAACTTTTTGAGCAGCTTAGTGGCGCGAGGGTATTCTCGAAGCTGGATTTGCGATCCGGATATCATCAGGTCCGAGTGAAAACAGAAGATATTTGCAAGACGGCGTTCCGAACTCGGTATGGACATTATGAATACTTAGTGATGCCCTTCGGAGTAACGAATGCGCCGGCAGCATTCATGGACTTGATGAACCGAATCTTTTCACCGTTCTTGGACCAGTTTATTGTGGTGTTCATTGACGATATTCTGTTTTACTCGAAGAGTTCTGAAGAGCATACTGAACATTTGAAGATCGCACTGCAGACGTTGAGACAAGAGAAGTTATATGCGAAGATGAGTAAGTGCGAGTTTTGGCTGGAGGAAGTAAAGTTTTTGGGGCATATTGTGTCTGGCGATGGGATTGCCGTCGATCCAGAAAAGATTACAGCAGTTCGTGATTGGCCGATTCCAAAGAATGTTGCGTAAATAAGAAGTTTTCTTGGACTCGCCGGGTATTACAGAAGATTTGTGGAGAACTTTGCTCGTCTGGCGGAGCCGTTAACCAAGCTTACGCGCAAGGAGGTACCTTTTGTATGGACGGATAAATGTGCGTTAGCTTTTGAGACGTTGAAGCAGAAGTTGATAACCGCCCCTATTCTGACCGTGCCAGACAATTCCGGAGGATTGGTGATTCACAGCGACACATCTGGGAAAGGATTGGGATATGTTTTGATGCAGCATGGGAAGGTTGTAGCATACGCATCGAGACAGTTGAAGACCCATGAGAAGAATTATCCAATTCATGACTTGGAGCTTGCGGCTGTGATTTTCGCTTTGAAGATTTGGAGACACTACCTATTGGGCGAAAGGGTCGAAGTTTTTACTGATCATAAGAGCTTGAAGTATGTGTTCACACAGAAGGAGCTTAATATGAGGCAGCGTAGATGGTTGGAGCTGATGGCTGACTACGATCTTGATCTTAAGTACCATCCGGGGAAGGTTAACGTCGTGCCGGATGCGCTTAGTCGGTTACCAACAATTCAGGTGTTAACTACGCAGAAGGAGCTCGTTGAAGATTTTCGAAGATTTGACTTGGAGGTTGTGCTACCGCATTCTAATGGAAAGTTGATGCAGCTGCAAGTACATTCGTCATTGATCGAGAATATTAAAGCAGCACAATCGCAGGATCCTAGACTGCAAAAGTTTCGAGAACAGGTTGAAGCCGGACTATGAACAGATTTATTGATCCACGAAGATGGTTCGTTGAGGTATGGTAGCCGTTTGTGTGTGCCAAAGGGAGATATTCGTGAAGAGCTTATGAAAGAGGCACACAGTTCAGCTTATTCTGTACATCCTGGAGGCACAAAGATGTACCGAGATATTCGACAGCATTTCTGGTGGGAAGGCATGAAACGGGAGATTGCTCGCTTTGTGGCAAAGTGCTTGGTGTGTCAGCAAGTTAAGGCTGAACATCAAAGGGTTGCTGGTTTATTGCAACCACTTCCGATTCCTCAGTGGAAGTGGGAACATATAACCATGGATTTCGTGACGGCTTTACCGCGAAGTCCAAAAGGCAACAATGCTGTATGGGTGATTGTTGATCGTTTGACCAAGGCAGCTCACTTTATTCCTTTCCGGGTTGGTCAGTCAACAGAGACTTTGGCAGAGCGGTACATGCAAGAGATTGTAAGATAGCATAGAGTACCGGTGAGCATTGTGTCCGACCGGGACACTCGGTTCTTATCACACTTTTGGCGGAGTTTACAGGAAAGTTTGGGGACTCGATTGAAGTTTAGCACAGCTTATCATCCTCAAACTGATGGTCAGTCAGAAAGAACAATCCAAACTCTTGAGAATATGTTGAGAGCATGCATGTTGGATTTCAAGGGTTCTTGGGAGGATCATCTGCATTTGGTGGAGTTTTCTTACAACAACAGTTTTCAGGCAACTATCCAGATGGCTCCATTTGAAGCATTGTATGGTCGTAAGTGCCGTTCACCTGTTTGCTGGGACGATGTCGGTGAACGAAGATTATTAGGACCAGATTTGGTTGTGTAGACAGTTGAGAAGGTTAACACTATCAGAAATCATATGAGGGCAGCACAGGACCGACAGAAGAGTTGGGCAGATACGTCAAGAAGACCTCTGGAGTTCGCCGTGGGTGATTTGGTATTCTTGAAGATATCACCGACTAGAGGGGTGATTCGTTTTGGAAGCCGAGAAAAGCTTAGTCCTCGATTTGTTGGACCCTTTGAGATCTTGGAGCGTGTTGGTGAGGTAGCGTATCGTTTGGCGTTACCGCAGTCCTTGGTGAATGTGCACGATGTGTTTCACGTATCTCAACTCCGTAGGTACGTTCGAGATGAAACGCACGTATTGGATCATTCGGAGCTAACAGTACGAGAAGACTTAACTTTGGAGGAACGACCGATTGAAATCGTGGATCGAAGGGAAAAGGTTCTTAAGAACAAAGTGATCCCTCTTGTGCTTGTTTCTTGGGGTAATCGCTCGCATGGAGAGTCCACTTGGGAACGAGAAGATGAAATCCGGCAGAAGTTTCCTCATCTTTTCTTGTAGTTGTTTGTTTATCATTGTATTCTTGGAATTTCGAGGACGAAATTCTTTTTGTAGTTGGGTATAATGTAACACCCGAGCCCAATACTACTAATTTCAGTTACCGTTTGAACGTAGTGTGGCACTCGTTTCATTTATCTTGCTTGATTGTTACTTACTGTAAATTTTTACCCGGCAAATTCATTTCTACATATAACAAATTTTGGCATCTAAAATAAAATTAAAAATATCCATCTTGGCCTACTTGACACCCCTAACCCTGTTGTAGCGTCCGTGCATCGTGTTCTCATCCCGTTCAGTGAAACGGGCGAGTTTGGACGGCTACGCGCACGCACGTGTGTCCGTTTTGGGGGTATGCTTTTTGATTATAAAATACTTTATTTTCACTTTTGGATCCCGCTTAAAATCCTATTATTTCAATTTCAAATTTTTGGACCCGACCCGGGCGCGATTTGAAAATATTTTACTTTGCGCCAAAACCCCAAATTTTAATATTTTTAAACCATCATATAATTTCTTAACCATATAGATTTCACTGTTCCCGTATAATCTTTTAAATCTTTTTATTTAAAATTTTCCTAACTAACAAATTCCTCAGCCAATCGAACTCCTATCCCGCGGGCCCCACACCTCTTATCTCTCTCTCTCCCTCACCGTCTCTCTCTATCTCTCTCCTCTCTTTCTCTCTCTTCCCACATATTTCTCTCTCTCTCTCTCTCTCATATTTAACTTCCCTCCTCTTCTTCATTCTTTCACGAGAACGCAGAATCCATGCAACCCTAGCTACCGCCGCCTCCTTCCTCGCCGCCGCAGCCCCAACGCCGACACCACCATCACCAGCGTCGTCGCCTCCTCGCCCTCGACCAAGCCACCGCACCTCCCTCCTCCTTCTCCCTTCTTCTTGTGCACCCTGCACCTTCGCCGCGGCCACCAGCAACTCCCTGCACGCGTCTGCGCCGCCGGAGTCGCCGCCGGTGACCTCGATCCCGTAGCCCCGACCCTCGCACACACTTCTCGGTGAGTTTCACCTCCCCTCCTCTTTTCCTTTCTCCTTCCTTCTCTGTTGATACCTTCTTAATCGGCTATTTCTTGTCGCTGTTGTCGTAGGCCACCGCCGGAGCTCTGTCGATGAGGTCGACCGTCACCACCCGTCCCACGAATCATCGTGAGCACCCCTTCTCAGATCCTCCTTCCTTTCTTCTCTGTTTTTCTTTTCTCTTCTTGATTGCATGTCTTGACATTCACTGTTCATTCCTTGGCCGGAATCCGACGATGCCGACGACGCGTCCCGACGTTCCAGCGAGATACCCCGACCCGTGTGGTTCCACTGTTCGTCGTTTGGGTTCATTCCGTGAACTGTGCGCCCGTCGCGAGTTTTCCCCGCCGACATTCTACGTTCCGTTTTTTCGATCCGCGACCCGTCGAGGCAAGTACCCCTTGCTACATGCTAAATAATATTTACATACATATTGATGACACCCTAAACCTGTAAATTTAACCTTGATACGATCATTTCTCATTTCCATGTACAATATTGTTATATATCATTTTATCATTAAACTTGGAACCTACAGTTTGCAATTGAACCTAATAACCACATTTACCTGTTTAATCACATTTTAATATTGACATAGCTTATGGCATTTATCTCTATAGTTTTGTTCCATTCGGACACTCGTATGCATTTTAACCTGTAATAGCTGTATTGAACCTTTATATAAATCATTACACTTCTAAAGTTCTTAAACTTGTTAACATGATTAAAAGGCCATAATTGTCATACTGCATTCGCATAACATTGAAATCATCTCTGTGACACAACTGATAACTGTACTGCATATTGAGTAAATCTGCCTATTGCTTAATTCATTGTTTATATCATGTTGATGATAACCATGCTTACTTGTATAACTGATTGTGAGCACACCCATGATATTGTTTACATCTTAACCTGACTTGATACATACATATTGCTTTACCCGACATGGTACCGTATTCTGCTTGACTTGACCTGATGTACCATGACCTGACCCGTTACCTGATCTGGTGTCTAATGCCAACAAACCTGACATGTAGTCCCCATGGACCGTTCCTGTTGTCTATCCAGACAAACCTGTTTACCTGATCCTGTGTTGGTATTAGTTTCTTGATTTCGGGATAGCTGATTTGACTTACATATATAACTTGGGGGTATGGGAAAATCAAAGGTGAAACCTGACTTGTAACTCAACAGTTCACTACTTGTACTGATCAGTTTTAGAGGCCAGGCCCGCCTCGTGACGATGCTGCTGACATCGTTGGTCTTTATCCTTTCCCTGTTAGTGCCTAGCGGCACGTCTCGGTTTCAGCCCGAGAGTCTTAGACCGTGGTCCCGGGCATCAACGGGATACTATTGAGTTACATCGATGATTCATCAATTTGATTTCAAAGACTTTAGAACAGAGAACCTGATAGAATAATCCAGTTTACCCACTGCACACTACCCTGTACTGCTCTGATTTATACTCTTGTTTTATTCATGTTTATATTGCATTGCCTGCTACACTGTTCATATTATATTACTGGATGACATGACGCGCTGACGTCTGGGTTTTGCATGGCCCAGATTCCGTACCGCTGTTGCAGCCCGAGCAGGAGTACTTCAGCCAGCAGGCTGAGCTGTGAGGTGTCAGTATTAGTTAGTTTTTCTTTCCTGCATTTTATTCCTGATGTGAGCCCGCATTATGGGACATACATTCCAGTTATTTTGTATTGGATCTTTCGCTTCCGCATTTTATTATTCTTGACTTATGATTTATCTTGGTTTATGGACATGTTTAGATAATTTTATTTTGTTCTTGATATCTCTACAGCCGTAATATGACTGTGGATGGATACTTCCTACCCACAGGTAGCATGGTTGGCTATGTCACGTGCCCATTTTAGCGTACTCTGGGAAGCGGGGCGTGACAACATCTACAGCCTAGAGATCACAAACAACGTTCTTCCTCCAGCAGGATGCATACACGACATCAACAAATGGAGCCATGGCAGAGTCCCTAGTTCCAAGTCTTAACGGAAAAATCTACAGCCTAGAGATCACCAACAACGTTCTACCTCCAGCAGGATGCAGACGCGACATTAACAAATGGAGCCATGGTAGAGTCTCTAGTTCCAAGTCTCGACGGCAACATCTACAGCCTAGAGATCACCAATAGCGTTCTACCTCCAGCAGGATGCAGACACGACATCAACAAATAGAGCCACAACAAAGTCCCCTAGCTCCAAATTTCGATGGTTCACAGGCAACCTAGAGATCAACAGCGGCGTTTCTTCTCAACTCCAGCAGGATGCAGATGTAACGTCAACAACTGACCCCAGGGTCAAAACAATGGAGCCATAGAAAAATCCCTAGTTCCAAGCCTCGACGGTTCACACGCAACCTAGAGACAACCGCAACATTCGTCTTGTTACAGCAGACGCAATGCCAGCAAACGAAGCAAAGGAAAATCCCTAGCTTCAGGGTCTTGATGGAAACTCAAATAAAACCTGAAAAACTATCGGAGATCATCCCACACCAGCACGGAGTGGTTATAACTCATCGGGGCTCCCAAACTGAGCCTAATCTCAAGTAAAAAGCGGCATTGAATATCCCTAACGCTTGCTCTTTCGACGTAATACTACCTAGAATATTGCTTGAAGGCGTCTTGTCCAGCCCCCGAAGGGATCAGAGACACAACAGTCGCAAGGCTACTCGAACAACAAGATTGCCTATCGAGGAATACATCAGCCAACGTGATGGTACAACGGACAAAACCCTAGTACCACAGACCCTAACGGACCTCTGTCGTAAAGAGCAGAGGTTAACTGTGACGTTAGGACATTCTTGCGAGAACTTCTCGATTCGTCTCGACTCGTGAGGAAATTAGTGTCTTTGCGAGAACTTCTCGATTCGTCTCGACTCGTAGGGAAAAGCCTTAGGCAGTGGGGATTAAAAAACCTGTTTCCTAAGCACTAGGCCCCTGCAAGTCAGTCTAAGATGGGCGCTTGCATACTATTCACCGCCCCACTCTCCGAAGCCGAATATCGACAAGGAGGAAAACAACCACTTACGAATCCTCTCGACTTGTAAGCGGGAAAATTCTCTAGTGAGATCCTTACGACTCTCAAGAGAAAGCACACTTAGGAACCCTCACGATTCCTAAGGAGAAAATACATCTACGAGATCCTCTCGACTCGTAGGGAGAAAAATCTTTATGAGACCCTCACGACTCATAAAGTTGGAAAGCCTTAGGTGACAGATCTGAACCTGACTCCTAAGCCATCGTTGTCTTGCAAGGAGATCAAAATAGATTATCTACAAGATGCATTTGCTAAAAGGGATACAGCAACATGAAACAAAATATGTCTTTTATTCATAAATCAAAATGAATACAAAGTACAATTTATAAGAGAATAAAAAAAATACTCTCATTCAGGAGTAAGTACAAAAGGAGAATAAAAAGAAACATATATATTTTTTAAGCCAGCGGACGATTTAATAAATTCGTCAGTTCATCTTTCTTCCTCTGGGTCTCGACTTCATGTTTCGTTATTGCTATGAGACGGGTCTCCGCTTGAGACTGTTGAGCCTGATACGAGGTGAGCCGACTTTCAAGCTCCTTTTCAGCGACTTTGTTAGCTTCAACCATCTCGCGAGTAAAAATAACGGCTTTGTCAATGGCTACCACCTCCCTGATAGCTTCTTGAAGCACCCGCCAAAGTTCATACGCACGAGTGGTCTTAGCCGTGAGTTCGGCTTGAAGTTCCCCCAAAGCATTTGAAGCTAGCTCCCTCTCCGAAAATTTTCGGTTGAGCCTCTTCTCACATGACTGCAGATTTGGAGCGCACCGTTCAACCAGCCCCCGCAAGCTCGTCTTTGCAGCCATGACCTTTGAAGGAAGGAGCGTGCACTCAAGACTATGTAAGCAAGCCTCCACTCGACGACAAAACTCAACCCAGCCATGCACCAATGTTTCATCATGGTAAGTGGCGAGAAAGGGCAGAGAAATATTGGCTTCAGCAGCAAATTCTTCGGCTGTGATCGAACTACCAGCATGAATATCTTCGATAAGGGCCGATAAGAAGTGAAGGCTTTGCTTCGCCATCCGTTCAGATGCGCGCCAGGCATAAGGGCCGGGTGGCATAATGATACGAGATTCCAGCGGGATAAGAACGGGTAAAGCTGTCAAGATTCATAAACAATCAACGAGATTCACAAGCAAAGAATAGATGGAACAACGTCAAAACTTTACTTACCCACAGTCATGCAAGGAGGGTTTAAAAGATCTCCAGGCCCATCGAGGATCTCAACTTCATCGTCAACTTCCAGAACTACAAAAGGCATTAGCATCGTTATACGAAATAATGATAATGCAATGAAGGGGTCAAATAACACTAACCTTGCCCAGAAGAGAGGACGATGCGTTGCAGGGTTATTGCCCGCGGAGCGACCATCTCGAGCAGACGCTGGAAAGACTTTCTGGGGGATAGATCCGCGATGGATACCGCCAATCCTCGTAATTCTGAAAACCCAGAAAGATTCAGATAATGAAGAGATCATTAAAACAAAATATAGAAGACTACCTTCGATGCTCCTCCCGCTTTGAACTAGAGGGATAGCAGCTTTGGCAGCCTCTTCCGTACCTTCAGGCACATCACCGGAGACGTGGACTGGTGTAACAGCTTCCAGTTGAGGGGCTGCGGCCACCGCTTCAGGCTCCAATGAAGGGACGGCGGTCTCGACTACCTGTTCCACAGTCTCCGGGCTGTCACCAGAAAGATCCATTAAATCTGCGGCCAATAAGGATGCCTCTTCTGGGAGAGCAAGCACCGGGAGAACAGAAGCCACCAATGGAAGCTCTGCACCAGGAATAGCAGCCATGACGACCCCCTCCGCACCTACTAGTGCCTCATCGGGACATTTACAGAGTCCACAGTCAGGACGCAACTTGAACTCAGGTTCTCTGCCATTGCCGAAGTCCCTGCAAAGTTTTACGAAGATAAAAAGATATAAAAAGCGATACAAATTACCTGCCAGAGGAAAAATACAGGAAACATGCATACCGATACGCCAAGATGCCTATAGTATGGCTTTTTTAAGCCGACGTTCCTTCCTGAGAAGGTATGCTCGCCGGGGTTCAAGTGTAGATTCATGGCCGTCGGTCCACAACGACAACTCAAATTAAGAAGCGGCTGAGATAGGCTGTTTGAGAGCTATCTCGCCTCCCTTTTCCAGATGACCTATAAATATTCTCCGTATTGATGGAGGATCTTCATAGAATATGACGACAGGATAAGAACTCTTCGGGACGCACACGTTCTCGGTCTCATCCTGGGAACGCCTTATAGCCTCAGCCAATTGTGCGGCTTCCTCGGCAGATGAACCCGGAAAGAAAAGACCATCATCCGTCTCTTGCATAGATATTGGTTCGTCATGAACAATAGGCTCGAATTCCACCAAAAGGTCAAGCAGACCGGTGACCGTCTTCTTTATCCTCTTCGACCCAGAACTTACGCTGGAAGATGATCGCTTCCTTCCCTTCGGCGCTTTGGCGCGATGTTGACCCACTTCGCCTCCACTGTCCCCTTTTGACGACACCCCTGCTGATAACGTCGCCACTAATGGAGGGGCTGCTGGCGCCTCGGCGGAAGCTTTTGCTCGAGCTCTGGTACGCATCGGCATCCTTGCAGTGGGAGGAATCGACCCGGCTTCTACGTCCTGCGAGATGAGGACCGCACCACCATCCCTCAAAAGAGGGCGAACAACTGACCGCGGTCGCAATGGAACGCTAGCAGCTTGGGTCGGGGCAGGAGTCTTATATTCGAAGAGCGCTCGCCTTTCCTCAGCAATGATAGGACCAACCCGGTGGCGATACCATCCCACAAAGGAGCCCATAGACCTGGGGAGATAGTCAGGTTCTGGGATCATGAACACGAAGCCAGTATTCAGCCGCATAAAATGATGAATAACGTCGCGAATAACTCCCAACGATGAAATAGGCTCAACCAAGAACGCTTCGAAGGGGACGCCCTGATTATAGCCCAGTTGCCGGGCAAAGAGAGCCGTATCATACCGCATAAGGAGAGCCGTATCATTCTGGCGGAACACTAAATAGCCTGACCTGATTGAGTATAGATGCATGATCTCCCTAAGCTTTAAAGAGGGTGCTCTCCCTTTCGACAAGTTGAATAGCTGCTGGACAGGCCCCACTGGAGCAGAAAGAACGCGATCAACAAACACCATTCCTCCCTCATGGGTATATGTATTGAGCAGAACATGGAGGGCCCCTAATTGAGTCGGATCGGAAGCGAAGGCATCCACCAATCTCATAACTCGAGGGAAGGTGTAGGAGTCATAGAAGTTCAGCCGTTGATGTGCCGTGAATGCCCCCAGCACATGCATTTCAATCCAAGATGTGAAGTAATGAAGGGGGAGATTCACAACATCTACAGCTGGAGTCGAAGTGTTGGCCACAACACTTAACCCATGATAAAGATACGATAGTCCCGCGATGCCGACGGCCAACTTTGCCCCTTCAGCTACACGATGGGCGGGATAGAAGACGGAAGCTCTCATGAAGCGTCGGTGTGACGGTATCACAAACCAGCTGAGCCAAAGGCTGATAAAACCGACAAAGAAGGTCTCTTCATCCATTTCGGGAGCCGCAATCGAACCAAAAGGAACGACTGACAAGATCGGGATGTAAAACTGTGGTAGATCTTCTGTGTTAACCGGCAGTCTATCCAAACCAAACCCAAAAGGGTCATCGATACTCGCAAACTTCGGGGCCTCCTTCGATAAAATATCTTCCCGAATGAAACAAGCAATAAATCTCTCGAAAGTGACACCCTGCCCTTCTGATTTCGCAAACAATCTGTCGAAAATACCCAGGGCCTTGATCAGACTGGGGTACTTATGACGGACGGCGGTTTCGGCTGTCAGACCATCAAGCACATCCGGCATGGTGGAGAAAACATATTCATCAGGAGGCAGCAGTTCCTCGTAATGCTCTCCCCTAATGGGCAGTTCTGAAATCTCACGGAATTCATCCAATGGGAAAGAAACCTCTCGATCCCCTAACAGGAAGGTGTTGGTGGGCAGATTCCACTGGTTTAAGAAGGCTTTGATCCACCAGACGTGAGGAGCATGGTAATGAAAGAGCGATGCATACACTGCCTGATATAGTCCGACATTCTGCAGCCTTGCGCGGTGAGCAGGAAGAATATAACGAGCCCAAATAAGGTAGCCCACGGGGTGCCGGAGGGTGATACCCACTTTATAGACTTACCCCCAAGGTCGAGCTTCACCTTGGCAAATCCGACGCCCCAAGATGTCTATAGCAGGTAGGGGCTGGTTAGGTATCCCAGAAGTAGAGGGCTCCAGCCGGCCCGAAAGAGTCCAATTGGTCACTTCCACTGTGTAAGAAGTCTATGGGCGTTCCATCGGCAGTATAGGGCGAAGAGGTTCCACCGGCTCCCCGCAAATAAAACTTCGGCGACCCAGATGATGTGGCCGTACTAAGTGACCCATAAGAGCAAATTTGTCCGATCTTTATCATGAGCTCTGATCATTGCCATTGCCTCCTCATCTGACGGTGTCACGACCCAAAAATTGGCCCGTGACGGCCCTAATACTACGCAACGCCTAAAGACGTAACGCAGTAAAAGAAAGCCAAAACCCAGAAATCTAAACCATGAAAAATACGGAAAAGATAATATAAGTTTTGAAACCATTGAAATCGCAACCCAAATTCTTTAAAAGTCTTACTTTCTTTCTTTTAAAATTTTAGCAACACCCCATTTAGATAAAAACCAGCCAAGATGAATACAATACAAATATACGACGCCGTAGCGAAGAAAATAAAGACAGTAGAGAGAAGCTGTATATAAAAGACATCAAATCCACAATGATACACATTAACGTCCTCACCAAGTCTCTATGTCCACAAATACAATAGTAGATGGAGAGAGAGTACAATATACAACGAAGGTACAATATGAAATACAGATAACCGTCTAACCCACCTAAGCAAAATGGTACTGTGAGCTGATGCGGTATCTGTAGCAAAAGGTGGTAGCTGGATAGCTGAATAAAGGAATAGCCTGCCTCGACTACTCTGGGGAAAAACCTGAAACACCTGTGGCACAACGGGGGTGAGTTGCCAACTCGTGAATAGTATAAAACATATGCAGGTAATCGCAGGAATGCACGTACAGCATGAATCTAAGATATGCGATTACAATAATAATATGTCATGCAGTGCTGAAATAAGGAGAGTACACTAGCAGGTACAATCAATATATGCGAAGCAATGATGACATGAAAATAGTATACAATAATCATGCAGCAGGGATATGAGAAAGCAAATATGCAACTATCATAAGGGTACACTACTAGTACTACCAATATATGAATCTGTGCATAAGGTAGGTAAGGGTGAGGTATAGGGTGGAATATGTCATTTCCCACGGAAACCTGACATCGTGGCAGGATCACAATCCATTAAGATACTCCAATCCCAAATCCTCAATCAGCCCCCACATTGGGCACTCACATCACATAAGTCTCACATCTCCTCAATGTACAATATCGAGTAATCTCCTATATCCCGAATGTACAAATCACCAATCACATAGGTATATCCAATGTCCAATCCCAATGAATCACCTAGTATCCCAAGTCCAATCTCAAGCAAGTTTCTAGCATCCTAAAGGTAAATATATATATACAGAAATAAATATGATGGGGGCCATACACATATATTAGCGTCCCATACCACTGATATTGGTGTAAGGGTATATATAACAACGGCTAAATCCCCTGTTATATATACAAAAAGGGGTTAAAGAAATATCATGAAACCGTGTGCCAAGCATCGACACAGAAATCCTCGTATATTGGGCTCCGTCAGTCCGGATCAGCCCACGGGGTCCGTCTGCAGTGTCGGCCCTCGGCCCCGACAGTACAGGTCATCCCGCATCCATCTCTCTACTCTGGCCAGTAGCCTCCGGACAACTGCCAGGTCAAATCCATCACCGGTAGGTACTCGCCCGCCTCCAGGCTCAATCGGCAAACCCATCGATCTTCTTGCCGAGGGGAACCATACCGGGCCCCACCATGTACTCTCATACGGCAACCACACATCGTATGGAGTATAAAATCAGCACCGATAAAACTCATGGGGGACGCTCAAATATCATATCAAGGAAACCGGGTTGTTACATGTATGCATAATTTCATGAACTCCCGCGGTTCCCAAATCCCGAAAACATCATGTAAAATCCAGATAAACAATGCGCAATCCAGGAATAAATGTATGCGAAATATCTGAATGCGAGCAGGTAAACACAAGTATATAGCTGAACCAAATGTATGCGAAATCAAGATAAGGTACAGCTAAGTAACATCAGTAAATGTGAATATGCGACAACAACTGAATATGTATCTAACATACAGGTGTAGCAAAGTATAGGTATCTACCTATAGGAACTGATGTCGTATACCCCCTGGGTATAAGTAACATATGTAGGAAATCCCTCCCGGTATAGGTAAAATATGTAGGAGGTATACCTGTAGCTGTATCGCAAAGTGAAAATATACCTATCACTAAAGGTATGATACACTATAGGTATTCCGATAAGCTAGATGTCAAGTGTGGCAAGCAATGGTAGCTATAAGGGGTAGTGTGTGACATGGCAATTATTGACGGTGTGTGTGTAGCATGCAATCCGTGCTCGTGCAACATGAACCGTCAATAATGTGTGCAGTATCCTATGGCTGCTAGTCACAGTATATAACTATATCAAGGAAATGCAGTAAGGCGCAATTCTACAATGACGTAGAATGTGCGACAGGTAATTTGAATCCTAGCCCAGACGCATAACGCCATGCGGGCGATTCCCCTGTAGATGTTATATCTACTCACCTACACTCCACGCTGGGTGAATCCTATCATCTGCTCCCCCTGTAGCCGTGTCCGTAGTCCCTGCCTGCAAACCTGCAAATAAGATAAGGAAATCACATATAAGCCAAATATCTCGCGAAACGCGATATCGAATCGAAACGAGAAACTCGCGTCGCGAACTAAGCGCGCGTGTGCACGATACGCTGAATCGTGTGTGTACGCGTCTATAACCATCGCGACACGCCGCGATACGCTGGATCACAGAACCCACTCACGTATCGCGCGTATCGCGCAAACACAACGAAACACAAAAGCGATATAAGATCCCAGATTTTGCCTACCATGAAAACTAATCAAATAAACAAGACTAGAGGAACCCTAACCATAGCATAAACCTACAGACCAAAAACCCAAACCCAACTCATCAGGATGGCCGGCGTCGCCGGCCCCTCCTTAAGCCCTCGCCGGCCATGGCCGGTGGCCTGGGTGCCGTCTCTCAGTTGGTGCTCTAGGGTCTCTAGTACAACAATACCACACTGCTTAATTTTCCATTACACATCTAGGATCACAGCAGGTTCCAGATATCACAATATCGCTTAAAAGTCACCAATTTTGCACAAATTAGAAATCTTATGGTATTTTAGTGTAATCTGGGGATTTCTCAGTTGAAGTGGCCTAACTAACACTAAACTAACCTAAGGTAGCTAACCAATTCAACAATTTACCAAAATTCCACTTAAACACCACAATTAAGCACAAAACTAGCAATTTAACACTAATCGACACAAAACCATACACCATAAGCAAGTTAGGGATTTGGGGTTCAGAAATATACCCAATTGGACCCTAGTGAGCAGGTGAAGAAGTGTGTGGAGGAGATGGGGCTGCTGCAGTTGCTATTGCTGATCCTGTTGCTGCTGATGATGATGATAATGATGATGATAAAGTGCTGATGATGTTGCTGTTGTTATTGCTGTTGCTATTGTTGCTGGGGCAGCTGCTGCTGTTGCTGAAGATGATGATGATGATGCTGTTGTTGTCGTAGCTGTTGTTGTGGTCACTGCTGCTGTTGCTATTGCTTTTGTTGTTGCTGCTGCT
This sequence comes from Agapanthus africanus, assembly GCA_030015575.1. Lineage (NCBI taxonomy): Eukaryota > Viridiplantae > Streptophyta > Magnoliopsida > Asparagales > Amaryllidaceae > Agapanthus > Agapanthus africanus. The sequence goes on from JASDDO010000004.1 coordinate 324,122,104, forward strand.
TCAGCTTCTGCTGCTGCTGTGTATCAGTGAGTGTGTGTGTGTGTTGTGAGAGAATGAGAGAAAGGGAGAATGAGAGGAGGAATGAGAGAACAAGTCCAAGACCCCTCTCTCTCTCTCTTCCCTCATGAAGAGGCATGGCTCACACCATACTTCCCATGCCCCCACCCTCACACAAAGTCAACCTTCAACCCAATATTAAAACATTTCCCAAATTCATTTTCAATTAAAAACCACCATGACACTATTAAACCCAAAGTGCTAAAAGAAAAATTAACCTAAAGAGGATGGGTTAATCCATCATGCTTGCTAAACATGGCCTAACCCCATCTCTAAGCCCTAGTTATCATGCACAAGTGTGTGTGTGCCTAATAAAATTCTAATAAAATACACATTAAATAAGATAAAATATTTAAAAACCAATTTGGTAAACTTTTTATTAAAAACCACACATTAAAATATAATTAGCTACAAAACACAATCTAAGGTGTTACAGACGGCTATTGTGGAAAAGCGGCGTCTGAGCGGGTGTAAGGGAAATAAGGAAGAGGGGCCATTGTGCCTGAAATAAGGAAAAGATGAAGCTATTAATAAAACCCATGCGCGCGCGCACACACACACACATATAAAATAATAATAATAATAATAATAATAATAATAATAATAATAATAATAATAATAATAATAAAAACAGGATGTCTGTTTTGCGGGGCCACTGCCTACGAAACACATAGACCCCATAAAATCAATATGGCGGCTCACTAATGATGAGACAGAGCAATCATTGTGAGAATCAAAAAAGATTCTCGTTAAATAGACATTGGAATTCAAACAACTCTGGGAAAAACAACCTCTGATAAGACACCTAACAAAATTAAAAATCTGCGCGAATGAGGGGAAAACCCTATGAAAAGATTATCAAGAACACCAAGGAATAAAATTTCCAAGGAGTCCTCCTGATCTTTCAGAGCTAAGCTCTTCTCCTTAGTAATTAAATTCCCTTTACATGATGGAATTAAATTCCAGGAACCCACAAAAGAAAAACTTATATGAGAAACAAAATCTCATGAATCCTTAAAAAAACAGAGGTGAATGTTCGAGATATGGAGGTTTACTAATCAAAGATCACATCTTTGGATCCCTAAGAGAATGGTTCTTTGAAGAGAGAAAAGCTCTCATGGTGGATTTAAAATCCAGAAATTTTTGTTCAGAAAGAAAGTTTTTTTTATAAGCAGATAGCCCTTTCCTAAAAAAAAGGGGGTTTCTTTTTGACAGAGTTAAACTCTGGAATTACAATGGTAAAGAACTAAGCTCTGAGGAGGAGAATTAAATTCTCGAAGAGAATGAAGAAGGAAGAAGATGAGCGAAACAATGGCTGCCTCAAGAATGAGACCTCTGCATTTATAAGACATGATAGGAAACGGTTCATCTTCCCCGTTCCCTAGGCAGATCCAACAGCCATAAAGATGACAGCGTTGCACTCACATGCAAACACGTGAGAACAACACTGTGGGGGTATTTGTTCCCTCATGGTAACTGAATAAAACATATGAATAAAGCAATGAGGAAAGCCCCCAAGTGGAGTATCACGTGCCCACATGTGATCGGGCCTCACATGCAGATACGTGACTTTTTATAGGCAAAGTCTATAGGCGCCGAATGAAATAAACAATTGGAGATGCTTAATTGGTAAGGTCGCATGCCAACACGTGATGGGTTCCTGAGCCCTCTGAACAAATAGAATTAAATTTTAATTAGAACCTTTATGCTTAATTGGTGAGGTCACGTGCCAACACGTGATGGGCTCCTGAGCCCTTTGACTAATAGAATTAAAGTCTAATTAAGAAGCTTTATGCTTAATTGGTGAGGTCACGTGCCAACACGTGATGGGCTCCTGAGCCCTCTGAACTAATAGAATTAAATTCTAATTAGAAGTTTTATGCTTAATTGGTGAGGTCACGTGCCAACACGTGATGGGATCCTGAGCCCTCTGACTAATAGAATTAAATTCTAATTAAGAAGCTTTATGCTTAATTGGTGAGGTCACGTGCCAACACGTGATGGGCTCCTAAGCATTCTGAACTAATAGAATTAAATTCTAATTAAAATGAATCAAAATCCCTAATTGGAAAAATATTTCCCTAGATCTTTCCAAACAAGAAATATTGCACTCTGTAAAACAGAACGACGTTGGATTAACAATCCAATGGTGATTAAAAGATCACCAATTTACAGAAAAATTCTGTACAGGGAAATATCTTCCTAATCTTGTTAAGAAAAACAAACAAGATATCTTCTGTAAAAAAGAAGTCTTTGGATTAAAAATCCAACGGTGAATAAAATTCACCGAGTGATCTAAAAGATCATGTTGGTTATAAAATCAATCAAAATCTCTCAATGAGAGATTGACTGAACAAACCGATTCTTTTCTTTCTCCTATAAATAGGAGCTAAGAAGAAAAAAAAGAGGAGGAGAAGACAGAAGGAAGCAGAGAGAAGAACCCACTTGAAAGCAAAAAAAAGAGAGAAGAAGGTCTCTTCAAAGAAGAAAGAAACTTTAGGTAAAAGAAGGAAAGAGATTACCCCATAAACTCCCACAAAACAAAAAGAGAATTTAATTCTCAAACCAAGAGTTTAACTCTTCTGAAAAGAACTTATTTCTTCCTCTAGTTGAGATCTGCAGAAGCAGATCTCTCCACAAGTTGAGAATTTAATTCTCATCGGGGAGATTCTGTTATGTAAATTCAAACCCAGGGGAAAGAACTAAGTTCAAAGAATTTAATTCTTATCAGAACATATAGGAATTTAATTCCTCTAATAAAATTAGGGTTTAACCCTATAGAAGAATTTAATTCTTATAAAACAAAACGGGCTCGAACGTCTCAAAAATCAAGATCCCCATGCACGTAAGGAAAATATTAGTGCTTGAACAAAAAGAGAACAAACTGAGATTGGCTCACGCGATCCCACGTGACCCCCTAAGCAGTTCTTAGCTTTCATAAAGCAGAAAGGGAATAGATCAAAGGTAATAGCGCCAAATTCGAGCGCCTCACATGACCCCACGTGAGCGCTTTAAATTCTTAGTGTTTAACACTACTTCAAGCACCTCACATGACCTCACGTGAGCGCCTCAGACTCTCAGCGCTTAACGCTACTTCAAGCGCCTCATGTGACCCCACGTGAGCGCTTCAGATCTTCAGTATTTAAACAATACTTTAAGACCTCACGTGGGAGCACGTGAGCGACGAACATATGCTAGTGTTTTAGGCCAACCTTAGCCCAAGTTAGCTAAGTCTCCCAAAGCTAAAACTCTTTTTCAACCGAGCCTCAATTATATTCAGGTCTTTCAAAATTGATCTCAGACGGCATTCAAAGTAATGTTATCCCATTCCTTCTCAATCTGACATTTGGTTCAAGGGTACATCTCTCCACACCTTTGATACATGTCGTTGTAATTATTCAACGTCTTCAGAGATGTGGCGGGTCCCGACAACCAACAACTTTTTTGGTACATTTCCAAACCCATGGATACACCCTATTGGACCGTAATGTCTTTAAAGTTACTGTGGACCACAACGTCTCTAAACTAAACCCTACAGACTATGACGTCTCTAAACTAGACTATGATGTCTCTAAACTATGGACTATGATGTCCTTAAACTCCACAGACTATGATGTCCTTAAACTTATGGACCATAACGTTCTTAAACTAAAATGATAGAGCCAAAATACTCTTTCGCTGGATCTAAATGATCCTAAAACCCTGTTAAGTAGTTCTTAGTCTAAAATTAGACTAACGTATCCTTAACAACCATTTAAGTTGATCTTAATCTCAAACGAGATTAACGATCCTTAAATTGATCCAACTACAGATCCCTCAACTGACATTGGTTCAAGGGTACATCTCTTCACACCTCTGATATGTGTCGTTGTAACTCTTCAACGTCTTCAGGGAGGTGGCGGGTCCCGACAATCAATAAACCCAATGGACCGCAATGTCCCTAAACTAAAACAATAGAGTCCAAATGCTCTTTTGTTGGATCTAAATGATCCTGTTGAGTAGATCTTAGCCTAAAATTAGACTAACGTATCCTTAACAAACGTTTCAGTTGATCTTAGTCTCAAATGAGATTAACGATACTTAAACCCAACCCAAATGCAAATCTAAGAAAATATGGATTTGGAATAATCCACGCCCTACGGGCGACAACATAAATTAGTCTCCGTATACAATCCACAGGCAACTAAAAACAAAACAAACATACACGACACGAAGTGACCATCTGGAGAAGGAGAAAGTGGTTACCGCGATGCGGTAGCGTAATTAACTGCAGGGGCTTGCGCCTGCAGGGAAGAGCGTCCCCACAAAAAAACCCTCAAACGAGGGGGAATCTGACGAAGTCTGCTATATCGGCCGCATTCGTCTAAACCTTCGATATATGGTTCCATAAATCAACTTGGCATCTTCGGAGAGGTGGACGGATAAAACCAAATAGCATCTGCCCCCAAATTCAGGCAAGACGAACCTACGCGGTTCCGTCTCCCGTTTTCGGCGGAGAACAGCCTATTCCCTCAAATCCAAAGGTGGGCGGACCGCATGGAAGTCAGTCGCATCCTATCTCGGGAAATGTCTTGGCTACCGATGACAGTAGCCCGCTAACTCAAGATCAAATCATGGATTTGGTTGCCAACAATGTCAAAACTTTGGTAGTCGAAGCTGAAACACAAAAAGATATCAGCAGCAGTGGGAGACCATATCCTGCTCAGTATGACCTGGTAGAATTTCTTAGCGGCTATGTCATCCCCAAATTCGGAAGATTTGATGGGACGGGAAATGCGAATCAGCACGTCGCCCATTTTAAAGCCTCATGCGGGAATACTGGGGGCAATGATGCGCTTCTCCTCCGCCAGTTCGTTAATAGCTTGACCGATGTTGCTTTCGACTGGTACACGAGCATACCGGATGGCTCCGTCACAACTTTCGTCCAAATAGAATCTTTGTTCCGACAAAGGTTCATGAATGTCAGCAATAAGATCACCATTGCCGACCTCGTAAGTACCAAGCCAAAGAACAACGAAAGCAGCATGGATTTTATAACCTGATGGCGCAATCTCTCCGTCAAATGTGAACCGCCAATAGAGCATGACCAATCTGTCAGTCTCCTTGTCGGAAATCTCAACAATTGGATGGCCCCATTTCTATGCATCGCGGGTCTCAAAACATTCCAAGAGCTGACCAGGAAAGTTCAGATGCTGGAGCGCTCAAAGCAGGAGTCCTCCTCGGATTCCCAAAATAACAATAGGTCCTGGAGAAACCGAAAAGACGAAAATCGCAAAGGCGGAAACTCCGATGATTCTGAATCTTTCAACACTTCGGCTAACCGAAATAAGCTAGGGATGAGCGGGCCTAATGCCAACCAGCCTCGGAAGACAGTGTTCGGAGAGGGAGGAGAATCGCCTATGAAAGAGAAGCTGGATAAGGTCTATTTCTTCATAAGGGACAAAGTCCATAAAATATTCAAAGACGCCCTAAGAAACGGTCTACAATTGCCAGAATCAAAAAGACCGCAAGAAGCGAATATGACCGACGACCCCAAATACTGCCCCTGTCATAGAGTGATAGGTCATGCCATTGAGGACTGCTTCGTCTTCAAAGATTGGGTCGAAAAGCAATACAAGGCAGGAGAGATAGAACTGTCTAAAGGCATGTTAACAAACAGTCAAGCTGCGACCACCAATTTCATACAAACGGAGACCGAAGTCTTTCGTGAAACTGATTCTCTCAGACAGCTGCCTTTCTCTGAAATAGTTGACCACCACGTCGTTAAACTGGGAACAATCGACCTCTAAGTCGTTAAACTGGGGATGTAAAATGTGTAAATAAAACAAAAGAAATAATAATAATAAAAAGCCGAAATGATAGGGCAACTCGCAATAAAAATCAGCGAGTAAAAATGAAAATAAAGCCGAAATGATGGGGCAACCGCGAATAAAAAGCCGAAATGATAGGACAATCGCGACCTTTGCGATAATAAAAGCTGAAATGATAGAGCAACCGTGGTGAAAAAAACAACAAAACAAACAAAACAAACAAAAAACAAAAAAACGGCGAATGATGAGTCGCTCCTGGTACTATATTCCAGTGCAGCGATGCAGACGCCAACCAAAATTTCAAATCTCTGAATGTCCCCAACGACGAATGATGAGTCGCTTCTTGTACCATATTCCAGTGCAGCGATGCAGACACCGTCCAAAACTCAAATTCCCAATGGCGATGATGAGTCGCTCCTGGTGCCATATTCCAGTGCAACGATGCAGACGCCGTCAAAAACTTAAATTCCCAACGGTGAATGATGAGTCGCTCCTGCTACCATATTCCAATGCAGCGATGCACACGCCGTCCAAAACATAAATTCCCAACGGCGAATGATGAGTCGCTCCTGGTACTATATTCCAGTGCAGCGATGCAGACGCCAACCAAATTCCAAATCCCAAAACGGCGAATGATGAGTCTCTCCTGGTACCATATTCCAGTGCAGCGATGCAGACACCAACCAAAATCCAAATTCTCAAACGGTGAATGATGAGTCGCTCCTGGTACCATATTCCAGTGCAGCGATGCAGACGCCAACAAAGTCCCGAAATTCTTTCGGACCTACGGTTGGTCCCCAAGTTGACCACTGTATACAATCCACGGGCTCAAATAATTCTCATCATACCCATGCCCTACCATAACCACCAGTTACGCGGCTGGTCTCCGCCCTCGGAATTATGCTCCATTTGGGATGACCCACTCATGTGTCCTTACGATACATGAGGAGAACAAACCTTCGTGTGATCCTTACGACTCACAAAGGAAAAACACACTTAGGAGTTCTCACGACTCCTAAGGAGAAAATGCGCCTACGGGATCCTTACGACTCGTAGGGAGAAAATGCTTTTATGGGACCCTTACGGCCCATAAAATTGAAAAGTCTTAGGTGATAGGGATCTAAACCTATCCCCTAAGCCATCGCTTCCTAATAAGCAAAGGTAAATGATGATTCGCTCCTGGTACCATATTCCAGTGTAGCGGTGCTGATGCCGACCAAAAAACCAATTCCCAAATCCTCCCGGGGCAAATGATGAGTTGCTCCTGGCATTATTCCAGTGCAGCAATGCAGATGCCGACAAAAAAAAAGTCCCTAAATCCACTCTTGGAAAATGATGATTCGCTTCTGGTACCATATTCCAGTGTAGAGATGCTGATGTCAACCCAAATCAAATCAAACCAACCTCTGCGGCGGAATCATGCTTCATCTCAGAATGTACCCCGTGTCGAAATCATGCTTCGCTTCGGAGTATCCACCTGCCCTGTCGGAATTACGCTTCTCCTGGGAATCATCCTCTACATCAAAACCAGTGACACTCCGTGCCGGGGAAACGTCGACCACAGACACTCCGTGCTGGGGACAAGTCAACCAGCGACCTCATCGTCAGAATTATGCTCCGTCCTAGAATCAAGTCAACCAGCGACCTCCTCGTCGAAATTATGCTCCGTCCTGGAAACAAGTCAACCAGTGACCTCCTCGTCGGAATTATGCTCCATCCTGGAATCAAGTCAACCGCCGACCTCCCCGTCGGAATTAAGCTCTGCCTCGGAATCAAGTCGACCAACAAGCTCTGCGTCGAAATCATGCTTCGTCTCAGAATGTACCCCGCGTCGAAATCAAGCTTCATCTCGGCGTATCTGCTTTCCCTGTCGGAATTATGCTTCGGCTCGGAATCAACCAGCGACCTCCCTGTCCGAATTATGCATCGTCTCGAAATCAAGTCAGCCAACAAGCTCTGCGCCGGAATCATGCTTCGTCTCAAAATGTACCCCGTGTCGAAATCATGCTTCGCCTCGGAGTATCTGCCTTCCCTGTCGGAATTATGTTTCGCCTGGGAATCAACCTCTGCATCAAAATTATGCTTCGGTCACAACGTCTACCGCCCATTGGAATTATGCCCCGACCCCTTTGGAACCATGCTCCGCTCTTCGGAATTATGCTCCGATCCCTGGAATCATGCTCCGCTCTTCGGAATTATGCTCCGATCCTCGGAATTATGCTCCGACTCTTCGGAATGATACTCCGACCCTGGAATTATGCTCCGCAAATCGGAATGATGCTCCGATCCTCGGGAATATGCTACCCGAGGGATGCTCTACCCGCGGAATGATGTTCCACCTCGAAGTCCATCTTTAAGATCCATCAATTTCATGCACACAACTCGTATGCACGGCGTGCATTTATTGATGGGGGGCACTTTGTTGGGGTCAAAATTTGCACCCCGGTTGACCAAGTCAAAGTCAACCCCAAGCCAGGTGGGCCTATGCCCATGTCGAGCCCGCGGCCGGCCTCCCCATGCCAACATAAAAATCATGTAACAAATAATTTTGATGTAATTTTTTGTGCATGAATGTAAGAAAAATGGGCATAAAGCCAAATTTTTGTAAAGCCCATGGCTTATGTGCAAAAAGAAAGAGCACATGAGGCATGGGATGGGCAAAATGCAATTTTGCAAAGCCCAAGGGGCTATATGTAAATGTGTAAGCCTATATAAGACAACATGATGATGAATAAAAAATACACTTTTCATTTCTCTAAAATTCTAGGGTTTGTATCATGCCTCCTTCTCCTTCCTCAAGGTTCTAAACCTTCTCCTTTCCTTTGAATTAAATCAAGAGTTTTACTCTTTCTTTTAAAAAACTAAATAGTTTTTCTCCACAAAACCCACAAAGGGAGCTCAGATCTTCCATTAGATCTAAAAAAAGGGGAGACTTTTAAGTCTTCTCCCCTTTTCTCCAAGATCCAGCCGATCAAGAGGAGAAAGAAGGAGACCCATCTCCAAAAATCCAACTTTCGACAAAATCCCAGTCAAGAGAAGATCTAAGACTCAAGAGAGGAGAATCTCTGAAGATTTTTAGGGAGTTCAACTCCAAGACCCAAATCCTCAAAGGAGTTTAACTCCTAATCCAGACCTTCAGGAGTTTAACCCCACTCAAAATCCTCTTTTTGGAGTTTAACTCCTATTTCTGGGGTAAAACCCCCCTCTTTTCGCTAGCGTCCGAGCGCCCAAAGCATTAGCGCACGAGCGCCCACGTGCCGGGCACGTGAGGTGCTAGCGCCCAAGCGCCGTAAGCGCTAGCGCCCGAGCGCCCACGTGCCGGGCATGTGAGGCGCTAGCGCCCAAAGCGCTACCGACAGCGCCCAAAGCGCTACCGACAGCGCCCAAAGCGCTACCGTGTAACATTTCAGAAAATATAAAATATTATTTTTGGAATTTAATATTAAAATAATATATTTCCCGAAAACTGACCGATTTGCGAAATTGGGGTTTTCAAAAAAGGATATAAATATATACCAATAATTGTGAAATAATTGGAAATTAAAATTATTTATTCATTTTAAAATATATTTAAAGGATTTGGCATTTTAAAAATTTATTATATGCAGTTTTGATAAAAACCCGATTAGTGCACTGCTAATCGCGATTAAGCCAAATTCGTGTTTCAACAGTTTTCCATGGCTAGTGCACCATGACATGTTACATGTTGTTTCATTTCATTCATATTATGTGTTATGGTTTTATTGTGTTGAGAAAAAAAAAATAAAAAGGCGTCATGATGATTGAGGAGAGAGAGAGGGGACATAATGAGGAGAGTGACCATGCTTGGAGAGAGAGAGTGAGAATAATTGAGAGAAAGAGAGAGGGGGGGCTGCCTCATGTCTTTTCCCCACCATTTTTGCATCTCCTTCTTCATCTTCCTCACCCTCATCTCCCTCCACCTTCAACCCCTAAATCCACCTCCAAAACTCCATCAAAACCCTAAGCCCCTTTCACTAAAAATGATCCCCTCTTCATGCTCATCACATTGAATCAAGCAAAGTGGAATTTTGACAACATTGGGACTTCTAGGGTTTTGTTTGGGAGTAACCATGAGGTATATCTCTTTTCATTTTGGGTAGTTTGATTTCCTAGCTTATTGTTTAAGTTTAGAAATCGTTTAGTGTTGGTTTTGTGAACTTTGAATCCTAGCGAAGGGTTTGGGATATTGATGATATTAGTGGTTGTCAATAGGACTTTTGAGGTGATTCTAGAGATGGAATTGAGTGTAGTAACCAAATTACGGATTTAGAATTTTGTCCGTGTCGGTTTTGTGAGAAAATAGGGTGTGCAGGGAAATCTGGAGCAACCCGGGGGATTTTTTAGAGTAGCAAACAATACCAGAGACCAAATTTGACCAATAGGAGACCACCTTGACGAGACGGACCCAATCTGAGCAGGGGGACCCGAGGTGGCCAAATTTTTTAAGGAAGTGGCCGGCCACTTAGTGGGTAGGGGTGTCCAAGTTGTTTCCATAGCTCATATGCACCCTCTATAGCACCCCAGTATTGTTTGTGCACCTTGTTTTGGCCTGAGTCAAAATCTGGGAGCACTTTAGTGTGGTTTTTGGCTATGTTTCCGTATTTTGAAATGTTTAGTTTTGATATTTGGATTTGTATTTGGTTGTTGGATGTTTGTACATCAACAACAAGGGTTGTTTGATTGTTTTGCACGCGTAGGCCATAGGTTCCAACCTATGAGCGTGCCGTGTGCCGTATCGGTTTTCCGAATTCGATTTTAATAGCGAATGCGATTGTGTATTATTGCAGGTACCTTTGCGTGGATTCCGAGGCGACGGAGCACGGCGTCATTGACTTCGGCAAGCGAAGACTAAGGTGAGTAGATCTATATCTATGGGGGAAGTCGGGTGGATGACGTAATAGCACCCTCGCAAAGTTTTGGTGGAAACCGATTTGTAGCATATGGTTAAGAAAACCTAGAGTAGAAAACTAGGGTTAGAATTAAAAGATAGTTAGATAAACCATATTAGAAACTAAGGATAGTTAGAAGCAATATGATACGACTTGTATATGATGACGGGATTTGAGGATGACGTTAGACGATAGTACCGTTTAGGGTATTATAGGACTAGATAGCCAGCTTAGATACGTCATCCGAACCATACTTATTTCTAAACTGAAGAATCGTATGCATCTTTTAAAGAGATACATTGAGGGACGTTACGGATTTTCAAATGATATCTTTTCTTTAAAAACACCGTAGCCCCTACTTTCAAAACTACGATTCGCATCTTTTCAAAAACTGTTTGTATGGTTCGGGTGTGTATGTTGGATTAGATACTTATGCTTATAGTAAAGATAGAATGTATTTGTAAAATTGACTTGATGAGGGATATAAATGCGACGAAAAGGATATATGACGCGATATGATGTTTTGGTGATATGTTGGTATACGGATGCGAGTCGATTGAGATGATTTATACCTTGCCGGTCCCCTGATATGAGATTATTACGGATGTGACCTGGGACATAGGTATGTAGAGATAATTATATGCGTTGTGAATCGTGAGTTTAGCTGTACGTGACGTTAGGTCCATACCCTCCTCGTCTTATAGGTTGATAGGATTCCTGATAGCTTAATGTCGCCGTACGATGATTTTTCGTACGTGATGAGTTTGACTTGATGATTGATCCATACCCTTGACTAGAGGATTTCGTACGACGGATTATATCGTACGCGATGTTGTGAGGCTGGATGCCGATTTATAGATTCACCAACTCAGACATATGATAGATACGTATACCTTATAGCTTTTAGCTGATGATTTACCTTATGCAGCATTCATGTTATACTCATTGCATTGCATATACTTGTGCTAGTACACTTACACCATTATCGATGATGCGTATGTTACACGTACACAGATTTGCCGGCTCACACACTTCATCATTGATAATTGCCATGTCATCACACAGTAGAATTACTACATCATGATATGACTCCTTGCATGATTCACTTGCTATAGTTATATATGCACCCTTATACGATGTTGTATTTGACTTTGGAGAATTTGGAAACCGCAAGGCATATTTTTAAACTGGATTCCTTTAAAAGAGCGGTTTTCCCTCGATATATGCATGTTACTGTTCCATATTGCATGATATATAGATATGCTTAAATTTCTGTTATATGTTGCATACATCATGTTTTACGATTATACGCATTGAGATACGTCGTTTTCATGAGATTTCTGGATTTGAGAACCGTGGTCATTTTAAAAGAAAGTATGTATCTTTTAAAAACCAGGTTTCTCTTGATATGATATTTCAGTGCGTCCACCATGTGTTTTCTCGGTTCCGAGACATGTGACAGTGATACCCGATCGAGGAGCTGGATGAGGCCGATTGCGGGTACATGGTGGACCCGGTATGGTACCCCGGGGAAAGAAAGGGATGCTTTGTATATAGACGGTGAGCCTAACAGAGGGACTACTACCTACCGGTGATAGTATTTGGGGTTGGCAGATATCCGGAGGATACCGACTGGAGTCGAGAGATGATATGGGCCGATCCGGACTTTTGGAGCCCGTGGGCCGATCCGGACGGACGAAGCCCGATATATGAGGATTTACGTGTTGATGCTGGACACGGTTTTCATGATGTTTCGAGTGTCGATGCTGGACACTCAGGTTCCATGATTTTGATGTGTCACGAGGGACACCGTTGATTTATATCCTCATACTTTCATGCACACTCTTTTATGATATTTACGTGCATACATACATTGATTATATGGTTGGACGAGATCCACATGCATACATACATTGATTATATGGTTGGACGAGATCCACATGCATACATACATTAATTATATGGTTGGATTATATCCGCATACATATAGGTATTGATTACATTGTTGGCACATATGATGACCTGGTCACCCTAGATATCATAGTATTACCTTTATGATATAGTTGACCTAGGAGTCGTTGTTTATTCGATTTCTACTTATAGATGTTTTTCTACTCACGAGTTGGCAACTCACCCCCGTTGTGCCACAGTTCTTACAGGTTGACCACATGGATCCGTAGCGGCATCGCTGGCACATAGCTACTTTTGGATGATTTTCTTGGTAGGTGGGACATTTGTATCATACCCACTCTTATATCTATATTTCACATTGTATCTAGTTGACTCCATCAATCAAAATTTAGTAAATGGTATAAGTAATGAGACTTAGTGAGGTTGTGGTTGTGAGACTTAGAGCGAGGGGTTTTCCGCTACTTGTGGTTTTGATGTCTTGTTTATTTCTTTATCTTTTGTGGTGATCTTCGCCGTTGGGCGTCGTATACTTATATATATTGTCTTGCGTGGTTGTGATCCGCCGTTTGGCGAAAAGCTAGCTCCCGCCTGGGGATGCCTTTATCATTGTTATGTATTTGTGGTTTTGGATCAAAATATACAAAGGAGGTGCTGCCCAAATTTTTAAAAGACGAAACACGTTTTCAAACTAGTAAATTTCACTTACATTTTTATGTTCCTTTTCTATGCATTAAGAAAACCTGATTTTATTATACCTTTATTTCAAAACTTCACCTTCTTTATTTTCTTAAAAAGGTTTAGATTTCTGGGTTTCAGCTTACTTGAATTATGTTACGCCTCTAGACGTTGTGTGATTTAAGTGCTGGTCACGAGCTTATATTTCGGGCCGTGAAAAATTTGGTATCAGAGCGCTAGGTTTAACCTTGGTTCGAGTCTATGTTTGACTATGCGGAGTCTTGGGCGGGTCTGTATTTCGGATCCTAGGATTGACCTTACGGAACTTAGACTTGAACGGGGGGTATTAGACCCGAACTTTCATTTCATAGGCCGACCCTGATTGATGGAGTAGGTAGCTTAAGTAGAGTGACGTACCGTACGTATGTTCAGCGGCATATTTACGATACGATACCCCACTTAAGAAACCTTAGGATGTATATATTTTTGAGACTTATGATTCTTTTCATACCCATGATTATACATCCATTTGAGATCCTTGATTCTATTCGTTTCCATGATCATACTCTTATTGATGTTGTTACTTCTTATGATCATATATCCATTCTGGATCTGTCGTTTCCTTCATGCCGTTGATCTGCTTTCTTCGATACTCGATTGAGGTTCTTGTTACCATGGTTTGAGCGCAGATTGAGCTGCTGCTAGTGTTGCGGTCAGGGCGAGCTCGTCTGGTATGGGGGCTGACCATTGTGTTTTCTGGTGACATGGAAACGTCTCGATGTAGTGTTGTGTTGTGACCTCCTGTTGAGGCGAGTGTTTAGTTTTGCACCGGATGATCGGGCCATTGTTAGAGCTGCCAGATGTGAGAGGACTGTTGATGTAGAGTGTTTGGTTTTGCACCGGATGATCGGGCCATTGTTAGAGCTGCCAGATGTGAGAGGACTGTTGATGTACAGCCGACCTCAGAGATTGTGATGTCGTCTACCGTGCAGACAGATGACCCAGCTGTTGGTAAGATTCATGGCATGCCGCTTCCAGAGTTACGAGCTGAGATCCCTAGAGCTTCCAGGCAGAGATGCAACAGATGATAGCTAGTCTACCCCGATTTGAGAGACGAAGGTGATTCATCAGTTTGATGCGCCGACGCAGGCCCAGTTGAGTTGATGATTTCCCGTGTGGAGAGTCTTACTCAAATCCAAAGTTGACCGTGATGTATCACCTTTCCTGGAGGATTGAGGCATTGTTTAGCATGCGGACGAAGGGTATTCGCATGTCGCCCAGGCGGAGTTAAAAAATTCGAACGAATGTCAGAAACCTATTTTTTCCAAGTTTAAGTATTCGGAAAACCATGCAGGTAATTCTGTGGACCCTCTAGAAGAATGAAACCCTAACTCGACATATGACCATGGAACCGCTTTTGAACCTTAGGGTTTGTAGCAGTTTAGCGGTGCCATCAGTGAGGCTTGGGTTTGCCCTTCTACGGCTGGTCCAGAGGTATTGTGGTATATACAAGATATTTTTAGACTGTGCTCAGGTGTTGAGCCTTCGGAAAATTATGGGACTTTGATGACTCGATCGGAAGGTTTGACGTTGTCCGGATATCATGTGATAAGAGACTAGTAAGCTGACTAGCTTCGGATAGAGGACCTCACCCAGATGCGTTGTGAGTTGATCGAGGATGGACGAGTATTGAGTATTCCTCCGATGGTTGGGACAAGTTCCCGAGGACGTGTTCGGCCAGATATTTTCTACAGAGTGATGAAGATACCGAGTTCGTGATTTCGAGTCCGTGTGAGAGACTTCGGATTGACCATGGCTGAGAACAGCTGCCGTGCGCAGATAGCAAGAAGTGGCGTCAAAGTGTACGATGATACGGACGAGTAAAACCAGAGGTTCGTGCGAGGTGCTGGCGAGCTGTTATTAATTCCCGTTGAGATCAGGGATTTGATATGCATACAGAGGCGTTGGGATACGTCCAGTTCCCGAGGAAATGTGTGCGGAACACGCAGATGTCCAGAAAACGAGAAAAGATTATGTAAGAGTACCAGCCTCCGTACAGTTCGGCATGGGCGAGATCGGAAGAGACCTTGAGCAGGATTCCTTTCAGGACACTGCTGCAATGAGGTTTGCACCCAGGATCAGTTGTGTCATGTGTATCAGAGGGCCAGAGACCGACGCCAGTAACGTGCTGCTTTACGAGTGGTCATGATGATTGGCCGATAGATGACCAGAGAAGTACCAGAGCGGAATCGTTCTAGTTAGCACACCTGACCGGGCCGATGAGCCGATGAATTGCGATATTGGTAATCTGAGGAGAAAATGAGGAACCAGAGACAGAGGACGCCAGACCGTGAGCAGGAGGCAAGCAGATGTTCTTGCTCTACCAGTTTTGGGTGCACCGACATTTTTCGACATTGTAGGAGGTGTACCTCGATGTCCTTTGTTGCGATTTGCGTTTGTGATCCGAGTATCACGCTTATATCGCTTGGATTTGAGTTTTAAGGATTGAGTTTCATGATATCGTTTTCGTGCACCATGGCTGCACCTACTTGGTATTTACATTTTGCGCATAGTTATCGCACCTGATATATATTTTATACACCGTTGTGTCGATTTGTGATTTGTGCATACCTATTGCATTTGATGTCGATTTTGTACCTTTGTAGTATGTGTTTATGATTTCGTGGATTTCATACGGATAATGTGATTTTTGCACTCGGTATAGCTCACATGTGCTTGTAGTGCATTGATACGGATTTGTGCTCATATTTGCACACGTCTTTTTATTTATACACCTTGGTACACTCGGTGTCGTTCTTATACGCATTTGAGTTATTCATGTGATTTTCGTGTATTGGTTGCACCGTACTTGTATGTCGCGCATTTGATGCACCAGAGTTGAGATTTTCGTGCACAATAGATGCACCAGATAGTGTTGTCGTGCACACCCGTTGCACTGGACAGATGTTTTCGTGCACACCTGTTGCACTTAGTTTTGGATTTTGTGCATATTGTGGTACCTGTATTTGGATTTGATTTCCATGCTCACCAGACGCATGTGATTATTGGATACGCCTTTTGAGGCTGATTTTGCTTTTGAGCACTTTGTTTTCATGTTGGGCATTATATTGTGTAGTAGCCAAACAGGACTGATCTGAGGACAGTACCTGAGTACTTTGCATGCATTAAAAGATTACCAAGAGGTTTTCAAAAGGAGCTATATAGTCTCTCTATTTCCTACGTGCCCGTGAGCGACACGAACGTTTATAAAGGAAAACCTTTTAGGATATTTTGAAAAAAAACGACGGGACGTATATTAAGCAAAACATATATGGACATATATTATTATTTTAAAATGAGCGTCCGCCACTTATGCCGTGAGTTACGCATTCACGCGACGATTTAGGAAAGATTTTTGCATGAGTTTTATTTAGTTCTTGAATGTTTTTCAAGGATGCGTACTATACACGTATTATAGTATTTGACTAGTGTATATTGGATTTCAGTAGTGGATTTCGAGATTTGTATCTCTATTGTAACTCCGAGGATATGCGTGCAAATCCGATAATTTGCGTGACCCTTGACGGAGTTCGATTTTGAGTTTTGTACTCGTTTTCATGCGCACTTGACGCGCTGTGTTGTTTCTGCATCTTCCGTGATTTCGGAGCCCTATTGATTTGAGCTGATTATTGAAATGCTTTAGATTTTGGGGGTTTAAATTTAAATTCGGGGACTGAATTTCTTTAAGGGGGGAAGATTGTAACATTTCAGAAAATATAAAATATTATTTTTGGAATTTAATATTAAAATAATATATTTCCCGAAAACTGCCCGATTTGCGAAATTGGGGTTTTTGAAAAAGGGTATAAATATATACTAATAATTGTGAAATAATTGGAAATTAAAATGATTTATTCATTTAAAAATATAAAGGATTTAGTATTTTTAAAATTTATTATATGCAGTTTTGATAAAAACCCGATTAGTGCACTGATAATCGCGATTAAGCCAAATCCGTATTTCTACAGTTTTCCTTGGCTAGTGCACCATGACATGTTACATGTTGTTTCATTTCAATTGTGTTATGTGTTATGGTTTTATTGTGGTGAGCAAAGAAAAAGAAAAAGGTGTCATGATGATTGAGGAGAGAGAGGGGGACATAATGATGAGAGTGAGCATGCTTGGAGAGAGAGAGAGTAGGAATAATTGAGAGAGAGAGAGAGAGGGGATGCCTCATGTCTTTTCCCTACCATTTTTGCATCTCCTTCTTCATCTTCCTCACCATCATCTCCCTCCACCTTCAACCCCTAAATCCACCTCCAAAACTCCATCAAAACCCTAAGTCCCTTTCACTAAAAATGATCTCTCTTCATGCTCATCACATTGAACCAAGTAAAGTAGAATTTTGACAACATTGGGACTTCTAGGGTTTTGTTTGGGAGTAACCATGAGGTATATCTCTTTTCATTTAGGGTTGATTGATTTCCTACCTTGTTGTTTAAGTTTAGAAGTCGTTTAATGTTGGTTTTGTGAACTTTGAATCCTAGTGAAGGGTTTGGGATATTGATGATGTTAGTGGTTGTCAATAGGAATTTTGAGGTGATTCTAGAGCTGGAATTGAGTGTAGTAACCAAATTACGGATTTAGAATTTTGTCCGTGTCGGTTTTGTGAGAAAATAGGGTGTGCAGGGAAATCTAGAGCAACCCGGGGGATTTTTTAGAGTAGCAAACAATACCAGAGACCAAATTTGACCAATAGGAGACCACCTTGACGAGACGGACCCAATCTGAGCAGGGGGACCCGAGGAGGACGGATTTTTTGAGGAAGTGGCCGGCCACTTAGTGGGTAGGGGTGTCCAAGTTGTTTCCATAGCTCATATGCACCCTATATAGCACCCCAGTATTGTTTGTGCACCTTGTTTTGGCCTGAGTCAAAATCTGGGAGCACTTTAGTGTGGTTTTTGGCTATGTTTCCGTATTTTGAAATGTTTAGTTTTGATATTTGGATTTGGATTTGGTTGTTGGATGTTTGTACATCAACAATAAGGGTTGTTTGATTGTTTTGCATGCGTAGGCCATAGGTTCGAACCTATGAGCGTGCCGTGTGCCGTATCGGTTTTCCGAATTCGATTTTAATAGCGATTGTGATTGTGTATTATTGTAGGTACCTTTGCATGGATTCCAAGGCGACGGAGCGTGGCATCATCGACTTCGGCAAGCGAAGACCAAGGTGAGTAGATCTATATCTACGGGGGAAGTCGGGTGGATGGCGTATAGCACCCCCGCAAAGTTTTAGTGGAAACCGATTTGTAGCATATGGTTAAGAAAACCTAGAGTAGCAAACTAGGGTTAGAATTAATGGATAGTTAGATAAACCATATTTGAAACTAAGGATAGTTAGAAGCGATATGATACGGCTTGTATATGATGACGTGATTTGAGGATGACGTTTGACGATAGTACCGTTTAGGGTATTATAGGACTAGATAGCCGACGTAGATACGTCATCCGAACCATACTTATTTCTAAACTGAAGAATCGTATGTATCTTTTAAACAAATACCTTGAGGGACGTTACGGATTTTCAAATGATATATTTTCTTTAAAAACACAGTAGCCCTTACTTTCAAAACTACGATTCGCATCTTTTCAAAAACTGTTTGTAAGGTTCGGGTGTGTATGTTAGATTAGATACTTATGCTCATAGTAAAGGTAGAATGTATTTGTAAAATTGACTTGATGAGGGATATAAATGCGACGAAAAGGATATATGACGCGATATGATGTTTTGGTGATATGTTGGTTTACGGATGCGAGTCGATTGAGATGATTTATATCCTGCCGGTCCCCTGATATGAGATTATTGCAGATTTGACCTGGGACATAGGTATATAGAGATAATTATATGTGTTGTGAATCGTGAGTTTAGCTGTACGTGACGTTAGGTCCGTACCCTCCTCGTCTTATAGGTTGATAGGATCCCTGATAGCTTAATGCCGTCGTACGATAATTTTCCGTACGTGATGAGTTTGACTTGATGATTGATCCATACCCTTGACTAGAGGATGTCGTACGACGGATTATACCGTATGCGATGTTGTGAGGAAGAATGCCGATTTATAGATTCACCGACTCAGACATATGATTGATACGTATACCTTATAGCTTTTAGCTGATGATTTACCTTATGCAGCATTCATGTTATACTCATTGCATTGCATATACTTGTGCTAGTACACTTACACCATTATCGATGATGCGTATGTTACACGTACACAGATTTTTCGGCTCACACACTTCATCATCGATAATTGCCATGTCACTACACAGTAGAATTACTGCATCATGATATGACTCCTTGCATGATTCACTTGCTATAGTTATATTTGCATCCTTATACGATGTTGTATTTGACTTTGGAGAATTTGGGAACCGCAAGACATATTTTTAAACTGGATTCCTTTAAAAGAGCGGTTTTCCCTCGATATGTGCATGTTACGGTTCCATATTGCATGATATACGGATATGCTTACATTTCTGTTATATGTCGCATACATCATGCTTTACGATTATACGCATTGAGATACGTCGTTTTCATGAGATTTCTGGATTTGAGAACCGTGGTCATTTTAAAAGAAAGTATGTATCGTTTTAAAAACCCGATTTCTCTTGATATGATATTTCAGTGCGTCCACCATGTGTTTTCTCGGTTCTGAAACATGTGACAGTGATACCCGATCGAGGAGCTGGATGAGGCCGATTGCGGGTACATGGTGGACCCGATATGGTACCCCGGAGCAAAAAAGGGATGCTGTGTATATAGACGGTAAGCCTGGCAGAGGGACTACTACCTACCGGTGATAGTATTTGGGCTCGGCGGATATCCGGGGGATACCGACCGGAGTCGAGAGATAATATGGGCCGATCCGGACTTTTGGAGCCCGTGGGCCGATCCGGACCGACGGAGCCTGATATATGAGGATTTACGTGTCGATGCTGGACACGGTTTTCATGATGTTTCGAGTGTCGATGCTGGACACTCAGGTTCCATGATTTTGATGTGTCGCGAAGGACACCGTTGATTTATATCCTCATACTTTCATGCACACTCTTTTATGATATTTACGTGCATACATACATTGATTATATGGTTGGACGAGATCCACATGCATACATACATTGATTATATGGTTGAATTATATCCGCATACATATAGGTATTGATTACATTGTTGGCACATATGATGACCAGGTCACCCTATATATCATAGTATTACATTTATGATATAGTTGACCTAGGAGTCGTTGTTTATTCGATTTTTACTTGTAGATGTTTTTCTACTCACGAGTTGGCAACTCACCCCCGTTGTGCCATAGTTCTTGCAGGTTGACCTCATGGTCCATAGCGGCATCGCTGGCACATAGCTACTTTTGGGTGATTTGGTTGGTAGGTGGGACATTTGTATCGTACCCACTCTTGTATCTATATTTCACATTCTATCTAGTTGACTCCATCAATCAAAATTTAGTAAATAGTATAAGTAATGAGACTTAGTGAAGTTGTGGTTGCGAGACTTAGAGCGAGGGGTTTTCGGCTACTTGTGGTTTTGATGTCTTGCTTATTTCTTTATCTTTTGTGGTGATCTTCGCTGCTGGGCGTCGCATACTTATATATATTGTCTTGCGTGGTTGTGATCCGCCGTTTAGCGAAGAGCTAGCTCCCGCTTGGGGATGCCTTTATCATTGTTATGTATTTGTGGTTTTGGATTAAAATATACAAAGGAGGTGCCGCCCAAATTTTTAAAAGACGAAACACGTTTTCAAAATATTAAATTTCACTTACATTTTTATGTACCTTTTCTATGCATTAAGAAAACTTGATTTCATTATACGTTTATTTCAAAACTTCACCTCCTTTATTTTCTTAAAAAGATTTAGATTTCTGGATTTCAGCTTACTTGAATTACGTTACGCCTCTAGACATTGCGTGATTTAAGTGCTGGTCACGAGCTAATATTTTGGGTCGTGACATACCGCCAGTGCCCGAGCGCCTACATGCCGGGCACGTGAGGCGCTAGGTCCCAAAGCGCTAGCGCCCGGACGCCCACGTGCCGGGCATGTGAGGCACTAGCGCCCAAAGAGCTAGCGCCGGCGCTCGAGCACCCGCGTGCTGTGCATGTGAGGCGCCGGCGCCTTCTCCCACGCATCCTTTGGATGCCCTTTCTTTTTTTATATATGTTGGGGTCAAAATTTGCACCCCGGTTGACCAAGTCAAAGTCAATGTCAACCCCAAGCCTGGTGGTCCCAAGCCCAGGTCAAGTGGGCCCATGCCTAAGTCGAGCCCCACGGCCAGCGTCCCCCATGCCAAAATGAAATCATATAATAAATAATTTTTATGTAATTTTTTTTTTGTTGCATGAATGGGCATAAAGCCAAATTTTTGTAAAGCCCATGGCTTATGTGCAAAAAGAAATGGCACACGAGCCATGGGATGGGCAAAATGACATTTTGTAAAGCTCAAGGGGCTATGTGTAAATGTGTAAGCCTATATAAGGCAACATGATGATGAATAAAAGATACCTTTCATTCCCTCAAAAAACTAGGGTTTGTGCCTCCACTATCTCTTTTTCAAGTTTTTCCTCTTCCTTTTCATTTTCCAAATAAATCAAGAGCTTAGCTCTCTTTTTTTAAAACTAAACAAAGTTTTACCACAGAATCTGTATGGTGTTTTTCATCACTCCATTGAGATGAGAATACGTGCACGCTTGTCAGGCGCGGTACAGATTCCCCCTGCCTAGAGTAGGCCGGGGTTTATTGATTGTGGGGATCCGAATCTCCGGCAGCCGCGGACTAAGCTGCTGTTAATTACCCCTCGATTTTGAAGCGAGGGAACCTCCGATTGACGGGTCAAACTGGACATGCGAACTCAATGCGATGCGTTGGTGTGTATGTATTTTTTTGTTTTGTTCCATTTGTTAAAGAATATATATATATATATATAAAGCAAAAATAAATAAGTAAATAAATATTTAGAGAAACGTTTTTTAAAATTTTAATTTACTATTTTTTATTTTAAAATATTATTTATAATTTATTTAATATTTATTTTTTTAAAATAAAAAAATGATTAAATAAAGAAAAGAAGGAAGAAAGAATAAAAGAAAGAAAAAAAAGAATTTAAAAAAAGGGTGGAGAACCTGGGCTCCCATTTAATGGGAGCCTGAGGGTCACATGCTAGCATGTGACCCCCTCACATGCATGTGAGGGTCACATGCTAGCATGTGAGGGGGGCCATCACATGCTTAGCATGTGACCCCTCATGTGAGGGGGGCCATCACATGGTATCATGTGAGAGGAGCAAAAAAGGCTCCCATTAAATGAGATCCCTCCCCCTCACGTGCTAGCATGTAATGGGGGCAAAAAGGGGATTTTTTTTTAACATGGAGTTGAACTCCAAAAGAATTTTTTTTATGGAGTTAAACTCCAAAAGAATTTTAAATATGGAGTTCAACTCCGAAAAGATTTTTAATGGATTTTTAACTCCAAAATGATTTTTATTGTGGAGTTAAACTCCAAAAAAAAGAGTTTTAAATGGAGTTCAACTCCAAAAAAGGTTTTTATTGTGGAGTTAAACTCCAAAGGAATTTTTGTTTGTGGAATTAAACTCCAAAAGAATTTAAATGGAGTTAACTCCGAAAGAATTTTTATTGTGGAGTTGAACTCCGAAAGAATTTTAAATATGGAGTTAAACTCCGAAAGAATTTTATATGGAGTTAAACTCCTAAAAAGATTTTATGTGGAGTTAAACTCCCAAAAAAAAATTTTCTACTGTGGAGTTAAACTCCAAAAGATTTTCCCCTTTCTCTTTTGAGAAGAAACCCAAAATGAGTTCTCTTGAAACCCAAAATGAAAGAGATCCTTTTTCTTCTCTTGATGGAGTCTAGGGAGGTGAGTTTATGGTAAAACTTTGTTTAGTTTAAAAAAAAAGAGCTAAGCTCTTGATTTATTTAGAAAATGAAAAGGAAGAGGAAGAACTTGAAAAAAAGAGTGTGGAGGCACAAACCCTAGTTTTTTGAGAGAATGAAAAGTATCTTTTATTCATCATCGTGTTGGCTTATATAGGCTTACATATTTACATATAGCCCCTTAAGCTTTACAAAATGTCATTTTGTCCATCCCATGGCTCATGTGCCATTTCTTTTTGCACATAAGCCACGGGCTTTAAAAAAATTTGGCTTTACGCCCATTTATGCATAAAAAATTACATAAAAATTATTTATTACATGATTTCATTTTGGCATGGGGGAGGCTGGCCGCGGGGCTCGATTTGGGCATGAGCCCACTTGACCTGGGCTTGAGCCCACCTGGCTTGGGGTTGACTGACTTTGACTTGGTCAACCGGGGTGCAAATTTTGACCCCAACAAAGTGCCCCCCCATCAATGAATGCACACCACGTATATGAGTTGTGTGCATGAAATTGATGGATCTTGAAGTTAGGCTTCGAGGTGGAACATCATTCCAGGGGCGGAGCATCATCCCAGGAGCATAATTCCAGGGATCGGAGCATAATTCCGGGGTCGGAGTATCATTCCGAAGATTCGGAGCATAATTCCAGGGATCGGAGTATCATTCCGAAGAGCGGAGCATGATTCCAGGGATCAGAGCATCATTCCGAAGAGCCGGGCATGATTCCAGGGATCGGAGCATCATTCCGAAGAGTCGGAGCATAATTATAATTTGTGGAGCATAATTCCAGGGATCGGAGCATCATTCCGAAGAGTCAGAATATAAGGAATAAGTAGCAGCTCTAACTGCTGAAGATGTAGGAGATGCTGCATAAAAGAATGATGCACAGGTTGGTATTCCAATTTGCGGAGCATAATTCCAGGGATCGGAGCATCATTCCGAAGAGCGGAACATGATTCCACGGATCAGAGCATCATTCCGAAGAGCGGAGCATGATTCCAGGGATCGGAGCATCATTCCGAAGAGTCGGAGCATAATTCCAATTTGCGGAGCATAATTCCAGGGATCGGAGCATCATTCCGAAGAGTCGGAGCATAATTCCAATTTGCGGAGCATAATTCTAGGGATCGGAGCATCATTCTGAAGAGCGGAGCATAATTCCAATTTGCGGAGTATAATTCCATGGATCGGAGGATCATTCCGAAGAGTCGGAGAATAATTCCAATTTGCGGAGCATAATTCTAGGGATCGGAGCATCATTCATCATTCCGAAGAGCGGAGCATGATTCCAGGGATCAGAGCATCATGCTGAAGAGTCGGAGCATAATTCCAATTTGCGGAGCATAATTCCAGGGATCGGAGTATCATTCCTAAGAGCGGAGCATGATTCCAGGGATCGAAGAATCATTCCGAAGAGCGGGGCATGATTCCAGGGATCGGAGCATCATTCCGAAGAGCGGAGCATGATTCCAAGGGGTTCGAAGCATAATTCCGACGAGCGGCAGACATTCTGACCGAAGCATAATTTCAATGCAGAGGTTGATTCCCAGGCGAATCATAATTCCGACAGGGAAGGCAAATACTCTGAGGCGAAGCATGATTTCGACACGGGGTACATTCTGAGATGGAACATGATTCCGGCGCAGAGCTTGTTGGCTGACTTGATTCTGAGACGAGGCATAATTTCGACAGGGAAGGCAGGTACACCGAGGCGAAGCATGATTTCGACACGGGGTACACTCTGAGACGAAGTATGATTCCGACGCAGAGCTTGCTGGTTGACTTGATTCCGAGGCGGAGCATAATTCCGACGAGGAGGTCGTTGGTTGATTCCTAGCCGAAGCATAATTCTGACAGGGAAGGCAGATACACCGAGGTGAAGCTTGATTTCGACGCGGGGTACACTCTGAGACGAAGTATGACTCCGACGCAGAGCTGGTTGGTTGATTTTATTCCGAGGCGGAGCATAATTCCGGAAGGGAAGGTAGATATCCCGAGGCGAAGCATGATTTCGACACGGGGTAAATTCTGGGACAGAGCATGATTCCGTCGCAGAGATTGTTGGTTTGATTTGATTTGGGTTGACATCAGCATCGCTATACTGGAATATGGTACCAGAAGTGAATCATCATTTGCCATTAGAGGATTTGGGGATTTTGGTTTTGGTCGGCATCTGTATTGCTGCACAGGAATAATGCCAGGAGCAACTCATCATTTGCCCCGGGAGGATTTGGAAATTGGTGGCTTATGAGACAGGTTTAGATCCCTATCACCTAAGGCTTTTCAATTTTATGGGCCGTAAGGGTCCCATAAAAGCATTTTCTCCCTACGAGTTGAAAGGATCTCGTAGGTGTATTTTCTCCTTAGGAGTCATGGGGACTTCTAAGTGTGTTGCTCCTTTGTGAGTCGTAAGGATCTCACGCGGGAAATTTCTCCTCACAAAGTTGAGAGGACTTTGCGAGTGCATTTCATCTCTTTTTCAAGAGTTTGCTCCCTTTCGGTTTTTCACAAACTCGCCGGCAGTCCTGCTGTTTTTACTCACGGAGCCCTTTCGGGTTTTCATCCGCGCCCATTTTACTTGTGGACATACCTTTTTTTTTGAATCTTCATCGCCAGTGGGACTTTGAATGTGGTCTCGCCTGTAGGACTTGGGAGAGATTGGAATCGTTTTACGCCCGTGGATTGTATACGGTTTTCCAGGATGTATGATCCAGACAGTAGGGCCGGAAAAATTTCGGGACTTTGTTGGCGTCTGCATCGCTGCACTGGAATATGGCACCAGGAGCGACTCATCATTCGCCGTTAGGGTATGGGATTTGGAATTTGGTTGGAGTCTGCATCGCTGCATTGGAATATGGTACCAGGCGCGACTCATCATTCGCCGTTTTGGTATTTGGAATTTGGTTGGCGTCTGCATCGCTACACTGGAATATAGTACCAGGAGCGACTCATCAGTCGCCGTTGGGGTTTAGGATTTGGTTGGCGTCTGCATCGCTACACTGGAATATGGTACCAGGAGTGACTTATCATTCGCCGTTTTGGGATTTGTTATTTGGTTGGCGTCTGCATCGCTACACTGGAATATGGTACCAGGAGCGACTCATCATTCACCGTTTTGAGATTTGGAATTTGGTTGGCGTCTGCATCGCTACACTGGAATATGGTACCAGGAGTGACTCATCATTCACCGTTTTGAGATTTAGAATTTGGTTGGCGTCTGCATCGCTACACTGGAATATGGTACCAGGAGCGACTCATCATTCGCCGTTTTGAGATTTGGAATTTGGTTGGCGTCTGCATCGCTATACTGGAAAATGGTACCAGGAGCGACTCATCATTCGCCGTTTTTTTACCTTGATTGCTCTATCATTTCAGTTTTTCTTATCGTGAAGGTCGCGATTGCCCTATCATTTCGGCTTTTTATTCGCAGTTGCCCCATCATTTCGGCTTTATTTTCATTTTTATTTTTACTCACTAATTTTTATTGCGAGTTGCCCCATCATTTCGACTTTTTATTTACATACATATTCTTTTATTTACACATTTTTACATCCCCAGTTTAACGACTTAGAGGTCGATTATTCCCAGTTTAATGACAAGGTGGTCAGCTGTTCCCAGTTTAACGACGTGGTGGTCAGCTGGATCAGAAGCTTGGAGAAGATACCCGATTAAGCAGTTGTCAGGGGCACCGCTGAAGCTTTCCCGAAATGCCTTATCACTTTGTCGGTGTTGATGGCCTTGCCCCCTGCTGGGGCCATGGAAAGTCATTCAAATACCGACTTGCGTTCGAAGATGGCAATTGAAAGTCGTTAACCCTAGTTTTTGGGGAGAATGAAAATTGTATCTTTTATTCATCATCATGTTGCCTTATATAGGCTTACACATTTAAATATAGCCCCTTGGGCTTTACAAAATGGCATTTTGCCCACCTCATGCCTCATGTGCCATTTTCTTTTGCACATAAGCAATGGGCTTTACAAAAATTTGGCTTTATTCCCATTCATGCATAAAAAAAATTACATTAAAATTATTTATTACATGATTTTTTATTTTGGCATGGGAGAGGCCGGCCGCTTCATGTTCCGGCTCGGCTCGGGCATGAGCCCACTTAATCTGGGCTTGGGCCCACCTAGCTTAGGGTTGACCTTGACTTTGACTTGGTCAACCGGGATGCAATTTTCGACCCCAACAATATATATATGTGTACACACACACACACACACACTCCACAACACTGTCCCCGATATATCCAAAATCCCTTCAAAACACAATACTGCACATTGAGTTCGCATGAGTTGTTTGACCCGTCAATCGGAGGTTCTCTCGCTCCAAAAGCGAGGGGTA
Organism: Agapanthus africanus; assembly: GCA_030015575.1. Taxonomy (NCBI): domain Eukaryota; kingdom Viridiplantae; phylum Streptophyta; class Magnoliopsida; order Asparagales; family Amaryllidaceae; genus Agapanthus; species Agapanthus africanus. Next base: position 324,149,777 of record JASDDO010000004.1, read on the forward strand.
ATTAACGGCAGCTTAGTCCGCGGCTACCGGAGATTCGGATCCCCACAATCAATAAACCCCAGCCTACCCTAGGCAGGGAGAATCTGTAATGCGCCTGACAAGCGCGCGCGTATTCCCATCTCAATGGGGTGACAAAAAACACCCTACAAGTATCAGACACGTGATGGGTTTTGTGACATATTTATACCGAAGAGAGGTCCTTCCCGAAATAAATACGTCAAGCGTATAGCAAGAAATATAGTATAATAAGAATTAAACGAGAGAATAAAACTCCAACTACAATATTACATTTCCAATTCCACAATATTCAAAACACTGACAACGAGTTTGAAAAATCCAAAACAACGAAAATAGAAATAAACAAAACCAAAACAAATAGGCACACTGAAGGATAAAGGCTGATATGTTGTTAGTGATCTGCCTGAGAAGACAATTGCGAAAAGTCCTCCTCAACCAGCTCAATCTCTTCTCCTATCTCGTCTCTCGTCTCTAAGTCACATGACAAACATTCCTAAAAGAAGGAAAAAAACAATGGAATGTTAATTAACATTCCCAAAAGAAGAAAGAAATAATGGAATGTCTGTCAGCGATCTTACGCTCGATAAATTCACAATTTGAAATATAATGTAAAAAGTATAACGACAAGCATACATGTAGATAAGGAAGAATAGTTGTAACACCCTAGTACGTTTATACAAGAATATCTGGTATTTTAAGGCTTTTTTTTAATATTTTCCTACTATATTCTTTTGGGTTGCGAGTGATTCGAATAGTAGTAGTCGTTATCCGACCTAACCCGCATGTTTAGAACCCAATATGGTGCTAGCGTACATCTGATATTTACCAGTAAAGTGTATCTACGTGAGCCTAGTATAATATATACATCATATATATATTTAAATCTTTACATATCTATTTATAGCCACAAGTATGAATAAATTATATTTTTGCTAACTGACATCGTATGGCTTACAACACCATATCTTATTTCGCTTTTATCTATTATGTTCAAATTCCACATATCAGATAACCAATATTTACTGAATCATTGTATATCTATTTAAATTCCCTTTTAAATCTTATTAGGGGGATATGTATTTCATATTATATTATTACATTATTGTTTAGAATTTTACGTATGTGTATTATTCTTTATAATATATTTTTTGATGAGATTCTGGTGAAACTTGGTTGTAATTGGGTATTATCTGTAAGACCCTAAAACTATATATATATATATATATATATATATATATATATATAATATACTATATACTTTATAATATAACTCTCTTCTTCCTTCCCTGTCTCTGTCTCTCTCTCTCCCCTCTCGTATTTCTCTCCCCGACTCTCTCGCCTCACCCCCGAGGCTTAACCCGCCTTCGTAACCTCGTCGTCGTCCTCCTCCTTTCTCGTCATCGTCATCACCCCCTCACCTCCTCTACCTCACTATCCTCGTCGTCGCCTCCTCTCTCAACCTCGAGACCTCATCCGAGCCCCGACTCCATAACCAAGAACCCACCTCCTCTTCCTTGTCGACCTCGTCGTCTGAACCCGACCACCACGACCATCACCTTTATCACCTTCTCTTTCTCGTCGTCGCTAGAACCCAGCACCTCTTACACCACCACCTGTATTTCTTCTTCTTCTCCTCTTTTCTTTTCATGCCTTCGCCGGAACTGTTCACCGCCACCACCCACTTCCCCTCGCCGACGAGCACGACCCAGACCATCCTTAGTCACCACCTCCTTAAAGAACAGACCATATCATCCCTCTCCCTCTTTTCTTCTTCTTCACAAGCTTTTACCCCGACTTTGTCTCGTTGCCGACTAACTCCAACTCATCGCTATCACCTTCGACCCAGACTTCAAGACCAGAGTATTCCATTGAGCACCAGCGAGCATCCCAGAGCAGTACACAGTCGCTTTTAGCCAAGGTCGTGAGTACGTCGTGTTTTCGAGCGTTGCCGCCGTGCGGATATCCGTATTTCGTCATGAGTTTATTGATCAAGGTAAGTTTCTAAACTTACGACATGCTATATTACCTATTCCAATATATATATTTATATAGTTATTTATTAGTATGCGTATTTTAATATTTAGCAAGTTATTATCAATATACAATTTTATAGCATTAATCCGTATTTTGTATCAATAACAAGTTTATCTTATTGCCGGCTAGTTCATTATAATTTCAGGATAATTCCACTGTAGCTCATTATCTTTTACCTATACTACAGTATATCTAGTAGCAAACGTAAAAGGATATTATAAATAGGTATGTGTATGTGTGTGTATAAATTATACCTTACAAAATAAATAATATACATTAGTTATTTCTATAGTGTTTTAAATAAACTGGTTACTATTTTCTATCAAGTATTTATCCTGTTTAATATACACTGCCTAACATGTTCACGACACGTTATCTTGCCTGTTATTTGGATAATTTATCAATGCTGACAATCTTGACTTGTTGTCCTGATGGACGTGAATTATTGTCTAGATAGACAAGATCTATACATGTCTGTTCCTGTGTTGGCATTGGGTAGATGTCGTTGATATCTGACTTGAACAGGAAATCTGGGGGAAATGGGAAGTCAATAATGAAACCTGACTTGTAACTCAACAGTTCACTGCTTTTCAGAGACCGATCAGTCGATACGGGCTTCGGGTCCTAGAATGATGATGCTGACATCATTCGCCTATACATGATATTGTTTTTTACTGTCTAGCGGCATGTCTCGGATTCAGCCCTGAGGGTCTTAACCGTGGTCCAGGCACGCACGTGATACTATTGAGTTACATCGACGATTCCATTAATTGATTTCAAATACCGTTAGGATAGATAATATAGAAACACAGACTTTAGGATACACGTGACATACTTATAGGCCATTGTTATAACGCCTATGATTATTGTTTATACTCATATCTTCTTTATAGTATCCTGTTTTGGTCATTATTATTATTATTGATATTTATGACGCACTGACGTCTGGGTTTTGTATGGCTCAGTTCCTTTGACCTTGTCATATGAAGATCAAGAGTATTTTGACAATCAAGCTGAGCAGTGAGGAGCTTGATAATTAGTTTTAGAGATGCCTAGTTTTTTTTATTTCCGTAATTAAGTTTATCGTTGTAATCCCATGAGGGACGTGATTAGGATATTATTTCTTTATTGGATTTTTATTCGTTTCTGCTATATACATTTCTTGATTATTATCTATTGTGGCGGATGAACATGTGTTAGTTAGATTTTATTTACTGTTATTGATATCTGATTGACAGCCATAATGTAACTATGGAAGGATCTTTTCTCGCCATAGGTAGCATGGTTGGTTTTGTTACGTACCGTATTTACGTATTTTGGGAAGTGGGACGTGAAAATGTTTTGTTGGTATATAAGACATAGGTTTTAGGATTAGTCGGTTTTGGTTCTTTTGTAGTTGGGTATGTTGTCTATAGTGCCCTCAAGGCAATTATCATAGTCGCAGGCAGGTGATTATGATGATTGAGGGATGACCTATACCGGTAGAACGATCTTACTTGAGATGATAGTATGCTATCTGGTTTGTCTTTATCATCACTATTACATGTTGATAGAGCCCATAGGATTCTTGCTTGACTACCAGCATTATGATGGCGATCATATATGTGGGAGCTGAGGGTCTATAAGCAAATCGTTAAATGTCCCTAGTCATGGGAGTTTCGAGACCGGGCATCGATACTCCAGTGTAGACTAGTGTATACTGATCGAGACCCCGACAAGAGACGGTGTCCAGGTCTCACAAGCCATTGGTGTTAGTTTGTTCACCTAAGATAGTATACAGGTGCTCATTGGGCTATGAGTACACTGGACGGACTCGCCGGGAACCTGCTAGAGGGTATTATACCTATTGTCAGATGGCAGTTCCCAGATGACATGTGTACAGGTTAGTCTGTTGACCTGAGATTGTTATTTGTCTCGTGTGAGTTCCCACTGTGCTTTGATTACTACCCTACCATGGCTCAAAGGAGTCGTGCAAACAGGTTTTAGTTGGGTATAGTCCCGAGCCATATGGAGGCAGTAAGCGGATTGTCGGGGAGTCGTTTCTCCCGGCATTGGGGGTTGATGTCGCACGGTACACGGATGGCCATCACCAGAAATCCTTGGCCAAGGTAGTCGAGAATTACTGATCTAGGATCGGTAGTTTCTCATGCGGTGATGGGTTTCATACCGACACGAATTATCGCGTTATTAGGGGTCTGACTTTATCCACCCCCTAGACTCGATATGCAATACTCTTAGATGAACAGACCGGACTGTATGGATATTGTCACTGTCAGGCTCAGTAGGGGTTTCAGGATGAGTTTGCTCATCGGCCTCCCTTTCGCTCAATACCTGGGTAGCCGTTACGTACAGCTAGTGCCGCTGACGTGCTTGTGGTTAAACCCACCGCCAGCGTATTGACGAGTCTTTAGAGTCCCACACAGAGGGTTTCCCTGCTTCGGGCGAAACGATGTAGATGCCGTATGGTTTTACGGCAGGGTTCAATCACATACGTGTACTTGTGCACGTATGATGTTCGGACGGATAATGCTAGTGGCTTTGGTTTAAGCCAGATTCTAGTATTATATTGATGGATTATTTTTGTCTCTTTGTATTCGTATTTTTTGGAATACGGATACAGGTATGTATATACGGATGAGGGGTATTCTTGTAATTTCATTACAAGATACTTCTAGAAGATGCCACCTCATTATTGTTTTAACCATTTATTTTAAATGATTAATGACGTGGAGGATGAGTCATTCTTTGGTATTAAATGAGGCATGGCTTTGTAGATGACTCATGGTGACACTATTCTTGCATGCTTGATTTATTGTAAGTGTTGTGAGGATTTTTCTCACTTGATGCTTCATGCTCACAACACTTAGTCATTTTTCCTTTCTTGAGTTGCTACACTCTCATCCTCATACTTCATCTTCTACCTCCACCCATCATGTCTCATGTGTTGAGAAACATTGGGTGATTAGAGATAACTTAATCCATCATTAGTTTCTACATCTCCTAGGCTATCAAGTTTACCAAACTAGATACCCTAGTTACCTCGGTTATGAAGTTGAAGTTCATTGCACAAACCTTCGGGTGGATCATCTTCGATGGAGGGAGACCGGCGACCAAGCTTGATCAAGGAAGCCACTAGGACCTTGGGATGAAGGTTTAAGACCGAAGGACACGGATCAACTCGGTATAACCATTCCTAACTCTTTATATTGCTTGCTAGTATAGGCTTTAGGGTAGATCCGGGCATCGGGTTGTGGTAGCACCGGTTTAGTAAATTTTTGTTCCGCATTTGGCCACGGTTTGATGGCCGGGGCGCTGCCGTAACCCAACAGGGTATTGGACCCAATACACTGATCTGGAAACTCGGAATTAGGAACATGTCCTACCACACTACTACCATGCCAGTCTTGAACCATAGTTTATCGACTTCTTGTTTATTGAATCATGTTTCCGTTGCTAATCCTTTTCAGTGTTCTTGGTTTCAGAATCATGGCACATAGAGATTTTCTGTCATACTAGAGGCGTGTAGATAACGCCACATTATTTGGAGTCGTATGTGGTATGTTCGAAAATAAGAAGTGTCAAACTGAGATGAATCAACGGCAGGCCGAAACTTTCCAAGAGGGTCTGAAAGCGGTCCAATAGATTGTTGTCACAGCAGCTGAGAGGGCAGCAGCTCCCAGACCAACACAGCGTGAGGACACCGTGGCAGACTTCAGGAAGCTCGGTCCGTCCATATTTACAGGATTGGAGGTACCATTGCCAGCGGAGCAATGGTTAGTGGATACAGCTTGCTTGTTGCCGCACAAATTTCAGATGAGAAAATGGTGGATGTAGTACGCATGCAATTGGTAGATTATGCTCGCGAGTGGTGGCTTGTCGAGGAGATCCGTTTGACCAAGCCGATCAGCTGGGTGACTTTTTCGCGAAGATTCTTAGAGAAGTTCTTTCCGTAATCTGCTTAGGAGGAAATGGAAGAGAAGTTCATTAGCTTGAAGCAGAATGGCGGATCAGTTCATACATATGCGGCTGAGTGGACTCGGCTTAGTCGATTTGCGGGACCTTTAGTTGCCAATGAGGCAGATAGGGCAAGGCGGTTTATGCGTAGTTTGGATGTGTAGATTCAGAGACACATCATATCATTGGGATTGACCACCTTCTCCCAAGTTCTCAAGGTGGCTATGGAACAGCAGAGTTTATCGGTAAAAGTAAAAGGTAATCAACAGTAAGAGGTTGTAGTGCAGAAGACTGCGTTTGCACCAAACAGAGCTCATGTACATAGAGGCATTCCGGTAAACAAATGGGGGATAGTGCCTATGAAGAAGCATTTTGTATCAGATTAGAAAAAGGCTGTGATTTGTGACTTCTGCCGTCTACCCGGTCACACGTAGAAAGTGTGTCAAAGGAGGCTCGGACTTTGTCTAGTTTGTGGATCAGCTGACCATACCATTAATATGTGCCCTTCGAGATTATGATTGAAAGATGATGTTCAAAAACCACCGCAGAAATAGACTTATGGGCAGAAACAGATTATTCAGAGGCCTAATCAGGCACGGGCCCTCACCTTGATGGCCAACGAGGCCAAAGCATCAGACGATATTGTTTCAGGTATCCTACTTGTTTATAAGTTTCCCACATTAGCATTGTTCGATTCTGGTGCATCTTATGTCGTCCAAGTTTATTAGTGCACACTCTATCCCACACACGGTCTTGTCTACCTTTTAGTCTATTCGGGGAGCAAAGAAGAGTATGAAGGACACTTGAGGATCGTGATGTAACCATTGAGACAGGAAAAGTTTTATGCTAAGATGGGTAAGTGCGAGTTTTGGCTCGAAGAGGTGAAGTTTTTGGGTCATGTTGTATCCAGAGATGGAATTGCAATCGACCCCGAAAAGATTGCAGCTATTCATTGTTGGAGATAGTGCCCTCATAGTCAATTATTGGATCGCAGGTACGTGATTGCAATGATTGCGGAGGACCTATACCGGTAGGACAGTCTTACTCGAGATGATAGTGTGCTATCTGGTTTGCCTTTATCAGTCGTGTACATGTTCAGGTGACTGATTGCATGTTACACTTTGATAGAGCCCTTAGGATCTTGCTTTACTACCAACAGTATGATGGCGATCATATACGTGAGAGTTGGGTAGTTTATATGCATATCCTTAATTGTGGTCCCTAGTCGTGGGAGTTTCGAGACAGGGCATCGATACTCCGGAGTAGACTAGTGTGTACAGTCGAGACCCCGACGAGGGGCGGTGGCCGGTCTCACAAGCCACTGGTGTCAGTTGGATCACCTAAGATGTATACAGGTGCTCATTGGGTTATGAGTACACCGGACAGGACTCGCCGGGAATCTGCTAGTTAGTACTATACCTATCGTCAGATAGCAGTTCCCTGGTGACATGTGTACAGGTTAGTTCATCGACCTGAGGTCGTCATTTGTCTCGTGTGAGTTCCCACTGTGCTTTGATTTCTACCCTACCACGGCTCAAAGGAGTCGTGCAAACAGGTAGCTTTTGGGTACAGTCCCGAGCCATATGGAGGCACGTGAGCGGATCGGCAGGGGATTCGTCTCTCCCGGTATTGGGGGCGAGGTCGTGCTGTGTCTAGGAGAGCCATTACACATAGTCCATGGCCATGGCAGGAGATTTACTGGTAGGTACTCCAGTAGTATCTCAGGGTGTTATTGGGCTACACTCCGACACGACTTATACTGCTATTGGGGTCTGACGTTACTAGCCCCCTAGGCGGATATGCGATACTCATTGACGAACGGACCGGACTGTATATACATTGTCACTGTTAGGCTCAGTAGGGTTTTCGGAGGAGTTCGCTCATCGGTCTCCCTTGAGTTCGCTCCTCGGCCTCCCTTGAGGTCAGTCCATGGGCAGCCGTTACGCATAGCTAGTGCCGCTGACGGTTTGTGGTTAAACCCACTGCCAGGGTACTGACGAGTCATTAGAGTTCCCCACAGACAGTTTCCCAAGTTCGGGCGAAACGTTGTAGAGGCCGTATGGTTTTATGGCAGGGTTCGGAAAATGCACGTGCGTTTACGCACGTGTTATTTTTCGGGCAGATAATACTGGTCGGCTTTGGTTTAAGCCGGATCCGAGTATTATATTGAGTAGGTATAATATCTTTGTCTTAGTTGCATTTGTATTCGGTCGTAATACAAATGCGGGTATTTTTATACAGTTTCGGGGTTATCCTGAAAGTCGTTTCAGGATCACTTTTGGAAGTTGCCAGTTTCCAGTTTTCTATCAGCCGTCTTTTAACATTCGGTTAAAAACGGATTTATCTTTTCTTGGATGAGAGTGAGTCGTGCTTCTAGAAGCTTCTAGAAGGTTCTAGAAATGGAGAGGTGTCTTGTGACTCATGCTTTGATTTCTAAACATTCTTGTTTTCCTTAAGATATTCTTTTGCATTCACATTATGATATTTTCTTAAGGTCACCCTCTTTGCTCCTACGGTCACCTCCTCCTCCTTATAAGAGGCCGGCCCCCTCTCTCTCCTCACACGGGCTCTCACTTGATAGTTTCTCATGGTTGTAAAAAGATATGATAGTATTTGGGGTGCATGGAATTTTACAGTTCATTTCATTCCATCACCCGATTTCCACGGCAACTTCATTAACCGATCGTCCACGGATTTGGACGAAGTGAGACAAAGTCATCTACTCATTCTCTACATCATTCTTGGTCGTCTCTTTTAGCAAACTTGACGATCGAGTTGCCTCAAGTCAGAGGCGGGAGCCCGTTTAAAGAATCGGTGATGTGGTGTCACCTCGACGAGGATATCGGAGATCGACGAGATCGGAGCAGCCGCAACGGAGCGTGGGATGATGGTTAAAGAACGAAGGACTCGGATCGTTCGGTATAACCTTTCTACACTCTTTACAGTTTGTTAGTTTAGCAATAATGGCAGATCCGGTTTAAAGTATACGATAGCGCCAGTTAAAAAGTTTTTGTTCCGCATTTGGCGTCTGTAGACTGCCGGGGCGCTAGCGTGGACTTACAGTGGTATCAGAGCCTAACCATTTTGCTATACTAACTTGTGATAACGCGTTTAAAACATCGATCCGACCGGAAATCGAAAATTGCAAAATCCAAGCCTAACAGTTTCTGTCGATTTTAAATGGTCTGATAAAATTATTCTGTATGTCTCAGAAATGTGTGCAGGCTTTTCTAAGAACACGTACCAAATTTGGGCACGTGTCTCCACCAAAGAGCCGCGGAAACGCGGCCAAACCCTTGGTTTGGCCGCGCATCCGCGGCCACGTGGTGAGCTCGTGCTCCCAAATTTTGTCAGTGGGTTCTTCTCTGGAATTTGTTGTTTTTGATAAATATCGTTTTGGCCCAGATTTTGTTACTGTTCACCAGTAAGCAGTGGGGCCCACCTTTTGATATTTGGTCTTTGGTCGATCGAAATTTAAACACGTTAGTTTACAGTGCTTACATTATATCTCCGACCGGGAATGTCATTTGATCGGTAAACCGCGTCTGATTGCTATAGTTCTTTTAGACGGGTTTGCGAACGTGACATTCGCGTTGATGTTCTGTGTTGTGCTGTGATGTTGCGGATTTGTCGTGGTGGATAGCAGTGTGCAATGGTAGTACAGTTTGAGTTTATTTGTACATTTGATATTGCGGGGCGAGCGTCCAACTTGTGGACTGCCGTCACTGCCTGTTGTATAATATTCTTTTGGGGCACGACCAGGTTACGGTCGATGTACCTATTGTACTATTTTTCATTACTGTACTAGGTTTAGCCCCGAGACGGAGTGCACGGATAGCCGGGTTCTGGGGGGCAACGGGTCCGCATCTCATGGCTTTGAGAGGCAGAGGGGTCCCACTCTAGAATTGGCAGACTATTCGCCGCACTCGTAGGGGGTACAGGTTGACCCAAGGAGGGGTGCCCAAGATTACCGGATTCCGTGAAGTGCTGGGTGGTCCATTCACTATGCTGTAGGGGGTTGCCTCGCTTCAGGTTTTGGCGGGTAACTTGCCGCACCCGTAGGGGTCTAGGTTTCATTGCACAGGCTATCCACACGACAGGGGAACGTCGAGTTTCAGCAGCGGCTCTGTGAAACTCGGGGATCCCAAATATCTGTATTGTTCTATGATGCTTATTACTTTTCTGTAATGTTGCATACTATCACGCCTGGAGCGATTATTGTATATTGGTTTATATACTATTAGATGTTGTATATGTTTTACACCCGCGCTAGTCCAGTCCCCGCTCTGTCGTTAGTTAAGTAACCTAACGGGTGATGACGGGACCCAGTGACGAATGCGGATGGCATATACGTACATTTTATTTTCGTTCTTTTCTGGTGTGATTAAATGATGGGACTGCGTTGATTCTGATCAATGCAAAGGAAAACAAACCTGTATACAGTTGTTGGAACAAATTTAAAAAAAGTGTTATTGCAAAGACGTTTTCTTTTGTTATGCATAGCGGTATTCAGTGGAATATCCTGCACCTCATTCGACGGGGCAAGGGCCGATATCCCTTCACCGGGACTGACCCCTTGGACAGAAGTTTGCGTCAGGGTAATAACTTCACTATAGTCGATTACAAGTTGCTTTGCATAGCGGTATTCAGTGGAATATCCTGCACCTCATTCCACGAGGAAAGAGCCGAGATCCCTTTACAGGGAGTAACCTCTTTAGCAAAAGGTTTTCGCCACTATATTTTAAAAAGCTATCAGGTTCCTTCAGCGATATCAAGTTCACTACGCTAAAGGTTTTTCGCCAAAAACCAGCCGTAGCCCTCCGTCGTTTCTTATGGATGGTCAGTAGTATTCAAGCTATGTTTGTTGGCATACGTCAAGGCAAAGTGTTTGGTAGCTGCTGGGTATTCATTTGTTGCATAGATAGATGAGTTGGTTTGGGACAGTCGTATTACCTTGTTGGCATACGTCAAGGGTATGTACGGGTGGGTTCAAATTAACAAGATAATGACGGGCAGAACTTGACATGTGACTTATGATTTGTTGACATACGCCAAGGTCATAAGAGCATGGGGCATAAATGATATCGGGAGTTTCTAAAGAAACTGAAACTTGCCAAGTATGCGCATACCTTCTGGAGTATGAGTAACGTGGATGCATTCCATCACGTTATCATGCGATGAGAGTTGGATCCCGATTCCCGCTGATGAGTTGGTTTACTCTTCGGGTGATCCCGATTAATTCTTCTTTAGGTTTGGAGGAGAATTTGACAGGACAGTGGGAGGTTTCCGGATTAGATAAAGTGATGACCATTCTGATCTAGGTTAGAGTGCATACAGAGTGTTTCTTTTCTCTCTCTCTCTTTGGCAGCGACCTTTGACCGGCCCTAGACTATGACTCAGTGACCAGGTTGACCGAACCTTCTTAAAATACTGGCTTTTGGATTGTCTATGTTGCATAAGTCATTGCCACTCCTTCTTTTACCCTTTGAATTTCTCAGAACACCCGTATTACTACGGATATCCACTTCCATTGGATAGATCCATCGTATGGTTATATACGAACTCGAAGGAACTTCTTCGAGGATGGATCCAGGTTTAGGAGAAATAGAATTGGTTTATTCAGTTGTCTTTTATTATCACCTTCTCTCAGGTTGCGAGAGCTCCTTGGTTTAGGAGAGTACACCTATTACGCCTATTGGATAGTCTTATTCCAAACCATAGGCTGGTGCCGAAAGGTAGGGAATGAAGAAAACCAATTAGCCTAAGTAGGGTGTGCAGAAGGTAATATGTAAAGACAAAATAAAGGGATTAGAAAGAGGGCAAAGTAAATTGCGACTGATATCATTCACGACCAAAACCGCGTACTTCATCGCCACTCCTATTTCACCTTTAAAAGAATAAGGTATTATTCAGTTGTCTTTTATCATCACCTTCTCTCGAGATGCGAGTACTCCTTGGTTTAGGAGGGTACACCTATTATGCTTACTGGATAGTCTTCTTCCAAACCATAGGCTGGTGCCGAACGGTAGGGAAGGAAGAAAACCATTTAGCCTAACGATGGTGTACCGAAGGTAACGACTAAAGACAAATAATGGGATTTGGAGAGATGGCAATAAAATATACGGTTGAAGTCATGAATTGGATTATGAAAGAGGCATTGCTATGAATACCAGGATACCCCTACGAAACATTTTCATGTTTCAGTGCATTGTTAAAGAAAAACTGTTTTCCCGATTAGACACTTACTCCAAGGGTATGTATTTACCAGGTTTCATTCTCATATCTGTATGGTTTTACAGATGATGAGTGGGAGTAAGATATTGGGAATTAGGTGATCATCCTCATTATATCGAAATTCGTTGCAATTGATGATATTTGAGGAAATCGCCAGGGTACAGTTTTCAACCTACGACGCACAGGTTTTGAGTTGTTTAACTCAGCGGACTTATACAGAGTATTGTATGTTGTCCAGTGTCCATCAGGACAAAGGGGTAGGTCCTCGTACTATGTTCTGTTTACTTATGACTTCTCTAGTATTTAGACAAGTGTTTCGGAGAAATACAAGGTCTAAGTTTTGAGAAGATTTGGGTATAAGAATAAAGTAGAGAACCAGGTATCACAAGTATCGGGATTCTTCAAAGAGATCGAAGATGTAGATTCTTGTGATTGGTATTCAGATGATAGTGATGGTTTTGAGAAACGTGTTTCTCTTTCAGGTTGCTCATAATTGGATGGATTCCTAAGTTGAGTAATGTTGATTAGCCTCTTTCCATTAAGTTGATATGCACTGGAGACAGCTGCATGATTTGAATCTGGTTCCAATTAAATAAGTGCCAAAGTTTCTATATTGGATATAGAATAGTTCGTACTTTAAAAGATATTAAGGTACGGGGAGTTGTCCAGCTTATGCTTAAAACCAGACTCTGGATAACTCAGGGCACGGTTCTGTAATGGTTGTTTGCGGGTTGACCCTGGCTATGACGAGGGTTGATATTCTACCATTTGGAAGATCAATAGTGATATTGTTCTTGATTCGCCACAGTTTTAGTAAAAATGGATCTTTTTCAGAAAACAGTAGTGGGAGTATGGTAGAACTGGAAGTGATTCCAGAACCGCAAACGATTACGGAAAATTTAATAGGACCTATATATTCAATCAGGTTTGACATTCCAATAGCCACTCCGCAGGTATGGTAGGTAACCTCAGACGCCCGAGAGGTACTTCGGTAGCCTCAGAGACGGTGACAGGGAGGTTCTTATCTACCAAGAATTGACACTACTGTTGTTCCAGGATATGAGACCCAATAGGAGGGTTGTCATAGTCAGTGGGAGCAGCGGAAGCATAGTGGACAAGATGCTTATATCTATTTATAGACTTGAGCAGTTATAGCGGAGATAGATCATCTAATTTTGATGTGACAGTCATGGGTTTGACTTCAATCAGAATAAGGGATGGATCTGTTAAGATGGTAGTAGGGTGTGATGTCATGGTATCTGGATGACATACACAGAGTAGGAAGTAAAATTCCTATACTACGATCGGTATTACTATGGTCGTCACACAGTTGTTTCTCCAGACAGGATATGGATATAATATTTGACATTCTGGTTTCTAGATCTATGGTTTTAGATCTGGATTTGGGTAGTTTCCCAATGTGGGTACTTTGACAGATATTCTAATGGTTTTTGGAATAGTTGACTCCTAGCATGGTGGTGTACCTGCAGGTGATGGAGTCACCCTCTCTAAAGGTGTCGTATAGACTAAAGGGGAGAGGGATGTGCATGATTGGCAGATCACTTGCTTAGGCAATTGAGTCAATCATGAGATGTCAAGTACCACACCAGATGTTGTTTTTGCACTAGATGCAATGAGTTTGTATTAATCCAATCCTGGAGAAACATAAGGAAGCAGTTTTAGAACATAAGTACATGTTCTACGGATTTGATGACGGCAGCCTCCTTCGGGAGACGATTATCATTCCAGGCTTCAAAGGTGACGTGGATGACAGAGTGACTGTCAGAGTTTTAGTTTTTCCCTCTGACGAAGAGGGACAGTATTATGGACAGGTGGTCCAAGAGGATACTGTGGGAAGCAAGGTGCCCGATACTGATTAGGTTCAGTGATCGATTCAGTCTAAGAAGTTTGGATATGGAGTTCATTTATGAACTAAGGTCCCATCAGATATCCAGACATGTTCTAAGACAGGTATTACTCAATTCGGGAGATGGTTTTCTCCGCGAACTTGAGATTAAGAGAGATATAGAAAGATACTTCTAGGCGGATCCACTCACTGAGGCTATTTCTCGAACACAATAGTTTTACAAACGGGCTTTGTGAAACTGATTAGTAGAGGAGTTGGATGTTCGGTTTCACACGGGCTGTGAGTAGTCGACATCGCAATATTAGCCTTGAGTGCAAGTGGGAGATTGTTGGAGATAGTGCCCTCATAGTCAATTATTGGATCGCAGGTACGTGATTGCAATGATTGCGGAGGACCTATACCGGTAGGACAGTCTTACTCGAGATGATAGTGTGCTATCTGGTTTGCCTTTATCAGTCGTGTACATGTTCAGGTGACTGATTGCATGTTACACTTTGATAGAGCCCTTAGGATCTTGCTTTACTACCAACAGTATGATGGCGATCATATACGTGAGAGTTGGGTAGTTTATATGCATATCCTTAATTGTGGTCCCTAGTCGTGGGAGTTTCGAGACAGGGCATCGATACTCCGGAGTAGACTAGTGTGTACAGTCGAGACCCCGACGAGGGGCGGTGGCCGGTCTCACAAGCCACTGGTGTCAGTTGGATCACCTAAGATGTATACAGGTGCTCATTGGGTTATGAGTACACCGGACAGGACTCGCCGGGAATCTGCTAGTTAGTACTATACCTATCGTCAGATAGCAGTTCCCTGGTGACATGTGTACAGGTTAGTTCATCGACCTGAGGTCGTCATTTGTCTCGTGTGAGTTCCCACTGTGCTTTGATTTCTACCCTACCACGGCTCAAAGGAGTCGTGCAAACAGGTAGCTTTTGGGTACAGTCCCGAGCCATATGGAGGCACGTGAGCGGATCGGCAGGGGATTCGTCTCTCCCGGTATTGGGGGCGAGGTCGTGCTGTGTCTAGGAGAGCCATTACACATAGTCCATGGCCATGGCAGGAGATTTACTGGTAGGTACTCCAGTAGTATCTCAGGGTGTTATTGGGCTACACTCCGACACGACTTATACTGCTATTGGGGTCTGACGTTACTAGCCCCCTAGGCGGATATGCGATACTCATTGACGAACGGACCGGACTGTATATACATTGTCACTGTTAGGCTCAGTAGGGTTTTCGGAGGAGTTCGCTCATCGGTCTCCCTTGAGTTCGCTCCTCGGCCTCCCTTGAGGTCAGTCCATGGGCAGCCGTTACGCATAGCTAGTGCCGCTGACGGTTTGTGGTTAAACCCACTGCCAGGGTACTGACGAGTCATTAGAGTTCCCCACAGACAGTTTCCCAAGTTCGGGCGAAACGTTGTAGAGGCCGTATGGTTTTATGGCAGGGTTCGGAAAATGCACGTGCGTTTACGCACGTGTTATTTTTCGGGCAGATAATACTGGTCGGCTTTGGTTTAAGCCGGATCCGAGTATTATATTGAGTAGGTATAATATCTTTGTCTTAGTTGCATTTGTATTCGGTCGTAATACAAATGCGGGTATTTTTATACAGTTTCGGGGTTATCCTGAAAGTCGTTTCAGGATCACTTTTGGAAGTTGCCAGTTTCCAGTTTTCTATCAGCCGTCTTTTAACATTCGGTTAAAAACGGATTTATCTTTTCTTGGATGAGAGTGAGTCGTGCTTCTAGAAGCTTCTAGAAGGTTCTAGAAATGGAGAGGTGTCTTGTGACTCATGCTTTGATTTCTAAACATTCTTGTTTTCCTTAAGATATTCTTTTGCATTCACATTATGATATTTTCTTAAGGTCACCCTCTTTGCTCCTACGGTCACCTCCTCCTCCTTATAAGAGGCCGGCCCCCTCTCTCTCCTCACACGGGCTCTCACTTGATAGTTTCTCATGGTTGTAAAAAGATATGATAGTATTTGGGGTGCATGGAATTTTACAGTTCATTTCATTCCATCACCCGATTTCCACGGCAACTTCATTAACCGATCGTCCACGGATTTGGACGAAGTGAGACAAAGTCATCTACTCATTCTCTACATCATTCTTGGTCGTCTCTTTTAGCAAACTTGACGATCGAGTTGCCTCAAGTCAGAGGCGGGAGCCCGTTTAAAGAATCGGTGATGTGGTGTCACCTCGACGAGGATATCGGAGATCGACGAGATCGGAGCAGCCGCAACGGAGCGTGGGATGATGGTTAAAGAACGAAGGACTCGGATCGTTCGGTATAACCTTTCTACACTCTTTACAGTTTGTTAGTTTAGCAATAATGGCAGATCCGGTTTAAAGTATACGATAGCGCCAGTTAAAAAGTTTTTGTTCCGCATTTGGCGTCTGTAGACTGCCGGGGCGCTAGCGTGGACTTACAGTGGTATCAGAGCCTAACCATTTTGCTATACTAACTTGTGCTAACGCGTTTAAAACATCGATCCGACCGGAAATCGAAAATTGCAAAATCCAAGCCTAACAGTTTCTGTCGATTTTAAATGGTCTGATAAAATTATTCTGTATGTCTCAGAAATGTGTGCAGGCTTTTCTAAGAACACGTACCAAATTTGGGCACGTGTCTCCACCAAAGAGCCGCGGAAACGCGGCCAAACCCTTGGTTTGGCCGCGCATCCGCGGCCACGTGGTGAGCTCGTGCTCCCAAATTTTGTCAGTGGGTTCTTCTCTGGAATTTGTTGTTTTTGATAAATATCGTTTTGGCCCAGATTTTGTTACTGTTCACCAGTAAGCAGTGGGGCCCACCTTTTGATATTTGGTCTTTGGTCGATCGAAATTTAAACACGTTAGTTTACAGTGCTTACATTATATCTCCGACCGGGAATGTCATTTGATCGGTAAACCGCGTCTGATTGCTATAGTTCTTTTAGACGGGTTTGCGAACGTGACATTCGCGTTGATGTTCTGTGTTGTGCTGTGATGTTGCGGATTTGTCGTGGTGGATAGCAGTGTGCAATGGTAGTACAGTTTGAGTTTATTTGTACATTTGATATTGCGGGGCGAGCGTCCAACTTGTGGACTGCCGTCACTGCCTGTTGTATAATATTCTTTTGGGGCACGACCAGGTTACGGTCGATGTACCTATTGTACTATTTTTCATTACTGTACTAGGTTTAGCCCCGAGACGGAGTGCACGGATAGCCGGGTTCTGGGAGGCAACGGGTCCGCATCTCATGGCTTTGAGAGGCAGAGGGGTCCCACTCTAGAATTGGCAGACTATTCGCCGCACTCGTAGGGGGTACAGGTTGACCCAAGGAGGGGTGCCCAAGATTACCGGATTCCGTGAAGTGCTGGGTGGTCCATTCACTATGCTGTAGGAGGTTGCCTCGCTTCAGGTTTTGGCGGGTAACTTGCCGCACCCGTAGGGGTCTAGGTTTCATTGCACAGGCTATCCACACGACAGGGGAACGTCGAGTTTCAGCAGCGGCTCTATGAAACTCGGGGATCCCAGATATCTGTATTGTTCTATGATGCTTATTACTTTTCTGTAATGTTGCATACTATCACGCCTGGAGCGATTATTGTATATTGGTTTATATACTATTAGATGTTGTATATGTTTTACACCCGCGCTAGTCCAGTCCCCGCTCTGTCGTTAGTTAAGTAACCTAACGGGTGATGACGGGACCCAGTGACGAATGCGGATGGCATATACGTACATTTTATTTTCGTTCTTTTCTGGTGTGATTAAATGATGGGACTGCGTTGATTCTGATCAATGCAAAGGAAAACAAACCTGTATACAGTTGTTGGAACAAATTTAAAAAAAGTGTTATTGCAAAGACGTTTTCTTTTGTTATGCATAGCGGTATTCAGTGGAATATCCTGCACCTCATTCGACGGGGCAAGGGCCGATATCCCTTCACCGGGACTGACCCCTTGGACAGAAGTTTGCGTCAGGGTAATAACTTCACTATAGTCGATTACAAGTTGCTTTGCATAGCGGTATTCAGTGGAATATCCTGCACCTCATTCCACGAGGAAAGAGCCGAGATCCCTTTACAGGGAGTAACCTCTTTAGCAAAAGGTTTTCGCCACTATATTTTAAAAAGCTATCAGGTTCCTTCAGCGATATCAAGTTCACTACGCTAAAGGTTTTTCGCCAAAAACCAGCCGTAGCCCTCCGTCGTTTCTTATGGATGGTCAGTAGTATTCAAGCTATGTTTGTTGGCATACGTCAAGGCAAAGTGTTTGGTAGCTGCTGGGTATTCATTTGTTGCATAGATAGATGAGTTGGTTTGGGACAGTCGTATTACCTTGTTGGCATACGTCAAGGGTATGTACGGGTGGGTTCAAATTAACAAGATAATGACGGGCAGAACTTGACATGTGACTTATGATTTGTTGACATACGCCAAGGTCATAAGAGCATGGGGCATAAATGATATCGGGAGTTTCTAAAGAAACTGAAACTTGCCAAGTATGCGCATACCTTCTGGAGTATGAGTAACGTGGATGCATTCCATCACGTTATCATGCGATGAGAGTTGGATCCCGATTCCCGCTGATGAGTTGGTTTACTCTTCGGGTGATCCCGATTAATTCTTCTTTAGGTTTGGAGGAGAATTTGACAGGACAGTGGGAGGTTTCCGGATTAGATAAAGTGATGACCATTCTGATCTAGGTTAGAGTGCACATAGAGTGTTTCTTTTCTCTCTCTCTCTTTGGCAGCGACCTTTGACCGGCCCTAGACTATGACTCAGTGACCAGGTTGACCGAACCTTCTTAAAATACTGGCTTTTGGATTGTCTATGTTGCATAAGTCATTGCCACTCCTTCTTTTACCCTTTGAATTTCTCAGAACACCCGTATTACTACGGATATCCACTTCTATTGGATAGATCCATCGTATGGTTATATACGAACTCGAAGGAACTTCTTCGAGGATGGATCCAGGTTTAGGAGAAATAGAATTGGTTTATTCAGTTGTCTTTTATTATCACCTTCTCTCAGGTTGCGAGAGCTCCTTGGTTTAGGAGAGTACACCTATTACGCCTATTGGATAGTCTTATTCCAAACCATAGGCTGGTGCCGAAAGGTAGGGAATGAAGAAAACCAATTAGCCTAAGTAGGGTGTGCAGAAGGTAATATGTAAAGACAAAATAAAGGGATTAGAAAGAGGGCAAAGTAAATTGCGACTGATATCATTCACGACCAAAACCGCGTACTTCATCGTCACTCCTATTTCACCTTTAAAAGAATAAGGTATTATTCAGTTGTCTTTTATCATCACCTTCTCTCGAGATGCGAGTACTCCTTGGTTTAGGAGGGTACACCTATTATGCTTACTGGATAGTCTTCTTCCAAACCATAGGCTGGTGCCGAACGGTAGGGAAGGAAGAAAACCATTTAGCCTAACGATGGTGTACCGAAGGTAACGACTAAAGACAAATAATGGGATTTGGAGAGATGGCAATAAAATATACGGTTGAAGTCATGAATTGGATTATGAAAGAGGCATTGCTATGAATACCAGGATACCCCTACGAAACATTTTCATGTTTCAGTGCATTGTTAAAGAAAAATTGTTTTCCCGATTAGACACTTACTCCAAGGGTATGTATTTACCAGGTTTCATTCTCATATCTGTATGGTTTTACAGATGATGAGTGGGAGTAAGATATTGGGAATTAGGTGATCATCCTCATTATATCGAAATTCGTTGCAATTGATGATATTTGAGGAAATCGCCAGGGTACAGTTTTCAACCTACGACGCACAGGTTTTGAGTTGTTTAACTCAGCGGACTTATACAGAGTATTGTATGTTGTCCAGTGTCCATCAGGACAAAGGGGTAGGTCCTCGTACTATGTTCTGTTTACTTATGACTTCTCTAGTATTTAGACAAGTGTTTCGGAGAAATACAAGGTCTAAGTTTTGAGAAGATTTGGGTATAAGAATAAAGTAGAGAACCAGGTATCACAAGTATCGGGATTCTTCAAAGAGATCGAAGATGTAGATTCTTGTGATTGGTATTCAGATGATAGTGATGGTTTTGAGAAACGTGTTTCTCTTTCAGGTTGCTCATAATTGGATGGATTCCTAAGTTGAGTAATGTTGATTAGCCTCTTTCCATTAAGTTGATATGCACTGGAGACAGCTGCATGATTTGAATCTGGTTCCAATTAAATAAGTGCCAAAGTTTCTATATTGGATATAGAATAGTTCGTACTTTAAAAGATATTAAGGTACGGGGAGTTGTCCAGCTTATGCTTAAAACCAGACTCTGGATAACTCAGGGCACGGTTCTGTAATGGTTGTTTGCGGGTTGACCCTGGCTATGACGAGGGTTGATATTCTACCATTTGGAAGATCAATAGTGATATTGTTCTTGATTCGCCACAGTTTTAGTAAAAATGGATCTTTTTCAGAAAACAGTAGTGGGAGTATGGTAGAACTGGAAGTGATTCCAGAACCGCAAACGATTACGGAAAATTTAATAGGACCTATATATTCAATCAGGTTTGACATTCCAATAGCCACTCCGCAGGTATGGTAGGTAACCTCAGACGCCCGAGAGGTACTTCGGTAGCCTCAGAGACGGTGACAGGGAGGTTCTTATCTACCAAGAATTGACACTACTGTTGTTCCAGGATATGAGACCCAATAGGAGGGTTGTCATAGTCAGTGGGAGCAGCGGAAGCATAGTGGGCAAGATGCTTATATCTATTTATAGACTTGAGCAGTTATAGCGGAGATAGATCATCTAATTTTGATGTGACAGTCATGGGTTTGACTTCAATCAGAATAAGGGATGGATCTGTTAAGATGGTAGTAGGGTGTGATGTCATGGTATCTGGATGACATACACAGAGTAGGAAGTAAAATTCCTATACTACGATCGGTATTACTATGGTCGTCACACAGTTGTTTCTCCAGACAGGATATGGATATAATATTTGACATTCTGGTTTCTAGATCTATGGTTTTAGATCTGGATTTGGGTAGTTTCCCAATGTGGGTACTTTGACAGATATTCTAATGGTTTTTGGAATAGTTGACTCCTAGCATGGTGGTGTACCTGCAGGTGATGGAGTCACCCTCTCTAAAGGTGTCGTATAGACTAAAGGGGAGAGGGATGTGCATGATTGGCAGATCACTTGCTTAGGCAATTGAGTCAATCATGAGATGTCAAGTACCACACCAGATGTTGTTTTTGCACTAGATGCAATGAGTTTGTATTAATCCAATCCTGGAGAAACATAAGGAAGCAGTTTTAGAACATAAGTACATGTTCTACGGATTTGATGACGACAGCCTCCTTCGGGAGACGATTATCATTCCAGGCTTCAAAGGTGACGTGGATGACAGAGTGACTGTCAGAGTTTTAGTTTTTCCCTCTGACGAAGAGGGACAGTATTATGGACAGGTGGTCCAAGAGGATACTGTGGGAAGCAAGGTGCCCGATACTGATTAGGTTCAGTGATCGATTCAGTCTAAGAAGTTTGGATATGGAGTTCATTTATGAACTAAGGTCCCATCAGATATCCAGACATGTTCTAAGACAGGTATTACTCAATTCGGGAGATGGTTTTCTCCGCGAACTTGAGATTAAGAGAGATATAGAAAGATACTTCTAGGCGGATCCACTCACTGAGGCTATTTCTCGAACACAATAGTTTTACAAACGGGCTTTGTGAAACTGATTAGTAGAGGAGTTGGATGTTCGGTTTCACACGGGCTGTGAGTAGTCGACATCGCAATATTAGCCTTGAGTGCAAGTGGGAGATTGTTGGAGATAGTGCCCTCATAGTCAATTATTGGATCGCAGGTACGTGATTGCAATGATTGCGGAGGACCTATACCGGTAGGACAGTCTTACTCGAGATGATAGTGTGCTATCTGGTTTGCCTTTATCAGTCGTGTACATGTTCAGGTGACTGATTGCATGTTACACTTTGATAGAGCCCTTAGGATCTTGCTTTACTACCAACAGTATGATGGCGATCATATACGTGAGAGTTGGGTAGTTTATATGCATATCCTTAATTGTGGTCCCTAGTCGTGGGAGTTTCGAGACAGGGCATCGATACTCCGGAGTAGACTAGTGTGTACAGTCGAGACCCCGACGAGGGGCGGTGGCCGGTCTCACAAGCCACTGGTGTCAGTTGGATCACCTAAGATGTATACAGGTGCTCATTGGGTTATGAGTACACCGGACAGGACTCGCCGGGAATCTGCTAGTTAGTACTATACCTATCGTCAGATAGCAGTTCCCTGGTGACATGTGTACAGGTTAGTTCATCGACCTGAGGTCGTCATTTGTCTCGTGTGAGTTCCCACTGTGCTTTGATTTCTACCCTACCACGGCTCAAAGGAGTCGTGCAAACAGGTAGCTTTTGGGTACAGTCCCGAGCCATATGGAGGCACGTGAGCGGATCGGCAGGGGATTCGTCTCTCCCGGTATTGGGGGCGAGGTCGTGCTGTGTCTAGGAGAGCCATTACACATAGTCCATGGCCATGGCAGGAGATTTACTGGTAGGTACTCCAGTAGTATCTCAGGGTGTTATTGGGCTACACTCCGACACGACTTATACTGCTATTGGGGTCTGACGTTACTAGCCCCCTAGGCGGATATGCGATACTCATTGACGAACGGACCGGACTGTATATACATTGTCACTGTTAGGCTCAGTAGGGTTTTCGGAGGAGTTCGCTCATCGGTCTCCCTTGAGTTCGCTCCTCGGCCTCCCTTGAGGTCAGTCCATGGGCAGCCGTTACGCATAGCTAGTGCCGCTGACGGTTTGTGGTTAAACCCACTGCCAGGGTACTGACGAGTCATTAGAGTTCCCCACAGACAGTTTCCCAAGTTCGGGCGAAACGTTGTAGAGGCCGTATGGTTTTATGGCAGGGTTCGGAAAATGCACGTGCGTTTACGCACGTGTTATTTTTCGGGCAGATAATACTGGTCGGCTTTGGTTTAAGCCGGATCCGAGTATTATATTGAGTAGGTATAATATCTTTGTCTTAGTTGCATTTGTATTCGGTCGTAATACAAATGCGGGTATTTTTATACAGTTTCGGGGTTATCCTGAAAGTCGTTTCAGGATCACTTTTGGAAGTTGCCAGTTTCCAGTTTTCTATCAGCCGTCTTTTAACATTCGGTTAAAAACGGATTTATCTTTTCTTGGATGAGAGTGAGTCGTGCTTCTAGAAGCTTCTAGAAGGTTCTAGAAATGGAGAGGTGTCTTGTGACTCATGCTTTGATTTCTAAACATTCTTGTTTTCCTTAAGATATTCTTTTGCATTCACATTATGATATTTTCTTAAGGTCACCCTCTTTGCTCCTACGGTCACCTCCTCCTCCTTATAAGAGGTCGGCCCCCTCTCTCTCCTCACACGGGCTCTCATTTGATAGTTTCTCATGGTTGTAAAAAGATATGATAGTATTTGGGGTGCATGGAATTTTACAGTTCATTTCATTCCATCACCCGATTTCCACGGCAACTTCATTAACCGATCGTCCACGGATTTGGACGAAGTGAGACAAAGTCATCTACTCATTCTCTACATCATTCTTGGTCATCTCTTTTAACAAACTTGACGATCGAGTTGCCTCAAGTCAGAGGCGGGAGCCCGTTTAAAGAATCGGTGATGTGGTGTCACCTCGACGAGGATATCGGAGATCGACGAGATCGGAGCAGCCGCAACGGAGCGTGGGATGATGGTTAAAGAACGAAGGACTCGGATCGTTCGGTATAACCTTTCTACACTCTTTACAGTTTGTTAGTTTAGCAATAATGGCAGATCCGGTTTAAAGTATACGATAGCGCCAGTTAAAAAGTTTTTGTTCCGCATTTGGCGTCTGTAGACTGCCGGGGCGCTAGCGTGGACTTACAGTGGTATCAGAGCCTAACCATTTTGCTATACTAACTTGTGCTAACGCGTTTAAAACATCGATCCGACCGGAAATCGAAAATTGCAAAATCCAAGCCTAACAGTTTCTGTCGATTTTAAATGGTCTGATAAAATTATTCTGTATGTCTCAGAAATGTGTGCAGGCTTTTCTAAGAACACGTACCAAATTTGGGCACGTGTCTCCACCAAAGAGCCGCGGAAACGCGGCCAAACCCTTGGTTTGGCCGCGCATCCGCGGCCACGTGGTGAGCTCGTGCTCCCAAATTTTGTCAGTGGGTTCTTCTCTGGAATTTGTTGTTTTTGATAAATATCGTTTTGGCCCAGATTTTGTTACTGTTCACCAGTAAGCAGTGGGGCCCACCTTTTGATATTTGGTCTTTGGTCGATCGAAATTTAAACACGTTAGTTTACAGTGCTTACATTATATCTCCGACCGGGAATGTCATTTGATCGGTAAACCGCGTCTGATTGCTATAGTTCTTTTAGACGGGTTTGCGAACGTGACATTCGCGTTGATGTTCTGTGTTGTGCTGTGATGTTGCGGATTTGTCGTGGTGGATAGCAGTGTGCAATGATAGTACAGTTTGAGTTTATTTGTACATTTGATATTGCGGGGCGAGCGTCCAACTTGTGGACTGCCGTCACTGCCTGTTGTATAATATTCTTTTGGGGCACGACCAGGTTACGGTCGATGTACCTATTGTACTATTTTTCATTACTGTACTAGGTTTAGCCCCGAGACGGAGTGCACGGATAGCCGGGTTCTGGGGGGCAACGGGTCCGCATCTCATGGCTTTGAGAGGCAGAGGAGTCCCACTCTAGAATTGGCAGACTATTCGCTGCACTCGTAGGGGGTACAGGTTGACCCAAGGAGGGGTGCCCAAGATTACCGGATTCCGTGAAGTGCTGGGTGGTCCATTCACTATGCTGTAGGGGGTTGCCTCGCTTCAGGTTTTGGCGGGTAACTTGCCGCACCCGTAGGGGTCTAGGTTTCATTGCACAGGCTATCCACACGACAGGGGAACGTCGAGTTTCAGCAGCGGCTCTGTGAAACTCGGGGATCCTAGATATCGGTATTGTTCTATGATGCTTATTACTTTTCTGTAATGTTGCATACTATCACGCCTGGAGCGATTATTGTATATTGGTTTATATACTATTAGATGTTGTATATGTTTTACACCCGCGCTAGTCCAGTCCCCGCTCTGTCGTTAGTTAAGTAACCTAACGGGTGATGACGGGACCCAGTGACGAATGCGGATGGCATATACGTACATTTTATTTTCGTTCTTTTCTGGTGTGATTAAATAATGGGACTGCGTTGATTCTGATCAATGCAAAGGAAAACAAACCTGTATACAGTTGTTGGAACAAATTTAAAAAAAGTGTTATTGCAAAGACGTTTTCTTTTGTTATGCATAGCGGTATTCAGTGGAATATCCTGCACCTCATTCGACGGGGCAAGGGCCGATATCCCTTCACCGGGACTGACCCCTTGGACAGAAGTTTGCGTCAGGGTAATAACTTCACTATAGTCGATTACAAGTTGCTTTGCATAGCGGTATTCAGTGGAATATCCGGCACCTCATTCCACGAGGAAAGAGCCGAGATCCCTTTACAGGGAGTAACCTCTTTAGCAAAAGGTTTTCGCCACTATATTTTAAAAAGCTATCAGGTTCCTTCAGCGATATCAAGTTCACTACGCTAAAGGTTTTTCGCCAAAAACCAGCCGTAGCCCTCCGTCGTTTCTTATGGATGGTCAGTAGTATTCAAGCTATGTTTGTTGGCATACGTCAAGGCATAGTGTTTGGTAGCTGCTGGGTATTCATTTGTTGCATAGATAGATGAGTTGGTTTGGGACAGTCGTATTACCTTGTTGGCATACGTCAAGGGTATGTACGGGTGGGTTCAAATTAACAAGATAATGACGGGCAGAACTTGACATGTGACTTATGATTTGTTGACATACGCCAAGGTCATAAGAGCATGGGGCATAAATGATATCGGGAGTTTCTAAAGAAACTGAAACTTGCCAAGTATGCGCATACCTTCTGGAGTATGAGTAACGTGGATGCATTCCATCACGTTATCATGCGATGAGAGTTGGATCCCGATTCCCGCTGATGAGTTGGTTTACTCTTCGGGTGATCCCGATTAATTCTTCTTTAGGTTTGGAGGAGAATTTGACAGGACAGTGGGAGGTTTCCGGATTAGATAAAGTGATGACCATTCTGATCTAGGTTAGAGTGCACACAGAGTGTTTCTTTTCTCTCTCTCTCTTTGGCAGCGACCTTTGACCGGCCCTAGACTATGACTCAGTGACCAGGTTGACCGAACCTTCTTAAAATACTGGCTTTTGGATTGTCTATGTTGCATAAGTCATTGCCACTCCTTCTTTTACCCTTTGAATTTCTCAGAACACCCGTATTACTACGGATATCCACTTCCATTGGATAGATCCATCGTATGGTTATATACGAACTCGAAGGAACTTCTTCGAGGATGGATCCAGGTTTAGGAGAAATAGAATTGGTTTATTCAGTTGTCTTTTATTATCACCTTCTCTCAGGTTGCGAGAGCTCCTTGGTTTAGGAGAGTACACCTATTACGCCTATTGGATAGTCTTATTCCAAACCATAGGCTGGTGCCGAAAGGTAGGGAATGAAGAAAACCAATTAGCCTAAGTAGGGTGTGCAGAAGGTAATATGTAAAGACAAAATAAAGGGATTAGAAAGAGGGCAAAGTAAATTGCGACTGATATCATTCACGACCAAAATCGCGTACTTCATCGCCACTCCTATTTCACCTTTAAAAGAATAAGGTATTATTCAGTTGTCTTTTATCATCACCTTCTCTCGGGATGCGAGTACTCCTTGGTTTAGTACGTGTTCACACAGAAAGAGCTCAACATGAGGCAGCGTAGATGGTTGGAGCTGATGGTTGACTATGATCTTGACTTAAAATACCATCCGGGGAAAGTTGATGTAGCACCGGACGGTTTAAGTCGGTTGCCAGCGATACGGATGTTGATTGCATAGTGGGAGATTATAACTGATCATCAAAGGTTCGAGTTGGAAATTGTACTACCAGATTCTTTGGGACAGTTGATGTAGGTTCAAGTACGTTCATTTTTTATCGATAGCATTAAGATAGCACAGTCACATGACTCTAGATTGCAGAATTTTCGAGGACAAGTGGAAGCGGACTTAAAACAGATTTGTTGATTCATGAAGATGGCTCATTAAGATATGGAAGTCGTTTGTGTGTGCCTAAAGGAAATGTTCATGAAGAAGTCATGAAGGAAGCTCATAGTTCCGCATATTCAATACATCCAAAAGGCGCGAAGATGTATAGAGATTTGTGACAACATTTCTGGTGGGAAGGCATGAAAAAGGAGATTACTCACTACGTATCGAGGTGCTTGGTATGTCAATAAGTCAAGGCTGAATATCAAATGGTAGCTGGTTTGTTGCAACAATTTCCGATTCCTCAATGGAAATGAGAACATATAACCATGGATTTCGTGACAGCCTTACCACGGAGTCCAAAGGGCAATAACGTAGTTTCAGTGATTGTCGATCGATTGACCAAGACAACTCATTTCATACAATTCCAAGTTGGTCAGTCAACGGAGGCGTTGACAGAGCAGTACATGCAGGAGATTGTGAAATTGCACAGAGTACCAGTTAGTATCATTTCTGATCATGTTACTCGGTTCTTATCACACTTTTGGCGGAGTCTAAAGAAGAGTTTGGGAACTCGTTTGAAATTTAGTATGGCTTATCATCCTCAGAAGGACGGACAGTCCAAGAGGATGATCCAAACTCTTAAAGATATGTTGAGAGCGTGCATGTTAGACTTCAAGGGTTCATCGGAGGATCATTTGCATTTAGTAGATTTTTCTTAAAATAACAGCTTTCAGGAGACTATGCAGATGGCTCCATTTGAAGCATTGTACGGTCATAAGTGTCTTTCGCCTGTCTGTTGGGACGATATTGGAGAAAGAAAATTATTGGGGTCGGATATCATTGTGCAAACCGTGTAGAAAGTTAGCTTGATCCACGATGATATGAAGGTGGCACAGGATCGACAGAAAAGTTGGGCTGATACTGGAAGAAGACCTTTGGAGTTTGTTGTTGGTGACTTTGTGTTCTTGAAGATATCACCGATAAGGGGAGTAATCCGATTTCGTAGTCGAGGCAAACTTAGTCTTCGATTCGTGGGGCCTTTCGATATCATTGAGCGTGTTGGAGAGGTGGCTTGTCGATTAGCTCTACCACCATCCTTGGCAGGTGTACATAACGTGTTTCATGTATCTCAACTCCGTAAGTATGTTCGAGATGAGACGCACGTTCTTGATCAGTCGAAATTGACAGTGAGAGAAAATTTAACTTATAAAAAGCAACCGATGGAGATTGTGGATCGACAAGAAAAGCTTCTCAAGAATAGGATGATCCCTATAGTGCTTGTTTTGTGGGGAAACTGTTTTCATGGAGAATCTACTTGGGAACGTAAAGACGAGATTCGACGAAAGTTTCCTTATCTCTTTCCTTAGATCTGTATCTTCTTATCTTTTCCTGTTTCGTGAATTTCGAGAACGAAATTCTTTTGTAGTTGGGTATAATGTAACACCTTAATACGGTTATATGACATTAATTGGTATTTTAACACTTACTTTATATTTCTTCTATTTTGTCATTTTGGGTTGCGAGTGATTCGAATAGTATTAGTAGTTATTTGACTCGACCCGCATGTGTGAAACCCAGTATGATACTAAATTATAACTGATATTTATCAATAAACTGAATCTATATGAATATATATATATATATATATATATATATATATATATATATATTTTAATATTTTAGTAGCCACATGTTAAGAATAAGTTATATTTTGTTAACTGTCATCATATGGTTGTCATCCTATATCTTATTTTACTCTTATCATTTACGTTTAAATCTCAAGATATCTAATATTAAATATTTACTAAATCTAGATATATTTTTAGAATTCTTTTAAATTTTAAATTAGGGGTATAAGTTATTTAAAATATATTATTGCATTATGCTTGAGAAGTTTACATATGCGAATTATTTTCTAAAATATATTTTTGATGAGATTTTGGTGGAGATTGGTTGTAATTTGATATTATTTATATACATTGAAACTAGTATTTATTTATAACCTAATTTAAACTATAATATATATTTTTATATTAAACACAAAATCTCTCTTTCTCTATCTCTCTCTCTACATAACACATCTCTCTCCTCTAATTAAATCTCTTCCTCATCAATTTATATATTCTTCTTCTTTGTTCTTCAATTCCACACTCATTCTCTCCGACGCAACTCCAACAGCATCCTAGAACCTTAACCGAGCCATCAAAACTTGGTGTTGATTTGTATAGCGTCGTGTTGCTTCCGTTCATCGCGTTTATTTCGAGACAAGTTTACAACTTGCTATATAATATGCTTTACGTAATTTATTTATATGTTGTTGTACTATTATTATTATTATTATCAGACAACTATATCAATATAATTTATATACCGTAATTATTTAACGTTAATCAGTTTTATAATATACAGTGTATGCAAGATACAACTTACGAAATACTATAAGTATATATATATATATATAGTCGTAATTCTTCTTCTTCTTATCATTATACCGTTTATATTTATATAATCCGTATATCATTAATTAGTTTATAATCTGCATTTTATAACGTTATGTAAAATATAGTTTGAAAATATTATAGTTTACACATGAAACGTCGTCGCCAAGAAGATATGATAAATCTGAAATTTACTGTACACCTTAACTTATAAAATTAATTATAAATCATAGAAAAATTATTAGCACATGTTTTTTAGTTCTTTACAAAGCTAACTCAGAATAATATAATCCTGTGAAATATTCACTTGCAAAATAAATTTTTTAAATAATGTAAACTTTAAATGAAAGTACCTCTGAATTGTTGTCGAGGGAAATTCCAGCAGCATAATTTCAATTTGGAATGTTCAATACTTTTTGTAAGAACAACCTGAGATATTTTAAATTATAAAAATAAAAACCTTATTGAATTAGCTTTGTTTTTGTATATGACACGTCCCTTTCGGAGTTTGTTATTTTTAAGATATTTTACAAATTATGGTGACGCTGAATTTCTGAACGGAACTTTCTTGTGCATGGTTAATCAATACCACTTTTATAATTATTAATCAGATTGAAAATATTATCCCTGTTAATACTATTATTTTGGTCTTGTATATGATATGATTATTTTATCCTTGACATGTTTGTAACCTGCCAAACTGTACTATTTTTGTTATCATATTAATACCTATTATCTGTAATACTTACCGATGCCAACAATCTTGACTTATTATCCTGATTGACCCGATTTATTGTCTGTCTAAACAATACCAGTACACGATTGTTTTTGTGTTGGCATTAGATAAACATTCTATCAATACCTGATTTGAATACAAAACCTAGGAAAATCAAGAATGTAACCAAAACGTAACTCAAGAGCATATTATTATTGTTTGCTGTGATTCCGAGCGTGAACGGAATAACCATTGTTTATTGTGTCGTGGTCCCGTGTGGGTATGAACGGGATATATTGTGTCGTGGTCCCGTGGGGGTGTGAACGAGATATATATTGTTGAGTTACGATGAGAATTATATTAATTGATTTCAAATACTTATACAATAGATAACCTAGAAACACAGATTTTAGGATACACGTGACATACCTATAGCTCGCTGACTTTTTTACACATGCGATTATTATTTATACTCATATTTTCTTTATAGCATCTTATTATGGTTATTACTATTATTATTGATATTTATGACGCACTGACGTCTGGGTTTTGTATGGCCCAGATACTTAACATAGCATGTAAGTATTCGACAGGACCGCCGATCAGTGAGTACCATCTCATTGATATAGCTCTTATGCGGGTTAGTTATTCCTTAGATTTTTATTATTTATGCTATCTTTTTTAGTTATTGTTCTTTTGGCTATTGGGCATGTGATAGATATATTTAGTAGTTTTCTGTTCTTAATATCTGATTGACAGACGTAATATGATTATGGAGGGATCTTTCCTAGGCATAGGAAGCATGGTTGGCTTTGTTACGTCCAGAAATTTTCATATTTTGGGAAGCGGGGCGTGACAAGGTTTCATTAATATCAGAGCCATAGGTTTTAGGTTTGCTGCGGTTGGTTCATTTTGTAGTTGGGTATGGTACCCAATACATTGTCTCCAAGACCCACAATTTTAGGAACATGTCCATGTTCTCCGCTGAAGACCGGACTGAGACGTTTGGACGTCTAGCCTGAATTTGGGGGAAAATGCTATTTGGAACATATCCATCCACCTCTCCGAAGATACCAAGTTGATTTATGGTACCATATATTGGAAATTTGGATAGATGCAACCGTTGTAACAGATTTTATCAGATTCCCCCTCATTTGTGAGGTTTTTTTATTGTGGGGACGCTCTTCCCTGTAGGCGCAAACCCCTGCAGTTAATTATGTTATCACGTTGCGATAACCACTTTCTCCTTCTCCAGCAGTTCACTTCGTATCGTGTGTATTTTGTTTACTTTGGTTGCCCGTGGATTGTATATGAAGACTAGTTTATGCTGTCGCCCGTAAGGAGCGAATTAGTCCAAATCCGTATATTTTAGATTTGGGTTTGGGTAAAGAATTAGCTTGATGGGGTCCACATTGGTAGCTTGGTTTGCTAACGGGAATGAACTTAGGACACAAATCTCGTATAAACGAGGTCCATCGGTTCATGAGATATTTGGTTTTGATTAAGGATCGTTAGTCATATTTGAGCTAAGATCAACTTAGCAATATTTTCAGGATCGTTAAATTTAGTTAAGATCCAACAACAGAGCATTTGGGCTCAGCTGCAAGAAACTTCAGAGAGACTTTTAACCAATTTGGACTATTTGTGGATCATCAGTTCATCCATTTTTTTTATTTAAAAGTGCTAAGCACTTATTTGTGGTTCTATTTGCTCGGCCCATTTACTTTCATACAGAAATGCTAAGCACTTATTTGGAGCTCTGGCGCTCACATGTGTATCATATGAAGTACTCAGTCATGGGCGCTGCCCAATTAGTGCTAAATACTTTAGTCATTTTGACTGAATATGTATATAGTGCTAAGTACTTTTGTATGGCACTTTCGTGAGGAGTACGTGTGGCGCTAGAATATGGGTGTTGCCCAATTGGTTCTAAGCACTCAGTCTTTTTTGCTGAATATGAAGTGCTAAGCAATTTAACTCAGCGCTCACGTATCTTTCATGTGAGGCGCTGGCGTTCTGTTTTGAGCGTCTACGTGGGAAGCACATGCGGCGTTGAGTCTTTTGTTGGGGGCGCCCACATGAGAAGCACGCGAGGCGCTAAGTCCTTGGTTTTGGGGAATCTTTTGGACGCTCATGTGTTTTTCACGTGAGGCGCTGAGTTCCTTTTCTTTTTTAGAGATTGAATCTCTGTTAATGACATTTTGACCATTAATGATCAGCAAGATCTTTGTTTTGAAGATCTAAGATTAAGTTTTCTTTAAGAACTAAATTCTTATGTTTGTTTTTTCTTTTATAAAAACTAAGTTTCTTTTTAGGGTAAAACACTGTTTTCAGAGAAATTAAAGTCCATGAACATGTTTCTTTTCTCTTTTTTTCTTTTTATCTACTTTTTTCCCCTACATTTTGAGTCTGAAAGACAGAATCTTCCCGATGAGTATTAAATTCTCAACTTGTGGGAGATTTGTCTTACGGATCTCAGATCCAGAGAAAGAAATAAGTTCTTATATGAAGGGTTAAACCCTCATGTTTTGCTTGCGCTAGGTAAAGGAGATATATTTTTTTATCTCTTCTTTTTTTATCTCGGGTTTGAGAGAGCGAGAATCTTCTTTTTTTACGAGAATTAAATTCTCGGTTCTTGTGAAAAAATTATGGGGCCGATTCTCGATTCGAGACTTGAAGTCTCAGATCCATTATATAGGAGAGACAAATTATTAATTAGTTTGAGAAAATCTCTTATTTGAGAGATACCAATTGATTTAATTAGCCTAAAAAATTGTTCGGTGGATTTTATCCACCGTTGTATTTTTGATCCAGTGAATTTCTGTTTTGCAGAATATATATTCAAGATTAGGGAAATATTTTCCCATATACAGAATTTAATTCTGTCAAACGGGGATTTTTAATCACCATTGGATTTTAATCCAAGTGCTCTCTGTTTTACAGAGAACGATCTTTTTTGTTTAGAAAGATTGGGAAAATATATTCCCAAAAATAGAATTTAATTCTATTATTAGATCTTTTATCCAACCGAGAATATCTTTCTCACTTAGAAAGATTAGGGAGATATTTTCTCATAATATAATTTAATTCTATCATTTGATGATTTATCATCACCATTGGATTTTTGATCCAACGGCTCTGTTTAGAAGAAAATATCCTAATTTTTAGGGAAATAATTTATATGTAGAATTTAATTCTACCTACTCTTAATTTGGGCGCTGACGCTCACGTGTTATGCACGTAGACGACACTTAAGAATTAAATTCTTATACATAACAGGCGCTTCTGTGCTTTGCATATTGGCGCTCACGTGAACTTCACGTGCGGCGCCACTATAGGATTTAATCTTATAAGACTAGTGCTGGTGCCAGCGCTGGCGCTCTCGTAGGGAGTATGTGACACGCTGCCTCATTGGAATTAACAGAGCTTAGCTTTTATTATTGTGTTAATTATTAGAGGAATAATCCTGCCAC
The DNA here is from genome assembly GCA_030015575.1 of Agapanthus africanus. Lineage (NCBI taxonomy): Eukaryota > Viridiplantae > Streptophyta > Magnoliopsida > Asparagales > Amaryllidaceae > Agapanthus > Agapanthus africanus. Next base: position 324,183,626 of record JASDDO010000004.1, read on the forward strand.
ATTATTGTCTTGTTGTAACAACCCTAAATTTCCTATACAAATTTTTTCAAAATATTTTTTTCAAAATCCATAAAGGGGTATTTTAGCCTGAGCACAAGATATAAGTAATTATTTTGCTTTTTAATTACAAGTTAAAAGATTGTAACAACTCCATTTTTAGTGTACAAAAATTTGCTTTAAAATTAATGTATACTTGGGGTATTTACATTTATTTTTATTACTTTAAGTAATTAATTAACTCCATAATTAAAAAAAGGAGCTTGTAGCTCATTGGTAATACCTTGCACTGCTGAAACAAGCTACCAGAGTTCAAATACCATACCCCACATTATTTTTAATATTAATTTGTTTTGAATTTTTAGAAGTCCAACAGTCAACACGTGATAACTCCCAAAATTTCCACTACACATGAAAAAATAAATATACCAGTGTGTACATCAGACGACCACCCACCTTTCCCATGCCTGACTCGGCCGAGTCGGCCGGCGGACCGGTTGACTCGGGCCGGCGCCGCCGGCCGGACTCGGCCGGACGGCCGAGTCCCCAACACCAAGTTTGTGGCTTTTTGTCTTCTGAACCTCCCTGTACACTCCATTTAATTAGATCATTTCCAGAGAGCTTTGAATACCTCTTTTACTCTATTTTTTAATGAATTTTCATATATTTTTTACATTTTTTAATTTAAAACCCTTCATCTTCCCTAATCCTAGCCTAACCCTATAAATACCACCCTCACACACTACCCCCTCACCCCAAAATTCTGAGCCAACTCTCAAGAAATCTCTAAAAACCCTAGTGTGCAATCGAAGTGAGCGAAAGGCGAAGCTCCGGCGGATTTTCCGGCAACGACACTAGGAACTCCCGGCGACGAAACGACGCACCAGAGACTCCTCCCGATCCACCTTCCTCTTGTCTTTGATCGAAACCCGTAATTCCCATTTCTATCTTCTTTTTCTTTCAAAAAAAAAATACGGAATTACAAAACCCGACGGAATCGGAACAAATCCGATTTCCGATTCGATTTCTTTATAAAACTTCACTTTTCTTTAATACAATTATGCTTAAACCCTGTCATGTTGACTATTAAACACTAATCAACCAAATTGATCAAGTTTCATATCATAAAAATAATTTCTATTTCATTTTACCGTATTTTTCATTTAAATACCACATAGTTTTAATTCTACATTTAACCTCACAAAACTTGCTATACCTTTAAGTAGATCACAAGGTAATGACCTACCTCCTCACACACTCATATGCAACATAGCACCATACCCTTGGGAACAAAGAATACGGGAAAGCGACACATTTTCATTTAAATATCATTTACTTAATAAAACCGTTTTCTAAACGAATTAGTATTTATACAATCTTTGCAAAGCGCCGCTACAACCCATTTTGGGGAACCCGTTCGGGATGGTGCGGATTATCGCACATCCTCGGGCTTAGTAGTGCGAGATTCGGACCTCCGCAAGGAGCATTCGGTCTCGAAAGATTTAAAATACGACATCTTAAGAAAATATGATTTTTAGAATATAAAATATATATTAAAATTATTTTTGTATAAATATATGTATATTTATCATTAAAATACCTATTTTGTTATGATATAAATATTCCACCTTTTTCTAAAAATCACAAGAATCAATTTTACACTAAAATACCATGAATTCCATACAAAACCAATATTACAAATAAATACCATTTATTATGAAATTAGGATATTTCCACTAGAAATATCACAATATAAAATCTACATTCATTACAACTCTAAAGACGATTAATAAATACTTGGGGTGTATTTTGAAAAATATATAAAAGTATTTTTACATAAAACCCCCTCAAGTTCTATAATTTACCCTAAGGACCCTAGTAAATATAGGTTTAAGCGGGACCAATCTCTTGAGCCTCAGGGAGTCGGAGAAGTGGGTGCTTTCCTATCTAAGGTAGACAACTTAACAACGGTGTTATCAATACGGTAATCGTCTTTGAAAAAGACACAAATCCTGCCGCCCATGTGCAGCTGTTACCGATAACACCAAAACAATCAGGACTGCAATTTACTTTGAGTCTCATTATAATCTGACTTGAATATGATTCAAGTAAAATCTACAATCTACAATATTCTGATTCAACATGAATCCCTATATTCAATCTATTCAATACATTCAATCTACATTGACTGCACGAACCATGGATATACATCCATTTACATGATTCTACAGTTATTTCATTTACATGATTATACAGTTACATCCGTTTACTGATATCATGGTTTTGGTCAGTCATCCAACTATACAATCTATACAATACAATCAAAACACTGCGGGGTTTAAGGGGTAGATTGGTACAGAAGGTGTTAAAAGTGGCACGAGACAGTAAGATTAAGACACCTAACCTATATTCCATTGCTGTTGTACCGTGGCTTAACGGTTCCTTGTACTTTCCGTTTGCCCTGGTCTCTAGCATATAGAGACCCCTCTCGTGTACACTGGCATCCTTCTGTACCAAGCTACAAACAACAGCGTTAACACAACATTACAACAATATAATACAAATTTAAAAGATACCTCTTATTCTGTCTATTTCTCCCTTATCTTTGGGACTTACCGAGCGACCTGTTCGCTAACGACATTCTCTTTCTTTCTTCTTTCAATGTCGTCAGGTGATCTAGATACTTCAGAGATCGAGCCCACTGCTGAAGACTTAGACCAGTTCAGTGAAGACCCCGAGCTCTAGTCATTGTACAATTTCCATTCAGTACTTTTCATTTCTGTTATGCCATTGTTTAGGCATTGCTTTATTTCAGTTGTATTTACTTTCCATGCATTGTACAAAAAGAATGTGAAGAAATAAAGTTGTTGTTTTTATTATATCTTGTCTCTTGTGCTTTACTTTTATATTGCTTAGATACGCTTAGCGTATTTACTTCGAAGTAAATACATAGCGGCCTCATCGCGTCCTGATACTTGTCATTCAAATCCTTAAATCTTATTGTTTCCCCAATAAAAGAGCAAAGATCTGTTCAAAATTTGAAAGGCAGCACCAAGGGTTAAAAACTCTGAGGCAGCGCCCTACGTGCCTTGCACGAGGGCGCCAGCGCCAAGAGTTAAAAACTCTGAGGCAGCGCCCCATGCTCCTTGCACGAGAGCGCTAGCGCTAAAAGTTAAAAACTCTGAGGCAGCGCCTCACGTGCATCGCACGAAGGCGCCAGCGCCAGAACTAAAAGCTCTCTATTAAACAGAGCCATTGGATCAAAGATCTAACGGAGATGATAAGTCATCAAAATATAGAATTAAATTCTGTTGAGAAAATATTCCTCAAATCTTTCTAAACAAGAAATATTACTCTCTGTAAAATAGAGTGCCGTTGGATTAAAAAATCTAATGGTAATTAAAAATCACCTATATACAAAAAAAATTCTATATAGGAAAATATTTCCCTAATCTTGTTAAAAACAAGAAAAGTATCTTCTGTAAAATAGAAATCCTTGGATCAAAAATCCAACGGTGGATAAAATCCCCAAATCAATCAAGATCTCTCATCGAGAGATTTCTTTAACTAAATCAACAAATGTGCATCTACACTATAAAAGAACCAAGACTCAAAGTCTTAGGGAGAAAAACCCCTCCATAAGCTATAGAGCAAGCAAGAAGAAAGCTGTAAGAGGGAAGAAAGAAGAATACCTTTCTTGGAGGTAAATAAAAATAATAATAGAGATCATAGCATCTCTATCTGTATATCCAAGGGTTTAACCCTCATAAAAGAACTTAGTTCTTTCCCTGGATCTGAGATCCATGAGACAAGTCTCCCACGAATGAGAATTTAATTCTTAAGGGGATGAACTTGTTCTTAGGGATCAAAGATCCTGAAAAGAACAAAGAATTGAACTCTTCAGAACAGAATACACAAAGAAAACCTAGCGCCAAGCGCATCACGGGTCCCTCATGTGGAAGCTGCTCAATAAAGAGTGCTTAGCACTCAATGGTTGGCGCTCAATGCCAAGCGTCTCACGTGTCTCTCATGTGAGCGCTACTCAATAAAGAGTGCTTAGCACTCAATAGTTGGCACTCAGCGCCAAGCGCCTCATGTGTCCCTTACGTGGGCGCTGTTCAATAAAGAGTGCTTAGCACTCAATAGTTGACGCTCAACGCCAAGCGCCTCATGTGTCCCTCATATGGGTGTTGCTCGATAAGGAGTGCCTAGCATTCAGTGGTTGGCGCTCAGCGCCAAGCACCTCACGTGCTTCGCACGTGGGCGCCATAAAGAGTGTTTAACACTCCATAAAAATAAAAGAAAAAAAAGAGAGGGGAAAGTAAAGCAAAGTATGAGTGTCAAAGCCCATACGAATGCTCAGTATTATTTGCACAGAAAAGGGACTGAGCCCAAGCAATTTTTAACACTTTATTCAAAGACTGGGTGGGTTGAGTCTAAGTTGACCAAATCCCCAAATCAGATCAACCGAGCCCATGTGCTCCACATTTTTCCAAATTGGTCTTAGGCCAAAACTCGACTACAGATCTCCCAACGGACATTGGTTCAAGGGTACATTTCCTCACACCTCTGATATATGTCGTTATAATTCTTCAGCGTCTTCAGAGAGGTGGTGGGTCCCGATAATCAACAACTCCTTGGTGTACTCCCAAATTGACGGGCACATCCAGCAAGGGACCGCAACGTCCTTAAACTAACAACGGACCGCAATGTTCTTAAACTAACACAATGGAGCCCAAATGCTCTTTTGATGGGTTTGAATGATCCCAAAATCATGTTGAGTAGATCTTAGCCTAAAATTAGACTAACGTATCCGCAATAAACATTTAAGCTGATCTTAAAAGAGATTAACGATTCTTAAATCAACCCAAACCCAAGTCTAAGAATATACGGATTTGGACTAATCCATGCCCTACGGGTGACAACATAAATTAGTCTCCGTATACAATCCACGGGAAACCGAAAATAAAACAAACGTACACGACACGAAGTGACCTTCTGGAGCAGGAGAAAGTGGTTACCGCAATGCGGTAATGTAATTAACTGCAGGAGCTTACGCCTGCAGGGAAGAGCGTTCCCACAATCAAAAACCCCTCACAACGAAGGGGAATCTGATGAAGTCTGCTACAACGGCCGCATCCGTCCAAACCTCCAATACACGGCGCCATAAATAAACTTGGTATCTTCGGAGAGGTGGACGGTTAAACCCAAATAGCATCTGCCCCCAAATTTAGGCAAGACGTTTGTCTTCCTGGTTTTCAGCGGTAAACAGATTCTGGCACGCCCGGTGGGACCTTTTTCTCTTTCCACTCCACACTTCGTGTGTCGTGTTCGCGAACAAATCGCGGTTTAATATGGTTGCCCTTGGATTCAAGGTACTAAGATTTGGTGTCTTGCTCCATAGACAAAAGGAGATAACATCGATGGCCTCCAGCTGCACTAACTGCAATAGCAACTCTCGCCCCGCCCAGACTGGAGGAGTGACTTACGGGCCCCATGCGGCCTCTATCTTTGCAATGCCAGTGGAACAGATGACTCAGGCCACCACTGGACTGTTCTTTGGGACCATGATCCCGCCATCAAGCTTCAGCGTCCCGATGTTGCCACAAGAAGCTCCAAAGAAGTTGGTCTTTGATTGACTTGCAATCACCACGACCCCTCTCAATGGGTCGTCCAAGCCTGCCACCTCGATCTTTAACAAACTGAGCCAAAAATCCAGTGGGCCTGCAAAGAGGCTCGCGATACCTGAAGGGGTTATCCCGAAGCCGATAGCCATTCCAGTTTTGGCAGATAAAATCGTCGAAGGGGCTTCTCCTACTAAAGGATCGGTCTTCATAAGACTGGTCGTTCCAACTCCTGCTTCCGGTGAAATCGCTAAGACTGCTTCCCCTATCAAAAGATCGGCCTTTGTAAGATTGACCGTCCCCTCTCAACGGACGTCAGTCTTCAACAGGCCGACACCAGCATCGGCCACTTATTAAAGCGGGGGGCATAACGAAGCCGCTCCCACGACATAGTTGGTTCCGTCTGCACGACATGCTCGACGTCTCCACTGGCGCCGAGTAAGGAAGGCTGGGGGCAGTTCCCCCTCTGGACTTACCCCACCAGCTCCAATGGTGGAAATTAATGCTGCTGTTCCAACTGGGAACAGTTTCGAGCCACCCAGGAGGGTGCGCAAGAACTCTCCAACCGCTGTACTAAAGAAGTCTCCTCCGCATGTTGAAAACAAAACGCAGGAAAAACCGGAACAGCCTCCTCAACGGCTGTCCTCAAAGATCCATAGGGTCTGACGGAGAATCCAAGACTCTGTAATTGACAAAGACTACTCTCGCCGACTGATGAAAATGAAGGCTCGGCAGGAGGAGGACTATTCCGCCGTCATACCACGGAAGGCCTCGTTCATATGGGTGCCTGTTGCAACAGCCCCTCCAACTTCAGCCTCCCCCAAAAAGAGAAGGCCTGAGAATCTCCCATCACCAGCGGAAAATCCCAAGCGTAATGGATCCAAACGCCCCAAGTCTGGGGGCATGGTAGTACACCGGTGTACATGGATTCCGGGAAAAAGGAAAACCGTACTTCCACGGTTCATCGACCACTCACACGGTCTGTGATGAAAGCTCAGGAGCAACAACAAAAACTTCAGGAGAAGCTAACAAAGATAGCCGCACTCATTGGGCAGAAAGAAAGCCCGGAAGCAACGTCTGAGCAGCGCCAGGAACAAGAGACTGATATAGAGTTCTTGTGAAGGGTGCTAGAAAGGAAGGATAAGGAGGCCACGGAACATGCCGCTAATATAAAACAGATGAAGCTTCTGTTCCAAGACATGGTTAGGATGATGATCCAGCCGGAACCTCCAGCCGAAGACCCTCCAATAATTATCGAAGATGACAGAGGGGAACATCAAATCCTCCACCGGCTTTCTCGGAAGCCAAGGAAGAAACGATCTCCAAGGCTGCCCTTGACGACTACATAGCTCAACAAATACGAGCTCATCAGGCAAGCGAAGCGGCTGGCCAAGTTGTCAGAACTGGGCGACCTTATCTAGGCTGGTACGATTAAATCAAGTGCCCGTCGGGATATACGATCCCTAAATTCCACGTGTATAAGGGGACATGCAATCCCCATCAGCACATCGCTCAGTTCAGATCTCTATGTGGCAATACTGGAGGCAACGACAAACTGCTGCTTCGCGAGTTCGTCGGCAGCTTGGCGGAGACAGCATTTGAATGGTACTCGGAGCTTCCGAATGACTCTATCAAAACATTTTCAGAAATGGAGATACTGTTCATGCAGCGTTTCGCAAGCGCACCCCGATCACCGCATTAATCAATGCCAGGGTGAAGCCGGGAGAAACCTAGGTTCAATACGCAATTCGGTGGCGGAACCTATGGTCAAAATGCTAACAACGCATAGAAGAAGGTCCTGCCGTGGGTATATTCATGGAGACCCTTGATTCTCAGGCAACTATGATGTTCTTCAAGCCGACCACCTTCTAGGCTTTGATTGACAAGCTGGCCCAAATGGACCAGATGGGCCATAAGCCGTCCTCTTCAAAAACGGATCAACAGAATGAAAAAGGCAAAGGGAAAGCGACCTTCGTTGCCAACGCTCAACAACAACCGAGTGACCCGAAACTGGTTGCTCTCCAAAGCAACAAACCACGATCCCTCGAAGAGAAGTTGAGACGTCCTTACTCGTTTTCTCGGGATAAAACGAAGAGACTGTTCGAACCAGCGGTGCGCAACAGGATCATCACTCTGCCGGATCCGAGATGCCCAATGCAGCCTGGTGACATCAACAGTCCCAATTACTGCCCTACCACAGAGTAATGGGCCACCCAATCGAAGATTGCTACGTCTTCAAAAACTAGGTTGAGGACTAGTACAAACAAGGCAAATTCGCGCTATCCGAAAACTGGAAGGTAAACCCGCAACAATAGCACACTCCTAAAAAGGTGGATACGCCGGGGGCATCATGCTCATTTGTAGAAGAAGCTCCGTGGGAAGTTTTCCCTTCAGCTAAAACTAAAAAAATGCTAAAGGATCTTCAAGCATGCCCGGCAATCAGGTGGAAAAGCCCGCTGGAGCCTGAGATCGTTGATGGGATGCTGAAACTGCGCCCAACACCGAAAGTTGGTAGCGATGGGAAAAACACCCTGGTCAGGCCTTCAAAGTCTTCGAAGAAAAAGAAGAAGACCAAGAAGCCCGTACAGCCTGACGACCAGCGCAAGGACCTGCAGAACTACATTGACTCGCTGGAGGAATACAACCAGAAGGCGCAGACCCCAATCACACTAGAAGAGTTTCTCAACCACATACTTGAGAACGGAAACAATGACAATGACAAGGGAGATAACTTGTCAGAAGAACCCGAGGATTATGTGGCGAGTTACCACATGATCTCTCATTCATCAGTGAATGGCAAAGAATCTCCCTCAGCGTTAGAAAATAACGTAGAGAAGTCGGGGGCAAGACCGGCGTCAAAATCCCTGGAGCCGTCAGACAACTTGATTGACAGGCTGCTAAACGAAGCCCCTCAAAAGAGCAAAGCCGACCGAGAACGTGAAATGGCCATATACAAATAGGCCAAGCATCGACATCAGGATGAGGAAGCTGCAGCAAGGAAGAGTCATGAAGTACTCCAACCAGAGCGAAGCACACCCACGGCAGACAAAAGCATGTTTAAGACGGGGAAACGTTTCGCCAAAGCCCTGTCAATGGGAATGAAGCTACCACCTTTCGAAGGAAATCCTCCAGGGAGTACGTGCCTTGAAGAAGCAGATGAACATCCGAACTACTGTTTAAACCATCGGAGGGTCACGCACCCCACCGAAGAGTGCAATGCCATCAAGAAGTGGTGGCAGGGATACGTTGCCCACCAACAACACTTCAAGCGGATGAAGCGCGAAGCTCGTCGACAGCGAAAAAGTGCGACAGATGAGCATAAAGGAAAAGCGACTGGCAACTATCATATGGTTGATACCATTTCGACAAAAGCGAAAACCCAAGTTCTCACATTCGGGAGCGATTCTGAGAAAGAAATAACCCCCGGTCCTCTTTTCAAAGAATCCACCTCTGGAAAAGAAGAGGAGGTGAAGACGAAGAACATCCTCCATTTCTTCAGGACACATGCCATCTGCCGGTTCAGCACCTCACGATGAATCATCTCGGATAATGGACCGGTCTACAGGAGCCATAAGATCAGCCGCTTTGCACAGCAGCATAATATAGATTGGAGATACTCTTCAATATATAACCCCCGAGCTAATGGTCTAGCTGAGGCTTTCAACAAGACCTTGATGAAGATCATAAAGAAAATGGTGTCCAGAAATAAAAGGGACTGGCAAGAGAGACTGCATGAAGCTTTCTGAGGCATATCGAACCACGTTCAAAACGGCCACGAATACAACGCAATTCGCATTGGTATTCGGCACGGAAGCGGTACTTCCCTTGAAGATAGAACCACTCACTCTACAAGTGGCAGTTCGACATGAGCTGACGGATGAATAAAATGCCCATCTTCGGCTTGAGGAGCTCGACGCCCTCGATAAAACTCGTCTCATGGCGCAACAAAACCTGGAAGCTTACAAAGCAAGGATGACGTGCTCATACAAAAGACTGACTAGGCCGAGAATATTCCACCAAGGCGAACTCATGCTAGTCGTAAAAAGACCTATGATCCCCAACCGTGCAAAACGGGGGAAATTCGAGCCAAACTATGAGGGTCCGTTCATCATAGACAAGGTCTATCAAGGTGGGGCCTACTTGCTCATGAATATGCATGGCGAAAGACCTTTCCAGCCAATAAACGGCCAATTCCTTAAGAAATACTATGCTTGACAAGTCATAACTCAGGATAATGATGGATGACGACGCTCGTGTCCGCTCGCTGTCTTCCTGAGTCCAAACTCTATAAGTAGTATCCGGCAAAACTTCGCCCCCAGGCCTAATAATGGATCGAGACGTCCTTAAACTGACAATGGACCGAAATGTCCTTAAACTAAACGTTGTCTTCAAAGTGGCAGCAATGGACCGAGACGTCCTTAAACTAACAATGGACCGAAATGTCCTTAAACTAAACGTTGCCTCCAAAATTGCAGCAATGGACCGAGATGTCCCTAAACTAACAAAGGACCGAGATGTCCCTAAACTAACAATGGACCGTAATGTCCTTAAACTAAATACGTCGCCTCAAACACGGCAATAGTGGAATTCAAGTCCATAAGTCCCAGCGGTGAAGACTGCAATTCAAGTCCTGTCAGTGACGAAGTCCTAAAAAAAACGATACGTCCACAAGTGAAATGGGCACGGATGAAAACCCGAAAGGACTCCGTGAGGAAAAACAGTAGGGCTATCGACGAGTTTATGAAAACCTGAAAGGACGCAATCTCGGTAAAATAAAGACACCTGCAAGGTCCTCTCGACCTTATAAGGAGAAAACACCTGCGTGGGATCCTTACGACTCACAAGGGAGCAACACACTTAGGGATCCCCACGATTCCTAAGAAGAAATTACACTTACGAGATCCTCACGACTCGTAGGGAGAATCCTCCCTATGAGACCCTCTGTAACACCTTAGGAATGTGATTAGTGTTAATTAAGCGATAATGCGGGTTTTATGTAAAAAGTTTACCAATTCGGATTCCTCACATTTTATAACATTTAATTAATAATTTATTATTATTTGTTATGGCTTTCACACACTTGTGCATATTAATATGAGGGTTTGGTTGTATTAATCTAGTTAGTGACCACGACAACTTAACCAAATCCTAATCCTTGTTTAAACCTTAACCTAGCACTTAACCTAAACCCTAGATATTTGTGGTGAGAGAGATATTTTCCTTTAGTGTTTTGTTTTGGAGAGGAGGTGGCAATATGAGTCATGGAGACTTGATTGCTTGCATTAATGGGGGAGGTGCACTCACCCTATGCTCACCTCTTTCTATCTTTTCATCTCACCCTCTCTCATTTTCCTCTCATTCTATCACAACCCTTATCTTTCATCATTCCTTCAACTCAACTGAACACTTGCTCACTTCCATCACAAAACCTTCACTAATATTCACAAAACATCACCAAATCACTTCATAAACCTTGTTTTGTCTCTTAGATGCCTTGGAGCTTGGAAAGCTAGGATCTTTGAGCTTGTGGGAGTAGGTAATGATCTCTTTCTGTTAAATAAGTCTTCTTAATGTTGCGTAGCTTGTTCTTTTCAGTTTAGAACGCGTAAAAGTTTAGTTTTGAGTAAATATCGTATTTTTAGTGTAGATTGGTGTCTCGGATGATCTGCTATCAAAGTAGGTATTTGTTGGAAAAGTTCCCATCACAGTGACCTTGTGTAGTGACCTAGAACCCACCGTAAAAACCTGAGCCTATTCCCTTAACTTTAGGCCGCAGTTTTATTGGTTCTGGCCGCAATTTGCGGCCAGAGTAGGGTCTGGGGGTTGTGTTTTGGGGTAGGGGTCTTTAGGGTTGTGTGTGGTCTTGTGGTATGTGCAACTTTTACAAATTGTTTGGGTAGAAAAATCTGTGATCACTTTTCTTGTTTCTAGTATTTTGATTACGCGCGTTACGCTATCCAATACGGTTCGTGTCCTTGTGTAGCTGTTGCTCTTGAGTTGGTTTCGTAGTGTCGCTACGCATGTTAGCCACTAGACGAACACTTGAGAGTATGTTTGGAGTTGGTGCGTCGGTCAAAACGTAGTTTATACGTGTTATTGATCGATTGCTAATGTATACTTGTTATGTTGTTTTATGATCTTAGGGATGCAGGCGGGGACTTCGGACGCTGCGAAGAAGGGAAAGCGTGTGGTTGGCTTTACTTAGCCCCAGGATCATCTGTGAGTAGATTTAACATCTACAGGGGAATCGCCCGTATGGAGTTATGCGTCAGGGCTAGATATGATATGATATTAGCCGTATGTTTATATTGCACATATAGAGTTTGCGCATAAACTTCATTACATATTATTACTTGTTATGCTTGGACTTGTACCATTGGACACTGCACTATTATTGACGGCTCATGTCGCATGAGCACTGATTGTATGCCACCCACACCGTCAATAATTGCCATGACACGCACAATTCTTATACATACGAGATTTAGTTGACACCTATACATACGTGGTATTGTATGGTTAGGGACATTGAGACATTGATTCATATTCCATTGTGCATATGACATATAGCAAACCTGTATACCTACATGCTTACACATATGCCTTGCCATGCCTACTTGTTAGCTACCCATATACCTATATGGTATTGTACCATTAGAGATAGGTATATACACATTTGAGACATAGCTACATGTACATCTTGCTTACTTACATGTACACCCGTATACCTTGATAGGTAGCTACACACATACCTGGAGGGTATTACATCATTATTGATAGGTAGCTACATACATACCTGAAGGGTATTACATCATTATTGATAGGTAGATACACATATCTTGCTATATCGACATGGTTACGCATACCTGGCTATAGCTACATGTTCACCTTTATATGATGTTGTGTGGATTTTTGGAGGAATTAGGAACCGCATGATATATTTAATAACGTGTTGCAGTTAAATAGCAGTTTTTCCTTTACATGCTCATATTACTGTTTCATGTTGCATATATTATATTTCATGAATTTCGCATTGATATATGGATTTCATATGATGTGTTCTGGATGTTTTACTCTTATGTATATAAATCAGTGGTATGAGACGCTGATATATATACATGTATATATATATCAGTGGTATGGGACGCTGTTATATATGTACACCTAATATATATATATATATATATATATATATATATATATATATATATCAGTGGTATGGAACGTTGTTATATATGTATACCTATAATATATATATCATCACAATGATCTGTGCAAATATACTTATTCATTATATATGTGGGCTGATTCAATGGCCGGGCCGATGTTATGGTCGATATGAGGGCCGATTTTATGGTCGATGTGAGGGCCGATATTATGGTCGATGTGAGGGGCCTATGTTCCCGATGAAGGGCCTATGCGTCCGATATGAGGGGCTTATGTGCCCGATGTGAGGATGACATGTTTTATTCCGTACTCCGCATTTATTTGATATGCATTGCTTCATGTATTAGTAGTACCTGATAGAGTACATTTCATGACTGTTGCATATATATTGCCATTTATTGCTATCAGCTTGCATGTGATAGATTAGCGCAGTACGTGCATACTTGCAATTACCTGCATATGATATTTACTATTCACGAGTTGGCAACTCACCCCCGTTGTGCCACAGGGTTGTACAGGTTGTCCCTCAGAGCAGTCAGAGGCAGGGCTTTTCATCTATCGTATCATCTTTTGCAGCGGATACCGCAACGGCTGACTAGGTGCAATTTTGCTATAGGTGGGTTTTGCGGTTATCCGATATTGCTCATTGTATATTCGTTGTATCCAGTACTCTCCATCTACCATTTTCATGTATTGACTTAGAGACGAGTTGTGAGGACGGTGTTGTATATTATTTATGACTTGGATATTTTCATGATGTTCACTTTAAATCGTCTTTTCTTCGCTACGGCGTCGTATATCTGTTGTAGTGGTTGTTTTCCGTCTTTGGGCGTGGATTTGCTCTCGTTCGGGGATGATTTACTTATATCTTTATGTTGTACCCCTTTTGAGGGCTTGTTTTACAAAGGAGGTGCTGCCAAATTTTAAAGGAAGTAAATTTGGACTTTAAAGAATTTTGATTGAGATTTCAAAAGTTTAACAATGTTATTATCACTTACTACTTTTGATGGTTTAGATTGCTGGATTTTTGACTTACTTGAATTACGTTACGCCTGGAGACGTTACGTAGTTTAAGGGTCGTCACGTGCTAAATTTTGGGTCGTGACACCCTCACGGCTCATAGGATTAAAAATCCTTAAGATACAGGGACCTGAACCCGTTCTTAAGCAATCACACTGTAAAATTTCAGAAAAATAAAATATTATTTTTGGGAATTTTTATAATTAAATAATATTATATTGAATATTTTAATAAGGCGGTATAATTAAATACCGATAATTTTGGGAAAAATTTGGAAAATTTATGGAAATTACTAAAAGAAGGTGTTTTATGTGAATTATGCAAATTTTAAGTTTTTTATAATTAATTATACGCTATGTTAGTGCTAATCGCGATTAAAAATCGCTAATCGTGGATTAAGCGTATTTTGTGCAAAACATGCACTATATCATTCTTACACTTGTGTTACATTTTCCTACATGATTTGGGGTGTATGGTTATTTGTTTTGGGTTTACTATTGAGGAGAGAACAAAAGAAAAGAAAAGAAAAAGGGGAAAACATTATTAAATTAGGCATGGGCATGAAAGAGAAAGGTGGGGGGGTTAATTGACCATGACCATTCTCTTTTCCCTTCATCTCTCTTCATCTTTATCCTCACCCTATCCCCTTTTTGCCGCTGCTGCTGCTGCATCACTCCCTCCCCTTCTTCATCCTCTCATAACACCATGAAAAACAACCCAAAACCCCATCTCCGTTTCATCAAAAATGTTCGCAAGCTCAAGGGAAGCACACTGGACCAAGAAAAATCAAATTTTGAGGACTTTGGGCAACTCAAGAAAATTCTTGAGTTGCCAAATGAGGTATTTCTTTCACCCTTACCATAGTTTAACATTCACTTTAGCACCTATGTTTGTTTGGAACCGAAATATCGATGTTTAGTGGACTTGAGAATTTCTAGTTAGGGTTTATGGAAATTTTGAGTTGTGATGTGTAATTGAGCTCAGTGGAAGCCACACAAACCCCCTAGTGATAGAATTCAGACCTAAACCAGAGACTAGAACCCCGGAATATGGATTTAGAAACCCGATATCGGAAGAATTGTGGATTCTATGAGAATAAAATGAAATCTGCTATCACCCGGAGACTCTGAAAATTATTTTGCAAACACAGAGAGATCAGCAGGAACCTAGGAAGCTAACCCCAAGACCCCAGCCCCTGAATCCTTTCCTCGGCCGTAAATAAAAGCATTCTGGCCGCAAATTGCGGCCAGACCTGGGCCATTGGGTCTCGTTCTTGTTCTGTAGTTCCTACATCTGTAAACTAGACCCTTGGCATATGCAGAATTGACCAATTTGACCTAGGGTAAAATCTGGGACCTTTTTCTAGAGTTTTTGTTTTGATTCGGGGTTTCGTTTTGCGTATTTTGCATTCTGGATTTTTGTATATGTGTTGTACTCCGATCACTTGACGTTTGTACGTTGAAATCGAGTGTTATTTGGTGGTTTTGAAGGCTTGATCCATAGGTTCCAACCTATAGACCTTTAGCGGGTCGTTTCGGTTTTGACTTGGATTTTAATGCGCATTGCGATGTGTTGTATGTGTAGGTACCCCCACGATGATTCAGGACGATGAAGAAGATGATGGCGACATCGACACCGACACGCAGGATGCAATGTGAGTACATTATATCTACGGGGGAAGTCGGGTGGATGGCGTATAGCACCCCCGCATGTTCGATGTTTAGTATACTATATATATATATGATAGCCTTATGTGTGACATGGACATTCAAGATGTGATTAGGTGTACTATGGTTAGATTAGGGATTTTAGAAGTAAACTAGTATAGTTTCCTAGTTGCGAACCCTAGAATAGGTTTACACCCACACGCACACACATGCTTACTTGTTATACTTATACTTGGATAATGAGGATAGTGGATGATATTTGGAGATGAGTCGATGAGTTTGGGCATAGTGCCGTGAGATCGGTGATATGATGTGGTTCGTATTATGAGATACGACATGAGATGTTAGCGGGTCTTTGGACGTGTGTTTTACACACGCATTTATATAGATGGTATCAGTTGTACTAGACTTAGATCAGTACCCCAGTTCATGGGATATGATGATAAGGATACCAGATAAATGATGAGATGAATGTGATATTTGACCCGTACCCAGATTTGGGATGCCGTACGACGGATTTACGTACGAGCTTTATATTGATGATAGATCCGCACTCTTGACTCGAGAATGTCATATTGTATATTGTGTCGTATGTGATACTATTGAGGCGGGATCACCGACTATTATATTTGTATATATATATATATCGACTCAGATTTAGGTGGTTCCCACACCCTTTCGATTAGCTGGTTAGTTAGATCTGTAGTTTACTTGGTAGATGTTAGACTAGACCCGAGTCATACCTATTTCAAAACTAACAAATCGTGAGTATTTTAAAGACAGGCAAAGGGATTCTACGGATATTTTCAAAAGACGCACCTTTTCTTAAAAACACCGTAGCCCTTATTTTACTAAAAACCCCGATTCGTCTTATTTCAAATGGTAAAATTGTATGACGTTTTTATATTTATGTAGATTCTTCACTGTTGTGTTTATTAGTCGATTTCTGCATATTCTTGCTATTCGCATCGCATTGCATGTGTAAATGTGTTTATTGTTATATTAAAACCATGCTGTCAGGACACCAGCACCATTATCGATGATGCGTATATTCCACGTACACCTGCTTGCCGGCTCACACACTTCATCATCGATAATTGCCATGTCACTACACAGTAGGACTGTTGCATCAGGATATGACGTATTGTACACTCATACTTGCGTACATACATATTGTACACTCATACTTGCGTACATACATATTGTACACGCATACTTGCGTACACACATATTGTACACCCATACTTGCATACATACGTATTTGCACATACATAGATGATTCTGGCTTGATTGGAGATTTGGGAACCGCAAAATACATTTTAAAACTGGTTCATTTTAAAGGAGCGGTCTTCCCTCGATATGTGCATATTACTGTTTTATGTTGCATGGTATACTGATATGCTTACATTTCTTTTATATGTCGCATACATCATTCTTTATGATTATACGCATAGAGATATGTTGTTTCCATGATATTTATGGATTTGGGAACCGTGGTAATTTCAAAAGAGAGTATGTATTGTTTTAAAAACCCGGTTACCCTTGATATGATATTTCAGTGCGTCCACCATGTGTTTTCTCGGTTCTGAGAGTGGCATATGAAACCCGATTCGAGGAGCGGTAGGCACCATCTACAGGTACATGGTGGACCCGGTGAGGTACCCCGGGGCAAGAGGACTCGTATATGTTGGACAGTGAGCCTGACAGGGGAGTACTACCTACCGGTGATAGTATTTGGGCTCGGCGGATATCCGGAGGATACCGACCGGAGTTGAGAGATGATACGGGCCGATCCGGACTGACGGAGCCCGTGGGCCGATCCGGACTGACGGAGCCCGATATATAAGGATTTACGTGCCAATGATGGGCACATGTTTCATGATGTTTTCGAGTGTCGATGTTAGACACTTAGGTTCCATGATTTTGATGTGTCGCGAGGGACACACGTTGATTTATATCCTCATACTTCCATGCATATGCTTTATGATATTTACATGCATGATGTTTTATGTCATTGGGTGACACGTGGACGAGATCCATATACATACAGACATTGATTACATAGTTGGATGATATCCGCATGCTTATAGACTTCATGATATAGTTGAAATTGATTCATGTTGATGACATCGATCATACCTCATATTTATTATATGTTGCTACGTGAGGCACTGGCACGAGCACTGTATAGATGTTTACCCCTGCCACCTTATCATGCTTCAGACTTATTCATATTGAGGATATATTATTACTGATCGTTTGACCTAGGATGATTCATACATACGATTTTTGCTCTGTGATGTTTTCTATTCACGAGTTGGCAACTCACCCCCGTTGTGCCACAGTTCATGCAGGTTTTGTCGTACAGGTTTCATTGCGGCTTTTCTGGCACACTGCTTCCTTTCTGGGTGATTGCTTTGGTAGGTGGGTTCACTCGCATCGTGACCACCCTTGTATTTATTTTAATCAGTTGTATCTAGTAATTCCATCACCCAAACGTGTATATTGTTTCAGACTTAGAAAACCAGTTGTGTATTATTTCGACCTTAGAGTCGCACGTTGTAGTATTATGGTTTTTATGATGTTTTTGAGTTTTCTTTGAGTTTTGATCCTCGCCCTTCGTCGTTGTATATTATGTTGCTTGCGTGGTTGTGACCGTCGATTGACAAAGAGCTAGCTCCCGCTTGGGGATGCCTTTTATCATTATGGATATATTATTCTTGTTGTACCCTGTTTGGGGCCAGTATTTACAAAGGAAATTCTGCCGAAATTTTCAGAAAAGACTTGAGGATCTAAAAATGCATATTCGGCTTACTTATTTAAAAACCTCGTTTTTAAAACATGTTTTCTTCACTTCTTTAAAACTAATTTTCCTTCATTTATTATTTAAAATGGTTTTAGATTTCTGAGCTTTTGGCTTACTTGAATTAGATGGGGTCCTATAGACTTCGTATAATTCAAGGGCCAGTCACGTCCTATTTCGGGTCGTGACACACACTCCCCAAGTTGCTCTACAAGCGGTCCAATATTGACTCTTGTATACAATCCACGGGCACAAAAAAACGTTTCCTCACCAAATCCTTTCGACTTGTAAGGAGAAAACACTCTTATAAGATCCTTACGACTTGCAAGAGAAAATATCACTTAGGAGTCCTCACGGCTTCTAGGGAGAAAATACACCTAAGAGATCCTCACGACTCGTAGAGAGAAACACCTTTATGAGACCCTTACGGCTCGTATAGTCGAAAAGCCTTAGTCAACGGGATCCTAACCCTATTTGCTAAGCCACCTTTGTTCAAATCGGCAAAGGAAAATGATGATTCGCTCCTGACAATATCCCAGTTGTAGCGATGTTGATGCCTAAATCGGTATCAAATTCCAAGTCCTTTCACGGCAAATGATGATTCACTCCTGGCAATATTCCAGTCGCAGCGATGCTGATGCTAAGATTGGTATCAGATCTCGAATTCCATACTCGCAATAAAAATCAGCGAGCAAAAAATGCATATGAAATAGCCGAAATGATGGGGCAACTCGCAATAAAAAAAATCAGCGAGCAAAATATATGCATATAAAAACAGCCGAAATGTTTGGGCAACTCGTAATAAAAAGCAGCAAGTAAAAAGAAAAAATAGCCGAAATGATTGGGCGCCACGATAAAATAGCCGAAATGATTGGGCAATCGCGACTATCGCGATATAAAAAAATGAAATGATAGAGCATTGCGGAAAGAAAGAAAAAAATGAAGAGAAACTTTTGCCCTGCAGGTGAGTCCATATCAACCCCTATATACAATCCATGGGCATAAACGAAAAGGGAGCTATATATTCCCACCAAGCTCCGTCAGAAGGAGAACCGGATCTTGACGGAAACATCTATAGCCTAAAGATCAACAACGGCATTTCTTCTCACTCCAGCAGGATGCAGACGTAACATCAACAACCGACCCCAGGGTCAAAACAGCGAAGCGATGACAAAGTCCCTAGTTCCTAGTCTCGACGGCAATATCTACAGCCTAGAGATCACCACAGCGTTTCTTCTCACTCCAGCAAGATGCGAACATGACGTCAACAACCGATCCCAGGGTCAAAACAACGGAGCCATGGCAAAGTCCCTAGTTCCCAGTTCCCAGTATCGATGGCAACATATACAGCCTAGAGATCAACAACGGTGTTCCTTCTCACTCCAGCAGAATGCAGACGCGGCGTCAGCAAAACGGAGCCACGACAAAGTCCCCTAGTTCCAAATATCGACGGTTCACAGACAACCTAGAGACCACCTTAACATTCGTCTCATTACAGCAGACACAGTGTCAACCCCGGTGTTCCTTCTCAATTCCAGCAGGATGCAGACGCAACGTCAACAAACGACCCTAAGGTCAAAACAATAGAGCCATGGCAAAGTCCCTAGTTCCAAGACTCGACGGTTCACAGACAACCTAGAGACCACCTCGACATTCGTCTTGTTACAGCAGACACAGTGTCAACCCTGGCGTTCCTTCTCAATTCCAGCAGGATGCAGATGCAATGTCAACAAACGACCCCAGGGTCAAAATAATGGAGCCATGGCAAAGTCCCTATTTCCAAGACTCGACGGTTCACAGAAAACCTAGAGACAACCTTGACATTCGTCATAATATAGCAGACACAATGTCAACAAACGAAGTAAAGGAAGATCCCTAGCTTCAGGGTCTCGACGGCGACACTTATAGCCTAGAGATCACCACGGCGTTCCTTCTCACACAATGTCAACAAACGAAGTAAAGGAAGATCCCTAGCTTCAGGGTCTCGACGGCGACACCTATAGCCTAGAGATCACCACGGCGTTCCTTCTCACACTAGCAGGATGCAAACACAACGTCAACAACCGACCCCAGGGTCAAAACAATGGAGCCATGGAAAAGTCCCTATTCCATGCCTCGACGACAACATCTAAAGCCTAGATATCAACAACACGTTCCTTCTCATCCCAACAGGATGCAGACGCAACGCCAACAACCAACCCCAAGGTCAAAATAATGGAGCCATGGCAAAGTCCCTAGTTCCAAGACTCGATGGTTCACAGACAACCTAGAGAAAATCTCGACATTCATCGCAATATTGCAGACACAATGTCAACAAGCGAAGCAAAGGAAGATCCCTAGCTTCAGGTTCTCAACGGAAACTCAAATAAAACCTGAAAGACTATCGGAGATCATCCCATACCAGCGCGGAGTGGTTATGACTCATCGGGGCTCCCTAAAATGAGCCTAACCTCAAGTAAAAAGCGGCATGGAAAATCCCTAACGCTTGCTCTTCCGATGGTAATATGATCTGGGAGATTACTTGAAGACGTCTTGTCCAGCCCCCGAAGGGATCAGAGACACGACGGTCGCGGGGCTACTCGAACAGCAAGATTGCGTATCGGGGAATGCATCAGCCAACACGATGGTACGACGGACAAAAACCATAGTACCACAGACCCTAACGGACTTCTATCAGCAGAGGTTAACTGTGATGTTAGGACATTCTTGCGAGAACTTATCGATTCGTCTCGACTCGTAGGGAAAATAATATTCCTGCGAGAACTTCTCGACTCGTCTCGACTCGTAGAAAAAGCCTTAGGCAACGGGGACATCAACCTATTTCCTAAGCACTGGGGCCCTGCAAATAGGTCTAAGATGGATTATTGTATACTATCCATGGGCCACACTTTCCAAAGTCAAATATCGACAAGGAGGGAAAAAACCACTTACGAGTCCTCTTGACTTGTAAAGGGGGAAAATTCTCTTGTGAGATTCTTATGACTCTCAAGAGAAAACAAACTTAGGAGTCCTCATGACTCCTAAGGAGAAAATACACCTACGGGATCCTCTCAACTCGTAGGGAGAAAAGTCTTTATGAGACCCTCACGGCTCATAAATTGAAAAGTTTTAGGCGGCAGATCTGAAGCCGCTTCCTAAGCAATCACTGCCCTACAAGGAGGTCAAGATGGACTATCTACGGGCCACATTTGCCAAAGTTACATGCCACTGAAATAAAGAAGCTACTTATGAGTCCTCAAGATTTGTAAAAAAAAATCCGAGCAAGATCTTAGCGACTCAAGGAGGCGATGAACGCTTGGAAATCCCCATGATTTCTATGGAGGATGTACTCTCCCTACGGTAATATAACCTGGGAGATTATTTGAGAATGCCTTGTCCAGCCCCGAAGGGAGCAGAGACACGACAGCAAGACTGCGTATCGGGAATGCCTTAGTACCACACACCCTAACGGACCTCTGTCGTAAAGAGCAAGGGTTAACTGTGATGTTACGACAGGTTTTCCTACAAGCCCAAGGAGGTAAACTAAACAAACTCCGAAATGAGTATATAAACTACTTCACGTCTAGTCAAGACAGAAAGGCGCAACCCATGAGCACCAACCATGTACTGTGCAAGGCAGTAAGGAGAGTCTTTGGTTCACGCCCCGCTAAGCGTTCATTCACGACTCGCTAAGCGTTCATTCACGACTGCATACCTGCTTAAATGGAAATGGTGTCCAAAACGTGCTGATTTATGTACGACACTACAATGGCGCTCGCCCTTAGCAAAAATCTCTAAGGGTAAAGTATAAAGCTCATGCACAGAGGCGAGATGCATGTATGAATATGTAATGAAAAGGAAGCATTCAACAGGAAACATTCAACAGTCAATAATAAGAGAAATACATTGATGTAAATATACTACTCTACGGGAAAGAGATCACCAAATATGGGATCAGAGATACTGGGGTTGACAAAACAAAATACAAAGTTCTCCAATTCCTTCTCTGCCCTTTCCACCATATTGAAGCTGCGGTCTTCGCGAGAAGTTTCTCCCCATCAATTAGCACCGTGCTCATCAGCGAAGGTAGACATGATAGCCCGTTGCGCCCGTATTTGTCTTAGCAGCTGAACTGATCGGTCTCTCAAAGACTTGGTAATCAAACGTGCTTCGTGAAAGCACTCAATCTTATCCTCCGCCGCATCGAGAATCGCTGGAGTCATCTCTGCCGGATGAGGAGGGATGTCGGCAAGCACGAATAGAAAAATCATCCGGAACCAAATGGAGCCCATAGGAAGAGGAGAGCCCCTACGAGTCAGGAGCTCATACATCACCGCGTCACACTGAGCATCAGTAAGAAGAGGGTCTACTAGCCGTGCAGCAAAGCGAGGAATCGTTTCCTCGATGGGCACCTCCCATGGTTGCCGACAAGCATGAGGACGATTGCAAGCCATAGCTCTTGGTTTGTTTGAGTTCTGTTAGTAGAAATGGGTTTCTCTTTGAAGAGAAGAAGGAAAACATAGCTTCGGGTTATAAAGAGAAATGTTCAAATCTACGCACGGAAAATTTTGTGCACGGTGGAACTATTTCCAAGGCCGGAAAAAAGGGCATGGGGAACAAGATAGTTGACCCATAGGAAATAGAGAAAGAAGGTGAAAAGACCCCTTCAGTAATGAGGCAGTGCCTCACGTGCCTTGCACGAGAGCGCCAGCGCCGAGAGTTAAAAAATCTGAGATAACGCCTCACGTGCCTCATACGTATAACACGGGGGCCCCGGCATTTTATATACGAGTAACTACTACTTCACATGAGGTACCTATGAGCAGTGGTTTAAAAGAAAGGGATATTTGCCATTCATACTTGAGAAAATTTATACTTCAGTGATAACAACAAAACAAAAGTATCATCAAAATGTTTACAATGGCACGACACTGAATCCTGGGCATGGATTTAAGAATTCAGAAGCAAGTCCGGGTAAAATGCTTCTGGCTTCTCTGACCATTTTCTTATGCATTTTCTCACGAATGCATGCGTCGGGATTCCCGCTGATCTCGTCCGTCCTATGGTAGGCGAAGATTATCGCCGTCTATTGGAAGACCTGATGCAAAATATCCACAAGATCATCTCTCCGCCTCTTTGATATCAGGCCCATCAGATATACTGAGTGCACCTTTTCTTCGGCATCATCAAGTGCCTCAAGCGGCATAGCCTCGTTAAATTTAGGAAGTGCTTCCCAAATCGCCCCCACGATAATTTTCAAAAGAGCGGAACGACGGGGGATTAGTCAACCGTTGTATTCATTGAAGTGACGCATCACCTTAGCACATTAGGCATCCGTAAACTCCTGGTCTTGACAGCGGCCTTAGACGTGAATGTATTCATAGGAGATAATCTCGTCAAATTCATACAGATAAGCAGCCATAGTATCTGGAAAGAAAATTCAATAAAAGATTAGCAATTAAATATCAAGACTCTTATAGTATAAAATAAAAACAGTGTTGACGTCCCATCATTGATGGGGCAGTCATTCGTTAAGGATGAAATCCTAAGAGGATTCTCATTTAATGAGAAATCTCATTGGTCCAATGAGTTAAACTCCTTTGAGAGTTGTGCTCTGCTAACAGATTTCACATCCGTCAACTTTAATTAAGAGGGGAATAAAATTCCCCCAAAAAATTTCTAAGAGCTATGCTCTGTAAAAAAAACAATGGGATAATCTACCAGAACCCTCAAAAGCAAAGCTTTTTAACAGGGTAAAACCCCAAGATCTTTAAGATCTGCAAAACAAACTCAAAGAGTTCTTCATGGAAGATGAACAATGTTCTAATTAATGGGTTAAGCAACCCTAAAATACATCTTAAGATCTACGATCTAAGAAGAGCAAAGCTCTGTTAAGGGGTTCGATTATGATCCTTACCAAATTTTTGGGCAAAGTTCTAACTCTAGAAAGAATTTCTTTGGGCAGAGATCTAAGCTCTGAAAGGAGAATTAAATTATCAAAAAAAAAAAGAATAAGAGAAGATGAACAACGGTCATCTCAAGGGCTAAAGGCACTACTTATAGGCACAGGAAGTCGATTCAACTTCCAAGAAAATCCAACGGTGGAAAAGCTGCCACCGCTGCACTCACGTGTGAGCCACGTGAGCGCAACGGTGGGGTGGGGATTTGTTTCAACAATAAAAGAGCAAAGCTCTGTTCAAAATTTGAAAGGCAGTGCCAGGAGTTAAAAACTTTGAGGCAGCGCTCCACGTACCTTGCACGAGAGCGCCGGCGCCAAGAGTTAAAAACTCTGAGGTAGCACCTCACGTGCCTCGCACGAGAGCGCTACCGCCAGAACTAAAAGCTCTCTGTTAAACAGAGCCATTGGATCAAACATCCAACAGAGATGATAAGTCATCATATTACAGAATTAAATTTTGTTGAGGAAATATTCCTCAAATCTTTCTAAACAAGAAAGATTACTCTCTATAAAACAGAGTGCCGTTGGTGTAAAAAATCCAATAGTGATTAAAAATCACCAATATACAGAAAAAATTCTGTATGGGAAAATATTTCCCTAATCTTGTTAAAAACAAGAAAAATATCTTCTGTAAAACAGAAATCCTTGGATCAAAAATCCAACGGTGGATAAAATCTCCAAATCAATCAGGATCTCTCAACGAGAGATTTCCTTAACTAAATCAACAGATATGCCTCTACTATATAAAGGACCCAAGACTTCAAGTCTTAGGGAGAGAAATCCCTCATAAGCTTTAGAGCAAGCAAGAAGAAAGGTTTAAGAGGGAAGAAAGAAGAATACCTTTCTAGGAGGTAAATAAAAATAATAATAGAGATCAGAGCATCTCATCTGCATATCCAAGGGTTTAACTCTCATAAAAGAACTTAGTTCTTTCCCTAGATTTGAGATTCATGAGACAAGTCTCCCACGAATGAGAATTTAATTCTCATGGGGATGAACTTGTTCTTGGGGATCAAAGATCTAGAAAAGAACAGAGAATTGAACTCTGCAGAACAAAATACACAAAGAAAACCTAGCGCCAAGCGCCTCACGGGTCCCTCACGTGGGCGCTGCTCAATAAAGAGTGCTTAGCAGTCAATGGTTGGTGCTAAGAGCCAAGCGCCTCACGTGTCCCTCACGTGGGCACTGCTCAATAAAGAGTGCTTAACACTTAATGGTTGGCGCTCAGCGCCAAGCGCCTCACGTGTCCCTCACGTGGGCACTGCTCAATAAAGATTACTTAGCACTCAATAGTTGGCGCTCAGTGCCAAACGCCTCACTTGTCCCTCACGTGGGCGCTGCTCAATAAGGAGTGCCTAGTATTCAGTGGTTGGCGCTCAGCGCCAAGCGCCTCACGTGCTCTGCACGTGGGCGCCATAAAGAGTATTTAACACTCCATAAAAATAAAAGAACAAAAAAGAGAGGAGAAAGTAAAGCAAAGTATGAGTGTCAAAACCCATACGAATGCTCAGCATTATTTGCACAGAAAAGGGACTGAGCCCAAGCAAGTGTTTAGCACTTTATTCAAAGACTAGGTGGGTTGAGTCTAAATTGACCAAATCCCCAATTCAGATCAATCGAGCCCATGTGCTTATCATTTTTCCAAATTGGTGTTAGTCCCAAACTCGACTACAGATCTCCCAACGGACATTGGTTCAAGGGTACATCTCCTCACATCTCTGATACATGTCGTTGTAATTCTTCAGCATCTTCAGAGAGGTGGTGGGTCCCGATAACCAACAACTCTTTGGTGTACTCCCAAATTGATGGGCACATCCCGCAACGGACCGCAACGTCCTTAAACTAGCAACAAACCGCAACGTCCTTAAATTAACACAATGGAGCCCAAATGCTCTTTTATTGGGTCTGAATGATCCCAAAATCCTGTTGAGTAGATCTTAGCCTAAAATTAGACTAATGTATTCTCAACAAATATTTAAGTTGATCTTAAAAGATATTAACGATCCTTAAATCGACCCAAACCCAAGTCTAAGAATATACGGATTTGGATTAATCCACGCCTTACGGGCGACAACATAAATTAGTCTCCGTATACAATCCACGGGCAACCGAAAATAAAACAAACGCACACGACACGAAGTGACCTTCTGGTGCAGGAGAAAGTGGTTACCGCAATGCGGTAACGTAATTAACTGCAGGGGCTTGCGCCTGCAGGGAAGAGCGTTCCCACAATCAAAAACCCATCACAACGAGGGGGAATCTGATGAAGTCTGTTACAATGGCCGCATCCGTCCAAACCTACGATACACGGCGCCATAAATCAACTTGGCATTTTCGGAGAGGTGGACGGATAAACCCAAATAGTATCTTCCCCCAAATTCAGGCAAGACATTTGTCTTTTCGGTTTTCGGCGGTAAACACTTATCTTTCCCTCAGACTCTTTTATCTCGACGATATGGAAATGATATTGCATCTCAATTTGGAATCCTCCTGATTCCTTATTATTTCTCCCTCTTATTTCTTCGATTCTGATACTAAGATTTGGGCGACTTGGATGGAGTTATGTGATTGTAACTATGTACCGCGGTATGGTTATAATATGATACTCTATTTAGGTAACCTGGAGTCCTATTCGATTCATTTTCTTGACTTATATTCGTGGTACTATCTTGTCTTCTCTCCGTTTCATTGCTTACAAATTTATGTCTTATCGCAAACTTGAATCCAACAATGGCGTTATATCTTTCCCCTTATATCGTAGTGACCAGTCCGTCTGCATTTTGAAGAATAAGGAGAAACACAGAAGAGAATATGATGATTGCAGTAGTTCGAGATTAACCCCAACAGGAGCTGGTATAGACCGCTTCAAAGACGATTAGATGTAAGATGTTTGATTGAAGAATTTTTGACAGACCCGTATCAAATTATCAGAGTAGCGCAGCGGAAGAGTGGTGGGCTAATAACCTACAAGTCTTAGAACAAACGTGCAAATTCATGATGAAAGGAACTGTTTATTGAAAGGGCGAAGTTCGTAAAAAAGTTGTAGATGAAGCGCTGATAGCAGTTTGGGATTTCATGGATGTGTTCAAGGACATCTCGAGTTTACCGTCTGAACGAGATGTGGAGTTCACGATTGATCTTATTCCTGGAGCAGCGCCGATTTCAATGACTTATTATCCGATGGCACCGATGGAACTTGAAGAAGTAAAGAGATAAGTTACCGAATTACCAAAGAAGGGCTGGATTCACAGCAGCGGTTCACTATGGGGAGCTTCAGTTCTTCTATTCAAGAAGAAAGATGGCACGCGAAGGGTGTGCATCGACTATCGGGAGTTAAATCGGATGACTATTAAGAACAAATACCCAATCTCTCGCATAGGTGAATTATTCGATCAACTCAGTGGCACAAGGGTATTCTCGAAGTTGGATTTACGATTAGGTTATCATCAAGTTCAGGTGAAAGCGGATGACATTTGCAAGACGGCATTTCGAACTCGATTACGAGTATTTAGTGATGCCATTTGGAGTTACTAACGTACCGGCAATATTTATGGACTTGATAAACCAAATCTTTTCACCATATTTGGATCAGTTTGTAGTGGTGTTTATTGATTACATTTTGGTCTATTCGAGAAGTAAAGAAGAGCATGAAGAACACTTGAGGATCGCACTGCAAATGTTTAGACAGGAAAAGCTTTATGCTAAGATGAGCAAGTGCGAGTTTTGGCTCGAAGAGGTGAAGTTTTTGGGTCATGTTGTATCAGAAGATAGAATTGCAGTCGACCCCGAAAAGATTGCAGCTATTTATGATTAGCCTATTCCAAAGAATTTAGGGGAGATCAGAAGTTTTTTTAGGCCTGCTGGATATTATAGAAGGTTTGTGGAGAACTTCGTCAGAATAGAAGAACCACTGACCAAGCTAACACATAAGGAGGTACCATTCATGTGGACTGATAAGTGTGCGTCATATTTTGAAGTTCTAAAGCAAAGATTGACCACCGTTCCTATTTTGACAGTGCTAGATGGTTCTGGAGGACAAGTTATTCACAGCGACGCATCTAGGAAAGTCTTAGGATGTGTTCTGATGCAGCATAGGAAGGTTATAGCTTACACGTCGAGACAATTGAAGACTCATCAGAAGAATTACCCAACTCATGACTTGGAGCTAGCAGCAGTGATTTTTGCGCTGAAGATGTGGAGACACTACTTAGTCGGCGAAAGGGCAGAAGTATTTACTGATCACAAGAGCCTAAAGTACGTGTTTACGCGGAAAGAGCTCAACATAAAGCAACGTAGATGGTTGGAGCTGATTGCTGACTATGATCTTGATCAAAAGTACCATCCGAGAAAAGTTGATGTAGTACCGGATGCTTTAGGTCGGTTGCCAACAATACGGATGTTGACTGCACAGAGGGAGATTATAGCTGATCTTCATAGATTCGAGTTGGAGATTGTACTACCAGATTCTTCTGGACAGTTAATGCAGTTGCAAGTACAATCATTCTTAATCGATAGCATTAAGGCAGCACAGTCGCATGACTCTAGATTGCAGAAGTTTCGAGGACAAGCGGAAGCAAGACTTAAAACAGATTTGTTGATTCATGAAAATGGCTCGTTAAGATATGGAAGTCGTTTATGTGTGCCTAAAGAAAATGTTCATGAAGGAGGCTCATTGTTCCGCATATTCAGTACATTCGGGAGGCATGAAGATATATAGAGATTTGCGACAACATTTTTAGTGGGAAGGCATGAAAATGGTGATTGCTCGCTACGATCGAGGTGCTTGGTGTGTCAGCAAGTCAAGGCTGAACATCAAATGGTAGCTGGTTTGTTGCAACCACTTCCGATTCCTCAATGGAAGCGGGAACATATAACTATGGGTTTTGTGACAGCCTTACCACGGAGTCCAAAAGGCAATAACGCAGTTTGGATGATTGTCGATCAATTGACCAAGTTAGCTTATTTCATACAGTTCCAAGTTGGTCAGTCGATGGAGGAGTTGGCAGAGCAGCACATGTAGGAGATTGTGAAATTGCATAGAGTACCAGTTAGTATCGTTTATGATTGTGATACTCGATTCCTATCATACTTTTGGTGGAGTCTACAGAAGAGTTTGGAAACTCATTTGATGTTTAGTATGGTTTATCATCCTCAGACAGATGGACAATCCGAGAGGACGATCCAAACTCTTGAAGATATGTTGAGAGCATGCATGTTAGACTTCAAGGGTTCGTCGGAGGATCATTTACATTTAGTAGAGTTTTCTTACAATAACATATTTCAGGTGACTATAGATGGCTTCATTTAAAGTATTGTACAGTCATATGTAATGCTCGTCTGTCTGTTGGGATGATATTGAAGAAAGAAGATTTTTGGGATCGGATCTCATTGTGCAAATTGTGGAGAAGTTAGCTTGATCCGCGATCATATGAAAGTGGCACATGATCGACAGAAAATTTGGGCTGATACTGAGAGAAGATCTTTGGAGTTTGATGTTGGTGACCTTGTGTTCTTGAAGATATCACCGACTAGGGGAGTAATCCAAATTGGTAGTCGAGGAAAACTTAGTCCTCGATTCGTGGGGCCTTTCGATATCATTGAGTGTGTTGTAGAGGTAGCTTATCAATTGGCTCTACCACCATCCTTGGCAGGTGTTCATAACGTGTTTCATGTATCTCAACTCTCTCGAGATGAGACGCATGTCCTTGATCACTCGGAATTGACAGTGAGAAAAGATTTGACTTATAAAGAGCAACCGATGGTGATTGTGGATCGACGAGAAAAGCTTCTCAAGAATAGGGTAATCTCTCTAATGCTTGTTTCATGGGGAAATTGTTCACATGGAGAATCTACTTTGGAACGTGAAGACGATATTCGACGAAAGTTTCCTCATCTCTTTTCTTAGATCCGTATCTTCTTATCTTTTCCTGTTTCGTGAATTTAGAGGGCGAAATTCTTTTGTAGTTGGGTATAATATAACACCCTAGTACGGTTATACGACATTAATTAGTATTTTAACCCTTGGATCAACACCATTCTGAAAATTTTAGCCAAAACTCTCTAAAACGTTCCTAGTGCAAGTGAAGTAAAGTGGAGTTAGCGAGCAAGCAACTTCCAGCGAAGATCGAAGAAAATTCCCGAGTTCTCGCGACACTCCAAGGCCTCCCTCCTCTTCCTTAACCCCTTCTTAATGTATTCAAATGGTAAGTCCTTTCCAATCTCTATTTCTCTTCATTGAAATAACATTTCAAAACTTATATCGATAAGTGAAATTAATACCGATATCATTGTTCTAAACCCTAGAAACTGATTCTCCTTTATTCTTTGATCAACCAAGTTTTTACATAATACTTGTAATCTTAAACCCTAATGTTTAGAATAATATTTCATCAAAATTATCATGTGAAACAACAATAGTAGCACTTTTTTATTAAAATACCTTAAACTTTATAAACACCTCTTTTAGTAATTGCTTAACAATACCTTAGGAAAACTTCACGGGATAACGACATACCCCATACGCACACTTGGTTTCATAGCACTATACTCATTGTATGTGTTAGTTATATGTACGCCCTAGAGGCCATTACTGTACATATGATGTATATTGTAGTGGATGCTTGGAAATATATAGGGAGGACTTTCTTACTCGACATGATAGTATGCTATCTGGTTGCACTTTATCTTAACATGTTGACTTGTATAAGTGATGTTGTCTTGCTCTCACATGTTGATAAAGCCCTTAGGATGTATACTTGACTACCAGGACTATGATAGAGATACTAGTGGGGCCAAGGGTAGTCCACAAGTACACCCTATTATTGTTCCTAGTCAAGAGTGTATCGAGACAGGACATCGATATTCCAGAGTAGACTAGCGTATACGCTTCTTGACCCATATGACGGGCGATGGACGATCCCATATCCATTGGTGTTTGACATCAAAGAAGGTATACGGATACTCGGTGGAGACTGGGTACACTGGACGGACTCGCCGAGAACTCCTAGATGATATTATACCTATCGTCAGATAGCAGTTCTCTGGTGACATTGGTACAGGTTAGTATGTCGACCCGAGATCGTCATAGAGACTTGTGTGATTTCCACTGTGCTTTGATTTCCACCATACCACAGTCAAGAGATTGTGCAAAAAGGTGGTTTTTGGGTACAGTCCCGAGTCACATGGAGGCTGTAAGTCTACGCTAGCGCCCCGGCAGTCTACAGACGCCAAATGCGGAACAAAAAACTTTTAACTGGCGCTATCGTATACTTTAACCCGGATCTGCCATTATTGCTAAACTAACAAACTGTAAAGAGTGTAGAAAGGTTATACCGAACGATCCGAGTCCTTCGTTCTTTAACCATCATCCCACGCTCCGTTGCGGCTGCTCCGATCGCGTCGATCTCCGATATCCTCGTCGAGGTGGCACCACATCGTCGATTCTTTAAACGGGCTCCCGCCTCTGACTTGAGGCAACTCGATCGTCAAGTTTGCTAAAAGAGACGACTAAGAATGATGTAGAGAATGAGTAGATGACTTTGTCTCACTTCGTCCAAGTCCATGGACGATCGGTAAATGAAGCTGCCGAGGGAATTGGGTGATGGAATGAAATAAGGTAATGAAATTTCCATGCACCCAAATACTATCATAATCTTTTTCTACAAATGAAACATCAAGTAGTGAGAGAGAGAGGGAGAGGGGGCCGGCCTCATATAGATGGGGGGGTGAGTGTAGGAGGAGGGAGAGAGTGACCACAAGAAAGCTATCATGTATGAATACAATAAATGCAAAACCATGAGTCATTAGAAACAATGAACCTTAAAACCCTTGGTCATCATTGCATTAATGACACCATTAATGCACTAATGACTCACAAGCCTCATCATCACTTCTAGAAGCTTCTAGAATGATGACTCACCCTTAACTGAAGAAAAGATAAATCCGTCTTTAACCGAATGTTAAAAGACGGCTGATAGAAAACTGGAAACTGGCAACTTCCAAAAGTGATCCTGAAACGACTTTCAGGATAACCCCGAAACTGTATAAATATACCCGCATTTGTATTACGACCGAATACAAATGCAACTGAGACAAAGATATTATACCTACTCAATATAATACTCGGATCCGGCTTAAACCAAAGCCGACCAGTATCATCTGCCCGAAAAATAACACGTACGTAAACGCACGTGCATTTTCCGAACCCTGCCATAAAACCATACGGCCTCTACAACGTTTCGTCCGAACTTGGGAAACTGTCTGTGGGGGACTCTAATGAATCGTCAGTACCCTGGTAGTGGGTTTAACCACAAACCGTCAGCGGCACTAGCAATGCGTAACGGCTGCCCATGGACTGACCTCAAGGGATGCCGATGAGCGAACTCATCCGGAAAACCCTACTGAGCCTAACAGTGACAATGTATATACAGTCCGGTCCGTTCGTCTATGAGTATCGCATATCTGCCTAGGGGGCTAGCAACGTCAGACCCCTAATAGCAGTATAAGTCGTGTCGGAGTGAAGCCCAATAACACCCTGAGATACTACTGGAGTACCTACCAGTAAATCTCCTGCCACGGCCGTGGGCTTTGTGAAATGGCTCTCCTAGACACAGCACGATCTCGCCCCCAATACCGGGAGAGACGAATCCCCTGCCGATCCGCTCAAGTGCCTCCATATGGCTCGGGACTGTACCCAAAAACTACCTGTTTGCACGACTCCTTTGAGCCGTGGTAGGGTAGAAATCAAAGCACAGTGGGAACTCACACGAGACAAATGACGACCTCAGGTCGATGAACTAACCTGTACACATGTCACCAGGGAACTGCTATCTGACGATAGATATAGTACTAACTAGCAGATTCCCGGCGAGTCTTGTCCGGTGTACTCATAACCTAATGAGCACCTGTATACATCTTAGGTGATCCAACTGACACCAGTGGCTTGTGAGACCGGCCACCGCCCCTCGTCGGGGTCTCGACTGTACACACTAGTCTACTCCGGAGTATCGATGCCCTGTCTCGAAACTCCCACGACTAGGGACCACAATTAAGGATATGCGTATAAACCACCCAACTCTCACGTATATGATCGCCATCATACTGTTGGTGGTAAAGCAAGATCCTAAGGGCTCTATCAAAGTGTAACATGTGATCAGTCACCTGAACATGTACACGACTGATAAAGGCAAACCAGATAGCATACTATCATCTCGAGTAAGACTGTCATACCAGTATAGGTCCTCCGCAATCATTGCAATCACGTACCTGCGATCCAATAATTGACTATGAGGGCACTATCTCCAACAATCTCCCACTTGCACTCAAGGCTAATTATTGCGATGTTGACTACTCACAGCCCGTGTGAAACCGAACATCCAACTCCTCTACTAATCAGTTTCACAAAGCCCGTTTGTAAAACTATTGTGTTCGAGAAATAGCCTTAGTGAGTGGATCCGCCTAGATGTTTCTTTCTATATCTCTCTAAATCTCAAGTTCGCGGAGAAAGCCATCTCCCGAATCGAGTAATACCTGTCTTAGAATATGTCTGGATATCTGATGGGACCTAGTTCATAAATGAACTCCAAATCCAAACTTCTTAGACTATATCGATCACTGAACCTAATCAGTATCCGGCACCATGCCACCCACAGTATCCTCTTGGACCACCTGTCCATAATACTGTCCCTCTTCGTCAGAGGGAAAACTATAACTCTGACAATCACTCTGTCATCTATGTCACCTTTGAAGCCTGGAATGATAACCGTCTCCCAAAGGAGGCTGCCGTCATTAAATCCGTAGAACATGTACTTATGTTCTAAAACTGCTTCCTTATGTTTCTCCAGGATTGGATTAATACAAACTTATTGCATCTAGTGCAAAAACAACATCTGGTGTGGTACTTGACATCTCATGATTGACTCAATTGCCTAAGCAAGTGATCTGCCAATCATGCACATCCCTCTCCCCTTTAGTCTACATGACACCTCTAGAGAGGGTGACTCCATCACCTGCAGGTACACCACCATGCTAGGAGTCATCTATTCTAAAAACCATCAGAATACTGTCAAAGTACCCACATTGGGAAACTACCCAAATCCAGATCTAAAACCATAGATCTAGAAACCAGAATGTCAAATATTATATCCATATCCTGTCTGGAGAAACAACTGTGTGACGACCATAGTACAACCGATCGTAGTATAGGAATTTTACTTCCTACTCTGTGTATGTCATCCAGATACCATGACATCACACCCTACTACCTCCTTAACTGATCCATCCTTTGTTCTGATTGAAGTCAAACCCATGACTGTCACATCAAAATTAGATGATCTATCTCCGCTATAACTGCTCAAGTCTATAAATAGATATAAGCTACTTGCCCACTATGCTTCCGATGCTCCCACTGACTACGACAACCCTCCTACCGGGTCTCATATCCTGGAACAACAGTAGTGTCAAGTCTGGGTAGATAAGAACCTCCCTGTCACCGTCCTTGAGGCTACTGGAGTACCTCTCGGGTGTCTGAGGTTACCCACCAAATCTGCGGAGTGGCTATTGGAATGTCAAATCTGATTGAATATATAGGTCCTATTAAATTTTCCGTAATCGTTCGCGGTTCTGGAATCACTTCCAGTTCTACCATACTCCCACTACTGTTTTCTGAAAAAGATCCATTTTACTAAAACTGTGGCGAGTCAAGAACAATATCACTATTGATCTTCCAAATGGTAGAATATCAACCCTCGTCATAGCCAGGGTCAACCCACAAACAGCCATTACAGAAACGTGCCCTGAGTTATCCAGAGTCTGGTTTTAAGCATAAGCTGGACAACTCCCCGTACCTCAATATCTTTTAAGGTACGAACTATTCTATATCCAATATAGAAACTTTGGCACTTATTTAATTGGAACCATATTCAAATCATGCAGCTGTCTCCAGTGCATATCAACTTAATGGAAAGAGGCTAATCAGCATTACTCAACTTAGGAATCCATCCAATTATGAGTAACCTGAAAGAGAAACACGTTTCTCAAAACCATCACTATCATCTGAATACCAATCATAAGAATCTACATCTTCGATCTCTTTGAAGAATCCCGATACTTGTGATACCTGGTTCTCTACTTTATTCTTATACCCACAACTTCTCAAAACTTAGACCTTGTATTTCTACGAAACACTCGTCTAAATACTAGAGAAGTTATAAGTAAACAGAACATAGTACGAGGACCTACCCCTTTGTCCTGATGGACACTGGACAACATACAATACTCTGTATAAGTCCGCTGAGTTAACAACTCAAAACCTGTGCGTCGTAGGTTGAAAACTGTACCCTGGCGATTTCCTCAAATATCACCAATTTCAACGAATTCCGATATAATGAGGATGATCACCTAATTCCCAATATCTTACTCCCACTCATCATCTGTAAAACCATACAGATATGAGAATGAAACCTGGTAAATACATACCCTTGGAGTAAGTGTCTAATCGGGAAAACAGTTTTTCTTTAACAATGCACTGAAACATGAAAATGTTTCGTAGGGGTATCCTGGTATTCATAGCAATGCCTCTTCCATAATCCAATTCATGACTTCAACCGTATATTTTATTGCCATCTCTTCAAATCCCTTTACTTGTCTTTAGTCGTTACCTTCTGTACACCATCGTTAGGCTAAATGGTTTTCTTCCTTCCCTACCGTTCGGCACCAGCCTATGGTTTGGAAGAAGACTATCCAGTAAGCATAATAGGTGTACCCTCCTAAACCAAGGAGTACTCGTATCTTGAGAGAAGGTGATGATAAAAGACAACTGAATAATACCTTATTCTTTTAAAGGTGAAATAGGAGTGGCGATGAAGTACGCGGTTTTGGTCGTGAATGATATCAGTCGCAATTTACTTTGCCCTCTTTCTAATCCCTTTATTTTGTCTTTACATATTACCTTCTGCACACCCTACTTAGGCTAATTGGTTTTCTTCATTCCCTACCTTTCGGCACTAGCCTATGGTTTGGAATAAGACTATCCAATAAGCGTAATAGGTGTACTCTCCTAAACCAAGGAGCCCTCGGAACCTGAGAGAAGGTGATAATAAAAGGCAACTGAATAAACCAATTCTATTTCTCCTGAACCTGAATCCATCCTCGAAGAAGTCCCTTCGAGTTCGTATATAACCATACGATGGATCTATCCAATGGAAGTGGATATCCGTAGTAATACGGGTGTTCTGAGAAATTCAAAGGGTAAAAGAAGGAGTGGCAATGACTTATGCAACTCAGACAATCCAAAAGCCAGTATTTTAAGAAGGTTCGGTCAACCTGGTCACTGAGTCAAAGTCTAGGGTCGGTCAAAGGTCGCTGCCAAAGAGAGAGAGAAAAGAAACACTCTGCGTGCACTCTATCCTAGATCAGAATGGTTATCACTTTATCTAATCCGGAAACCTCCCACTGTCCTGTCAAATTCTCCTCCAAACCTAAAGAAGAATCAATCGGGATCACCCGAAGAGTAAACCAACACATCAGTGGGAATCGGGATCCAACTCTCATCGCATGATAACGTGACGGAATTCACTCGCGTTATCACACTCCAGAAGGTATGCGCATGCCTGGCAAGTTTCAGTTTCTTTAGAAACTCCCGATATGATTTTTACCCCATGTTCTTATGACCTTGACGAAAGCCAACAAATCATAAGTCACATGTCAAGTTCTGCCCGTCATTATCTTGTTAATTCGAACCCACCCGTACATACCCTTGACGAAAGCCAACAAGGTAATACGACTGTCCCAAACCAACACATCTATCTATGCAACAAATGAATACCCCAGCAACTACCAAACACTATGCCTTGACGAAAGCCAACAAACATAGCTTGAATATTACTGACCATCCATAAGAAACGACGGAGGGCTACGGCTGGTTTTTGGCGAAAAACCTTTAACGTAATGAACTTGATCTCGTTGAAGGAACCTGATAGCTTTTTTATAAAATATAGTGGCGAAAACCTTTTGCTAAAGAGGTCACTCCCGGTAAAGGGATCTCGGCTCTTTCCTCGTGGAATGAGGTGCAGGATATTCCACTAAATACCGCTATGCAAAGCAACTTGTAATCGACTATAGTGAAGTTATTACGCTGACGCAAACTTCTGCCCAAGGGGTCAGTTCCGGTGAAGGGATATCGGCCCTTGCCCCGTCGAATGAGGTGCAGGATATTCCACTGAATACCGCTATGCATAACAAAAGGAAACGTCTTTGCAATAACACTTTTTAAATTTGTTCCAACAACATCCAAACAGGTTTGCTTTACTTTGCATTGATCAGAATCAACACAGTCCCATCATTCAATCACACCAGAAAAGAACGAAAATAAAATATACGTATATGCCATCCGCATTCGTCACTGGGTCCCGTCATCACCCGTTAGGTTACTTAACTAACGACAGAGCGGGGACTGGACTAGCGCGGGTGTAAAACATATACAACATCTAATAGTATATAAACCAATATACAATAATCGCTCCAGGCGTGATAGTATGCAACATTACAGAAAAGTAATAAGCATCACAGAACAATACAGATAATCTGGGATCCCCGGGTTTCACAGAGCCGCTGCTGAAACCCGACGTTCCCCTGTCGCGTGGATAGCCTGTGCAATGAAACCTAGACCCCTACGGGTGCGGCAAGTTACCCGCCAAAACCTGAAGCGAGGCAGCCCCCTACAGCATAGTGAATGGACCACCCAGCACTTCACGGAATCCGGTAAGCTTGGGCACCCCTCCTTGGGTCAACCTGTACCCCCTACGAGTGCGGCGAATAGTCTGCCAATTCTAGAGTGGGACCCCTCTGCCTCTCAAAGCCATGAGATGCGGACCCGTTGCCCCCCAGAACCCGGCTATCCGTGCACTCCGTCGCGGGGCAAAACCTAGTACAGTAATGAAAAATAGTACAACAGGTACATCGACCGCAACCTGGTCGTGCCCCAAAAGAATATTATACAACAGGCAGTGACGGCAGTCCACAAGTTGGACGCTCGCCCCGCAATATCAAATGTACAAATAAACAAAAACTGTACTACCATTGCACACTGCTATCCACCACGACAAATCCGCAACATCACAGCACAAAACAGAACATCAACGCGAATGTCACGTTCGCAAACCCGTCTAAAAGAACTATAGCAATCAGACGCGGTTTACCGATCAAATGACATTCCCGGTCGGAGATATAATGTAGGCACTGTAAACTAACGTGTTTAAATTTCGATCGACCAAATATCAAAAAGTGGGCCCCACGACTTACTGGTGAACAGTAACAAAATCTGGGCCAAAACGATATTTACCAAAAACCCCAAAATCCAACAGAGAACCCACTGTACAAATTTGGGAGCATGAGCTCACCAAGTGGCCGCGGATGCGCGGTCAAACCATGGGTTTGACCGCGTTTCCGCGGCGGTTTGGTGGGGTCACGAGCCCAAATTTTGAAGTCGTTCTAATAAAAGCCTGCACAGTATTCTGAGACATGTAGAAAAATTTTAGGAGGCCATTTAAAATCAACAGAAACTGTCAAGTTGGAATTTTGCAATTTTCGATTTCCGGTTCGATCGATGTTTTAAACGCGTTAGCACAAGTTAGCATAGCAAAATGGTTAGGCTCTGATACCACTGTAAGTCTACGCTAGCGCCCCGGCAGTCTACAGACGCCAAATGCGGAACAAAAAACTTTTAACTGGCGCTATCGTATACTTTAACCCGGATCTGCCATTATTGCTAAACTAACAAACTGTAAAGAGTGTAGAAAGGTTATACCGAACGATCCGAGTCCTTCGTTCTTTAACCATCATCCCACGCTCCGTTGCGGCTGCACCGATCGCGTCGATCTCCGATATCCTCATCGAGGTGGCACCACATCGTCGATTCTTTAAACGGGCTCCCGCCTCTGACTTGAGGCAACTCGATCGTCAAGTTTGCTAAAAGAGACGACCAAGAATGATGTAGAGAATGAGTAGATGACTTTGTCTCACTTCGTCCAAGTCCGTGGACGATCGGTAAATGAAGCTGCCGAGGGAATTGGGTGATGGAATGAAATGAGGTAATGAAATTTCCATGCACCCAAATACTATCATAATCTTTTTCTACAAATGAAACATCAAGTAGTGAGAGAGAGAGAGGGGGCCGGCCTCATATAGATGGGGGGGTGAGTGTAGGAGGAGGGAGAGAGTGACCACAAGAAAGCTATCATGTATGAATACAATAAATGCAAAACCATGAGTCATTAGAAACAATGAACCTTAAAACCCTTAGTCATCATTGCATTAATGACACCATTAATGCACTAATGACTCACAAGCCTCATCATCACTTCTAGAAGCTTCTAGAATGATGACTCACCCTTAACTGAAGAAAAGATAAATCCGTCTTTAACCGAATGTTAAAAGACGGCTGATAGAAAACTGGAAACTGGCAACTTCCAAAAGTGATCCTGAAACGACTTTCAGGATAACCCCGAAACTGTATAAATATACCCGCATTTGTATTACGACCGAATACAAATGCATCTGAGACAAAGATATTATACCTACTCAATATAATACTCGGATCCGGCTTAAACCAAAGCCGACCAGTATCATCTGCCCGAAAAATAACACGTGCGTAAACGCACGTGCATTTTCCGAACCCTGCCATAAAACCATACGGCCTCTACAACGTTTCGCCCGAACTTGGGAAACTATCTGTGGGGGACTCTAATGACTCGTCAGTACCCTGGCAGTGGGTTTAACCACAAACCGTCAGCGGCACTAGCAATGCGTAACGGCTGCCCATGGACTGACCTCAAGGGATGCTGATGAGCGAACTCATCCGGAAAACCCTACTGAGCCTAACAGTGACAATGTATATACAGTCCGGTCCGTTCGTCTATGAGTATCGCATATCTGCCTAGGGGGCTAGCAACGTCAGACCCCCAATAGCAGTATAAGTCGTGTCGGAGTGAAGCCCAATAACACCCTGAGATACTACTGGAGTACCTACCAGTAAATCTCCTGCCACGGCCGTGGGCTTTGTGTAATGGCTCTCCTAGACACAGCACGATCTCGCCCCCAATACCGGGAGAGACGAATCCCCTGCCGATCCGCTC
This sequence comes from Agapanthus africanus, assembly GCA_030015575.1. Lineage (NCBI taxonomy): Eukaryota > Viridiplantae > Streptophyta > Magnoliopsida > Asparagales > Amaryllidaceae > Agapanthus > Agapanthus africanus. The sequence goes on from JASDDO010000004.1 coordinate 324,223,972, forward strand.
AAGTGCCTCCATATGGCTCGGGACTGTACCCAAAAACTACCTGTTTGCACGACTCCTTTGAGCCGTGGTAGGGTAGAAATCAAAGCACAGTGGGAACTCACACGAGACAAATGACGACCTCAGGTCGATGAACTAACATGTACACATGTCACCAGGGAACTGCTATCTGACGATAGATATAGTACTAACTAGCAGATTCCCGGCGAGTCATGTCCGGTGTACTCATAACCTAATGAGCACCTGTATACATCTTAGGTGATCCAACTGACACCAGTGGCTTGTGAGACCGGCCACCGCCCCTCGTCGGGGTCTCGACTGTACATACTAGTCTACTCCGGAGTATCGATGCCCTGTCTCGAAACTCCCACGACTAGGGACCACAATTACGGATATGCGTATAAACCACCCAACTCTCACGTATATGATCGCCATCATACTGTTGGTGGTAAAGCAAGATCCTAAGGGCTCTATCAAAGTGTAACATGTAATCAGTCACCTGAACATGTACACGACTGATAAAGGCAAACCAGATAGCATACTATCATCTCGAGTAAGACTGTCATACCGGTATAGGTCCTCCGCAATCATTGCAATCACGTACCTGCGATCCAATAATTGACTATGAGGGCACTATCTCCAACAGAGGCAATGAGCGATAGGAGGGGATTCGTCTCTCCCGGTATTGGGAGTTGATGTTGCGCTATGCTCGATTGGCCATAACAGGAAATCCCTGGTCAGGATTGCTGAGATTTACCGGTAAGTGTTATCAGTAGTTTCTCGAACCGTTATGGACCTGGCATCGGCATGACTTATCAGGCTATTGGGATCTGACGTTATACCACCCCCAGGCTGTGATATGCGATATATCTGACGAAGAGACCGGACTGTACTGATTGAATTCACACGAGTGTGAGAAGGCTTGCTTGTTGATCTTCTGATCGCTCAATACCCGGGTGGCTGTTATGTTTAGCAGACCGCTTGCGGTTTGTGGGTGTTTGATATGATCATCACCTACTGCCGGCGTATTGACGAGTCTTTAGAGTCCTACACAGAGATTTCCTGGTTCATGCGAAACAAAGTAGGAGCACATATGTGATATGTGTGGGACCGAGATTAATGCGCGTATGTGAAACTGCATTCTATTCTCGCGATATGTGATATCGGTCGGTTATATGAGATATAGTCGGGTTATCGGATCAAGTGTTGATTCGATAAAATGATTCATATGATATTAGTCGGTTATATGTGATATAGCCGAATTATTAAATCAAGTGTTGATTTGATAATTTAATGTATAATTATATATTTGATATATTAACTTACATTAACTAATATTTTCTCACAAAGTAATTTTTTTCTCACTTGTGTGCATATGGTATATATGTGATATATATTAGTGTACATTTTATTATGTCATGTTTGATGATACATGAAACATGGGTGTATGAGACTTACACTATAGTTGGAATAATCCTAGGGTTTTTATTTATCAAAGTAATTATAAAATGGTGGAATTTGTCATGGTGGAAGTTTTGAGAAAGCTTGTGGATAACCATTGATCAAGTCCACTCTTTTTGTTTTGCTATAGATATTTATTAACCTAACCATTATACTAACCATAGTCAAGTCTCTACAAGGGTTGGTGTATGACACTAACTCACCCATGGTTCACATTCTCAACTCACTTGAGTTTATTCTCTCATTCTTCACCTGAGCTTCTTCTTCCTGATGAAAAGCTTTCTAGCTTTTGAAAATGGTGAGAAAATATTGTGAGAAAAAGAAAACTAAAGAGAACTCATTTCCTACTTCATCATCCTCTACTATTAGCCATTTAATTTAGGGTGTTTGCTTCACTAAACCCTAATTTAGTGAAGAGGTAGCATGAGCTTGAGTCTCCTCGACGTAGATCATCTTCGGCCTCGAATACTTCGAGCAAGTTTACATCTTTCACCGTGTGGAGCCTCTCAAGAGTTCGGGAGATTCTTACTCGCAGTGAAGGGACTTCTACACGGAGCATTTGAAGTGAAGGACCGGTCTGCAAAGGTTGTATTCCGCATTCACTTAGCTTGCAAAGTTGTTTGCATGTTGTTTTGTTTATATCTCTAGTTAAGATTCTTGGTTAGGGTTCTTTAGAACGGCAATTTTTTGAAAACGGCATGGACGATGCCACCCGAAACCTTTCTGCCATGCTAAGTAACCCTACAGTGGTATCAAAGCTAAGCTAGATATTTAAACGATGTTTGTTAGATTACGAAACCGAAACTGCTTCGAAACTTGAAACACTAAATCTAGGTTCTGTCGAATTTTTAAAGGTTTCAAATTTTTTTTTAAACAACTGCAGAATGTTGTATGTGATATAACATGAACAGTATGAAAATTTGGAGCAATTTGGTGCAGATTTGGCCGGCCACATAGGGCTAAAAACCGAGCTCACCGGGTCAAAGTGGGTTTTTTGGCTTCAAATTTTCATGGTGTTCCAGTCTCTGGGTTTTGGTGTTTCAGGTGTTGTTTTTTTTTTGCTAAATTTTCATGTGATGTTAACTTTCTACAAAGGCAACTCGGGGTGTTTCATAATCGTAATTCTAACATGTATTTAGGTTATTTAGACGATGTTAAGAAGTTTGAACGGAGATCAATAACCCAATTTTTCCCCGCTGGAAATTTTCCAAGAGTTGGATTTTTTCCGAGTTAAAAATTTTCAGAAAATCATTCAAGCGATTCTGTGGACCCTCTAGAAGAACGATACCCAAACTCTACTTTTTGGATCGTAGAACCACGGTCATACCCTAGGTTTTGCCGCAGTTCCGTGGCAACATAAGTGAGGCATGGGTCGGCCCTTCTACGAATGGTTCATAGGAGCTGTGGCAGTTTCTGGATACTTTTTGAACTCCGCTCAAGTGTTGAGCTTGTAGGGAAATTTTGGGTGCTTGCTTATTCGATCGAAAAGTTTAACTTCGTCTGGCTATCTGTGATTGTGATACAATATTTGGAATCCACATAATAGTTATGAGATAACTAGTTTGAATTTTATAAATCTAGCGGTTTAGTCTCATTTGATCGGTTACCACAGGATTTTGATGTTGATCAAAAGTCCGTCGTAATTACGTAGTGTACGCAGATACTCTCCAGGTAACCTTACTAGATAGCCACGCCCCATAGCCCCGACCAAGTGACTGTAGGAGAACCCCATAGCCAAAAGCATCCGTTCGGGTGCTCGCGGCCGCGGTGTTCCGCCTTAGTGCACTTCGTCGACGGCATCGGGGGTGCGGCCGTCTACTAAAGTTTCCGACGAGCATTCGATCAGGTTATCGGGAATCTTGTTGAATCCCCGACTGGTTATTGAAAAGTGTTTTCAATATCGAGACTAAAATGCGGGGTTTATAATTGTTAGGCATGTGATGTCTAAGGAATTCATTTTGTTGGGCATGAAATCCAAAGTATGAGATACATTGGGTTTATGATATCTAAGGTGGTTGCGGATTTCAATTGTTGTAGTTTTTCACTTTCTTTTCTGCGACCGTAAATGTAATATGTGGTGTATCGACGGTTTCGTTGCTATACGTCAACGACAATTGGGATACGCATATTTACTTACGTTGATGACATGTGATGTTATGTGTTGCTGTGATATGTTATATTGGATCGTCGTGTTCTGAATTGCCGGGTTTTTTTTTTATGTGAGATAAGAGTTTTTCATTTTCATTCATGTAAAAACTTGTATGTAATATTCTTTTATTGGGGCACTTCCGGGTTGAGGATGATGTCACCATTGATGTAAATTATTTACTTTTCCGCATTAGGATAGACCCAAGGAGGAGAACACAAGTAACCGGGTTTTAGGGTCCAGTGGGAGACCATCTCGAGGAGTCGAGACCGGGTCTCCTAACTCTAGAATTAGTAGGGTTGCTTGCCACTCTCGCAGGGGTCTAGGGATGTGGGTTTGGCTATTCATCGCGACCGTGGAATCCTTGTTTTATACTGGCTTAAACTAAAACACGGAATTCCTAGTATATCCAATATCTCATATATGTTCTTCTGCTGCTGATATTTTGTGATGCGATCACTTGATATGTTCTGAGACAAATTCCTATATTATATATATGATATATAAAAACTATTGTTGCTTTTGTTTCATATGTGATGCTTAGGAAGCATAATTGATGGGACTTTATTAATGAGATTAATGAAATAAAAGAAACCTAAAGATATTGTAGAAACTTGTTTTAAAAACTGGTAGCTCTAGTTCTTGCTTTGCATAGAGGTATTCCTTGTAGAATATCCAGCACCTTATTCGATAAGGAAAGAGCCGAGATCCCTTCACCGGGAGTGACCTCTTTAGCGAAACTAGCAGATGCTACAACCCACTCGGTTTGTCTTTTGATTATTTCTATAGTTTTTTCTTTGCATAGTGGTATTTGTGAAATATCCTGCACCTTATTCGATAAGGAAAGAGCCGAGATCCCTTCACCGGGAGTGACCTCTTTAGTAAAACTAGTAAAAGCCTCAAAAACACTCCTTTTATAAATCACTCGATTCTACAACGATATCAAGTTCATTACTCATATGGTTTTCTTAAAAATCTGCATAGCCCTATGTCATTTCAGATAAATACTACTTAGTATTCGTGCTACGGTATTTTGGCCTGCGTCAAGGCGTAGCGTACGGTAGCTAACTATTGCTTATATGTTGTATACGATGCGATTGGATTAGGGTATTCGAACGGCGTAGTCTGGCCTGCGTTAAGGGTCGTGCGGATGGGTTTAATTCAATCATGAAATGCACGGGTTGAACTTGACTAGCGGACTATGGGTTATTTGGCCTGCGTCAAGGTCATAAGACGCTAGGGGTAAAAGTATTATCGGGAATTTCAAGTGTTGAAATTTGCAATGAGATTTCATACCTTCTATAAGATAGTTGGATCCCGATACCCACTGCGAGTAAGAGTTACTCCTGGGAGAGTTTTGCACATTACAATTAGCCGATCAAGTAGGTGTCTAGAAAGGTGTTAACGGGGTTACGCCCTTGGGAAAATGAGGTTTATTTTAGTTAGGTCTGTGCGAAAGCACGGGAACCTCCCTCAAAGTACCGACATTGGCCTGGCCGAAAGATTGGCAAACTTGTAGGGTGTAATTAATCCCGGCTAGTCTTTCTTTTTAGGGTTTGGGGGAAGATTTGATAAAAACAGTGGGAGCCATCCTGATTAGATAAAATAATAACCAATCTAATCTTTCAAAGAGCGCAAGCAGAGTGTTTTCTTCTCTCTCTATCCTGGTGGCGACCATATCACGCCTTAATCAAGATAATAATATGGATACATTGACCGAACCTGCTTATTATACTGAGCTAGGGAACGTTGGTCCCGCTCCTACTTATAATTGTTATAAGTCCGAGCAGGAAATATGGGAATATCTAGATTCCCATGCCACCCATTCGTGGAATGAGCATGTTTATGCATATTCTTCGGGAGTGTTCATTACCGAGAACTGTTTCTCAGTATCCTCTACGTCCTGAGTATGTGATACCGGATCAGGATCCCGCATATGTAATATGTTACATGGGCTACAGAAAGGTAGAGAACTAGGAATGGGTGATATGTCTCTAAGTGTAGAGAATGGTGCAAGTGTTGCAGCCAAATCAGTTGGCAAATATCACCTTGTATTAATACATTGATTCTGAACGAATGTTATTACATACCGAACCTGATATACAACATTACATCGGTTTCTTTAATGAGTTAAAGAAGGATGTAACTCTGTATTGGAGGATAATGTTGTGAACATTTTCCTGAATCAAAAGTTGATTGGATCAGGCACGTTATATAATAGCATATACGTTCTAAATCAAACCACAATTCAAAGTATAGAACACACACAAGAAGAATAGTTCAGAAATGAACGAATCCTTCTTGTGGCATTGTAGACTAGGTCATATCAATGCGACACGACCAACTAAGTTACATAAGGATGAATATAAGAATCTGTTTGAATTTTCATCTTATGATACTTGTCAGTCTTGTCTCAAAGGTAAAATGACCAATACTCTGTTTACTGGAAACAGAGAAAGAGTTACTGAACTCTTGGGACGGATACATGATGATGTATACGGTCCTATGTCTACAAATACCAAGGTTGGTTCTTCATACTTCATTATATTCACTGATCTTCTCTCAGGATTCGGACATATGTTCATGCTGAAACACAAGTCTGAAACTTTTGAGAAATTCAAGGAATATAAGCATGAAGTTAAGAACCAGACGGGTAGAAGTATTAATTCCTTCGATGTGATCGAGGAGGAGAATACTTGCGCATGGAGTTCCTGGAGTTTATAAAATGAGAATGTGATTCTCTCTCTGCTTACTCGTTCGAGTACACCACGGCACAACGGTGTATCGGGACGGAGGTATCGCACCCTATGAGATATGGCGCGCTCTATGATGAGTACTGCTGAGTTACCTGTTTCCTTTTGGATGTTATGCACTTGAGAATCTGCATTCCTATTGAATGGGGTTCCATCCAAATCAATGCCTACCACTACATATGAGATATGGAATGGGAAGAGAGCATCTCTTAAACGAGTTAAGATATGGGGTTGTCTGGCCTATATTGAAAGGCAGAATCCGGACAAGCTCGGGGCAAGGTCGGTTCTGTAAGTTTGTTAGGATATCCCACACATTTGCGAGGGTATATCTTCTACCTAACTGAGGAGCAAAAGGTGTTTTGTTTCTCAGCATGCCACCTTTTTAGAAAAGGAATTTCTTATGAAGAAATTTGTGGTCATGAGATAGAACTGGAAGAAGTTCCAGCTAGACAAACTAACAGCTGATGATTTAGTAGAACCAAAGGATTCAATAGTCTCCAACGAACCTCAGCCTCTCCGCGAATCTGGTAGGGTTCCTCATCCAATTGAGAGATACTACGGTTTTCTCGGTGACAGTGGGAGCGAGGATTGCATCATGGTTGATGATGGCCCAACTAGGTTCAGGCAGGCCATCACGAGTGGGGACTCTGTGTAAAGGTTGGATGCCATGCGATCAAAGATGGAATCTATGTACACCAACAAAGTATGACTTTGAGTGTTGCACCTAAAGAGGTAAAACCCGTCAGGAGCAAATGGGTCTTGAGAAGATTCTTGGTGTAGATGGAAAAGTTGAAACTTTTAAAGCTATGCTTAAGTCCATCAGGATTAAAGCAAGCATCGCGGAGATGGAACATCTGTTTTGATGTGGCAGTCAAAGAGTTTGACTTCATCAAAATGGTAGATGAACTTTGTATATACAAGAAGGTTGTAGAGAGTAATGTTGTCTTCCACGTATTGTACGTAGATAAACATACTCTTGATAGGAAATGGTTTCCTATGCTATACTCGGTCAAGCTCTTCTTATCACGGGGATTCTCCATAGAAGATCTGGATGATACCTACTACATCTTGTTGTTTATGATTTATGGTGATAAATCTAAGTGGGTGTTGGGAGTGTCCCAAATCCAGACTAGATGTTGATGGCTCACTAGGTGTAGTGGTCAGGAATCAATCGGATCTTGGGAGAATCACTGGACAGCTGTGGAGGACATTCTTAAGTACTTGAGAAGCACTAAAAGAAAGTTCGTTGTTCGAGCTTCCAGAGTGATAAGGATGACTGAAAGTCAGGCATTGTCTTTACCCTCAGTGGAGGGACGGTATGTTGGAAGAGTTCCAAGCCAGATACAGTGACATACTAGACAATAAAGGTTGAATACATTGCTACCAACGATACTACCAAAGTGGCTGTCTGGACATTTCTTATTCATGAGATGAACAAGGTTCCTACCATTGAGCTTCCAATAACTGTTATTGTGACAACAATGGAGTTGAGGCTTTAGCCTAGGAACGCAGGACCCATCAGCGTTCCAGACATAATCCGAGGAAAGTATCACCTTATCAGGGAGATGGTTGATCTCCAACGGATCGAGGTCAGGAGAGTTGACACGAAGGATAACACGGCGGATCCACTCACCAAGGCCTGCTTCCCCAAATACTATTTTAGAGATTTTGGGATGGTTAAGTATGGGATACTAAAACCACTGCTATATCGTTGAGTTTGAGATACTGCAACAAATGGCCTTAGTGCAAGTGGGAGATTGTTAGTTATATGTATGCCTTAGAGGCTATTACTGTACATGTGATGTATATTGTAGTGGATGCTTGGACATATATAGGGAGGACTTTCTTGCTCGACATGATAGTATGCTATCTGGTTGCATTTTATCTTAACATGTTGACTTGTATAAGTGATGATGTCTTGCTCTCACATGTTGATTAAGCCCTTAGGATGTGTACTTGACTACTAGAACTATGATGGAGATCATACTAGTGGGGCCAAGGGTAGTCCACAAGTACACCCTATAATTGTTCCTAGTCGAGGGTGTATCGAGACAGGGCATCGATACTCCAGAGTAGACTAGTGTATACGCTTCTTGACCCATATGACGGGCGATGGATGATCCCATATCCATTGGTGTTTGACATCAGAGAAGGTATACGGGTGCTCAGTGGAGACTGGGTACACTGGACAGACTCGCCAAGAACTCCTAGATGGTATTATACCTATCGTCAGATAGCAGTTCTCTAGTGACACTGGTACAGATTAGTCTGTCGATCCGAGATCGTCATAGAGTCTTGTGTGATTCCCACTATGCTTTGATTTCCACCATACTACGGTCAAGAGATCGTGCAAAAAGGTGGTTTTTGGGTACAGTCCCGAGTCACATGGAGGCAATGAGCGATAGGAGGGGATTCGTCTCTCCCGGTATTGGGAGTTGATGTTGCGCTATGCTCGATTGGCCATAACAGGGAATCCCTGATCAGGGTTGCTGAGATTTACTGGTAAGTGTTATCAGTAGTTTCTCGAACCGTTATGGACCTTGCATGTAACATTTCAAAAAAATAAAATATTATTTTTGGGAATTTTTATAATTTAATATTAATTTTTAATGAATATTTTAATATTTCGGTATAATTAAATACCCATAAATTGGGAAAATTTTGGAAAAATTATGGAAAATTCTAAATTAGGGTATTTTGTGGAATTATGCCATTTTTAAGTTTTCGTGATTAATTATATGCTAATTTAGTGCTAATCGCGATTAAAAATCGCTAATCGGTTTTTTAGCATTTTTTGTGCAAAACATGCACATATCATTTTTTCCACACTTGCCACATTTTCTTACATGTTGTGGGTGTATGGTTGCCTAGGGTTACCATTGTGTGAGAAGAAATAAAGGAAAAAGGAAAAGAAAAGAAAAATGTAAGAATGATGAAGAGAGAGAAAGGTGTAGGTCAACCCTTCTTTTTGAACCATGACCCCCATCATTTCTTCCACCCATTTCTCTCTCCCCTTCCCTTGAGCTGCTGCTGCTCCTGCTCCTTTCCCTCTTCTTCCTCCATCTTCCATCCCCCAAACCACCATGGATCCAACCCCAAAACCCCATTCCCATTTCACAAAAATTGTTCCCAAGCTCACTAGCTATACATTGGACCTAGAAAGAGAGGATCTTGAGGACTTTGAGCAACTCAAGAAAATTCTTGAGTTGCCAAAGGAGGTAATTTCTACACCCTTAGAGTAGTACGTCGTTTCATTATGCATCTATACTTGTTTCATGTCGATATTGTGTGTTTTGAGGACTTTGGAAATTTCTAGTTAGGGTTAGGAGTTGAATTGAGTTGTAAAGTGAAATTGAGGCTTGTAGTGACCTTAAAATCATGTTAGTGATGTTACATTGGACCAGACCTGAGAGTAAAACCCAGAATACGGATTTAGAGAAATGATATCGGGAAAAATTGTAATTCTGTTAGTGTGTTTTGAGATCTGCTAACACCCGAGCTACCTGAAAATTATTTTGGACTGACAGGGGTATATGCAAGCACCTAGGAACTACCACCCAAAGCCCTAGCCCCTAACTCCTTGTTCAGGCCGCAGATAAATCCCTTCTGGCCGCAATTTGCGGCCAGAGCAGGTTGGAAACCCCTCATTTTTGGTTCAGGGCCCTATCTCCAGTAAATTTGACCCATGGCATATGCAATTTTGACTGATTCCATCTAGAGTAGAATCTGGGGTAGTTTTCTTATGTTGGCACATGGTTTACGAATTGTTTTAGCATGGATTTTGGTATTTGGTGATTCATTTCCGTCGGGTGGCGTTTGAACGTCAACGGTAAAGGGTTATTGATCGTGTTTGCATGCGAGACTATAGGTTTTTACCTATGAGCATAGCGTGTGCCGTTTTTGTTTCCGATGTGATTTCCATGTGCTTTAGCGTTTGTGATATACTTTTAGGTACCCTACGTGATGTTGAGGCGATGAAGACGAAGATGGCGACATCAGCATCGGCACACGAGGAGCAAGGTGAATAGATTTATATCTACGGGGAGAAGTCGGGTGGATGGCGTATAGCACCCCCGCAGTTCGTGGTGGTGTATACGAATACGTATACACACATATACTGATTATATATTGTTGAGATTATTGATGATAAAGATGGATTCTAGGTGTGATTGGATTGGTTTAGTGTTGCGAAACCCTAGAGTAGTGGTTGCACCACACATACACACACACCCATACTTGCATACATTCTTCTTTCATATGTGCGTATATGGGAATATATATTTATGTGTTCACATGGGTATGGGACTATGTGTTCATATACTGGATTTGAGGATAGTATTTGGGATTTGAGGTGAGTCGATGAGATTTGATTGAGACCGTGAGATCGGTGATATGGCAGGATTCATATTTGAGATACGTCATGATGTTATAGCGGATCTTTGGACGACGATACCATGTGAATGGTGATACACATAGAATAGTTGACTTGTGATCGAGACATGAGATAAGATATGTTAAGATAGCTATAATGGGTCACATTGGGCGATGTATACTTCTTTATGATGATATGTGCTGATGATATCGGTTTGTACGAGACTGCCGATCAGTAGTCAGATCATGATTATATTGATGATATTAGTATTGTACTAGACATAGATCAGTACTCGGATTATGATCTTTGATAAAGAGGATACCAGATGAATAATATGATGAATGTGATATTGACCCGTACCCAGATTTGGGATGCCGTACGACGGATTTACGTACGAGCTATATATTGATGATAGATCTGCACTCTTGACTTGGGAATATCTGATTATAGATATGGTATTGGATGTGATATTAACGAGGCGGGATCATCGACTAATATATACATATATATGTGTCGACTCAGATGTTAGGCGGTTGCCTTACCTTTAATTCAGCTTGTTAGTTCAGCTGTATAGTTTAGTGTAGTTGTTAGACTAGATTCGATTCCTACCTATTTCAAAAACTAACGGATCGTGGGTATTTTACAAGACAGATCAAGGGATTCTACGGATATTTCAAAAGACGTATCTTTTCTTAAAAACACCGTAGCCCTTATTTTCAAAACCCCACGATTCGTGTTATTTCAAATGGCACCACTGTATGACTCATATTATATTAAATGCAGATTAGTTATCGTTGTGTCTAGTATTCAGCTCCTGCACATTATTCTGTTACTCCGCATCGCATACTTATGTTATGATTTCATATTCCATTGTTGTTATCATGCTGTTAGGACACCAGCACCATTACCGATGATGCGTATGTTCCACGTACACTTACTTGCTGGCTCACACATATCATCATCGGTAATTGCCATGTCACATATACTTTAGAGAATACTGTTCCCTTGACTTAGCTTGTTAGCTAGTAGTTTCGACATGATATTAGTGTACTTGCCCTATATGCCAGTTTAGACATTGCAGTTATTACTTGCTACTTCATGCATATTGTTATTCACTGTTATACCGCATTCATGGATTTTTTTTATGCCTATATTCATTGTTTTACGTGCTATTGATGATTTGGATTCGGATTTCCATGAGATTTCTTGGATTTGGGGGAAAACCGCAAAAACATAAATAAACTTCTTCTCTCTCCTTTTAAATAAAAAGTGCGGTTTTCCCATGAGGTATGAGTCGTCCACCATGAGATTGCTGATGGATTTCGAGACCCGATTCGAGGAGTTGGATGAACTGTTTCGGGTACATGGTGGACCTGGTGCGGTACCCCGGGACGAGAAGGTCACAGATGATGGCGTTGAGCCTGGCAGGGGAGCACTACCGACCGGTGATTTTACCCGACGCGTCGGATATCCGGAGGATACCGTCGTGGTCTTGTGATGGATGTTAGGGGCCGGTCTGGACTGACGGCGCCCTAGATAGTGAGATTGAGACATTGAGATATTGAGGTACTGAGATTTGATGATCCAAGCCAGTCCGGATAGCCGGAGCCTGAGATATTGAGATATTTGGATTTATGTTTTGTATCGATGCTAGACACTGTTTATGCTGATTTCATTTATGATACCTCGTTTTAAAAATACAGAAATCTCACTGAGTTATGAAAGCAGTTTCTTCATTTTCATGTATTCTGTTTTCATGCATTCATACCTCATCCATATGATATATTGCTACCTGAGGCACTGACACGAGCACATGGGACTATACTTGGGTTAGATATTTACCCTTGCCACCTTTCATGATCCAGACTTGTCATATTTGAGGATTATGTATTTAGTGATCGTATGACCTATGATTGCGTTATTCATGCGATTTCTGCTCGTAGATGTTTTCTACTCACGAGTTGGCAACTCACCCCCGTTGTGCCACAGTTTCTTGCAGGTTTTGCCGTACAGGTTTCATTACGACTTTGCTGGCACTACTTCCATTTCCAGGTGATTTGCTAGTAGGTGGGTTCACTTGTATCGTGACCATTAGTATATTTTGTATATTATTATTCAGTTGTATCTAGAAGGTCCATCAAACAAACATGTATTTATTTCAGATAGAGACTAGTGATGTTTATTCTTTCGACCTTAGAGTCGCGCATTGTATTTCTATGGATTTCATGCTGTTTTGAGTTTCCTTTTCCGTTGTGATTCTCGCCCTTCGGCGTTGTATATTATTGCTTGCGTGGTTGTGACCGTCGATTGACGAAGAGCTAGCTCCCGCTTTGGGATGCCTTATTTCATTATATATGCTTTATCAGGTTTTGTACCCGTTTGGGGTCAGCTTTTACAAAGGAAACTCTGCCGAAATTTTTAGAAAAGACTTGTGATTTTAAAATGCATATTTCGGCGTATGTTGCAAACTACTTGATTTAAATTGGTTTTTCCTTCACTCCACTACTTTTCTTGGTTTGGATTTCTGGGTTTTCGGCTTACTTAGATTACGTACGCCTCGAGACGTTTCGTAGTTTAAGTGACGGTCATGTTCCGTACTTTCGGGTCGTGACATTGCATCGGCATGACTTATCAGGCTATTGGGGTTTGACGTTATACCACCCCCAGGCTGTCATATGCGACATATCTGACGAAGAGACCGGACTGTGTGGTGGTGTTACTAATTGGATTCGCAGGAGTGTGAGCAGGCTTGCTTGTTGATTTTATGATCGCTCAATATCCGAGTGGTCGTTACGTTTAATAGACCGCTTGCGGCTTGTGGGTGTTTGATGTGATCATCATCTATTGCCGGCGTATTGACGAATCTTTAGAGTCCTACACAGAGGTTTCCTGGTTCATGCGAAACGGAGTAGGAACACATATGTGATATGTGCGGGACCAAGATTAATGCGCGTATGTAATACCGCATTCTATTCTTGCGATATGTGATATCGGTCGGTTATATGAGATATAGCCGGGTTATCGGATCAAGTGTTGATTCGATAAGATGATTCATATGATATTAGTCGGTTATATGTGATATAGCCGGATTATTAAATCAAGTGTTGATTTTATAATTTAAAGTATAATTATATATTTAATATATTAACTTACATTAACTAATATTTGCTCACTAAGTATTCTTTTTCTCACTTGTGTGCATATGGTATATATGTGATATATATTAGTGTACATTTTATTATGTCATGTTTGATGATACATGAAACATGGGTGTATGAGACTTACACTATAGTTGGCATAATCCTAGGGTTTTTATTTATCAAAGTAATTATAAAATGGTGGAATTTGTCATGGTGGAAGTTTTGAGAAAGCTTGTGGATAACCATTGATCAAGTCCACTCTTTTTGTTTTGCTATAGATATTTATTAACCCAACCATTATACTAACCATAGTCAAGTCTCTACAAGGGTTGGTGTATGACACTAACTATCCCATGGTTCACATTCTCAACTCACTTGAGTTCATTCTCTTATTCTTCACTTGAGCTTCTTCTTCCTGATGAAAAGCTTTCTAGCTTTTGAAAATGGTAAGAAAATATTGTGAGAAAAAGAAAACTAAAGAGAGCTCATTTCCTACTTCATCATCCTCTACTATTAGCCATTTAGTTTAGGGTGTTTGCTTCACTATACTCTAATTTAGTGAAGAGGTAGCATGAGCTTAAGTCTCCACGACGTAGATCATCTTCGGCCTCGAAGATTTCGAGCAAGTTTGCATCTTTCACCTTGTGGAGCCTCCCAAGATTTCGGGAGATTCTTACTCGCAGCGAAGGGACTTCTACACGGAGCATTTGAAGTGAAGGACCGGTCTACAAAGGTTGTATTCCGCATTCACTTAGTTTGCAAAGTTGTTTGCATGTTGTTTTGTTTATATCTCTAGTTAAGATTCTTGGTTAGGGTTGTTTAGAATGGAAAATTTTTGAAAACGGCATGGACGATACCACACGAAACATTGCTGCCTTTCTAAGTAACCCTACAGTATGTATTTTCGTTTCGAGGAATAATCTTACAATAAAATATCACGTAATTCTAAAACCGGATTTCTTTTAAAGCGATATTTCATTTCCTTTGCAATTATGCATCTACAATTCTCTTCAAAGGACCCACTAATGGATGGTATGGATTATCGCACATTCTTGGGCTAGTAGAGCGAGATGCAGACCTCCTCACGAAGCATTCGATCTCGAAAGGATTTCAATACGTTTTTAAGAAATAAGAATTTTCTAAATAAAATTAAAATATTTTTAAAATTAAAATTATATAAAATTATAAATCCTTATTTTCAAAATATAATAAACCTATATTTTTCAAAAATGAATGTTTAAC
Organism: Agapanthus africanus; assembly: GCA_030015575.1. Lineage (NCBI taxonomy): Eukaryota > Viridiplantae > Streptophyta > Magnoliopsida > Asparagales > Amaryllidaceae > Agapanthus > Agapanthus africanus. The sequence continues at coordinate 324,239,083 of JASDDO010000004.1, forward strand.
AAATGCCAATAAAGTACCATCAAGATACCAAAAAGGACAAGTTTTTCAGTAAAATACCATGAACTTTCAAATGCTAAGTATTCATCATTAAAATACCCAATACTTAAAATCCATGCTCATGACAACCCTAAATAATACTAATCACCCTCGAGATTTATTTTAATCTATATCAATATATTTTTTTCATAAAACCCCCTCGAGTTATATAAAAACAATATTTAAAGACTTTAGTAAATATAGGTTTAAATGGGATTAATTCTCTTGAGCTCCAGGAAGCCGGAGAAAGTGAGTGCTTATCTATTTAAGGTAGACAACTTAACGGATTTATCAATAGTAATTTTCTTGGAAAAGGACACAAATCCTGTCGTCCATATGCAGCAGTTACCGATAATTCCCGAACCTAAGATTTCCAGAGTTAAATCAGTACAAGTGTCTGACTTAGTCTGAGTTTAATTCAAACCTGAATCTAAAAATCAAACATGAATACTTGAACATAAACATGAACACTCGAATGCAAATCATCAATATCAAACATGTATACTTGACTTAACCAAACCCTGGTTATAATTGGACATGAATTTAATATGAATACCAGAACACAATGGTTGCTATTGAAACTGACTTAATTCGAACCATGAATACAAATCGACATGAATACATGAATACTTGACATGAATACTTGATATTGACATGAACTCAATCTTGCCATTTGATGTATTCATGGATTTGAGCAAGTCTGATAATTTTAACTGTAACTTAGCATACACGGGGTGTTGGGGTAGTTCATGTGTGAATCCAACGAAATCTCAGGAGTTCTCCTAGATCATGAATCCATGTCTACTAATACAAGCAACCTATCATGATGGCCCGTGTTTCCTTACTCCTGGATTACAGCCTGTTGAGTTTGGAATACTTTAACACTAGATTGAAGTCCCGTTACTAACACTTGATTCGGGCCCGTGGTTCCTTACCCCTGGATTACAGCCTGTTGGGTTCGAGAACACTCTTGAGATTGGTTGACATCCACTCTTGAACTTACGTTACATTAGTTGACCCATGTAAAGACCTTTTAGCACACTTACTTTCACTTCATGTTCACTATACCTACACCACACGACCATATTATACTATACTCATGTTACTTTGCCATGATATATATATAGAATTACATGTTAAATAGAATTTCCATGCTTACAGTACATGACATGTTTAAATAACATAACCCTAGTCCATTGCTTCATGATATAAATTTTCTTTATCATTATACTTTTATACTTCACATCCATTTCTTGGGGACTTACCGAGTGAAAGTTCACTGACAGGCATTCCATGCATCTTTGTTTCTTGGTACATTCGTCAGATACTGTGGAGACTGAGGAGGTGGATACCACCGAGAAGGAGCACAATCAGATCACGATTCAGGACTAGACTAGCTTTCTTTTTCAGTTTATATATGCCACATGTTTAGGCATTTCTCTTCTTGTATTGTATTTCCTTTCAGTTGAACTCATGTATTGTAAATACTTCAAGTTGAATGTAAATAAAGTTGTTAAAGTTTAAATCTCATGTCTATTTCTTGTCATTTTATATTTCTTATTTTACACTTAGCGTATTTATTCCGGAAAATGACATTCTCGAAATAAATACGACGTGGGCCTTATCACATACCTGTTTCCTTCTGTTGGGAAGAAGGGCATGACACCGCATCCTAGAACCTTAATTGAGCCATCAAAACTTGATGTTGATTTATGTAGAGTCGTGTTGTTTCCGTTCATCGCGTTTATTTCGAGGTAAGTTTTCAGCTTGCTACATGCTATACTTTACGTAATTTACTTATATGTTGTCGTACTATTATTAATATTATTATCATACAATTATATCTATATAATTTATATACCATAGTTATTTAACGTTAATCAGTTTTATAATATACAGTATATGCAAGTTTACAACTTGTGACATACTATAATTATATTTATAAATATATATATCGTCGTAATATTTCTTATTATTATCATTATACCGTTTATATCTATATAATCCGTATATCATTAATTAGTTTATAATCTGCATTTTATAACGTTATGCAAAATATAGTTAAAAATATTATAGTTTACATATGAAACGTCATTGCCAAGCGGATACGACAAATCTGAAATTTATTGTACAACTTACCTTATAAAATTCATTATAAATCATAGGAAAATTATTAGCATATGTTCTTTTATTCGTTATGAAGCTAACTCAAAATAATATAACCCTGTGAAATATTCACTTGCAAAATAAATTGTTTAAATAACGTAAACTGTAAATGAAAGTACCTCTGAACTGCTGTCCAGGGAAATTCCAGCAGCAAAATTTTAATTTAAAATGTTCATAACATTTTGTAGAAACAATCTGAGATATTTTAACTTATAAAAATAACAAATTTATTGAATTATCTTTGTTTTGGTATATGACACGTCCCTTCTGGAGGACGTTTACTATTTTTAAGCTATTTTACAAATCAGAGTGACGCTGAATTTCTGAACGGAACTTTCTTGTGCATGGTTAATCAATACCACTTTTATAGTTATTAATTGGATTGAATATGTTATCCCTGTTAATGGTATTATCTTGGTCTTATACATGATATGATTATGTTATCCTTAATATGTTTGTAACCTGCTAAATTGCACTATTTTTGTTATCATGTTAATACATGTTGCCCGTAATACTTACCGATGCCAACAATCTTGACTTATTATCCTGATTAACCTAATTTATTGTCTTGATAGACAAGACCAGTACACGATTATTTCTGTGTTGGTATTAGATAGACATTCTGTTAATATCTGCCTTGAACACAAAACCCGGGGAAAAGGGGAAATCAAGAATGTAACCGAAACGTAACGCAAGAGCATATTATTATTGTTTGTCGTGATTCCGGGCATGAACGGAATAACCATTGTTTATTGTGCCATGGTCCTGTGGGGGTCTGAACGGAATATATTGTTCCGTGGTCCCGTGGAGGTATGAACGAGATATATACTGTTGAGTTACGATGAGAATTACATTAATTGATTTTAAAGACCTATAGAATAAATAACCTAGAAACATAGATTTTAGGATACACGTGACATAGCTATAGATCGTCGACTTTTTTACACATGCGGTTATTATTTATACTCATATTTTCTTTATAGCATCCTATTATGATTATTACTATTGTTATTGATATTTATGACGCATTGACGTCTGGGTTTTGCATGGCCCAGATACTTGACATAGCATGTGAGTATTCGACAGGACAGCCGATCAGTAAGGACAGCCTCATTGATTTAGCTCTTATGCGGGTTAGTTATTCCTTAGATCTTTATTGCTTTATCTATCTTTTCCAGTTATTATTCTTGTGGTTATTGGACATGTGATAGATAAATTTAGTAGTTTGCTGTTCTTGATATCTGATTGACAGCCGTAATATGACTATGGAGGGATCTTTCCTAACCATACGAAGCATGGTTGGCTTTGTTACATCCCGAAATTTTCATATTTTGGAAAGCAGGGTGTGACATTGATTATAGGGCGAAGAAAGTTATTTTCTAGATTCCCGGACATCCGGAGTTCGTATTCTTGGGAGGTAGCAAATGTTTCAGGCCAGTCGAATTTAGGGCTAGGCTGACAAGTGCCTCTTTTTCGTCGATGGAATAATCAAGGAGGAAGCACCAGTAGTAGTTCGAAATTTCATGGATGTGTTCAAGGACATCTCGGGTTTACCGCTAAAATGAGATGTGGAGTTCGCGATTGATCTTATTCCAGGAGCAGCGCCAATTTCAAAGGTTTATTATCCGATGGTACCGGTGGAACTTGAAAAGGTAAGAAACAAGTTACCGAATTACCAGAGAAGGGTTGGATTCGCAGCAGCGGTTCACCGTGGGGAGCTCTAATTCTTCTAGTTAAGAAGAAAGATGGCACACTGAGGATGTGCATCGACTATCGAGAGTTGAATCGGGTGACTACTAAGAACAAGTATCCAATCCCTCGCATAGGCGAATTATTCGATCAACTCAATGGCGCAAGAGTATTTTCGAAGTTGGATTTGTGATCGGGGTATCATCAAGTTTGGGTGAAAGAAGGAGACATTTACAAGACGGCGTTCTGAACTCGATATGGGCATTACGAGTACTTAGTGATGTTATTTGGAGTTACTAACGCACCGGCAGTATTTATGGACTTGATGAACCGGATCTTTTTGCCATTTCTAGATCAGTTCATGGTTGTATTCATTGATGATATTCTGGTATATTCGAGGAGCAAAGAAGAGTATGGAGAACACTTAAGGATCGCACTGCAAACGTTGAGACAAGAAAAGCTATATGCTAAGATGAGCAAGTGCGAGTTTTGGCTCGAAGAAGTGAAGTTCTTGGGTCATGTTGTATCCGGAGATGGGATTGCAGTTGACCCCGAAAAGATTGCAGCTGTTCATGATTGGCCAATTCCAAAGAATGTGGGGGAGATCAGAAGTTTCCTTGGATTTGCTGGATATTATAGAAGATTTGTGGAGAATTTCGCTCAAATAGCAGAACCATTGACCAAGATAACATGAATGAAGGTATCGTTTGTATGGACTTAGAAGTGTGCATCAGTTTTTGAAGCACTGAAGCAGAGATTGACCACTGCTCCTATTTTAACAGTGCCAGATGGTTCCGGAGGACTAGTTATTCACAGCGACACATCTGGAAAAGGCTTGGGATGTGTTCTGATACAGCATAGGAAGGTTATAGCTTACGCGTCGAGACGGTTGAAAACTCATGAGAAGAACTTTCCAACTCATGACTTGGAGCTAGCATCAGTGATTTTTGCGCTGAAGATTTAGAGACACTACTTATTGGGCGAAAGGGTAGAAGTGTTTATTGATCATAAGAGCCTAAAATACGTATTCACGCAGAAAATGCTCAACATGAGGCATCATAGATGGTTAGAGCTGATGGCTAACTATGATCTTGATCTAAACTACCATCCGGGGAAAGTTAATATAGTGCTGGATGTTTTAAGTCGGTTGCTAGTGATACGGATGTTGACTGCATAGAAAGAGATTATAACTGATATTTAGAGGCTCGAGTTGGAGATCGTCACGCCCCGCTTCCCAAAATACGAAAATTTCGAGACGTAACATAGTCAACCATGCTACCTATGGCTAAAAAAGATCCCTCCATAGTCAAATTACAGCTGTCAATCAGATATCAGGAACAATAAACAAAATCTAAGTAACATATGTCTATCTGCCACAGCAGATAAAATTCAAGAAATGTATATAACGGAAACGAATATAGATCCAATAAAGAAATAATATCCTAATCACGTCCCTTATAGGATCACATCAATAAATTTAAACTACATAATTAAAATAACTAAGCATTTCTAAAACTAATTATCAAGCTCCTCACTGCTCAGCTTTCTTGTTAAAATACTCTTGATCTTCCCGCGACAAGGTCAAAGGAACGGGGCCATGCAAAACCCAGACGTCAGTGCGTCATAAATATCAATAACGATGATAATAACCAGATAAAAAGTTATGATGAAACATGAGTATAAATAATCATCGCAGGTGTAAGACAGTGAGCTATAAGTATGTCACATTTATTCTAAATTTTGTACTTCTAGGTTATCTATTTTACAAGTCTTTGAAATCAATTAATGTAATCATTATCGTAACTCAACAGTATATATCATGTTCATATCCCCACGGGACCACGACACAATATATCTCGTTCATACCCCCACGGGACCACGACACAATAAACAATGGTTATTCCATTCACGTCCGGAATAACGGTAAACAATAATAATATTCTATTGAGTTGCGTTTCGGTTGCATTCTTGATTTCCCCTTTTCCCCAGGTTTTGTGTTCAAGTCAGGTATTAATAGAATGTCTATCTAATGCCAACACAGGAACAATCGTGTACTGGTCTTGTCTAGCAAGACAACAAGTCAAGTCAATCAGGATAACAAGTCAAGATTGTTGGCATCGGTAAGTATTACAGGCAACGGGTATTAACATGATAACAAAAATAATACAGTCTGGAAGATAACAAACATGTCAAGAATAACATAATCATATAATTTACAAGACCAAGATAATAGCATTAACAGGGATAACATATTCAATCCGTTTAATAACTATAAAAGTGGTATTGATTAACCATGCATAAGAAAGTTCCGTTCAGAAATTCAGCATCACCATGATTTGTAAAATAGTTTTAAAATAACAAACATCCTCCAAAAGAGACGTGTCATATATAAAAACAAAGATAATTCAATAAAGTTTTTATTTTTATAAGTTAAAATATCTCAAGTTGTTCCTACAAAAAGTTATGAACGTTCGAAATTGAAAGTTTGCTGCTGCAATTTCCCTGGACAGCAGTTTAGAGGTACTTTTATTTACAGTTTACGTTATTTAAATAATTTATTTTGCAATTAAATATTTTACAAGGTTATAGTATTCTGAGTTAGGTTCGTAATGAACTAAAGAACATATGCTAATGATTTTTCGATGATTTATAATGGATTTTATAAGGTAAAGTATACAGTAAATTTCAAATTTGTCGTATCCGCTTGGCAACGACGTTTCATGTGTAAACCATAATATTTTCAAACTATATTTTGCATAATGTTATAAAATGCAGATTATAAACTAATTAATGATATACGGATTATATAGATATAAACGGCATAATGATAATAATAAGAAATATTACGACTTTATATATATTTATAGATATAATTATAATATGTCGCAAGTTGTAAACTTGCATACACTGTATATTATAAAAATGATTAACGTTAAATAACTACGGTGTATAAATTATATAGATATAGTTATATTATGATGATGATGATGATGATAGTACGACCACATATAAGTAAATTACGTAAAGCATAGCATGTAGCAGGTTGTAAACTTGTCTCGAAACAAACGCGATGAACGGAAGTTATACGACGCTATACAAATCAACACCAAGTTTTAATGGCTCGGTTAAGGTTCTAAGATGCGGCTGGACTTGTGTCAGCGAGAATGGGTGTGGGCTTGAAGAACAAAGAAGGAGAATATATAAATTGATGAGAGAGAGATTTAGTTAGAGAAGAGAGATATATGTTATGTAGAGAGAGAGAGAGAAAGATGTTTTGTGTTTAATATACAAATATACAGTATAATTTAAATTAGGTTATAAATATATATTGGTTTTAATGTATATAGATAATATCAAACTACAACCAATCTCCACCAAAATCTCATCAAAAATATATTTTGGAAAATAATTCACATACGTAAACTTCTCAACCATAATGCAAAAGTATATTTTAAATAACTCATACTCCTAATTTAAGATTTAAAAGAAATCTAAAAATATATCAAGATTTAGTAAATATTTGATATTAGATATCTTGAGACTTAAACGTAAAAGATAAAAGCAAAATAAAATATGGGATGACAGCCATATGAAGATTTAGTAAATATTTGATATTAGATATCTTGAGACTTAAACGTAAAAGATAAAAGCAAAATAAAATATGGGATGACAGCCATATGATAACAATTAACAAAATATAACTTATGATTAATTTGTGGCTACTAAAAGATATATATATATATATATATATATATATATATATATATATATATATTATACTAGATTCATATAGATTCGGTTTACTGATAAATATCAGATATAATCTAACACCATACTGGGTTTCACACATGCGGGTCGGGTCGAATAACTACTACTACTATTCGAATCACTCGCAATCCAAAAGAATAAAATAGAAGAAATATAAAGCAAGTGTTAAAATACCAATTAATATCGTATAACCGTACTAGGGTGTTATATTATACTCAACTACAAAGGAATTTCGTCCTCGAAATTCACGAAACAGTAAAAGATAAGAAGATACGGATCTAAGAAAAGAGATGAGGAAACTTTTGTTGAATCTCGTTTTCACATTCCTAAGTAGATTCTTCGTGCGAACGATTTCCCCACGAAACTAGCACTAGAGGGATCACCCTATTCTTGAGAACCTTTTTTCGTCGATCCACAATCGCCATCGGTTGCTCTTTATAAGTCAAATTTTCTCTCACTGTCAATTCCGAGTAATCAAGGACTTGTGTCTCATCTCGAACATACTTGCGGAGTTGAGATACATGAAACACATCATGAACACCTACCAAGGATGGTGGTAGAGCCGATCAATAAGCTATCTTTCCGACATGCTCAATGATATCGAAAGGCCCCACAAATTGAGGAATAAGCTTGCCTCGACTATCCAATCGGATTACTCCCCTAGTCGGTGATATCTTCAATAACACGAGCTCACCAACAGCAAACTCCAAAGGTCTTCTTCCAGTATCAGCCTAACTTTTCTGTCGATCCTGTGCCACCTTCATATGATCGCGGATCAAGCTAACTTTATCCACGGTTTATACAATGAGATTTGGTCCCAACAATCTCCTTTCTCAAACATTGTCTCAACAGATAGACGAGCAACATTTACGATCGTACAATGCTTCAAATGGAGCCATCTATATAGTCGCCTGAAAGCTGTTATTGTAAGAAAACTCTACTAAATGCAAATGAACCTCCCATAAACCCTTGAAGTCTAATATACACGTTCTCAATATATCTTCAAGAGTTTGGAACATCCTCTCGGACTGTCCATCTGTTTGAGGATGATAAACCATACTAAATTTCAAATGAGTTCCCAAATTCTCCTGTATACTCTTCCAAAAGTGTGATAGGAACCGATTATCACGATCAGAAATGATACTAACCAGTATTCCATGCAATCTCACAATCTCTTGCATGTATCGCTCCGCCAAAGACTCCGTCGACTAACCAACCCGAAATGGTATGCAATGAGCTGCCTTGGTCAATCGATCGACAATCACCCAAACTGCGCTATTGCCTTTTGGACTCCGTGGTAAGGCTGTCATGAAATCCATAGTTATATGTTCCCACTTCTATTGAGGAATCGGAAGCGGTTGCAACAAACCAGCCACCCTTTGATGTTTAGCCTTGACTTGCTGACACACCAAGTATTTCGATACGTAGCGAGCAATATCCCTTTTCATGTCTTCCCACCGGAAATGTTGTCGCGGATCTCTATATATCTTCGTGCCTCCCGGATGTACTGAATATGCAGAGCTATAAGCGTCCTTCATGACTTCTTCACAAACATCTTCTCTAGGCACACACAAACGACTTCCATATCTTAACGAGTCATCTTCATGAATTAACATATCTGTTCGAAGTCCGGCTTCCACTTGTCATCGAAAGTTCTGCAATCTAGGGTCATGCAACTGTGCTGCCTTAATGTTACCAAACAAGATGATTGTACTTGCAACTGCATCAACTGTCCTGAAGAATCTGGTAGTACGATCTCCAACTCGAACCTCTGAAGATCTGCTATAATCTCCCTATGTGCAGTCAACATCCGTATCGCTGGCAACCGACTTAAACTGTCAGGCACTACATTAACCTTTTTCGGATGATACTTTAGGTCAAGATCATAGTCAGCCATCAGCTCTAACCATCTACGTTGTCTCATGTTGAGCTCCTTCTATGTGAACACATATTTTAGGCTCTTGTGATTCGTAAACACTTCAACTCTTTCACCCAATAAGTAGTGTCTCCAAATCTTTAGCGCGAAGATCACTGCCGCTAGTTCTAAATCATGAGTTGAGTAGTTGTTCTCATAGGTATTCAATTACCTTGACTCATACGCTATAACCTTCTCATGCTGCATCAGAACACATCCTAACCCTTTCCCAGATGCGTCGCTATGAAAAATCAGTCCTCCGGAGCCATCTAGTACTGTCAGAATAGGAGAGGTTGTCAATTTTTGCTTCAGCACTTCAAAAGCTGACGCACACTTCTCAATCCACATGAACGATACCTCCTTACGTGTTAGCTTTGTCAGTGGTTCTGCTATCCGGGCGAAGTTCTCCACAAACCTTCTATAATATCCAGCAAGCCCAAGAAAACTTCTGATCTTCCCCATATTCTTTAGATTAGGCCAATCATGAATAGTTGCAATCTTTTGGGGGTCGACTGCAATTCCATTTCCGGATACAACATGACCCAAAAACTTCACCTCTTCTATCCAAAACTCGCACTTTCTCATCTTAGTATAAAACTTTTCATGTCTCAACGTTTGCAGTGCGATTCTCAAGTGTGGGCGCTGGGCACTTGAGCGCTCGACACTCGAGCACTAGCGCGCCACGTGTCGGCACGTGGGCGCTGGGCGCTCAAGCGCTAGCGCGCCACGTGTCGGCATGTGGGCGCTTGAGCGCAAGGAGCTTGGGCGCCGGCGAGAAAAAGGGCTTTTAGCCCCTTAAACTCCCGAAAGAGAAATTAGAGTGGAGTTAAACTCCTAAGATGTTTGAAGCTGATGAAGGGCTTCTCCCCTTGAGCCCTAGTTCTTCCCCAAAGTGGAGTTTCTGGAGATGGGTCTCCTTCTTCTTCCTTTGTTGGCCGGATCTTAAAGATCAAGAAGTGTGAGATTTTAAAAATCTCTTCTTTCTGAGATCCGATGGCAAATCTGGGTTCCCCTTTGTGGGTTTTGTGATGAAAAACTATTTGTTTTATAAAAGGAAGAGTAAAACTCTTGATTTAATTCAAAAGAAAGAGAGAATGTTTTAGAACCTTGAGGAAGAAGAAGATCACAGATCTGGATTTTCTTGGAGAGAGAAAAAGTTGTTGAGATATTTTCATTATCTTGGCCTTTATAGGTTATACACTTTACATATGGCCCCTTGGGCTTTACAAAAATGGCATTTTGGCCATCACATGGCTCATGTGCCATTTATTTTTGCACATAAGCCATGGGCTTTACAAAAAATTGGCTTTATGCCCATTCATGCATAAAAAATTATATAAAAATTATTTATTACATGCTTTTATTGTTAGCATGGGGGGCCGGCCGCTTCATGTTCGGTCTCGACCTGGGCATGGGCCCACTTTATCCGGGCTTGGGCCCACTTGGCTTGGGGGTTGACCTTGACTTTGACTTGGTCAGCCGGGGTGCAATTTTCGACCCCAACAAAGTGCCCCCCATCAATAAATGCACACCACATATGTGGGTCGTGTGCATGAAATTGATGGATCTTCTTTCGCGTGGAAGCGACTTGCTTTGGTTCCCACTTTTTAGGATGCACTGCCCTTTTTACGATATGGACGGTCGACGCTTGACGTGTCTCCGAGACGGAGTGTCTGTGGTAAACGTTTCCCTGGCCCGGAGTGATTTGGTAGACCTGCCCCCAGCACGGAGTGTCGCTGGTCGACGTGTCCCCGAGACGGGGTGTCTGCTGGCTGATGTGTCCCCGAGACGGAGTGTCGCTGATCGACTTTTCCCCGGCACGGAGTGTCTGCTTGATATTTCCCCGTTACGGAGTGTCGCTGTTGGACGTTTCCCCGGTACGGAGTGTCTGCTTGACGTTTCCCCATTACGGGTTGTCGTTGATCGACTTGTCCCCGGCATGGAGTGTCGCTGATGTTCGACTTGTCCTCGGCATGGAGTGTCGCTGATGTTCGACTTGTCCCCGGCACGGAGTGTCGTTGATGTTCGACTTGTCCCCGGCACGGAGTGTCGCTGATCGACTTGTCCCCGGCATGGAGTGCCGCTGATCGACTTGTCCCCGGCACGGAGTGTCGCTGGTGTTCGATCTGGTGTTCAACTTTTCCCCGGCATGGAGTGTCGCTGGTTGTTCGACTTGTCCCCGGAACGGAGTGTCGCTGATCGACTTGTCCCCGGCACGGAGTGTCGCTTGTTGTTCGACTTGTCCCCGGCACGGAGTGTCGCTGATGTTCGACTTTTCCCCGGCACGGAGTGTCGCTGATGTTCGACTTCTTCCCGGCATGGAGTGTCGTTGGTTGTTCGACTTGTCCCCCGCACGGAGTGTCGCTGATGTTCGACTTGTCCCCGGCACGGAGTGTCGCTGATGTTCGACTTGTCCCCGGCATGGAGTGTCGTTGGTTGTTCGACTTGTCGCCGGCACGGAGTGTCGCTGATCGACTTGTCCCCGGCACGGAGTGTCTCTTGTTGTTCGACTTGTCTCCGGCACGGAGTGTCGCTGATGTTTGACTTGTCCCCAGCACGGAGTGTCGCTGATGTTCGACTTGTCCCCGGCATGGAGTGTCGCTGGTTGTTCGACTTGTCCCGGCACGGAGTGTCGCTGATCGACTTGTCCCCGGCACGGAGTGTCGCTTGTTGTTCGACTTGACCCCAGCACGGAGTGTCGCTGATGTTCGACTTGTCCCCGGCACGGAGTGTCGCTGATGTTCGACTTGTCCCCGGTACGGAGTGTCGCTGATGTTCGACTTGTCCCCTGCACGGAGTGTCGTTGATCGACTTGATTCCGAGGCGGAGCATGATTCCGACAGGGAGTTCGTTGGTTGATTCCGAGCCGAAGCATAACTCCGACAGGGAAGGTAGATATCCCCAGGTGAAACATGATTTCGACACGGGGTAAATTCTGGGACGAAGCATGATTCCGCCGCAGAGGTTGTTGGTTTGACTTGATCTGGGTTGACATCAACATCGCTATACTGGAATATAGTACCAGAAATGAATCATCATTTGCCATGAGAAGATTTGGGAATTGGTTTTGGTTTAGCATCTGCATTGATGCACTGGAATAATGCCAGGAGCAACTCATCATTTGCCCCGGGAGGATTTGGGAATTGGTGGCTTAGGAGACAGGTTTAGGTCCCTATCACCTAAGACTTTTCAATTTTGTGAGCCGTAAGGGTCTCACAAAGCATTTTCTCCCTACGGGTCGTAAGGATCCCGTAGGTGTATTTTCTCCTTAGGAGTCGTGGGGACTCCTAAGTGTGTTGCTCCTTTGTGAGTCGTTAGGATCTCACGCAGGAAGTTTCTCCTCACAAAGTCGAGAGGACTTTGCGAGTGCATTTCATCTTTATTACGAGTTTGCGCCCTTTCGGGTTTTCACAAACTCGCCGGTATTCCTGCTATTTTTTACTCACGGGGCCCTTTCGGGTTTCATCCGTGCCCATTTTGCTTGTGGACATACCATTTTTTTTTAATTTTTAAGTTTTTGATTTTTTATTCTTGGTGGGACTTTGAATGTGGTCTCACCGGTGAGACTTAGGAGAGATAGGGATCATTTTACGCCCGTGGATTGTATACGGTTTTGCAGGATGTATGATCCAGACCGTAGGGCCGCAAAAATTTCGGGACTTTGTTGGCGTCTGCATCGCTGCACTAGAATATGGTACCAGGAGTGACTCATCATTCGCCGTTGGGGTATGGGATTTAGAATTTGGTTGGCGTCTGCATCGCTGCACTGGAATATGGTACCAGGAGCGACTCATCATTCGCTATGGGGATTTGGATTTCGGTCGGCTTCTGCATCGCTGCACTGGAATATGGTACCAGGAGAGACTCATAATTCGCCATTGCCCATTGGGAAGCGATGGCTTAGGAGACAGGTTTAAATCCCTATCACCTAAGGCTTTTCAATTTTATGGGCCGTAAGGGTCCCATAAAAGCATTTTCTCCCTATGAGTCATAAGGATCTCGTAGGTGTACTTTCTCCTTATGAGTCGTGGGGACTCCCAAGTGTGTTTTTCCTTCGTGAGTCGTAAGGATCCCACGAAGTTGTTTTCTTACGAGTCGTGAGGATCCCGTAAGGTTTGTTCTCCTCATGCATCGTGAGGACACATGAGTGGATTTCCCTCGTTCCCAGTTTAATGACTTAGAGGTCGAATGATTCTAGTTTAACGACTTAGAGGTCATATGTTTCCAGTTTAAAGACTTAGGGGTCTATTGTGCCCAGTTTAACGACTTAGCGGTCATCTGTTTCCAGTTTAACGACGTGGTGGTCATCTGTTTCTAGTTTAACGACTTAGAGGTCTACTGTCTCCAGTTTAACGACTTAGAGGTCATCTTTTTCCAGTTTAACGACTTAGTGGTCATCTATTTCCAGTTTAAAGACTTAGAGGTCTACTGTTTCCAGTTTAACGACTCAGAGGTCTACTGTTTCCAGTTTAACGACTTAGAGGTCATCTGTTTCCAGTTTAACGACGTGGTGGTCATCTGTTTCTAGTTTAACGACTTAGAGGTCTACTGTTTCCAGTTTTACGACTTAGTGGTCATCTATTTCCAGTTTAAAGACTTAGAGGTCTACTGTTTCCAGTTTAAAGACTTAGAGGTCTCCTGTTTCCAGTTTAACGACTTAAAGGTCATCTGTTTACAGTTTAACGATGTGGTGGTCATCTGTTTCTAGTTTAACGACTTAGAGGTCTACTGTCTCCAGTTTAACGACTTAGAGGTCATTTTTTCCAGTTTAACGACTTAGTGGTCATCTATTTCCAGTTTAAAGACTTAGAGGTCTACTGTTTCTAGTTTAACGACTTAGAGGTCATCTGTTTCCAGTTTAAAGACTTAGAGGTCTATGGATGGCGAGCTTAGAATTTTGGGGTAGGGGCCGGCATCAGCTTTGCTAACACTGAAGCACAGGTGCCAGGAGCAATTCATCATTTGCCTTTTCCTGTTGGGGAGCGATGGCTTAGGAGACAGGTTTAGGTCCCCATCACCTAAGGCTTTTCAATTTTATGAGCCGTTAGGGTCCCATAAAAGCATTTTCTCCCTACGAGTCATAAGCATCTCGTAGGTGTACTTTCTCCTTAGGAGTCGTGGGGACTCCCAAGTGTGTTTTTCCTTCGTGAGACGTAAGGATCCCACGAAGGTGTTTTCTTACGAGTCATGAGGATCCCGTAAGGTTTGTTCTCCTCATGCATCGTGAGGACACATGAGTGGATCTCCCTCATTCCCAGTTTAATGACTTAGAGGTCGATTGATTCCAATTTAACGACTTAGAGGTCATCTGGAAAGTTTAAAGACTTAGGGGTCTATTGTGCCCAGTTTAACGACTTAGCGGTCATCTGTTTCCAGTTTAACGACGTGGTGGTCATCTGTTTCTAGTTTAACGACTTACAGATCTATTGTCTCCAGTTTAACGACTTAGAGGTCATCTTTTTCTAGTTTAACGACTTAGTGGTCATCTATTTCCAGTTTAAAGACATAGAGGTCTACTGTTTCCAGTTTAACGACTTAGAGGTCATCTGTTTCCAGTTAACGACGTGGTGGTCATCTATTTCTAGTTTAATGACTTAGAGTTCTACTGTTTCCAGTTTAACGACTTAGTGGTCATCTATTTCCAGTTTAAAGATTTAGAGGTCTACTGTTTCCAGTTTAAAGACTTAGAGGTCTACTGTTTCCAGTTTAACGACTTAGAGGTCATCTGTTTCCAGTTTAACGACGTGGTGGCCATCTGTTTCTAGTTTAACGACTTAGAGGTCTACTGTCTCCAGTTTAACGACTTAGAGGTCATCTTTTTTCAGTTTAACGACTTAGTGGTCATCTATTTCCAGTTTAAAGACTTAGAGGTCTACTGTTTCCAGTTTAACGACTTGGAGGTCATCTGTTTCCAGTTTAACGACGTGGCGGTCATCTGTTTCTAGTTTAACGACTTAGAGGTCTACTGTTTCCAGTTTAATGATTTAGTGGTCATCTATTTCCAGTTTAAAGACTTAGAGGTCTACTGTTTCCAGTTTAACGACTTAGAGCTCATCTGTTTCCAGTTTAACGACGTGGTGGTCATCTGTTTCTAGTTTAACGACTTAGAGGTCTACTGTCTCCAGTTTAACGACTTAGAGGTCATCTTTTTCCAGTTGAACGACTTAGTGGTCATCTATTTCCAGTTTAAAGACTTAGAGGTCTACTGTTTCCAGTTTAACGACTTAGAGGTCTACGGATGGCGAGCTTAGAATTTTGGGGTAGGGGACGGCATCAGTGTTGCTAACACTGAAGCACAGGTGCCAGGAGCAATTCATCATTTGCCTTTTCCTGTTGGGGAGAGATGGCTTAGGAGACGGGTGTAGGTCCCCATCACCTAAGGCTTTTTAATTTTATGAGCCGTGAGGGTCCCATAAAAGCATTTTCTCCCTACGAGTCGTAAGGATCTCGTAGGTGTACTTTCTCCTTAGGAGTCGTGGGGACTCCCAAGTGTTTTTTTCCTTTGTGAGTAGTAAGGATCCCACGATGGTTTGTTCTCCTCATGTATCGTGAGGATACATGAGTGGGGCTTCCCAATGGAGCATAATTCTAAGGGCGGAGACCAGCCGCGTAACTGGTGATTTTGGTGGGGCATGGGTATGCTGAGAATTATTTGAGCCCGTGGATTGTATACGGTAGTCAATTTAGGGACTAACCGTAGGGCCGGGGAAATTTTGAAAAATCGGATTTTTGTTGGCGTCTGCATCGCTGCACTGGAATAAGGTACCATGAGCGACTCATCATTCGCCGTTTTTTTTGTTTGTTTTTTTTGTTTTACCGCGATTGCTCTATCATTTTAGCTTTTCTTATCGCGATTGCCCTATCATTTCGGCTTTTATTCGCGGTTGCCCCATCATTTCGACTTTATTTTCATCTTTATTTTACTCGCTGATTTTTATTGCGAGTTGCCCTATCATTTCGGCTTTTTATTATTTTTGTTTTATATACACATTTTTACATTCCCAGTTTAACGACTTGGAGGTCGGATGTTCCCAGTTTAACGACATGGTGGTCAGCTTGCTTATCCCAGCTCATTGAACTTTGATCTTGGCGGAGTTGTGTTGATGATCGTAGCTCTGTGGCTCGTCGGTACATCTGACGACTGTGGGGCTTTCCCAAGTTTGTATTGGTTCTCCACCCAATCTTTGAAAATATAGCAGTCTTCGATGGTATGACTCACCATTCTATGATATGGGCAGTATATGGGACTGCCGGTCATGTTCATTTCATGTGGCCTCTTTGGAACAGGCAGTTGCAGACCGTTGTTCAAGGCGTCCACGAATATCTTGTGGACTTCATCCCTCCTGAAGGAGTATACCTTCTTCTTTCTCTCCATTGTAGTAGGTACCTTTACTGATGCTGGTCCTCGAGGTCGATCAGTCTTTGGTTCGTCCTTTTCAGATAATGGCACATGCCTGAGAGAATCAGGTTCCCGAAGGGCTTCGGTCTCCATTTGTATGAAATCGGCGGTCGTAGCTTGACTGTTTGCTAACACGCCTTTAGACAGTTCTATCTCTCCCGTCTTGTATTGCTTTTCGACCCAATCTTTGAAGACGAAGCAGTCCTCAATGGCATGACCTATCACTCTATGATAGGGGCAATATTTTGGGTCGTCGGTCATATTCACTTCTTGCGGTCTCTTTGATTCTGGAAGTTGTAGACCGTTTCTTAGGGCGTCCTTGAATATCTTGTGGACTTTGTCCCTTCTGAAGGAATAAACCTTATCCAGATTCTCTTTCAGAGGCGATTCCCCTTCGGTGTATGTATCGGAGGGACTGGAGGCTGATCGCGGCCGTTTTTCGTGAAGGCGCTCCGCTCTTAGGTTGAAGGGGGTATCAGTTGGCTGCCTCCGGGTATCAATCCCTGGCTCATGAACCAAAATTTGATTATGCTGTAATTGCAATCGGGCGACTTGGGTCGCGAGATCTGCCGCGACGTTTTCCAATTCGTCGACCTTAGACTGTACCTTGGCTAACTTCTCATCCCTGTCCTGAAGCTGCCTCTGAAGCCATCGGAATAATGCTTGTTCTGTAGTTCCAGTTATGACAACCGGGTCATCCTTATTGCCTGAGCTCAATTCCGCAGGAACCCCAAGCTCTTTTGGCTTATCGGCCTGAGCGAGCTCTTCGTCATTTAGACCGAATTGACGTTGGGTAGCGTCCACCGTATCATCACCCTGGCTATAAAGCATAGGAGGGTTCGTTTGTTCATGTCCGACCATGTAGACAGTGTGGACCGCATATCCAGACGTCTCTTTATCTTTGGCGGGGTGACCCCGTTCCTCGAACCTCATGAAGTTCAGCCTAACAGGAGCCCTAGCCCTTTTGTTGGCTCTATACCTGAGCATTTTCTGCCTCAGCTTCTCGATTTTGAAGGCTTGGCGGGCTTCCGTTATCCGGGAAGCCATTGTGAGTCGATTAGCGAGGAGCTTAGAGAAGACACCCGATCGAGCAGTTGTTAGGGCCACCGCCGGAGCTTGCTCGAGATGCGTTGTAGCTCTATTGGTGTTGATGGCCTTGCCCCCAGCTGGGGCTAAGGAAAGTCATTCAAACACCGACTTGCGTTTGAGTTGGGGCGCCTTCAAGACCACCACATTTGGCCTCTTGCCTTTCGAGACCGGTTTGTCTGTCACCGGGGCTTGAGGAGCTGGGATGGAGTTAGCTGACACGAAAAGGATAGAGCCGAATGGTAGCGGCGGCTCTTCCTATTGTTGCCCGAGACTGGCCGGGAGGACCGTCCTAGCGTCCATCTTCATCGTATAGGAGATGGGGTCCGTGCTGAGAGCTGAGATCGTCCTTGGAGACATTGTTGAAAAGTGATTACTTGAAAAACCTGTATGAAAGAGCATTATTTTAGTATAAATATAGATATGTATATTGATTGAGTTCACATGAACGTTTAACCCGAAATATGGGAGGAGTGATTTGTCCCACCGGGCGTACCAGAATTTGTAGGGTGTTTTTCATCACCCCATTGAGATGGGAATACATGCGTGCTTGTCAGGCGCATTACAGATTCCCCCTGCCTAGGGTAGGCCGGGGTTTAATGATTGTGGGGATCCGAATCTCCGGCAGCCGCAGACTAAGCTGCCGTTAATTACCCATCGCCTTTGGAGTGAGGGAACCTCCGATTAACGGGTTAAACTGGTCATGCGAACTCAATGTGCAGTGTCGTGTTTTGAAGGGGTTTGGATATATCGAGAGCCATGCAGAGTTTTTACTGGCATTATTTTAGAGGGACGATGTTATGGAGTGTGTGAGTATATATATATATATATATATACAAAAAGGGAAAAAGCGCCCAAAGGACGCGTGGAGCCAGCGCTTTGAGCGCTGTGCGCTTAGGTGCTGTGCGCTTAGGCGCTAGCGCACCACTTGGGCGCTTGAGCGCTAGGCGCCTGAGCTCCACGTGTCGGCATATGGGCGCTGGACGCTTGAGCGCTAAGCGCTCGAGCGCTAGCGCGCCACGTGTCGGTACATGGGCGCTGGACGCTCGAGCGCTAGCGCGCCACGTGTCGGCACGTGGGCGCTTGAGCGTAAGGAGCTTGGGCGCTTGGGCACCAGCAAGAAAAAGGGCTTTTAGCCCCTTAAACTCCCGAAAGAGAAATTAGAGTGGAGTTAAACTCCTAAGATGTTTTGAAGCTGATGAAGGGCTTCTCCTCTTGAGCCCTAGTTCTTCCCCAAAGTGGGGTTTCTGGAGATGGGTCTCCTTCTTCTTCCTTTGTTGGCCGGATCTTAAAGATCAAGAAGTGTGAGATTTTAAAAATCTCTTCTTTCTGAGATCCGATGGCAGATCTGGGTTCTCCTTTGTGGGTTTTGTGGTGAAAAACTATTTGTTTTATAAAAGGAATAGTAAACCTCTTGATTTAATTCAAAAGAAAGAGAGAAGGTTTTAGAACCTTGAGGAAGATGAAGATCACAGATCTGGATTTTCTTGGAGAGAGAAAAAGTTGTTGAGATATTTTCATTATCTTGGCCTTTATAGGCTATACACTTTACATATAGCCCCTTGAGCTTTACAAAAATGGCATTTTGGTCATCCCATGGCTCATGTGCCATTTATTTTTGCACATAAGCCATGGGCTTTACAAAAACTTGGCTTTATGCCCATTCATGCATAAAAAATTACATAAAAATTATTTATTACATGATTTTATTGTTGGCATGGGGGGCCGTCCGCTTCATGTTCGGACTCGACCTGGGCATGGGCCTACTTTATCCGGGCTTGGGCCCACTTGGCTTGGGGTTGACCTTGACTTTGACTTGGTCAACCGGGGTGCAATTTTCGACCCCAACACTCATAGGTGTACTTTCTCCTTAAAAGTCGTGAGGACTTCTAAGTGGTGTTCTCTCTTATAAGTCGTAAGGATCTCATAAGAGTATTTTCTCCTTGTAAATCGAGAGGACCTACAAGTGTTTGTCCATCAAATGAGGACATTTCTTGTCGTTAGTGGGACTCGGCAAGGAAATGATTATTTGTGCCTGTGGATTGTATGCAAGGGTCAGTATTGAACTGCTTGTAGGGCAATCTGGGAAAAGTGATGGCTTAAGAACAGGTTCAGATCCCTGTAACTTAAGGTTTTTGAATCTTATGAGCCATGAGGGTCTCATAAGAAGGTTCTCCTTACGAGTCGTGAGGATCTCGTAAGTGTAATTTCTCCTTAGGAGTCGTGGAGATCCCTAAGTGTGTTGCTCCTTTGTGAGTCGTAAGGATCTCACGTAGGTAGCTTTTTCCTTACAAAGTCGAGAAGACCTTGCAAGTGTCTTTTAACGAGATTGCGCCCTTTCGGGTTTTCACAAACTCGCCGGTAGCCCTGCTGTTTTTACTCACTGAGCCCTTTCGGCTTTTCATCCGTGCTCATTTTGCTTGTGGACGTACCCTTTTTTTTTACGAGTCTGCGCCCTTTTAGATTTTCACAAACTCGCCGGTGGCCCTTCTGTTTTTACTCACGGAGCCCTTTCGGGTTTTCATCCGTGCCCATTTTGCTTATGGACGTACCGTTTTTTTTACTACCACGTCAGCCTGGGGATGCCGCGGGTTTGTAGTAATTTAAAGACGTTTCGGTCAGTAGTTAGTTTTAGGACATTTCGGTCCTTTGTTAGTTTTAAGACATCTCGGTCTGCTATTAGTTTAGGGACGTTTTGGTCCACTTTTAGTTTAGGGACGTTTCGGTCCATTATTAGTTTAAGGACGTTTCGGTCCATCACACGTTTTCGAGGCGAGGTTTCGCCAGATACTACTTATAGAGTTCAGGCTTGGGAAGATAGCGAGCGGACATAGGCGTCGTCATCTATCGTTAACCTAGGTCGTGACTCGTCAGGCGTAATATTTTTTCAAGAACCGGCCGTTTATTGGCCTGAAGGGTCTTTCGCCATGCATATCCATGAGCAAGTAAGCCCCATCTTGGTAGACTTTGTCTATGATGTACGGGCCCTCATAGTTCGGCTCGAATTTCCTCCGTTTGGCACGATTAGGGATCATAGGTCTTTTTACGACTAGTACGAGTTCTCCTTGGCGGAATGTTCTCGGTCTAGTCAATCTTTCGTACGAGCGCGTCAACCTTGCTTTGTAAACCTCCAGGTTTTGATGTGCCAGGAGCCGGGTTTCGTCAAGGGCGTCGAGTTCCTCCAGCCGAAGATGAGTGTTCTCTTCATCTGTTAGCTCGTAATGAACTGCCACTCGCAGAGAGGGTAGCTCTATTTCCAAGGGGAGTACCGCTTCTGCACTGAATACCAATGCATACGGTGTTGTGTTTGTGGCCATTTTGAACGTGGTTCGATACGCCCAGAGAACTTCATGCAATCTCTCGTGCCAGTCCTTTCTGTTTTTGGACACCGTCTTCTTTATGATCTTCGTCAAGGTCTTGTTGAAAGCCTCAGCCAGACCGTTAGCTCGGGGATTATAGACCGAAGAGTATCACTAGTCTATGTTATGCTGTTTTGTGAAGCGGCTGATTTTGTGACTTCTGTAGGCTGACCCGTTATCGGAGATAATCCGTCGCAGAGTGCCGAACCGATAGATGACGTGCGTCTTGAAGAAATGGAGAATATTCTCCGTCTTCACCTCTCTTAGTGGTACTGCTTCTGCCCACTTAGAGAAATAATCGGTTATCTCCAATATGAACCGATGTCCTCTGGATGACGCTGGTTCGATAGGCCCGATTATGTCAGTTCCCCACATTTCGAACGGCCAGCTAGCCACTGTTGGGTGTAGAGGATTCGGATGCTGGTGTATGAAGTACCCGTAAATTTGGCACGAGTGGCACTGCTTCGCGTATTCGAGACAGTCTTGGATCATCTGGGCCAATAGTAGCCCATCCTTTTGATCTTCAGCTTCATCTTTGGTCCGGCTTGATGAGAACCGCAGAGTCTGTCGTGACTTTCTTGGACGACTCTCTTTACTTCTTCCGGCCCAAGGAATCTTAGCCACAGAGAGTTAAACGACCTCTTATACAGCGTATCATTGACGAAGGCGAAAGACAGAGCTCTTTTCATGAGCTGATGTCTTGAGGACGCATCTTCAGGTGTCCGATGGGATTTGAAGTAGTCTATAAAGACTTCTCTCCAATCCCTAGCCTTTTCCTGGTCTTTTATTTGTAGGGTCGTTTGCTTGGTCTCTTCCTTTTCTTCAGACGACTCCGGAGATATTTCCGCTGGTGCAAGAACCTGACGGCTTTGCACAACGATCCTCACGTCATCGAGGTTTTCGTCAGCCAGTTCTTTAGCGAGTTTGGCTAATGCATCCGCCTTGCTATTTTCTGCTCACGGTATGCTTTCCAGGGCGTAGGAAGGGATTTGAGTCAGCAATTGTTACACTCTCTCACCGTACTTTACCAACTCTAGTTTGCACGTTTGATAGTCACCATTTACTTGACTAACGACCAGCTGGGGGTCTTCGTATATGAGGAGGTTTTCGATTCCCATGTCGACAGCGATCTCAAGACCTGCTATCAAAGTCTCATATTCGGCTTCATTGTTTGTCCTCGGCTCTGTTAAGGAAAAAGCAAAGCGCGTTATCCCTCCTTATGGAGTTACGAAGATAAGGCATACCCCAGATTTGATTATAGGGGTGTTGTGTTGTCGCTTCTTCATGGAAGATGCCCCATCGAAGTAAAGTTCCCATCGGGTGTCACTCTCTCCTTTCTCCCTGTCAATCGTGTTAAACGCGTGCTCGTCTGGCAATTCGCAATTTAGGGGTGAATCGGCAGGTATCGGATGCTCAGCGAGGAAGTTGGCAATGGCTTGACCCTTCACTGCCTTGAGAGGTCGGTATGTTATCGAGAACTCCATCAAGAGGAGGGCCTATTTAGCGAGCCGTCCTGTTAATATGGCTCTTGACATCAAATATTTGAGAGGATCTATTTTTTATATTAGCTGGACCTTATGCGCCAAAGCATAATGCCGAAGCTTCGTTATCGCGAAGATTAACGCCAGGCAGTATTTTTCAATGGGGGAGTAGTTGTTTTCTGCCCCCAGGAGAACTCGACTCAAATAGTAGAGGGCTCTCTCTTTCCCTTGGTCATTTTCCTGTGCCCATAGCGCGCCTAAAGAACCTTCAAGGGCTGTTGTGTACAGGATAAGAGGCTTTCCCTTGACCGGAGCGGTCAGTACTGGCGGATTCTGCAGGTATTGCTTGATTTCGTCCAGTGCGCTTTGACATTTGCGATCCCAGATGAAAGGTCCCCTTCTTCATTAAATGACTGTAGGGGCGGCACTTACCGGAGAGATTGGCTATGAATCGTCGGATATAGGCGAGCTTTCCTTGGAGAGATCGCAGTTGCTTGAGAGTTCTTGGTGAAGGTATTTCCATAATCGCCTTGATCTTCGATGGATTTATTTCGATGCCTCGATGTCGTATGATGAACCCTAGAAATTTGCCCGAGGAAACTCCGAACGCGCATTTGATAGGGTTCATCTTTAGGTTGTATTTCCGAAGACGTTGGAATACTACCTTCAGATGCTCCCAATGCTCCTCGTGTGATTTGCTTTTTACCACGAGGTCGTCAATATAGCATTCGACGATTTCATGTATGAGGTCATCGAAAATCTTCTTCATGGCCCTCTGATAGGTAGCGCCGGCGTTCTTCAGGCCAAAAGGCATTACTTTGTAGCAGAATACGCCCAGAGGAGTGATCAGTCGAAAATACTGTATATTTTAGCAGGCAATTTCCTTAACATCTGCATACATATAGGAGAGTACGGTATTCATAATTCACATATTAGCTAATCGGTCGCAAAATATCAAATTACATGTATTTGACCTTTAAACCGGAAATTCTAGGGAAATTAACTGCATTGCATTACATAGCATATTTTCTATATCTTGCAACCCCTATTTTGAAGTCTATGCAGGAAAAGAGATACTTGCTCGATCAATACATTGCTCGACCATTACAATTGCTCGTAAACTCATTGAAAGCAAATCTGGTATCAACATAGAAGGGCTACTGCAATTCTTAACATCAAAGAATAATCTATACAGCAGTACAAAGCAACTGCAGAAAGCACAGTTCCCGAAGCCACCAAGACGCGGCGGAAGCGCGGCCTAAAGGCACCTCATGCGGCGGATCCGCGGCTGAACCAGGGAATCAACTTCTCAAACTTCATCACAACTCCTGTGTTAGTGCCTGCAGCTCAAAAATGCATACAAAAGTCCAGAAGAGTCCAGACACTTCCACCAGATCATCAAGCCCCTAAACTAGCCTAGAACTTCTAGAACTTTCCTAAACCCTTGCTTAAACCCTAAGCTAAACCCCAACAAACTTGTTAACAAACTTTGGGAGGGAAAGTCTAATTCAAACCTAAACCTAGGTCTATAAATAAGACCCTAGGCTCACTCATTTCTCATCTTAGAAATCTTTTGATCATCTTGGAAAAATCAAGAAATCTTGGAGAGTGATAGATTCAACCCATTTTTAGTTTAGCCATTCTCTTTCTCCATCTTCTTCTTCCTCAAGATTAGTGAGAAATCTTGTAGGAAACCCTAACCCTAATTCCACTCCAAATCCAACATTTTGAGTACCAAATCAAGCGAGAAATCTTCAACCTTTTGGGAGCTGAGCCGATCTTCAATCGGGCAAGTGATCCAAGCCGATCCGCGATCCACGGAGACGAGCGAAGCCAAGTCGACAATCAAGTTCCTCCTCTTGTATTTCTTGAGTGATTGTAACGGAATTGTTGATATAAATAAAAGGTGAAATTCGTTAATCTTGCTTTCTTTTTAAATTCCGCATCATGTTATCTTTACTGTTCTTGAATATTGTCTATGTGGTGATGCGCGAGTAAAACTCCGCTCGTTAAGGAGTCGAGAAGATCTTTAGTATGATGATGTAGCAAATTTGTAATCAATTCTTGAATCCCACGAGATTGTAAACCCTAGCTATTTCAAGAATCGACAACCCAATTCGATTCGATGCTTTCTTGATCAACATCGCTCGAGATTGGGGTGATCCGATCGATTCTTGAAATTACTAGAGGCTAGAATATAAATGGTATCCTCGAAAGAGTAAGGGTTAAGAGATGAAACTTTAATTTCATCAAGAAAACCCTAATTCTCGTCGATAACCATTGATCTAGCATCAATTCTTCGAAGGACAAGAATATGAAATATTGTAGACTACAACACATATAAAGATCCTATCGATTCCTACGAGCCTCTTTATCAGTTTGGATTGTCGTTTGGAAAATTCCATTGAAACCGATTCTTGTTGTTTATAGTTCTTGATTCTTTAGAAAAGATTAGTGACACACGAATACAAATCAATCAATTGAATCGTGTTTTCTCTTATTGTTGCTTAACATTTCATTTCAAACAAATAAAAGTAAAAACGAATCTCGAGATCCCTGAGGACGATCCGCACTCATTCATTAACTTCAACTGACACCGTTGTTTGATTGCGGTCAAATATTTTTGGTTGTGATTTCTTTACTAGTTGATTCGATAAACACATCCACGAAATCTATTCAAATCAAATGGCGCCGTTGCCGGGGATCGTGCGTTAATTCGTTTACATTTTATAGTTTGAAGTGAAAGAATTATTACGTTTCATTTCTTGAAATCAAAATTCGTACAAACTCTTATACGTGTGTTGTGAATTGATTGCAAGGTGATCTGGAGCATTCTGAGACGTGGAAAAATTATTTGGGATATACCAGAGAGCTGGAGATAGGAACAGGAAGCAGCTGAAGGAAATTGGTACAGTAAACCCACTGTTGGACCGCGGAAGCGCGGCCTGAGCCCTGTATTCGCGGCGGAAGCGCCGCAGTGTAGGGGGTTCTCTGGAAAAATTTTTCTTCAGGTGATTTCTCTCTCTCTCCTCTCTCCCTTTTTAGCTCCAACTAATCCTTTCTGCAGGATTCTTTGCAAACAATAGCTGCGCCACAAAAGCAAATTAAAATTGTGCGTGATTTTGTTTTCTTGGTTGTTTAGCATATTAAATACGGAATTTAAGGGGCACGGCCAAATCCAAATTAGGTGGGGATTTCATTACCCTTCCTAGGCCCCGAAAACCACCAAACTTGCATCCACATTTACCCCCATTAACTAAAAGAAATCTAGAGATGACTCTAAGGACTGTCGCGCTCATTTAGGACAAGAGAGGGCCGTGGGTAATTCATTGCTTATCCGCGTTTTTCTGTGGTGCCTAAGGCGAGTGTGTCTAAGGCTAGTGGTTATTAATTAGGTCCACTGTAGTGGTGGTTCCTTCCCACTTACCTGGCACTTATCCGGCCACAGGGGACAAAGAGGCAGTGGAGGATTGATCCCGCGACTTGTCTTTTGGCAGTTAGGAGCGGTCTAGAGCCGGACCTAGGTGACCATTAGATTCTAGGGTTTGTGTTACTGCATTTGGTTGTCGCATCATTTTTTCAAAATCCGTCCCTTTTCAAAGCAAACACCGCATTCATTTTACCCCTAATTATAAGCCAACGCTGCCACTTGTACTAACCCTTTTTAGTACAAGATAGGCTGGACACGGGATTCTAGTGCCCGTTTAGTCCGCGTACCTTTTATCGACTCCGAAGTCGATAATTCTTCATTTACCTTTTCTTTACCTACTACCACACCCACACCGATGGATCCGAATCCATCAAACTTCTTTAACCCCAATCTGCCACCGTCCGTTGGTGCGCAGAATCCTCCACACATTTCTCTTCAGGAAAGATGCTATCCACTTAGAGGTCCTCTTTCGACCTGCTTATCCACACCACCAGCAAACGGGGATAATTTTGAAATAAAGCCCCAGTATATCAACCTTCTACCTAAGTATCACGGACTCGAGACCGAGGACGCTTACGTTTTCATTACCAAATTTGAAAACGTATGTGCTATGATGGGTACGTCTCAACTATCTGTGGATGCGATGCGTCTACGACTTCTTCCTTTTACCTTGTGCGATATAGCCGAGAAGTGGCTATATAACACCACCGCACACTCCATCACAAATTGGGAAGAATTCGTCGCTGCATTCCTAAAGAAATTTTACCCAGTCCAACGAACGGCTCGAATTCGTAGTGAATTGAACCAATTTGCCCAGCTCCCTACCGAACCATTTTCAAAGTACTTTGAACGTTTCAAGGATTTAATGGTTCAATGTCCTCATCACGGCATCCCGAGATGGGAGCTGTGCCGAATCATCTATGAGGGCAGTAACCCTAGCACGAAACAAAGCCTTGAGAATATGTGTCAGGGTACATTTATGACTAAAGACGATGGGGAAGCCTGGCGATACTTAGAAGAATTCGCTGAAAAATCACTGATTTGGGAGAGTGGAACCCAACCTTTGAATAGGGGTGGCGTACACCAAGTAGATGTGTCCATAGGTGTTAGAGCAGAAATGGCAGCAATGCAAAAGAAGCTCGACGCTATGGAACACAAATTTGCAGCAGCCTCCCTAAACCCGGTATCACTCCCCAAAACTATTTGCGGGTGCTGTTCTGATCCGTCACACTTAACGGAAGAATGTCCTTTAAACTCGGCGTTTCAAGGTCAAGAGCATTCTAATGCCGCATTTCAACGACCTCGAAACGATCCATATTCTTCCACGTACAATCAGGGTTGGAGGAACCACCCGAATTTTGCTTGGAACCAAAATCAATCTCAAAACACGGTTCCAAACACAAATAACTTTCAAAGGGCTCTTCCTCCACCACAACAGCAACCCCTTCAACTCACTCAGCACCCCTACCAGTCACAAAATTTCCAAAACCAGGGCAACACTCATGCACAGTCTAATCCTATGCAGTCCTGTTCTGACGATTTCTCTCAATTTACTCAAACCATGAAATCACTTTTATCCAATTTCATGGAGGTTTCAACTGAGGTTAGATCTTCCGTCAATGAGATAAAGAAAAACTCAGCGTCACAAGCTGAGAGTATCAGATCGATGGAAGCTGAAATCGCACGCCTCAAAGCTGAAATGAGTGCGAGAGAAAAAGGGAAACTTCCCTCTCAACCCCTGCAGAACCCTGGGCATTACAATGTAAATGCCATTACCACGTTGAGATCGGGAAGAGTGCTGAATAATAATGTCGGGGAAGATATTGATAATACTGATAATCATGTCAAAACCCCGGCTGAGACCTTTCCACATACACACACTTCTCCTTCTGATCCTTCTTCTTCTACCAAACCACCTTCGCACGAGCCTATTCTCCAGTTCCCTTTAGGCTCAACACCTTCACCCAACCCTTATAGTTCTCCACAGACGGTCCCCACACCTCTTTTGGGATCTCGTCTACCCCCCTTTCCTTCTCCTATGATGGACCCTGCGCTTATTGCGAAAGCACCTTACCCGAACCGGTTAAGGGCTAACAGAACGAGTCCTCATATGGAGAAAATTTTAGAAATGTTCAAACAAGTTAACATCAATATCCCTCTCCTAAATGCAATTCAACAAGTCCCCGCTTATGCAAAAATTCTAAAGGACTTGTGCACTAGGAAGAGGAAGACTCAGGTGCCAAAGAAGGTCTTTATGGCTAATAACATCAGCACTGCTTTTATTCCCCAGCTACCAAAGAAACGAAAGGACCCAGGATGTCCTACAATATCGATTTCGATTGGGGGTAAAAACATAAATCGTGCTCTTTTAGACCTTGGCGCGAGTGTTAACCTGTTACCTTATTCTGTCTATGAGCAACTAGGAATTGGAGAGCTGAAACCTGCTCATTGTACTCTCCAGATGGCGGACCGATCTATCACCAAACCAAGGGGTGAATTAGAGGATGTGTTAATAAAGGTCGGGGAATTTGTTTTCCCTGTAGACTTCATTGTGCTCGACACACATCCTGTAGCAAACCCCCGGGGCCAAATTCCGGTGATTTTAGGTCGTCCTTTCCTTGCCACTTCCAACGCTGTTATAAATTGTAGAAATGGTTCAATGAATTTATCATTTGGAAATATGACCATTGAACTAAATATCTACAGAGTTGGGAGTCAGCCATCAGAACCTAGTGCTCATATTTTAGATGTGTGTTCTGTCCATGAGATCGCTCCCGATAGTTGTGGAGCCGAGGAACTTTGCTTTACTGATCTCGATGACATTAGCACATCTCTGCTTGATCTTACACTTAGTGAGGACACTACACTTACACTTGAGTCCTGCACTTCTGACTTTTCTCCACCCGAGTCTGTATCTTTCACAGGCTCTGAGCTTCTTTGTAAATCCAAAAATCATTCTATGATCCTTCCTTCAATCATTTCTCCGCCTGAATTAGATCTCAAGGTCTTACCTTCTCACCTAAAATATGCATATCTTGGTGAGAACGAGACTTTACCGGTTATAATTTCCATTTCTCTTGCATCAGAGCAAGAGAACGCACTTTTATCGGTATTAAGATCTAATAAAGAGGCGTTTGGTTGGAGTATGGCGGACATCAAAGGGATCAGTCCCTTGATTGTTGAACATCATATACATGTGATGGATGATGCCAGACCGACCCGAGAACCACAGAGACGGTTAAATCCCGTCATGAAGGAAGCTGTCATGAAAGAGATCGTCAAATGCTTAGATAGTGGTATTATATACCCGATCTCCGATAGCCAGTGGGTAAGTCCTATACACGTCGTTCCTAAGAAATCCGGCATCACTGTGATCACAAATGAAGCGAATGAGTTGATTCAGACACGCACCCAAACTGGGTGGCGTGTATGCATCGATTATAGAAAACTCAACGCTGCTACGAGGAAAGATCATTTTCCTCTACCATTTATTGATCAAATGCTGGAACGCTTAGCGGGACGACAATACTATTGTTTCATGGACGGTTACTCAGGCTATAATCAGGTCCCCATCGCCAAAAAGGATCAAGATAAAACCACTTTTACTTGTCCTTTTGGTACCTTTGCTTACAGTCGCATGCCCTTCGGGCTATGCAATGCTCCCGCTACCTTTCAGCGGTGTATGATGGGGATATTCTCTGATATGGTAGAGAATTTCCTGGAGATCTTTATGGACGACTTTTCGATTTTTGGAGACTCTTTTTCTGAATGCCTAGCGAATCTGGACGCTGTTCTTACTCGATGCAAAGAGAAGAACTTGACTTTGAACTGGGAAAAATGCCACTTTATGGTCCAAGAAGGAATAGTCCTTGGACATGTCATTTCACAGAAGGGCATTGAGGTTGACAGAGCTAAAGTAGATGTCATTCAAAACCTCCCTCATCCCAAAAGCGTCAAAGATATTCGCTCTTTCCTTGGCCATGCTGGATTTTATAGGAGATTCATAAAGGACTTTAGCAAAATTGCTAGACCTTTAACACTACTCCTGGCCAAGGATACTACCTTCCACTTTGACTCGGATTGCGAGACAGCTTTCGACTCACTTAAACACTCACTCACTTCAGCCCCCGTTTTATCATCACCAAACTGGGACTACCCTTTTGAGCTGATGTGTGACGCATCTGATTTTGCAGTAGGTGCTGTCCTTGGACAACACGTTGAAAAGATGCCACATGTGATTTACTATGCTAGTAAGACCTTGAATGATGCGCAAATCAATTATACAACCACAGAGAAAGAACTATTAGCGGTTGTGTTCGCATTGGAGAAATTCAGGCCTTACTTAATCGGCTCACCTATTGTTGTATATACTGACCATTCCGCTTTAAAACATCTGTTGGCGAAGAAAGATGCCAAAGGTCGACTAATACGTTGGATCCTTCTTTTACAAGAATTCGATCTTGTTATCAAAGATAAGAAAGGATGTGAAAACGTAGTAGCTGACCACCTTTCACGCATCGTTTCTTCCCCTGTGACCCTGCCAATCAATGACTCGTTCCCTGACGAACAACTCTTGAGCGTATCCTCTGAACCATGGTTCAGGGATATTGTGAACTTTCATGCCACGGGATTGATACCGAGCGATTGGTCTAAACAGGACAAATACCGCTTTCTTTCCCAAGTAAAACACTATTACTGGGACGAGCCTTATTTGTTTAAATATTGTCCTGATCAGATCATTCGCCGGTGCGTCCCGAATGAAGAGTTCAAGAGTATTCTTTCATTTTGTCATGATCAGGCCTGTGGGGGTCACTTTGGTCCAAGAAAAACAGCGGAAAAGGTTTTGCAATCTGGATTTTATTGGCCGACCTTATTCAAGGACGCATTTGAACATTGCAAAACCTGCACACAATGTCAGTATACGGGTAGAATATCCCAAAGGAATGAAATGCCTCAGCAACCCATTCTGGTTGTTGAAATGTTTGATGTTTGGGGCATAGATTTTATGGGTCCTTTTCCCAACTCCTTTGGGAATCTGTACATATTGCTGGCGGTTGATTATGTTTCCAAGTGGGTAGAAGCCATTCCAAGTCGCACTAATGACAGGAAAGTTGTCATTAAGTTCTTGAAAGAGAATATCTTCTCGCGATTTGGACACCCACGCGCTATTATTAGCGATAATGGGACACACTTCTGCAACAGATCTTTCGAGACTCTGATGCGGAAATATTCAATCAACCACCGTCTTTCTACACCCTATCACCCCCAAACAAGCGGGCAGGCTGAGATCTCAAACAGACAAATCAAACTTATCCTGGAGAAAACTGTTGCCAAAAATAGAAAAGATTGGTCAACCAAATTGACGGATGCTCTTTGGGCATTCAGGACTGCATATAAGACCGACCTAGGAATGTCTCCATATAGGATAGTTTTTGGTAAAGCATGTCATCTACCTGTTGAGATAGAACATAAAGCATTGTGGGCTATAAAGGAAATTAATTTTGATTTAAACCTTGCTTGCAACTTTCGGAAGCTGCAACTAAACGAGCTAAGCGAACTCCGCGATGAAGCTTATGATAATGCTGTAATCACAAAGAATAGGACTAAGGTTTTTCACGATAAAAACATTTTGAGGAAAACATTTTTACCTGGTCAACAAGTCCTTCTTTATGATTCACGATTACACCTTCATGCGGGTAAGCTCCGATCTCGTTGGAAGGGACCTTTTGTTGTGCGGTCTGTATACCCGCACGGGGCAGTAGATATTGAAAATGTTAAAAACGGCACTGTTTTCAAAGTAAATGGACATAGATTAAAGCCGTATTTTTCCACTGACCCCACGGAGGAGCTCTTGTTTTTACAAGAGCCAGTTTATTTTGATTAAAATTCCTCCGTCTCACTTTCATGTCCAGTATATCATTGTATCATATTTTGAATGAAGGTGAGTAAGTAAAACAAGTTTGGGGGAAGTTCTTCACTTATATATTTTGCCCCCACTAATAATTCCTCCCAGATTTACAGGTTTTTGTAGATATAACTGTCGGCAACAGTGAGGACACTGTTGAAAACAAGTTTGGGGGAGGTTTGTGCTTATTTTCGCATCATTTGCATATATTTTGCATAAGCACAAAACATTTCTTTTAAAAATCTATAAAAATTGAAAAATTTTCAAAACCCATAAAAATTTAAAAATTTTCAAATATAAAAATAATTTTAATATTTACACTTTTTTGTATATAAATAAGATAATGAAAGTTTAGACAGTGAACAATTACATCCATGAGATTGGAAAAATTTTAGAAAACTAAGAAAATTAGAAGTTTTCTTATACGAACTAGTAATAAGTAGTTATGAGCCGTTGTCCCAAGGGTTAGTAAGATGAAGGACGTCACTAATCTGAGGATAAAAATAAGTCTGAAAAATAGTTTCTATTCTGGAAGCCAAACATTTTGAACGTTGCTACCCTGCTATTCGCACTTACACACATCTTAAAGCCTGGGATAGTAGAGGATACCTTGAAATGCTCTTGTCTTAAAGCCAAAAGTATGAAAAAAAAAATGTGTTTTAAAGTGGTGAGAAAAAAAATGGACACTGGTTTTGTTATCACCAAGGGCAAGAAAAATATATAGCAAAAGGGTGCTTCTTCACCTAGTGCCCCAAGGTCAACTGGTCTGGGAGTCACTGCTATGCCTGAGGTGGTGCAAGATTAGGAAAATACACCAAGTTAGCGAGCACATCAGTAATCGGTCGGTTAGTACCTCAAGAAGTATTAACGGTCGCATGAAAGTGTGTAAGCAATCTCGTTTGCCAAGAAGTACTGAGGTCGATGGGCAAGGGTATGATAGCTTGAATTGAATTCTCCGGGTGTAGGGATGTCTTTACACACACGCAGGGTTATATGATCGATGTTTGGAATAAAGATAGGAATGAAGAATAAGACGATGTTTTATTGAGGGAGGACGTGATTTCTGACATTTTTTCATGACCATTAAGATAGGGCTCATGACAACCGAAAAGCTAGCTTAGTTGGAAACCCTAATTTTCAAAGTCTTTCTTTTACAATTCTTGTCTTTAAATGTAATATTCATGATCTTGCTTTTATTATTGGATTTTGTGGGTGCAATCCGCTGAAAACCCTCAGGAGACAACACTCCTCCTACTAGGGACACCTAGAGGTTTAAAGGCTTGTTGCACGTGCTCAGTGCAATCGTGTTGCCTACGAAAGTGTGCTAGTTAGTTTTTCTCTTTCTTTGTTTTCTCCTTCTCTTTTTAATAAAACATTCTCTCGAGACGATCGAAATTTAGTTTGGGGGTATTTGATCAGTCGAAAATACTGTATATTTTAGCAGGCAATTTCCTTAACATCTGCATACATATAGGAGAGTACGGTATTCATAATTCACATATTAGCTAATCGGTCGCAAAATATCAAATTACATGTATTTGACCTTTAAACCGGAAATTCTAGGGAAATTAACTGCATTGCATTACATAGCATATTTTCTATATCTTGCAACCCCTATTTTGAAGTCTATGCAGGAAAAGAGATACTTGCTCGATCAATACATTGCTCGACCATTACAATTGCTCGTAAACTCATTGAAAGCAAATCTGGTATCAACATAGAAGGGCTACTGCAATTCTTAACATCAAAGAATAATCTATACAGCAGTACAAAGCAACTGCAGAAAGCACAGTTCCCGAAGCCACCAAGACGCGGCGGAAGCGCGGCCTAAAGGCACCTCATGCGGCGGATCCGCGGCTGAACCAGGGAATCAACTTCTCAAACTTCATCACAACTCCTGTGTTAGTGCCTGCAGCTCAAAAATGCATACAAAAGTCCAGAAGAGTCCAGACACTTCCACCAGATCATCAAGCCCCTAAACTAGCCTAGAACTTCTAGAACTTTCCTAAACCCTTGCTTAAACCCTAAGCTAAACCCCAACAAACTTGTTAACAAACTTTGGGAGGGAAAGTCTAATTCAAACCTAAACCTAGGTCTATAAATAAGACCCTAGGCTCACTCATTTCTCATCTTAGAAATCTTTTGATCATCTTGGAAAAATCAAGAAATCTTGGAGAGTGATAGATTCAACCCATTTTTAGTTTAGCCATTCTCTTTCTCCATCTTCTTCTTCCTCAAGATTAGTGAGAAATCTTGTAGGAAACCCTAACCCTAATTCCACTCCAAATCCAACATTTTGAGTACCAAATCAAGCGAGAAATCTTCAACCTTTTGGGAGCTGAGCCGATCTTCAATCGGGCAAGTGATCCAAGCCGATCCGCGATCCACGGAGACGAGCGAAGCCAAGTCGACAATCAAGTTCCTCCTCTTGTATTTCTTGAGTGATTGTAACGGAATTGTTGATATAAATAAAAGGTGAAATTCGTTAATCTTGCTTTCTTTTTAAATTCCGCATCATGTTATCTTTACTGTTCTTGAATATTGTCTATGTGGTGATGCGCGAGTAAAACTCCGCTCGTTAAGGAGTCGAGAAGATCTTTAGTATGATGATGTAGCAAATTTGTAATCAATTCTTGAATCCCACGAGATTGTAAACCCTAGCTATTTCAAGAATCGACAACCCAATTCGATTCGATGCTTTCTTGATCAACATCGCTCGAGATTGGGGTGATCCGATCGATTCTTGAAATTACTAGAGGCTAGAATATAAATGGTATCCTCGAAAGAGTAAGGGTTAAGATATGAAACTTTAATTTCATCAAGAAAACCCTAATTCTCGTCGATAACCATTGATCTAGCATCAATTCTTCGAAGGACAAGAATATGAAATATTGTAGACTACAACACATATAAAGATCCTATCGATTCCTACGAACCTCTTTATCAGTTTGGATTGTCGTTTGGAAAATTCCATTGAAACCGATTCTTGTTGTTTATAGTTCTTGATTCTTTAGAAAAGATTAGTGACACACGAATACAAATCAATCAATTGAATCGTGTTTTCTCTTATTGTTGCTTAACATTTCATTTCAAACAAATAAAAGTAAAAACGAATCTCGAGATCCCTGAGGACGATCCGCACTCATTCATTAACTTCAACTGACACCGTTGTTTGATTGCGGTCAAATATTTTTGGTTGTGATTTCTTTACTAGTTGATTCGATAAACACATCCACGAAATCTATTCAAATCAAGGAGTCCGAAAAGCGGTATGCTTCTAGTCTTCGGGATGCATCTTTATTTGATTGTACCCCAATGAGCCGTCCATGAAGGAGAAGACTTCATGAGTGGATGTGTTGTCTATCATCAGCTTGGTAACCGGTACGGGAAAGTCATCTTTCGGGCAAGCTTTGTTGAGGTCTCGAAAATCTACGCAGATGCGCACCGTCCCAATCTTCTCCATCACTGGGACGATATTGGCGATCAAGTCAGGGTACTGAACTTCTTGGATGAAGCCGGAGTCGATTAGCTTCTTAACTTCGGTGTTGATGCTCATTTCAAGTTCGAGCCGCATTCTTCTCGGCGCTTATTTGGTCGGCTTGACGTCCGGAGATATCGCCAATTTGTGCACGGCTATTTCTGGATTTAGTCCCGGCATCTCGGAGTAGTTCCATGCGAAGCAGTCTTTATACTGCATGAGCACGTCTTTGAGCGTAACCACCTTTTCTTCAGACAACAGCTCACTGACGAATGTCGGCCGTGGGTCGTTTGCCGTCCCCAAGTCGATTTTTCTGAGGTTATATGCAGTAGTATGTATCGCATCTTCCAGCTCTTTTGGCGCCAGTGGAAACTCTGAGATCACGTCGTCATCATCGTTTTTGAAGCACCAGGGGAGGTCAACCATATACTCGCGTGCTCCTTCTCCTGAGAACGTTATCGCGTGACAGGTACGAGATCGCTTTCAAGACCGATGTTGATTCGGCTCTACTCTCGCTGCATACGCGGCTTTCGGTTCATGCTTCTGTGGCGGGGTTACCCTTCAACTGCTGGATAAAGCGAACCTGCCTTGCTGATACTGGCCTTCTACCCAGTCTTTGAATGTGAAGCAGTCTTCGAGAGGATGTCCTATCGCTCGGTGATAGGAGCAATAATCTGGGTGATGAACCTCATTTTCTTGATCGGGGTGTTTGGACTCCGGGAGCGTAATCATTTGATGTTTTATGAAAAAATCGAATATCTTCCTTGTCTTGTCTTGGGAAAAAGAATATGCTCAACCCATCTTCATTATAAGAGATGGATCCCGGCTGCTTAATTTTTGATCGCGTGGCTTCTTGGGCCCGCTTTGCTTTTGTCGAACGTTTTTTTCCGTTCTTCAGTTTGTTTTTGCCTCCGCGTCGAGTCTTCCGTATGACAGGCTGGTGACGAAGGGCATCATCATTCTCCGTAGCCTGCTGAAGGAGGCGTTGCGTCCTCGCCTTCTTGTAGATGGTCATTTCGCGGTTGTGGTCACCCCAGACTTTTTGACCCGCTTCCCTTATTAGCTTGTCCATCTGTTCTTCGAACTACAGACTTGGCACTTTCATGGCGGGACCTCGTTTTGGTTCAGGATTAGCGTCTTCTAACAGAGTATTTCCTTCTTCATCAAAATCATGTATAGCATAGCAGCCATGAAGTCGTTCCCGTTTCTTGGATTGAACATATCCAAGCCCGATTGTTTCCATTCTCCCATTGGGCAATTTTTTGCTGAATTCCAGGGACGTTCCAGATCCTGTTGTAGAACTGAGCTTGTCGAGCAGTCTGTTTGAAGGGTACGCCTTGGCGCCTCAACAGCCTTTTTAATCCTTCTGTGTAGTATCTGGGCAGACAGATGGGCTGGAGCCTGTCAAGTGTAGAATCGGCACCATGCCAAATTTCTTTCTCCACTTTGGTTTCCGTGGATCGATAAAAGAGGATCGTATTTTCATCTCTTCGCCTGGGAGTGACGTAAAACGTCTGCAGTTCTTGCACACTATAGGTATCAAGTGTGCCGAGCTCTTTGCAATGCTCTTGCGGAACCATGGCGATTTGTAAACTCCGTTCATCTCCAATGAAGGCTCGTATTGATGGCCGGACCGAGAACACTGCATTGACTTCGTCTTCAGAGTCACTGCCAAAGACCAGAATAAGGGTGGATGGTCCTGGCTTGGTGTATTGGGCGGTCCCGAATAGACTATCTCTTCTTCCTCCTCGGTATCGCTCCCGAAGACCGGAATAGTGGTGATAGCTTTCTGCTTATTCTCCGGCTTACGGTATCTTTCCGTGTCTTCAAAGTCTGGCAGGAAATACTTTGCATCCTCGTACTTTCGGACTTCATTTACGGAAAATGGGTTCAGTTCCCCTGCCACGGTGTACTCAAGACCATCTTTGAAATACTTCATACGCTGATGTTGTGTGGAAGAGATGATGTTGTACTCATGTAACTAAGGCCTGCCGAGCAAAGCGTTGTAGCAAGTCTTGGCGTCAATGACGTGGAACTTGATATCAGTGACGAGCAGCCCAAAGCATAACGTCAGTGTCACAAACCCGAGCGTCCGTGATGACTGGGAGTCGAACCCGGAGAAAGTGATTTTATCCCGAGCGAGGTGTTGAACGCTCATGTAGATTTCTTTTAGCACCCTTACATTTAGGAGGTTGACAGAGGAACCGTTGTCAATTAGGATCTTCCCTATCTTGATGTCATGGCAATACCCGGAGACATAGAGGGGACGGTTGTTCTCGCACGTTCCGAGGAGGAGATCTTCATCGCCGAAAGTGATATCAGCCGTGTGTACTTTTTCCAGCTCGTCCTTCATCTTTTCTTCGGTAAGGAAAGCTTGGAACTGCTCGGGCTCTTGTAGTGCCTTGATCAAAGAATCTCTCGCCTCTTTAGATAGCAGAAGGGCATCGAGAATGCTCAGTTGCGAGGCTATCTTCCCCAGGTGTGCCAGAACGTTGTAATCCACCTTGTTTTTCTTTGGCGGGTCCTTGGCTGTCAGCTCTTTGATGACTTGATCATCGAGGGCGATATCTTCAGGGACTTTTTCCATCCCTTTATCTTTTTTACTCGACCCCTTGTTTGTGGGCCCAAGATTCTTTTCGGGTAGCGTGCGATTACACAGCTGAATGTTCTCACAGGTCTTTATCTCTTTCGTTTCGGAGATAGATTCCTTGAAGAGAGTGCCGAGGGCTATTTCTTCATCAGAATCGCTCCCGAAGGTAAGAACTTGTGATCCCCCGAAATCAACCATGTGACAGTTGCCGGCAGTTCTTTTGCGTTCATCTGTCATGCTTTTCTGCTCTCGACGCGTTTTGCGCTTCATCCGCTTGAAATGCTGCCGGTGGGCAACATATCCTTGCCACCAGTTTTTAAAGGCCATGCATTTCTCGGTAGGGTGTGCGATCCTCCGATGATATAAGCAGTAATTCGGATGTGCATCTAGTTCGTCGGGGAACGTATTTTCTGAAGTGTCTTCTTTGAGAGGTGGCAGCTTCATCCCCAATGACATGGCTTTAGCGAATCGTTTCCTCGTTTTAAACCTGCTTCTGTCTGCCGCGGGCGTGTTTTGATCTGGTTGGAGTGTTCCGTGACCCATGACTTCTTTAAATTGACGCCAACTCCTGGCCTTTTCGAATATGGCCATTTCGCATTCTTGATCATCCTTGCTTTTCTGACAGGCTTCGTTTAGCAGAAGGTCGATCACCTCATCAGACAGTTCCAAGGGTTTTGGCTTCGATCCTGCCCCCAGCTTCTTTATGCTGTCTTCTACCGCCGAGCGAGCTTCTTCGTTAGTTAACGCCAAATGAGTGATCATGTGTCAACTTGCCATATAATCCTCAGATTCTTCTGACGAGTCATCTCCGTCATTATTGTCGTTATCTCCGCTCTCAAGGATATTGTTGAGAAATTCTGGAGTGTGACCGGGGTTCGCGCCTTTTGGTTGTATTCCTCCAGCGCATCAATATATTTTTTCAGGTCCGTGCGTTTGTCATCAGGCTTCACGGGCTTTTTGATCTTCTTCTTCCTCTTTGAAGACTTTGATGGCTGGGCATGGGTGTTTTGACTATCACTACCAATTCTTGGCGTCGGGCGCGGCTTCAACATTCCCTCAATAATTTCGGGCTCCAGCGGGCTCTTCTACTTAATCGCCGGACATGCTTGGAGATCTTTCAGCATTCTTTTAGTTTTTGCTGAAAGAACTACTTCCCATGGAGCTTCTTCTACAAAAGAGCACGATGCCTCCGGCGTGTCCACCTTTTTAGGAGCGTGTGGCTAGGGCAGCCTTACTTTCCAATTCTCAGACAGTGCGAATTTGCCCTGTTGGTATTGGTCCTCAATCCAGCCTTTGAAGACAAAACAATCTTCTATTGGATAGCCTACTGCTAGATGGTAGGGGCAATAATTTGGATTGTTGACGTCGCCGGGCTGCAACGAACGTCTCGGATATGGCAGATTGATGAGACCGTTACGCGCCGCTAGGTCAAACAGTCTTCTTGTTTTATCCCGAGGAAATGAGTAGGGACGCTTTAACTTTTCGTCGAAGAATCGTTGTCTATCGTTTTGGTGATTGGCTGGTTTTAGACCACTCGGCTGTTGCTGAGTATTGGCGACGAAGGTTGCTTTCCCTTTGCCCTTCTCATTTCGAGGCTCTATTTTTTAGGAGGACGGTCTATGGCCCATCTGGTCCATTTGGGCC
The DNA here is from genome assembly GCA_030015575.1 of Agapanthus africanus. Classification (NCBI taxonomy): domain Eukaryota; kingdom Viridiplantae; phylum Streptophyta; class Magnoliopsida; order Asparagales; family Amaryllidaceae; genus Agapanthus; species Agapanthus africanus. The sequence continues at coordinate 324,279,029 of JASDDO010000004.1, forward strand.
AACTTGTCGATCAAGGCCTGGAAAGTGGTTGGCTTGAAAAACATCATGAACTGGGATATGGTCTCCTGCGGATTGAGGGTTCCCACGAACATGCCTACTGCAGGAGCCTCTTCTATATACTGTTCGCACTTCGACCATAGATTCCGCCACCGTATCGCGTACTGAACCCATGTTTCACCTGGCTTCACCCTGGCGTTAATTAGTACGGTGATCGGGGTACGCTCGCTAGCGCTTGCGAATCTCTGTGTAAACAGTAGCTCCATTTCTGCAAATGTCTTAACGGAGTCATTCGGGAGTTCAGAGTACCATTCAAATGCTGTCTCCAACAAGCTGCCAACAAACTGGCGAAACAGCAGTTTGTCGTCACCCCCAGTGTTGCCGCACAGAGCCCTGAATTGAGCAACATGCTGGTGTGGATTCCCCGTCCCTTTATATACATGGAATTTAGGGATCGTATATCCCAGCGGGTATTTTATTTGGTTGTACCAACCCGGATAGGGTCGTCCAGTCTTAACAATTTGCCCGGCCGCTTCGCTCGCCTGATGAGCCCGTATCTGTTGAGCGATATAGTAATCCAGGGCGGCTTTGGAAATGGTCTCCTCTTTGGCTGCTGATAGAGCAGGAAGAGGGTTTGATGTCTCCCCTTTGTCGTCTTCAAGGATAATCGGAGGCTCTTCAGCTGGAGGATCCGGCTGTATCATCATCCCGACCATATCTTGGAATAAAAATGCCATTTGTTTTATGTTGGCTGCTTGTTCCGCGGCCTCCCTGTCTTTCTTCTCGAGGATTCTGCGGAGGAACTCAGCATCAGTTTCTTGTTCTTGACGCTGTTCCGACGACGCCTCCGGGCTTTCTTTTGGCCTAGTAAGTGCAGCCATAGTTGTCATCATCTCCTGGAGCTTTTGTTGTTGCTCTTGGGCCTTTATTATGGATCTGGTGACTAGTCGATGACCCGTAGAGATACGGCTCCTCTTTCCCGGATGCCATATAAACAGTGTGCACCACCATGCCCCCAGACTTGGGGCGTTGAGTGCCCTTTAGATTCGTCACAGACGCAGAGATCTTCTCCGGATTTCTCCTTTTGTGGATGGTTGAAGTTGAGGGAGCTGGCGATGTAGGCATCTGTGCAGACGACACCTTTCGTGGCGTGGCGGAGGGATGGTCCCCTTCTTGCTGAATCTTTATTTTCTTAGATCGACGGGAGTAGTCCTTGTCGATTACTGAGTCTTGGACCCTTCGCCAGACCCTGTGAATTTTTTAGGGCAGCCGCTGAGGGGGCTGCTCCAGCTTTGTCTTTATACCATTCTCCATAGGTGGAGGAGATCTTTTCAGCACGGCAGTCGGAGAGTTCTTGTGGACCCTCCTGAGTAGTTCAAAACCGTTCCCAGTTGGAACAGCAGCATCAACTTCCATCGTTGGAGCTGGCGGAGTCAGTCCAGAAGGGGAACTGCCCCTAGCTTTCCTTACTCATCGCCAATGGCGACGTCGAGCATGCCTTGCAGACAGTATCACCTCTGCTATTGGATGAGCTTCTTTGTGCCCCCCGCTCTGATGAGGGGTTGTTGTTGGTGCCAGCCTATCGAAGACTGACGCCCACTGAGAAGGAGTGATCAGTCTTGAAAAGACCGACTTTTTGACAGGGGAAGCAGCCTTGGTTGCTTCACCTGGAGTAGGAGCTGAAACAGCTAGTCTTGTGAAGACCGATCCCTTAGCAGGAGAAGCTGTCTTGGTGATTTCAGGAGCAGGAATGGCTATCCGCTTTAGGATAACCCTTTCAGGTATTGTGGGCTTCTTGACGGGCCCATTTGAGCTTCGACTCAGCCTATCAAAGACTGAGGTGCTGAACTTGGGCAACCCGTTGAGAGGGGCCGCAGTAGTCTTAAGCCGATCAAAGACCGACTTCTTCGGAGCTTCTTGCAATGTTAAAGGGGCGTTGAAGCACATGGGTGGGAGCATGGTCCTAAAGAACAGCCCGGTGGTGGCTTGCGTCACCTGTTCCATGGGCATCTTGAAAACGGAGGCCGCCTGAGGCCCGTAGGTCACTCCTCCAACGAGGACAGAATAGGAGTTGTTGCAATTGTTGCAATTTGTGTAGTTGAAAGCCATTGATCTTCTGTTTTCTGCACGGAGAAAGACACCAAATCTTAGTACCTCGAATCCAGGGGCAACCACAGCAAACCGCGATTCGTTCGCGAAACACGACACACGAAGTGTGGAGTGGAAAGAGGAAAAGGTCCCACTGGGCGTGCCAGAATCTGTTCTCCGCCGAAAATGGGAAACGGAACCGCGTAGGTTCGTCTTTCCTGAATTTGGGGGCAGATGCTATTTGGTTTTATCCGTCCACCTCTCCGAAGATGCCAAGTTGATTTATGGCACCATGTATCGAAGGTTTAGACGAATGCGGCCGATATAGCAGATTTCGTTAGATTCCCCCTCATTTTAGGGGGCTTTTTATTGTGGGGACGCTCTTCCCTGTAGACGCAATCCCCTACAGTTAATTATGCTACCGCATCGTGGTAACCACTTTCTCCTTCTCCAGATGGTCACTTCGTGTCGTGTATGTTTGTTTTGTTTTTAGCTACCCGTGGATTGTATATGGAGACTAATTTATGTTGTCGCCCATAGGGCGTGGTTAGTCCAAATCCGTATTTTCTTAGATTTGGGTTTGGGTTGGGTTTAAGGATCGTTAATCTCATTTGAGACTAAGATCAACTTAAACGTTTGTTAAGGATACGTTAGTCTAATTTTAGGCTAAGATCTACTCAACAGGATCATTTAGATCCAACAAAAAAGCATTTGGACTCTATTGTTTTAGTTTAGGGACATTGCGGTCCATTGGGTTTATTGATTGTCGGGACCCGCCACCTCCCTGAAGACGTTGAAAAGTTACAACGACACATATCAGAGGTGTGAAGAGATGTACCCTTGAACCAATGTCAGTTGAGGGATCTGTAGTTGGATCGATTTAAGGATCGTTAATCTCGTTTGAGATTAAGATCAACTTAAATGGTTGTTAAGGATACGTTAGTCTAATTTTAGACTAAGAACTACTTAACAGGGTTTTAGGATCATTTAGATCCAGCGAAAGAGCATTTTGGCTCTATCGTTTTAGTTTAAGGACGTTACGGTCCATAAGTTTAAGGACATAATAGTCCGTGGAGTTTAAGGACATCATAGTCCATAGTTTAGAGACATCATAGTCTCTAGGGTTTAGTTTAGGGACGTTGCGGTCCATAGTTAGTTTAAAGACATTACGGCCCAACGGGGTGTATCCATGGGTTTGGAAATGTACCAAAAAAGTTGTTGGTTTTCAGGACCCGCGACCTCTCTGAAGACGTTGAATAATTACAACGACATATATCAAAGGTGTGGAGAGATGTACCCTTGAACCAAATGTCAGATTGAGAAGGAATGGGATAACATTACTTTGAATATCGTCTGGGATCAATTTTGAAAGACCTGAATATAATTGAGGGTCGGTTGAAAAAGAGTTTTGGCTTTGGGAGACTTAGCTAACTTGGGCTAAGGTTGGCCTAAAACACTAACATATGTTCGGCGCTCACGTGCTCCCACGTGAGGTCTTAAAGTATTGTTTGAATACTGAAGATATGGAGCGCTCACGTGGGATCACGTGAGGCACTTGAAGTAGCGTTAAGCGCTGAGAGTCTGAGGCGCTCACGTGAGGTCACGTGAGGTGCTTGAAATAGAACACTAAGAATTTAAGGCGCTCACATAGGGTCATGTGAGGCGCTCGAATTCGGCGCTATTACCTTTGATCTATTCCCTTTCTGCTTTATGAAAGCTAAGCAATGCTTAAGGGGTCACGTGGGATCGCGTGAGCCGATCTCAGTTTGTTCTCTTTTTGTTCAAGCACTAATCTTTTCCTTACGTGCATGGGGATCTTGAGTTTTGAGACGTTCGAGCCCCTTTTGTTTTATAAGAATTAAATTCTTCTATAAGGTTAAACCCTAATTTTATTAGAGGAATTAAATTCCAATATGTTCTGATAAGAATTAAATTCTTTGAACTTAGTTCTTTCCCCTAGGTTTGAATCTACATAACAGAATCTCCCCGATGAGAATTAAATTCTCAACTTGTGGGAAGATCTGCTTCTGCAGATCTCAACTTGAGGAAGAACTAAGTTCTTTTCAGAAAAGTTAAACTCTTGGTTTGAGAATTAAATTCTCTTTTTGTTTTGTGGAAGCTTATGGGGTGATCTCTTTCCTTCTCTTACCTAAAGTTTCTTTCTTCTTTGAAGAGACCTTCTTCTCTCTGGAAAATTAAATTCTCTTTTCTCTCTTTTTTTTTGCTTTCAAGGGGGGTTTTCTCTCTGCTTCCTTCTGTCTTCTCCTCCTCTCTTTTTTCTTCTTGGCTCCTATTTATAGGAGAAAAAAAAGAATCGGTTTGTTCAGTCAATTTCATATTGAGAAATTTTGATTGATTTTATAACCAACATGATCTTTTAGATCACTCGGTGAATTTTATTCACCGTTGGATTTTTAATTTAAAAACTTCTTTTTTTGTAACAACCCTAATTTTTCTATACACTTTTCTATACAAATTTTTTTTCAAAATCCATAAAGGGGTATTTTAACCTGAGCACAATATATAAGTAATTATTTTGTTTTTAACTCCATTTTTTAGTGTACATAAAATTGTTTTAAAATTAAAGTATACTTGGGGTATTTAATGTTGCTGTTACCACTTTAAGTAATTATTTCACACCATAATTACAAGAAGGAGCTTGTAGCTCATTGGTAATACCTTGCATTGTTGAACCAAGCCACAAGAGTTCAAACCCCATGCCCGACATTATTTTTGTATTTATTTTGTTTAAAATTCTTTGGAAGCCCAACAGTCCACACACCGTAACTCCCAAACTTTGAACTACACTTGAAAAACTAAAAGCACCAGTGCCTACCCCACGAGACACCCCACCTTCCGACCGACGAACTCGGCCCGGATCGGCCAACTCGGCCGGCAAACCGGCCGACTCGGCCCGCCTCCGCTGGCTGGAGTTGCCGATTCCGGCGAGGTGTCAACACGAAATTTCTGTCTTTTAATATTCCTAACCCCCCCTGCACACTCTAAATTAATGGATCGGTTCTCGAGAGTTTAATATACCCCATTTACTACAATTTTTAATACATTTTCATATATTTTTACATTTTTTTTAATCAAAAACTCTTCACCTACCCTACCCTAGTCTACCCTATAAATACACCCCCTACCCTCTACCCTCTCATCCCAAAACCCTAAGCTCACTCTCTCAAAATCTTCTCAAGAGTTGTGTACTTTGAAAACAAGTTCGCGGCGAAGCTCCGACGAAATTCCGGCGGAAATTCCGGCGACGTTTTTAGGAACAACCGGCGACGAAGCAACGCCTCGGCAACCCCTCTAGTCCCCCCTTCACTCCTTTACTTAATTGAAACCCGTAAGTCCTATTCTATCCCCCTTTCTTATTCTCTAAAATACGAAACTACAAAACCCGACGGAATCGGAACAAATCCGATTTCCGATTCGGTTTTCTATAAAATTTCACTTCCCACCAATTCAATCATGTTTAAACATCTTATTGTTGACTATTAAACATTTAACAAACAATTTGAATAAGTTTCATCATATGAAATGATAGCCTTTCCAATTTATCGTATTTTTCACTTTAATACCACCATGTTTCAATTTCACATTTAACCCCTTAACCTTACTATACATTTAAAGTAGAGCATGAGGTAATGACCTACCTCCACACACACGCAAATACAATCCTAAACGATATTATCAAAACTTAGAATACGATAAAACAATACTTTCATTTAAATACCATATTCTTAATACAATCATTTCTAGAAGTTTTAGCTTTGATACACTTTTAAATAAATATCTCTTATTAGGAAAACACGATAAGTTTTGGACATCGATCGTTTATTTAAACCTGACTTTGTGGTGTCTAGGCTAGGCAAGTGAGCAAAGGTAACTTTAAAAGGCTCGTCTCACGATTCGTGAGCGGATCCCTCCTTTCCTCATTTGTACTTACCTTACCACAATTGGCGGTGAAAGGCGATTTGAGGCTTCTAACGACTTGTCGTTTAGACCATTTAGAAATAGACTAGTTGGCTTAGGAAACCCTAGAACCTAAAATACGAAAAATTACACTTTGCAAATAAATACCTTTTACTTTATAAAACCGTTTTCTAAAGGATTAGTATTTACAATCTTTGCAAAGCACCGCTACAACCCATTTTTGGGGAACCCGTTCGGGATTGTGCGGTTTATCGCGCACCCTCGGGCTAGTAGTGCGAGATTCAGACCTCCGCAAGGAGCATTCGATCTCGAAAGGTTTAAAATACGACATCTTAAGAAAATGAGAGTTTTGGAATATAAAATATTTATTAAAATTATATTTTGTATAAACATATGTATATTTATTATCTAAATATCTATTTTATAAATTTTCCACCTTTTCCTAAAAATCACAAGAATAAATTTTACACTTAAATACCATGAACTTCAAATAATCAATATTACAGATAAATACCCTTATTTATAAAACTAGGATATTTTCACTAGAAATGTCACAACATAAAATCCACCCTCATTACAACTCTAAAGACGAACAATAAATACTTGAGTTGTATTTTGAAAAATATATAAACGTATTTTTACATAAAACCCCCTCAAGTATTATAAATTACCCTAAGGACCCTAGCAATTATAAGACTTCGATTCACATTTCTGATTGTCTGACTCGGGTTTGAGTCTAATCAATCTGACTTGAATATGATTCAAGTCAATCTATATTCTACAATATTCCAATTCAATATGAACACATGAATTCATGAATCCAGTTATCAATCTATACAATTTGACTGAACCGAACCATGGATATACATTCCACTTACATGGTTCTCCAGTTATTCCATTTACATGATTATGCAGTTACATCCGTTTACTGATATCATGGTTTTGGTCAGTCATCCAATTACACAATTCAATTTACAAGACAATACAATGCAATACAGTACTAACAATAACATAACTGCAAGGGGTATTGGGGTAGTTCATTCGTGAATCCAATATAATCTCAAGAGTCCCCCTAGATCATGAATCCATGTCTACTAACACAAGCAAGCAATCATGAGGGCCCATGTTTCCATTCTCCTGGACTGTGGCCTGTTGAGTTTGGAATACTTCGACGACGGTCGAAGTCCCGTTACTAACATTTGATTCGGACCCGTGGTTCCCTACCCCTGGACTGTGGCCTGTTGGGTTTGAGAACACTCTTGAGATTAGTTGACATTCACCCTTAAACTTACGATAACAATAGCTTAACGCTAAAACAATATAATACAACTGTAAAATCTACTCTCTCTCTATCTTACTCTCTGTCTATTCTCCTCTTACCTTTGGGACTTACCGAGCGACCTGTTCGCTGACGACATTCTATTTCTTTCTTCTTTGAATGTCGTCAGGTGATTCGGACCTGGCAGAGATTGAGCCATCCACAAAAGACTTGGAGCAGTTTGCTGAAGATCCAGCACTTTAGTTTCATTGTACACTTTTCCTCTCTGTACTTTTCATGCCACTGTTTAGGCATCTTTTTATTTCAGTTGTATTTCCTTTTCATGCATTGTACAAAGAATGTTAATAAATAAACGTTGCTGTTCTTTTTATATCTTGTCTCTTGTGTATTTATTTTATATTGCTTAGATACGCTTAGCGTATGTACTTCTGAGTATATACGTAGCGGACCTTGTCGCTTCCCATTCGCCGTACACTGGGAAGCAGGGCGTGACAGGTTTTGTTGGTGGCCCATGCAGGTCAGAGCTGTATGGAACCCTAAGCAATATAAAACACAAGAACCAGCAACTAAAACATTCTTTACAATCATATTCCTTTAATCCCATCATTTCTTATTCTTTGAATCATATATCTTGAATCTATCTTAACCCAAAATTCCCTCACCTATTTTACAATTTTACCAAAACCTTCACATCCTTTCATTCCTTCACACATTCTTCACATTTCTAAAACCCTTGCACCACCTTATTATTTTTCGCATACTGCACCAAACTTTCCTTGGATTTGTTACACTTTCCTTTTACAAAGTTCGAGAACGAAATTTTTATAAGGAGGGTAGAATGTAACAACCCTAATTTTTCTATACACTTTTCTATACAAATTTTTTTTCAAAATCCATAAAGGGGTATTTTAACCTGAGCATAATATATAAGTAATTATTTTGTTTTTAACTCCATTTTTTAGTGTACATAAAATTGTTTTAAAATTAAAGTATACTTGGGGTATTTAATGTTGCTGTTACCACTTTAAGTAATTATTTCACACCATAATTACAAGAAGGAGCTTGTAGCTCATTGGTAATACCTTGCATTGTTGAACCAAGCCATAAGAGTTCAAACCCCATGCCCCACATTATTTTTGTACTTATTTTGTTTAAAATTCTTTGGAAGCCCAACAGTCTACACACTGTAACTCCCAAACTTTGAACTACACTTGAAAAACTAAAAGCACCAGTGCCTACCCCACGAGACACCCCACCTTCCGACCGACGAACTCGGCCCGGATCGGCCAACTCGGCCGGCGGACCGGCCGACTCGGCCCGCCGCCGCCGGCCGGAGTTGCCGATTCCGGCGAGGTGTCAACACGAAATTTCTGTCTTTTCATATTCCTAACCCCCCCTGCACACTCTAAATTAATGGATCGGTTCCCGAGAGTTTAATATACCCCATTTACTACAATTTTTAATACATTTTCATATATTTTTACATTTTTTTTAATCAAAAACTCTTCACCTACCCTACCCTAGTCTACCCTATAAATACACCCCCTACCCTCTCATCCCAAAACCATAAGCTCACTCTCTCAAAATCATCTCAAGAGTTGTGTACTTTGAAAACAAGTTCGCGGCGAAGCTCCGACGAAATTCCGGCGGAAATTCCGGCGACGTTTTTAGGAACAACCAGTGACAAAGCAACGCCTCGGCAACCCCTCTAGTCCCCCCTTCACTCCTTTGCTTAATCGAAACCCGTAAGTCCCATTCTATCCCCCTTTCTTATTCTCTAAAATACAAAACTACAAAACCCGACGGAATCGGAACAAATCCGATTTCCGATTCGGTTTTCTATAAAATTTCACTTCTCACCAATTCAATCATGCTTAAACATTTTATTGTTGACTATTAAACATTTAACAAACAATTTGAACAAGTTTCATCACATGAAATTATAGCCTTTCCAATTTATCGTATTTTTCACTTTATTACCATCATGTTTCGATTTCACATTTAACCCCTTAACCTTACTATACATTTAAAGTATAGCACGAGGTAATGACCTACCTCCACACACACGCAAATACAACCCTAAACGATATCATCAAAATTTAGAATACGATAAAACAATACTTTCATTTAAATATCATATTCTTAATAAAATCATTTCTAGAAGTTTTAGCTTTGATACACTTTTAAATAAATATCTCTTATTAGGAAAATACGATAAGTTGTGGATATCGATCGTTTATCTAAACCTGACTTTATGGTGTCTAGGCTAGGTAAGTGAGCAAAGGTAATTTTAAAAGGCTCGTCTCACGATTCGTGAGCGGATCCCTCCTTTCCTCATTTGTACTTACCTGGCCACAATTTGCGGTGAAGAGGCGATTTGAGGCTTCTAACGACTTGTCGTTTAGACCATTTAGAAATAGGCTAGTTGGCTTAGGAAACCCTAGAATCTAAAATACGGAAAATTACACTTTGCAAATAAATACCTTTTACTTTATAAAACCGTTTTCTAAAGGATTAGTATTTACAATCTTTGCAAAGTGCCGCTACAACCCATTTTTGGAGAACCTGTTCGGGATTGTGCGGTTTATCGCGCACCCTCGGGCTAGTAGTGCGAGATTCAGACCTCTGCAAGGAGCATTCGGTCTCGAAAGCTTTAAAATACGACATCTTAAGAAAATGAGAGTTTTGGAATATAAAATATTTATTAAAATTATTTTTTGTATAAACATATGTATATTTATCATCTAAATATCTATTTTATAAATTTTCCACCTTTTCCTAAAAATCACAAGAATAAATTTTACACTTAAATACCATGAACTTCAAATAATCAATATTACAGATAAATACCCTTATTTATAAAACTAGATATTTTCACTAGAAATGTCACAACATAAAATCCACCATCATTACAACTCTAAAGACGAACAATAAATACTTGAGGTGTATTTTGAAAAGTATATAAAAGTATTTTTACATAAAACCCCCTCAAGTATTATAAATTACCCTAAAGACCCTAGCAATTATAAGACTTCGATTCACATTTCTGATTGTCTGACTCGGGTTTGAGTCTAATCAATCTGAATTGAATATGATTCAAGTCAATCTATAATCTACAATATTCCAATTCAATATGAACACATGAATCCATGAATCCAGTTATCAATCTATACAATTTGACCGAACCGAACCATGTATATACATTCCACTTACATGGTTCTCCAGTTATTCCATTTACATGATTATGCAGTTACATCCATTTACTGATATCATGGTTTTGGTCAGTCATCCAATTACACAATTCAATTTACAAGACAATACAATGCAATACAGTACTAACAATAACATAACTACACGGGGTATTGGGGTAGTTCATTCGTGAATCCAATATAATCTCAAGAGTCCCCCTAAATCATGAATCCATGTCTACTAACATAAGCAAGCAATCATGATGGCCCGTGTTTCCATGCTCCTGGACTGTGGCATGTTGAGTTTGGAATACTTCGACGACGGTCGAAGTCCCGTTACTAATATTTGATTCGGGCCCGTGGTTCCCTACCCCTGGACTGTGGCCTGTTAAGTTTGAGAACACTCTTGAGATTAGTTGACATTCACCCTTGAACTTACGATAACAACAACTTAACGCTAAAACAATATAATACAACGGTAAAAGCTACTCTCTCTCTATCTTACTCTCTGTCTATTCTCCTCTTACCTTTGCGACTTACCGAGCGACCTGTTCGCTGACGACATTCTATTTCTTTCTTCTTTGAATGTCGTCAGGTGATTCGGACCCGGCAGAGATCGAGCCATCTGCAGAAGACTTGGAGCAGTTTGCCGAAGATCCAGCACTTTAGTTTCATTGTACGCTTTTCCTCTCTGTACTTTTCATGCCACTGTTTAGGCATCTTTTTATTTCAGTTGTATTTCCTTTTCATGCATTGTACAAAGAATGTTAATAAATAAAAGTTATTCTTTTTATATCTTGTCTCTTGTGTATTTATTTTATATTGCTTAGATACACTTAGCGTATGTACTTCTGAGTATATACGTAGCGGACCTTGTCGCGTCCCCTTCGCCGTACACTGGGAAGCGAGGCGTGACATTTTTACAGAAGATATCTTGTTTGTTTTTCTTAACAAGATTAGGAAGATATTTCCCTGTACAGAATTTTTCTGTAAATTGGTGATCTTTTAATCACCATTGGATTGTTAATCCAACGACGTTCTATTTTACAGAGCGCAATCTTTCTTGTTTAGAAAGATCCAGGGAAATATTTTTCCAATTAGGGCTTTTGATTCATTTTAATTAGAATTTAATTCTATTAGTTCGGAGGGCTTAGGAGCCCATCACGTGTTGGCACGTGACCTCACCAATTAAGCATAAAGCTTCTTAATTAGAATTTAATTCTATTAGTCAGATGGCTCAGGAGCCCATCACGTGTTGGCACGTAATCTCACCAATTAAGCATAAAGTTTCTAATTAGAATTTAATTCTATTATTTCAGAGGGCTCAGAAGCCCATCACGTGTTGGCACGTGACCTCGCCAATTAAGCATAACGCTTCTAATTAGAATTTAATTCTATTAGTTCAGAGGGCTCAAGAACCCATCACGTGTTGGCACGTGACCTTACCAATTAAGCATCTCCAATTATTTATTTCATTCAGCGCCTATAGACTTTGCCTATAAAAAGTCACGTGTCTGCATGTGAGGCCCAATCACGTATGGGCACGTGATGCTCCACTTGGGGGCTTTCCATGTTACTTTATTCATATGTTTTATTCAGTTCCCATGAGGGAACATAGGCGTCTGCTACCTTGGGACACCGTTTCCCGGTTCATGAGCAGAGCCCTGCGCTTGTTTGGGCGGCTGAGAGGCAAGTCGGGCCGTGAGCTGCAAGACGACATTCGTCAAGTCGTCAATTTTGGAGTAAAGTTTGGCCATCTCCTTATCTTTATGTCACGCCCCGCTTCCCAGAGTACGCTAAAATGGGCACGTGACATAGCCAACCATGCTACCTGTGGGTAGGAAGTATCCATCCACAGTCACATTACGGCTGTAGAGATATCAAGAACAGAATAACACTATCTAAAACATGTCCATAATCCAATATATCATGAGTCAAGAATAATAAAATGCGGAAGCAAAAGATCTAATACAAAAGAACTGAAATGTATGTCCCATAATGCGGGCTCACATCAGGAATAAACTGCCGAAAATAAATGAACTAGCTACTACTGAACTCACAGCTCAGCCTGCTGGCTGAAGTACTCCTGCTCGGACTGCGACAGCGGTACAGAATCTGGGCCATGCAAAACCCAGACGTCAGCGCGTCATGTCATCAAGTAAATAAATATAAACAGGGTAACAGGCAATGCAATAAAAACATGAATAAAGCAAGGGTAACAATAATATAAATCAGGGCAGTGCAGGGTAGTGTGCAGTGGGTAAACTAAACTGTTCTATCAGGTTTTCTGTTCTAAAGTCTTTGAAACCAAATTGATGAATCATCGATGTAACTCGATAGTATCCCGTACATACCCGGGACCACGGCCACAATATTCTCGGCTGCAGCCGAGACATGCCGCCAGGCACAAAACAGGAATGTGTACACTCGATAGTATCCCGTACATACCCGGGACCACGGCCACAATATTCTCGGCTGAAACCGAGACATGCCGCTATGCACAAAACAGGAATGTGTACACTCAGGACAGGTAGTGAACTGTCGAGTTACAAGTCAGGTTTCACCTTTGATTTCCCAATACCCCCAAGTTATAAGTGTATGTCAAGTCAGGTATCCCGAAAATCAAGAAACCAATGCCAACACAGGATCAGGTAAACAGGTTTGTCTGGATAGACAATAGGAACGGTCCATGAGGACTACATGCTAGGTTTGTTGGCATTAGACACAAGATCAGGTAACGAGTCAGGTCATGGTACATCATGTCAAGTCAAGCAGTATACGGTACCATGTCGGGTCAATCAATGTGTAGGTAGCAAGACAGGTCAAGAAGCAGCGATATCATAGGTATACTCACAATCAGTTATATAATCAAGCATGGGTATCAACAACATGAGATAAGCAATGAAGTAAGCAATAGGCAAATTCACTGAATTAGCAGTACAGTTGTCAGTTGTATCACAGAGATGATTTCAATGTTATGCGAATGCAGTATGACAATTATGGCCTTTTAATCATGTTAACATGTTTAAGCACTTTAGAGGTGCAATGATTTATATAAAGGTTCAATACAGCGATTGCAGGTTAAAATGCATACGAGTGTTCGAATGGAAAAAAAACTATAGAGATAAATGCCATACGCTATGTCAATATTAAAAATGTGATTAAACAGGTAAATGTGGTTATTAGATTCAATTGCAAACTGTAGGTTCCAAGTTTAAAGATAAAATGATATATAACAATATTGTACATGAAAAAGTGGGAAATTATAATAGCAAAGTTAAATTGCGGGTTTTAGGGTGTCATTAATTATAAGTAAATATTGTTTAGCATGTAGCAAGGGTTACTTGCCTCGATGGGTCGCGAATCGGGAAAACGGAACGTTAACCGTCGGCGGGGAAAACTCGCGACGGGCGCACGGTTCACGGAATGAACCCAAACGACGAACAATGGAACCACACGGGTCGGGGTACCTCGCTGGAACGTCGGGACGCGACATCGGCAACACCGGATTCCGGCCAAGTATACAACAGTGGAAAGAAAATCAAGACATGCACAAGAAAGAAAAGAAATATAAAGAAATACAAAGAAGGAGGGAAGGAGGATCTGAGAAGGGGTGCTCACGATGATCAGTAAAGGGGTCGAGATCGTCGGTTGCGACGACGGTGCTCCGGCGGTGAACAGTAGCACCTTTCATGAACCCATAACAGTAAATATCCAGGAAGCAACTACAGAAGAAAAAGGAAGAATGAGATGGAGAAAGCGCTTACAGGGCGTTCAATGGTGGTCTGGTGATCGTCGGCGACCACCAGGGGCGGCGCAGACGCGTGCAGGAGGTGCTCGGGTGGCCGCGGCGCTGGTGCAGGGAGCACGGGAAGAAGAGAAAAGGAGGAGGGAGGTGCGGTGGATCGGCCGAGGGCGAGAAGGCGAGGATGCAGGTGGTGTTCGCGTCGGCGTTGGGCTACGGCGGCGAGGGGAGTGGCGGCGGTAGGGTTTACGTGATGGGTTTCGTGGTTGAAGGAGAAATGGAAAGAAGAAGGAGAAAGGGTTTTTAAAATATATGAGAGAGAGAGAGAAAGATACGGGGGAGAGAGAGGAGAGAGATAGAGAGATGGGGGAGAGAGAGGAGAGAGAGAGATAGAAAGGGGCCCACGGTTTTAAAGAAGAGGCTTTGATTGGTTGAGATTTGTTAAGGGAAATATTAAAAAGATTTAAACGATTTAATGAACAGTGAATTTATATAGTTACGAAAATATATGATGGTTTAAATATTTTTTAAATTTTAGGATTTTGGCGCAAAGTAAAACATTTCCAAATCGCGCCCGGGTCGGGTCCAAAAATTTGAAATTGAAATAATAGAATTTTAAGCGGGATCCAAAATTTGAAATGAAGTGTTTTATGATCAAAAAGCATACCCCCAAAACGGACACACGTACGTGCACGTAGCCATCCAAACTCGCCCGTTTCACTGAACGGGACGAGAACACGATGCACGGACGCTACAACAGGGTTAGGGGTGTCAAGTAGGCCAAGATGAATATTTTTAATTTTATTTTAGATGCCAAAAATTGTTATATGCAGAAATGAATTTGCAGGGTAAAATTTACAGTAGGTAGCAATCAAGCAAGATAAGTGAAATGAGTGCCACACTACGTTCAAACGGTAACTAAAATTAGTAGCATTAGGCTCGGGTGTTACATTATACCCAACTACAAAAAGAATTTCGTCCTCGAAATTCCAAGAATACAAAGATAGAAAACTACAAGAAAAGGTGAGGAAACTTCTGCCGGATTTCATCTTCTCGTTCCCAAGTGGACTCTCCATGCGAGCGATTACCCCAAGAAACAAGCACAAGAGGGATCACCTTGTTCTTAAGAACCTTTTCCCTTCGATCCACGATTTCAATCGGTCGTTCCTCAAAAGTCAAGTCTTCTCGTACTGTCAACTCCGAATGATCCAATACGTGCGTTTCATCTCGAACATATCTTCGTAGTTGAGATACATGAAACACATCGTGCACATTCGCCAAGGACTGCAGTAACGCCAAACGATACGCTACCTCACCAACACGCTCCAAGATCTCAAAGGGTCCGACGAATCGAGGACTAAGCTTTCCTCGACTTCCAAAACGAATCACCCTTCTAGTCGGTGATAACTTCAAGAATACCAAATCACCCACGGCGAACTCTAGAGGTCTTCTTGACGTGTCTGCCCAACTCTTCTGTCGGTCTTGTGCTGCCTTCATATGATTTCTGATGGTGTTAACCTTCTCAACTGTCTGCACAACTATATCTGGTCCCAATAATCTTCGTTCACCGACATCGTCCCAACAAACAGGTGAACGGCATTTACGACCATACAATGCTTCAAATTGAGCCATCTGGATAGTTGCCTGAAAACTGTTGTTGTACGAAAATTCCACCAAATGCAGATGATCCTCCCAAGAACCCTTGAAGTCCAACATGCATGCTCTCAACATGTCTTCAAGAGTTTGGATCGTTCTCTCCGACTGACCATCAGTTTGAGGATGATAAGCTGTGCTAAACTTCAATCGAGTCCCCAAACTTTCCTGTAAACTCCTCCAGAAGTGTGATAAGAACCGAGTGTCCCGATCGGACACAATGCTCACCGGTACTCCATGCAATCTTACAATCTCTTGCATATACCGTCCTGCCAAAGTCTCTGTTGATTGACCAACCTGGAAAGGAATGAAGTGAGCTGCCTTGGTCAAACGGTCAACAATCACCCATACAGCATTTTGCCCTTTGGACTCCGCGGTAAAGCCGTCACGAAATCCATGGTTATATGTCCCCACTTCCACTGAAGAATCGGAAGTGGTTGCAATAAACCAGCAAGCCTTTGATGTTCAGCCTTAACTTGCTGACACACCAAGCATTTTGCCACAAAGCGAGCAATCTCCCGTTTCATGCCTTCCCACCAGAAATGTTGTCGAATATCTCGGTACATCTTTGTGCCTCCTGGATGTACAGAATAAGCTGAACTGTGTGCCTCCTTCATAAGCTCTTCACGAATATCTCCCTTTGGCACACATAAACGGCTACCATACCTCAACGAACCATCTTCGTGGATCAATAAATTTGTTCGTAGTCCGGCTTCAACCTGTCCTCGAAACTTTTGCGGTCTAGGGTCCTGCGATTGTGCTGCTTTAATATTCTCGATCAACGATGACTGTACTTGCAGCTGCATCAACTGTCCCGTATAATGCGGTAGCACAACCTCCAAGTCAAATCTTCGAAAATCTGCAACGATCTCCTTTCGCGTAGTTAACACCTGAATTGCTGGTAACCGACTAAGCGCATCCGGCACGACGTTAACCTTCCCCGGATGGTACTTAAGATCAAGATCGTATTCAGCCATCAGCTCCAACCATCTACGTTGCCTCATATTAAGCTCCTTCTGTGTGAACACATACTTCAAACTCTTATGATCAATAAAAACTTCGACCATTTCGTCCAAAAGGTAGTGTCTCCAAATCTTCAAAGCGAAAATCACAGCCGCAAGTTCCCAGTCATGAGTTGGATAATTCTTCTCATGGGTCTTCAACTGTCTCGATGCGTACGCTACAACCTTCCCATGCTGCATCAAAACACATCCCAATCCTTTCCCAGATGCGTCGCTGTGAATCATCAATCCTCCGGAATTGTCTGGCACGGTCAGAATAGGGGCGGTTATCAACTTCTGCTTCAACGTCTCAAAAGCTAACGCACATTTATCCGTCCATACAAAAGGTACCTCCTTGCGCGTAAGCTTGGTTAACGGCTCCGCCAGACGAGCAAAGTTCTCCACAAATCTCCTGTAATATCCGGCGAGTCCAAGAAAACTTCTTATATCCGCAACATTCTTTGGAATCGGCCAATCTTGAACTGCTGCAATCTTTTCTGGATCGACGGCAATTCCATTGCCAGACACAACATGCCCCAGAAACTTTACTTCTTCCAGCCAAAACTCGCACTTACTCATCTTCGCGTATAACTTCTCTTGTCTCAATGTTTGCAGTGTGATCTTCAAATGCTCGGTATGCTCTTCAAAACTCTTCGAGTAAACCAGAATATCGTCAATGAATACCACAATAAACTGGTCCAAGAACGGTGAAAAGATTCGGTTTATCAAGTCCATGAATACTGCCGGCGCATTCGTCACTCCGAAGGGCATCACTAAGTACTCGTAATGTCCATACCGAGTTCGGAACGCCGTCTTGAAAATATCTTCTGTTTTCACTCGGACCTGATGATATCCGGATCGCAAATCCAACTTCGAGAATACCCTCGCGCCACTAAGCTGCTCGAAAAGTTCGCCAATGCGTGGGATCGGGTACTTGTTCTTAATAGTCACCCGGTTTAATTCTCGATAGTCGATGCACATCCTTCTTGTGACATCCTTCTTCTTTAATAGAAGAACTGGAGCTCCCCAAGGCGTGTTACTGCTTCGAATCCAACCCTTTTTCAAGCAATTCAGCAACCTGTTTCTTGACTTCTTCCAACTCTACTGGTGCCATTGGATAATACGCTTTGGATACTGGCGCTGCACTAGGAATAAGATCAATTGCGAACTCCATGTCTCGCTTCTGCGGTAAACCCGATATATCTTCAAACACGTCCATAAAATCGTGAACAACAGCCGGCTCTTTACTTTCATCAACTTCCATTGCTGCAAGAATATGGTTTGTCGGCTTAGCTCTGAACTCGACTGGCCCGACAGAACTGCTTCCTCCAGTGAAGCTAAACTCGGGATGTCCGGAAATCTGGAAAATTACCTTCCTTGCCCTACAATCAATGTGAGCGTGGAAAGTGCCAAGAAAATCCATTCCCAAGACGACTTCGTAGCTGCCCGTATCAATCACCAAGAAATCTGCAAAAAGCTCCCGTCCGCACACAACAACTATACAATCTTTACATTCCCTACTAGATATGATTTTCCCATTCCCAGTGTGTATGTCCCAGAAACTAGACAGGGTCGTGTAGTCAATCGAGTGTGTAGTTATAAACTTGGATGACATAAAACAATGGGATGCACCAGAATCAAATAACGCTAATGCGGGAAAACCATGAACGAGTAGAGTACCTGAAACAACTTCTCCTGACGCCTTAGCTTCTTCTGCTGTCAAGGTAAAAGCTCGAGCCTGATTAGGTCCTTGAGTCAGCTGTTTCTTTCCTTGGAACGGTCTCTGCGGAGGCTTCTGAAAATCATCCCTTGTACGAAGCTTCGACGGACAAGCACCAACAGCGTGATCAGCCGCTCCACAAACCAAACAAAGTCCCAGCCTCCTTCGACAATTCTTTTGCATGTGGCCAGGTAAATTACAATAGTTACAAGTCATGCTCTTTCTTCGATCGACGATCACTGGCTTCTTCATGGGTGCTACATCTCGGCGGTCCACTGGAATACCTCTGCGACCATGAGCTCGGTTAGGTACAAATGCTGGCTTCCTTACCGCAACTGCTGTCTGTTGCAAACTCCCCTTCATCCCAGATAAACTCTGCTGCTCTCGGGCTGCCGCAAGTACTTGTGAGAAAGTGGTCAAACCTAGGGAGACAATCTGCCGCTGGATGTCCACGTCCAAGCTGCGCATGAACCTCCGTGCCCTGTCTGCATCGTTGGCAACTAAAGGTCCAGCGAATCTACAGAGTCTTGTCCATTCTGCTGCATGCACATCCACTGGTGATCCATTCTGCTTTAGTCCGATGAATTTCTCTTCCATTTCCTCCCGTGCAGTCCGCGGGAAGAACTTCTCCAGGAAACTCTTTGAAAAATCCGCCCACTTGATCGGCTTGGGCAAACGGTTCTCCTCCATAAGCCACCATTCTCGGGCGTAGTCCACTAACCGAATGCGTACCACATCAACTCTTTTCTCATCTGGAATCTGTGCCGCAATAAGCAAGTTTTCTGTGTCAATTAGCCACTGCTCTGCTGGCAACGGCTCCTCCAAACCAGTAAATGTAGACGGACCCAAACGCCTGAAATCTGCTACGGTCCCTACTCGGTCAACTGGTTTAGCTCCAACATTGTTCACAGACTGCTGAACGATCTGCAAACCTTCCTGAAATGATTCCGCTTGCTGCTGGATCAGCTCGGTCTGTCTCTTTTGATTCTCCAGCATTCCTCTTATCACTCCAAGCATGGCGGCTTCATCCACACGCCTTTGGTACGTCTTCAGATTCTTACCGGCCATATTCCTGAAATCAAAACACCCAACATTAGCATTATGATAGATTCTGAATATAGATCAAGGCTAGAACTCCAAGATACTTAAATAGAGTGCCGCATTGTAACTATGCCGCGGTATCATAGCCACAATTACATAACTCCATCCAAGTCTCCTAAGTCCTAGAGATAACAAGGAATCAGGTTTCGAGTCGATATGCAAAGAAGGTTTGCACATCGTAAAAGATATAATCAGGAAGAATGTGATTCAAGAATGGTAAAACGGCAAGGTGGCAGGACATGTTTCCTAAACACGGGCATTCTGATTCGTGTATTGGGTACAATACCCAACTACAAAAAGAATCAACCCGACTAACCTATGGCGCTCTGATACCAAAAGAACCATGTCACGCCCCGCTTCCCAGAGTACGCTAAAATGGGCACGTGACATAGCCAACCATGCTACCTGTGGGTAGGAAGTATCCATCCACAGTCACATTACGGCTGTAGAGATATCAAGAACAGAATAACACTATCTAAAACATGTCCATAATCCAATATATCATGAGTCAAGAATAATAAAATGTGGAAGCAAAAGATCCAATACAAAATAACTGAAATGTATGTCCCATAATGCGGGCTCACATCAGGAATAAACTGCAGAAAATAAATGAACTAGCTACTACTGAACTCATAGCTCAGCCTGCTGGCTGAAGTACTCCTGCTCGGACTGCGACAGCGGTACAGAATCTGGGCCATGCAAAACCCAGACGTCAGCGCGTCATGTCATCAAGTAAATAAATATAAACAGGGTAACAGGCAATGCAATATAAACATGAACAAAGTAAGGGTAACAATAATATAAATCAGGGCAGTGCAGGGTAGTGTGCAGTGGGTAAACTAAACTGTTCTATCAGGTTTTCTGTTCTAAAGTCTTTGAAACCAAATTGATGAATCATCGATGTAACTCAATAGTATCCCGTACATACCCGGGACCACGGCCACAATATTCTCGGCTGCAGCCGAGACATGCCGCCAGGCACAAAACAGGAATGTGTACACTCGATAGTATCCCGTACATACCCGGGACCACGGCCACAATATTCTCGGCTGAAACCGAGACATGCCGCTATGCACAAAACAGGAATGTGTACACTCAGGACAGGTAGTGAACTGTCGAGTTACAAGTCAGGTTTCACCTTTGATTTCCCAATACCCCCAAGTTATAAGTGTATGTCAAGTCAGGTATCCCGAAAATCAAGAAACCAATGCCAACACAGGATCAGGTAAACAGGTTTGTCTGGATAGACAATAGGAACGGTCCATGAGGACTACATGCCAGGTTTGTTGGCATTAGACACAAGATCAGGTAACGAGTCAGGTCATGGTACATCATGTCAAGTCAAGCAGTATAAGGTACCATGTCGGGTCAATCAATGTGTAGGTAGCAAGACAGGTCAAGAAGCAGCGATATCATAGGTATACTCACAATCAGTTATATAATCAAGCATGGGTATCAACAACATGAGATAAGCAATGAAGTAAGCAATAGGCAAATTCACTGAATTAGCAGTACAGTTGTCAGTTGTGTCACAGAGATGATTTCAATGTTATGCGAATGCAGTATGACAATTATGGCCTTTTATTCATGTTAACAGGTTTAAGCACTTTAGAGGTGCAATGATTTATATAAAGGTTCAATACAGCTATTGCAGGTTAAAATGCATACGAGTGTCCGAATGGAACAAAACTATAGAGTTAAATGCCATACGCTATGTCGATATTAAAAATGTGATTAAACAGGTAAATGTGGTTATTAGGTTCAATTGCAAACTGTAGGTTCCAAATTTAAAGATAAAATGATATATAACAATATTGTACATGAAAAAGTGGGAAATTATAATAGTAAAGTTAAATTGCGGTTTTAGGGTGTCATTAATTATAAGTAAATATTGTTTAGCATGTAGCAAGGGTTACTTGCCTCGATGGGTCGCGAATCGGGAAAACGGAACGTTAACCGTCGGCGGGGAAAACTCGCGACGGGCGCACGGTTCACGGAATGAACCCAAACGACGAACAATGGAACCACACGGGTCGGGGTACCTCGCTGGAACGTCGGGACGCGACGTCGGCAACACCGGATTCCGGCCAAGTATACAACAGTGGAAAGAAAATCAAGACATGCACAAGAAAGAAAAGAAATATAAAGAAATACAAAGAAGGAGGGAAGGAGGATCTGAGAAGGGGTGCTCACGATGATCAGTAAAGGGGTCGAGATCGTCGGTTGCGACGACGGTGCTCCGGCGGTGAACAGTAGCACCTTTCATGAACCCATAACAGTAAATATCCAGGAAGCAACTACAGAAGAAAAAAGAAGAATGAGATGGAGAAAGCACTTACAGGGCGTTCAAGGGTGGTCTGGTGATCGTCGGCGACGACCAGGGGCGGCGCAAACGCGTGCAGGGGGTGCTCAGGTGGCCGCGGCGCTGGTGCAGGGAGCACGGGAAGAAGAGAAAAGGAGGAGGGAGGTGCGGTGGATCGGCCGAGGGAGAGAAGGCGAGGATGCAGGTGGTGTTCGCGTCGGCGTTGGGCTACGGCGGCGAGGGGAGTGGCGGCGGTAGGGTTTACGTGATGGGTTTCGTGGTTGAAGGAGAAATGGAAAGAGGAGGGAGAAAGGGTTTTTAAAATATATGAGAGAAAGAGAAAGATACGGGGAGAGAGAGGAATACGGAGGAGAGAGAGAGGAGAGAGATAGAGAGATGGGGAGAGAGGGGGGGGCCACGGTTTTAAAGAAGAGGCTTTGATTGGTTGAGATTTGTTAAGGGAAATATTAAAAAGATTTAAACGATTTAATGAACAGTGAATTTATATAGTTACGAAAATATATGATGGTTTAAATTTTTTAAAATTTTGGGATTTTGGCGCAAAGTAAAACATTTCCAAATCGCGCCCGGGTCGGGTCCAAAAATTTGAAATTGAAATAATAGAATTTTAAGCGGGATCCAAAATTTGAAATGAAGTGTTTTATGATCAAAAAGTATACCCCCAAAACGGACACACGTACGTGCACGTAGCCATCCAAACTCGCCCGTTTCACTGAACGGGACGAGAACACGATGCACGGACGCTACAACAGGGTTAGGGGTGCCAAGTAGGCCAAGATGAATATTTTTAATTTTATTTTAGATGCCAAAAATTGTTATATGCATAAATGAATTTGCCGGGTAAAATTTACAGTAGGTAACAATCAAGCAAGATAAATGAAATGAGTGCCACACTACGTTCAAACGGTAACTAAAATTAGTAGCATTGGGCTCGGGTGTTACACTTTACTTCTGAGCTGTTTTCAGAGCTCTTGAAGAAGTTGTTGCTCTACGTTCTTGGGACGGAAGATTAGCTCCTCTTCGCTTTCCGAGCCCGACTCCTCATGAACCGAGGGCTCTCTCTGCTTATCAGCCTCACTAGAAGGGTCTTCATTACCTTCCAGAGAAGGCCGGTCTTGGAATGTGGCAGCCATATTCACACCAGATTGGATTTGATATGTGGTGGCCCCATCCTTGCTGTGAAGGTTTTCACTGGGACGCGTGCCCACTATGTAGACTGTGTGGATAACACATTCAGTCATCATTTCATCACTGGCAGCTGGTTTCGCGGAGCGGTCCGGGCTTTGGAAATTCATAAATTTTAATATGGCCGGAGACCTAGCCCTTTTGTTGGCTCTATATTTGAGCCGCTTCTGCCTCAGCTTCTCTGCCTTGAGCGCTTGGCAGGCTTCTGCTCTTCGGGAAGCCGCCATAGGCCGAGTGATGGGGAGGCTTGAGAAAACAACCGCCCGCATGTCCGTCGAAGGTATCGCCTGGGCTTGCCCGCAACATCTGGAAACTTCTTTTGTTCTGACGGCTTTGCCCCCAACTAGGGCCATGGAGAGCCGTTTGAACATCGACTCGCGTCTGGGTTGGGGCGCCCTCGAGACCACCACATTTGGCATTTTTCTTTTCGAGGCCGATTTGTCGGTTACCGGAGCTTGAAGAGCAGGGACGGCGTTAGCTAGCACGAACAGAATAGAGCCAAATGGTAGCAGTGGCTCCTCCCACTGTCGCCCGAGACTGGCCGGAAGGACCGTCGTGGAGTCCATCTTCATCGTGTATGAGATGGGAGCTGTGTTGAGAGCTGGGCTGGTCCTTGGAGACATGGTTGAGGCTTGATCGCTTGAAGTCCTGCATGAAAGAGCATTATTTTAGTATAAATATCGATACGTATTTTGATTGAGTTCGCATGAACGTTTAACCCGAAATATGGGAGGAGAGAAAGGTCCCACCGGGCGTGCCAGAATATGTAGAGTGTTTTTCGTCACCCCATTGAGATGGGAATACGCGTGCGCTTGTCAGGCACATTACAGATTCCCCCTGCCAAGGGCAGGCTGGGGTTTATTGATTGTGGGGATCCGAATCTCCGGTAGCCGCGGACTAAGCTGCCGTTAATTACCCCTCGCCTTTGGAGCGAGAGAACCTCCGATTGACGGGTCAAACAGGTCATGCGAACTCAATGTGCAGTATTGTGTTTTGAAGGGGCTTTGGATATATCGGGGGGCCTGCAGAGTTTTTACGGGGGTCCCGCTACCCGGATAGCGGGCTGGGGGTCAAGAGGGCTAGCAGCCCCCTTGTGGGGTGCGGGACAGCGCCCCGTTAGAATTTTTTTCTAGCGGGGACAGTGAGTATGTGTGTGTGTATAAAGGGCAAGGGCATCCAAAGGATGTGTGGGAGAAGGCACCAGCGCCTCACGTGCGCAGCATGCCGGCGCTCACGCCTCACGTGCCCGGCACGTGGGCGCTCGGGCGCTAGTGCCTCACATGCCCGGCACGTGGACGCTCGGACGTGGCGGTAGCGCTTTGGACGCTCGGACGCTAGTGCCTCACGTGCCCGGCACGTGGGTGCTCAGGCGCTAGCGCTTTGGGCGCTAGCGTCTCACTTACCCGGCACATGGGTGCTCAGGCGCTAGCGTTTTAGGCGCTTGGATTCTTGGGCGCTAGCGCCTCACGTTCCCGGCATGTGGGCGCTCGTGCTCTAGCGCTTTGGACGCTCGTGCGCTAGCGAAAGGAGGGGGGTTTACCCCAGAAATAGGAGTTAAACTCTAAAAAGAGGATTTTGAGTGGAGTTAAACTCCTGAAGGTCTGGATTAGGAGTTAAACTCCTTTGAGGATTTGGGCCTTGGAGTTGAACTCCCTAAAAATCTTCAGAGGTTCTCCTCTCTTGAGTCTTGGATCTTCTCTTGACTGGGATTTTGTCGAAAGTTGGATTTTTTAAGATGGGTCTCCTTCTTCCTCCTCTTGATCGGCTGGACCTTGGAGAAAAGGGGGTGTGACTTAAAAGTCTCCCCTTTTTGAGATCTAATGGAAGATCTGAGCTCCCCTTTATGGTTTTTGTGGTGAAAAACTATTTAGTTTTTGAAAAGGAAAAGTAAAACTCTGGATTAATTCAAAAGAAAGAAGAAGGTTTAGAACTTTGAGGAAGGGGAAGAAGGAGGCACAAACCCTAGAGTTTTAGAGAAATGAAAAGTGTTTTTTATTCATCATCATGTTGCCTTATATAGGCTTACACATTTACATATAGCCCATTGGGCTTTGCAAAATGGCATTTTGCCCATTCCATGCCTCATGTGCTCTTTTCTTTTTGCACATAAGCCATGGGTTTTATAAAAATTTGGCTTTATGCCCATTTTGCTTACATTCATACACAAAAAATTACATCAAAATTATTTGTTACATGATTTTTATGTTGGCATGGGGAGGCCGGCCGCGGGCTCGACTTGGGCATGGGCCCACTTGGCCTGGGCTTGGACCCACCTGGCTTGGGGTTGACTTTGACTTGATCAACCGGGATGCAAATTTTGACCCCAACAATACTATCTTTTAGGCAGCGGGACGTGACACAATGCATCCCGTTTTTGTTTATCTACAGTAATGATCATTTTTCTTTTCTCAATCACATCAATACATTTTATTTGTTCCAAGATATTTTTTTTTCCGGATAATGCTGCCAAAATATTGAGAACTCCATTTTTTGCGCTTTTTTTTCTAATCCATCGCAACTTGTATACAATATTAGCTGTAGAACTAGGCAAGACTGAAACTTCCTTCTTCCAAGAATCCACCAATTCCTTAAAACCTCCTCTTTTAATCATATTTTTTCAAATCTGAAAACTCTGGGATGCACCTCCTGAACACCCAAGTACATAATTAGAGGAATGTGATCGGATATTTTATTGGCTAGACCTTGTACAAAAGTAGAAGGAAAAAGATTCTCTCGTTCCATAGAAATAAAAAAATCTATCTAATCTCGTCAACATAAGAGAATCTTTGTTGTTGCTCCGTTTCCGCCACCCATAGAAAGATTAATGAGATTAAAATCTCTGATCCTAGTAGCAAAATCATCCATACGTCTGGCTGCATTGCTCCTTGAATTGCTTATAATCACTCATGACTTGCATACTATTAATTGATTTTTGTCCCTTATGTCCAAGTCACTCATGGTTTGCACACCAAAATTTAAAATTTTTAAAAAGAATTTAAATTTATCTGGAATTAATTTGTCCATATGCTTTTTTGGGGCACATTTTTAATTTGTTAGCATATTCTTGAAGATTAGCGACCACTCTTTTAATTAGGCTCTAGAGTGTAATAGCTAAACAACCAATTGGAAAGAGGCTAACATGTACTATATGTTATTACTTGGTACTACTATTGAACGACATTACATCAACTTTTGGCCTCTCATTTTGACATGAGATTCTACTAGCTAGTCTTTCGTCAAATAAAATTCCCAACGTTATGATGTCAAAAAGTAGTTAAATCTATCCTATTAGTGAATGAGAAGACTCAAGAGCAAGTTTGGAATTTGGAGCGACGAAAAAAAATACAAGGAAAAAAATTGTTGAGGCCTGTTTGGATTTGGAGTTAGGATAACTACTGTGGTTTATTTTAAATGGAGGCAGGATGCAAATTGTGGTTTATAAGTTGCAAAACTTTAGTCAGATTGGAATTGAGATAACTCTCAAGTTTGTACTGAGATAACTGCAGTTATCCCAACTCTAAAATGATTGTTAAACAAAACAAAGTTAGCATTTTGAAGTTACGTTTTGCAAGCTTTATGAAACCGCGGTTTAGAAAACTCAACTCCGTTACCAAACAGGGCCTAAAGAGCTATATGCTTTGGAGCAATCTCCTCAGCACGCTCTCACGAAGGCATGTAGGGATGTAAAAAAACTGTCAGTTTCCAAGAGATATACAACAAACGATACAGATCATTTGAGTTGACTCCTCATATGATATTTAGCAAATATGGATAGTAATTTTCCATCAATGATTATCCGTATCAGCACTCACAGTCGTAAGCAGGCATCAGATACATGACACCTAGGCATAAGATCACAAAAATTGTTTTGACTTTATTAAGTGTTTCTTTAATATCTATTTCATATCCATCTCTATATTCCTCTTTTATATAAGATATGTATTTATTGGTATCTATATTTGAATCTGTTAACAACTATTATTTAAGGGTAAATTGTCAAAAAGTCCCCGGCCCACTCGGAGTTGTCAAAAATTCCCTCACCTGTAATTTTCGAAATTGCTTGGACCTACTATTCGAAATCTTTGTAGGAAAACCTTTGAGCTGTATTTCATTTAGCCTTTGTATGCCCGCAAATGCTTAGATATTACATGCAAATGCAACTGCTTAGATATTACAGACAACTGGTATAATTGGGGTTTTGATTGGAAAAAAAGCCCAGGAGTTACACGAGTTCAAAGCGGACCAGAGGCTTTTTTTTTGACAATTTACCCAATCATTTTAAAATAAAAGAAACTAAATGAAAAGGCCTTCGTTGGATTGGGCGGGCGCCCATGAATGTGCAAGCAATATTGAAGTTTGTTCCGCATTCGGATGCCAACCAAAAACCTCAGAAAAATTAATTATTATAATTCACGCCCGGTGGGACTCGAACCCACAATCGCCTGATTAGAAGTCAGACGCCTTATCCATTAGGCCACGGGCGCTTGTTGCTTCACTTGAGATTATAATTTTATATCAACTAAATATTCCCTAATAAATTTAGTTCTTTTACTAAAATTACGTCTGCAATTCCTTGTGCTATTCAAGAATCATAGAGACATAGGCAATTAATCCTCGCTGAAAGCTGAAATTATTTTGTCCTAATATACGAGAAATTATTCCCTGTGTCGGGAGTTATACACCCGTGCAAAGATTGAGAGAGAGGGGCAGCACGTGGGGCCCACGCTATGATCTCTTTCTCCCTCTTTCTCTTT
Organism: Agapanthus africanus; assembly: GCA_030015575.1. Taxonomy (NCBI): domain Eukaryota; kingdom Viridiplantae; phylum Streptophyta; class Magnoliopsida; order Asparagales; family Amaryllidaceae; genus Agapanthus; species Agapanthus africanus. The sequence continues at coordinate 324,307,002 of JASDDO010000004.1, forward strand.
CCTGCGCCGGTGTATATGCCGGACACAGTGAATAATTTCTCCTAATATTCCACGGGAAGAGCAACTAGAAGAGCAACTAGGATGTATACTGATCGGATATATGTGTAACCATAAACTATATCCGGCAATCGTTGGATGATGCGAATACAAAATCATTATCCGTATTTGAAAAGATTCGGATACGGATATAAAACGAATATTGTAAATCTTATATTCATATATAGTATAAAAAAAATCGGATACGGAAAGAATATGTGTTACCATATCCGTATCCAATTATCAAGGAAACAGAGATGAAAATTGATATCCCTATATAATAAAAGTCCAATAAGAATATGGATTCCATTTGAATTATCCATAAACGTTTACATCCCTAAGAGCAACAATTAAATCCTTAAAAAATTTAGTCTCTCCGCCTTAGTTCAAACAACGCCACACAGCATTAGAAAAAAGAGAGCAAAAACTCCAGAATACATCAGAGAAGTTAGCTTAAGAACAAGGTAAATCATGCCAAACCCCAAACTGTTGTGGAGATGACTACGTAAATGTGAGAATATAATGAATATCCAGTCTATTAATATGACAATGATTGAAATTTTACAAAATTTTGTTCGTCTTCTCCACTTGAACAAGGAATATGAAACACCAAAACATCCACAGGTTTCTTTGTGGCGATACAGTACAACAGCAGTTATATCAGCAACAAAATGAATACAAGAATTTTAAGGGGAGAAGAAGAGGTAGAAGAAAATCTCAAGAGCATATGATGCTGCACAATTCATCAATCCTTTGTTGAGAGACTTTTGCGAATGGAAACGTCCTGAATTTATCACCGACTACACATGTCAAGGTCAGCCTCCCATCGCTTACCATTGTCTGAAAAAATAAAAATAAATTACAAACACACAAAATTTAGCAGAAATATGCAGAAAACAAATTAAGAATAATAATAATCTGTTAATATTAAAATAGTATATCTATAGCCCCTGTTGGTAGTGTGAAGCATCCAGGTCAGAATAATACAAGGCAATATACTGCTAATGATTATCTCTATGCATCATAGACTTGTTGAAGCAACTGATTCTTAATTCACAGTATTGCAAACACCCTGTCCCACCACACAAATACAGAGTCAGACAAAAAATTGTTTTCGTGTATATCGTATGGTTACAATGCATCCAGAGACAAACAAGAAATTACAGCTTTTTAATTCATTACTTCAATCGGACGGACCCCCTTAATTTTTCGCCAAATAGCAGGAAACCAACCCCTCCCCAAGTAATCTGCACTTTGCCCCTCAACAACATTTGCTGAAGCTTGCCTTGATTACTCTCATGCCTTGTTCAAACTCTGTGCTTTATGTACATTAAGTGCTCAAAGAGCAACCAATGAGAGTAATCGATGTAAATTTGAACAAAATGATGTTAAGTTTAGGGAAGATAGGTAGGTTATTTGGAGTCGGTGATTTCCTTCTCTTGGCCTTAGGGCAAAAGTAAGGGGGGTCTTCTATAATTTAGCCCAATATGTGGTCACCAATCAATCTAATAGTCCGTCTCTGTTGGGTTTTTTTTTTAATTTCAATTTTTACTACAACTCAATATGATAATATGATTATATATTTAAGAATAAAGGATTTTGAATAATGATAATGATCATTAATGGCATCAACATCACAAGGACTAATCTCACATTTAGAATCCTACACTCGCATTTAGACCGCACAACTGAGAGGAAAGGGCGATGCGAGAAGATAGCCAATCACATTAACTTCCAATTTTTCCTTAATTTGGAGCCTTTGGACTCCATTATGTGCAATCTATGTGCTCCATGGTCCATAACTAATCTCATAGTGTTAACCTTTGTAAAGAATACTTTTGTATGCTATTAAGTATCCTGGTATCACAGCTAACAACCAACATTAGACTAAAATAAAAATAAGATGTTTCATTGAGATGTTTAAAAAAAGATACTGATACCTCACAACCAGATGCTCTTTCATTACAGCTCCACATTTTGGTCGGAACACAGTTTATGTACTGGCACCACTGGCACTGCCGGTTTGCATTTATCCCACAGAGCATTGCCACCAAACCCCCTGCAAAACTACACCCAAATAAAGAAGAAAATGAAATAAGACCAGATCCAGCCGAACAAGAGTGCACAACTCAAGGAAGACTGAGCCAAATGTTAGGATAAATATATAATATAAACTGACATTGTACTGAACAAGAGGAGAGCGATTATCCTTGGCATCGGCTTGTCTAGTTTCTGCTTCAGCTTCACAGATTTATTCATGTCATAATCAAAAAGACCTTTCTTTCTTTCCATCATTGAGAGCTGAGGGTTAAAAAGAAGTACAACACCAAGAAGAATTCCAGAAATGAGACCTCCAATGCTTGAAAAGTTGTCCACTAGTGGTAATAAACCAATACCAAAATTGATTATAGCAACAACTCCCAGCATTGCTACTGCTGAAGCCTGTAAAAGAGAAATAAGCAGCGTTGTAAGATGTTGAATAGGAGAAAGGGACTGCAAAATATCAAAAGCTGGAAAACCTTAGCAGCATATATCTTCCAATTTCGAATCAATGCAGCTAACATGGCTCCAAGCAATCCAAATATAGCACCAGAAGATCCAACAGCTGGAATGTGCTCCACAAAAATGGCAGATGTGACACTGCCCATAAGAGCGGAGAGCAGGTAGATCATTGCAGCCCTCACTGCAACAGAAGCCAAAAAGGGATTTGGAACAATCACAGCAATAACTATGAACACTGAGTATATAATCAACGGAGACATAAATATTCCAATAACTAAACACTGAAACGGGGCATGGAGAATTCTTGATTTAATACTCTGTTCTTGGTTCAAACTAAAGAGAGAAAAGTATGCTTAATGTGATTCGACAGAATGAATTAAGTTTTAGAATATATGAAAACGGCAGGGAATTGAATTTCCACAAAAGTTACATGGACCAAATTCCTGCTCCAAGCGATGGCCTACAAGGATTATACTCGAGATGCTGACTATCAGATGAATAAAACCAGCATGCAACCATGGAGATATTGCCAGGCGCCACAATTTAATCTGTTGAACTGTCGAGGTACGCTGGAGGGCACCCATTTTAACCAGCCTGCATGGGTGTTAATGGAAAAAATTAATTAAATAAAGTTATTAAATAAGTTAATCTGCAGCCAATCGAAATGAACATTAAACATATCACCTCTTGCTTTACTAAAATAATTCAAATATTTTCAGGATTTAGAGAGCATCTGTAATTTTGCATCTAGGCGAAAGAAAGTAGCAATTTTTTCTTTGTTTTTTTTGGGTAAGAAATCTGCAGGATCGTAACATCTATTATAAATTAGTGACCTTGATAACATATTATTACACAATAAAACGTCATAAGTTCTTAAGATGCTTTTGGATTTCTGGTACAATAAAGTAATCTAAATGGCTTGCAATTTACAAAAAGAGAGAGTTTAAGCCAAGAGATAAAGGACCAATAATAGACTAAAAATGAGTTACCACTTAAGTTCATTTAACTGATAATTAGGTCCTTACCCTTAAACTATCATTCTACAGAAGAGCTAAACAGCCATCAATAGCAGCAAAGTATAAAGATATGTTCTTATTTTATGCACAGATTGGAGGATTGAGCTGGTGCAAAAACATCAAACGATATTATATTAAGATACCGAAAAGCTAGGAATGTTAGGCAAACAAGGATCATAATTGTAGAGATTGGATGTGGTAGAGTAGGTCATGAAGTGAAGTAATCTATTTCCTATTCATGCACACATGTAAGTGTAACAGTACATCACAGTAATGTTTTTGTGTGTGTGCATCACTCAAATGTATTTACCAGTGCAAGTGCGTTCTTTATAAATATTTTTAAAATATTCACTAACAATATCAGTAAGAGCTCCAGAGCCTAGGAGGGCATACTTTTTGCAAACTGAAATTAAACGAATATAGTATTTGGAAATAATTCCCACAAGATATAATACGCTCAGCCGAGTATTACAAGCACCACTAAAAAACAATGAAGTGCACGTATAATTTTCACAACAGTCGATGTACATATCCTAAGTTTCCCTCAAAGAGCATCCTTTTTATTTGCTAATCATCGACTAATGTGCTTCGTATGGAAAATGTTAAATAAAAATCCAATGATAGCATGTTTAAAATATTTACAATTTACCAAATTGGCTGCAAATAAAATAAGATCACATAGCCCAAATAAGTTTATGAGTACAGGCACATTCTTTGTAAATGTTATTAAAAAAATCACTAACAATATCTGTAAGTAAGAGCTCTAGCGCCAAAGAGGGCATACTTTTGCAAACTGAAATTAGATGAATACAGTATTTGGAAATAATTCCCACGAGAGGCGGAGCCATAAAATTCTTCATGGGAAGGCTCAGTATATGAGTAAAAAGATAACATTTTGCCTACTTTAAAAACTGCATTTAAAATTTTAAATCTTTGTGATGGTATTATTAATCAATATATATTCATCTTATATATTTAGAAAATTGGTGTAATATACATACAAAAAAAAACCTTAACAAATATAACATGATAAACACTCTATTTAGAGCATTCCATTGAGATAAGATTATCTAGGAATTAATAAATATAACATATTTGAGTGATAATCTCTAGTTAGCTTTAGGACTAAAATTTCTTTGAATCTTTGTTTTGTTTAGATAAATCTACCATTATCTATTAAGAAAAACTATTGCATTAAATTTGGTCAAAAGATCCCTTGTAGAGGTTATATTTAGCATTTACTGACCACTTAATACAGAAGACACCTTAATTCTCCAATTTTGAAAAGAACCAAATTTAGTAGGTAATGAACAGAATTACTTATTTGACACAAAATTCTCCTTAACAAGCAATATGACTGCTTTTTAATGTTACACATATGTTATAACAATCAACAAAATTACAATAACTATATAAGCAACAATATACATATTATATACTTCTGGAGCCTTGGGTGAGTTCACCAGAGTATTCTAAGCTCAACTGAAAGAACAAAAATCAAAGCAATGCATATAATATTATCTTAATAGTCCTGAATTTCCTTCAAAGTGATCCTTTTATATGCCAATCATAGGCATATGTGCATATCTCGGTATGGAAAATATCAAACACAAAATCCAATGATAGCATGCTTAAATTTTTTTGCATTTTACCAAATTGACTGCAAATAAACATAAGATCACATCAAATAACATAACATAAACCCTAGAAATTCAAAATATGTAGATATATGCTACTCACTAACATTCCCTATGTTATATGCCAATTTTCTTTGAGACCTCAATCCTACAAAGGATTCTCCTTACCAATAATACTAAAAATCAAATTTTTATTTATTCTTGTAAAAAACACAAATATCGATAATGCATCAAAAACCCTAACCAAATAAATTAAGAGAGAGAGAGAGAGGAGCTGCATTACGTTGATGAAGAGGGACCAAGAAAGGGGTTTTCGTAGAGCGGCTGGAACGAGATCCGCCCAAGCGGCCGGAAAACGCACTGGCCTCTGCCGCCGCCGCCAGAATTGGTAGGGCAGTCATTAACAAGCATCGTGGCGACGAAAAGGACGAGATTCACGACGACGAAGAGCGAGACGACCCACGTGTGCTCAGATCGGCGGCGAGCGAAGAATGGGACTCGAAGGTCCTCTTCGGGATCGGGGAGATCCATTAAATCGATTCGGAGCTGGTCTTTGATCGGCGTCGGGATCGGGCTGCGCATTGGTGTGCTCGTCTCCGTGCTCCTCCCTGATTCCACCATCGATTTGATCTTTTTCGAAGGATTAGGGTTTTGGTTCTTGGATTCGGGATTTTTGTTTTCGGGGTATTGGGGTTTTTTTTTTTGGGAGGTTGGCGGGAGAAATCGCAGTTTGTGAGTGGAGTGAAAGAAGTGATAAAGGCTGGAGGAGTTGATGCTGAGCTGTCCTAACCGGTGATTTTCACTAAAATACCTTCAGCTTTAGAAATTGCTAATAGGTACGGTAAACTTAGCCAATTCCAAATAAATACCGCCAGTTTTTTAAATTTCCAGATCCAATTCCAAATAGATAACATTGGATCTGCATTAGAAGCGGAGGCAGTTGCGGCTAGAAAAGTCGTTCTTTTGGCTAGGCAGTTTAACGCAAGAAAAGTGATTTTCGAAAAGAGATTCAAAGTAAGTGGTGGAAACTTTCAGCCGTAATAAACAACCTGCTTTGGTACTAGATATCTACGTTACATATGCCGGAAGTCTTAGTGAGAATTTTGAAGCATGTATGTAGGTGTTTGAGTAATTGGGTGGCTCATGAAATAGCCAAGCAAACCCTTTTATCACGTTGCCAAATAAGTTGAGGCTCAAATTTTCCCGAATAATTATTTTTATCTTTTGTCCCCAGAAAAAAAAAATCTTGGCATTGCAGGCATGATGCATGTGTTGAAAAATCAAATATTATTCCGTATTATATTCTTGCGATTGTAGATAATTTACCAGAATTACCGATCAAGGCAACTAGACCGAATCTGTAAATAGAGTTATAAGAGTTCTAACAGTAGGTGCTTTGGGAGATTGTAGGAAAATCAGATTTCATTGAGGGAAAAAAAAAGATGATTCAGTTCGAAGAGTGGCTTGTTGTAGGTACATAAGAATGGATAACTATAATTTTCTTACAAATAGAGAATGTTGGCGCGTTTTGAGGGATGTTTTTGATGCACGGATAGGGATAGGGATAGGGATGGGGATGATGCTCAATATCGGCAATCTCCAGGATCAAGACACGTGGCAGATGACGTGTCCCAAGACTCAGAAGAAAGGGCCCACGGGGGCCGACCAGACCGCCCTACGCCCGACCTGCAAGCACAAGCTAGCCCTCCTCGAGGCTCCCTGCAAATTAGCCTCCTCGGCCCTTCAGCTCGCCTCGAGCTGCCACAGGACCAAGACTCCTCGGCCTCCTCGCTCGTCCCCGAGCTCCCGCCGAGGCCGTCTTCCTCGGCCCTCCGACCAACTCCGCCACTCACAGGCGTAACCGCCGCTCCGCAAATCTCGCCATGCGCGGATTTTACGCCAGCAACGTCCCACGTTCCACGCCATCACGATCCCCATTAATGAGCGATCCGCTCTCTACGCGGGCGTGACGTCTGGAGCGTAACTGCCGGCAAGATTCTCGCGCCTGTTGCTGCGTGCCGCCACCGTTATATAAACCCCCATCACAGAGGGGTCAAGTAAGCTATTCTTTACTCTTCTAAGCCGTTACTCTGCTCGGATCCCATCACTAACTTGATCGTCGGAGGGTCCTTGGTGGTACCAAACCACACCGGGACTTCTTTGCAGGTACTCGGCATCAAACTCCTCATTCCACTTCTTCCTCCAAAACCCATTGAGACCCACACGCAACAGGAGATAATCAACAAAGTCTACCGGGAGATCAACGGAAGACAACATCTGACGGAGACCCGAAAAGGACCTCCATCAGTTGGCGTCGTCTGTGGGAAACACTCCACAAAACACAAAGTTGGCTTTCCGATCTCCGCCCAAATGGCAAGCAGCCACCCTGAAGATCCCGGTACCAGCCGCCGCCTCCCACTCACCGAAGGCGAGGATGAGCCTCCTCCAATGACCGTCATCAACGCCCTCGCAGGCCGGATAGATCGGCTGCAATCCCTCGTGGAGGCCCTCGTCCGCGTCCAAACGGCCAGGCCTGGGCCCCAGATTGTCGCTCCACCGCCTCCAGAAGGCTCTGCCCCCGTCTGGACAGATGACCACCAGCAGGCAACAACTCCTGGCCACCGATCTCTCAAGTCGGTGCTCCCTGAGGCCCGCTGGGCGCCCCACTGCTCCACACCAAGATCCGCCGCCAGAACGCCCAGCCCCGAGCCTCCACGCGCCCCTTATCCCCCTGAGGAGATGTCAGTCACCTCGCCTATCCACAAGCGTGGTCGACACTACCACACTCGGCGGGGCCGCACAGAATGGGCTCACCTCGACGGTTCCAGAGCCACCTCGCCTCGAGATCTGAGACACCTCATCGAGAGGAACCGAGGCCACTCCCAGACGCAGGTCACCCACAGCGGAGGCCAGGGATCCCAAGGCGCCGATTTCTCGGGATACCACGGTCGGCTCGACGCCCTCGAAAAGAAAATCGAGGGCATGCGCCGGGAGGCTCACCTCTCGAGCGACGGGGCTAAGTTTGCCTCTGACTCACTCACGAAGCCGTTCACCGAGGAACTGCTTGCCGTCCACGTCTCCTCGCGCAACAAGCCCCCAAAGGTCTCTCTGTTCGACGGGAAAACCGACCCGAAGGACCATTTGGACGCTTTCACCGTGGGGATGAGCTTTCAGGATCACTCCGACGCCGCCCAGTGCAGAGCCTTTCCGGCCACCCTTATCCGTGCAGGCCGGGACTGGTTCCGGGGGCTCGAGCCCCGCTCGATTTCGACCTTCGACGAGCTAGCTACCCAGTTCCTCGGCCATTTCGTGGGGAACCGTCGACAGAAGCGCACGGTCGACTACCTCTTCACGGTTAAGAGTGGGGACAAGGAAACGTTCAAGGCCTACATTACCCGTTTCTACAACGCCTTTCTCGAGGTGCCCGAGCACCGGGACGAAACCGTCGTCACGGCGCTTAGATCTAGTCTGAGGCACAAGGAATGGTTACGCTCCTTCGTGTTGGCGCAACCTAAGACCATGGCCGAGGTCAAGGCGTGGACCGAGCGCGAGGTTCAGCTGGAATCCGAGGTGAATGCTAACCTCCCCCGGGCAGAACGGTCCGACCAGAAGAAGAGGGCTCGGAAGGAGAGGCCGGAGCGTCAGCAGCCCTACCACCCGAAGTTCCAGGAGTATACCCCCCTCAACGTCTCCCTCGCAGTGTTGCTGGAGGAGGCCCATAACGAGGGGGTTTTCAAGTTCCCTCCGATCCCGCGTCAGGCCGCAAAGCGAACCCGGGGCCCCTACCGCGCTTTCTACCGGGTACTGGGCCACGCCACGGAGGACTCCAAGCAACTGAGGGACTACATCGTAGAGCTCATCCGGTCTGGGCACCTCGCCGCCTACTTGAGGGACAAACGGCAGGCCGACCGCGAGCAGGAGCAGCATCACCCTCCCGCCGACCTGACCGTCGGTCAGATCATGCTCATTTCAACGGACGGCCAGCCCGGAGCTCAGAGAGCCCCATACCCTGGGCCAAGCGCGGAGGCCAACAGCCCCTCAGGGAGCTCGGCCTAAGCCAATAAAGTCATCTACTAGCCTATACCTTTCTTTTAAAGCAATGTAAATTCTTCTTAGGATCTATTGTTAATTTAATAAAGATCAATGGAGCATTGCGAAAAGGGAAGAAAAACTTTGTTTATTCAAAAGGTATTATGGGCTCCTCAGCCATACATGCAAAAAGAAAAGAAAATTACAACAGTGGGGGAAGGGGGTGCAGCGAGCACTGCTCGTGGTACTCGGTAAAGATCTCCGCCAACCGGGGCCCCGCAAGGTCCAACCTCTATCCCCGGTTCCCCCTGCGCGCGTCGATACCGAGCCTCGGCTCGTAGCATTCGCGGACGAGCGCCTCTGAGCGGTCCAGCAGGTTCGCGGAGATTAGGCCAAAGCGCCTCAAAGACCGCAGCTTGCCCACGGCCTCGTCATAGAGCAGCTCAGACAGGGGGTTGTAAAGCCCCGGCGACGCCCTCCAGATGGAGTACATCAGCAGCTGCAGCAGGGAGGAGCGTCTGGGGAGCAGCCGGCCGAAATGGTCCTCAATGCTCCCGTAGACCAGCTGCACCGTGTCCTCGGTGCAGTACGGGTCGTAAAGGTACACATCTTCAAAGCGGACAATGTCGGGGGTGGTAAACGGGAAGTCCTGCATTCTCGGCGACCTGTTTACGAAGGATGGAAGGACCAGTACTCCTTCAGCCTTATATAGCCTACTGCGCAGCCCAACAGTCGCCCGCTTTCAACCAGGGAGTCGCCGCCACGCGGCAGCCATCAAGCCTTCTCCGGTGGAATCGAAGCGACGCGTTCCTAGCGCTTCGCCTCCCCCCGCATTCAATGCACTGGCTACGCGCGTCGTTGCCTCGACCGTTCCCATTTCCTGCACCTACAGCTGGACGGTCGGGCTACATCTCATCAAGATTCAACCTGGCAGCTACCCTGTTCGGTCATCCCCAGCGGGCAGCTTCCCCGCCACAACGCCGGGGATCAAAAAGCCTTCCCAGAGGCAGTCGAGCCCGAGGATCCCTCGCTCGGCTATCCCCAGCGGGCAGCTTCCCTGCCACAACGCTGGGGATCAAAAAGCCCTCCCAGAGGCAGTCGAGCCCGAGGATCCCTCGCTTGGCTATCCTTCAGGACAAAAGCCCTCGCCAAGAGGCACCGGACAGTAACCCTGTCCGGCTAAGGGTCCTTGGTAGGCTTTTACAGCCCCTCCTGCGCTAAGGACCAAAGTCCTCCTAGAGGCAGTCGAGTCTTTGCTCGGCTATCCTCGGCTGGTAGCTTCCTACCATAACCGACAGGGATCAAAGTCCTCGCCAAGAGGCACTGGGCAGTAACCCTGCTCGGTCCCCGTCCTGAGGGATCAAAGCCCTAGCAAGAGGCAACCGGGCAGCTACCCTGCTCGGTCAACTCCGGCTGGTAGCTCCCTACCCTCGACGCCAGGGATCAAAAGCCCTCACAAGAGGCACCAGAGCGGCTACCCCGCTCATTCATCCCAGACTGGTAGTTGCCTACCCACGACGCCAGAGGTCAAAACCTTCGTCAAGAGGCAACCGCGCAGCTTCACTGCCCGGTCATCCTTAGTGGGCTTCTTACAGCCCCTCCAGCGCTAAGGACCCAAGTCCTCCCAAGGGCAGTCGAGTCCTTGCTCGGCCATCCCTGGCGGGTAGCTCCCCTACCACAATGCCAGGGACCAGAAAGCCCTCGCAAGAGATGACCGAGCAGCTACCCTGCTCGGTCAACTCCGGCCGGTAGCTCCCTACCCTCGACGCCAGGGATCAAAAGCCCTCACAAGAGGCACCAGAGCGGCTACCCCGCTCGTTCATCCCAGGCTGGTAGTTGCCTACCCACGACGCCAGAGGTCAAAGCCCTCGCCAAGAGGCCACCGCGCAGCTTCACTGCCCGGTCATCCTTAGTGGGCTTCTTACATCCCCTCCAGTGCTAAGGACCCAAGTCCTCCCAGGGGCAGTCGAGTCCTTGCTCGGCCATCCCTGGCGGGTAGCTCCCCTACCATAACGCCAGGGACCAGAAAGCCCTTGCAAGAGGCGACTGGGCAGCTACCCTGCCCAGTCACCTCCGGATGGTGGCCAATGCTCGAAATCAGAGATGCCCTGTGGCCCGTGGAGGATCCGAGACACCAGTGAGGGGCGTCAGGTCTATCCAAGTCTAAACGATATCCCCTCGACTCCGGGGCCAAGGGGAATACCTCCTCGGCAACGCTTGGCACCCTCATCGGCCAGTGATTGAAGTCAACTCGACAGACGATCGCCAGACAGATGGCCAACCTGACATAAAAGCACAACGGTGCAAGAAAAGATATCTTACGAGCATTCTTCATAAACAGATGGAAGGGCTCAATTCTATGGAGCCGAAGAAAAACTTTATTACTACCAAAGACAAAAGTTTTACAAAGGGTATTTTTTGGGCTCCCCAGCTTTACAAAATTCAAGAAAACAAAATAAAAGGAGGAGAACGGGGGCTCTACACCTCGGGGCCAGGTACGACCTCGAGGTCCTCGACCAACACCACGTGGCGTGTGGGGTCCTCGGCGACCTCCTCGCCAGGAACCTCTTCCCCTTGCTCGTCGGCGCCCACGAGAGGGAACTCGGCCCGGAGATCTCCGTCAGCGAACTCCGGCATCCGGGACTTAACGGCATCTAGGGCGTCGTGCCAAATGCGGGTCGTGGCCACGGCCAAGTCGTTATAGAAGTCCTTCGAATTCTTATAGCCTTCCACCGCCCTCGATTCGGCCGACTTGGCCGCCTCAGCCGCCGGCCCCAGCTCCTTCCGGAGGGCCTTCACTGTCCTCTTCAGGTTGCCGGCGAGCACCTGGGCGTCCTTGAGCTTGACCTCGACAATCACCGCAGCCTCGCGGTGCCGGGGCACCTCCCGTTTTCCGGCCTCCACCTCACCTTCTAAGGCGGCGACCCTCGCAGTCGTCGCCTCCAGCTCCCGCTTGGAGATCTCTTGCAGCGAGGCGAACTAACCCACAGCCTCCAGCGGCAGGGCTACCACCTCGGCCTCCATGCTCAGGGCGAGGGCTACGTGCTGGAGAACCTGGAAAACATGGAAAAATCAGAAAGATGAAGGAAGCACTGAATCTCACAATGAACCAAAAAGAACTTACCTGCACGGACTCCTGGGAGATGGACGCCAGCTGAGCCCTGAAGGTCCCCCCGGGGACTCTACCCCCTGCCGAGGTCTCTATCTCGTGCAGAAGGCTGTCCACCACGGACAGCCCCGATGGCACCGCAAACTGGAGGCCCCCTTCCTCCACTATGGTCAGTGAGGACCGATCCCGGGAGCTCCTCTTGAGCGGCTCCGAGGGAGAGCCGATCTCCTCTACCGAGGCCGGGTCCTCCTGGATTAGGGCCCGCTTCCGGCCCGATACTCTGCTGGGGCCCGGGGCGGGATCCGCCCCCGGGAGCTCACGGGACGCCGCTACCGGAGTGGTCGGAGCCGGGGCGGGCTTCGCTCGAGAAGAACTGGCGCCCCCAGCCCTAGTAGGCTGCCTCGGCTGGCGCATGGAAGCTCGAAGGGAGACGAAGTCCATGGATCCTGCACGAAACAAACACCCAACAAATCAGCGACACGAGTAAAACACAAACCCAAAAGCAAGCCTAACTTACCGACGAACTCGACGGGGCTAAGCCCGGCCCAGCTCAAGACCCTCTCGGACAGCAGCACGTCAGGTCGGGGGATGGGCTCCCACGACGCCACTCTCACCGCGGCGGGGTCATCGGACCGGTTCCCTTGCAGACATTTCTCCCTCGACCACTTGGTAGGCACGGGCCAGTCCTCGCCCTCGGGAGGGGAAACGAAGAAAAATTTCTTTTTCCAATCATGGATAGAGGAGGGCAAGGCCACGACCCCGGTCCCGGCAGCACCCCCCGGCCGCTTCCTGAAGGTAAGATAAACCCATCTCGGGTCGCCCGCTCGACCACCAGGGTGACTCTTGAAGACGAGGGAGGAATCGAGAAGGGGAAGGCCGAAGGGAACCGCCTGTAACTTCAGGCGGATCAAGAACCCAAGAAGGATCCTCCACGAGTTCGGCACTAACTGGCCGGGGGCCAAACCGAAGAAATTCAGTGCGGCGACGATCTCAGGAAAGAAGGGCAGGCGCATTCTGCCCCAGAAAGCTTCCAAATACAGGGCGATCTCCCTGCCCCGTACCTAATCTGCCCTCTCTCCCTCCTTGTCCAGTCGAAGCGTGTAGCGCGAGGGGAAGTGGAAGAGAGCCCGAGCATTGGCGAGCTCGTCCTCATGCCTCACCCAGCACGAGGTTCTAGGGGCCACATCCGCCTCCTCCTCCCTGGAGGCGGCCCCCGCCTCACGATCCCGGGGAGAGGATCCAACCCCTGCTCCCCGAGGAGACTCAGACACAGCTAAAGGGACCCTAGCACCTACTCCTACAACATCTACTGATTCTACAGAGGAAGACATCTAACCTTGGAAAAGAAAATCTTCAAGGGCTGAAAACGGGAGAAGGGAGACTAGCGCCGAGCAACCGAGACTTGAGAGAGGAAAATATGAAGGAGTAAGGGCCCTAGAGCGGACCCCACCCATGTTTATTGCTGCATACGGCCTCATCCAACGGCGCCCGTCATCTCCCGCCGAAATGGCTCCTCGCGCCCAGCGGCTCCGATCGCTCTACGTGTCAGTTCTGCGCTGGACCGCGTCCCATCAAACGCCGCAGGCCTGCATACGTCGCATCAGCCAATCGGCACTCGACACGTGGGCCGTCGCTTCAGTTGCAGAGTGCATGAACCGGCGCACCTTCTTTAAATGCAGAGATATCACCTTGATTCGCTAGCGGAAAAGACAACCGACGGCCCGAGGACTCATCCCGATAAAGCCCTAGAAAGGAACTCACCTCGGGAGGCCCGGTAGTCCATTCCTGGCCCGACCCGCTAGCTGGCCGGGACAAGAGTGGGGGGCTAATGATGATGCTCAATATCGGCAATCTCCAGGATCAAGACACGTGGCAGATGACGTGTCCCAAGACTCAGAAGAAAGGGCCCACGGAGGCCGACCAGGACACCCTACGCCCGACCTGCAAGCACAAGCCAGCCCTCCTCGGGGCTCCCTGCAAATTAGCCTCCTCGGCCCCTCAGCTCGCCTCGAGTTGCCAAAGGACCAAGACTCCTCGGCCTCCTCGCTCGTCCCCGAGCTCCCGCCGAGGCCGTCTTCCTCGGCCCTCCGACCAACTCCGCCACTCACAGGCGTAACCGCCGCTCCGCGAATCTCGCCATGCGCGGATTTTACGCCAGCAACGTCCCACGTTCTACGCCATCACGATCCCCATTAATGGGCGATCCGCTCTCTACGCGGGCGTGACGTCGGGAGCGTAACTACCGGCGAAATTCTCGCGCCTGCTGCTGCGTGCCGCCTCCGTTATATAAACCCCCATCACAGAGGGGTTAAGTAAGCCATTCTTTACTCTTCTAAGCCGTTACTCTGCTCGGATCCCATAACTTGATCGTCGGAGGGTCCTTGGTGGTACCAAGCCACCCCGTGACTTCTTTGTAGGTACTCGGCATCAAACTTCTCATTCCACTTCTTCCTCCAAAACCCATTGAGACCCACACGCAACAGGAGATAATCAACAAAGTACACCGGGAGATCAACGGAAGACAACATCTGACGGAGACCCGAAAAGGACTTCCATCATATGGGAATGAGGCGGGGTGGTGTGGGGCCCATGATTGCCTACCTCGTCCTCGTCCCATAAACGTGAAATCTCATCCCATCCTTGTCCCATGCCCCGCCGAGGTAGACAAAATCTACCCATCCTCTTATGAGAAACCCAAGTCCCCGTGGGGACCCCGTCTCGCCTCATCATATTTATAATCATTCATTTTTCAACTGATAAAACCAATTTGATGAAAATCTTCATATATAGCCACTAAAATTTAGTCATGTCGTAAATAAGTATAAATATTAAATCCTTACAATTTATACGGCCGAAACCGAAACCTGCCTTTAAGAAAATTAAAACACCGAAACCAAACCGAAACCTATTTATTTATACGGACGAAACCAAAACCTTTAAGAAAATTTAAACACCGAAACCGAACCGAGTTCTTGAACCTTTGGGCGTGTGTAGAGAAAGAGACTGAGAGAAACTTGTGAAAATGGTGATGTGTCGTCGATCGTGAGCTACTATAAAAGAGAGAGAGACAACGATTATGTAGATCAACGATATTCATGCCGCCACATATCAGAAGTGAGAGTTGGGGAGGAGTCTAGGGTTACAAATTGGGCAACGAGGATTTATATATGGAGGAACATAATGTAGATAATATTAGCATAATTATCTATATTGCAGATGGGGCAGATCGACGGGACAGGGGAAGCTAATCCTATCCTCGTCCCGTCCCCGCTAATTAGAGATGGGATTTTTCCCATCCCCATCCCGCGCCGGCCAATGGTTAAAATTCACGTCCTGTTCGGATTGAGGATGGGGCAGAACAAACTTGCCATCCCTAGGCACGGATATGGAAGGGCTATGGTTTCATCCATATAATGTTGATTGAAAATAGAAGTGATTATTTGAATTACCTTTTCTCGATTCAAGGCCATACATTAAAGATTTCAAGGCCATACATTAAAGATTCCGAATGCCATATATTTCAGATAAATTGATATTTTCATAATATTTTGTTAGGATAGAAGGCATCAAAGTACAAACATCAAAGGAAAAACTTTGAATGATTTAAGCTCATCAGAAAAAAGAAACATGTATTGTTAGAGTGTAATCTTTGATGACATTTGAGTGATTATAGTGTATTTACGGAATATCTGGCCTTGCTTACCACCAAACTATATGACCGTTCTAGGTTCCAGGAGTGTCACATATGCATTCGTAAATATACCTCTTGACTACAGTCCACCTCTTGACTACAGTCCCTAGGAAACCAATATTAAAGTGATGAATGATTTATAGCTTTTCCGCTCCGTATACAACTTACCAAATTAGAGCAGTAGTTTGATTAGGTATTTAGAAAATTTATGTCAACATAATAGGAAACTCTCCGAATTAAATAGCTCTCGGTTCATTGGTCTCCGAGTCCGAGTCCGAGTCGAGATTAGTACTCAACCTAAGTGAGGTAACTTTCCAAAATAAAAACCAAGTCCTTCTCTCTATATAAACACTAGTGCACATACGAGCATAGCATCGATCACCGGCGATCTCTCGATCTTTATCTAGACTCTTCGGTAGCTTCATGGCAGAGAAAAACACGGAGAAAAACACGGCCTCTGCTACTTCTGCTAACAAGGGGCAAGAAATTGCGGCGGTCGTGGGCTCAAAAGAGAATGAGAAAAGAGTTAATGCTGCTCCTGCGGGTGCCTTGATCTCTGATGCTGATGTGCTTACGGAGCAGCTCAACCCTCCAATTGAGTACCGGACAAAGTCGTTTCAATGCTTGGACGAGGCGTCGTTTGAGGCAAAGACGGCCGAAGATCTTCGGAAAGTCGAGCACCCGAAGAACGAGAAGCTGAGAATGGAACGCAGGGCAGAGATCAGGTTGAAGATCATGAATGACTGGAGCATCAAAGAGGAGGAGGAGGAAGATTCTGCTTCTTCTTCGAAGCCGGCATGAGAGAGGGCAGCAATTATTATGATTTTCTTAACTTTTAAATAGAAGAGTGGCAGTTTTTATCTTAGGTTTCTATGTTCTTTTTGCTTTAGCTTCCTTTCCTTGGGCACAATTTTTGTCGTAGGTTAGTCCTATTAAGATTATATATGTGCTTTGGAAAAGGGGAATTTAGTTCTATTCGAAGTGTTTAAATTGTTTATCTGAGTTGAGTCTTTTATGTGTTCATCAAACCTTAACGTTTTCTTTTAATCAAATCATTACAATATTTATCATATATAATATAAGTTTATTTACTAAAATCGGAACACTTATTTTATGCATAAATCAAGTTAAGCAGAATTTTCCCTTATATTAATTGTATTCCGCTAATACAAACTGGCAAAACTTCAGGCCCCTTGCTCTACATATGGAAACTGATGATGCTCAATATTGGCGATCTCCAAGATCAGAACACGTGGCAGGTGACGTGTCCTAGAACTCGGAAGAAATGGCCCACAAGGGCCGACCCGGCCACCCTGTACCCGACCTGCAAACACGAGCTGGCCCAACTCAGGGCCCCCCTGCAAATTGGTCTCCTCGGCCCCGTAGCTCGCGCCGAGCTGTCGCAAGGCCTGGACTCCTCGACCTCCTCGCTCGTCCCGAGCTCCAGGCCGAGGCCGTCTTCCTCGGCCCTCCGACCAACTCCACCACTCACAGGCGTAACCGTTGCTCCGCGAATCTCGCCATGCGCGGATTCTACGCCAGCAACATCCCACGTTCCGCACCATCACGATCCCCATTAATGGGTGATCCGCTCTCTACTCGGGCGTGACGTCGGGAGCGTAACTGCCGGCGAGATTCTCGCGCCTGCTGCTGCGTGCCACCACCGCTATATAAACCCCCATCACATAGGGGTCAAGTAAGCCCTTTTTTACTCTTTTAAGCTGTTACTCTGCTCGGATCTCACCGCCAACTTGATCGTCGGAGGGTCCTTGGTGGTACCAAACCACCCCGGGACTTCTTTGCAGGTACTCGGCACCAAACTCCTCACTCCACTTCTTCCTCCAAAACCCATTGAGACCCACACGCAACAGGAGATAATCAACAAAGTCCACCGGGAGATCAACGGAAGACAACATCTGACGGAGACCCGAAAAGGACCTCCATCAGTTGGTGCCGTCTGTGGAAACACTCCACAAAACACAAAGTTGGCCTTCCGATCTCCGTCCAAATGGCTAGCAGCCACCCTGAAGGTCCCGGTACCAGCCACTGCCTTCCACTCACCGAAGGCGGGGATGAACCTCCTCCAACGACTGTCCTCAACGCCCTCGCAGGCCGGATAGATCGGCTGCAATCCCTCGTGGAGGCCCTCGTCCGCGTCCAGAAGGCCGGGCCCGGGCCCCAGATCGCCGCTCCACCGCCTCCAGAAGGCTCTGCCCCTGTCTGGACGGCTGACCACCAGCAGGCTGCGTCCCCAGGGCTCCATGCCAAGGTCCGCCGCCAGAACGCCTCGTCCCGAGCCTCCTCGCGACCCTTACCCCCCTGAGGAGATGTCAGTCACCTCGCATATCCACAGGCGTGGTCAGCTCCACCACCATCGGCGGGGCCGCACGGAAGGGGCCCACCCCGACGACTCGAGAGCCACCTCGCCCCGGGACCTGAGGCACCTCATCGAGAGGAACCGGGGCCGCTCCCAGACGCAGGTCACCCAGAGCGGAGGCCAGGGATCCCAAGGCGCCGAATCCTCGGGATACCACGGTCGGCTCGACGCCCTCGAGAAGAAAATCGAGGGCATGCGCCGGGAGGCTCACCTCTCGAGCGACGGAGCTAAGTACGCCTTCGACTCGCTCACGAAGCCGTTCACCGAGGAATTGCTCGCCCTCCACGTCTCCTCGCGCAACAAGCCCCCAAAGGTCTCTCTGTTCGACGGGAAAACCGACCCGAAGGACAATTTGGACGCTTTCACCGTGGGGATGAGCTTCCAGGATCACTCCGACGCCGCCCAGTGCAGAGCATTTCCGGCCACCCTTATCCGCGCGGGTCGGGACTGGTTCCGGGGGCTCGAGCGCCACTCAATTTCGACCTTCGACGAGCTAGCTACTCAGTTCCTCGGCCATTTCGCGGGGAACCGTCGACAGAAGCGCACGGTCGACTACCTCTTCACGGTTAAGAGTAGGGACAAGGAAACGTTCAAGGCGTACATTACCCGTTTCTACAACGCCCTCCTCGAGGTGCCCGAGCACCGGGATGAAGCCGTCATCACGGCGCTTAGATCTGGTCTGAGGCACAAGGAATGGTTACGCTCCTTCGTGTTGGCGGAACCTAAGACCATGGCCGAGGTCAAGGCGTGGACCGAGCGCGAGGTTCAGCTGGAATCCGAGGTGAATGCTAACCTCCCCCGAGCAGAACGGCCGGACCAGAAGAAGAGGGCTCGGGAGGAGAGGCCGGAGCGTCAGCAGCCCTACCACCCGAAGTTCCAGGAGTATACCCCACTCAACGTCTCCCTCGCAGTGTTGCTGGAGGAGGCCCATAACGAAGGGTTCTTCAAGTTCCCTCCGATCCCGTGTCAGGCCGCAAAGCGAACCCCGGGCCCCTACTGCGCTTTCCACCGGGTACTGGGCCACGCCACGGAGGACTGCAAGCAACTGAGGGACTACATCGAAGAGCTCATCCGGTCTGGGCACCTCGCCGCCTACTTGAGGGACAAACGGAAGGTAGACCGCGAGCAGGAGCAGCATCACCCTCCTGCCGACCTGACCATCGGTCAGATCATGCTCATTTCAGCGGTCGGCCGTCCCGGAGCTCAGGGAGCCCCATACCCTATGCCGAGCGTGGAGGCCAACAGCCCTTCAGGGAGCTCGGCCTAAGCCAATAAAGTCATCTACTAGCCTGTACCTTTCTTTTAAAAGCAATGTAAATTCTTCCTAGGATCTATTGTTAACTTAATAAAGATCAATGGAGCATTGCGAAAAGGGAAGAAAAGCTTTGTTTATTCAAAAGGTATTGTGGGCTCCTCAGCCATACATGCGAAAAGAAAAGAAAAATTACAACAGTGGGGGAAGGGGGTACAGCGAGCACTGCTCGTGGTACTCGGTAAAGATCTCCGCCAGCCGGGGCCTCGCAAGGTCCAATCTCTGTCCCCGGTTCCCCCCGCGCGCGTCGATCCCGAGCCTCAGCTCGTAGCATTCGCGGACGAGCGCCTCTGAGCGGGCCAGCCGGTTCGCGGAGATTAGGCCAAAGCGCCTCAAAGACCGCAGCTTGTCCACGGCCTCGTCATAGAGCAGCTCAGACAGGGGGTTGTAAAGCCCCGGCGACGCCCTCCAGATGGAGTACATCAGCAGCTGCAGCAGGGAGGGGCGTTTGGGGAGCAGCCGGCCGAAATGGTCCTCAATGCTCCCGTAAACCAGCTGCACCATGTCCTCGGTGCAGTACGGGTCGTAAAGGTACACATCTTCAAAGAGGACGATGTCGGGGATGGTAAACGGGAAGTCCTGCATTCTCGACGACCTGTTTACGAAGGATGGAAGGACCGGTACTCCTTCAACCTTATATAGCCCACTGCGCAGCTCAACAGTCGCCCGCCTTCACCCAAGGAGTCGCCGCCACGCGGCAGCCGTTGTTCAGTTGATAAAACTGCACATTTGTTATTACATTTTTTCCTACCATTTTCATATTAAAAAAGGTCTTTATTATAATATATCATACATATGAGGATTTATATGTAAAAATAATATTTTTCATGCGTTGATATATTATAATTAGCATTTGGTAG
Organism: Agapanthus africanus; assembly: GCA_030015575.1. Classification (NCBI taxonomy): domain Eukaryota; kingdom Viridiplantae; phylum Streptophyta; class Magnoliopsida; order Asparagales; family Amaryllidaceae; genus Agapanthus; species Agapanthus africanus. Next base: position 324,327,571 of record JASDDO010000004.1, read on the forward strand.
GAAAATGAATATAATATTATTGACCTAATCCTAGTAGAACTAAGTCTACTAAATAAGTTGTTGTGCAGAATTTTTCCAAGACTAAAATCAAGGAAATCAAGTTGTTGAAGAAAACTTGCCTAATTAAGAAAGCAAAACTTGAAAACCAAGTTTGGTAGCAACCACGAGAAGATTTTCATGTTACAAAGGTTCCAAGGATCGCCAAATGTCACAACGAGCCAACCCCAGAAATTTGATGAAAGGATCTCAAGCCTTGGCCGCGGATCCGCGGCCATACCCCCCTTGGGCCACGGATCCGCCGCAGGAAAGAGGGTTTAGAAGTTGAGATTTTTCAGGGTGAATCTTTACTACTTGCTTCCAAATTTAGAAGCTAACTTTCTGGATTTGGGACTATAAATAAAGACCGATAGCCTCTTGGAAAAATCATCAAGCCGACGAGATCACGAAGTCCAAGACGGCTCACGCATCCAGGCCGATCATCAACTGTTCGTCTACCTCCTTAGAAGAGATCGAGAAGCAACTAGAAATTGTAATCATTTTCTAAGGATTCAAGTGTAATGAATATTGTTGATTAATAAAGTAGCTTTCTTTTTCTTATTCTATTTCTTCATAGTTTAATTATGCAATTTCTTTCCATCTCTTTTTCTCCCAACATGTGTGAGTAATTCTACGCTTGTTAGGGTTCGTAGGATTAGGGTAGGCTAATGGATGATGAACATCCCTAAACCCTTTTTAAGTCCTATAAAGTTTATGAATTTTATCAAAAGAATCATTAACATCCTAATCGGGCGCGCTAACAATTCTTTGTTAGTTCCGACCGCGATTAGAGATTAGTTTAATGATTGTTTTGGTAAAGGCTAGATATGAACGGAGTTCCGTGTCGAGATAAGGGTTAAGAGTGGGATTCATTTTCCCTCCAGAAACCCTAATCTACACGCATCACCGTCGTTCTAGTTTTAAATCTATTAAAGGATAAAAAGGGTAACTTTTAATTAATCATTCATAACTACTAAATCCTAACGAACCCTACAAGCCCTCTTATTATATTAACTACATCCCTAAAATAATCTAGATCTATATATTTTGCATTCTTGCTTAACGTAGATCTAGAAACCTTTCCACAAAATTCTTTATTCCTCCTCTCTTTTTCAACACATCTAAAGTAAGAGTAAAAGATTCAACGTTTCCCTGAGGACGACCCGTACTCACCTCGGTCTAGCTACACGCGACACCGTTCTGATTGCGGTTATTCTACAAACACACTCTTTCGTAACAATCAAATGGCGGCCGGGGATACATGCGTAATTTTTTATTCTTACTATTTGCGTTGAATTCTTAGACGATTCATATCATTATTAACATGAAACTGCAAATTGCATATTTAACGATTTGTGCGTGAATTTTGCAAGGAGATATGGAGTCACAGACTTAAGGAAAACAGAAGACAGAGATATTCTTAGAGATCCAGAGGAGTACATGAGGCCAAAGAAAAAATTTCATCACCTGATCCCTCCACTTCGCGGCGAAACCGCGGCACGAAGGCACTTTAGGCGGCAGAAACACAGCTTAACTAAAGGATCTAGGGTTTAAACTTCTCTGGTATCTTTCTTAACTCCTTCTCTCTCCTCTCAAATCCAATAAAATCTATTTTCTACAGGATTCTTTGCAAAATAGCGCCGCTCAAAAAATCTTTTTGCAAAAGTTTTGTGATTGGTTTTGTTTTGCATATTTTAATACGGACTTTAAGGGGCAAAGACCAAATCAAGATTAGGTGGGGATTTCTTCACCCTTCCTAAGCCCCACAAATCACAAAACAAGCATCCGCATCAACCCTACATTAATTTAAAAAATATCTAGACCAGACTCTAAGGACTGTCACGCTCATTAAGGACAGAGGAAGGTCATGGGTAATCTATCGCTTATCCGCATTACTTTTGTGGTGCCTAGGCAAGTGTGTCTAAGGCAAGTGGTTTACTTAATTAGGCCCGCTATTTTCGGTGATTCGTATAGCGGATACCTCCCACTTACTTGGCACTTACCTGGCCACAAGAGTAGTAAAGAGGTGGTAGAGGATTGATCCTGCGGCTTGTCCTTTGGAAGTCTAGGAGCGGTCTAGAGACTGGACCTAGGTGACCTTAGTTCTAGGGTTGCTTGTGCATTTTAGAGTGATTTGTCTTGAGTCCCACTTTTTTCAAAACAAGCCAATTTTAAATCACACACACACTGCCGCTTGCACTAAACCCGCTTAGTGCATGCTCGGCTGGACACGGGATCCTAGTGCCCGTCTTGTCCGCGTTCCTGCTATCGACGCCGAAGTCGGTACTTCTTCATCTTCTTTTCCCCCACCATACACTACATCAACCGAGATGGACGGCACTCCATCAGAATATAACACCACGCTGCCACCGCCCGTAGGTGCGTAGAATCCACCGCGCATCTCTTTCCAAGAGAGATGCTATCCTATCCGTGGTCCTCTTCCCACTTGTCCATCTCTTCCACCAGCTAACGGGGATAATTTCGAAATTAAACCCCACTACATCAATCTGCTGCCCAAATTTTACAGGCTTGAGTCGGAAGACGCGTACGTTTTCATCACTAAATTCTAAAACGTATGTGCAATGATGGGTACTTCACAGTTGACTGTCGATGCTATGCGCTTGCGTCTTCTCCCATTCACACTATGCGATTTGGCAGAAAAATGGCTTTATAATACTGCCGCACACTCTATCACTAATTGGGATTAATTCGTCATAGCATTTCTTAAGAAGTTTTACCCAAAACATAAGACTGCCCATATTAGGAGCGAGATCAACCAGTTCACCCAGCTTCCCAATGAACCATTTTGGAAGTGCTTTGAACGTTTCAAGAATCTGCTTGTCCAATGTCCTCATCATGGAATACAAAGATGGGATTTATGTCGGATTATATATGAGGGCATTAATCCAGCGACAAAGTAGATGCTTGAAATAATGTGTCAATGCAATTTCATGTCTAAAGATGACGGTGAAGCATGGAAATATCTGGAAGATCTCGCAGAAAACACTTTGCAGTGGGAAAGCGTAAGACCACCTACATCTGAGGGAGGTATTCACCAGCTCGATATTTCTATTGCAGTAAAAGCCGAAATGGCAGTGATACAGAAGAAACTCGACGATATTGAGAACAAATTCTCACCATTCTCCCTAAATCAGGTCACGCTTCCTAAGACCGTATGTGGTTGCTGTTCGGATCCTTCACACTTAACGGAAGAATGTCCTATGAATGCATCGTTTCAAGCTAATGCTGCTTTTCAGCAGCGACCTAGAAACGACCCTTATTCTTCCACATACAATCAAGGATGGAGGAATCATCCTAACTTTGCTTGGAACCAAAACCAATAAATCAATTATCAAAGACCTCCTCCACAACAACCACAACCACAGAATCAGCCCCCCTTTCAGTCACAAAATTTCCAAAATCCGACCAACACTTCTACACCACAAGCGGCCGGTACTGACAACTCTTCACTCGCACAAACTTTGGATATGTTCATGAAACATTCCATGCAATTGTCGGCTGAGATGAAGTCTTCTATTGATACCATACAGAAAGACTCCGCCTCCCACGGCGAGAGTATTAAATCAATAGAAAACCAACTTGCACAGTTGAACGCCGCAATGAGTGCGAGAGAGAGAGGGAAACCCCCATCTCAACCCATACCTAATCCAGGCCACTCACAAAGTTATAATGTGAGTGTTGTTACCATGTTGAGATCGGGAAAAGTGCTGAATAACCGAGTGGGTGAGCAATATGATGATAGTGACACCAATGTTACCCCAACTTCTTCTTCTTCCCCTAATTCGTCTAGTCTCCCACCTTCACCTGAGCCTATTCTCCGTTTTTCCCAAGGCTTGAACCCTTCGCCCATTTCCTCAAATCTACCTAAAACGATCCCCACTCCAATTCTGGGATCCACTCCACAATCATCTCCAATGTTGGACCAAACCCTTATTGATAAAGACCTTATCCAAACAGGTTAAGGGGCAACAGACCAAGTCCACAAATGGAGAAGATTGTGGAAATTTTTAAGCAAGTTAACATAAACATTTCTCTCCTAGATACTATTCAACAAGTTCCGTCATATGCGAAAATCCTAAAGGACTTGTGCACTAGGAAGAGAAAGGTTCAAGTACCTAAAAAGTTTTCCTTGCGAGTAATGTGAGCACTGCTTTTACACAACAACTACCCAAGAAACGAAAGGACCCCGGAAGTCCTACAATTTCAATTTCTATTGGGGGTAAAAATATCAATCGTGCTCTACTCGATCTAGGTACTAGTGTTAACTTGCTTCCGTACTTTGTTTATGAGCAATTAGGGATCAGAGAGTTAAAACCGGCGCATTGCACTCTTCAGACGGCCGATCGATCTATCACCCAACCAAGGGGTGAGCTAGAGGATGTGTTAATCAAAGTCTGGGAATTCATATTCCCCGTAGACTTTATTGTTTTAGATACACAACCTGTGGCAAACCCACGCAATCAAATTCTGATGATACTCGGTCGACCCTTTTTGGCCACTTCCAACGCGGTAATCAATTGTAGAAACGGCTCCATGACCCTATCCTTTGGAAAGAAGTCAATTGAGCTTAACATTTACAAGTTGGGAAGTGAACCCTCTGAACCCTATGCTCATGTGTATTCTGTCGAATTAATGGATGTCGACAACAGCGAATTTGATCAACCTCATAATTCTGACTCTTTTCATATGTCGTTGTTTGACACGGACTCTTCCACTGAGTTGTCCGGGTCAACATCTAACGCTGATGAGGAACTTTTTATAGAGTCTGACGATCACCCCATTTTTTCTGATGACATTATTCTTCGGGGTATCGACGAAAGCTTTGAGGAAATTTTCGCTGATGAACTCGCATTTTTAAAAGATACGGGTGTTGAGATGAATCAACTCCAAGATAAAGAAATTGAATCTCCACCCCTTCTTCTGGACAATCATGATAATGCGAGTAATCCATCATCACTATCACTATCATTGTGTCGTCTTTCCAAATTGAGACGCAATCCTTTTCCATTACACCTCTTATCACCTCCCCACTTCTTCTTGTCGAATGGTGACATGTTCTTCCACCAACCTTGGTGCTTCATCGATAAAATTTTTGAATGGTTGGTGTTGACCTTCGGTAGTTGCAAAGCTTTTCATTGACCAATAACCTTGACCCCTTGTGTGATTTTAATAGATTAAAATTGTTTAACTCAAGTTTTGGGGAGTTTTATATCTTGGCTCTTAAATGAAAAAGAATTTTTACAAAATTGTGAGCCAAAAATAAGTTTGGGGGAGGATTTTTACTTTCATATATTCTTGCCCCCATTAATAATTTCCTCCCAAGTCTACAGGTTTTTGAGCTTAACGGATGACATCAGTGAGGACACTGCTGTAAACAGGTTTGGGGGAGATTTGTGCTTATTTACACATCAATTTGCATCGTACTTTGCATAAGCACAACGTTTTCAAAAATTTTAATTTTTTTTTCTTTTATAACAAAAGAGTAGAAAGTGAAAAATTACATCCAAAAGATAGGAATGGTTTAAGAAAACCAAGAAAATTAGAAGTTTTCTTAAACGAACTAGTAATAAGTAGTTATGAGCTGTTGTCCCAAGGGTTAGTAAGATGAAGGAAGTCACTAAACTGAGGATAAAAATAAGTCTGAAAAATAGTTTCTATTCTGGAAGCCAAACATTTGAATGTTGATACCCTACTATATGCACTTACACACGTCTTGAAACTCGGGATAGTAGAGGATACCTTGAAATGCTCTTGTCTAAAAGCCAAAGTATGAAGGAAATAAAAAATGAATGAAGAAAATATAAAAATGGTGAAAAGAAAGATAAACACTGGTTTTGTTATCGCCAAGGCAGCAATAAAAAAATATAGCGAGGGTGCTTCATTACCTAGTGCCCTAAGGCCAACTGGTCTGGGAGTCACTGCTAAGCCTTGGGTGGTGCAAGACGAGGAAAATATTATCACCTAATCAGCAAGCACATGAGTAATCGGTCGGTTAGTATCTCAAGAAGTATTAACGGTCGCATGAAAATGTGTGAACAAATCTAAATATTCATCAAGTTAAAAAGTATTGAGGTAGATGGACAAGAGTATGATAGCTTGAATTGAATTCTCCGAGTGTAGGGATGTCCATTTCACACACGTAGGGGTATATGATCAATGTTTGGATGAAAGATAGGAATGAAGAATAAAGACGATGTTTTATTGAGGGATAATGTGATTTCTAACATTCTTTCATGACTATTAAGATAGGGCTCATAACAACTGAAAAGCTAGTGTAGTTGGAAACTCTTATTTTCAAAGTCTTTCTTTTATGGTTCTTATCTTTATATGTAAATTTCACCATCTCTCTTTTGTTATTGGATTTTGTGGGTGTAATCCGCTGAAAACCCTCAGGAGACAATACTCCTCCTACTAGGGACACCTAGAGGTTTAACGGCTTGTTGCACGTGCTCAGTGCAATCGTGTTTGCCTACGAAAGTGTGCTTAGTTTTCTCCTTCTCTTGAATAAACTAGTTTGCTCGGGACGATCAAAGATAAGTTTGGGGGTATTTGTTCAGTTGATAAAACTGCACATTTGTTATTACATTTTTTCCTACTATTTTCATATTAAAAAAGGTCTTTATTATAATATATCATACATATGAGGGTTTATATGTAAAAATAATATTTTCCATGTGTTGATATATTATAATTAGCATTTGGTAGGAAAATAAATATAATATTATTGACCTAATCCTAGTAGAACTAAGTCTACTAAATAAGTTGTTGTGCAGAATTTTTCCAAGACTAAAATCAAGGAAATCAAGTTGTTGAAGAAAACTTGCCTAATTAAGAAAGCAAAACTTGGAAACCAAGTCTGGCAGCAACCACGAGAAGATTTTCATGTTACAAAGGTTCCAAGGATTGCCAAATATCACAACGAGCCAACCCCAGAAATTTGATGAAAGGATCTCAACCCTTGGCCGCGGATCCGCGGCCATACCCCCCTTGGGCCGCGGATCCGCCGCAGGAAAGACGGTTTAGAAGTTGAGATTTTTCAGGGTGAATCTTTACTACTTGCTTCCAAATTTAGAAGCTAACTTTCTGGCTTTGGGACTATAAATAAAGACCGAGAGCCTCTAGGAAAAATCATCAAGCCGACAAGATCACGAAATCCAAGACGGCTCACGCATCCAGGCTGATCATCAACTGTTCGTCTACCTCCTTAGAAGAGATCGAGAAGCAACTAGAAATTGTAATCATTTTCTAAGGATTCAAGTGTAATGAATATTGTTGATTAATAAAGGTAGCTTTCTTTTTCTTATTCTATTTCTTCGTAGTTTAATTATGCAATTTCTTTCCATCTCTTTTTCTCCCAACATGCGTGAGTAATTCTTCGCTTGTTAGGGTTCGCAGGATTAGGGTAGGCTAATGGATGATGAACATCCCTAAACCCTTTTTAAGTCCTATAAGTTTATGAACTTTATCAAAAGAATCATTAAAATCCTAATCGGGCGCGCTAACAATTCTTTGTTAGTTCCGACCGCGATTAGAGATTAGTTTAATGATTGTTTTGGTAAAGGCTAGATATGAACGGAGTTCCGTATCGAGATAAGGGTTAAGAGTGGGATTCCTTTTCCCTCCAGAAACCCTAATCTACACGCATCACCGTCGTTCTAGTTTTAAATCTATTAAAGGATAAAAAGGGTGACTTTTAATTAATCGTCTATAACTACTAAATCCTAACGAACCCTACAAGCCCTCTTATTATATTAACTACATCCCTAAAATAATCTAGATCTATATATTTTGCATTCTTGCTTAACGTAGATCTAGAAACCTTTCCACAAAATTCTTTATTCCTCCTCTCTTTTTCAACACATCTAAAGTAAGAGTAAAAGATTCAACGTTTCCCTGAGGACGACCCGTACTCACCTCGGTCTAGCTACACGCGACACCGTTCTGATTGCGTTTATTCTACAAACACAATTTTTCGAACCAATCAGCCGTCAAGCCTTCTCCGATGGAATCGAAGCGACGCGCCCCTAGCGCTTCGCCTCCCCCCGCATTCAATGCACTGGCTACGCGCGTCGTTGCCCCGACCGTTCCCATTCCCCGCACCTACAACTGGACGGTCGGGCTACGCCTCGTCAAGATTCAACCCAGCAGCTACCCTGCTCGGTCACCCCTGGTGGGTAGCTCCCCTACCGCAACGCTAGGGGCCGGAAAGCCCTCCCAGAGGTAGTCGAGCCCGAGGACCCCTCGCTCGGCTATCCCCAGCGAGAAGCTTCCCCGCCACAACGCCGGGGATCAAAAAACCCTCCCAGAGGCAGTCGAGCCCGAAGATCCCTCGCTCGGCTATCCTTTAGGACAAAAGCCCTCGCCAAGAGGCACCGGGCAGTAACCCTGCCCGGCCAAGGGTCCTTGGTAGGCTTCTACAGCCCCTCCCGCGCTAAGGACCAAAGTCCTTCCAGAAGCAGTCGAGTCCTTGCTCAGCTATCCCCGGCTGGTAGCTTCCTACCACAACCGACAGGGATCAAAGTCCTCGCCAAGAGGCACTGGGCAGCAACCCTGCTCGGTCCCCGTCCTGGAGGATCAAAGCCCTCGCAAGAGGCAACCGAGCAGCTACCATGCTCGGTCAACTCCGGCCGGTAGCTCCCTACCTACGACGCCAAGGATCGGAGGCCCTCACAAGAGACACCAGAACGGCTGCCCCGCTCGTTCATCCCAGGCTGGTAGTTGCCTGCCCACGACGCTAGAGGTCAAAGCCCTCGCCGAGAGGCGACTGTTCAGACCATAATATTACATTTTCCATTCCCCAATTCTTATCCTTTTTATAAATAAACAGGTACTCTTGACGCACGTTTGTTGCATATTACAGGATACAGGTTTCTGGAGCAAATACAGTGAAAAAGACACAAAACAACAGAAAATGGACTTTTTGACCAACAATTAGACGGATCCTAGTCAAAGCCTAGTCGAAGAACATTGCAAGGTCCAAAAATGTCAAGTGAACGGTCAAAAGATCCTTACAAGTCTTCACTGGAGATCTGGAGAAGATACAGAAGTCCAAACAGAGAAAGAAGTGTAAAAAGAGAAAGCCCAAGAAGCCAAGGAAAAAGCCCATAAATCACAAAGCCTAACTCCATAGTTTGGCCGCGGAACCGCGGCCAAACCAAGCATGGCGCCGCGGTTCCGCGGCCATCTAGTGCGCCTGTCGGTGGATTTTTAGTGCGTCGGTGCAGATGTTGGGATTTTACGTGGGCAAATCTGTAATTTTGCATGTGCGAGAGTCTGTAACCCTAGGTTTCCTATTTTCCTATAAATTGTAATTTTAGATCTGTAAAACCCTATGCCTCTTTTCAATCAATAAAATTCAGAATTTCTGAGAGAAAAATTCAGATCTGTTCTTCTTGTTTGGAGGGAGCCGTCAACTTAGGAAGGTATGTTATTTCTGTTTCTTTTAATTAAAATGTTTTCTCATCCCCTAATGAGCGAGTAATCTCCTCGCTTGTTAGGGTTAGCCTTAGGGAAAGGGTTGAGAGATGAGATCTCTCGCCCCTTTCAATGCCACCTTCACCTAATGAATTAGAACTTCACGCATACGAGCACAACCGCTCCTTGCGGCATCCTACCCTTCGAGGTAACGATGAACCGTAGTATAAAGGGCCGGTTGCGCACGTTTTCCGTGAGGGTTAGGATAATTATCAACAAAAGAAGGATACAAATCTAGAGGAAGAAACATCTTCCCAAAAGATTTGGATCCACTTTATTAATAATTACCTTAACATCTAACAGATCTAAAAAAGGAAGGTATTGAAAGCGGTGAGGAAAAACATTAATCTCCAAAACTTCCCCTAAGCCTAACCCTAGCAAGACTTTTAATTAGATTAATTAGATCCAGTTTTCATAGATTTTTATAAACCAACCAAAACGACAAATTGAATCAATTCGTTAAAACACATAAAAGGAATTTACCCGTCTCTGTGGATCGACCCGTACTCACCGGCTAGCTGCTAAGCGACGCCGTTTCTGATTGCGGTAAACTATATTTTTGATTGTAAAATCTCTATAATCAAATGGCGACGTTGCCGGGGACGGCGTAATTTTTCTTTTTGTGAATTTTCGGGTTGATATAAATTTTAAAAATTATAAAAATCTTAAAATATAAAAAAATTACAAAAATTATCAACTTTGATCTGTTTGAAGGGTTTGCTATTTGAATCTTGCAGGAACAGCAAAAACTTTTGGATCTGGAATTTTACAGAGGGAAAAACAGAAAAGTACACATAAGAACAGAGAGGAACTGAAGGTACAGAACAGCAGGAAATTTTTCAGAGCCTAATCCCACTTCCCCGCCGCGCTTCCTCCGCACAACTAGGCCTCCCGCCGTGGATCCGCGCTCCACCTGCCACGTCATCATCTCAAAATTAATCGGTTTGCTCTCTTTTCTTCCCCTCTGCAACCTCCATATCTCCACTGTAAAAATTTTCTGCAGGTTTCTTTGCGCTAAAAAATCTTCTACCCCCTTCTAAATAACAGATTTGCTGCAGGTTTCTTTGCGCCGCGCTAAAAAAAAAATTTGATTGCAAGTGAAATTTTATTTGTTTTGCATAATTTAACCGGACTCTAAGGGGCTAATTGACCAAACTCAGATTGGGTGGGGATTTCATCACCCTTCCCAGGACCCCAGAAAACACCTAAAGCATTCTGCATCGACCACAATTAATTAAAAAAGATTAGACTCAGACCTAAGGACATCGAGCTCAATAGGAAAAGGACTAGTTTAGGCATCGGCCGTTTATCCTAACCGACTTTGCGGTGTCTAGGCTAGTGGTTATTAATTAGGCCCACTGTAGTGGTGGTTCCTTCCCACTTACCTGGCCGTATTTGTCCGTGAAGAGACGGTTTGAGGTCCTATTTCTAGCCCTAGTTAGGAGCTGTCTAGCAGACCTAGGCAACCCTAGATCTAGGTCTGATTGTGCATGTGTGGTTGATACATTTGTGTCACGAGTCCCATTTTCTAAACCGTCTTGCAAAACTCTCTAATAAAAAAAAATATATAAAGAAAAATCTTTTCAAAACTTGCAACTTGCTGCTAAGAAAACTTGCACCTCACTTCCACCATTTCTCCTTCATTGACGTTATCTTACCCCCACATTCTGTTTTTCTATTTTTTTCTGACTGCACTACTCCTTTAGTGTATGTCATCTTGGACTAGGGATACTAACGCCCGATTAGTCCGTGTTTCGTTGGTACCGACCGACGAACCCTTCGACGAACCCTTCGTCGACATTCCGTCCATTTCCTTACCTCCACCTTCAAATTCTTTCACCGAAGGTATGTCGGGACACGACCCCAACTATACCTTACCGACGGGAATGATTCCACCTCCGCCAGGTGCGAATAACCCGAATCTTCCGTCTGTTGTAGCTCCCGCACGAGTTGCGCTCCAGGATCTCTTCTACCCCGTCCGCACTTCTTTACCTACATGTCTTTCACCCCCACCGGCGAATGGGGATAATTTTGAAATAAAACCACACTTCATCAATATGCTGCCTAAGTTTCATGGTTTGGAATCCGAAGATGCATATATTTTCATTAACAAATTCCAAAACGTTTGCGCCATGATGAAGACAACCCAATTAAGTGATGACGCAATAAGGCTAAGGGTCATTCCTTTTACCTTATGTGACCTAGCCGAGAAGTGGCTATACAGCACCGCATCACATTCCATTAGAAATTGGGACGAGTTTGTAAGAGCTTTTCTAAAAAAATTCTATCTTCATCATAAAACTGCTAGAATCAGAAACGAGATTATACAATTTTCACAGCTTCCGTCCGAACCATTCTGGAAGTGCTTCGAGAGATTTAAAGACCTACTTGTTCAATGCCCTCATCATGGGATAGAAAATTGGCAACTTTGCCAAACATTATACGAGGGATTGAACGCAGCAACGAAGCAGTTGCTAGAAACAATATGTCAAGGCCATTTTCTCTCCAAGTCTAGCGACGAAGCTTGGCAGTTTCTTGAGGACCTAAGTGAGCAAACAATTCAGTGGGAGAGTACAAAGACCACATCATCTTCTTCAGTTGGTCAATCTAGGGAAGGCATACATCAAATAGATATGTCGATTGCTATGAAGGCCGAGATGGCCTCACTTATGAAAAAGCTAACTCTACCCACACGAACTGTTTGTGCTTGTTGTTCGAACCCATCGCATTTAACCGAAGAGTGTCCTTATAATGCACCTATTCAAGAGCAGGATCAAGTCAATGCTGCATTCCAGCAAAGACAAAGAAATGATCCGTACTCTTCGACATACAATCAGGGGTGGAGGAGTCACCCAAATTTCGCTTGGAACCAAAATCAACAAGTCCAAGGAAATAACAATTTTCAAAGACCTCCTCCTCCACAACAACAACAAGCACCTTTACAAACTCAAAACCAGCAACCTTTCCAACAACAACCTTATACAAATCAAACGAACAATTTGGTTCAACCAAATGATGATAAGGTTATCTCGCTCGAAAAAAGTCTAGATGCATTTCTTAAGCAAACTACAGAATCCGCAGCAAGATTTGAAAGTTATGTTCAATCTTTAATGAATAACAATGCCTCACACGATCAAAGTATCAAATCTATTGAGGCACAAATTGCACAATTAACTGCTGCGTTGAGCGAGAGAGAAAAGGGAAAGCTTCCATCTCAACCATTGCCTGATCCCGGTCACGCACAAAACACATATCACAATGTAAATGCGGTGACCACGTTGAGATCCGGAAGAGAGTTGCAAAATAATGTGGGAACTAGTGATGACATCCCCGCCGGTGGTTCTTCTTCCCCTTCTTCATTTTCTTCACTTCCTTCTTCACCTTTTTCTTTAGAGCCTATTCTCCACCGTTCGCACGGCTCTACTTCTTCTGACTCGAACGGACCCATTTCTCACAACACGAACACATCCACACTGGGATCCGTTCCTACTCCACAGACTTTTGACTCAACAAATTTTCAGAATGCTCCATTCCCAAACAGGTTGAGTCCTAATAAACCAAATACACAAGTGGAGAAGATTGTGGAGATATTTAAGCAGGTTAGCATAAATATACCTCTCTTGGATGCTATCCAACAAGTTCCTTCATACGCGAAAATCTTAAAGGGCTTATGCACCTCGAAGAGAAAGGCATCTCAAGTACCCAAGAAAGTGCTAGTGGCTAGTGCAGTGAGCAATGCTATTAACCACCATCAAACCTTACCCCAAAAACGAAAGGACCCCGGCTGTCCTACGATTTCAATCACGATTGGGGATAAGAAAATTAATCGAGCACTTTTAGATCTTGGGTCTAGTGTTAACCTGATTCCTTACTCCGTGTACGAACAATTAGGGGTTGGAGAGTTGAAACCGACTCGTTGCACTCTCCAAATGGCTGATCGATCAATCACCTATCCAAGGGGTCAACTAGAGGATGTGTTGATCAAAGTCGGGGAATTCATATTCCCCGTTGATTTTATCGTTATGGATACACAACCTGTTGCTAACCCAAGAAACCAAATTCCGGTGATTCTTGGTCGACCATTTTTGGCCACTTCCAATACCGTAATAAATTGTCGCAATGGCTCCATGACTCTATCCTTCGGAAAGAGGTCTAGTGAGTTCAATATTTATAAGATGGGAAGTCTGCCCCCCGTGCCTAAAACTAGTACACGAGAAGTTTGCTCTATTCACGAAATCACGCAGGAGGACTGCGAGCTTGAAAGATTTCTATTTGATGAAAACAGCTTTGACGCCACTAGTGCGTCCCTCCTTGAGCCTACTACCGTTGACACAACCGATGTTGATTATGAATGTTTCACTTTTTTGGATGATGACGACTCACAGCCCGAATATGAGTCGTTTGAATTTTTGGATGAGTCAGTCGAGCCATCCGAATCGGTTGTTTGCAGTGATTTCGAACCTGTGTTAGAGTCCTTTGAGTTCGAGGTAGATTCCGCAATGATTCTTTCGCCTCAGAAATTCGAACTCACGCCCTTGCCGTCTTACCTTAGATATACCTACATAGGTGAGAATGAGACTTTTCCCATTATCATATCAGCTTCTCTAACCTTCGAGCAAGAGAATGCTATTTTAAAAGTCTTACAAGATAGGCGGCAAGTTTTCAGTTGTACTATGGCGGACATCGAGGAGATCAGTTCCCTCATAATTGAATATCATACACAATTGATGGATGATGCCATGTCAATAGAGGACCCACAGGAACATCTTGGGGGTATTGTGGTGAGCCAACTTCCTCCCTTAGAAGTTGAAATACCCCCATTTCTTTTAATAAGGTACGAGAATGCCAACACTCCACTGATTGCTGATCATTTATATTCTCGTTTCGATGCATCACCATCACCTGTATATTTACCTCCACACCTCCCATACCACTACTTCTATCTTCCCCAATTCTTTGCGGACCACCACAACTTATTTTTCCACCAACCAATATTCTTTACTGATAAATTTTTCAACTGGTTGGTGTTGACTTTTGGCCGATGCAAAGTTTGGCAGTAATGTCTAACATAGTTTAAATGAAGTTTGGGGGAGGGTCTTTTTTGTTTTTCTTAACAATAAAATATAAAAATTATAAATAAATAAACAGGGAAGTGCCGGTATTTGACCCTCTTGGTTTAGCATGACAGTGAGGACACTGTCAAGTTCAAGTTTGGGGGTATGCTCGGTACGTCTTCTTCCTTCGCATTCATTTGTACATATTTTTTGCATTTGCATACCTATTTGAAAACCCATAAAAATTTGAAAAATTTCAAAAATTATAAAAAATTAATGTATTCAATTTTGGCTAATTGACTAGAGTTTGACAGATAGGTTAACTAGCTAGGAATAACTAAATCTTAGACTTAGTAAGTTAAAAACCCTAAAAATAACATTCCTTAAAGTTTAACGGTAGAAAGTATATGCCTTGTAGTTTATTTAGAAATAGGCAAATTTTGGGTTCACTTCTTGGGATAAGTCGAAACAAGGGAAGAGTATTGATGTTCTTATTAGAGTATAAGTTTGAAAAATAGTTCTTAGCTTAAGTCTAGATTCTGAAAACGTATACCCTACAAATTGCACAATCACGCACCTTGAAACTTGGAATAGTAGAAGAGACCTTGAAATGCTCTTGTCTAAAAGTCCTTAGTACAATAAAAAAAAATGAATAAAAGAATAAAAAAATGGACACTGGTTTTTGTGATCACTTAAGGCTGCAAAAATAGAAAAATATTTAGCGAGGGTGCTTCATCACCTAGTGCCTTAGACCAACTGGTTTGGGAGTCACTGCTAAAGCCTTGGGTGTTGCAAGACTAGGAATTACGCTTAAATGTGCGAACACATTTTGTAATCGGTCGTTGGTACCTCAAGAAGTATTAATGGTCGCATGAAGGATGTGTAAGCGAAATTCAATTAAAAATTCACTAATTAATAAGTGCTTTGGACAATGGACGAGAGTACGATTGCTTGATTTGAATTTCCAAGTATAGGGGTGATATTTACACACACGTGGGGATATGTGATTAGAGTTTAGAGGAGAGAAGGGAATGAAGAATAGAACTTATATCTTTAATAGAGTTGATAGAAATTCCTAAGTTGAGATGAAACCCTAGAAGGAAGACTTAAGAGATGCCGAAAGCTAAGTAGATCTGCAGGATATATATAATCTTAAGTTAAATGATAAGAAAGCGTGAAAAATATGGGTGGATAATTTACGAGTCAAAAGATAATAGAATTCCTTGTTAGAAAACCTAATTGGAGAACAAAAGTCAATGGGCCGAGTTGATAGGATTTTGTGGGTGTAATCCGCTGAAAACCCTCAGGAGACAACACTCCTCCTACTAGGGACACCTAGAGGTTTAACGGCTTGTTGCACGTGCTCAGTGCAATCGCGTTTCCCTGCGAAAGTGCGGTTAGGATTTTAATGAATAAAAATAAGTTTGCTCGAGGACGAGCAAAAGGTAAGTTTGGGGGTATTTGTTCAGACCATAATATTACATTTTCCATTCCCCAATTCTTATCCTTTTTATAAATAAACAGGTACTCTTGATGCACGTTTGTTGCATATTACAGGATACAGGTTTCTGGAGCAAATACAGTGAAAAAGACACAAAACAACAGAAAAGGGACTTTTTGACCAACAATTAGACGGATCCTAGTCAAAGCCTAGTCGAAGAACATTGCAAGGTCCAAAAATGTCAAGTGAACGGTCAAAAGATCCTTACAAGTCTTCACTAGAGATCTGGAGAAGATACAGAAGTCCAAACAGAGAAAGAAGTGTAAAAAGAGAAAGCCCAAGAAGCCAAGGAAAAAGCCCATAAATCACAAAGCCTAACTCCATAGTTTGGCCGCGGAACCGCGGCCAAACCAAGCATGGCGCCGCGGTTCCGCGGCCATCTAGTGCGCGTGTCGGTTGATTTTTAGTGCGTCGGTGTGTCGGTGCAGATGTTGGGATTTTACGTGGGCAAATCTGTAATTTTGCATGTGCGAGAGTCTGTAACCCTAGGTTTCCTATTTTCCTATAAATTGTAATTTTAGATCTGTAAAACCCTATGCCTCTTTTCAATCAATAAAATTCAGAATTTCTGAGAGAAAAATTCAGATCTGTTCTTCTTGTTTGGAGAGAGCCGTCAACTTAGGAAGGTATGTTATTTCTGTTTCTTTTAATTAAAATGTTTTCTCACCCCCTAATGAGCGAGTAATCTCCTCGCTTGTTAGGGTTAGCCTTAGGGAAAGGGTTGAGAGATGAGATCTCTCGCCCCTTTCAATGCCACCTTCACCTAATGAATTAGAACTTCACGCATACGAGCACAACCGCTCCCTGCGGCATCCTACCCTTCGAGGTAACGATGAACCGTAGTATAAAGGGCCGGTTGCGCACGTTTTCCGTGAGGGTTAGGATAATTATCAACAAAGGAAGGATACAAATCTTGAGGAAGAAACATCTTCCCAAAAGATTTGGATCCACTTTATTAATAATTATCTTAACATCTAACAAATCTAAAAAAGGAAGGTATTGAAAGCGGTGAGGAAAAACATTAATCTCCAAAACTTCCCCTAAGCCTAACCCTAACAAGACTTTTAATTAGATTAATTAGATCCAGTTTTCATAGATTTTTATAAACCAACCAAAACGACAAATTGAATCAATTCGTTAAAACACATAAAAGGAATTTACCCGTCTCTGTGGATCGACCCGTACTCACCGGCTAGCTGCTAAGCGACGCCGTTTCTGATTGCGGTAAACTATATTTTTGATCGTAAAATCTTTATAATCGCCGAGAGGCAACCGCGCAGCTTTGCTGCACGGTCATCCTTAGTGGGCTTCTTACAGCCCCTCAAAGGCAATCGAGTCCTTGCTCGGCTATCCCCGGCAGGTAGCTTCCCTACTGCGACGCCAGGGATCCGAAGCCCTCGCCAAGAGGCAGCCGCGCAGCTTCACTGCCCGGACATTCTTAGTGGGCTTATTACAGCCCCTCAAAGGAAATCGAGTCCTTGCTCGGCTACCCCCGGCAGGTAGCTCCCCTACTACAACGCCAGGGACCAGAAAGCCCTTGCAAGAGGAGACTGAGCAGCTACCCTGCCCAGTCACCCCCGGATGGTGGTCAATGCTCGGAATCAGAGATGCTCGCCGGCCCGCGGAGGATCCAAACCCCGGTGAGGGGCGTCAGGTCTATCCACGTCTAAACGATCTCCCCTCGACTCCGGGGCCCAGGGGGATACCTCCTCGGCAGCACTTGGCACGCTCATCGGCCAGTGATTGAAGTCAACTCGATGGACGATCACCAGACAGATGGACAACTTGACACAAAAGCACAACGGTACAAGCAAAGATATCTTACAAGCATCCTTCACAAACAGATGGTAGAGCGCAATTCTATGGGGCCGAAGAAAAACTTTATTACTACCAAAGGCAAAAGTTTTTACAAAGGGTATTTTTTGGGCTCCCCAGCCTTACAAAATTCAAGAAAACAAAATAAAAAGAGGAGAACGGGGGCTCTACACCTCGGGGCCAGGTACGACCTCGAGGTCCTCGACCTCCATCACGTGGCGCGCTGGGTCCTCGGCCTCCTCCTCGCCAGGAACCTCTTCCCCTTGCTCGTCGGTGCCTACGAGGGGGAACTCGGCCCGGAGATCTGCGTCGGCGAACTCCGGCATCCGGGACTTAACGGCATCGAGGGCGTCGTGCCAAATGCGGGTCGTAGCCACGGCCAAGTCGTCATAGAAGTATTTTGACTTCTTATAGCTCTCCACCTCCCTCGATTCAGCCGACTTGGCCGCCCCAGCCGCCGCCCCCAGCTCCTTTCGGAGGGTCTTCACCGTCCTCTTCAGGTTGCCGGCGAGCACCTGAGCATCCTCGAGCTTGCCTTCGGCGATCACGGCGGCCTCGCGGTTCCGGGCGACCTCCCGTTTCCCGGCCTCCACCTCGCCTTCCAAGGCGGCGACCCTCTCCGACATCGCCTCTAGCTCCTGCCTGGAGCTCTCTTGCAGTGAGGCGAGCTGACCCGCAGCCTCCAACGCCGGGGCTACCACCTCGGATTTCATGCGTAGGGCGAGGGCCACGTGCTGGAGAACGTGGGAGACACAAAAAATCAGAAAGATGAAGGGGGCACTGAATATCACAATGAACCAAGAAACTTACCTGCACGGACTTCTGGCCGATGGACGCTAGCTGAGCCCCGAAGGTCCCCCTTGGGACTCTGCCCCCTGCCAAGGTCTCTATCTCATGCAGGAGGCTGTCCGCCACGGACAGCCCCGATGGCACCGCAAATCGAAGACCCCCTTCCTCCACCACGGTCGGCGAGGATCGGCCCCGGGAAGGTCTCCGAGAGCTCCTCTTGAATGGCTCCGAAGGAGAGCCGATCTCCTCTTCTGAGGCCGGGTCCTCCTGAATCAAGGCCCGCTTCCGGCCCGATGCTCTGCTGGGACACGGGGCGCTGCCACTGGAGCGGTAGGGGCTGGGGCGGGCCCCGTACGGGAGGAACTGGCGCCCCCAGCCCTCGTAAGCTGCCTCGGCTGGCGCATGGAGGCTCTGAGTGTGACGAAGTCCATGGATCCTATACGAAACAAATACCCAGCAAATCAGCGACACGAGTAAAACATAAACCCAAAAAGCAAGCCTAACTTACCGACAAACTCGACGGGGCTAAGCCCGGCCCAGCTCAAGATCCTCTCGAACAGCAGCACGTCAGGTCGAGGGATAGGCTCCCACGACGCCACTCTCACCGCGGCGGGGTCATCGGACTGGTTCCTCGGCAGACACTTCTCCCTCGACCACTTGGTAGGCACGGGCCAGTCCTCGCCCTCGGGAGGGGAAACGAAGAAAAATTTCTTTTTCCGGTCATGAATGGAGGAGGGCAAGGCCACGACCCCGGTCCCGGCAGCGCCCCCTGGCCGCTTCCTGAAAGTGAAATAAACCCATCTCGGGTCGCCCGCTTGACCACCAGGGTGACTCTTGAAGAAGAGGGAGGAATCGAGAAGGGAAAGGCCGAAGGGAACCGCTTGCAACTTCAGGCGGATCAAGAACCCAAGGAGGATCCTCCACGAGTTCGGCACTAACTGGCCGGGGGCCAAACCGAAGAAATTCAGCGCGGCGACGACCTCAGGAAAGAAGGGCAGACGCATTCCGCCTCAAAAACCTTCCAAATACAGGGCAATCTCCCTGCCCCGTACCTGATCTGCCCTTTCTCCCTCCTTGGCCAGTCGAAGCGTGTAGCGCTAGGGGATGTGTAAGCGAGCCCGAGCATTGGCGAGCTCGTCCTCATGCCTCATCCAGCACGAGGTGCTGGGGGCCACATCCGCCGCCTCCTCCCTTGAGGCGGCCCCCGCCTCATGATCCCGGAGAGAGGATCCAACCCCTGGTCCCCGAGGAGACTCAGACACAGCTAAAGGAACCCTAACACCTACTCCTACAACGTCTGCTGATTCTACAGAGGAAGACATCTAACCTTGGAAAAGAAAATCTTCGAGGGCTGAAAACGAGAGAAGGGAGACGAGCGCCGAGCAGCCAAGACTTGAGAGGAGGAAATATGAAGGAGTAAGGGCCCTAAAGCGGACCCACCCATGTTTATTCTGCATACGGCCTCATCCAACGACGCCCGTCATCTTCCGCCGAAACGGCTCCTCGCGCCCAGCGGCTCCGATCGCTCCACGTGTCAGTCCAGCGCTGGACCGCGTCCCATCAGACGCCGCAGACCTGCATACGTCGCATCAGCCAATCGACGCTCGACACGTGGACCGTCGCTTCAGTTGCAGAAAGCACGAACCGGCGCACCTTCTTTAAATGCAGAGATCTCTCCCTGATTCGCTAGCGGAAAAGACAACCGACGGCCTGAGGACTTGTCCCAACAAAACCCTAGAAAGGATCTCGCCTCGGGAGGCCCGACAGTCCACTCCTGACCCGACCCGGTGGCTGGTCGGGACAAGAGTGGGGGGCTAATGATGATGCTCAATATTGGCGATCTCCAAGATCAGGACACGTGGCAGGTGACATGTCCTAGAACTCGGAAGAAAGGGCCGACCCGGCCACCCTGTACCCGACCTGCAAACACGAGCTGGCCCTCCTCAGGGCCCCCTGCAAATTGGCTTCCTCGGCCCCATAGCTCGCGCCAAGCTGCCGCAAGGCCTGGACTCCTCGGCCTCCTCGCTCGTCCCGAGCTCCAGGCCGAGGTCGTCTTCCTCGGCCCTCCGACCAACTCCACCACTCACGGGCGTAACCGCCGCTCCGCGAATCTTGCCATGCGCAGATTCTACGCCAGCAACATCCCACGTTCCACGCCATCACGATCCCCATTAATGGGCGATCCGTTCTCTACGCGGGCGTGACGTCGGGAGCGTAACTGCCGGCGAGATTCTCGCGCCTGCTACTGCGTGTCACCACCAATATATAAACCCCCATCACAGAGGGGTCAAGTAAGCCCTTTTTTACTCTTTTAAGCCGTTACTCTGCTCGGATCTCATCACTAACTTGATCTTCGAAGGGTCCTTGGTGGTACCAAACCATCCCGGGACTTCTTTGCAGGTACTCGGCACCAAACTCCTCACCCCACTTCTTCCTCCAAAACCCATTGAGACCCACACGCAACAGGAGATAATCAACAAAGTCCACCGGGAGATCAACGGAAGACAACATCTGACGGAGACCCGAAAAGGACCTCCATCAGAAACATTATCAAGCATTATTATTACATACAAAAACTAAAATATTTTTTTAGAAAATGTCCATCTAAAAAAGATAACACACTTTTATTTATCCAACATGTATAAACAGCAATATGAAGTCCAAAAAAAAAAACCTTCAAATATAGCAAACTTCAATTTCTTTGTGAATAAGGTGGAATAGATCTTTGAAATAATTTCCCAAGAAAAATATGGAATTAAGTTTGGAAGTTTCTTGTGAATAAATATTTTAGAAGAAGAAAAACAACCTATAACATAATTTCACTTCAAATATAGCAAACTTCAATTAATTTCTATGTGCATACGTAATTGCTCTCTGCGGTCATTACTACAAAAGAACATGGTAATCGATAATCAAATCTTTGTCCAACCGAAATCTTTACTCCTCTGGTATGATTGTAAAGTTTATATTTAATTTATAATATCAAGAGCTCCCGTGCAATGCGCGAGTACAAAGTACAAACTCAAGAAAATCAATAATCAAATCTTTGTCCAACCGAAATCTTTACTCCTCTGCTATGATTGTAAAGTTTAGATTTAATTTATAATATCAAGAGCTCCCGTGCAATGCGCGAGTACGAAGTCCAAACTTAAGAAAATTGATAATCAAATCTTTGTTCAACCGAAATCTTTACTCCACTGGTATGATTGTAAAGTTTAGATTTAATTTACAATATCAAGAGCTCCCGTGCAATGCACGAGTACGAAGTCCAAACTCAAGAAAAATCATATTAATTTAAATTTTTATTGTTATATGACTTGTACGTTGTAATATCTTTTATTTATGAACCTCACAAGTAAAATGTATGAAGGATTAACTTGTAATTTTTTTTGGCATATTTCTTTATCTTTTCAATATTTTCCTTTATATGAAAATCGCGAAATTTTAAAAATTGGCAAAATTTCCCTTTTTCTTTTTAAAAATATTTTGCTTGTTCTAGAATACGAGAATCACGAAATGTATAAAAATCAAAATTTTAATGTTTTGCACGCTATAACACACGAAAATTGCAAAATTTTACAAGCCTCAAAATTTAAGTTTTCTTCGGTTTTCCAGTATAATTATGAAATTTTAATAAATAAAATATCTTTTAGTTTTTCAATATTTTTCATGATATAAAACACAAATATTGCAAAAAAAATTAAAATCTTAAAATTTTATGTTATCTTAAATTTTTTAATATTATATATGCTAAGAAAAATATGAAATTTTCAAAATTCTCAAATTCTATTTTCTTTAGTTTTTTAATATCTGGCATGCGATATAATACATTACAATTGCGAAATTTACAAAAATCCTAAATTTATTTGTTTTTCTTTAAATTTCTAATATTTTGCATAAGTTGAAATCTCAATTTTTTTGGTTTTTCAATATTTCGTTTAGTATTCAAAAATCGTGAAATTTTTAAAAATCAACTTTCTTCGGATTTTCAACATTTTGCATGCTTGAGAAAATAAAAATCATGAAATTTCTAGAAACCTCAAGATTTTCTATGCTCTTTGATTTTCAATATTTTGCTTGATATATCATACAAAAATCACAATATCTTGAAAAATCCCAAAATTTTCTGTTCTCTTCGAATTCTCAATATTTTGTACGCTAACACACGAAAATTGTGAATTTCTTAAAATTTTAATTTTTTTTGTTTTCTTTACATTTTCAGTATTTTGGCATGCTGTTCATATGAAAACCATGAAATCTTCAAAAATATTAACAAGTTATGTTTTATTTGGTTTTTTAATATTCTGCTTAGCATATAAAAATCACAAAATTTTCAAAAATCTAAATATTTTTGGTTTTATTCTGTTTTTTTTTATATTTTGCTTACTGTTGTCTATGAAATTACAATATTTTCAAACTTCTCAAAATTTTATGCTTTATTCAGTTTTTCATTATTTGGTTTACCATAACAAACAAACATTGTAAATTTTCAGAAATCTCAAAAAGTATCCGTTTTCTTCATTTTTTCAATATTTTGCATGATGGAACATGAATATTTTGAAAAATCTCAAAAAAAAAAAATCGTTTTCTTCATTTTTTTCATCATTTTGTTAGCACACGGAAATCATGAAATTTTATAAATCTCCAATCTTCTTTCCTTGGTTTTCTAATATTCTATTTGCTCATATTTTTGGAGAAGTTTCAGGTATCAAGTTTACAAAAGGAAAGATCATCGATTACTATTAAGAACCTAACGAAGCAAAATCATCTGGTTCGAGTGATTGAGACTCCGGATGATTTGGATCCCTTGGAAACACACGAAAATTTTGCCATTCTAAAAAATCCCAATTTTTTTAGTTTTTCTTCAAATTTTCGATATTTTGCTCGTGAAAATCTTGAAATTTTCAGAAACCTTAAAATTTATGTTTATCTTTAATTTTTCAACATTCTGCTTGTTATAGAATACGAAAATCGCCAAATCTGTAAAAATCTAAATAATTTTACGTTTTCTTCGGTTATGAATATTTTTAATTGCAAGATTTGTGTTTATAATTTAAAATTTATGTTTATAACATACAAAAGTCCTAAAATTTTCATAAATATTTTTCTTTTTTCTCTATTTTTCTATATCTTGCGTGCTATAACACTAAAAAATCGCAAATTTTTAAATTCTTCTATTTTGTTCCGTTTTTTCAATACATGCATGTTATTATAGTGCACAAAAATCGCAAAATATTTTATTTATTTCAAATTATTTAATATTTACATGCTATAGCAAATGAAAATAACTAATTTTATCAAAATGTCAAAATTTCATTTTTTCTTTGGATTTCTATATTTTTTTGCACTACCAAACAAAACTCACTAAATTTTTAACTTTAAATATTTTCGATAATTTGCATGATAGCATCGAAATAGTGAAATTTGTCGATATTTTGACAGTAAAATCTAAATAATGAGATAGAATAGAAAGAGATTTTAAGGAAAGGGACCGATCGGAATTTTTTCACCATATAAGCCCAATTGTATGTGATAAAATATTGATAAATATTTAGTACGAGTCAATAAAAAAAATTTCATGACCCAAATATAATAAGGGAAGTAAACGGAGGCTTGATAACAATGTTGCCATTAAAGTCCAAATTAGATAAAGGATATATACTCATATACAGCTTTATATGTAACTAGTATTTTACACGTGCATCACGTGAAAGACATTTTGCATAGGGGGTTTATAGTAGCGGGATAAAATTTTGTTTACTTCATGTAGTTATAACAAATCAAATGTACAATTAGTTATTGACCATAGTTAGTTTCGGTTATTGAATTGGAAACGACTTTTCTTAGTTTTCAATTTGATTCCTCTTGAAAACTAAGGTCTCCAACTCAACAATCAATTTGGAAAATTAGTTACCCCATGCCTTTTGCATGATAATAGTAGAAATAGTATTTATATAAATAAATAGAATCAATGCTAAATTAGGATGCTAGGTTGACGAGAATGATGTTCGAACAATAGAATGAAAAACTTAATTTATGGATCATCTAATGAAGAATATCAACAAAAATGCAAATAACAATAAAAGGCAAACCATAATACATGAAAACATAAACAATGAGTAAAGCCTAAAGAGGGTCGTCTGGACATGTAACGTGATTCCACGGTATATATAATCCATGACGAGATTTAGAGAGAATGCATAATAACAATAATGATAGAGTATAAGAGATCTTAACCGTATGTCTATCCCAGATCCTATCTCGTAACCGTTTGTCTTCTCTAACCATTTGTTTTTTCCAGTTTGAAATTTATAGCGAAAAACTATTAAAATAATATAATTAATGAATAATTTGATGGGATTTAAATGATTTGCACATTCACAAGATGTAGTTGCAACTATGCTCGTTTTGAGCGTAGTTGCAACGACACTATTTTAACACCAAATGTTTTTACAACTACATCTTGAGTGGCAAAAGCAAAAGAACCAAAGACTTGTTTTTTCCACATCATGTGGTTGGAGCCGCATGGGTCTCCAACTACATGAAACCAAACAACCCCTTGGTGAACTTAGCTTAATGTCTCTATTCAAAATTTGTCTACATGATGATCTCAACCGAGATATTGTTTGTGCTTCTTCTCCCAGAACACCTTTGATGAACCCTCTTTATTTGCAGTATGCAATAAAATAACTGGTAATTAAAATACGATTCTTTATTCTTATCCAAACATAAAGATCATCATCATTATGTTACTTGGATTTATATATTCATCTTTAATCATTATCAACTTCTTAATTGTAGATGGTTTCTTTCTCCACATAACTCCATGAAGATTTCAACTTTCAATGTTTAGCATGTTTAGCGAGAAATTATCAAGAAGTTAGTAATCTTTGAAAGACCATTCTGACTAATGACCTACGGAGCCATACCTAGCTAACACTTATGGTGCATCACTGTAGGGTTCTTAGGCACAACCACAAAGTTTCACAAGGCATCAAATATACTATATTCAAAAATTTAGTGTGCTAAACAACCCTAACCAAGGATCTAACTAGAGTTTTAGGAGCTAAACTAGAAAGTAAATATCTTTACTTCTAAGTGATAATGGAATACAACATTTGTAGACCGGTCCTTCACTTCAATGGCTCCTTGTAGTGGTCCCTTCGCTGCGGTCATGGAACTCCCGGACTCTTGCATGGCTTCTCAAGATGAAATGAACGATCTTGCTTGAAGTCTTCGAGGCCGAAGATGATCTACGTCGAGGAGACACTAACTCAAACTACTACTTCACTGATGAGAGATTAGTGAAGCTAACACCCTATACTAAAATGCTAATCTAGTAGAGGAGGATGAAATAGGAAGTGGGTTTACTTAAGTTTTATTTTTCTCACAATATTTTCTCACTTTGGAAAAATCTAGCAAGCTTTTTTCTCAATGATGAAAAAGACGAAGTAAAGAGATGAGAATGAACTAATGAGGTGAGAGAATCAACCATGGGTGAGTTTGTATCATATAGCTAACTCATATAGAGACATAACCATAGCTAAATTATAATGGTTAGGTTAATAAATATCTTAAGTAAAACAAAATGAGTGGACTAAGTCAATGCATCCACAAGCTTCATGCATGTGACTAATTATCCACCAATTTGGATTTACTTTAAATATTTAAACCCCACATTATCATTAGAATGGTGTAAGTCTCATACACCAATGTAGTGTGTATCAACAACCATGACACAAAAGAAAACACAATTAATATATATCACATATATATTAAGTGTGCACATGTGAGAAAATAAATGCTTAAGTGAGCTAATATTAGTTAATGTAAACTAGTATATCAAATATACAATTATACACTAAATTATTAAATCAATACTTGATTTAATAATCCGGCTATATCACATATAACCGACTAATATAATATGTACCATCTTATCGAATCAACACTTGATTTGATAACTCGGCAATATCATATATAACTGACCGATATAAATATCGCGAGAATAGAATAGGATATCACATACTCGTATTATTCTCGGTCCCGCACATATAACATATGTGCTCCTACTTCGTTTGGCCTAAGCCAGTAAAACCTCTATGTAGGACTCTAAAGACTTGTCAATACGCCGGCAGTAGGTGATGATCATATCAAACACCAACAGGCCATTAGCGGTACTAGCTGGACGTAACGGCTACCCGGGTATTGAGCGATCAGAAAATCAACAAACAAGCCCACTCTAGCTCCTGTAAAGACCGTGAGTAACACTACCGTACAGTCCGGTCTCTTCGTCTAAGATGTCGCATATCAATTCTAGGGGTGGTAAACGTCAGACCCCAATAACTCGATAAGTCATGCCGATATGAGGCTCATAACGGGTCGAGAAACTACTGATAACACTTATCAGTAAATCTCTAAATCAGTCCTGGCCAGGGACTTCCCTGTTATGGCCAATCGAGCACAACACGACATCTACCCCCAATACTGGGAGAGACGAAATCCCTTCCTATCGCTCATTGCCTCCATGTGACTCGGGACTGTACCCAAAAACCACCGTTTTGCACGTCCTATTGAACGTGGTAAGGTGGAAATCAAAGCACAGTGGGAATCACACAAGACTCTATGACGATTTCGGGTCTACAGACTAACCTGTACCAGTGTCACCAGAGAACTGCTATCTGACGTCAGGTATAATACCATCTAGGAGTTCTCGGCGAGTCCGTCCAGTGTACCCATTCTCCATTGAGAACCCGCATACCATCTCTGATGTCAAACACCAATGGATTTGGGATCATCCATCGCCCATCACATGGGTCGAGAAGCGTATACGCTAGTCTACTCTGGTATATCGATACCATGTCTCAATACACCCGCGACTAGAAACATTAAAGGATGAACTTATGGACTACCCTGTCCCCATTAGTATGATCTGCATCATAATCCTGATAGTCAAGTACACATCCTAAGGGCCTTACCGACATGTAACCATAAGACAGTAAGAGAGACAAGTATACATGTTAAGATAAAGAGCAACCAGATAGCATACTATCATGTCGAGCAAGAAAGTCCTCTCTATATATGTCTAAGCATCCACTATAATATACATCATATGTACAATAATGGCCTCTAGGGCATACATACAACTAACAATCTCTCACTTGCACTAGGGCCAGCTGTTGTAGTATCGCATACCCAACATCCCGAAGAGTCTCTCGAACTGTATCTGAGGAATGGCTTTCGTGAGTGGATCCACTGTGTTGTTCTTCGTGTCAACTCTCCTGACCTCGATCTCCCGGCGATCAATCATCTCCCGGATCAGGTGATACCATCTCAGAATATGTCAGGATTGCTGATGGGACCTGGGTTCCTTGGCCAAAGCCACCGCTCCATTGTTATCACAATACAAAGGTATTGGATACTCAATGGATGGAACCACTCCAAGTTCAGTTATGAACTTCTTCATCCAGACAGCTTTTTTGGCAGTATCGTTGGCAGCGTTGTATTCAGCCTCCATCGTCGAGTCTGCCACGGTTTCCTGCTTGGAACTCTTCCAGCATACTGCCCCTCCATTGAGGGTAAAGACAAATCCCGAGTGCGACTTAGAGTCGTCTTTATCACTCTGGAAGCTCGAATCGGTAAAGGACTCCACTTGGAGTTCTCCGTTACCATACACCTAGAGCATCTCTTTAGTCCTTCTCAAGTACTTGAGAATGCTCTTCACAGCTGTCCAGTGACTCTCTCCTGGATCTGCTTGATACCTACTCACTACACTCAGTGAGTATGCTACATCGGGTCTGGTACATAGCATCGCGTACATGATAGAGCCTACTGCCGAAGCATAGGGTATCTCTTGCATGCGAGTTCTTTCCAAATCAGTCTTGGGAGACAACTTTTTGGAAAGAGTGAGTCCTGAGATCGTGGGTAAAGACCCATGCTTGGATTCTTCCATACTAAACCGCTTTAGTATGGTGTCAATATACCTGGATTGGGACAATCCCAGTATCCGTTTAGATCTATTTCTATAGATCTTAATCCCCAAGAAGTAGGAGGCATCACCTAGATCTTTCATTGAGAATCTATGTGATAAGAAGAGCTTGACCAATTGCAGCATAGGAATGTCATTTCTTATCAAGAGTATGTCATCCACGTACAATACGAGGAAGACAACATTACTCTCTGCCACCTTCTTGTATATACAAGGTTCATCTACGTTTTTGACGAAATCAAACTCTTTGATAACGACATCAAAACAGATGTTCCAACTCCGCGATACTTGCTTTAACCCGTAAATGAATTTAAGCAGCTTGCACACCTTTCCGCTGCTCCCACTGTCTACGAAGCCTTCTGGTTGAGTCATGTACACGCACTCTTCCAAATTACCATTCAGAAAGGCGGTCTTAACATCCATTTGCCAGATTTCGTAGTCATGGTATGCAGTAATGGCAAGCATGATCCGGATGGATTTAAGCATAGCCACTGGAGAAAAGGTTTCGTCATAATCCACACTTGGTCGTTGACGAAAACCTTTTGCAACAAGTCTAGCTTTGAAAGTCTCCACTTTCCCATATACACCAAGTTTTTTCTTGAAAATCCACTTGCTCCCAATGGGTTTTACCCCTTCAGGAGTATCTTTCAAAGTCCATACTTTGTTGGTGTACATGGATTCCATCTCGGATCGCATTGCATCCAGCCACTTCACAGAGTCTTCACTCGTGATGGCCTGCTCGAAGCTAGTTGGGTCATCATCCTCCATGATGCAATCCTCACTTCCACCATCAATGAGAAAACCGTAGTATCTCTCAGGTGGATGAGGAACCCTACTAGATCGGTGGAGAGGCCGAGGTTCGTTGGGAGCTATCGAATCCTCTGGTTCTACCAAATTATCTGTCGTAGTTTGTATTGCTGGAACTTCTTCCAGTTCTACCTCCTCGACACTAATTTCTTTTGCAAGAAATTCCTTTTCTAAAAAGGTGGCATGTTGGGCAACAAACACTTTTTGTTCCTCAGGGTGGTAGAAGATATGTCCATGCGAATGCTTGGGCTATGCTACAAACTTGCACAGAACAGACCTTGCCTCGAGCTTGTCTGGATTTTGCTTTTTAATATAGATCGGACAACCCCATATCTTAATAAAATTAAGATACGGTCTCTTCCCCTCCCATATCTCATATGGAGTGGTAGGCACGGATTTGGTTGGAACTCTATTCAATAGGTATATAGCTGTCTCAAGCGCATACCCCCAAAAGGAAATAGGTAACTCAGCGGTGCTCATCATAGAGCGCACCATATCTAATAGGGTGCGATTCCTCCGCTCCGATACGCCGTTGTGCTGTGGTGTATACAGAGGAGTAAGCTGAGAGAGAATCCCATTCTCTTTTAGAAAGTCCAGGTGCTCAAGTATTCACCTTCTCGATCAGATCGTAGGATTTTAATACTTTTACCCGTTTGGTTCTCGACTTCGGACTTATATTCTCTAAATTTCTCAAAAGTTTCAGACTTGTGTTTCATCAGGAACACATGTCCAAATCTAGAGAGATCGTCAGTGAATGTAATGAAGTACGAGCAACCATTCCTGGCATGAGTAGATATAGGACCACATACATCACTATGTATCAGTCCCAAGAGCTCACCAGCTCTTTCTCTGTGTCCTGTGTTTTGGTCATCTTGCCTTTGAGACATGACTGACAAGTGTCATAAGATAAAAATTCGAACGGATTCAAATATCCATCCTTATGCAACTTAGCTAGTCGTGTCGCATTGATATGACCTAGTCTACAATGTCACAAGAAGGATTCGTTCATCTCTGAACTCTTCCTCTTATGTGTGTTTGTTATGCTCAGAATTGTTGATTGATTTAGAACATAAATGCCATTGCACAACGTGCCTGATCCAACCAACTTTTGGTTCAGGAAAATATTCATAACATTATCCTGTAATACAAAATTATATCCCTCTTTACTTAATAAAGAAACTGATATAATGTTGCATATCAGGTTCGGCATGTAATAGCATTCGTTCAGAATCAATGTATTATCACTTGGTAATACAAGGTGATATTCCCCGACGGATTTAGCTGCAGCAATTGCACCATTTCCAACCCTTATATCTTTATCACCTTCTCCCAGTTCTCTACCTTTCCTTAGCCCATGTAACAGATTACATATATGGGATCCTGATCCGGTATCCAATATCCAGGATGTAGAGCAAAGGAAGAAACGGTTCTCTGTAACGAACACACCTGAAGAAAATGCATCATCATGTACTTTCTTCAATCGGGTGGCATGGGAATCCTGGCATTCCCCTATATCCTGTTCAGTCTTATAACTCTTATAAGAAAGAACGGAACTGACGTTCCCCAGCACAGTATAACATGCGGGTTCGGTCAATACATCCATATTATTTTCTTGATTAAGACGTGACATGGTCGCTACCTGGAGGGAGAGAGAGAGAAGAAAAATACTTTAGCGTATGCTCTTGCAAGATTAGATTGGTTATTATTTTATCTAATCAGGATGGCTCCCACTGTTTTTATCAAATCTTCCTTCAAACCCTAAAAGGAAAGACTAGCCAGGATTAATTACACCTTACAATTTCGTCAATTTTTCAGCCAGGCCAGTGCCGGTATTTTGAGGGGGGTTCCCTGTGCTTTCGCACGGACCTAATTAAAATAAACTATTTTTCCCCTGAGGAATAGCCTCGTTGACACCTTTCTAGACACCTACTTGATCGGCTAATTGTCTTATGTAAAACTCTTCTAGGAGTAACACTTACTCGCAGTGGGTATCAGGATCCAACTATCTCATAGAAGGTATGCAATCTTAGTGCAACTTTCAACACTTGAAATTCCCGATAATATTTTGCCCCTAGCGTCCTATGACCTTGACGGAGATCAACAAACCATAGGCTGCCAGTCAAGTTCAACCCGTCATTTCTTGATTGAATTAAACCCACCTGCATGACCTTTGATGGAGGTCAACAAGGTCGTACGACTACTCTAATCCAATCTGCATCATATACATAAGCAGATAAATACTAATCAGCTACCGCACACTACGCCTTGACGGAGGTCAACGAACGTAGCACGAATACTAAGTAGGACTTATCTGAAATGACGGAGGGCTACGACATGTTTTTCTGAAAACCTTTTGCGTAATGAACTTGATATCGTTGCGGAATCGAGTGATTTTGAAAAGGAGTGTTTTTTAGGCTTTTCCTAGTTTCGCTAAAGAGGTCACTCCCGGTGAAGGGATCTCGGCTCTTTCTTTATCGAATAAGGTGCAGGATATATCACATATATCACAATGCAAAGCAAATACTCCAAAAGTAATCAAAAGACAAACCGTGTGTTGTAGCATCTGCCAGTTATTGCAAAAGAGGTCACTCCCGGTGAAGAGATCTCAGCTCTTTCCTTATTGAATAAGGTGCATGATATATCACATATATCACTATGCAAAGCAAATACTGTAGCTACCCTTTTTGAAAATTTGATTCCACAACATCTTTTAGGTTTCTTTCTTTTCATTAATCTCATTAATAAAATCCCATCATTTAAGCTTCCTAAGCATCACAGAAGAAACAAAAATACAACGTACGCTTATGCCATCCACATTCGCTACAATGTCCCGTTATGCACCGTTAGGTTACTTAACTAACGACATACCGGGACAGGACTAGTGCGGGTGCAAAACATAAGCAACATCTACTATATATCTTATATATAATATGTATCCATTCGTCTCATAATCCACAATGATCACATCACAAAGCAGCAGAAGAAACATATGAAATATTGGATATACTAGGGGGTTTTATTTTGAGCCTGTATAAAACACGAATTCCACGGTCGCGATGAATAGCCAAACCCACATCCCTAGACCCCTACGAGAGCGGCAAGCAACCCTACCAATTCTTAGAGTTAGGAGACCCGGGCTCGATTCCTCGAGTTGGTCTCCCACTGGACTCTAGAACCCGGTTACTTGTGCTCCCCTCCTTGGGTCTATCCTAATGCGGAAAAGTAAATAATTACAACAATGGTGATATTATCCTCAACCCGGAAGTGCCCCAATAAAAGAATATTACATACATTGAACTTTACATGAATGAAAATAAAAACTCTCATCTCACATAAAACCCCCTGCTATCCAAAACACGACGATCCAATATAACATATCACAGCAACCCATAACATCACATGTCATCAACGTAAGTAAATATGCGTATCCCAGTTGTCGTTGATATATAGCAACGAAACCGGCGATACACCACATATTACACTTACGGTCGTAGAAAAGAAAATGTCAAACTACAACATTTGAAATATATAATAAGCTTAGACATCATAAACCCGAAATATCACATATTACAGATTTCATGCCTAACTATATGAATTACACATATTGTATCACATTCCACAAATAGGAAGACGATGTTAAACCTTTCGATCGAATCAACAAATTCCTAAAATTTCCCAGAAAACTCAACACTTGAGTAGTATTAAAAATTCCGAGAAGCATGCCCCAGTACCAATGGACCAACCGTTGAAGTGCCGTCTCTTGCCTCCTTAGTGGCGCCGCGAAACCGCTGCGAAAACCATGTTTTGGCCGCGGTTCCGCGGTCACTAAAGCGAGTTAGGGACTCGTTCTTCAAGAGGGTCCATACAATTACATGCATGATTTTCTGAGGATTTTTAATGTGAAATATTCTAACATTTTGAAAAATTTCCAGAGAATGGGCAAGATCGGGTTTTCGGAGTTCGTTCGAACTTCTAACTTCACCTAGACAACTCCTAATGCTCTAGCAAGCCTCTGACACCATTGTAGGGTTCTTAGACACAACCACAAGGTTTCACAAGGCATCAAACATGCTATATTTAAAAATTTAGTGTGCCAAACAACCCTAACCAAGGATCTAACTAGAGTTTTAGGAGCTAAACTAGAAAGTAAACATCTTTACTTCTAAGTGATAACGGAATACAAACTTTGTAGACTGGTCTTTCACTTCAATGGCTCCTTATAGTGGTCCCTTCGCTGCGATCATGGAACTCCAAAACTCTTGCATGGCTTCTCAAGATGAAAGGAACGATCTTGCTTGAAGTCTTCGATGCCGAAGATGATCTACGTTGAGAAGACAATAACTCAAGCTACTACTTCACTAATGAGAGATTAGTGAAGCTAACACCCTATACTAAAGTGCTAATCTAGTAGAGGGTGATGAAGTAGGAAGTGGGCTCACTTTAGTTTTATTTTTCTCACAATATTTTCTCACTTTGGAAAAAGCTTGCAAGCTTTTTTCTCAAGGATGAAGATGAAGCAAAGAGATGAGAATGAACTAATGAGGTGAGAGAATCAACCATGGGTGAGTTTGTATCATATAGCTAACTTATGTAGAGACATAACCATAGCTAAATTATAATGGTTAGGTTAATAAATATCTTAAGTAAAACAAAATGAGTGGACTAAGTCAATGCATCCACAAGCTTCTACAAGCTTCATGCATGTGACTAATTATCCACTAATTTGGATTTACTTTAAATATTTAAACCCCACATTATAATTAGTATGGTGTAAGTCTCATACATCCATATAGTGTGTATCAACAACCATGACACAAAAGAAAACACAATTAATATATATCACATATATATTAAGTGTGCACATGTGAGAAAATAAATATTTAAGTGAGCTAATATTAGTTAATGTAAACTAGTATATTATACACTAAATTATCAAATCAACACTTGATTTAATAATCCGGATATATCATATATAACCGACTAATATAATAAGTACCATCTTATCGAATCAACACTTGATTCGATAACCCGGCTATATCACAATAACCGACCGATATAAATATCGCGAGAATAGAATACGGTATCACATACTCGTATTATTCTCGGTTCCGCACATATCACATATGTGCTCGTACTTCGTTTTGCCTAAGCCAGTAAAACCTCTATGTAGAACTCTAAAAACTCATCAATACGCCGGTAGTAGGTGATGATCATATCAAACACCCACAAGCCGTCAGCGGTACTAGCTGGACGTAACGGCTACCCGGGTATTGAGCGATCAGAAGATCAACAAGTAAGCCCACTCTAGCTCCTGTAAAGCCTGTGAGTAACACTACCGTACAGTCCGGTCTCTTCGTCTAAGATGTTGCATATCAAGTCTAGGGGTGGTAAACGTCAGACCCCAATAAATCGATAAGTCATGCCGATACGAGGCTCATAACGGGTCGAGAAACTATTGATAACACTTATCAGTAAATCTCTAAATCAGCCTGACCAGGGACTTCCCTGTTATGGCCAATCGAGCATAGCACAACATCTACCCCCAATACCGGGAGAGACAAAATCCCCTCCTATCGCTCATTGCCTCCATGTGACTCGGGACTGTACCCAAAAACCACCGTTTTACACGTCCTCTTGAACGTGGTAAGGTGGAAATCAAAGCACAGTGGGAATTACACAAGACTCTATGACGATCTCGGGTCTACAGACTAACATGTACTAGTGTCACCAGAGAACTGCTGTGTGACGTCAGGTATAATACCATCTAGGAGTTCTCGGTGAGTCCGTCCAGTGTACCCAGTCTCCACTGAGCACCCGCATACCATCTCTGATGTCAAACACCAATGGATATAGGATCATCTATCACCCATCACATAGGTCGAGAAGCGTATACGCTAGTCTACTCTGGTATATCGATGCCCTGTCTCGATACACCCGCGACTAGGAACATTAAAGGATGAACTTATGGACTACCCTGTCCCCACCAGTATGATCTGCATCATAATCCTGATAGTCAAGTACACATCCTAAGGGCTTTACCAACATGTAACCATAAGACAGTAAGAGAGACAAGTATACATGTTAAGATAAAGAGCAACCAGATAGCATACTATCATGTCGAGCAAGAAAGTCCTCTCGATATAGTTCCAAGCATCCACTATAATATACATCATATGTACAATAATGGATTCTAGGGCATACATACAACTAACAATCACCGCCATATAAGTACAACCAGTTGAGTAGGCACGCCATCAAAAAATTGCATAAATCTCGTAAATATACTCTCTTCTTCATCCTCATAATCCTAACCTAACCCTAACCTGCCCTCCATCCAACATCGTCAGAGCTTCCTGCGCTGCACGCTCCCCTTCATATCATCATCATCTTGTTCTTCTTCCTCCTTTCCCCAACCCTAATTTGGCTTCTTATTATTCTTCACAAAACTTGAATTATAATCCTAAAGTAACCCGAACCCTCCATGCCTCCCACCATCCTCATCTTAGCCCCGCCCTCATCTCCTCATCACACTTTATCCATTACTCCATCCTCTCCTCCCTACTCCATGGCTATACCTTCTGCTTCCACCCCCATCTCCATCCTTTTCTCCTCTCGACGCCTTCCCTATCTCCATCTTCATATTTTCTTTAACCTAACCATAACTTTAAAGTAATTTTTTTTATATTAAACCATATTAAAATAATATATTTATAAAAAATCATTTTCAAAACATGTTACAAA
Source organism: Agapanthus africanus (assembly GCA_030015575.1). Classification (NCBI taxonomy): domain Eukaryota; kingdom Viridiplantae; phylum Streptophyta; class Magnoliopsida; order Asparagales; family Amaryllidaceae; genus Agapanthus; species Agapanthus africanus. The sequence continues at coordinate 324,363,797 of JASDDO010000004.1, forward strand.
AACATGCCACTTTCTGCCTTGTAAGCGCCACGCCAGCGCCAGCTCAGTGCCGACGCTGATGCTGACGCTAACGCTAACGCTGACGTGAATAAATTCTTTTATTTAGGGGTGTAGTTTAAAATTGTGTCCATCACAAATGTATGTGGCGCACTTTCAAACTGTACCCCTTACAATTTATACTGGACGCAGTTTAAACTACGCCTCTTAAATATAGCAAAATAATATGAATAATTTTCATTGTTGGGACTTTGTTTTTAGTTGTGCACATTTGCAAACTGCGTCCCAAAAAGAAACATATTCATTCACGGGTCTGTATTTTCTTATTGCAGGTGTGCCCCAAAAGGAAACACCATCATTCACGGGTAAACTTTGTTTTTTTGGACGCAATTGCAAACTGCGTCCGTAAAAGAAACATACTCATTCTTGAGTCTGTTTTTTTATGGTACAGTTTGTAGGTGCGCCCTAAAATGAAACACTATCATTCACGGGTATGTGTTTTTCTGGAGTGCGGTTGTCAACTGCGCCAAAAAAAACACATACCCATGAATAATTGTGTTCCTTATATGAAGAGTTCAATTTCTTCTTCTCTATCTCGAATCTTACTCTTTGTGCCGAGCTCTCTCACACTCTCTCATATTTGATCGCCATCATATTTTCTATCTTTCTCCCTCTCAGTTTTCAGTCTCACTCTCTCTCAATGTCGGGATCTTCATCAGCAGGATTTCCTGATGAAATTAAGAAGTGCATCCTTTACACAGTCGTGAAATCTGTATATACGATGATAGGCTACTCTAGTCATGAAGGCTACGGGAGGATATGAACATGCCAATAAAGATCGATTGTGAAATCCCGCGGCTCTTGAATTTAGTCGTATTGGATGCGCTCCTGTCTCCCCTTGAAGAAGTAACCCATGACTATCATGAGAAAGAAAATCGTCGTCTCCATTTCTTTCATTCTATGGGTCTTCTTTCTAGTCATAATATCTTGTACTCCGCAAGCTCTCTCTACCGCATCTTTATGCACCGTCCGACTTTGAACCATCTCGAACTTACTCGAGATTCTCCTGTAAGTGATGAGGCCATTGATACAATTACAGAGCGGATTAATTCTGTTGCTGTGGAGCTCATTAACGTAGATGATTTATTTCTGAAATTTTAGTGATGAATTATGGTGTTACTGTTCTTGCTATCTATTTTGTTTGCGTCATTCTCATGTATGTTGTGGATGTGTGTACCATGTGTGTGTAATATATCGTGTATGAACATGTGTTTATGTGAGAGAGAATCAACGTTTGAATTAAAATGAATTAAAGTGTTTTTAAAAAAAATAATGTTTGAAAATAGGACAACACCTCCTTCATAAATTTTGAATAAAATTCATATACAAGAATAGTAAAATAATAGCATTAACAGACGGAGTTAACTCAACGCCTGAACGACGGAGACTCAACGTCCAAACGGCGAAGACACAATCCACGAAAAATAGATGACGCCCAAACAGCGAAGACCAATAAGCTGAAAACAATAAACAATATATAAATAACAAAGTCATCGCAGCACAATACAACACAAACACTCCATGCAATCTAACGAAGTCGTCGTACTATCCCTGGTGTCCTCCTCTTCGTTACCGGATGTCGAGGTTGTGACGGTCCAACTTCGTCGGCGGCAAGTGGCTGAGACGGCTCTGGCTGTGATGGTCCATGCTCATATTCATCGGGATGATGAGACGGCTTCGGTTGTGCCCGTCTACGTCTTGTTTGTGCATATGTGATAGGAATGGTAGATGTAGACATAGCTGGTGGATGCATGGGTGGTGCAGGCATGGGTGGTGCAGGCACGGCCGGTGTGTTGGATATAGTGCCCTCAAGGCAATTATTGTAATTGCAGGTACACGATTATGATAATTGAGGGATGGCGTATACATGTAGAACAATCTTACTCGAGATGATAGTATGCTATCTGGTTTGTCTTTATCATTGATGTGTACAAGTTTTACTTGTTATTATGTGTCGCTAATACATAATGATGAAGCCCATAGGATTCTTTCTTGATTACCAGCATTATGACAGTGATCATATACGTGAGAGCTGGGTAGTCCATAAGCACATCCTTGAATGTACCTAGTCATGAAAGTATCGAAACTAGGCATCGATATTCCGGAGTAGACTAGTGTATACGTTTCGAGACCCCGACGAGAGGTGATGGCTGGTCTCACAAGCCATTGGTGTTGTGTCACCTAAGATAGTATACAGGTGCTCACTGGAGGTGAGTACACTGGACGGACTCGCCGAGAACTTCTAGATGATATTATATCTATCGTCAGATGGAAGTTCTTTAGTGGCATAAGTACAGGTTAGTCTTTTGACCTGAGATCGTCATTTTTCATGTGTGGGTTCCCACTGTACTTTGATTACTACACTACCACGGCTCAAAGGAGTCATGCAAATAGGTTTTAGTTGGGTATAGTCCCGAGCCACATGGAGTCAGTGAGAGATTGTCGGGGATTCTTCTCTCCTGGTATTAGGAGTCGATGTTGCGCTGTGTTCGGTTGGCTATCACCTTAAATCCGTGGCCGCGGTGGATGAGATTTACTAATATGAGTTAAGTAGTTTCTCGATTGGTGATGAGTTTGACTCCGACATGACTTATCTGGTTAGTAGAGGTCTGATGCTATCCATCCCCTAGACTCGGTATATGATACTCTTATACGAAAAGACCGGACTATACAAAGATTGTTACATTTAGGCTCAGTAGGGTACGAACGAACTTGATTGTCGACCTCCCTTTCGACAGATAACTGGGTAGCCGTTACGTACAACTAGTGCCGCTGACGTGCTTGTGGTTTTTGGATTTATCCAGTAAATCACTGCTAGCATATTGTCGAGTTTTTAGAGTCCCACACAGGGGGTTTTCCCGGTTCAGGCGATATGATATAGATGACGTATGTTGATACATACAGGGTGTCCGATTAAATACGTGTACATGCTACATAGACTTTAATCGGATGGTTTATAATACTAGCGGTTTAGGATTAAGCCGGATTATTAAATCAGGTTTTGATTTAATAATATATATATATATATTTAATATATATATTCTAGTATTATTGTTCACTATTTATATTCTCTTTCTTGGCTATTCGTATTTTTGTACGAATACACGTATGTATTTCGATATGTATACCGGGTAGTATTCCGTATTTATACGGAATTTGTTTTAGAAGATGGATACTTCATTTGTTGATTTTTCTTTTATAGAAAATCAAAAATGAGGTAGAGGATGAGGTGTAAATAAGTATGGTAGAGAGGTATGGCCTTGATTTTAAATATTGCAAAATCATTTGTGGTTACTATTCTTTCATGGTTGCTAAAAGAAAATGAGCCATATTCTTTTCTACCTCGGTTTTTTCTTCACTTCAAGACTTAGCTATTTTTCCATGGCTAAATTTCTTCACCTCCTTTTCCTTATTCACATGCTCTCTTGAGAACTAGAATAGAGAGAAAAAGATAGTGAAATATTTCTACATCCCCACTCTCCATTCGTAGCGAGCTTGGAGCGTCGGTTTCTTCAGTTGGTGAAGCCGGAGTTTGGATCGGTTCCTTCAGGCGGATCATCATCGTAAAGGGTGGTCGCCATTCAAGCGTGATCCGGACGGCATACACGGAGCTTGGAGGGGTCTTCCATGATTGGGTAGACACGCGTCGAAGGTAGTATCCTTAACCATTTGCATGCTTGGTTTCTAGTTTCGGAGTTTGGATCGATCGCTAGGTTATAGTCTCTAGTTGCCTCCTCGTAAATTTTCATTTTCCGCTTCCGCACCAGCTGCGGCCTTGATTGATCCTGTGAATGTGTGTGTTTGTAACCGCAATCAATAACGGTGTCACGCGTAGCTAGCCGAGATAAGTATGAGTCATCCTCAGGGATGCATGGAACTTTTAATCTTGCTTTAGAAGAGTTTATTAGAATAAAAGAATATAGGAGAATAGATTCTAGATCTACGTTTAAATACGGATGTAGAATCTATAAAGAAGAGGCTTGTATGGTTCGTTAGGATTTAGCAGTCATGGATAACTAATAAAGATGACCCCTTTTATCTATTGATAGATTTAAACCTAGATTGATAGTGATGAATGAGGATTAGGGTTCTTGGAAGAAACTAGGGTTTTCCCACTATTGACCCTTGTCCTTTCATTGATCTCTATTCATGTCTAGTCCTTAACAAAACAACTGTTAATCTAATCTCAAATTGTGGTCGAGACTAATAATAAATTGGTAGCGCGCCCGATAAGGATGTTAACGATTCTTTTGCTAAAGTTTATAAACTTCATAAGATTTAAAAGAAATTAAAATATTTTCTCATCCATTGTTCTACCATAATCCTACGTACCCTATCAAAAAGAGAATTACTCGTGCATGATGGAGATAGAAGAAGAAAGGATAGAGAACGAAATTATAATGCAGAAATTAAATGCAGAAATAATTAAACTAATGATCTACCTTTATTAATCAACATTACAAGTAAAAATCCTTCGAGTTTAGATTACAAGAAGAAGAAGTTTCTCTCGATCTCTGCCTCGTAGGAAGTAGATGTTCCGTCGATATTCATGGATTTATCACGTCGAATCGCGGACCTGTCGTGGAACACTTGTTCTTTGACGGTGATTTGCTTCGTGTTAAAGGTGATGATTTCTAAGTTTAGCCCTCGGTCCTTTATACAACCCTCAAATCAGAAACCCTAGATATCATAGGTTAAGATATGCAATCATTATCACCTACCAAAAATCTCAGATCCAATGGCCACCAATTGGCCGTGGATCCGCCGTGCAAATAGGGTTTTAGCCGCGGAAGCGCCGCTCTTTGGAGAGATCGTGGCTTCAATCTTCTTGGGCTTCTACATGTTGATACGTGGAGATCTTCTAGATATCTTTATTTTGGAAATATTTCCTGAGTCTCTGCCAGTATTGATTCTACGATTTTATTGATAGGTTTTTGATCTTGAAGTCTTGAATATCTTGATCTCCTGACCTGAGCTAAATCTTGCACAATATCTCCATGAATAATGTTAGTAATATTTGTTATAGAGATACAATCTTAATCATTTTATATGGTAATAAATCTTTAAACAATTTGATTAAGATTATTTAATATGACATGCATAATAAAAATATTATATGCTATATTTTCCTTCATAATGTTAATTATAATATATAAACATATGGTAAATAGTATTTTCCAGATAAACCCAAATATGTTCTATATTTATAATAAACACCTTTAAATATTTAAGAAAATTAAGGAAAATGTTATATCAAATGTGCGATATTTTCGACTAAACAAATACTCCCAAACTTAATTTTGATCGTCACGAGCAAACTAGTTATTAAAGAGAGAGATAGAAAGAAAAAGAAAAACCTAAGTAGTTCGTAGGCGACACGATTGCACTGAGCACATGCAACAAGCCGTTAAACCTCTATGTGTCCCTAATAGGAGGAGTGTTGTTTCCTGAGGGTTTTCATCGGATTACACCCACAAAATCCTATAATAAAAGAAGGAAAATGAAAGTTACATACAAAATAAGAACTATAAAAGAAAGAATTTGAAAAATAAGAGTTGCCAACTATACTAGCTTTTCGGTTGTCATGAGCCCTGATCTTCTTGGCCCTGAAAGTTACATACAAAATAATGTGCGATATTTTCGACTAAACCACTTATCTTTTCCCCACTTCTTCTTGGCTCTTTTCAACTTGTTCTTCCACCAACAGGTGCGTTTCACTGATAAAATCTTCGAATGGTTGGTGTTGACCTTCGGTCTTTGTAAAGATTTGCATTGACAAGTAACTTTGACCCCCTCTTGTGATTTTAAAAGATTAACATTGTTTAACTCAAGTTTGGGGGGGGGGGGTTATGTTTTTGGCTCTTGAAAATAAAAGTTGTCCTTAAAATTGTCAGCCAAAAATAAGTTTGGGGGAGGATTTTCATGATTCATATATTATTGACCCCGCTAATAAATTTTCCTCCTAAGCCTACAAGTTTTTGAGATTTAACAGATGGCAACAGTGAGGACACTGTTGAAAACGAGTTTGGGGGAGGTTTGTGCTTATTTACGCATCACTTTGCATCATATTTTGCATAAGCACAAAACATATAATAAAAAAAAAGAAAAAAATGTGTACATAAATAAGATAATAAAAGATTAGATAGTGAAAAATTACATCCAAAAGATTGGAAAAATTTAAGAAAACCAAGAAAGTTAGAAGTTTTCTTAAACGAACTAGTAATAAGTAGTTATGAGCCGTTGTTCTAAGGGTTAGTAAGCTGAAGGAAGTCACTAATCTGAGAATAAAAATAAGTCTGAAAAATAGTTCCTATTCTGAATGCCAAACATTTGAATGTTGATACCCTACTATACGCACTTACACACGTCTTGAAACTCGGATAGTAGAGCATACCTTGAAATGCTCTTGTCTAAAAGTCAAAGTATGAAGAAAATTTAAATGAAGAAAATATAAATGGTTAAGAAAAACGAACACTGGTTTTGTTATCACCAAGGCAGCATAAAAAAAATATAGCGAGGGTGCTTCATCACCTAGTACCTTAGACCAACTGGTTTGTGAGTCACTGCTAAGCCTCAGGTGTTGCAAGACGAGGAAAATACTAATACACCTAATCAGCGAGTACATGAGTAATCGGTCGGTTAGTACCTCAAGAAGTATTAACGGTCGCATGAAAAATGTAATACCCAGTTTTTCTTATACGTCGAAATCCGTATTTCTTTTACCTATAAGATTTATTTATAAATTATTTGTTTATTTTCAAAATCCTATTAAACCCAGATCTTATCTTTCTTTCCTCTGCCTCAGCCGTTTTCCTGTTATTGAATTTAGAACCCAAGACTAAACCTTTTTCATTTGATTTTTCCCCGCAGCCGCTTCAACCCTAAAAGCCGAAACCAAGATTTAAAACCAAAACCGAATTTAATCAAAATGAGTAAAATATTTAAAGCCTTAAACCTATTTTTAAACATTCAGCCCAAGGTTAAATTTAATTCCTCAGCCCACTCCAAATTTTCTTAATATATTCCTTATACAATTTTTCCAGCCCAATCTCTTACACCAGCCCATCTCTTTTAATCGCTTCAATTTCTTATTTCCTTAATCCCTCGGCCCAACCTCCCTCCTCAGCCCACTTCAAGTTTAGGAATTAATTGTTTTTAAACCGGCCCGTTCTCCCAAGCAGCCCACGAATTTTAACCAAGCCCAACACTTTTCCTTTCCTCAACTCACCCCTCTACTGTGCATCTCCCTCGTCTCCAACGGTAACAATCCCTCATTCCCGCTTGCGATCCCCTTTCCCCGCCGCCTCCTTCGCCCGCGCTTGCGCCACGTCGTCGCGACGTTATCCCACGAAGCGCACCCCCTCTCTAAACCCCGTCGCCTCCTTTCCCTCTTGTCGCCCGTTCTCTTTCCTCCTTCCTCCTTTTCCCTCAACCCAGCTCACCATCACAAAATCCACCTCGCCACAGCTCACCATCGTCGTCGTCGTCGTCCTCCACCAGCGCGACCCCGACTCGACTCTCTCTCCCCTCTCTGTTTACTCTCTCTCTTCCTCGCTCTGTCTCACTCTCTCTCCCAGTCCCCATTTCCCCCTCTCTCCCTGTCTCTCTCTCTCTCTCTCTCTAACTCCCTCTCTCTCTCACTGTCCTTCTCTAACTCTCTCTCTCAGCTCTCTCTCTCACTCTGCCTCTTTCTCTCTCTCACTCTCTAAATCTCACTCTCTCTGTCCTTCTCTCTCACTCTCTAAACCTCTCTCTGTCCTTCTGTCTCACTCTGCCTCTTTATCTCTCTCACTCTCTAAATCTCTCTCTGTCCTTCTCTCTCACTCTCTAAACCTCTCTCTGCCTTTCTATCTCTCACTCTCTATTTATCTCTCTCTCTCTAACACTCTCTCTCTCTCCCTCTCCAAATCTCACCGTCTCTCCATTCCCTATCAACCCACACCACCACAGGACATTGCCCGAGCCCGCAACAGCCAACTCCGTCAAGCTCGAGCCAGGATCGAGGTCTTTGTCACTCGGAGCCGTAGCCGTCGCGGTGCTTGCCCGTCGTGCGTTCGTGCCTTTACCACTGCCGTACATCTCCGGGACTGCTCCAGGCAAGTTTTTACTTGCTTACATGCTATTTACTTTTGGTACAATTACTAAATACATAGATTATAAAGTTGCAAATCTAAACTGACGTTTTGCCATAACCTGCTCGACGTGTGTTCCCAATGGGAAACCTTTCCCAATTTGGCGGAACTAAATAGTTTTGATTGGCCCGTATGGCTTTGAACGTTGTGTATGAATTTTGTTGGATAATTTGATCATTTACGACTAAAACAACTGCCCCCAAGTTTAACCGTAAAACTGTAATTCTATTGCACTTGAAAACCGTTAAATTCACCATAAATCATATACATAATAGAATAGTGCGTTCGAGGGCTCAAATCAAAGCCAACTCGATGAACTTTAACCCTATACTAGTTTCCTGACATTTCTGTATTTAAAACGTGATGATAATTGGATCGGAGTGCGACTCGGGACTGCAGTCCAGAGCAACTCCAGTCATTACTTGCTGTTCCATATTGGATACCAAAGGATTTACTTAACTCGTAGGTTGCGGAACTCCACTTTTTATTGTAGATAAACCTGTTATCTAGACAACACAACTGGTTTCATTCTGTTTCGTTACCGTTTGATATTTAATCTGTAATTTAGTAGATCGGGACACATAACAGTCCCAGCAGAATCAGAATTTGACATGTTAATATTAAACAGTGTATAACTCTTGACGTGCAGACGCGATCGAAGATCCGTATGTTGCGTTGAAAACCTTACTGAAAACCCTAGAATTCATCCAACTGTAGCATCGCTAAAATCTGATCCCAACTGGGGTCAAAATGCGTTGCGAAACAGACTTCTGATTCTGAAATTGGATTTCCAGCCGCGAGCGCTTAAAATGAAATGGTTATAACTATTGATCCTGGAACCCGTTTGGCTTGAAACCAATTTTGATGGATAGCTAACTGAACATATTAATTGCTACCTGTTTATCGTTTCGCTAGATTATATACATATGTTTCACGATAAATCGTGCAAGTGATAGACTGTTGTTTTTATGACACCTTAATTGTGCTTCTTATACTGTTCATGCATCACATCATACCCATATCATCGTATTGATAACCTAGTGGCATCGTGCATTTACCCAGTGTTAGATTTTAGTGGTGATTGTGGCAAGTACGTCAGTGTTCGTGTATCCGTGATTAAGTGAAAGTGATACGTACTTGTGCACAATCAGTGACCCTATTATTCTATTGCATTGTCGACGTCTGTGGGATGCGTGTACGTGTGACTATAAGTGGTATGGGACACTTATGGAAGCGCTTGCACGGGTGTCACAGATAAGGCATCCGACACTGCCATTTATCTTAGGTATTAGTCGGGACGTGCTTGATGGAGGTCCTGCCTCCAGTTCTCGCACAGACTTGTCACGGATCGATTAGTATTTAGGGTTATGGTTAGCGTTTGATGTAGACCACGGGGTGTGGGGTAGTTTAAGTGTGAGTTCAACAGAATCTCGGGAGTCCCATGCCGGCTTATATATTTAGGGAGTTATATGGAGATTTACAGGGTACGTGATATATACACCGTGATATTCTTGTTACATGCTGGGCCCGTGGTCCCTTGCCCTTGGGTTCTACCCTTGGGTGGAGGACACTCGCGAGTGGTTGACTCTCACACTTGGACTGACGATAGGCTTAGTGACCTGTACAGTGAGACTTAGAGACTGATAGGGATACTGGCATTTTATTCCTTATATACTGTGTGGCATACGTGACATTTCGTTATACCGTTTTACTGTTCCGCTGCATTGACTACTGTACATTCATATTCATGCTGTCGTTGATTTACTGTTATTCATATTCATTACCACTGTTAGAACTATCGCTTGATTTCATATATATTATATTGCTATTGTGTCGCTCTGACGACCTGAGTATGCATGCTCAGTGTGAGGAGAAGATTTAGCCTGGATCAGAACTAGACGTGCATCACAGACTTCTTGACTTACTATTCCGAGATTCATTCGTTTGTTCCACTTCAGGTCAGTTTATATTATTGTACCTTTCAGTTACTGCATTTCTCATTACCTGCGCATCATTTACTGTTTACAATGATAAACTAGAAGCCGAAGTGTGACTACGGCGGGACTTTTCCTTGACCGTAGGAGCATGGCTGGCCTTATCTACCCCTCGTATTCCGTATTTTGGGAAGCGGGGCGTGACATGGTTTAGTTGGTATCAAAGCCAGGTTTTGCATCAATTGGGATTGCAGTTTTCCTTGTATAGTTTGGCAATCTAAGACATCACTCGGTCTAGGTTGTAAACTTGTCACAATTGATCCATATTCACATCGTGTGTTCAGCTATCCATTCGCTATGATTTCGGGTGACTTGACAAGGTCACGTGGTTGCAATTGCACTACAGTACTCCATTCAAGTAACTTAAAGTCATACAGTTGATTCTCCACTTGTAATGATATTCATCATCTCTAACATTCTTGAATCCTTGTCCTATCCATATCATATTTTGATTCATTTAGCGTGTGACTCATATCATTCTCGAAATTGTTGTTTCAGGATCATGTCTTCCAACGACTCTTCATCTTTATCCGCTCCCCAAAATCAGACTGTTGAGATCCTTAGTGTACTACAAGGTTTAAAGGAAGCCCAGGAGCGAACAAACGACCTATTAGCTGAAGGGCTGAGAAGACAGGTGAGTCAGACCCCAGCGGGAGTCTCCTATCATAAAGGGATCTCTATTGGACGAGGAAAAGAAAAGAAGATGAAACGCCAATTTGTTTCCCCGCGACAGAAGCAGCAGAAGACCCCATGTTGTGGGTATTGTAAGAGGCCAGGACATCTTCAGAGGGATTGTCGCCGCGCCCAAGGGAAATGCCTGATTTGTGGATCCAGCGAACACATCATCAATGGTTGCCCAGAAAGGAAAGAACTACAAGGAGGAAACTCGTCCACACTCCCTACTTCTACCAAGTGATGATCATCGCGTAGTTTGAACTTCGACCATAAGGCGAATCTAACTCAGAATTCAACTAGCGTAACGATGATGCAGTGTTCTAGCAATCGAAGAAGAATTTTATGTTTTCCAATTTCAGTATTTTGTTGTCATACTCTTATAAACTTTTCCTTCCATTTGAACCTTTGTATCCGTCGAACTTTTAGTTGAATGCAATAAAATTTGAATCATAATATATGTATCATTTTCATGCTTCTCTATGTCACATTTTATTCATTATCACAGTATTTTTCATTCTGATCTTTCAGTTCCTGCAACCGCATATTTTCCTATATTTCGTACCCTGAGCTTCCCTTGATGTATTCCACTGTCTAATCATGACTTTTCTTTTCAGACCATGGCCCACCATGGAGCAGCGCCGCATCTAGATGAGGATACACAGTCATGCGTTTCCTTAGATCACACACTGACGAGTTCTGATGATGAGGTCAATGGTCCACAGGTCAACTTCGAAAACAATAATTCAGAGGACGAAGGAGCAGCCGCCCCAGGGTTTAACGTGATAGCTGTTTCCGACGAAGAGGAAGAAGATCCTGAAGAGAACCCTATAGAAGAAGACCCGATAGAAGAAGATCCCGAGGGAGATCCAATAGAAGAAAATCCAGCGGAGGAAAACCCCGTGGAAGAAAATCCAGAAGAAGAGAATCACATGGAATCGGATCTCGATGAAGAAGCTCTATCCGAGGAAGAAGGACCAGAATATCAAGACCCTATGGTGGAAGGACTTCCAGTAGAGGTACCTGCGAGACGCTATGGAAATGGACGCCCCTACCTGAGTGCGCGAGCCTACCGCAACCTACTGAATCTCCACAACCACGACTGACGGAATTCTTTTTTGATGTTGTCTTTTTGGCCAAATAAACTGTGTATAGTTTAGGGCCACTTTTCGCCTTTGGGAATGCCTTGTTTCAAATTTTCTTGAATGAAATAAATTTTCTGAGTTTGTAAACCTTTTGATTATTGGATCGCTTAATACTTGTTTATTACCCATATCCATTTATTTTTTCTGCTGAGTTTCCTGACTGTTCACCCCTACTCACTGTATAGTTTTCACCTTCGATTCGACTAGAAAGTACCGCACCCTGATCCTTGGAATGAGCCACCCTTCATCTCGTCTGTGCCCCGTTTGAGATCCTTCTGGGAGGAGAACAGTTCCTGTGAAACTCCCAAACTCACTGACCCTTCAAATTTTGATTCGTGTGTTGTACCGACTGTTGCTTCCCCCTACACTTTTCCTTTTGTATCCCTTTGTGCTCATCCTTACTTCCTGTGCTGACCCGATCCCAGTCTCCTTGATTTTCAACCTAAGGCCGCCACCCACCGACCTTTGAATGATCCACACTTCCTTGTAGTCATAACCTAACTAGCCTATGCAATTTTGTGTTCTTTCTATTACCCTAACTATATATAGGGACTGTGTTATTCGAAACTTTAGTTTTCATTATTTTAAATTTATCAAAGAGTACATGTTATTGATTTCTCCGTTTTTGTATTTTAAGTACAACTATTATTATTTTCATTTTCAGTAGCGCACCCTTACACCGCGCATATTTTGTTCCATGTTTCCCTATTTTCACTATATAAGTTTCCTAAATTATTTTAAACCGATTCTATCGATACCTTTTCCTAAAGTGTTTTAACCTACCAAAATTTTTTTTCGTCCCTGCTTTATTGTCGTTAATTTATTTTGGGGATTTGTGTCTATGGTTACTATATAAATAGTTGAGCCTTATACTTTTTCTGCTTGTTTTAATAAACTTAAATGTGCACATATATGGTTTCGACTTTTATCGAACATGCTTTGATTATTATTGTTCGTTATTGATACCTATATTCTCGTATACTCGTAGTTGCTCTTATAGTTATTCTTGCCTTATACTTATTAGACCTATCTTTTGTACATAATTCTTACATATATATATATATATATATATATATATATATCTTCACAAATTTCATTCACCTGTTTTAAGTAAACCATCATGAATTAGTTTATGATATGGTAGTTTTCGTTTTGATTTTACGACTTATCGTTTAGTCTTAAATTTCGAGGACGAAATTTTTTGTAAGGGTGGTATGATGTAATACCCAGTTTTTCTTATACGTCGAAATCCGTATTTCTTTTACCTATAAGATTTATTTATAAATTATTTGTTTATTTTCAAAATCCTATTAAACCCAGATCTTATCTTTCTTTCCTCTGCCTCAGCCGTTTTCCTGTTATTGAATTTAGAACCCAAGACTAAACCTTTTTCATTTGATTTTTCCCCGCAGCCGCTTCAACCCTAAAAGCCGAAACCAAGATTTAAAACCAAAACCGAATTTAATCAAAATGAGTAAAATATTTAAAGCCTTAAACCTATTTTTAAACATTCAGCCCAAGGTTAAATTTAATTCCTCAGCCCACTCCAAATTTTCTTAATATATTCCTTATACAATTTTTCCGGCCCAATCTCTTACACCAGCCCATCTCTTTTAATCGCTTCAATTTCTTATTTCCTTAATCCCTCGGCCCAACCTCCCTCCTCAGCCCACTTCAATTTTGGGAATTAATTGTTTTTAAACCGGCCCGTTCTCCCAAGCAGCCCACGAATTTTAACCAAGCCCAACTCTTTTCCTTTCCTCAACTCACCCCTCTACTGTGCACTCCCTCGTCTCCAACGGTAACAATCCCTCATTCCCGCTCGCGATCCCCTTTCCCCGCCGCCTCCTTCGCCCGCGCTTGCGCCACGTTGTCGCGACGTTATCCCACGAAGCGCACCCCCTCTCTAACCCCCGTCGCCTCCTTTCCCTCTCGTCACCCGTTCTCTTTCCTCCTTCCTCCTTTTCCCTCAACCCAGCTCACCACCACAAAATCCACCTCGCCACAGCTCACCATCGTCGTCGTCATCGTCCTCCACCAGCGCGACCCCGACTCGACTCTCTCTCCCCTCTCTGTTTACTCTCTCTCTTCCTCGCTCTGTCTCACTCTCTCTCCCAGTCCCCATTTCCCCCTCTCTCCCTGTCTCTCTCTCTCTCTAACTCCCTCTCTCTCTCACTGTCCTTCTCTAACTCTCTCTCTCAGCTCTCTCTCTCACTCTGCCTCTTTCTCTCTCTCACTCTCTAAATCTCACTCTCTCTGTCCTTCTCTCTCACTCTGCCTCTTTCTCTCTCTCACTCTCTAAACCTCTCTCTGTCCTTCTCTCTCACTCTCTAAACCTCTCTCTGCCTTTCTATCTCTCACTCTCTATTTATCTCTCTCTCTCTAACACTCTCTCTCTCTCCCTCTCCAAATCTCACCGTCTCTCCATTCCCTATCAACCCACACCACCACAGGACATTGCCCGAGCCCGCAACAGCCAACTCCGTCAAGCTCGAGCCAGGATCGAGGTCTTTGTCACTCGGAGCCGTAGCCGTCGCGGTGCTTGCCCGTCGCGCGTTCGTGCCTTTACCACTGCCGTACATCTCCGGGACTGCTCCAGGCAAGTTTTTACTTGCTTACATGCTATTTACTTTTGGTACAATTACTAAATACATAGATTATAAAGTTGCAAATCTAAACTGACGTTTTGCCATAACCTGCTCGACGTGTGTTCCCAATGGGAAACCTTTCCCAATTTGGCGGAACTAAATAGTTTTGATTGGCCCGTATGTCTTTGAACGTTGTGTATGAATTTTGTTGGATAATTTGATCATTTACGACTAAAACAACTGCCCCCAAGTTTAACCGTAAAACTGTAATTCTATTGCACTTGAAAACCGTTAAATTCACCATAAATCATATACATAATAGAATAGTGCGTTCGAGGGCTCAAATCGAATCCAACTCGATTAACTTTAACCCTATACTAGTTTCCTGACATTTCTGTATTTAAAACGTGATGATAATTGGATCGGAGTGCGACTCGGGACTGCAGTCCAGAGCAACTCCAGTCATTACTTGCTGATCCATATTGGATACCACAGGATTTACTTAACTCGTAGGTTGCGGAACTCCACTTTTTATTGTAGATAAACCTGTTAGCTAGACAACACAACTGGTTTCATTCTGTTTCGTTACCGTTTGATATTTAATCTGTAATTTAGTAGATCGGGACACATAACAGTCCCAGCAGAATCAGAATTTGACATGTTAATATTAAACAGTGTATAACTCTTGACGTGCAGACGCAATCGAAGATCCGTCTGTTGCGTTGAAAACCTTACTGAAAACCCTAGAATTCATCCAACTGTAGCGTCGCTAAAATCTGATCCCAACTGGGGTCAAAATGCGTTGCGAAACAGACTTCTGATTCTGAAATTGGATTTCCAGCCGCGAGCGCTTAAAATGAAATGGTTATAACTATTGATCCTGGAACCCGTTTGGCTTGAAACCAATTTTGATGGATAGCTAACTGAACATATTAATTGCTACCTGTTTATCGTTTCGCTAGATTATATACATATGTTTCACGATAAATCGTGCAAGTGATAGACTGTTGTTTTTATGACACCTTAATTGTGCTTCTTATACTGTTCATGCATCACATCATACCCATATCATCGTATTGATAACCTAGTGGCATCGTGCATTTACCCAGTGTTAGATTTTAGTGGTGATTGTGGCAAGTACGTCAGTGTTCGTGTATCCGTGATTAAGTGAAAGTGATACGTACTTGTGCACAATCAGTGACCCTATTATTCTATTGCATTGTCGACGTCTGTGGGATGCGTGTACGTGTGACTATAAGTGGTATGGGACACTTATGGAAGCGCTTGCACGGGTGTCACAGATAAGGCATCCGACACTGCCATTTATCTTAGGTATTAGTCGGGACGTGCTTGATGGAGGTCCTGCCTCCAGTTCTCGCGCAGACTTGTCACGGATCGATTAGTATTTAGGGTTATGGTTAGCGTTTGATGTAGACCATGGGGTGTGGGGTAGTTTAAGTGTGAGTTCAACAGAATCTCGGGAGTCCCATGCCGGCTTATATATTTAGGGAGTTATATGGAGATTTACAGGGTACGTGATATATACACCGTGATATTCTTGTTACATGCTGGGCCCGTGGTCCCTTGCCCTTGGGTTCTACCCTTGGGTGGAGGACACTCGCGAGTGGTTGACTCTCACACTTGGACTGACGATAGGCTTAGTGACCTGTACAGTGAGACTTAGAGACTGATAGGGATACTGGCATTTTATTCCTTATATACTGTGTGGCATACGTGACATTTCGTTATACCGTTTTACTGTTCCGCTGCATTGACTACTGTACATTCATATTCATGCTGTCGTTGATTTACTGTTATTCATATTCATTACCACTGTTAGAACTGTCGCTTGATTTCATATATATTATATTGCTATTGTGTCGCTCTGACGACCTGAGTATGCATGCTCAGTGTGAGGAGAAGATTTAGCCTGGATCAGAACTAGACGTGCATCACAGACTTCTTGACTTACTATTCCGAGATTCATTCGTTTGTTCCACTTCAGGTCAGTTTATATTATTGTACCTTTCAGTTACTGCATTTTTCATTACCTGCGCATCATTTACTGTTTACCATGATAAGCTAGAAGCCGAAGTGTGACTACGGCGGGACTTTTCCTTGACTGTAGGAGCATGGCTGGCCTTGTCTACCCCTCGTATTCCGTATTTTGGGAAGTGGGGCGTGACAAAAAATGTGTGAGCAAATCCATCTAAATATTCACCGATTAAAAAGTACCGAGGTAGATGGACAAGAGTATGATAGCTTGAATTGAATTCTCCGAGTGTAGGGATGTTCTTTACACACACGTAGGGGTATATGATCGATAGTTGGAAGAAAGATAGGAATGAAGAATAAAGACGTTGTTTTATTGAGGGATGATGTGATTTCTAACATTTTTTCATGACTATTAAGATAGGGCTCATGACAACCGAAAAAGCTAGTATTAGTTGGAAACTCTAATTTTCAAAGTCTTTCTTTTACAATTCTTATCATTATATGTAACTTTCACAGTCTTCCTTTTATTATGGGATTTTGTGGGTGCAATCCGCTGAAAACCCTCAGGAGACAACACTCCTCCTACTAGGGACACCTAGAGGTTTAAAGACTTGTTGCACATGCTCAGTGCAATCGTGTTGCCTACGAAAGTGTGCTAGTTGGTTTTTCTTTTTCTTATATTTTCTCCTTCACCTGAATAAAAGATGTTTGCTCGAGACGATCAAAATTACCAAGGAAACGTAAGGACCCTGACTGTCATACAATTTCTATTTCTATTGGGGGTAAGAATATCAATCGTGCTTTACTCGATTTAGGTGCTAGTGTTAACTTGCTTCCATATTCTGTGTATGAGCAATTGGGTATCGGAGAATTAAAACCATCGCATTGCACTTTACAGATGGCAGATCGATCTATCACCAAACCAAGGGGTATGTTAGAGGATGTGTTGAAAAAAATCGAGGAATTTATATTCCCTGTAGACTTTATTGTTGTGGATACACAGCCTGTAGCAGACCCACGAACCAAATTCCGGTGATTCTAGTTCGACCTTTTCTTGCGACTTCCGACGCTGTAATCAATTGTCGAAACGGTTTTATGACCTTATCCTTCGGGAATAGGTCAATTGAACTTAACATTTACAAGTTGGGAAGTCAAGCCTCTGAACCCTATGCTCATGCATGTTCTGTCGAATTAATGGATGTCGACAGCAGCGAACTTGAACAGCTTCACGATACTGATCCAGATTTCCTTTGTACGTTGTTGTTTGACCCAAAGATGTATTATACACATGCGGACCCTTCTTGTGAGTTGTCCGGGTCAACATCTAACGCTTATTCTGAATTTTTCATGGAGTTTGAGTATCATCCCGTTCTTTTCAATGACATTATTCTTTGGGATATCGATGAAAGCTTCGCTGATGAACTCGTATTTTTAGAAAACACGGGTGTTGAGATGAATCAACTACAGAAAGAAATTGAACCTCCACCATTTTTTCTTGACAATCACGAGAATGCGAGTAATCCATCATCACAATCACTGTGTCGTCTCTCCAAAATGAGACGCAAACCCTTTCTTTTACACCACTTATCTTTTCCCCACTTCTTCTTGGCTCTTTTCAACTTGTTCTTCCACCAACAGGTGCGTTTTACTGATAAAATCTTCGAATGGTTGGTGTTGACCTTCGATCTTTGTAAAGCTTTGCATTGACCAGTAACTTTGACCCCCTCTTGTGATTTTAAAAGATTAACATTGTTTAACTCAAGTTTGGGGGAGGGGTATGTTTTTGGCTCTTGAAAATAAAAGTTGTCCTCAAAATTGTGAGCCAAAAATAAGTTTGGGGGAGGATTTTCATGATTCATATATTATTGACCCCGCCAATAAATTTTCCTCCCAAGCCTACAGTTTTTTGAGATTTAACAGATGGCAACAGTGGGGACACTGTTGAAAACAAGTTTGGGGGAGGTTTGTGCTTATTTACGCATCACTTTGTATCATATTTTGCATAAGCACAAAACATATAATAAGAAAAAATAAAAATTTTTGTACATAAATAAGATAATGAAAGATTAGATAGTGAAAAATTACATCCAAAAGATTGGAAAAATTTAAGAAAACCAAGAAATTTAGAAGTTTTCTTAAATGAACTAGTAATAAGTAGTTATGAGCCGTTGTCCCAAGGGTTAGTAAGATGAAGGAAGTCACTAATCTGAGGATAAAAATAAGTCTGAAAAATAGTTCATACTCTGGAAGCCAAACATTTGAATGTTGAAACCCTACTATACACATTTACATACGTCTTGAAACTCGAGATAATAGAAGATACCTTGAAATGCTCTTGTCTAAAAGCCAAAGTATGAAGAAAATTTAAATGAAGAAAATATAAATGGTTAAGAAAAAGGAACACTGGTTTTGTTATCACCAAGGCAGCATAAAAAAAATATAGCGAGGGTGCTTCATCATCTAGTGCCTTAGGCCAACTGGTTTGGGAGTCACTGCTAAGCCTTAGGTGTTGCAAGACGATGAAAATACTAATACACTTAATCAGCAAGCACATGAGTAATCGGTCGGTTAGTACCTCAAGAAGTATTAACGGTCACATGAAAAATGTGTGAGCAAATCCATCTAAATATTCACCGATTAAAAAGTACCGAGGTAGATGGACAAGAGAATGATAGCTTGAATTGAATTCTCCGAGTGTAGGGATGTTCTTTACACACACGTAGGGGTATATGATCGATGTTTGGAAGAAAGATAGGAATGAAGAATAAAGACAATGTTTTATTGAGGGATGATGTGATTTCTAACATTTTTTCATGACTATTAAGATAGGGCTCATGACAACCGAAAAAGCTAGTATTAGTTGGAAACTCTAATTTTCAAAATATTTCTTTTACAATTCTTATCATTATATGTAACTTAACGGTCTTCCTTTTATTATGGGATTTTGTGGGTGCAATCCGCTGAAAACCCTCAGGAGACAACACTCCTCCTACTAGGGACACCTAGAGATTTAAAGGCTTGTTGCACATGCTCAGTACAATCGTGTTGCTTACGAAAGTGTGCTAGTTAGTTTTTCTTTTTCTTATATTTTCTCCTTCACCTGAATAAAAGATGTTTGCTCGAGACGATCAATGTTTGGGGAATTTGATCAGTCGAAAATATTGCATTTTTAACACATCAATTTCCCTACTCTTTCTAATCATCTAAGGGTGTTTGGTATAAATATAACACATATTAGCAATTCGTCTGCAAAATATCAAATAACATGTGTTATACATTATAATCGGCATTCTAGAGGGAAATTGAGTGTTTATTACTACATGCATGATTTTGTATGTCTCAACATATTTTATCAAGATTGTATGCAGAAAATTCTTCAGGTCAAAAAACTGGAATTGTAAAATTGCCGATAAAGCGCAGCAAGTCAAAGACTTGAAATCTGGCAGCAACCAAGAAAGAATTATAAGATTCCAGGCATAAAAAAAAACATCCAAAAGCCAAAACCAAACATCCCCAGAAAAATGACCAAGAGATCTCCCTATATGGCCGCGGATCCGCGGTCGATCCAGGCCGATCTGCCATGGATCCGCGGCCGAGTGGAGTCGTCGGCGTTCGAAAAGTTTCCAGAAGCTTACTTGTAACGGTCTAGCTTCCTCAAGACGATCCATTTCCACGTGGTATCTTCTGGAAGGCTCTGCATAACTACCAAGCTTTGGAGGGAAGATTCATTTTGAAATTATAAAAAGGGATCTAGATCTACAATTTTGGGGCTGTTAAGGGGTTGTGAAGTTGTTGAATAGTTAGTTAGATAATTGGAGCCAAAATTCAAATTCAAGTTGAGTGACACAACTTGATACCAAAACCCTAACCCAAATCCATTTTGCAAAGCCAAATCAAGATCTTTTTGAGAAGCAAATCAAGCGAGCCATCATCGATCATTTATTTGCAAAGCCAATCTTCATCAAGAGCATGAGATCCACGACGATCTAAGTCTCACGGAGATCGAGCGGAGCGAAATTCGACGGATCTAGTTACTTCTTCGAAAGGAGCGATCGAGAGCAACATCTTGTAACCTCGAATTGAGGGAATGTGTAATTAGTCGTCGATTGAATAAAGGTGATAATTGTAATTTTTACTTTCTTTACATTCTTGCATTATGAAACTTCTTGATTATTGATTCATTAATTTTCATGATGTGTGAGTGAAATCTCCGCTTGTGGAGGAATCTAGAGAATAGGTAGATCTAGTGATGATAAATCCTAATACAAATCTTAAGTCTTATGAGAATTGTAAACTCTAGGAAAAAGAATCGTCAATAACCTAATTTGGAGCGAGATCAATGTTCTTGATCATTTCGTTGCAAATTAGGGATCAAACTATTGTTGATTCTCTTTGCTAGAGGCTAGATCCGAATGATGATCAATGAAAAGACAAGGGATAGAGAAGGAGAAACCCTAGTTTCTTCAGTAGATCCCTAATCTTCATTTATCACCATCAATCTAGCTACAAATGATCAATAGATAAGATTAGTCATTATTAGAATCATCATTGCTACCAATTCAATCGATTCCTACAAGCTATTCTACAAATCTTGATAACTAAATTGATTGGGACATTTCTTGATTCTTGATTCTAGATCTTTAGTTTCTTTATGTTTCTCGAAATTAAAACTCACAAATCTTGAATCAATTTTCTTGCATTTTCTTTTATCTTTTAATTCGACTCATCTAAAACAAGATCGATCAAAACACACATCCCAGTGGATGATCCATATTCATTAACGCGCTACATCGACACCGTTAATTGATTGCGGTATAAATTTCTTTGGTTGTGATTAAAACTTTTCCAAATACACACGAAGATGATCAATCAAATGGCGCCGTTGTCGGGGATGTATGCTATTTTGTTCGTTTTTGTTATTTGAGTTGAAAAAATATTATTCCATCAGAATTTTTAGATCAAATTCGCATCAAGCGTTTAACGATTAGTTGTGAATTTTTGCGAGAGAATCTGGAATTATTGTAGCAGTGCGATCAAGATTCAGAGAAGTTCTGCAAATTCCAGAGGAGTACCAGAAGCTACAGAAATTTTTTGAAACCCTAACTCCTCCTTCCCACCGTGGATCCGCGGCTAATGGTAGGTTTTTGCGGCGGTTCCGCCGCCGTTTAGGCGCTTCAGTGTTCCAAATTTCTCAGGTATGTCTCTGACTTTCTTATCCCCTCTCCGATCTTCTCCAATAACCATTTTCTGCAGAATTCTTTGCAAAAATTCGCAGCGCCGCAAAAAAAAAAAAAATTATTGCGTGTTTTGATCTTAGTTGTTTGCATATTTTAATACGGAAATTAAGGGGCAAAGACCGAATTCAGATTAGGTGGGGATTTCATTACCCTTCCCAAGCCCCACAAATCACAAAACGAGCATGTATGGTGTTTTTTATCACCCCATTGAGATGGGAATACGCACGCGCTTGTAATGCATACTACAGATTCCCCCTGCCTAGAGTAGGACGGGGTTTATTGATTGTGGGGATTCGAATCTCCGGCAGCCGCGGACTAAGCTGCCGTTAATTACCCCTCGCCTTTAGGGAGAGGGAACGTCCGATTAACGGGTTAAACTGGTCATGCGAACTCAATGTGCAGTGTACGTGTGTGTTGTTTTGGAAGGGGGGTTTGGATATATCGGGAGCCACGCAGAGTTTTCACGGGGGTCCCGCTACCCGGATAGCGGGCTGGGGGTCAAGAGGGCTAGCAGCCCCCTTACGGGGTGCGGGGCAGCGCCCTGGCCCAAATTTTTTTTGGGAGGGAGAGTGTTGTAGAGTATGTGTATGTGTACATATGTATATATATACATGTATATATATAAAAGGGGGAAAAGACATCCAAAGGAGGCGTGGGGCCAGCGCTTTGAACGCAAGAGCGCTAGCGCGCCAATGTGTCGGCATGTGGGCGCTTTGCGCTTGAGCGTTGGGCGCTTGAGCGCAAGTGCGCCACGTGTCAGCACGTGGGCGCTTTGCGCTAGAGCACAAGCGCGCCACGTGTCAGCATGTGGGCGCTTTGCGCTGGAGCGCTAGGCGCTTGAGCGGAAGGGCTCCACGTGTCGGCACGTGGGCGCTTCACGCTTGAGCGCAGGGCGCTGGAGCATAAGCGCGCCACGTGTCGGCATGTGGGCGCTGGGCGCTTGAGTGCAAGCGCGCCACGTGTTGGCACGTGGGCGCTTTGTGCTTGAGCGCTGGGCGCTTGAGCGCAAGCGCGCCACGTGGGCGCTTTGCGCTTGAGCGCCGGGCGCTCGAGCGCAAGCGCGCCACGGGTCGGCACGTGGGCCCTTTGCGCTCGAGCGCAGGGCGCTCGAGCGCAGGGCGCTCGAGCGCAAGCGCGCCACGTGTCGGCACGTGGGCGCTTGAGCGCTTGGGCACCGGCGAGGAAAAGGGGGCTTTTAGTCCCAGAACCAGAAGCTATGCTTCAGAAAGGAAATATTTATTATATATATATATATATGGAGTTAAACTCCTAGGATGTTTTGAAGCTGATGAAGGGATTCTCCCCTTGAGCCCTAGTTCTTCCCCAAAGTGGGGTTTCTGGAGATAGGTCTCCTTCTTCTTCCTTTGTTGGCCGGATCATGAAGATCAAGAGATGTGAAATTTTAAAAATCTCTCCTTTCTGAGATCTGATGGCAGATCTGAGTTCCCCTTTGTGTGTTTTGTGGTGGAAAACTACTTAGTTTTGGGAAAGAAAGAGTAAAACTCTTGATTTAATTCAAAAGAAATGAGAAGGTTTAGAACCTTGGAGAAGGAGCAGGAGGCACAAAGAACCCTAGTTTTTGGGGGAATGAAAAGTGTTTTTTTTATTCATCATCATGTTGTCTTTTATAGTCTTACATATTTACATATAGCCCCTTGGGCTTCACAAAATGGAATTTTGCCTATCCCATGGCTCATGTGCCATTTCATTTTTGCACATAAGCCATGGGCTTACAAAATATTGGCTTTATGCCCATTTTGCATACATTCATGTATAAAAAATTACATAAAAGTTATTTGTTACATGATTTTTTTATGTCAGCAAGGGGAGGCTGGCCGCGGGCTTGACTTGGGCATGGGCCCTCTTGACCTGGGCTTGGGGTTGACCTTGACTTTGACTTGGTCAACCGGGGTGCAAATTTTTACCCTAACAAAGTGCCCCCCATCAATAAATGCACACCACATGCATGAGTTGTGTGCATGAAATTGATGGATCTTGAAGTTGGATTTCGAGGTGGAACATCATTCCAATGGCGGAGAATCATCCCGGGAGCATAATTCCGGGGATCGGAGCATAATTCCGGGGATTGGAGCATCATTCCTGAAGAGCGGAGCATGATTCCAGGAGTCGGAGCACCCTTCCGAAGCACGGAGCATGATTCCAGGGGGTCAGAGCATAATTCCGAGGATCGGAGCATCATTCCGGAGATCGGAACATTATTCCGGGGATCGGAGCGTCATTCCGAAGAGCGGAGCATCATTCCAGGGATCGGAGCATCATTCCGATGAGCGGAGCATGATTCCAGGAGATCAGAGCATCATTCCGATGAGCGGAGCATGATTCCAGGGTTCGAAGCATCATTCCGAAGAGCGGAGCATGATTCCAGGATTCGGAGCATCATTCCGAAGAGCGGAGCATGATTCCAGGATTCAGACATCATTCCGAAGAGCGGAGCATGATTCCAGGATTCGGAGCATCATTCCGAAGAGCGGAGCATGATTCCAGGATTCAGAGCATCATCCCGAAGAGCGTAGCATGATTCCAGGGGATCGGAGCATCATTCCGATGAGTAGAGCATGATTCTAGGGTTCGGAGCATCATTCCAAAGAGCGGAGCATGATTCGAGGATTCAGAGCATCATTCCGAAGATCGGAGCATGATTCCAGGATTCGGAGCATCATTCCGAAGAGCGGAGCATGATTCCAGGATTCGGAGCATCATTCCGAAGAGCGGCAGATATTTTGACCGAAGCATAATTTCGATGCAGAGGTTGATTCCTAGGTGAAGCATAATTCCGACAGGGAAGGCGAATATCCGAGGCGAAGCATGATTTCTACACGGGGTACCTTCTGAGACGGAGCATGATTCCGGCACAGAGCTTGTTGGTGACTTGATTCCGAGACGAAGCATAATTCCGGCAGGGAAGGTAGATATCCCGAGGCGAAGCATGATTTCGACACGGGGTACGTTTTAAGACGGAGCATGATTTCGGCGCAAAGCTTGTTGGATGATTTGATTATGAGACGAAGCATAATTTCGACAGGGAAGGAAGGTACACCGAGGCGAAGCATCATTTCGACATAGGGTGCACATTCTGAGACGAAGCTTGATTCCGACACAGAGCTTGTTGGCTGACTTGATTCCGAGACGAAGCATAATTTTGACAGGGAAGGAAGGTACACTGAGGCGAAGCATCATTTCGACACGGGGTGCACATTCTGAGACGAAGCTTGATTCCGACGCAGGGTACACTCCAAGACGGAGCATGACTCCGATGCAGAACTTGCTGGTTGACTTGATTCCGAGGCGGAGCATAATTTCGACGAGGAGGTCGTTGATTGATTTCGAGCCGAAGCATAATTCCGACAGGGAAGGCAGATACACCGAGGCGAAGAATGATTTTGACACGGGGTAAATTCTGGGTCGGAGCATGATTCCGTCGCATAGGTTGTTGGTTTGATTTGATTTGGGTTGACATCAGCATCGCTACACTGTAATATGGTACCAGGAGCGAATCATCATCTATCATGAGAGGATTTGGAGATTTTGGTTTGGCATCTGCATTGCTGCACTGGAATAATGCCAGGAGCAACTCATCATTTGCCCCGGGAGGATTTCGGAATTGGTTTTCTGTCGGCATCTGCATTGCTGCACTTGAATAATGCCAGGAGCAACTCATCATTTTCCCCGGGAGGATTTGGGAATTGGTTTTTTGTTTGCTTGGCATCAGTATCGCTACACTGGAATATGGTACCAGGAGCGAATCATCATTTGCGTTTGCTTATTAGGAAACTATGGCTTAGGAGACAGGTTTTAGGTCCCTATCACCTAAGACTTTTCAATTTTGGGAGCTGTAAGGGTCTCACAAAGCATTTTCTTCCTACGGGTCGTAAGGATCCCGTAAGTGCATTTTCTCCTTAGGAGTCGTGGGGACTCCTAAGTGTGTTGCTCCTTTGTGAGTCGTAAGGATCTCACGCGGGAATTTTCTCCTCACAAAGTCGAGAGGACTTTGTAAGTGCATTTCATCTCTTTTTCACGAGTTTGCGCCCTTTCGGGTTTTCACAAACTCGCCGGCAGTCCTGCTGTTTTTACTCACGGAGCCCTTTCGGGTTTTCATCCGTGCCCATTTTGCTTGTGGACATACCCTTTTCTTTTTGGACTTTGAATGTGGTCTCACCGGTAGGACTCGGGAGAGATTGGGATTGTTTTACGCCCGTGGATTGTATACGGTTTTGCAGGATGTATGATCCAGACCGTAGGGCCGGAAAAATTTTGGGACTTTGTTGGCATCTGCATCGCTGCACTGGAATATGGTACCAGGAGCGACTCATCATTCGCCGTTGGGGTATGGGATTTGGAATTTGGTTGGCGTCTGCATCGCTGCACTGGAATATGGTACCAGGAGCGACTCATCATTCGCCACTTGGGGATTGGGGAGCGATGGCTTAGGAGACAGGTTTAGATCACTATCGCCTAAGGCTTTTCAATTTTATAGGCCGTGAGGGTCCCATAAAAGCATTTTCTCCCTACGAGTCATAAGGATCCCGCAAGTGTATTTCTCCTCAGGAGTCGTGAGGACTCCTAAGTGTGCTTTTACTTTATGAGTCGTAAGGATCCCACAAAGGTTTGTTCTCCTCATGTATCGTGAGGACACATGAGCGGGTCTTCTCAATGCAGCATAATTCCAAAGGCGGAGACCAATCGCGTAGCTGGTGATTGCTGTGGGGCATGAGTATGACGAGAATTATTTGAGCCCGTGGATTGTATACGGCAGTCAATTTGGGGACTGGCCATAGGGCTGGGAGAATTTTGGAAATTAGATTTTGGTTGGCGTCTGCATCGCTGCACTGGAATATGGTACCAGGAGCGACTCATCATTCGCCGTTGTTTTTTTTTTGGTTTTTGTTTTTGTTTTACCGCGATTGCTCTATCATTTCAGCTTTTCTTATCGCGAAGGTCGCGATTGCCCTATCATTACGGCTATTTATTCGCGGTTGCCCCATCATTTCGGCTTTATTTTCATTTTCATTTTCATTTTTACTCGCTGATTTTTATTGCGAGTTGCCCCATCATTTCGGATTTTCTTTATTTTTCTTTTATTTACACATTCCTTTTTTTACTTACACATTTTTTTTACATTCCCAGTTTAACGACTTAGAGGTCGATTTTTCCCAGTTTAATGACATGGTGGTCGATTGTTCCCAGTTTAATGACGTGGTGGTCGATTGTTTTCAGAGAAAGGCAGATGTCTGAGAGAATCAGTTTGACGAAGAACTTCGGTCTCCGTTTGTATGAAATTGGCGGTCGCAGCTGGACCGTTTGTTAACACGCCTTTAGACAGTTCTATCTCTCCTGCCTTGTATTGCTTTTCGACCCAATCTTTGAAGACGAAGCAGTCCTCAATGGCATGACCTATCACTCTGTGATAGGGGCAGTATTTGGGGTCGTCGGTCATATTCGCTTCCTGCGGTATTTTTGACTCTGGCAGTTGTAGACCGTTCTTCATGGCGTTTTTGAATATTTTACGGATTTTGTCCCTTCTGAACGAATAGAACTTATCTAGCTTCTCTTTGAGTGGAGATTCTCCTCCCTCTCCGAACATTGGCTTCCGAGGCTGGTTGGCACTAGGCCCGCTCATCTCTTGCTTATTTCGGTTAGCCGAAGTGTTAAAAGATTCCGAATCGTTGGAATTTCCTCTTTTGCGATTATCGTCCTTTCGGTTTCTCCAGGACTTATTGTTATTTTGGAAATCCGAGGAGGACTCCTGCTTTGAGCGCTCCAGCATCTGAACTTTCCTGGTCAGCTCTTGGAATGTTTTGAGACCCGCGGTGCATAGAAACGGGGCCATCCAATTGTTAAGATTTCCGACGAGGAGGCTGCCAGATTGGTCCTGCTCTATCGGCGGTTCGCATTTAACGGAGAGATTGCGCCATCGGGTTATAAAATTCGTGCGGCTTTCGTTGTTCTTGGGCTTGGTCCTTACGAGCTCGGCAATGGTGATCTTATCGCTGACGCTCATGAACCTTTATCGAAACAAAGATTCTATTTGGACGAAAGTAGTAATAGAGCCATCCGGTATGCTCGCGTACCAGTCAAAAGCAACATCGGTCAACCTATTAACGAACTGGTGGAGGAGAAGCACATCGTTGCCCCCAGTATTCCCGCATGAGGCTTTGAAGTGGGCGATGTGCTGATTCGCATTTCCCGTCCCATCGAATCTTCCGAATTTGGGGATGACACAGCCACTAGGAAATTCTACCAGATCATATTGAGCAGGATATGGTCTCCCGCTACTGCTAACATCTTTTTGCGCTTCAGCTTTGGCTACCAGTGTTTTGACTTTGCTGGCAACCAAATCCATGATTTGATCTTGAGTTAGCGGGCTACTGTGGTAGCCAAGACATTTCCCGAGATAGGATGCGACTGACTTTCGTGCGGTCCGCCCACCTTTGGATTTGAGGGAATAGGCGTCGGCTGTCTCGGGACACCGTTTCCCAGTTCATGAGCAGAGCCCTGCGCTTGATTGGGCGGCTGAGAGGCAAGTTGGGCCGTAAGCCGTAAGACGACATTTTTCAAGTCGTCGATCTTTGAGTAGAGCTTGGCCATCTCCTTGTCTTTGCTTCTGAGCTGTTTTCGAAGCTCTTGGAGAAGTTGCTGCTCTGCGGTCTTAGGATGGAAAGTTGGCTCATCTTCGCTTTCCGATCCCGACTCTTCATGAATTGAGGGCTTTCTCTGCCTATCAGCCTCACTGGGAGGATTTTCATCACCCTCCGGAGGATGCTGGTCTTGAGAAGTGAAAACTATATTCACACCAGGTTGGGTTTGAGATGTGGTGGCCCCATCCTTGCTTTTGCTGCGAAGGATGTCGCTGGGACGCGTGCCCACCATGTAGACGGAGTGGATAACACATTCAGCCATCCTTTCATCACTGGCAGCTGGTTTCGCGAAGCGGTCCGGGCTTTGGAAATTCACAAATTTTAACATGGCCGGAGCCCTAGCCCTTTTGTTGGCTCTGTATCTGAGCCGCTTTTGCTTCAGCCTCTCTGCCTTGAGCGCTTGGCAGTTTTCTGCTCTCCGGGAATCCGCCATAGGCTGAGTGATGGGGAGCTTAGAGAAGATACCCAATTGAGCAGTTGTTAGAAGCATCGCCGGAGCTTGCTCGAGACGCCCTGTTGCTTTATTGGTGTTGATGGCCTTGCCCCCAGCTGGGGCCAAGGAGAGCCGTTCAAACACCGACCTACGTTAGAGTTGGGGCGCCTTCGAGACCACCACATTTGGCATCTTGCCTTTCGAGACCGGTTTGTCTGTCACCGGGGCTTGAGGAGCTGGGATGGCGTCAACGGACACGAACAGGATAGAGCCGAATGGTAGCGGCGGCTCTTCCCATTGTCGTCCGAGACTGGCCGGGAGGACCGTCCTGGCGTCCATCTTCATCGTGTAGGAGATGGGAGCCATGATGAGAGCTGAGATCGTCCTTGGAGACATTGTTGAAAAGTGATTGCTTGAAAACCTGCATGAAAGAGCATTATTTTAGTATAAATATCGATATGTATATTGATTGAGTTCGCATGAATGCTTATCCCGAAATATGGGAGGACATATAAGTCCCACCGGGCGTGCCAGAATCTGTAGGGTGTTTTTAGTCACCCCATTGAGATGGGAATACGCGCGCGCTTGTCAGGCGTACTATAGATTCCCCCTGCCTAGGATAGGCCGGGGTTTATTGATTATGGGGATCCGAATCTCCGGCAGCCGCGGACTAAGCTGCCGTTAATTACCCCTCGCCTTTGGGGCGAGAGAACCTCCGATTAATGGGTTAAACTGGTCATGTGAACTCAATGTGCAGTGTACATGTGTGTTGTTTTGGAAGGGAGTTTGGATATATCGGGAGCCACGCAGAGTTTTCACGGGGGTCCCTCTACCCGGATAGCGGGCTGGGGGTCAAGGGGGCTAGCAGCCCCCTTGCGGGGTGCGGGGCAGCGCCTCGGCCCAAAAAATTTTTGGGAGGGAGAGTGTTGTAGAGTATGTGTATGTGTACATATGTATACATATGTATATATATACATGTATATATATAAAAGGGGGGAAAAGACATCCAAAGGATGCGTGGGGCCAGCGCTTTGAGCGCAAGAGCGCTAGCGCGCCACGTGTCGGCATGTGGGCGCTTTGCGCTTGAGCGCCGGCGCGCCATGTGTCGGCACGTGGGCGCTTCGCGCTTGAGCGCAGGGCGCGGAAGCGCAAGCGCGACACGTGAGCGCGGAGCGCTGGGCGCTTGAGCGCAAGCGCGCCACGTGTCGGCACGTGGGCGCTTTACGCTTGAGCGCAGGGCGCTGGAGCGCCAGCGCGCCACGTGTCGGCACGTGGGCGCTTTGCGCTTGAGCGCAGGGCGCTCGAGCGCCAGCGCGCCACGTGTCGGCACGTGGGCGCTTAGCGCTGGAGCGCCAGCGCGCCACGTGTCGGCACGTGGGCGCTTTGCGCTTGAGCGCAGGGCGCTCGAGCGCCAGCGCGCCACGTGTCGGCACGTGGGCGCTTAGCGCTTGAGCGCCGGAGAGGAAAAGGGGGATTTTAGTCCCAGAACCAGAAGCTATACTTCAGAAAGGAAATATTTATTATATATATATATATATATATGTATGGAGTTAAACTACTAGGATGTTTTGAAGCTGATGAAGGGCTTCTCCCCTTGAGCCCTAGTTCTTCCCCAAAGTGGGGTTTCTGGAGATAGTTCTCCTTCTTCTTCCTGTGTTGGCCGGATCTTGAAGATCAAGAGATGTGAGATTTTAAAAATCTCTTCTTTCTGAGATCTGATGGCAGATCTGAGTTCCCCTTTGTGGGTTTTGTGGTGGAAAACTACTTAGTTTTGGGAAAGAAAGAGTAAAACTCTTGATTTAATTCAAAAGAAATGAGAAGGTTTAGAACCTTGGAGAAGGAGCAGAAGGCACAAAGAACCCTAGTTTTTAGGGGAATGAAATGTGTTTTTTTTATTCATCATCATGTTGCCTTTTATAGTCTTACATATTTACATATAGCCCTTTGGGCTTCACAAAGTGGCATTTTGCCTATCCCATGGCTCATGTGCCATTTCATTTTTGCACATAAGCCATGGGCTTACAAAATATTGGCTTTATGCCCATTTTGCATACATTCATGTATAAAAAATTACATAAAAGTTATTTTTTACATGATTTTTTTATGTCGGCATGAGGAGGCTGGCCGCGGGCTTGACTTGGGCATGGGCCAGCTTGACCTGGGCTTGGGGTTGACCTTGACTTTGACTTGGTCAACCGGGGTGCAAATTTTTACCCCAACAGAGCATCCGCATTACCTTTCATTAACTTAAAAATATCTAGACAAGACTCTAAGGACCGTCGCGCTCAATTAGGACAGAAGATGGTTGTGGGTAATCTATTGCTTATCCGCATTTTTTTGTGGTGTCTAAGGAAGTGGTTACTTAATTAGGCCCACTACTTACGTAGTGGAGAACCACCCACTTACCTGGCACTTACCTGGTCACAGAAGGGATAAAGAGGCAGTAGAGGATTTATCCTGCAATTTGTCTTCTGGAAGTCTAGGAGCGGTCTAGAGACTTGACCTAAGTGACCATTAGATCTAGGGTTGCTTGTGCATATTTTGTTTGTGATTTGATTTTTCAAAACCCGTATTTTTCAAAACAAACCCCAACCAACTTTTCTTTAATTATCACCAACGCTGTCACTTGTGCTACAACTGTTTAGCACATGTTAGGCTGGACATGGGATTCTATTTCCCGTCTTGTCCGTGTTTCTTTTATCGACCGCAGAGTTGGTAATTCTTCATCTTCTTTCCCACCACCCACCACGACCGTGATGGACGGATTTCCATCGCACTTTAACACCACTCTGCCACCGCCCGTAGGTGCGCAGAATCCTCCATGCATTTCTCTCCAAGAGAGATTTATCCTAAACGTGTTTCCCTTCCCACCTGTCTTTCTATTCCGCCAGCCAATGGGGACAATTTCGAAATTAAACCTCATTTCATCAAACTTTTACCCAAATTTCACGGGCTCGAGTCTGAAGACGCATACGTTTTTATCACCAAATTCGAAAACGTATGTGCTTTGATGGGTAATTCACAACTGTCTGTGGATGCTATGCGTTTACGTCTTCTCCCATTCACTTTGTGCGATTTAGCAGAGAAGCGTCTTTACAACACAACCGCACATTCTATTTCAACATGGGACGATTTCGTTGCAACATTCCTTAAGAAATTTTATCCCCATCATAAGACCGCCCGTATTCGGAGCGAAATCTTCAAATTTACCCAACTTCCCAATGAACCATTTTGGAAATTCTTTGAACGGTTCAAGGATCTTCTTATCCAATGTCCTTATCATGGAATCCTTAGATGGGATCTGTGTCGAATTATCTATGAGGGTATTGATCTCACGACAAAACAGATGCTTGAAACCATGTGTCATTGTCAATTCCTGTCTAAAGATGATGGTGAAGCTTGGAAATATCTAGAAGATTTAGCTCAAAACACATTACAATGGAAAAGTGTTAGACCACCATCACCTAGGGAAGATATCAATCAGCTCGATGTTTCCGTCATAATGAGAGCCGAAATGGCCGCAATACAAAGGAAACTTGACGCTATAGAAAACAAAATCTCTTCAGCCTCCCTAAACTAATACACACTTCCCAAAACCGTGTGTGGTTGCTGTTCAAATCCATCACATTTGACGGAAGAATGTCCTTTTAATTCTCCGTTTTAAGGTCACACTATAGCTGCATTTCAGCAACAACCTTGAAACGATCCTTCTTCTTCCACATATAATCAAGGTTGGAGGAATCACCCTGATTTTTTTGGAACCAATACCAAACTCAAAACACGGTTCCAAACCAAAATGACTTTCAATGGGTCCCTCCATAGCAACAGCAACCACGATAACTGAGTCAGCACCCCTTTCAACCATAAAATTTTCAAAACCCGGCCAATAACTTTGATCCATCTTCTACCGGTATTGCTACACCCTTTGCACTCGACATGTTCATTACACAGTCCATGCAAACGAATGAATTTTAAAATCTTCTATCCAGACGTTAGTGCAAAACATTGTCTCCCACGGTGAGAGTATCAAATTGATAGAAACACAAATTGCACAACTGACTGTAGCAATGAGTGCTAGAGAGAAAGGGAATCTTCCATCTTAACCCCTACCTGATCCTGGACCTTCACATTATAATGATGTGAGTACTATTACCACGTTGAGATCTGGAAGAGTGCTAGACAATCATGTGGGTGAACAAATTGATCATTAACACCCCGGCTTCCACTTCTACTTCCTTTCCCACTTCTACTTCTTACCCTATTTCGTCTAATTTACCTTCTTCTTCCGAGTCTATTCTCCGTTTTCCCCATGGCTCGAAACCACCACCCACTGCATCCTTTCCAGCCCCACAAACTTCTCCACAAATGTTGGACCCAACACTTATTGATAAAGCTCCATTTCCAAACAGATTGAGGGCCAACAAACCCAATGCCCAAATGGAGAAGCTTGTGGAAATGTTTAAGCAAGTTAACATCAACATCCCTCTCTTAGATACTATACAACAAGTTCTGTCCTATGCGAAAATTCTTAAGAACTTGTGCACTAGGAAGAGGAACACTCAAGTGCCGAAAAATGTTTTCATGTCGAGTACTGTACACACAGCTTTTCCCCAACAATTACCAAGGAAACGTAAGGATCCTGGCTGTCCTACAATTTCTATTTCTATTGGGGGGTAAGAATATAAATCGTGCTTTACTCGATTTAGGCGCTAGTGTTAACTTGCTTCCATATTCTGTGTATGAGAAATTGGGCATCGGAGAATTAAAACCATCGCATTGCACTTTACAGATGGCAGATCGATCTATTACCAAACCAAGGGGTATGTTAGAGGATGTGTTGATAAAAATCGGGGAATTTATATTCCCTGTGGACTTTATTGTTGTGGATACACAACCTGTAGCAAACCCACGGAACCAAATTCCGGTGATTCTAGGTTGGCCTTTGTTTCCCCAATCAGAGCAAAGCTCTGTTTGAATTTCAAAAATTCAAAAAATTGAAGCAACGCTTCAGATTCCTTGCGCTGCGCGCAACGCGCCACGTGTCAAAAACTGACACGCCAGAGCTGCGCCCAAGGCAGCGCACCCAATCAGAGCAAGGCTCTATTTAAAATAAAAATAAAGGAAGCAACGCTTCAGATGCTTTGCGCTCTGTGCAGCGCAACACGTGGCAGCGCAGTTGCGCTGCGCTGCGTGACACGTGGCAGCGCAGTTGCGCTGCGCTCTGCGCTGTGCGGCACGTGTCAAGCGCAGGTGCGCTTGCGCCAACTGTGCCAGCATTTAAAATAGAAAAATTCTGGAGAGAACTTTTTAAATCTTATTAAAATAGGAAGATTGCCTTCTGTAAAACAGGAGCCCTTGGATCAAAGATCCAACGGTAAGGAAAAATCCCTAAATCACTCAGAGAAAGATCTCTTTAACTGATTTAACAAATCAATTGGCACTATATAAAGGCCCCTAGACTCCAAGTCTAAAACAGATTGACACATAGAGAACTCACAGAAATATTCTGAAAACTTTGAGAAAGAACTCAGAAAAAGAAAAAGGTAAACCTTTGAAAAGAACAATTTCTTCTAAAAAGATCAAAGATCTAAAAACAAGATCAAGATCTTAAATAAAAAAGAAAAGAAAAGATCAAATAATAAGAATAAAAAAAAGAAGTTATATACTTCTTTATTAGATCTTTTGATCTACATATAAAGGCACAGCCTTTTGATGAACCATTGGTTCTTTAAATCATGAGGTAAAACCTCTTGGAACATTCTTTGATATAAATTTGATCAAGAAATTAAACAGTGCCCTGCACTTGTAAAATTTGCACCGTTGCGCTCTTGGGTTGGCGCAAGCCACCAGAGAGCGCCGCGTGTCATCCCCAGAACAAACTGCGCCTTGCGCTTTAAAAAACAGAGCACTGCTCTCTTGGTTTGGCGCAATTCACCAGAGCGCGCCACATGTCAACAGCACAACAGCGCAGCGCACTGCGCTTGCGCTCGCCAGAGCGTGACACGTGTCACCCCCACATGAGTTTGCGCCTTGCGCTTGCGCAAAGCGCCTGACAAGCCACGTGGCGCACTGTCAGAACAATAAATGCTTTGCATTATTAAAGAAGGGACAAAGCCCAATTAAAAGGCCTAACATGCCTAATAAAAAATGCAATGCATTATTAAAAAGGGGCAGAGCCCAAACAAAGCTCTGTCAGACCAAAACAGATGCTGTGCATCATTTAAAAAAAGGGGGGGCAGAGCCCAAATAAAGGTCTAATAGACCAAACAAAAATGCCATGCATTATTAAATAGGGGCAGAGCCTTAGTAAAGGCCTAACAGGCCAAATGCAGATAAAACGTTGAACATTTTCAAATGGACTTAGCCCAATTCTGGCCGTAAGTCCTCAAATTAAATTGAACCGAGCACGACTGCTCTCTCAAATCAATTTACACCCGGTTCAAGGGTACATTTCTGAACTCCTCTGATATTTGTCGTTGTAATTCTTCAACGTCGTCAGAGAGGTGACGGGTCCCGATAACGACACATCAATATGGACTGTGGGGTCCTTAAACTCATAGACTGACGCGTCATTAAACTTATAGACTTATGCGTCCTTAAAATAATATTCGTCCCCAAAATCGGAACAATGGACCACCATGTCCCTAAACTGGAGATGGACCGCTACGTCCCTAAACTGGCAATGGACCACTATGTCCCTACACTGGAACAATAGAGCCCAAACGCTCTTTTGTCAGATCTAAACGATCCCGTTAAGTTGATCTTAGTCTCAAATTAGACTAACGTATCCTTAACAAACGTTTAAGCTGATCTTAGCTTCAAATATGGCTAATATGTCCTTAAACCAATATTCGTCCCCAAAATGGGAATGTTGGACCACCATGTCCCTAAACTGGCAATGGACCACCATGTCCCTAAACTGGCAATGTACCACTATGTCCCTAAACTAGAACAATAGAGCCCAAATGCTCTTTTGTCGGATCTAAACGATCCCGTTAAGTCGATCTTAGTCTCAAATTAGACTAACGTATCCTTAACAAACGTTTAAGTTGATCTTAGCCTCAAATATGGCTAACGTATCCTTAAACCAAAACCCCAAACCCAAATCT
The DNA here is from genome assembly GCA_030015575.1 of Agapanthus africanus. Lineage (NCBI taxonomy): Eukaryota > Viridiplantae > Streptophyta > Magnoliopsida > Asparagales > Amaryllidaceae > Agapanthus > Agapanthus africanus. The sequence continues at coordinate 324,399,815 of JASDDO010000004.1, forward strand.
AAGAAAATACGGATTTGGACTAATCCACGTCCTACGGACGACAACACAAATTAGTCTCCGTATACAATCCACGGGCAACCATAAACAAAACAAACACCCACGACACGAAGTGACCATCTGGAGAAGGAGAAAGTTGTTACCGCGATGCGGTAGCGTAATTAACTGCAGGGGCTTGCGCCTGCAGGGAAGAGCGTCCCCACAAACAAAAACCCCTCGAACGAGGGGGAATCTGACGAAGTCTGCTACATCGGCCGCATCCGTCTAAACCTTCGATACACGGTGCCATAAATCAACTTGGCATCTTCGGAGAGGTGGACGGATAGCACCAAATAGCATCTGCCCCGAATCTCAGGCAAGACGTCCCTGTCGCGCCGTCCTTCGGAGGGGAACAGATTCTTGCACGCCCGGTGGGACCTCTTCCTCTTTCCACTCCTCACTTCGTGTGTCGTGTTCGCGAACGAATCGCGGTTTGTTATGGTTGCCTGTGGATTCGAGGTACTAAGATTTGCTGTCTTGCTCCGTCAAGAAAACATAAGATCAATGGCTTCAAACTGCACTAATTGCAACAACTCCCACTCCGTCCTCGCCGGAGGAGTGACTTACGGGCCTCAAGCGGCCTCCCTTTTCAAGATGCCGGTGGAGCAAGTAACTCAGGCCACCACTGGGTTGTTCTTTGGGACCATGCTCCCACCATTGAGCTTCAATGCCCTTCTGCCGTTGCAAGAAGCTCCGAAGAAGTCGGTCTTTGATCGGCTTGCAACTACTGCGACCCCTCTCAACGGGTCGCCCAAATCCAGTGCATCGGTTTTCAATAGAATGGGTCAAAACTCCAATAGGCCCGTGAAGAAGCCCACAATACCAGAAGGTGTTATCCCCAAGCGGATAGCCATTCCTGCTCATGAAATCGTCAAGGCTGCTTCCCCTGCTCGGAATTCTGCCTTCGATAGGTTGGCTATCCCCATTCAACGGACGTCAGTCTTCAATAGGCTGACAACGACAACTTCTGACCAACATAGGGGGCAAGACGAAGTCACCCCTAAAGCTGAAACAATCCCAACAGCTCGACACGCTCGACGTTGCCACTGGAGCCGAGTAAGGAAGGCTGGGGGAAATTCCCCCTCTGGGCTAACTCAACCAGCCCCAACGGTGGAAGTCAATGCTGGAACAGCTTTGAATTGCTTAACAAGGTGCGCAGGAACTCTCATACTGCAGTGCTGAAGAAATCTCCTCTGCCCATGGAAAATGCACCGAAGGCGAAGCCGGAGCAGCCCCCTCAGCGGATGTCCTCCAAAATCTACAAAGTCTGGTGACAGGTTCAGGACTCAGTAATTGATCAAGATTACTCTCCCCGACAGAAAAAAGTGAAGGTTCAGCAGGAAGAGAACCGTCCTAGCAAGCCACAAAGGACGACAACTGCCTGGGTGCTTGCTGCAACGGCCCCCTCAACATCAACTGCTCAAAAGAAAAGGAGGCCAGAGAAAGCTCCTGTAGCTATGGCAGATCGCAAAGACGCTGAGTTCAAACGCCCTATGTTTGGGGGCGTAACGGTCTATACTATTTACATAGCTTCCGGAAAAGAGGAAAGCCGCGCTTTGACGGGTCACCGACCGCTCACCCAATCCGTGACAAAAGCTCAAGAACAACAGCAGAAGCTTCGGGAGATGATGACTGCGATGGCCTCACTTACCGGGCTAAAAGAAAGCTCGGAGGCATCATCAGAACAGCGGCACGAACAGGAAACTGACGCTGACTTCTTACGCAGAGTTCTCGAAAAGAAGGATAGAGAAGCAGCAGAACAAGCCGCCAACATAAAACAAATGGCGCTTCTCTTCCAAGACATGGTAGGAATGATGTTACAGCCGGACCCTCCAGCTGAAGACCCTCCGGTCATTATTGAAGACGATAGAGAGGAGACATCTAATCCTCCTCCGGCTCTTTCAGCAGCCAAGGAAGAAACCATTTCCAAGGCCGCACTAGATGACTATATAGCTCAGCAAATACGGGCCCATCAGGAGAGTGAAGCGGCTGGGCAAATTGTTAAAACTGGACGACCCTATCCGAGCTGGTATGACCAAATCAGTTACCCGCCGGGCTACACGATCCCAAAATTCCATGTCTACAAGGGGACAGGTGTTCACACCATAATATTGTATTTTATATTCCTCATTCTTATGCATTTTACAATGAAAACAGGTGCTTTTGATCCATGTCTGCTACATGTTACAGGTTACAGGTTCTTGGACAGAAAACAGTGAAAACGATGTAAAGACGATATAAAAGTGAGACTTTGACCAACAAAGTGAAGGATCTTGATCAAGCCTACATAAGGAATAGTTCACAAAGCAAGATTCAAGACGTCGACTCAAAGCGAAGGGTTAAAGTTCACTACAATTATTCACTGTAGGATCTGGAACAAACCTAGAAGCCAAACTGAGAAAAGAACCAAAGAATAACAAAGCCCAGGAAGCCCAAAAGAAGAACAGAAAATCTGAGGAAATGAATCCTCTAATGGGCCGTGGAACCGCGGCCGAACCCCCACCCATGCCGCGGTTCCGCGGCCGTATAGGGCAATCAGGAGATAAAATTTTTACCATATTTTGTAAAATCTTTGACCGGTCTTTCTAGAGGGCTATTTTTGTAAAAGCAGATATGCGGTTCAAGCTGTAACCTAGGGTTGCTATCTCCTATAAATAGAAGCCCAAATCATTGTATTCTTTTCATGCCTCCCTTTAATGAATAAAATTTAGAAATCTTTTGGAGAGCATCGGTGTTTCTTCTCCATTCAGAAATTCAGATCTGACAACCCTGCATGGATGATTGGAGGGATGGATCCGTAAGTAATTTAATTTCTTGCCCTAGTGTAGATTTAAATTCCTTGCCCTAGGTAGATTTAATTTCATGCCCTAGGAACTTATTTAGGGTTTAGCTTTTGGGAAGGATTTTGAGAGATGAGATCTCTCATCCCTTTCTTACCCACCAAATATTTACAATAGGACTCCATGCATACATGCACATACCGCTCCCTACGGCACTCTATCTCTCGAGGTAGCGGTGATACCGTAGTATAAAGGCCTGGGTGTGATGTTTTCTATGGAGGTTAGGGTAAGGATCTCTAAAGGAAGGACAAGAACCTAGAGGAAGGAACACCTTCCCGAACAGATCTAATCCACTTTATTGATAATTACCATAACTCCTCACAGATCTTCATTCGGGTATTGAAAGCGGTGAGATTTAATTACATTTCCAAACCATCCCTAAACCTAGCCTTAGCAAGAGTAGATCTAGATAATTGCCCTAGGTTAATTAGGTTTTTAGATTTAATAATTAATCCGAACACCCTTCGGAATTAACTCGTTAGCGCGATTAGGAGATTCACAACATCCCTGTGGACCGACCCGTACTCACCGGCTAGCTGCAAAGCGACGCCGTTCTTGATTGCGGTTACAAATATTTTTGATCTATCTTTTAGAAAGCGCAAGCACGCTAAATCACTCAATCAAATGGCGCCGTTGCCGGGGATGGCGTAGAATTTTCTTTTCGCAATTTCGGGTTAATCATAAAATTTAAAAAAAAAATCATAAAAATCTAAAATATCCAAAAAATATAAAAATATATATCATTTGTTATTTTTGGGAAGGATACTTTGTGGTTGAATTTTTGCAGGATATATAAATTCGGATCTGGAGATTTCCAGAAAGCAAAACAGGAAACAAAATATCGAAACAGAAGATATTTAAAAAAACAGAACACCGGATTTTTTTTTGGAGCAGTGAACCGTCCAAAGTGCCGCGCTTCCGCGGCCGAAACCTACCTTAGGCCGCGGAACCGCGGCCGTCTTGTCAAATCAGACCGTGAAAATTTTTTTGGGGCACTGTGCAGTCATTTTGACCGTGAAATCGCGGTGGGAGCCTGGTTTTGCCGCGGAAGGGCGGTGGAACAGTGGCATCATCTGATTATATTTGCTCTGTAAGCATCCTCTGTTTCTCCTCTGTAATTTTTGAAATATATTTTCTGGAAATTCCTGCAAGATTCTGTGAGCTATAAAATATATTGCCTTCCATATAACAAGTCTTGTGCAGGATTTTTGGGCCCCGCTTGAACTAAATTGATTGTAAGAAATATTTTGTTGTTGCATATCTTTTCTCGAATATCTTTTCGCAACAATTTTTTCCAAATAAAGATTCTTGTGATATGCTTCAAATAATAACCAATTGCAAGTAATATTTTGCTGTTGCATATCTTTTCTCTAAAAATCTTTTTGCAACAAAAATTTTTCCAAATAAAGAGAAAGAAAAAAATTAATGAAAAATGAAAATAACAAGGACAAATAGTTTGTAGAGCTTGCAAAATTTTTTATTAGCCCCAAATAAATCCTTGCACCATCCAACCTTCCTTCTTGTCACCTTTCTTCTTCTAACATGGGTACCCCACATAAAAAATCATCAGCAGAACTTTGGTATCCCGAACCTAATTTTGCGTCATATGTCAATGTGTTCGGTCAATTTAAAGACGATCCTTCCATGCCTAAAAAATCTTTGAAAGATCACATAGAGGAGTCTAGGAGAAATAGTTTGACTTTTCAACCCACTTTGTGTCAACCAAGTCAACCTTTACCACTTACATATGTTGACACCACTTCTTTAAGTCTTTCTGTCACTCCTAGGCCGATGTCCATTGCTGAGCATATTGCTCAATCTCGTAGCCGATCTTTCACCCCTCTCCACACATCTAGTTCTAGGGATCAACAAGACTATTCACCTTTTTATCCACATGTTGACCCTACCTCTATCCAATCACCCACTTCCTACCAGTCCTACCCGACTTTTCCACCGTCACTAGACAATGTTTCTACACAGCCTGTTGGGAGTTCTGCATATCCACACAATTTCGAATCTTTTTCCGAAACCCCCTTACCACCAAAGTCTAGTCTTGAAGAGGCGTTGGAGGCATATATCGCAGCAATAAATAAAATGGTTAGGAATGTGGAAGCGTCCGTGGCCACCCTTATGCAACCTGCTGAACCGGTAGCTAGTTTTCCGCTAGCTCCAAATTTTTCAATGTATAAGGTGGCAGTTGGACAGAGTGAGAATGAGAGAGGATTTTCAAATCAAACCTACCCTTACCCAATTGAAGCCCACAACTCCGGTTTTCCATCGATTGTTCCAAATGATTCACCAGTTGAAAATAAAAACAAGTTGTGTGATTTTGTAGGGCTTGATTTGCCAAATTGTGAGGAACCCCTTTCGAGTGAAACCGCACCTAATCCTTTCGATCTTTACACCTCCACTCTAGAACCTACATTGATAAATATCCATGATGTTGATGAGGTGTCTAAAGAAATTGATTTTCACTTGATTGAGGATATAGACGCCGGGAATATTTCGGATGATGAACCTATCGATTTGCTTGAAATTTTATGTTCAAATCATCATCCCGAGTTATTAAATGTTTCTCCCGAATCTCATATGCGTCTAGATTTTGATGATAATGGCATGGATGAGTTGAATATTGAGGATAGTATTGAGGAGAGTCTTGAGGATAATATTGAGGTTGAGTCATTTTTGTTTGATGTGTCTGATTTTCCAATTCATCCTCCTGAACCTTTGACTGTTATATCACCCTCCCTCCTTCCCATCGTTCCGACCCCGCTTGAAGACTGTGAGCTTGAAACCTTTTCCTTTGAATCTGACACAGATCTCACAGATGATAACACTTACGAGTGTTTCACTTTTTCGGACGATGTTGATGACTCACCGCCCGAGTTTGAGTCTTTTACATTTTCAGATGAGCCATCAGACTCGGTTGATTATAGTAGTTTCGAACCATTAATGGAATCTTTCAAGTTCGAAATAGTTTACTACGGTGAGAAAGATACTATCCCTAATTCACTCCCTTTCGTCTTTCCCATTGTTCCGACCGAACAAATGACCGTTACGCTTTCATCTCCTATACCAAGTTCGGCGTACCCATGTTTTCTTGCGAATCTTGAGGGATTTGACCCCATTTCCCGACGAGTTGGTAGGTTAGCGCAATCGCTTTTAACACATCGGTCATCACAAATTGTGCTAATTTATTCACTCAATTTACACCCTCAAGATCGCACTCCACTTCCTTCTTCTTTCCGTCTTTCTTCTCGCCCACCGAGACCATATTCTACCATTCTTCTTTCCACACGGTCTCGCGTGCTTTTCATATCTTTTCTTTCCATCCCATTCTTGCACCAACTCTACCATTACCATGATAAGATTTTTGAATGGTTGGTGCTAACTTTTGGCTTGTGCAAGGCCAAGCTTAAGTTTGGGGGAATCTTTGTATAGATGTATATATATTTTTGTTTTCTTTTTCTATAAAAAAATTAAAAAAAATTCAAAACATTAAAAATATAAAAAAAATTTATAAATAAATAAACAGGGGAGTGCCGGTATTTTGACCCTCTTGGTTTAGCATGACAGTGAGGACACTGTCAAGTTCAAGTTTGGGGGTATGCTCGGTACGTCTTCTTCCTTCGCATTCATTTGTACATATTTTTGCATTTGCATGCTTATTTGAAAACCCATAAAAGTTTGAAAAATTTCAAAAATTATAAAAATTATTGTATTCAATTTTGGCTAATTGACTAGAGTTTGACAAATAGGTCAACTGGCTAGGAACAACTAGATCTTAGACTTAGTAAATTAAAAACCCTAAAAATAACATTCCTTAAAGTTTAATGGTAGAAAGTATATGCCTTGTAGTTTACTTAGAAATAGGCAAATTTTGGGTTCACTTCTTGGGCTAAGTCTAAACAAGGGAAGAGTATTGATGTTCTTATTAGAGTATAAGTTTGAAAAATAGTTCCTAGTTTAAGTCTAGATTCTGAAAATGTATACCCTACAATTTGCACAATCACGCACCTTGAAACATGGAATAGTAGAAGAGACCTTGAAATACTCTTGTCTAAAGTCCTTAGTACAATATAAAAAAGGGTGAATAAAGAAAAAAAAATGGACACTGGTTTTTGTGATTACTTAAGGCTGTAAAAAATAGAAAAACATTTAGCGAGGGTGCTTCATCACCTAGTGCCTTAGACCAACTGGTTTGGGAGTCACTGCTAAAGCCTTGGGTGTTACAAGACTAGGAAGTACGCTTAAATGTGCAAACACATTTTGTAATCGGTCGTTGGTACCTCAAGAAGTATTAACGGTCGCATGAAGGATGTGTAAGCAAAAATTCAATTAAAAATTCACCAATTAATAAGTGCTTTGGACAATGGACGAGAGTACGATTGCTTGTGTAGGGTGTTTTTCGTCACCCCAGTGAGATGGGAATACGCGAGCGCTTGTCAGGCGTACTACAGATTCCCCCTGCCTAGGGTAGGCCGGGGTTTTAATGATTGTGGGGATCCGAATCTCCGGCAGCCGCGGACTAAGCTGCCGTTAATTACCCATCGCCTTTGGGGCGAGGGAACCTCCGATTAACGGGTTAAACTGGTCATGCGAACTCAATGTGCAGTGTGCGTGTGTTTTGAAAGGGGGTTTTGGATATATCGGGAGCCACGCAGAGTTTTTACGGGGGTCCCGCTACCCGGATAGCGGGCTGGGGGTCAAGGGGGCTAGCAGCCCCCTTGCGGGGTGCGGGGCAGCGCCCCGTTAGAAATTTTTTTCTAACAGGGACAGTGTCGTGGAGTACGTGTATGTATAAATTTGTATACATATGTATATATGTGTATATGTACACAAAAAGAGGGGGAAAAGACATCCAAGGGATGCGCAGGTGCGCAAGCGCGCGCGCCACGTGTCGGCACGCGGGCGACTTGCGCAGTTGCGCAAGCGCGCGCCACGTGTCGGCACGCGGGCGACTTGCGCACTTGCGCAGTTGCGCAAGCGCGCGCGCCACGTGTCGGCACGCGGGCGACTTGCGCACTTGCGCACTTGCGCAAGCGCGCGCCACGTGTCGGCACGCGGGCGACTTGCGCACTTGCGCAGTTGCGCAAGCGCGCGCGCCACGTGTCGGCACGCGGGCGACTTGCGCACTTGCGCAGTTGCGCAAGCGCGCGCCACGTGTCGGCACGCGGGCGACTTGCGCAGTTGCGCAAGCGCGCGCGCCTCGTGTCGTCACGCGGGCGCCTTGCGCACTTGCGCAAGCGCGCAGGTGAGGCACAACAGGCTTTTAGCCTAGAAAAATTTCTCAGAAGAGAAATCAGAGAGGAGTTGGACTCCTGAATGTGTTTTTCTTCTTTTTTTTTGGGGGTTAATGGAAGGGGTTCTTCTTCTTCCTCCTGTTGCTTGCTGGATCTTGAAGATCAAGAGATGTGAAATCTCAAAATCTCTCCTTTTTAAGATCTGATGACAGATCCAAGTTCCCCTTTGTGGGTTTGGTGGTGGAAAACTATTTAGTTTTTGAAAAAGGAAGAGTAAAACTCTTGATTTAATTCAAAAGAAAGAAGAAGGTTTTGGAACCTTGGAGAAGGAAGAAAGAGCTCAGCTCTGAAACTTTTTTTGGAGAGAGAAAAAAGTTATGAGATATTTTCATTATCTTTTGCCTTTATAGGCTATACACTTTACACATAGCCCCTTGGGCTTCTCAAAATGGCATTTTGCTTATCCCATGGCTCATGTGCCATTTCTTTTTGCACATAAGCCATGGGCTTTACAAAAATTTGGCTTTATGCCTATTTTTCTTACATTTATCCGAAAATAAAAAAAAAGAAAATGCAACAAAATTATTTATTACAAAATTTTTATCTTGGCATGGGGGGAGGCCGGCCGCTTCATGTTCGGGCTCGACCCGGGCATGGGCCCACTGGGTCTGGGCTTGGGCCCACTTGGCTTGGGGTTGTCTTGGATTTTGACTTGGTCAACCGGGGTGTAAATTTTTACCCCAACAAATTGCCCCCCATCAATAAATGCACACCACATACGTGGGTCGTGTGCATGAAATTGATGGATCTTCTTTCACGTGGAGGCGACTTGATTTGGTCCCCGCTTTTTGGGAAGCTGGCACTGCCCTTTTTACGACATGGACGGTCGTTGCTTGACATGTATCCGAGACAGAGTGTTTGTGATAGACGTTTTCCCTGGCCGGAGTGATCTGGTTCCCGCTTTGTAGGAATCCTGCGCTGCCCTTTTTGCGACTTGGACGGTCGGTGCTGCCCTTTTAGCGACTTGGACGGTCGGTGCTGCCCTTTTTGCGACTTGGACGGTCGGTGCTGCCCTTTTTGCGACTTGGACGGTCGGTGCTGCCCTTTTAGCGACGTGGACGGTCGGTTCTGCCCTTTTTGCGACTTGGACGGTCGGTGCTGCCCTTTTAGCGACGTGGACGGTCGTTGCTGCCATTTTAGCGACTTGGACGGTCGGTGCTGCCCTTTTAGCGACGTGGACGGTCGTTGCTGCCATTTTAGCGACTTGGACGGTCGGTTCTGCCCTTTTTGCGACTTGGACGGTCGGTGCTGCCCTTTTTGCGACTTGGACGGTCGGTGCTGCCCTTTTAGCGACGTGGACGGTCGGTTCTGCCCTTTTTGCGACTTGGACGGTCGGTGCTGCCCTTTTTGCGACTTGGACGGTCGGTGCTGCCCTTTTAGCGACGTGGACGGTCGGTTCTGCCCTTTTTGCGACTTGGACGGTCGGTGCTGCCCTTTTAGCGACGTGGACGGTCGTTGCTGCCATTTTAGCGACTTGGACGGTCGGTGCTTTGTTTGACTTGCCCTTCTTCTTGCACTGTCAGGGGTAGACTTGACCTGCTCCGCTTCTTGCGGTGTCGGAGTGGAAGTTGACTTGTTAATTTTGATTTGGGTTGACATCAGCATCGCTATACTGGAATATGGTACCAGGAGCGAATCATCATCTGTCATGGAGAGGATTTTGGGATTTTGGTTTTTGTTTGGCATCTGCATTGCTGCACTGGAATAATGCCAGGAGCAACTCATCATTTGCCCTGGGAGGATTTGGGAGAAATTGGAATTGTTTTACGCCCGTGGATTGTATACGGTTTTGCAGGATGTATGATCCAGACCGTAGGGCCGGAAAAATTTCGGGACTTTGTCGGCGTCTGCATCGCTGCACTGGAATATGGTACCAGGAGCGACTCATCATTCGCCGTTGGGGATTGAGATTTGGAATTTGGTTGGCGTCTGCATCGCTACACTGGAATATGGTACCAGGAGCGACTCATCATTCGCCACTTGGGGATTGGGGAGCGATGGCTTAGGAGACAGGTTTAGATCCCTATCGCCTAAGGCTTTTCAATTTTATGGGCCGTGAGGGTCCCATAAAAGCATTTTCTCCCTACGAGTCGTAAGGATCCCGCAGGTGTATTTTCTCCTTAAGAGTCGTGAGGACTCCTAAGTGTGTTTTTCCTTTATGAGTCGTAAGGATCCCACAAAGGTTCGTTCTCCTCATGTATCGTGAGGACACATGAGTGGGTCTTATCAATGGAGCATCATTCTCAAAGCGGAGACCGGCCGCGTAACTGGTGATTACGGTGGGGCATGGGTATGATGAGAATTATTTGAGCCCGTGGATTGTATACGATGGTCAATTTGGGGACCCACCGTAGGGCCGGGAGAATTTTTTTAAAAATTGGATTTTGGTTGGCGTCTGCATCGCTGCACTGGAATGTGGTACCAGGAGCGACTCATCATACGCCGTTTGGGGACTTGGAATTTGGATATTGTTTGGCATCAGCATTGCTGCACCGGAATAATGCCAGGAGCAACTCATCATTTGCCTCGGGAGGACTTGGGATTTGGGTTTTCGGTCGGCATCAGCACCGCTAACACTGAGCGAAATGCTAGGAGCGACTCATCATTTGCCGTTGCCCGTTGGGGAACGATGGCTTAGGAGTTAGGTTTGGGTCCCTACCATCTAAGGCTTTTCAATTTTATGGGCCGTGAGGGTCCCATAAAAGCATTTTCTCCCTACGAGTCGAAAGGATCTCGTAGGTGTATTTTCTCCTTAGGAATCGTGAGGATTCCTAAGTGTGTTGCTCCTTTGTGAGTCGTAAGGATCTCACGCAGGGGTTTTCTCCTCACAAGGTCGAGAGGACTTTGTGAGTGTATTTCACCTCCTTTCCTTTTTACGAGTTTGCGCCCTTTCGGGTTTTCACAGACTCGCCGGTAGTCCTGCTGTTTTTACTCACGGAGCCCTTTCGGGTTTTCATCCGTGCCCGTTTTGCTTGTGAACATACCGTTTTTTTTTTTTTTTTTTTTTTTTTTTTTTTTTTTTTCCGCTGGTGGGACTTTAAAGTAGTCTCACCGGCAGGATTTGGGAGGAATATGGTTTTGCAAGATGTCTGATCCAGACCGTAGGGCTGATGTGCTCAATTCGCCTGCGACTTGGAGCATTCATGTGTAGTATTTCTTGAGATATCGGCCATTGATGGGTGGCATGGGCCTTTCTCCCTCGGCACTTATTAGTTGGTAGGATCCTCCGTCGAACACTTTCTCGATGACGTATGGTCCTTCCCAGTTCGGCTCGAATTTTCCCTTGGCATGTCGATTGGGGATGATCGGTCTTTTGAGGACCAGCACCAATTCACCTTTCTTGAAAGCGCGGAGACGGGTTATCTTGTCATAGGCCCGTGACATTTGGGCTCGGTATAGCTCCAGATTTTGCTGCACCGCGAGCCTCTTTTCTTCGAGGGCATCGAGTTCTTCAAGTCGAAGGAGCACGTTTTCCTCTTCTGTCAACTCATGCTGAACGGCCATTCTTAAGCTTGGAACTTCGACTTCGAGGGGGAGGACCGCCTCCACTCCGAAGAGCAATGAGTATGGAGTGGACTGAGTTGGAGTACGGTGCGTGGTACGATATGCCCACAATGCCTCGTGAAGCTTGAGATTCCAGTCTCTCTTGTTGGCTGAAGCATTTTTCCTCAGGAGCTTGCATAGAGTCTTATTGAAGGCTTCGGCTAGCCCATTGGCTCTTGGATTATAGATGGAGGAATATCTCCAGTCTATCTTGTGCTGAGTAGCGAACCTTGAGACATTGAAGCTCTTGAAAGAAGGCCCGTTGTCAGAAATGATTCTTCTTGGTGTACCGAAGCGGTATAGAATATTATGCTGGAAGAATGTCAGAATATCCTTTGTCTTGACTTCTTTTAGCGGGACAGCTTCAGCCCACCTGGAGAAGTAGTCTGTCGCGGCCAGTATGAACCGGTGGCCTTTAGATGACGGAGGATCAATTGGGCCAACAATGTCGGTGCCCCAAACTTCGAAGGGCCACGACGCCACTGTAGGATGCAATGGGTTGGGATGCTTGTGAATAAAATCACCGTGAATTTGGCAGACATAACATTTCTTTGCATGCTCTCCGCAATCCCGTATCATGGTGGGCCAGTAATACCCAAGCCGTTTGATTTGAAGTCGCATCTTGGGGCCAGATTGGTGAGCACCGCAAATGCCTGAGTGAACTTCTTTCATGACTTTTTGGGCTTCGGCCAATGACAGACACCTGAGCCAGAGTTGGTCATATGACCTGCGGTATAATGTGTCATTTACAAACACGTATCGGAGAGCTCTTTTCTTCAGCTGAATCCTCGCAGATTTTTCTTCGGGCAGCTTGTCGTATCGGAGGTACTCTATGAAGGGTTCTCTCCAATCGGGCTCGTCTTGGATGATCGAAGCTTCTTCCGCCGGACTGCTCTTCTGTTCCGCGCTTTCCTCTTCTCGTAGAGAGACTGGGGGTAGAATTTGCCGGCTCCTGACTGTGATCAGAATTTCGTCCATGTCAGGATCAGCCAGCTCCTTGGCCAAGCGAGCGAGTACATCAGCCTTTCCATTCAACGCTCTAGGGACTCTCGTTAGTTCAATATGAGTGAACCGTTTCATGAGTTCCACCACCCGACCTCTGTACCGAGCTAACTCAGGTTTGTATATCTTATAGTCGCCGCTTACTTGGTTGACGACAAGCTGGGAGTCACCGTAAACCCGCAGCCGAAGGATTTCCATTTCTATGGCGAGTTCCAAACCAGCTATCAGAGCTTCATACTCAGCTTCATTGTTTGTCCGAGGCTCGGTGAGAGCAAAAGAACGCCGTAGGGTTCCCATTGATGGTGTGATGAACACCAATCCTATCCCTGCTTTTATCTCCGAGACGCTTGATTTACTGGAGGTTCTTATCGATGAGGCCCCATCGAAGTAGAGCTCCCAACATGGCTCGTCATTCTCGAGATGCAGCACTTGTTCGTCAGGTAACTCACAATTTAGTGGCGACCCTTCTGGTATGGGATGAGCAGCGAGAAAGTCTGCAAGAGCTTGCCCTTTTACTGCTTTCTGAGGAGTGTAAACTATGTCAAACTCAAGTAGCATGACAGCCCATCTTGCCATTCTGCCGGCTAGGCTTGCTTTGGTCATCAAGTGTTTGAGCGGGTCGACCTTGGAGATCAGCATAACCCGATGAGCGAGTAAATAGTGCCTCAACTTCTTCACAGCAAATATTAGCGCCAGGCATTGCTTTTCTATTGGGGAGTAGTTGTGTTCCGCCCCGACTAGAGTTCGACTGAGGTAGTAGAGAGCATTTTCTTTTCCTTCCTCATTATTCTGGGCAAGGAGCGCACCGAGTGACTCGTCCAGCGCGGCAGTGTAGAGAATCAGCGGTTTATTTGGAATGGGAGCGGCCAGCACTGGAGGGTGCAACAAGTATTGTTTGATGCTTTCGAACGCTGCTTGACATTCAGCATCCCAGATAAAAGGAGCTCCTTTCTTCATGAGCTTTGAGAAGGGCCTACATCTCCCTGATAAATTTGAGATAAACCTCCGTATATAAGCAAGCTTGCCTTGAAAAGATCTTAGCTGCGTCAGACTCTTCGGAGGGGGCATCTCCATGATGGCCTTTATCTTTGACGGGTCAACTTCGATCCCTCGATGTCGGACTATGAAGCCCAGGAATTTTCCCGATGACACGCCAAAAGCGCACTTCAGAGGATTCATCTTCAGATCGTATTCCCTCAGTCTGGTGAGAACAGTCCTGAGATCTTGGATATGATCGGCCTTGGCTTTAGTCTTGACGACCAGATCATCAACATAGCATTCGACGACTTTATGGATTAGATCATCAAAGATATTAGTCATCGCCCTTTGATATGTAGCACCTGCGTTCTTCAGTCCGAATGGCATTACCTTGTAGCAATATATTCCGATCGGGGTTCGAAATGCTGTGTGCTTCTCATCCTCAGGCGACATCTTGATCTGATTATACCCAGACGAGCCATCCATAAAGGTGAACAGTTCGTAATTTGAGGTGTCATCGACCATCATTTCCATGACCGGTAGCGGGAAGTCGTCTTTAGGACACGCCTTATTGAGGTCCCTGAAATCGACACAAACTCGGATCTGCCCATTTTTCTTCTTCACTGGGACTATGCATGCGATCCAGTCTGCATATTTCTCTTCCCTGATGAAGCCGGCACCGATGAGCTTCTTGGTTTCCTCGATGACCTTTTCTTCCAACTCCCTTCTCATTCTTCGAGGAGCTTGTTTGACTGGCTTAGCATCAGGAGATATAGCCAGCTTATGCACGGCTACCTCAGGGGAAAGGCCAGGCATTTCTTTGTACGTCCACGCGAAGCAGTCGACGAACTCACGCAGCAGGGCAATTATCTGCTCTTTCATTTCCTCCGACAAGAGTGAGCTGATGTAGGTCGGCCTTGGATTATCGGGCGTTCCTAAGTCAATCTCGGTTAGCTCATCAAAGGTTGCTTGTCCGCCATCTTCGAGCTCTTGAGGAGCTTCTTCTGGCTCGGCTATCTCGTCATCATCATTTGATCTTTCGCTGGCCTCACCAACATGGATCATGTAGCACGCTTTGGAATCAGGTTGAATGTAGCCTATGCCCCGTCTATCTGGAATCCGTCCATCGATGAGTGCTCGGACGTGGGGAGGATACCATAGCCCTTCGTAAAACTTTGCTTCGGACTCCGTTTGATATAACCGGCATCCGCACTTCTTAAAGTATTCCCGCATCTCGGGCGCATAGTATCTGGGATTGAGGACGGCTCTTATGCCCCTCTCATAAGGAAGGCACGCGACAGAAAGGTCGTCCGGGTGCACAACGGGGTTTGACCCATAAAACAAGATGCCCTTCTGTCCACTTTTCCTCCCGGGAACGTAGAAAGTTTTCAGCTGGTCCACGGTGGAGATTGATAATGCATCGAGCTCTTTGCACATTTGCTCTGGTACCCTTGTAACGGCTAGGGACCCTTCTGCAACTTCGAAGGTCTCTCGTAGTTTCGCTTGTTGCGCGGGGGTCCAATCTGCACCGCTGTTGCACGACAGGTCCTCCTCCTCTGACTCTTCAGTGTCACTGCCAAGATGAGGGCGGACTTTGCTGCTAGATGGGCCTTCAGTAACAGATTCGTCCGTATCGCTGCCGAAATGAGGGCGAGTTTTGCGGAAGGACGGGCTTCCAGCGTCGGACTCATCAGAGTCGCTGCCGAAATGCGGGCGCACTTGGGTATTTTTGCTTTTGAAAGTGATAGCCGGCGCAGATTTGCTTTTGAGTCTTGGGGCCGTTCTATCTTCAGTTAGTTGTGGCTTAGCATTTTGGTGGTTCGTAAAGTACCGAGAATCTTCATATCGGACTTCATGCACACCGAACGGCTGGATGTCTCCGTCAATGCGTCTTTCTTCGCCATTTTTAGTATACTTCATGCATTGATGGAGAGTTGACGGAATGATGCCGTAATCGTGGAGCCACGGCCGCCCCAAGAGAATCTTATAAGATGTGTCGGCGTCGATCACGTATATCTTAGCTTCAGTTTGCAGATCCCCAAATTTGATTGGCAAAGCTATAGACCCCAGAACTTGCTGGCAATTTTGGTTGAAACCTTGAATGACAATCCTTTCCCTTGACAGGTGTCGGACGTCCATTGACAAACTCTTCAGAGTTCGCAAGTTCATGATGTTCACTGAGGATCCCGGATCAATCAATATACGATTAATTCGATCTCCGTCGCTGTACCCGGTCACGTAAAGCGGCCGATTATGCTCTGCCGTTCCCAGTAGCAAGTCTTCATCCTTAAATGTGACTGCGGCGGCATGCAAAGCGTGCTGGGCTTCTTTCATATTAATTTCCGCAAAGTGGGCCTGATACCGCTCGGGGTTTTGTAGAGCGTGGATGAGAACATCTCTAAGCTCCTTAGATAGGACCAAGGCGTCGTAGATGCTCAGGAGAGACGGAAGCTTCCGGAGATGCGCCAAGACATTATAGTCCACCGAGGAAGGACTTATGTTTTCATCAGCCGGTTCTCTGCCATCTTCTTCATTAGTGACTTGTTTTTCCTTCCCTCTTGGGGCGTTGCCCTGATTTGGCGGTAGAGCCCTGCCGCTTCTGAGCTGGATTTGATTGGTCGTTGTGGTGAGCTCCTCGTCCTTTTCCGGAAAACAGAGATCATCCTCGGAGTCGCTGCCAAGACGGATGGCGTAGCAGGTCACTACTGGGATCTCTTCATTGGAGTCTTCTTCTAACTCCTCCAGAATTTCAGCCGCTTGTACAGGGAAGAACTCCTTCAATTGAATCAATGTTCTTTCCTGTTGTTCATATTCTTCGAGGGAATCGATATACTTTTGAATGGTCGATCTCCCTGCAGACACTTTTTCGCGCCGAGCTGCACTTTTCTTCTTCTTGAGCTTCTTGGATTTTGAGCCTGATGGAGCCGCATTGGCAGCTGGACTGGTAGGCTTCTTCTGTCCTTCCCATTCCGCCCTGGGTTCTTTCCGAAGTAGCTTTATCATCTTCTTCGTCTTATTAGATATGTGCGTACTCCACGGAGGCCGCGATGAGTCAGCTTCGTCTGTCGGGGCAGCGGGTTCGGCTGTCTGCTCCCAGAAGGCTTCAGCTTCCGTCTGTATAAAGTTAGCGGTTGCAACTTGATTGTTCACCAACACGCTTTTGGACAGCTCGATCTCTCCAGCCTTGTACTGCTTCTCGACCCAATCCTTGAAGATATAGCAATCCTCGATCGCATGGCTCACTACTCGGTGGTACGGGCAATACAGGGGATTGTCGGTCATTTTTGCTTCTTGGGGTCTTTTCGACTCCGGCAGTTGTAGGCCATTGTTCAAGGCATCTTTAAATATCTTGCGGACCTTGTCCCTTCTGAAAGAGTAAACCTTGTTCTTTTTCTCCTCTAGGGAAGGCCCATCTCCTCCCAGCAATGGCTTTCGAGACCGGTTGGTTTTGGATTCGCCCGCCCTTCGCTTTTCTTCATTGTCGGAGGCATTGAAGACATTGGTACTGCTGGAACTCCCGCTTCTACGGTTGTCGTCCCGCTTGCTTTTCCAGGTTTTGTCTCTCTGAGAGTCTGGCGGGGACTCTTGCTTCGAGCGTTCCAGCATTTGGACTTTCTTGGTTAGCTCCTGAAACGTCTTGAGGCCCGCTGTACACAAGAAGGGGACCATCCAATTGCTGAGGTTCCCAATGAGAAGGCTGACGGACTGGTCCTGCTCCAGCGGCGGTTCGCACTTGACTGTGAGATTGCGCCATCGGGCGATAAAGTCGGTGTTGCTTTCATTCTTCCCCGGCTTGGTCCTCACAAGGTCGGCAATGGAGATTTTATCACTGACGCTCATGAACCTTTGCCGGAACAGAGACTCCATTTGGGCAAAGGTAATGACGGACCCGTCCGGTATACTCGCATACCAGTCGAAGGCGACGCCGGTCAGGCTGTTGACAAACTGACGAAGAAGGAGCGCATCGTTGCCCCCTGTATTTCCGCACGATGCTTTGAAGTGGGCGACGTGCTGGTTTGCATTCCCCGTTCCATCAAATCTTCCGAACTTAGGAATGACGTAGCCACTTGGGAACTCAATCAGATCATACTGCGCGGGATATGGCCGTCCACTACTGCCGATTTCTTTCTGAGCTTCAGCTTCGGCCACCAATGTTTTAACCTTGCTGGTAACCAAATCCATTATCCGATCCTGTGTTAGCGGGATAGTGCTATCTGGGGCCAAGGCGTCCCCAGAAGCGGAATGTAGCCGGCTTTCATTTGGCTCGACCAGTCCTGGTCCCAAAGGAACAGGCATTGGCTGCCTCGGATTGTCATCACCCGGCTGATTAGCAGCGGCTTGTGCTTGATTGGGAGGCGCTCGAGCAATTTGAGCAGTAAGCTGCATCACTACGTTCGTTAAGTCATCAATCTTCGAGTAGAGCTTGGCCATCTCTTTATCTTTACTCCTGAGCTGTTTTCGAAGCTCTTGAAGCAGCTCTTGCTCCGCAGTCCTGGGGCGGAAAGTCGGCTCTTCCTCGCTGTCCGAGCTTGACTCTGCATGGATCGATGGGTCGTTCTGCCTATCATCCTCATCGAGAGGGTTTTCTTCATCCAGCGGGGGCGGCTGTTCTTGAGCGGCGGCAACCACATTCAGGCTAGATTGGGCTTGGGATGTGGTGGCTCCGTCCTTGCTTTTGCTGCGAAGGTTGTCGCTGGGGCGCCCGCCCGCCATATAGACCGTATGGATGATATATCCGTCCGTCTTTCTATCATTGGCAGTTGATTTCGTGGATCGCTGTCTTGACCCCCTTGCTTCGGTAGCTGGTAGTCGATTGAAGGCGGCTGGCCTAACCAGGTTCTTAAATGGTGCTGGCGCATCTTTTCTGGGTTTTCCCCGCTGCTTTCGTGCGGCACAGAGTGCTTGATAGACTCTTGAAGAGACAGTGTCATACTTTTTCTGTTGGGGCCGGGACACGTCTCTTTGTGGCACTGTTCGGACCGCTGTTTTCTTGATTCTGGCGGTCATGGCGTTTTTCTGAACCCACTTCAGAGGCTCGAAGGAATTGCTGATTCTTACGTCCGACTCAGCCGTCGTCGCGGGGAAACCCTGCACTTGGAACTTCACATGATTCCATTTGGCCGAAGCCTTGGCCCTCTTGTTGGCTCGATACCTGAGCCGCTTCTGCCTTAACTTTTCTGTTCTAAGCACCTGGCAGACTTCGGCTTTTTGGGAAGATGCCGCAGACCGGTTGATGGAGGGCCTTGGAGATACGCCCGATTGTGCATTTGTTGGAGTCATCGCCTGAGCTCGTCCGCGATATTTGATGTTGCCCTTCGCATCGGAAGTCTTGCCCCCAGCTAGAGCGCCAGGGAGTCGTTCAGATAGCGTCATGAGTTTCGGTTGTGGTGCCTTGGCGATCACGACATTCGGCCTCTTTCCCCTTGAGACCGGCTTGGCCACCTGTTCCGCCGGGATCTCTGCCAGATGAGCGCTTCCGGCAGGGTAGATGATGACATTGCCAAACTGGCGGGGCGGTTCCTCCCATTGTCGACTGAGGCTTGCGGGGAGAACCACACGAGCGTTGATCTTGACCACGTACGGAATCGGGGTCGCTTTGGAAGTTGAATTCGTCTTGAGAGACATCGTCATCGAAAGTTGATTGCTGCATGAAAAGAAAACATCATTTCAGTATAGGCAATCGATATGTATATTGATTGAGTTCGCATGAACGTTTAACCCGAAATATGGGAGGAGAGATTGGTCCCACCGGGCGTGCCAGAATCTGTAGGGTGTTTTTCGTCACCCCAGTGAGATGGGAATACGCGAGCGCTTGTCAGGCGTACTACAGATTCCCCCTGCCTAGGGTAGGCCGGGGTTTTAATGATTGTGGGGATCCGAATCTCCGGCAGCCGCGGACTAAGCTGCCGTTAATTACCCATCGCCTTTGGGGCGAGGGAACCTCCGATTAACGGGTTAAACTGGTCATGCGAACTCAATGTGCAGTGTGCGTGTGTTTTGAAAGGGGGTTTTGGATATATCGGGAGCCACGCAGAGTTTTTACGGGGGTCCCGCTACCCGGATAGCGGGCTGGGGGTCAAGGGGGCTAGCAGCCCCCTTGCGGGGTGCGGGGCAGCGCCCCGTTAGAAATTTTTTTCTAACAGGGACAGTGTCGTGGAGTACGTGTATGTATAAATTTGTATACATATGTATATATGTGTATATGTACACAAAAAGAGGGGGAAAAGACATCCAAGGGATGCGCAGGTGCGCAAGCGCGCGCGCCACGTGTCGGCACGCGGGCGACTTGCGCAGTTGCGCAAGCGCGCGCCACGTGTCGGCACGCGGGCGACTTGCGCACTTGCGCAGTTGCGCAAGCGCGCGCGCCACGTGTCGGCACGCGGGCGACTTGCGCACTTGCGCACTTGCGCAAGCGCGCGCCACGTGTCGGCACGCGGGCGACTTGCGCACTTGCGCAGTTGCGCAAGCGCGCGCGCCACGTGTCGGCACGCGGGCGACTTGCGCACTTGCGCAGTTGCGCAAGCGCGCGCCACGTGTCGGCACGCGGGCGACTTGCGCAGTTGCGCAAGCGCGCGCGCCTCGTGTCGTCACGCGGGCGCCTTGCGCACTTGCGCAAGCGCGCAGGTGAGGCACAACAGGCTTTTAGCCTAGAAAAATTTCTCAGAAGAGAAATCAGAGAGGAGTTGGACTCCTGAATGTGTTTTTCTTCTTTTTTTTTGGGGGTTAATGGAAGGGGTTCTTCTTCTTCCTCCTGTTGCTTGCTGGATCTTGAAGATCAAGAGATGTGAAATCTCAAAATCTCTCCTTTTTAAGATCTGATGACAGATCCAAGTTCCCCTTTGTGGGTTTGGTGGTGGAAAACTATTTAGTTTTTGAAAAAGGAAGAGTAAAACTCTTGATTTAATTCAAAAGAAAGAAGAAGGTTTTGGAACCTTGGAGAAGGAAGAAAGAGCTCAGCTCTGAAACTTTTTTTGGAGAGAGAAAAAAGTTATGAGATATTTTCATTATCTTTTGCCTTTATAGGCTATACACTTTACACATAGCCCCTTGGGCTTCTCAAAATGGCATTTTGCTTATCCCATGGCTCATGTGCCATTTCTTTTTGCACATAAGCCATGGGCTTTACAAAAATTTGGCTTTATGCCTATTTTTCTTACATTTATCCGAAAATAAAAAAAAAGAAAATGCAACAAAATTATTTATTACAAAATTTTTATCTTGGCATGGGGGGAGGCCGGCCGCTTCATGTTCGGGCTCGACCCGGGCATGGGCCCACTGGGTCTGGGCTTGGGCCCACTTGGCTTGGGGTTGTCTTGGATTTTGACTTGGTCAACCGGGGTGTAAATTTTTACCCCAACAGCTTGATTTGAATTTCCAAGTGTAGAGGTGATTTATACACACACGTGGGGATATGTGATTGGAATTTAGATAAGAGAGAGGAATGAAGAATAGAACTTGTATCTTTAGTAGAGTTGATAGAAATTCCTAAGTCGAGATGGAATCCTAGAATGAAAACTTAAGAAATGCCGAAAGCTAAGTAAGTCTATAGGATATATATAATCATAAGTTAAATAATGAGGAAGTGTGAAGAATGTGGGTGGATAATTTGCGAGTCAAAAGATAATAGAATTCCTTGTTAGAAAACCTAATTGGAAAACAAAAGTCGAAAAAGCCGAATTGATAGAATTTTGTGGGTAGTATCCACTGAAAACCCTCAGGAGACAACACTCCTCCTACTAGGGACACCTAGAGGTTTAACGGCTTGTTGCACGTGCTCAGTGCAATCGCGTTTCCCTGCGAAAGTGTGGCTAGGTTAGATTTTTATCGAGAATAAAATAAAAAATAAGTTTGCTCGAGGACGAGCAAAAGATAAGTTTGGGGGTATTTGTTCACACCATAATATTGTATTTTATATTCCCCATTCTTATGCATTTTACAATGAAAACAGGTGCTTTTGACCCATGTCTGCTACATGTTACAGGTTACAGGTTCTTGGACAGAAAACAGTGAAAACGATGTAAAGACGATATAAAAGTGAGACTTTGACCAACAAAGTGAAGGATCTTGATCAAGCCTACATAAGGAATAGTTCACAAAGCAAGATTCAAGACGTCGACTCAAAGCGAAGGGTTAAAGTTCACTACAATTATTCACTGTAGGATCTGGAACAAACCTAGAAGCCAAACTGAGAAAAGAACCAAAGAATAACAAAGCCTAGGAAGCCCAAAAGAAGAACAGAAAATCTGAGGAAATGAATCCTCTAATGGGCCGCGGAACCGCGGCCCAACCCCCACCCATGCCGCGGTTCCGCGGCCGTATAGGGCAATCAGGAGATAAAATTTTTACCATATTTTGTAAAATCTTTGACCGGTCTTTCTAGAGGGCTATTTTTGTAAAAGCAGATATGCGGTTCAAGCTGTAACCTAGGGTTTCTATCTCCTATAAATAGAAGCCCAAATCATTGTATTCTTTTCATGCCTCCCTTTAATGAATAAAATTTAGAAATCTTTTGGAGAGCATCGGTGTTTCTTCTCCATTCAGAAATTCGGATCTGACAACCCTGCATGGATGATTGGAGGGATGCATCCGTAAGTAATTTAATTTCTTGCCCTAGTGTAGATTTAAATTCCTTGCCCTAGGTAGATTTAATTTCATGCCCTAGGAACTTGTTTAGGGTTTAGCTTTTGGGAAGGATTTTGAGAGATGAGATCTCTCATCCCTTTCTTACCCACCAAATATTTACAATAGGACTCTATGCATACATGCACATACCGCTCCTTACGGCACTCTATCTCTCGAGGTAGCGGTGATACCGTAGTATAAAGGCCCGGGTGTGATGTTTTCTATGGAGGTTAGGGTAAGGATCTCTAAAGGAAGGACAAGAACCTAGAGGAAGGAACACCTTCCCGAACGGATCTAATCCACTTTATTGATAATTACCATAACTCCTCACAGATCTTCATTCGGGTATTGAAAGCGGTGAGATTTAATTTCATTTCCAAACCATCCCTAAACCTAGCCTTAGCAAGAGTAGATCTAGATAATTGCCCTAGGTTAATTAGGTTTTTAGATTTAATAATTAATCCGAACACCCTTCGGAATTAACTCGTTAGCACGATTAGGAGATTCACAACATCCCTGTGGACCGACCCGTACTCACCGGCTAGCTGCAAAGCGACGCCGTTCTTGATTGCGGTTACAAATATTTTTGATCTATCTTTTAGAAAGCGCAAGCACGCTAAATCACTCAATCAACAGGCAATCCCCATCAGCATGTCGCTCAATTCAGAGCTCTTTGTGGCAACACTGGAGGTGACGACAAACTGCTGCTCCGCCAATTCGTCGGCAGTTCAGCAGAAACAGCCTTTGAATGGTATTCGGAGCTATCTAACGATTCTGTCAAAACATTTGTGGAGATGGAGCTACTGTTTACACAAAGATTCGCAAGCGCTAGTGAACGCACCCCGATAACAGCACTGATTAATGCCAGGGTAAGGCCAGGCGAGACGTGGGTTCAGTACGCGACACGATGGCTGAATCTGTGGTCGAAATGCGAACAACGCATCGAAGAAGCACCTGCGGTAGGCATGTTCGTGGGCATCCTAGACCCTCATGCAACTGTTGCACAGTTCATGATGTTCTTTAAACCGACCACGTTTCAGGATTTAATTGATAAGCTAGCCTAGATGGATCAAATGGGTCACAGACCGTCTCCTCCGAAGCCGGAATCCCGAAACGAAAAGGGTAAAGGGAAAGTGGCCTTCACTGCGAACACCCAACAGCAGCCCGGTGCCCCAAAGCTAGCGGATAAACTGGAAGAGAGACGGCGGTATTATAATGAGAAAATGAAGCGCCCTTACTCATTCCTGCGGGATAAAACGAAGAGGCTGCTCGAGCTAGCGATGCGCAATAGGCTTATCTATCTCTCGAATCCAAGGAGACCACCGCAACCCAGCGAGGTGAATAATCCCAATTATTGCCCTTACCACCAAACGGTAAGTCACCCGATCGAGGATTGCTTTGTCTTTAAGGGATGGATCGAGGATCAGTACCTACAAGGCAAGTTTGCGCTATCTAAAAAGTGGAAAGTAAACCCACCACAGCCGCACACTCCAAAGAAGACGGGCACGCCGGGGGAAACTTGCTCTTTTATTGAAGAAGCTCCATGGGAGGTCATGCTTTCCGCCAAAACCAAAAAGATGCTAAATGATCTCCAGACATGCCCGGCGATCAGGTGGAAGAACCCGTCGAAACCTGAGATCATCGAAGGGATGCTGAAACCGCGTCCAACTCCAAGGATTGGTGGTGATAGCTAAAGTGTTCACACCCAGCCGTCGAAATCTTTGAAAAAGAAGAAGAGATCCAAAAAGCTCGTGAAGCCTGGCGACAAGCGCACGGACCTGCAGAAACAAATCGACGCACTGGAAGAGTACGAAGAGTACAACCAGAAAGCGCGAACCCAAATCACGCTCCAAGAGTTTCTCAGCCACGTCCTTGAAGACGGAGATGATGGAGAAGACTCATCAGATGGATCTGAGAATTACGTGGCAAGTTGTCATGTGATCTCTCACTCGTCGATAGATGATAATGAAGTTCCTTGCACCGAGAAACCGAAGGGGAGTCCTAAAACAAAACTTCTGTGGCCGTCAGACGAGATGATCGATACCTTCCTGAATGAGATTCGTCTGAAAAGTAAAGCCAATCAGGAGCGTGAGATGGCCATATTGGAAGGAGCCAAACGCCGGCGACTAGACGAAAGAGTCGAGGCACTCCCGTCAAATCAAGAGACATGCGCTGCGGATAAAAACAAATTCAAGACGAGGAAAAGGTTTGCTAAAGCCATATCAATGGGAATGAAGCTACCACCCTCTGAAGAAAACACTCTCGGTGGAGTAGAGATGCATCCTAATTACTACTTATATCATCAGAAGATCACACATCCTACTGAAGACTGCGACTCCTTTAAGTGTTGGTGGTAAGGGTATGTCGCTTACAGGCGACACGTCAACAGAACAAAGCGGGAAGCTCGTAGACAGTGAAAAAATACGACAGATGAGCATAAAAGAGTTGCCGGAAATTGTCATAGGGATGATCCCGGGGGATCACGAGTTCTCACCTTCGGGGGCGACTCCGATGAAAAAGTAGCCTTCGGCCCTCTCTTCAAGGAATCCATCTCTGAAGAATTGAAGAATTGCGAGAACATTCAGCCGTGCAATTGCACGATACCCGGAGAGAATCTCGGACCCACAAACAACGGAGCGAACAAAAAGGATAAAGGAAAGAGAAAAACGGCCTTCGTCGCCAACACTCAACAACAATCGAGTAGCCTTAGACCGGTTGTTCTCCAAAACAACAAGCGGCAACCCCTCTATGAGAGGTTGAAACGTCCTTACTCGTTTCCCCAAGATGAAACAAGGAGCCTGTTCGAAGTGGCAGTGCACAACAGGCTTATCACTCTACCGGAGCCGAAACACCAGCTACAACTGAATGATGTCAACAATCCTAATTACTGCCCTTACCACCAAGTATTGGGCTATCCGATTGAAAATTGCTATGTTTTCAAAAACTGGGCTGAAGACCAATACCAACAGGGCAAGTTCGCGTTGTCCGAAAACTGGAAGGTGAGCCCGCCATAACCACATGCTCCGAGAAAGATGGATATTCCGGGGGCATCATGCTCATTCATAGGGAAAGCCCTATCGACCAAAAAGTCAGTAAACTAGAGATTTGCCTCAAATACGGCGACATTGGACCACTATGTCCTAAAACTGGCGAAAGACCGTAACGTCTTTAAACTAACGATGGACCACTATGTCCTAAAACTGACTGATGACCGAAACGTCCTTAAACTAATGACGGACCACTACGCCCTAAAACTAGCTGCTGACCGAGATGTCGTTAAACTACGGTGGACCGCGACATCCCAAAGCTGATACAAAAAAAATAATATATATATATATATATATATTTATATAAAACGGTATGTCCATAAGCAAAATGGGCACGGATGAAAACCCGAAAAGGCTCCGTGAGTAAAAACAGCAGGGCTACCGGCGAGTCTTGTGAAAACCTGAAAGGGCGCAACCTCGTTAGAAAGAAGAATAAAAAAAAGAGACGGTATGTCCATAAGCAAAATGGGCACGGATGAAAACCTGAAAGGGCTCCGTGAGTAAAAACAGCAGGGCTAACGGCGTGTGTTTGTGAAAACCCGAAAGTGCGCAACCTCGTTAAAAGAAACTTACAGGGTCCTCTCGATCTTGTAAGGAGAAACCACCCGCGTGAGATCCTTACGACTCACAAGGGAGCAACACACTTAGGGATCCTCACGATTTCTAAGGAGAAATTACACCTGCAAGATCCTCACGACTCGTAAGGAGAACTCTCTTATGGGACCCTCACGGCTCATAAGATTTGAAAGTCTTAAGTTACAGAGACTTGAACCTGTTCTTAAGCAACTCCCACAACCTTCGATATTGCCCTACAAGAGGCTCATACTGACCCTTGTATACAATCCACGGGCGCGGATAAACATTTCCCTAACAAAGTCCCATCCGTGGCTAGGGATATGCTCGTACAGCAAACAACACTTGTAAGTCCTCTCGACTTATAAGGAGAAAATCCTTTTGTAAGATCCTTACGACTTACAGAGGAACATGCACTTAGGAATCCACACGATTCCTAAGGAGAAAACACACCTACGAGATCCTCACGACTTGTAGGGAGAAATACCTTTATGATACCCTTACGGCTCATGAAGTCAAAAGCCTTAGTCGACAGGATCTTAACCCTGTTCGCTAAGCCACATTTGTTCGACATCGACAAAGGCAAATGATGATTCGCTCCTGGAAATATCCCAGTTGTAGCGATGCTGATGCCTAAATCGGTATCAAATTCCAAGTCCTTTCATGGCAAATGATGATTCGCTCCTGGCAATATTCCAATCATAGCGATGTTGATGCTAAGATTGGCATCAGATCCCAAATCCCATACTCGCGAAAAAAAATCAGCGGGCCCCAAAAAAATGCATACGAAATAGCCGAAATGATGGGGCAACTTGCAAACAAAATCAGCAAGTAAAAATATATGCATACAAATAGCCGAAATGATTGGGCAACTCGCAATAAAAAGCAGCGAGTAAAAATAAAATAAATAGCCGAAATGATTGGGCACCGCGAAAAATAGCCGAAATGATTGGGCAATCGCGATTTTCGCGATATAAAAAGCTGAAATGATAGAGCGTCGCGGAAAGAAACAAAAAAAAATTGAAATGAAACTTTTTGCCCTACAGGTGAGATCACATCGATCCCTGTATACAATCCAGGGGCACAAACAAAGAGGGAACCATACCTTCCCACCAGGCTCCATCAGAAGAAGAGCCAAATCTCGATGGTTCATAGACAACCTAGAGACAACCTCGACATTTGTCGCAATATCGCAGACACAATGTCAACAAATGAAGCAAAGGAAGATCCCCTAGCTTCAGGGTCTCGACGTCAACATCAACAACTTAGAGATCACCAATGGCGTTTCTCCTCACTCCAACCAGATGCAGACGTGACGTCAACAACCGACCTCAGAGTCGCAACGAAACGGAACCATGGCAAAGTCCCTAGTTCCAAATCTCAATGGCCACATCTACAGCCTGGAGACCAACAACGGTAGGCCTCCTCATTCCAGCATGATACAGATGTTACACCATCAAACGGAGCCATGGCAAAATCTCAGTTCCATTTCAGCATTCGTCTCGATACAGCAGACGAGATGTCAACAATGACGTTCCTTCGCAGTCCAGCAGGATGCAGATGCAACGTCAACAAAAGACCTCACGGTTGAAACAAAGCGGAGCGACGGTAAAATCCCAGCTCCACCTCAGCATTCGTCTCGATACAGCAGATGAGATGTCAACAATGGCGTTCCTTCGCAGTCCAGCAGGATGTAGATGCAACGTCAACAAAAGACCTCACGGTCGAAACAAAGCGGAGCGACGACAAAATCCCAGCTCCACCTCGACGTTCGTCTCGATACAGCAGACGTGATGTCACCCCAGCATTTTTTCCCTCGGCATGATGCAGATGCAACGTCAACAAAAGACCCCATGGTCAGCAAGGCGAAGCAATGGCAAAATCCCAGCTCCACCTCAGCATTCGTCTCGATACAACAGACGAGATGTCAACAACGACGTTTCTTCGCAGTCCAGCACGATGCAGATGCAACGTCAGCGAAAGACCCCATGGTTGAAACAAAGAGGAGTGACGGCAAAACCCCAGCTCCACCACGACATTCGTCTCAATACAGCAGACACAGTGCCAGCAAACGAAGCGAAGGCCAAATTCCTAACTTCAGGGTCTTGAAGGCAACTCATATAAAGCCCGAAGACAATCGGAGATCATCTCACCCCAGCGTGGAGTGATCACCACTTCGACGTTCGTCTCTACACAACAGACGAAATGTCACTACAGCGTCCCTCCTCCAATAGGATTCGGACACACCATAGCAAGCGAAGCGAAAGCCAAATTCCTAGCTTTAGGGTCTTAACGGCAAGTCATATAAATCCTGAAAGACAATTGGAGATCATCTTGCACCAGTGTGGAGTGATCACCACTTCGACATTCGTCTCTACATAACAGACGAAATGTCACTACAGCGTCCCTCCTCTAACAGGATTCGGACACACCACAGCAAGCGAAGCGAAGGCCAAATTCCTAGCTTCAGGGTCTTAACGGCAAGCCATATAAATCCTGAAAGACAATCAGAGATCATCTTGCACCAGTGCGGAGCGGTCACCACCTCGACGTTCGTCTCGATACAGCAGACGCAACGCCAAAAGCAAATGAAGCAAAGGTCAAATTCCTAGCTTCAGGATCTTAACGGCAAGTTATATAAATCCTGAAAGACAATCGGAGATCATCTTGCACCAGTGCGGAGTGGTCACCACCTCGACGTTCGTCTCGATACAGCAGACGAGATGTCATCCCAGCGTTCTTCCTCCAACAGGATTCAGACGCGACAATCAAACAGCGGAGCCACGGCAAAGTCCCTAGTTCCAAACCTCGACGGTTCACCAACAACCTAGAGACAACCGCGACATTCATCTCGATTTAGAGGACGTAATGCCAGCAAACGAAGCAAAGGCCAAATTCTTAGCTTCAGGGTCTTGACGGCAAGTCATATAAAGCCTGAAAGACTATCGGAGATCATCCCACACCAGCGTGGAGTGGTTATGACTCATCGGGGCTCTCCAAAATGAGCCTAACCTCAAGTAAAAAGTGACATAGAATATCCCTACGCTTGCTCTTTCGACGGTAATATTACCTGTAAGATTACTTGAAGACGTCTTGTCCAGCCCCCGAAGGGATCAGAGACACGACAATCGCAAGGCTACTCGAACAGCAAGATTGCCTATCGAGGAATACATCAGCCAACACGATGGTACGACGGACAAAACCCTAAGTACCACAGACCCTAATGGACCTCTGTCGTAAAGAGCAGAGGTTAACTGTGACGTTAGGATATTCTTGCGAGAAATGCTCGATTTGTCTCGACTCGTGAGGAAATTAGTGTCTTTACGAGAACTACTCGATATGTTTCGACTCGTGAGGAAAAGCCTTAGGCAGCAGGGATTAAAAAACCTGTTTCCTAAGCACTGGGACCCTGCAATTCGGTCCAAAACGGACTCTTGCACACTATTCACGGGTCACACTCTCCAAAGTCGAATCTCGACAAGGAGGGAAACAACCGCTTACGGGTCCTCCGACTCGTAAGAGGGAAAATTCTCTTATAAGATCCTTATGAATTATAAGAGAAAACACACTTAGGAATCCTCACGATTCCTAAGGAGAAAATACACCTACGAGATCCTCTCGATCCGTAGGGAGAAAAGTCTTTATGAGACCCTCACGGCTCATAGAGTTGAAAAGTCTTAGGCAGCAGATCTGAACTTGCCTCCTAAGCCATCGCTACCTCTTGAAGAAACCAAGACAGGATGCTCGTTCTATCATCTGTCGACCATGTTTACTAAAGTAACATGCTGGTAATAAAAGAAAGAAGAAAGCGGAGAAATGACACAAGACATTACGAAGAATGTATACCTTTTATTCATAAATTT
Source organism: Agapanthus africanus (assembly GCA_030015575.1). NCBI lineage: Eukaryota > Viridiplantae > Streptophyta > Magnoliopsida > Asparagales > Amaryllidaceae > Agapanthus > Agapanthus africanus. The sequence goes on from JASDDO010000004.1 coordinate 324,429,622, forward strand.
GATTGAGTACAAGATACATTGTGTTAAAGAATAAAAGAAGCAAATACATTTTATTTACAATTGCAAATGGTAAAAAGTGTTCAAGGAGAAGGAAGCGTCTTAAATAGCCCCATCAATTGCTCGCGGACTTCCTTTAATACCTTCTCCTGATCGGCTGCCACTACCAGTTCTGCTTCCACTTGAGCCCGCTGCAGCAGGAAGGATGAAAGCTGCTCCTCAACTGCTTGCTGAGCTGCGTTGCGACCTTGGGCATCACGCTCAGCGGCATCGAGCTTCTGCTTCAGTGCCAGCCCATCAGAAATACTTTGCAAAAGGCCATCGAAGATAGCCTTCACCCGGGCAGCGTTCGCATCGACTTCAGCACGCAGGCGAGCAGTCTCGCTTGAGGACTCTTAGCATTCCCTCAGCCTTAAAGCTGCTCCTTGTTCCAAATGGCGGAAGTAAGAAGCGCTTTTCTCGATCCATGCCGCTCGTTGAGTACTCGCGGCCAAGATCTCAGGGGCAGGACGCATAGACTCCAGCTGATGCAGGCGGGCGTCGATCTCCCTGCAGTGATTAACCCAAGACTCGACGACGCCTTCATTATGAAAATTTACAAGCGTCGCTAGCATCGGATTAACTTCCGCAGCGAAATCAGCCGCAGATGAGGGAACGTCCGCGTCAAGCTCTTCGACGTATCCGCTCAGCATTCCCAAACTCTTCGCAGCACCCTTTGAAGATGGACGTCTCAAGAAGGGGCCTGCCGGCATTATGATGTGAGGCTCGAAGGGGGCTGGAACCAGAACGACAGCTGAAAAAACAAAACACAATCAGATGACGGTTTAAGAAATATAAGAAAGTCGTCAATGAGGGAGTTTACTATACCAGCTGCAGCAGACGGCAAAGCCGGGAGGACCGGTGGTGCAACTGATCTTTCATCTCCCCCTTCGATCTGTAGCACTGTAATCAGGGCAAGGAAAAATCAAAAATAAGTTCACTATTGGAAAAAGAAAGAGTATTAATTGAAAATTATACTCACCAGCGCCACTGGAGGAAGCGAGCTCCGACGGGAAAGAGAAGTGCGGGTGCAGCACCTGGTAAAGGTGATCAAAAAGTACTCCTGCAAAGACGCAATAGTACGACATTAGTACATAAATTATGCGGCCGAAAGATAAAACTAATGGGTTACAAATCCGTACCTTCCAACATTTGCGATGGCGCGAGAGAAGGTAGAGAGATAGCCACCGTCAAGGTAGTAACTAAAGGCGCTCCCTGGAGCAATGGAGCATCAACACTGGCCGCACCTGCGTTAAAAACAAAGATAAACCTATCAGAAAGGATTACAAGATAAAAAAAGGGACGGTAACCCGAAATTTACCTGATGAGCCGCCATCCGAAACGGAGGCGTCTCCCTCCTCCATCGACATGAGTCCACCTCCCGTGGCCTCATCACCAGACTCTACAGGAGCCGTCGTCGTGGTCGTGAGGCCAGGAGACGGCGGAGGACCGTAGGCGGGGAGAGCAATGATCGGAGCATTTCCAGACTCTTGAGAAAGAGCGGCCGGCTTGTCCTCGGGAATTATACCCGTCTCACCCGCTACTCCCTCGGGCTCAGTGGTCGCGACCGGCTCGTCTACCGTTGCCATGGGGTCGTCGGTTTCAGGCGCTCCATCCGCTGCTGCCCCAGGCTCGGTTATGGTAGCCGTCTCGTTTGCCGCTCCCTCGTGCTCGGCAGTGGTGGCCGTCTCGGGCACAGTAGGCGTGACTGTTTCATTAGCTACTACCTCGGGTCCAGCAACCCCGGCGACGTCGACCACCGTCGGCTCGGGTTCAGCCAGTACCTCCTCCACTGTCCCCTTAGGCTCGCCGGTTTCCGCCGCTCCTTCGATTGGACTTGGCCCTACAGGAAAAGATATATAAGAACCGATAGGTTTACAATTCTTACAATAAAATCTTGATAGATACATTACCTGAGATGGACTGATCGTTGGCCTCCCGAGCTGCGCGCCGCCTGTCTGTGAGCAGTAGACAAGGCGACCGGAGACTCTTCTGAAGGAGTAGCATCACGAGGAACAGTGCTTGGTCCTGCTCCCACGGCCAAAGCAGCTCTGCGCTCCTTCGCCTCGCGCCTCAACCGCTTCCTCTCTTCCCGGGCCGTCACGACGGACCTCTTGGAAGCTTCCAACAAGGCGCTGTCATCCTCGTTTAGAGTTGCCTCCAGAGCCTTCAGGGCATCCCTCATCGGCTTTTCGAGTCGGGTCTCTCGTGGCAGCCCCGAAGAGGCCGGGACTTCAGTAGCTGGCCCAGGAAGAGTCCCCACATCGGCTTGCATGGCCCCTACAAAGAGACAAAGAAAAGATTGGATTGGCCATAAAAAGGAGAATAAAAAAAACTCGGTGAGCCGAGACATACCAACGCCCGACAGAGCGCGTTTCCTTTCCTCCTCCTGGAAAGTTTTGAGGGAAGCAGCGATAGCTTCTTCAGTGGTGACGCCTGTTAAAAAAAAAAGGAAAAAAGCATTAGTCAAAGACAATAATAAAAGTACAATGAAAGGACGAAGAGTGCAACCAATGATTACCTGACTCAGCAAGTTTAGCCAACCATGCTTCGAGCCTTGCCGATCACTCAGAAGCCTCAATGGCGGCCGCCAAGTTGGTGTCTTCTGGCTTTACCAAGAAACCATCGTTTCTCCCGTATTCGATTAAGCCTTCGGTGAGAGGGGCCTGAGGCTCTAAGCCGAGGACGGCATCCAGAGAAAGAACGAACTTCTTCTTCCTCTTTTGCGCACGGGCCCCGGTTGCCGCCAAAATCATTTTATGCTTTGCGGGCACCTTAGGGCGGCGGGTTCCGATGTCCGAGCCCACGCCAGACTCGGGCGAAACTACGTTCACTGTCTCCACTAGAGCGCTGGACTCTGGGGGCGCGTCCACGGTATCACGAGGCGGCAATCCGCGCGGAGGGTTCAGCACGCGCGGTGGCCCAGCTCCAGCATCTTTCAACGGAGGAACGACCGGGGTCCTTGGCTTCAGGGGAGCCTTGCGGTCGCTGCCGGGAGGAGCACCCTTGCGGTCGACCAACATCTGCTTCTCTTCATGGATGACTGCACCCATCGCGTGCCCGTACCAGGCCATGTACACGTTGAGGATGTGTGGGACACAGCTCGATTCACTGATGAAGAAGTATGAGCCCGTGTTCAGCCGCATGAAGTGGTGCATCGCGCTCCGTATCCCCTCCATGGTGGCCGCGGGCTCTTCTAAAAACGCCTCCAATGGGACCCCCTGGTTATAGCTTGATTGTTGGGCGAATCGGTGGGGGTTGTACCTTATGAAGAGCGCCTTATCATCCTACCTGAACACTAGAAAGCCCGGCCGGATGGAGTATAAGTGCAGGATCTCCCAGGTTTTCAATACGGAGACCCCGTCTTTGAAAATATCGTGCAGCGCCAACACTGTCTTGGAGGTATCCGGGCCAAAGGTCATCGCCTTGTCTTGGAAAGAATTCTCGCTCCGACCATGTGCAGACGGAGAAGCAACCCCCTAGCCTCCCGCGGAGATGGATTCACTATAGAAGCTCCGACTAATCGCATGACTCTCGGGAGTCTGCACTTCTCGTAAAAGGAAGGGCTCTTGTGAATCCAGAATACTCCGAGCACATGCAGTTCCATCCATGAAGTAAAATAGTGCATCGGGAAATTGGCGGGTTGCACCCCGGGTTCATTCGCGTCCACCGCCACGCTTAATCCATGATACAGGTGAGCCAGCCCGGCGATTCCGATTGACAATTGTATACCAACCACCATCCGGTGTGCTGGGTAGAAGATGGAAAGCCTAATGTAGCGTGGGTGCATGGGAAGCGCGAAACAGGACATCCATAATCCCAGAAAGCCGAGGAAGAAGGTCTCTTCGTCAATGCCAGGGGCGGCGATTTCCGATAAAGGCATGATGGCAGCGTCCGGAAAGTAAAAACCCTGTCGGTCATTCTCCAATGCCGGTAGGCGATCTAAGCCAAAGCCGAAGGGGTCGTCGAGCTTGGCGAACTTTTCATTCTGCTGTGAAAGAATCTCCGGTCGAAGAAAGCAGGCAATAAAATTTGCAATACTACTCCCCGGATTCCTGATTCCAAGTAGAGACCCTCATATATATTCAGCACCCTCACCAGACTCGGAAACTGGTGCTGAATAGCACTCTCCGGCGTCAAATCAACTACCAGCGGCTTGGTGGCGAAGACGTACTCGTCAGGAGGAAGCAGCTCCTCATAATGCTCCCCCCTCACCGGCAAACCCAAGATCTCAGCGAACTCTTCCAAGGAGATGTAGACTTCCCTATCCGATAAAAGGAAGGTGTGGGTGGGGATGTTCCATTGTTCTATGAATGCCTTAACCCACCACGTCGGAGGAACGGGGTACTCGAACAAGGAGACGTAGATTGCGGAGTACAAACCAATCTTCATCAGATGCGTCCTCTTCGCTGATAGAATATACCTGGCCTATTGCAAGTATCTGGCCGGTTGTCGAGGGGTCAATCTAATATTGTAAGGTTGTCCCCAAGGGCATGCCTCACCTTGACATATGCACCGCCCTAAAATGTCCACGGCCGGCGGCGGCTGCACGAGAATGGCGCAAATCGAAGGCTGGAGAAGATCTTCCGAATTCCAGTTCACAACCTCCACGGCATACTTCACCGGGGGTTCATCTGCATAGGGGATCGACGAGATAGGTTCTGACGGCATCGCGCAACCGAAGCTTCGGCGACCCTTGATGATTTCACTATACTACCTACCCCACAGGTGAAGGCTCTTATGCTCTGGGTCATGATCCTTAATCAGAGCAAGAACCTCCCGGTCCACTGGCGCCTCAGGGAATCCTTCCTCTGAGCGAACAAACGGGAATGATAGGTTAACAGACATGTTTCCTACGAAGGGACAGAAATCAGCCGTCAGTGTTGTAATTTCAACGCTTGGCATTTTAAAATTTATACCATACTGCAATGCAGTAGGTAAGGGACCAATGGGGAACCCACAAAATCTAGATGATAATGCATCAGTTAATAAGACAACCCCATCATTGGATGAGACTGTCAATTAATGAGGAGATCCCCAAAAGAATATTCTCATTGATGAGAAATCCCTAGAGACAAGGAGAAAATCTCCTCTTTCAGAGCAAAGCTCTGTCACAGAGTGAGACTTGTCAAACTCTGGTCTCAAGCGAATAAAATTCCTCAAAATATTAAAAGAGCTTAGCTATATGATAATGATGGAAATATCCATCAAAGGAAAGTTAATTCTTAAAAATTAAAAATTAAAAAATTTTTGGGATCTTAAAGATCCATGAAAACTCTTAAGAGTTCTTCATTTTTAGATCAAAAGATCTATGTTTTGCCAAAGAGCAAGGCTCTGTTTATGGGTTAAGAAACCCTGAAACAGATTCTTGAGAGCAAGGCTCTGTTGGTGAAACTCCAAAGGGTTTTCCTTAGATCAAAAGATCTATGAGAGCAAGGCTATATTAATTAAAATTAATTTAATTTAAGATTAATTTTTACCTAAAGTTTTTCTAAAAAGTTCTAACTTTGGAAGCAAGAGCAAGGCTCTGAAGTTCTTGAAAGCAAGAGCAAGGCTCTGAAAATGAGAAATCTTGAAGATGGTGATCATCTGTTGAGGACCAAGGATCCTATTTATAGGCGCTTGCGCCCCTTCAACTCCTCAGTTGATCTGACGGTTGGGATCTTGCCACCGTTGCACTCACGTGTGCGCCACGTGAGCGCAACGGTGGGGGGGGGGCATTTGTTTCCCCAATCAGAGCAAAGCTCTGTTTGAATTTCAAAAATTCAAAAAATTGAAGCAACGCTTCAGATTCCTTGCGCTGCGTGCAACGCGCCACGTGTCAAAAGCTGACACGCCAGCGCTGTGCCCAAGGCAGCGCACCCAATCAGAGCAAGACTCTATTTAAAATAAAAATAAAGGAAGCAACGCTTCAGATGGTTTGTGCTCTGCGCTGCGCGACACTTGGCAGCGCAGTTGCGCTGCGCTCTGCGACACGTGTCAAGCGCAGGTGCGCTTGCGCCAACTGTGCCAGCATTTAAAACAGAAAAAATCTGGAGAGATCTTTTTAAATCTTATTAAAACAAGAAGATTGCCTTCTGTAAAAAAGGAGCCCTTGGATCAAAGATCCAACGGAAGGGAAAAATCCCTAAATCACTCAGAGAAAGATCTCTTTAACTGATTTAACAAATCAATTGACACTATATAAAGGCCCCTAGACTCCAAGTCTAAAACAGATTGACACAGAGAGAACTCACAGAAATCTTCTGAAAACTTTGAGAAAGAACTCAGAAAAAGAAAAAGGTAAACCTTTGAAAAGAAGAATTTCTTCTAAAAAGATCAATGATCTAAAAACATGATCAAGATCTTAAATAAAAAAGAAAAGAAAAGATCAAATAATAAGAATAAAAAAAAAGAAGTAATATACTTCTTTATTAGATCTTTTGATCTACATATAAAGGCACAGCCTTTTGATGAACCATTGGTTCTTTAAATCATGAGGTAAAACCTCTTGAAACATTCTTTGATATAAATTTGATCAAGAAATTAAACAGTGCCTTGCACTTATAAAATTTGCACTGTTGCGCTCTTGGGTTGGCGCAAGCCACCAGAGAGTGCCACGTGTCAGCCCCAGAATAAACCGCGCATTGCACTTTAAAAAACAGAGCACTGCTCTCTTGGTTTGGCGCAAGTCACCAGAGCGCACCACATGTCAACAGCGCAACAACGCAACGCACTGCGCTTGCGCTCGCCAGAGCGTGACACGTGTCACCCCCACATGAGTTTGCGCCTTGTGCTTGCGCAAAGCGCCTGACAAGCCACGTGGCGCACTGTCAGAACAATAAATGCTTTGCATTATTAAAGAAGGGACAGAGCCCAATTAAAAGGCCTAACATGCCTAATAAAAAATGCAATGCATTACTAAAAAGGGGCAGAGCCCAAACAAAGGTCTGTCAGACCAAAACAGATGCTGTGCATCATTTAAAAAAAAGGGGCAGAGCCCAAATAAAGGTCTAATAGACCAAAAAAAAATGCCATGCATTATTAAATAGGGGCAGAGCCCTAGTAAAGGCCTAACAGGCCAAATGCAGATAAAACGTTGAACATTTTCAACTGGAATTAGCCCAATTCTGGCCGTAATTGCTCAAATTAAATTGAACCGAGCACGACTGCTCTCTCAAATCAATTTACACCCGGTTCAAAGGTACATCTCTGAACTTCTCTGATATTTGTCGTTGTAATTCTTCAACGTCGTCAGAGAGGTGATGGGTCCCGATAACCACACATTAATATGGACTGTGGGGGTCCTTAAACTCATGGACTAACGCGTCCTTAAACTCATGGACTTATGCGTCCTTAAACTAATATCCGTCCCAAAAATGGGAACAATGGATCACCATGTCCCTAAACTGGAGATGGACCGCTACGTCCCTAAACTGGCAATGGACCACTATGTCCCTAAACTGGAACAATAGAGCCCAAACGCTCTTTTTTCGGATCTAAACGATCCCGTTAAGCTGATCTTAGTCTCAAATTAGACTAACGTATCCTTAACAAACGTTTAAGATGATCTTAGCCTCAAATATGGATAATATTTCCTTAAACCAATATTCGTCCCCAAAATGGGAATGTTGGACCACCATGTCCCTAAACTAGCAATGGACCACTATGTCCCTAAATTGGCAATGGACCACCATGTCCCTAAACTAGAACAATAGAGCCCAAATGCTCTTTTGTCGGATCTAAACGATCTTGTTAAGTCGATCTTAGTCTCAAATTAGACTAACGTATCCTTAACAAACGTTTAAGTTGATCTTAGCCTCAAATATGGCTAACGTACCCTTAAACCAAAACCCCAAACCCAAATCTAAGAAAATACGGATTTGGACTAATCCACGTCCTACGGGCGATAACACAAATTAGTCTCCGTATACAATCCACGGGCATCCACAAACAAAACAAACACCCACGACACGAAGTGACCATCTGGAGAAGGAGAAAGTTGTTACCGCGATGCGGTAGCGTAATTAACTGCAGGGGCTTGCGCCTGCAGGGAAGAGCGTCCCCACAATCAAAAACCCCTCGAACGAGGGGGAATCTAACGAAGTCTGCTACATCGGCCGCATCCGTATAAACCTTCGATACACGGTGCCATAAATCAACTTGGCATCTTCGGAGAGGTGGACAGATAGCACCAAATAGCATCTGCCCCGAATCTCAGGCAAGACGTCCCTGTCGCGCCGTCCTTCGGAGGGGAGGAACCTTTTCTTGCGACTTCCGACGCCGTAATCAATTGTCGAAACGGTTCTATGACCCTATCCTTCGGGAATAGGTCAATTGAACTTAACATTTACAAGTTGGGAAGTCAAGCCTCTGAACCCTATGCTCATGCATGTTCTGTCGAATTAATAGATGTCGACAGCAGTGAACTTGAACAGCTTCATGATACTGATCCAGATTTCCTTTGTACGTTGTTGTTTGACCCAAAGATGTATTATACACATGCGGCCCCTTCTTGTGAGTTGTCCGGGTCAACATCTAACGCTTATTCTGAAATTTTCATGGAGTATGAGTATCATCCCGTTCTTTTCAATGACATTATTCTTCGGGATATCGATGAAAGCTTCGCTGATGAACTCGTATTTTTAGAAAACACGGGTGTTGAGATGAATCAACTACAGAAAGAAATTGAACCTCCACCCCTTTTTCTTGACAATCACGAAAATGCGAGTAATCCATCATCACAATCACTGTGTCGTCTCTCCAAAACGAGACGCAAACCCTTTCTTTTACACCACTTATCTTTTCCCCACTTCTTCTTGGCTCTTTTCAACTTGTTCTTCCACCAACAGGTGCGTTTCACTGATAAAATTTTCAAATGGTTGGTGTTGACCTTCGGTTTTTGTAAAGCTTTGCATTGACCAGTAACTTTGACCCCCTCTTGTGATTTTAAAAGATTAACATTGTTTAACTCAAGTTTGGGAGGGGGGGTATGTTTTTGGCTCTTGAAAATAAAAGTTGTCCTCAAAATTGTGAGCCAACAATAAATTTGGGGGAGGATTTTCATGATTCATATATTATTGATCCCGCTAATAAATTTTCCTTCAAAGCCTACAGTTTTTTGAGATTTAACAGATGGCAACAGTGAGGACACTTTTGAAAACAAGTTTGGGGGAGGTTTGTGCTTATTTACGCATCACTTTGCATCATACTTTGCATAAGCACAAAACATATAATAAAAAAAAATAAAAAAATTTGTACATAAATAAGATAATAAAAGATTAGATAGTGAAAAATTACATCCAAAAGATTGGAAAAATTTAAGAAAACCAAGAAAGTTAGAAGTTTTCTTAAACGAACTAGTAATAAGTAGTTATGAGCCGTTGTCCCAAGGATTAGTAAGATGAAGGAAGTCACTAAACTGAGGATAAAAATAAGTCTGAAAAATAGTTCCTATTCTGAAAGCCAAACATTTGAATGTTGATACCCTACTATACACACTTACACACGTCTTGAAACTCGGGATAGTAGAGGATACCTTGAAATGCTCTTGTCTAAAAGCCAAAGTATGAAGAAGATTTAAATGAAGAAAATATAAATGGTTAAGAAAAATGAACACTGGTTTTGTTATCACAAGGCAGCAAAAAAAAATATAGCGAGGGTGCTTCATCACCTAGTGCCTTAGACCAACTGGTTTGGGAGTCACTGCTAAGCCTCAGGTGTTGCAAGACGAGGAAAATACTAATACACCTAATCAGCAAGCACATGAGTAATCGGTCGGTTAGTACCTCAAGAAGTATTAACGGTCACATGAAAAATGTGTGAGCAAATCCATCTAAATATTCACCGATTAAAAAGTACCGAGGTAGATGGACAAGAGTATGGAAACTTGAATTGAATTCTCCGAGTGTAGGGATGTTCTTTACACACACGTAGGGGTATATGATCGATGTTTGGAAGAAAGATAGGAATGAAGAATAGAGACGATGTTTTATTTGGGGATGATGTGATTTCTAACATTTTTTCATGACTATTAAGATATGGCTCATGACAACCGAAAAAACTAGTATTAGTTGGAAACTCTAATTTTCAAAGTCTTTCTTTTACAATTCTTATCTTTATATGTAACTTAACGGTCTTCCTTTTATTATGGAAATTTTTAGTTGCAATCCACTGAAAACCCTCAGGAGACACCACTCCTCCTACAAGGGACACCTAGAGGTTTAAAGGCTTGTTGCACATGCTCAGTGCAATCATGTTGCCTACGAAAGTGTGCTAGTTAGTTTTTCTTTTTCTTATATTTTCTCCTTCACCTGAATAAAAGATGTTTGCACGAGACGATCAAAATTAAGTTTGGGAGAATTTGATCAGTCGAAAATATCGCATTTTTAACACATCAATTTCCCTACTCTCTCTAATCATCTAAGGGTCTTTGGTATAAATATAGCACATATTAGCAATTCGTCTGCATAATATCAAATAACACGTGTTATACATTATAACCGGCATTCTAGAGGAAAATTGAGTGTTTATTACTACATGCATGATTTTGTATGTCTCAACATATTTTATCAAGATTGTGTGTAGAAAATTCTTCAGGTCAAAGAACTGGAGTTGTAAAATTGCCGATAAAGCACAGCAAGTCAAAGACTTGAAATCGGGTAGCAACCAAGAAAGAATTATAAGATTCCAGGCATCAAAAGATCATCCAAAAGCCAAAACCAAACATCCCCAGAAAAATGACCAAGAGATCTCCCTATATGGCCGCGGATCCGCGGCCGATCCAAGCCGATCCGCCGTGGATCCACGGCAGGGTGGAGTCGTCGGCGTTCAAAAAGTTTCCAGAAGCTTACTTGTAACGGTCTAGCTTCCTCAAGACGCTCCATTTCTACGTGGCATCTTCTAGAAGGCTCTGCTTAACTACCAAGCTTTGGAGGGAAGATTCATTTTGAAATTATAAAAAAGGATCTAGATCAACAATTTTGGGGCTGTTAAGGGGCTGTGAAGTTGTTGAATAGTTAGTTAGATAATTGGAGCCAAAATTCAAATTCAAGTTGAGTAACACAACTTGATACCAAAACCCTAACCCAAATCCATTTTGCAAAGCTAAATCAAGATCGTTTTGAGAAGCAAATCAAGTGAGCTATCATCGATCCTTTATTTGCAAAGCCAATCTTCATCAAGAGAACGAGATCCACGACGATCCAAGTCTCACGGAGATTGAGTGGAGCGAAATTCGACGGATCTAGTTACCTCTTCAAAAGGAGCGATCGAGAGCAATATCTTGTAATCTCGAATTGAGGGAATGCGTAATTAGTCGTCGATTGAATAAAGGTGATAATTGTAATTCTTGTTTTTTTTCATTCTTGCATTATGAAACTTCTTGATTATTGATTCATTAAGTTTCATGATGTGTGAGTGAAATCTCCGCTTGTGGAGGAATCGAGAGAATAGGTAGATCTAGTGATGATAAAATCCTAATACAAATCTTAAGTCTTATGTGAATTGTAAACTCTAGGAAAAAGAATCGTCAATAACCAAATTTGGAGCGAGATCAATGTTCTTGATCATTTCGTTGCAAATTAGGGATCAAACTATTGATGATTCTCTTTGCTAGAGGCTAGATCCGAATGATGATCAATGAAAAGACAAGGGATAGAGAAGGAGAAACCCTAGTTTCTTCAATAGATCCCTAATCTTCATTCATCACCATCAATCTAGCTACAAATGATCAATAGATAAGATTAGTCATTATTAGAATTATCATTGCTACTAATTCAATCGATTCTTACAAGCTATTCTACAAATCTTGATAACTAAATTGATTGGGACATTTCTTGATTCTTGATTCTAGATCTTTAGTTTCTTTATGTTTCTCGAAATTAAAACTCACAAATCTTGAATCAATTTTCTTGCATTTTCTTTTATCTTTTCATTTCGACTCATCTAAAACAAGATTGATCAAAACACACATCTCAGTGGACGATCCGTATTCATTAACGCGCTACATCGACACCGTTAATTGATTGCAATATAAATTTCTTTGGTTGTGATTAAAACTTTTCCAAATACACACGAAGATGATCAATCAAGTCCTATCTTAATGGTCGTGAAAAGATATTAGAAATAACATCATCTCTCAATAAAATATTGTCTTTAGTCTTTCTCCCTACCTTTCTTCCAAATATCGATCATATACCCCTAGGTGTGTATAAAATACATCCCTACACTTAGAGAATTCAATTTAAGCTATCATATTCTTGTCTATCTTCTAAAGCACTTTATAGTCGGTGAATATTTTAGATAGAATTGCTTACACATTCTTTAAGCGACTGTTAATACTTCTTGAGATACTAACCAACCGATTACAAAATGTGCTTGTGCATTGAGGCATAATTTCTTATTTTGCAACACCTAAGGCTTAGCAGCGACTCCCAAACCAGTTGGTCTAAGGCACTAGGTGATAAAGCATTCTCGCTATATTTTTATATGCTGCCATAAGCAATTACAAAACCACTGTCCATTTTTCTTCATCCTTTTTTTATTTTTTTATTTTTCTTCATACTAAGGCTTTTAGACAAGAGCATTTCAATGTATGCTCTACTATCCCAAGTTTCAAGATGTGTGTAAGTGTGTATAGTAGGGTATCAAAGTTCAAATGTTTGGCCTCAAGAATAGGGACCGTTTTTCAGACTTAATTTTATCCTCAGTTTAGTATTTTCCTTCATCTTACTAATCCTTGGGACAACGGCTCATAACTACTTATTACTAGTTTCGTTTAAGAAAACATCCAACTTTCTTACTTTTTTCAAACTATTCCTATTTTTCATATGTAAATTTTCACTTTCAAACTTTCATTATCAAAATTTTTTGTGCTTATATTTATAATAATGCAAAATAATGCGTGAATAAGTACAAACCTCCCCCAAACCTGTTTGCAGTAGTGTCCTTATTGATGTCATCTGTTAAGCTTAAAAAAACCCTGTAAACTTGGGAGGAAAAGTTATTAAAGGGGACAAGAAATAACGACAGTGCAATCCTCCCCCAAATTTATTTTTGGCTCACAATTTTATAAAAATTTTCTTTTCGTTCAAGAGCCAAATTATATTTTTCTCCCCTCCAAACTTGAGTAAAATAGTATTGAGCATTTAAAATTATGAAGGGAGGGTTAAAGTTATTGGTCTATGCAAAGCTTTACAAAGACCAAAAGTCAACACAAACCATTCAAAGATTTTATCAATATAGCACCAAGGTTGGTATAAGAACATGTTATATGTAGACAAGAAGAAGTGGGGAGGAGATAAGAGGTGGTATGATTTACGTCTCGGTTGATAGAGGCGAAACAATAACGGTGAACGGAAACGAGAATGTGAATGATTAGGAATGGGAAGAATAGTCACATTCTCGTATGGGATAAGAAGAAATGGCGGTGGTTCAATTTTTTTGGGTGGAGGTTGATTAATCACAAAATCCGTGTCATTTAGGAATGCGAGTTCGTCGGTGAAAATATCATCGAAACTTGAATCGATGGTTCGATTGAACGTTTCAATGTCAATAAGTGTCGAGCCAGAATTCAACATACTTGATTTTTCAAAAATTATGGAGGTGGGAGACTCGAAAAGCTAATCTACCTTATTCTTAAAAGAGTCTAAATCAATTTGTCTTTCTAAAATTATTGAACTCGAAATATAGGAGTGCGATTTATCAAAACTCGATAGAATTAAAGGAAGATCAGAAGATGAACCAAAGAAAATGGGTGATGAAATGGGTAAACGAATTTGTCTGTCGAGTATTACTGAACCAGATGTGGGAAATGAAGGTTGAATTTCGTTCTTCTTTTTGGTCATACATTTATCATCAATTTCCAGACGCATATGGAGTTCGGGAAAAACAGTTAATGGTTCGAGATGATGTTCATACGGAAGTGAAAGGACCTGATGAATTGGTGAGAAAAACTCATCCAAAACTGTGGGTTCATCATCAAAAATATCCCTAGCGTCAATATCATCAATCAAGTGAAAGTTAAAATTCTCCTACACCTCATCAAAAGCATGGTTTTCAATCAATTTCGGTTCTAGAGTGGAGGTGTAGAGATCACAAGGATTGTGTGTGATTTCACTTGAAATGGACCCTTCACAATCAGGTAAATCAAATACTACAAAGTCGCACAACTCATCAAACATTCTATCTTCAATTGATGAATCATTTGGTGTACTTGATAGATTTGTGAAAATGGAGTTGTGGATTTCAATTTGGGATGGGGAGGTTTGATTTTGAAGGGTGTACTGCTCTCTCTTACTACTCAAATTCTCAATTCATCCTATTGCCTCATACATTGGAAAATTTTGAGCTAGTTGGAAACTAATTGCTCGTTTATTGGGTTGTATGAAGGCGGCCATAGACACATTCAATTCCTCTATCTGACGCGACACAACCTAAAATTCTTCCAATGACCGTTCAAGAATAAACATGGGTTGTGAAGGGGTTTCGGTAGAAGATTGAAATTCTTGTAGATAAACGAAACTCCCAAATGACTGTTCAGAAGAAATATCAAGAGAAAGTGTAAAAGTCGGGTAAGATTGATAGGAATCGAAAGGTTGTGAAAAATGGCCAGGAGTAAGATCAATATTGTGATACGAAGAATAGTGAGATTGGTTAGTTGGTTGGCAACTGGTAACAGATTTCATATACGCCGCAAAACGAGTAGCAATACTTTCTTCAGGAAATAATGATGTTTGTTGTCCTAACGGTTTGACCGGATTGAAACTTTAGGATTCGGTCTTCGCAATATACTCAGCATTGGACATGCGTTTAGAAGTACCCTCACTCACTTTAAACATATTATCAACATAAGAAAATGTTGAATTTTGGTGAGGAGTCCAACTGTTTCTTTCCGCTCTCAAAGACATGTTAGAGTCGGATGGTAGACCGAAGCGATTACGAAAACAAGAAATATCTGGTTCTGGATAGCAAAGCTCTGCAAGAGTTCGTCTATTAAAGTTACCCATTAAAAGAAGGTGAAAAGAAAAGAGGAAGGGGAAAGATTTAAGCTCTATTTGGATTGTTTTGCTTTGAAAGTGGGACTTGAGGGTTGACTTAACAAATCACAAAATGTGCAAACAAACCTAGAACTAAGGTCACTTAGGTCAAGCACTAGACCGCTCCTATACTTCCAAAGGACAAGTCACAGGATTAATCCTCTACCACCGCTTTATCACTCTTGTGGTCCGGTAAGTGTCAGGTAAGTGGGAGGTATCCGCTATACAAATTATCGAAATAGCGGGCCTAATTAAGTAACCACCTTTTATAGTCATACTTTCCTTAGACACCACAAAAGTAATGCGGATAAGCGATATGTTACCCACGACCTTCCTCTATCCTAATTTGAGCGTGATGGTCCTTAGGGCTTGGTCTAGATATTTTTTATTAATGTAGGTTTATGCACATGCACGTTGAGTGATTTGTGGGGCCTAGGAAGGGCGATGAAATCCTCACCTAATCTGAATTTTGGTATTGCCCCTTAAAGTTCGTTTTGTAAAATATGCAAAAACAACCCAAAAATCAAAACATGCAAAAAGATTTTTGAGCGGCGATATTTTGCAAAGAATCCTGTAGAAAAATATATTATAGGATTTTCAGAGGAGAGAGAAAGAGTTGAGGAATATACCAGAAAAGTTTGGGGGTACAACTCCCCAAATCCGCCGCGGTACCGCCGCAAAAACTACCTTTTTGCCGCGGTTCTGCCGCGCGAATGAGGGGTATTTATTCAATTTTTTCTACAGTGCCTGCCTAGATCCTTTGGACCTCTTTGAAAGTCTCTGAATCTTTATCTTCTCGCTACAGTGACTCTATATTCCCTCGCAAAAATCGCACACTAATCGTTAAATACACAATTTTCTATTTTATTTTATTTTTATGATATGATCGAATAAGAATTCAACATGAATAGTAAGAAAAAAAATTATGCACGTATCCCCAGCAACAACGCCATTTGATTGATCCTGTGAAAGTGTGTGTTTGTAACCGCAATCAATAACGGTGTCGCGTCTAGCTAGCCGAGATGAGTACGAGTTGTCCTCTGGGATGCGTGGAACTTTTAATCTTGCTTTAGACGAGTTGATTAGAATAAATGAATATGGAAGAATAGATTTTAGATCTACGTTTAAATACGGATGTAGAATCTATAAAGAAGAGGCTTATAGGGTTCGTTAGGATTTAGTAGTCATGGATGACTAATAAAGATGACTCCTTTTATCTATTGATAGATTTAAAACTAGATTGATAGTGATGAATGTGGATTAGGGTTCTTGGAAGAAACTAGGGTTTCCCCACTATTGACCCTTGTTCTTTCATTGATCTCTATTCATGTCTAGCCCTTAACAAAACAACTGTTAATCTAATCTCAAATCGCGGTCGATACTAGTAATAAATTGGTAGCGTGCCCGGTAAGAATGTTAACGATTCTTTTGCTAAAGTTTATAAACTTCATAAGACTTAAAAGAAATTAAAATATTTTCTCATCCATTGTTCTACCCTAATCCTACGAACCCAATCAAAAAGAGAATTACTCATGCATGATGGAGATAGAAGAAGAAAGGATAGAGAAAGAAATCATAATGCAGAAATTAAAGGCAGAAATAATTAAACTAATGATCTGCATTTATTAATCAACATTACAAGTACAAATCCTTCGAGTTTAGATTACAAGAAGAAGAAGTTGCTCTCGATCTCTGCCTCGTAGGAAGTAGATGTTCCATCGATATTCACGTTGATTTATCACATCGCATCGCGGAGTTGTCGTGGATCACTTGTTCTTTGACGATGACTTGCTTCGTGTTAAATGTGATGATTTCTAAGTTTAGCCATCGGTCCTTTATATAGACCTCAAATCAGAAATCCTAGATATCATAGGTTAAGATATGCAATCATGATCACCCACCAAAAATCTCAGATCCAACGGCCACCAATTGGCCGTGGATCCGCCGCGCAAATAGGGTTTTAGCCGCGAAAGTGCCGCTCATCATGGCTTCAATCTTTTGGGGCTTCTACATGTTGACACGTGGAGATCTTCTAAATATCTGGATTTTGGAAATATTTCTTGAGTCTCTGTCAGTATTGATTCTACGATTTTATTGGCAGATTTTTGATCCTGACGTCTTGAATATCTTGATCTCCTGACCTGAGCTAAATCTTGTACAATATCTCTATGAATAATGTTAGTAATATTTTTTTATAGAGATATAATCTTAATCATTTTATATGGTAATAAATCTTTAAGAAATTTGATTAAGATTATTTGATATGATATGCATAATAAAAATATTATATAAATATTATATGCATATATTTTCCTTCATAATGTTAATTATAATATATAAAGATATGGTAAATAGTATTTTGCAGATAAACCCAAATATATTCTATATTTATAATAAACACCTTTAAATATTTAAGAAAAGTAAGAAAAACGTTATATCAAATGTGCGATATTTTCGACTGAATAGGCCTCCGTGGCGAGGGCACTAGGGAATCACATTGGTATTAGCGCCAACCATTACCGAAGAATTCGTTGCAAACTCCATTTTTCTAAACTGTTTTTTCTGGACAGCCAAAACTAGTGACTAAGCTCGTGCTTTCATGCGTGTATTCGATCCCCGGAATTCTCGTTTTGGAATAGGGACTCCGAAGGGGTTCGATGGTGATCCGGGGAATCTCGGGGATCCGTTTTTTCAAAGTTACATTATGTTTTTTCGCTGTTTTTCGGAGCTAAAAACTGTTTTTTTTGCCGTCCAAAACTGCGCTTATTGTCACTAAACTTGTGTTTTCGTGTGTGCAATTGATGCCCGGAGCTCTTGTTTTGAAACGGGGACTATGTAGGGTATTAAGGGTGACTCGTGGGGTCTTGGGAATACATTCTTTTCAAAAATATATGAAGTTTAGTGGTCATTTTTGCATGTTTAATTCTATTGTATAATGTGCACTTGATTTTTCGGTGTTGGAAAATTTAAGTGTTCGTTTCGTGTGTGATGAGTTCTATAGTCATGGTTTTCGTATTTGTGTATATGTGTTGTTGAATGTTGTCTGATTGCTATACGCTCAATTAGACGGGATTGCTCGACCAGGATGCGGTCAATGTCATCATTGTATATATTTCATTTCTGTACTAGGATTAACCCAGGAGAAGTGCTCGAGTAGCCGGGTTCTAGAGTGCAGCAGGTGGCCATCTCATGGAGTTGAGACACTCTAGAATTGGCAGGTTGCTCGCCGCACTTGTAAGGGTTATAGGATTCGACCCGTGGAAGGGTGCACAAGTTACCGAATTCAAGAAAGCGGCGGGTGATCGACTCATTTAATTGAGAGCGAGTTACCTAGTTTTTAGAATTGGCAGGTGGCTTGCCGCACTCGTAGGGGTCTAGGATCGACTATGTACGGGCTATCCACATGACCGGTGAATGTCACGTTTCATTTACGGCTCAGATGAAACGTGGGGCTCCAAGTTTATCCAATATTCCATATTGTTGTTTGCATGCCTGTGATAATTCTTATTTGTCTGTGATTACTATTATCTTCCTGCGATATCTATCTATCTATCTCTCTCTCTCTCTCTCTCTCTATATATATATATATATATATATATATATGCTGTTAGGGTTTGGTGCCCGCGCTGTGGAGGCCGCGGTCGAGGCGGAAGCAAAAAAAAATTTACACGAGCACCAAACACCCGTAAAACCCATGATACGATCCAAAATCCTAAACTGGCAAACTAGAAATGCAAGTGGTATGAAACTACTGTAGGGTTCCTAGGCACTCTAGTGAGGTCTCACAAGGCATCGAACATGCCAAATTCAAAAATTCTAGGTGCCGAGAGACCCGACTACGGATCGTTTGCTAGAAAACTAGGCGAAAAGATAACTAGTTAACATTTAACTATGAGATAACGGAAATACAACCTTTGTAGATCCGGTGCTCCACCTCCACGGCTCCACAACGAAGTCGTCTCCGCTGTCCAAATCAAAATCCGGGCTCTAGTGTCGGCTTCATCGGAGAATAGACGGGCTAGGTCGTCGACGACATGCCGAAGATGATCTACGTCGAAGCATCACTAGATCGAGCTCCACCTTCACCAAGTCATGAATACTTGTGAAGGAAACACACTCTACTACTTGGCAAGAGGTAGAGGATGAAGAAATAGGAAGTGGGTTCAATTTAGAATTGGATTTCTCACTCTTTATCATCAATCACCATTGATGACCTCAAGGTTTTCTTCTTGAGTTCAAGGAAGAAGAAGAAGAAAAAGATATGATAAGTTATATAGAATAAATCAAAAGAATTATTCTTATCATAACATGAACCATGGTTTGTTGTAGAGAGTTAACTCAAGTTAGATGAATGGTTAGGGTTTGAAGAAGAAGACAAAAAGGTCTCATGAGTCAAAGTTGCATGAAGCTTCATGAAGCTTCATGTTGAAAGCAACCTTTTTATTTTCTTCTCACATTTTCTTTTAATCCAAATTAAAAGATAATTGCATGAATAAATAAATAAAAACCTTAACCATTTATTTAACCAAGGTATTAACTCTTTACACAAACCCTAGCTATCATATATCATCATACATGAAACAAGCATGTGCACAAAACTATATCGAATATACAATGTGCACATCCGAGCGAGAAAATCCATTTAAAGTGAACCGATACCAGTTAATGCAAAGTAATATATCAAATATATAATTATGCATCAAATCATTAAATCAACACTTGATTTAACGATCCGGTCATATCGTATATAACCGACTAGTATGCAATGCATCGGTTTATCGAATCAACCCTTGATTCGATAACAAGGGTATATCGCATATAACCTAATCGATACATTCATCGCGAGAATGAAATACGGTATCACATACACGCATTATTCTCGGTCCCGCACATATCTCATATGCGCTCCTATTTCGTTTCGCTTGAGCAAGGAAACCTCTGTGTAGGACTCTAAAGACTCGTCAATACGCCGGCAGCAGGCGATGATCATATCAAACACCCACAAGCCGCAAGCGGTCTGCTAAACGTAACGGCCACCCGGGTATTGAGCGATCTGAAGATCGACGAGCAAGCCCGCTCACACTCCAGTGAATCCGACCAGTAACACTACCGTACAGTCCGGTCTGATCGTCTGATATGTCGCATATCTTGCCTAGGGGTGGTAAACGTCAGACCCCAATAGCTCGATAAGTCGTGTCGATATGAGGTCTATAACAATTTGAGAAAGTACTGGTAACACTTACCAGTAAATCTCAGCAACCCTGGCCAGGGATTTCCTGTTATAGCCAATCGAACACAGCGCAACATCAACTCCCTATACCGAGAGAGACGAATCCCCTCCTATCGCTCATTGCCTCCATGTGACTCGGGACTGTACCCAAAAACCACCGTTTTGCACGCCCTCTTGGACGTGGTAAGATAGAAATCAAAGCACAGTGGGAACCACATAAGACTCTATGACGATCTCGGGTCAACAGACTACTCTGTACCAGTGTCACCAGAGAACTGCCATCTGACGTGAGGTATAATACCATCTGGGAGTTCTCGGCGAGTCCGTCCAGTGTACCCAGTCTCTACTGAGCACCCGTATATCATCTCTGATGTCAAACACCGATGGATATGGGATCATCCATCGCCCATCTGTATGGGTCGAGAAGGTATACGCTAGTCTACTCTGGTATATCGATGCCCCATCTCGATAAACCCACGACTAGGGACTTTGAAGGATGTACTTATGGACTACCATGTCCCCACTAGTATGATCCGCATCACAGTCCAGGTAGTCAAGTACACATCCTAAGGGCTTTACCAACATGTAACAGAGAGACAATCAGTGTACACGTTAAGGTAAAGGTCAACCAGATAGCATACTATCATGTCGAGCAAGAAAGTCCTCCCTATATATGTCCCAGCATCCACTACAATATACATCCAATGTACAGTAATGGCCTCTAGGGCATACATATAACTAACAATCTCCCACTTGTACTAGGGCCATCTGTAGCAGTGGTTGTAGTATCTCATACTCAACCATCCCATAAAAGTCTCTCTCTGGGAATAGGCCTTCGTGAGTGGATCCGCCGTGTTGTCCTCTGAGTCTACTCTCCTAACCTCGATCAGCCTGGAGATCAACTATCTCTATGATCAGGTGATACTGCCTTAGAATATGTCTGGATCACTGATGGGACCAGCGTTCCTTGGCATAAGCCACAACTCCATTGTCACACAATGGGAGGAACATAGTTCATCTTATGAACCAATATACACCCAAACAGCCTCTTTGGTAGCATCTTTCATAGCGATGTATCCTGCCTTTATCGTCTATTATGCCACGGTATCTAGCTTGGAACTCTTCCAACATACCGTCCCTTTACTGAGGGTAAAGACAATGCCCGCGACTGACATTCAGTCGTCTTTATCACTCCGGAACACTTCCAGTGATTCTCCCCAGGATCGATTGATACCATCTCACTACAACTAGTGAGTATACTAACACCCAAATAACATCTATCTCATAGATGAAAACTCAGGATGGAGGAGGTATCACATTGATCCTATCTGGAGAATCATTGTGATAAGCGGAGATTGACCGAGCGTAGCATAAGAAACTCCTTTCTTATCAAGAGTATGTCATCCACGTACTCTACGAGGATCACCACCATACTCCCTACTACCTTTTTGTTTATACAAGGTTCATCTACCATTTTGATGATGTCAACTTCTTTGACTAACGCATCAAAACAGACGTTCCAACTCCGCGATGCCTGCTTTATCTTATAAAACATCTTGCACACGTTTCCGCTGCTCCCACTGTCTACGAGGCCCTCTGGCTGTGTACTTATAGACGCACTCTTCTAAAACAACATTTAGAAAAGCAGTCATGACACCCAACCACCAGATATCGTAGTCATGGTATGTAGCCGTGGCAAGTAGGATCTGGATGGACTTAAGCATAGGTATTGGAAAAGGTTTCATCATTATCCACGCCTGGTTGATGACGAAAACCTTTAACAAGTCTAGCTTTGAAAGTCTCAACTTTTCCATGTACACCAAGTAATCTTCTCAAGATATACTTGCTCCTGATGGGGATTTAACCCTTCAGATATAGCAACTAAAGTCCATACTTTGTTGGTGTATAAGGATTCCATCTCAGATCGCTAAACATCCAGCCATTCTTACAGAGTCTTACTCCTGATGGCCAGCTTGAAACTAGTTGGGTCATCATCTCATGATGCAATCCTCGCTCCCACTGTCATAGAGAAACAGAAGTATCTCTCAGATGGGTGAGGAACCCTACTAGATCGGCGGAGAGGCTGAGGTTCGTTGGAATCTACTGAATCCTTTGGTTCTATCAAATCATTAGCTGCAGTTTGTATAGCTGGAACATTTCCAGTTCTACTTAACAGACCTTGCCTCGAGCTTGTTCGGATTTTGCTTTTAGACATAGGCCGGACAACCCCAAATCTTAACTAACTTAAGATATGGGCTTTTCCCCTTCCATATCACATATGAAGTGGTAGGCAATTGATTTGATTGGAACCCTATTCAATAGGTATGCATCTTCTCAAGTGCATAACACCCAATAGGAAAAAGGTAACTCAGTAGTACTCATCATAGAGCACACCATATCAAATAGGGTGTATCTGCTCCGCCCCGATATACCATCGTGCTATGGTGTATACGGAGGAGTAATGCTGAGAGAGAATCTCATTCTCCTTTAGAATAATCTAGGAATCCCATGCACAAGTATTCTCCTCCCTGATCTCATCATAGGACATAATACTTATACCCGTATATTGGTTCACTACTTCTAACTTATATTCTGTGAATATCTCAAAAGGTTCGGACTTGTGTTTCAACAGGAACATATGTCTGAATCTAAAAGAGATCATCAGAGAACGTAATGAAGTATAAAGAACTAGTCCTGGTATATGTAGACAGGGGACCTACATACATCAACATGTATCATCCCAAGAGTTTACTAACTCTTTCTCTGTTTCCAATAAACAGAGCTGGTGTCATTATATCTTTGTGACATGACTGGCAAGTTTCACAAGATGTAAATTCAAACTAATTTAAATATACATCTAAATGTAACTTAAGCTAGTCGGGTCGCATTGATATGACCTAGTCTACAATGCCTCAAGAAGGATTCGTTCATTTCTGAACTCTTCTTATTGTGTGTGTTCCGTATACTTAGAACTGTAGTTTGATTTAGAACACCAATGCTTTTAGATAACGTGCCTGAACCGATCAACTTTTGATATAGGAAATGTTCAAAACATTATCCAACAATACAAAATTTTATCATTTCTTTACTAATAAAGAGACAGATATGATTTTGTATATCAGGTTCGGTATCTAATAACATTCGTTCAGAATCAATGTATTACAATACAGGGTGACAGTGACCAACAGACTTGGCTGCAACACTTGCCCCGTTTTCTGCCTCATGAAACTTATCACCCGTTCTCAGTTTTTCTACCCTTTTGTAGCCCTATGTAACAGATTACATATCTGGGATCCTGATCCGGTATCATATACCAAGGATTCAGAGGATACTGAGAAACATTTCTGTATAATGAACACACCCGAAGATGATGCATCAGCATGCACTCTCTTCGTTTGGGTGGCACGGGAAATCTGGTATTCCCCAATTTCCTGCTCTGTCTTATAACAATTATAAGTTGGAGCGGGACCAACGTTCCCCAGCTCAGTATAACAAACGGGTTCGGTCAATAATCCGTTTTATTATCTTGATTAAGGCGTGATATGGTCGCTACCAGGAGAGAGAGAGAAGAAAACACTCAGCGTGCGCTCTTGCAAGAATAGATTGGTTATTATTTTATCTAATCAGGATGTCTCCCACTGCTTTTTATCAAATCTTCCTTCAAACCCTAAAAGGAAAGACTAGCCGGGATTAATTACACACTACAAGTTCGCCAATCTTTCAGCCAGGCCAGTGTCGGTACTTTGAGGGAGGTCCCCCGTGCTTTCGCACGAACCTAATTAATGTAAACCTCGTTTTCCCAGAGGCATAACCCCGTTGACACCGTTTTAGACACCTACTTGATCAGCTAATTGTAATGTATAAAACTCTCCCAGGAGTAACTCTTACTCGCAGCGGGTATCGGGATCCAACTATCTCATAGAAGGTATGCAATCTCATTGCAAATTTCAACACTTGAAATTCCCGATAATATTTTGCCCCTAGCGTGCTATGACCTTGACGGAGGCCAAACAACCCATAGTCCGCTAGTCAAGTTCAACCCGTCATTTCCTGATTGAATTAAACCCACCCGCACGACCCTTGACGGAGGCCAAACAACGCCGTACGAATACCCTAATCCAATCGCATCATATGCAAATAGATAAGCACTAGTTAGCTACCGTACACTACGCCTTGACGGAGGCCAAACAACCGCAGCACGAATACTAACTAGTACGTATCTGAAATGACGGAGGGCTACGACAGGTTTTTCTGAAACCTATTGCGTAATGAACTTGATATCGTAGTAGAATCAAATGATTTTAAAATGGAGTGTTTTTGAGGCTTTTCTAGTTTTGCTAAAGGAGTCACTCCCGGTGAAGGGATCGTCGGTCCTTTCCTCGTCGAATGAGGTGCGGGATATATCACATATATCACTGTGCAAAGCAGAAACACTTAAAAGCTATCAAAAGACAAACCGAGTGTGTAGCATCGGCCAGTTATTGCTAAAGGAGTCACTCCCGGTGAAGGGATCTCGGTCCTTTCCTTATCGAATAAGGTGCAGGATATATCATATATACCGCTGTGCAAAGCAAGAACTGTAGCTACCTGTTTTATTTTGAAATTCGATTCTACAACATCTTAGGTTTCTTTTATTTCATTAATCACATTAATGAAGTCCCATCATTTAAATACCTAAACATCATAGATAGATATGACGTACACTTATGCCATCCGCATTCGCCTCGATGTCCCTTCGTGCACCGTTAGGTTAGGTAACTAACGACAGAGCAGGGCAGGGCTAGCGCGGGTGTAAAACATAAGTAACGCCTATATAATATATCATATATACTATATACTGTATCTATCACAGAACATCACATGATCACATCACAGATATCGCAGCAGAAGAATCATATGAAATATTGGATATACTAGGGCGTCCGTGTTTTCAATACGAGCCAGTAAAAAACACGGATTCCACGGTCGTGATGAATAGCCAAACCCACACCCCTAGACCCCTACGAGAGCGGCAAGCAACCCTACCAATTCTAGAGTTAGGAGACCCGGACTCGACTCCTCGAGTTGGTCTCCCACTGGACTCCAGAACCCGGTTACCTGTGCCCTCCTCCTTGGGTCTATCCTAGTGCAGAAAAGTAAATAATATACAACGGGTGACAACTTCCGCAACCTGGAAGCGCCCCAATAAAAGAATATTACATACAAGTTTTTACATGAATGAAAATGAAAAACACTCATCTCACATAAAAACCCCCGGCTATTCGAACACGACGATCCAATATAACATATCCAGCAACACATAACATCACATGTCATCAACGTAAGTAAATATGCGCATCCCAATTGTCGTTGACATATAGCAACGAAACCGGCGATATCACATATTACACTTACGGTCACAGAAAAGAAAGTGTAAAACTACAACAGTTGGAATCCGCAATCTGCATAGACATCGCATGCCTAATCAAATGAATACTTTAGACATCACATGCCTAACAATTATAAACCCCGCATTTTAGTCTCAATATCGAAAACACTTTTCAATATTAAGTCGGGCAATTCAACAAGATTCCCGACATCCTGATCGAATGCTCGTCGCAAACTTTAGTAGGCGGCCGCACCCCCGACGCCGTCGACGAAGTGCACCAAGGCGGAACACCGCTACCGCAAGCACCCGAACGGATGCTTTCGGCGACGGGGTTCTCCTACAGTCACTTGGTCAGGGCTATGGGGTGTAGCTGTCTATTAAGTTTACCCGGCGAGTATCCGCGTACGCTACGTGATTGCGACGGACTTTTGATCACATCAAAATTCCGTGGCAACCGATCAAGTGAGACTAAAGTGCTATATTTATAATATTCATTCCGTTATCATATAACTACTTGTGAATTCCAATTATTGTATCCCATTCCGGATAAACAGAAAATGTTAAACTTTCCGATCGAACAATCGAACACCCAAGTTTTCCCGATACAGATCAACACATGAAATAAGTCTAACAACATTCAGTTCGTGCCTCAGTACCAACGGTCCAGCCGTAGAAGGGTCAAGCCAACGCCTCACATGTGGCACGCCGTACTGCCCCAAACCCGAAGGTTCAAAGGGCAGTTCAAGACGGTCACATAATCGAGTTAAGGTTTGTTGTCTTCTAGAGGGTCCATCGCGTTACTTGCACTACTTAGAACGTCGTTAAACTACGGAAAAATCCAACACTTGGAAATTTCCCGACAGGGGAAAAATTGGGTATTTATATCCGGTCGAACTTTTTAACATATTCTAAAATTTATCCGGAAAGCCAAATAGACAAAATTTGATACCCCGATCGAAACACCGAATCCCCAAAACAACTCCAGAAAATTCAACTCTTGAAAAAAATATCAAAAATACCCAGGAAAACCAGCACTGCATATTATTGATTACTGTACAGATTTGGATGCCACAAACGACAAAACGGCCGCGGTTCCGCCGCACGAGGCATGCTCGTGCCGCGGAAACGCGGCTCATTGATGGAATCAGGCACACGAATTTTGCAGTATCCCTTATAATTTCCTGCTGATTTTACTGAATATTTTTAATATGGAAAAATCCCAATTTTTGAAAAAAGGACAGAGAGCATGTTTTGGAGTTGGTTTCGGGTTCGTTCGGGTTTCAAATTCCGTCTAGACTTCGCCTAAGGCTCTAGTTAGGCTTTGATACCACTGTAGGGTTCCTAGGCACTCTAATGAGGTCTCACAAGGCATCGAACATGCCAAATTCAAAAATTCTAGGTGCCGAGAGACCCGACTACGGATCGTTTGCTAGAAAACTAGGCGAAAAGATAACTAGTTAACATTTAACTATGAGATAACGGAAATACAACCTTTGTAGATCCGGTGCTCCACCTCCACGGCTCCGCAACGAAGTCGTCTCCGCTGTCCAAATCAAAATCCGGGCTCTAGTGTTGGCTTCATCGGAGAATAGACGGGCTAGGTCGTCGACGACATGCCGAAGATGATCTACGTCGAAGCATCACTAGATCGAGCTCCACCTTCACCAAGTCATGAATACTTGTGAAGGAAACACACTCTACTACTTGGTAAGAGGTAGAGGATGAAGAAATAGGAAGTGGGTTCAATTTAGAATTGGATTTCTCACTCTTTATCATCAATCACCATTGATGACCTCAAGGTTTTCTTCTTGAGTTCAAGGAAGAAGAAGAAGAAAAAGATATGATAAGTTATATAGAATAAATCAAAAAGAATTATTCTTATCATAACATGAACCATGGTTTGTTGTAGAGAGTTAACTCAAGTTAGATGAATGGTTAGGGTTTGAAGAAGAAGACAAAAAGGTCTCATGAGTCAAAGTTGCATGAAGCTTCATGAAGCTTCATGTTGAAAGCAACCTTTTTATTTTCTTCTCACATTTTCTTTTAATCCAAATTAAAAGATAATTGCATGAATAAATGAATAAAAACCTTAACCATTTATTTAACCAAGGTATTAACTCTTTACACAAACCCTAGCTATCATATATCATCATACATGAAACAAGCATGTGCACAAAACTATATCGAATATACAATGTGCACATCCGAGCGAGAAAATCCATTTAAAGTGAACCGATACCAGTTAATGCAAAGTAATATATCAAATATATAATTATGCATCAAATCATTAAATCAACACTTGATTTAACGATCCGGTCATATCGTATATAACCGACTAGTATGCAATGCATCGGTTTATCGAATCAACCCTTGATTCGATAACAAGGGTATATCGCATATAACCTAATCGATACATTCATCGCGAGAATGAAATACGGTATCACATACACGCATTATTCTCGGTCCCGCACATATCTCATATGCGCTCCTATTTCGTTTCGCTTGAGCCAGGAAACCTCTGTGTAGGACTCTAAAGACTCGTCAATACGCCGGCAGCAGGCGATGATCATATCAAATACCCACAAGCCGCAAGCGGTCTGCTAAACGTAACGGCCACCCGGGTATTGAGCGATCTGAAGATCGATGAGCAAGCCCGCTCACACTCCAGTGAATCCGACCAGTAACACTACCGTACAGTCCGGTCTGATCGTCTGATATGTCGCATATCTTGCCTAGGGGTGGTAAACGTCAGACCCCAATAGCTCGATAAGTCGTGTCGATATGAGGTCTATAACAATTCGAGAAAGTACTGGTAACACTTACCAGTAAATCTCAGCAACCCTGGCCAGGGATTTCCTGTTATAGCCAATCGAACACAGCGCAACATCAACTCCCTATACCGGGAGAGACGAATCCCCTCCTATCGCTCATTGCCTCCATGTGACTCGGGACTGTACCCAAAAACCACCGTTTTGCACGCCCTCTTGGACGTGGTAAGATGGAAATCAAAGCACAGTGGGAACCACATAAGACTCTATGACGATCTCGGGTCAACAGACTACTCTGTACCAGTGTCACCAGAGAACTGCCATCTGACGTGAGGTATAATACCATCTGGGAGTTCTCGGCGAGTCCGTCCAGTGTACCCAGTCTCTACTGAGCACCCGTATATCATCTCTGATGTCAAACACCGATGGATATGGGATCATCCATCGCCCATCTGTATGGGTCGAGAAGGTATACGCTAGTCTACTCTGGTATATCGATGCCCCATCTCGATACACCCACGACTAGGGACTTTGAAGGATGTACTTATGGACTACCATGTCCCCACTAGTATGATCCGCATCACAGTCCAGGTAGTCAAGTACACATCCTAAGGGCTTTACCAACATGTAACAGAGAGACAATCAGTGTACACGTTAAGGTAAAGGTCAACCAGATAGCATACTATCATGTCGAGCAAGAAAGTCCTCCCTATATATGTCCCAGCATCCACTACAATATACATCCAATGTACAGTAATGGCCTCTAGGGCATACATATAACTAACAACTACAATCTTCGATGCGTGTCCACCCAATTGTGGAAGACCCCTCCAAGCTCGTAGCCGCCAGGATCGCCCTTGAAAATCGACTATCCTCACCGAATACGATCCAACCGAGTAAACCAGAAGAGCTCTAACCGATGATCCAAACTTACCAGGTGTGAATGGTCGGTGATGTAGAAATATTTCACTGAACTTCTCTCATATTCTCAAGCTCAAGTGAGCAAGAGAAAGAAGAAGGAGAAAGGTGAGGATGATGGTTGCTAACACTTGCAACCATGAAGTATGAAGAAACTCAAGAAGCAAAAATGTAATGAAGCATCAAGTGTGTAAAAAATGAATGGCTTTGTTTTTAACAACCATGCATCAATAGTGCACACAAATGAGAACATCAGTTTTTAAATTAGAACCATACCTCTCTACATGTTCAACACCATACTTCATGCCACATCCTTTCCACCTCATTTCCATTTATTTTCTAAATAGAAAAATAAATATGAGGTGTCCTTCTTCTAGAAGCATTCCCGTATAAATACGGAATACCTCACCCGGTATACGTATCGCTACATATATGTGTATCCGTATAAAAATACAGATAGCACCAAATAGAGAAAATAAATAGTGAACAATAATACTAAAATATATGTATCAAAATATATACATAAAGTATTAAATCAAAACCTAATTTAATAATCCGGCTTAATCCTAAGTCGGCTAGTATTATCAACCGTCCGATTAAAGTCCGTCGATCCCGTACACGTATTTAATCAGATCCCTGCACATACCAATGTACGGCTCCTACATCTATCGCCTGAACCTGGAAAACCCTCTGTATGGGACTCTAAAGACTCGACAATATGCTGGCAGTGAATTTATCTACAAGCACGTCAGCGGCACTAGCTATACGTAATGGCTACCCAGGTACTTGCCGAAAGGGGGTCGACAATCAAGTACGTCCTTACCCTACTGAGCCTGAATGTGACAATCTCCATACAGTCCGGTCTCTTCGTCAAAGAGTATCGCATATCGGGTCTAGGGGGTGGATAACGTCAGACCCCTACTAACCTGATAAATCGTGTCTGAGTCAAGCTCATCACCAACAGAGATACTACTGATCAACTGTTAGTAAATCTCATCCACCGTGGCCACGGATTTCAGTTGATAGCCAACTGAACACAACGCGACATCGACTCATAATACCAGGAGAGACGAATACCTGACAATCGACCACTGCCTTCATGTGGCTCAGGACTGTACCCAACTAAAATCTGTTTGCACGACTCTTTTGAGCCGTGGTAGGGTAGTAATCAAAGTACAGTGGGAACTCACATGAGAAAAATGACGATCTCAGGTAAAAGGACTAACCTGTACTCATGCCACCTGAGAACTTCCATCTAATGATAAATATAATACCATCTAGAAGTTCTCAGCGAGTCCGTCCGGTGTACTCACCTCCAAAGAGCACTTGTATACTATCATAGGTGACACAACACCAATGGTTTGTGAGACCGGCCACCGCCTGTCACGACCCGAAATGGCACGTGACTGCCACTTGAATCATATGAAGTCTATAGGACCCCATCTAATTCAAGTAAGCCAAAAATCCCAGAAATCTAAACCATTTTAAAGAAGAAGTGAAGAAAACTTATCTTTAAAGCAAGTGGTTTTAATAACATAAGCCGAATATACATTTTTAAAATCTCAAGTCTTTTCTGAAAATTTCGGCAGAGTTTCC
This sequence comes from Agapanthus africanus, assembly GCA_030015575.1. Classification (NCBI taxonomy): domain Eukaryota; kingdom Viridiplantae; phylum Streptophyta; class Magnoliopsida; order Asparagales; family Amaryllidaceae; genus Agapanthus; species Agapanthus africanus. Next base: position 324,460,555 of record JASDDO010000004.1, read on the forward strand.
TTTGTAAATACTGTCCCCAAACGGGTACAACATTCATAATATATAGAAAGGCATCCCCAAGCGGGAGCTAGATCTTCGTCAAATGACGGTCACAACCACGCAAGCAATATAATATACAACGCCGAAGGGCGAGGATCAAAACTCAAAAGGGAACTCAAATCATCAAGAAAACTCATAATAATACAACGCGCGACTCTAAGGTTGAAAGAATATACAACTGGCCTTCTAAGATTATAAAATATACAAGTCTGGTTGATGGAGTTTTACTAGACACAACAAAATATAAATAAAAGGTAAAATTGTGGTTACGATGCAAGTGAACCCACCTACCAAAGCAATCACCCGGAAGAAGCAGTGTGCCATCAAAGCCGCAATGAAAACCTGTACGACAAAACCTGCAAGAACTGTGGCACAACGGGGGTGAGTTGCCAACTCATGAGTAGAAAACATCACAGAGCAGAAATCGTATGTATGACTCAATCATAGGTCAATACGATCATAATATAAATCCTCAATGATAATATGGCCTGAAGCATAATATAAAGGCAAGGGTAAACATCTAAGCATAAGTGTAATCCCAAGTGCTCGTGTCAGTGCCTCAGGTAGCAACATATCATAAATATGAGGTATGAATGCGGTATAATGAAAATAAAATACATTATAAATGAGAAAACTGTTTTCTTAATATAGTGAGATTTATGTATAAACATTTAAGTATCATCAATGAAATCATCAGAAAATCAGTGTCAAGCATCGACACAAAGTATATATCTCAATATCCCAATATCTCAATATCTCAGGCTCCGGCTATCCGGACTGGCCTATATCATCAAATCTCAATATCTCAGGCTCCGGCTATCTGGACTGGCCTGTATGATAAATCTCGATAAAATCACCGGTCAACAATACTCCCCTGTCACAGGCTCAAACGCCATCCTTTGCGATCTTCTCGCCCCGGGGTACCGCACCGGGTCCACCATGCACCCATAGATGGTTCATATCCTCCTCGAATCGGGTGTATAATATCGCTCAAGAGCCGAGAAAACTCATGGTGGACATATCACAATCATAACATGAGAAAACCACACTTTTATCTTTTAAAATGATAAATGAGTTTATTAAATTTTGCGGTTTCTCCAAATCCAGAAATCTCATGGAAAATCCGAAATCCAAAATGAAAAGTCAATAATAATGAATACCGGGCTTCGGCAATCTAGGCTGGCCCTTATAATATTGCATGACTAATGAATATAAAATTATGCATGAATATCAAGAAATGAATGCAATAATGAACTAACATATGAAACAATAACATATAGGAACTATCAGCTAGCAAGCTATGTCAATGAAATAATATTCTCTAAGTGTACGTGACATAGCAATTACCGATGAAGATGTATGTGAGTCGGCAAGTGAGTGTACGTGGAGCATACGCGTCATCGGTAATGGTGCTGGTGTCCTAACAACAGTTTTCATCATTTCTAATGAAAATACATATAAGCATGCAATGCAAAGCGAGCAGCAGAATAAATGGTAAATGAATAATAATGCAGCAATAAAGAAATATACATTCCTATATACGAGTCATACTGTTTTTGGTATCTGAAATCGCACGAATCGTGATGTTTAGAAAATAAGGCTACGGTGTTTTTATGGAAAAGTACATCCTTTGAAATATCCGTAGTATCTCTTGGCCTGTCTTTAAAATACTCACGATTCGTTGGTTTTTGAAATATGTATGACTCGAGTCTAGTCTAACATCTACAAGTAAACTATAGGACTAAACTAACAGACTAATCGAAAAGGGTAAGGAAAACCACCTAAGCCTGAGTCGAAATATATATATATATATATATATATATATATATATATATATATAAAATAGTCGGTGACCCGCCTCAATAGTATCCCATACAATACACTATATAATATGACATCTTCGAATCAAGAGTGCGGATCTATCATCAATATAGCTCATACGGTAAATCTATCGTACAACATTCCAAATCTGGGTACGGGTCAAATATCACATTTTTCTCATTAATCAACTGGTATCCTTATCATCATATATCATGAACTGGGGGTACTGATCTAAGTCTAGTACAATACCGATACCATCTACATAAATATATGCGTGTGTATGAAACACATCGCTTAAGGACCCGCTAATATATCATGTCGTATCTCAATATACGAACCAAATCATATCACCGATCTCAAGGCACCATGCCCAATCTCAACGACTCATCTCCAAATATTATGTACTATCCTCATCATCCAAGTATATGTTTACGTATACACACACACACACACACAGATACATACATACATAGTCCCATACCTATGTGTATATATATACACATATCCCCATATACGCACAAGTAATAAAAGTATGCAAGTGTGCGTGTGTGTGCGTGTATGCAAATCACTACTCTAGGGTTCGCGACTAATAAACTAACTTAACACTATCTTATAAGTACACTATACTAACCCAAAGTCATTTCATATCACATCCGTATATATATATATATATATATATATATATATATATATATATATGTATAATATAATTATAACACATTCGCGTTCTATACTACGAAACTGCGGGGGTGCTATACGCTATCCACCCGACTTCCCCCGTAGATATATATCTACTCACCTTGATCCTCGCATGCTGGAGTCGATGACGCCACGCTCTTCCTCTTTGTCTCGAAGTCTACGTGGGGGTACCTACATATCACATATAGCATCGTAAACAAAAATCACGCACGAAAACCAAAACGGCACGCGAATCACGCATAGGTTAAAACCTTATGGTCTCGCATACAAAACACTACCAAATAACCCTCATCGTTGACGTTCAAATGTTACACGACAAAATTAAATCAAATACATAACTAAAGTTTCAGAATCGTAAAATACGAAATCATAAATCATGAAAAACACTTCCAGATTTTACCCTAGGTCAAATTAAGCCAATTTAGCATATGTGGAGAGTCTAGTTTACTGAAATAGGAGCTACAAAACAAACACGAGACCAAGATCACCTAACCTGGCCGCAATTTGCGGCCATAATGAATTTAATACCGTCCAGGAAGTGGTGTTGGGGTCTCGGGTCTGGGGGTTATCATCTAGGATGCCTGAACTACTCACTGTGTTTGCTAAATAATTTTCAGGTCACCCGGGTTATAGCAGAGATCAATTCCCTTCACCATTTTCCACAAAATACGATATCGGGGATTTCTAAGTTCATGTCTTGGGTTTGATTCTATGGTTTCAGTCCATGAAACTAACACTATAGGGGTTATAAGGTCTCTACTAATCTCAATTACACCTTTTCATTCAAACCAAACCTTAATTCTCAACTTAGAATTTTCAAAGTTCATTAAACATCACTTAATCGCTTCTAAACTAACATGGAAACTAAAGTAAAAGTAATACTACACTAATGGTAAAGAAAGTACCTCATTTGGCAACTCAAGAAATTTCTTGAGTTGCCCCAAGTGTCCAAAATCCTTGCTTTCTTGGTCCAAAGTGTTTGTGTGGAGCTTGTGCACATTTTTAATGAAATGGAGATGAACTTTTGATGTGTTTTTGGGTGTGTTTTGAGGAGGCAGAGGAGGGAGGGAGATGGAGGCAGCCATGAGAGGAGAGGAGAGGGAAAACGATGAGGAGATGAAGGGAAAAACAAATGAGAGCCTTGCCAAGGTTGACCCCTCACCCTCTCTCTCTTTTCTCTCTCTTGCCTATACTTCAATTTTTATTCTTTTCCCTTTTTTTCTTTTCTTTTCTTTTCCTTTAAAAACTAATCCATGCATGAATAAAGAAATAAACAATGGTAGAAAATGTAACAAGTATGAAAAATGACTTGGTGCATGTCATGTGCACAAAACCTGATTAATGCAAGATTAGCGATATTTAATCGCGATTAGTATTAAAATAGTGTATAGTTACTTATAAAAATTCATAATTTTCCTAAATCACATAAAACACCTCATTTCAGAAATTCCTATAATTTTCCAAATATTTCCCGATTTATCGGTAATTATACCGCACTAATAAAATATTCAATATATTTATTATTTAATTATAAAAATTCCCAAAAATAATATTTTATTTTTCTGAAATGTTAAAGTCTTCCCCCCTTAAAAAAATTCGGTCCCCGAATTTAAATTTAAACCCCTCAATACTTAAACATTTCAGTAAAATGGCCATGTCGTCGGGGCTCCGAAATCATAAATACATAAAACACATCGTAGCGCAGTGCATACGCATGAAAAATGAGTAGATGACTTAAAATCAAAACTCCGTCAAGCATCCCGCAATTATCGGAGTTATGGCGAAGACAACAATGTCAAAATCCAATACGAAAACCAACATGATATACATCAAAACTATACATGTAAACATCGTGGTAAATTCGTCAAAACATCTGAAGAAATGCATGCCAAACCCTTTCAAGTCGCCGTGCGATGCGCATATCACGGCACAGTGGTGGACGTCTATTGTAAGAAAATAACTACATAAATAAATACCCTTTGTTTAACATACACGTCCCGCCGTTTGAAAAATAATTTAGAAGGGTTTTCTTTGTTAAATGTCTTGTGTCATCTCGGACACGTAGGTAAATACTGAGACTATAGCTCCTTTTTGGAAATCTCTTCGGTAACTATCAATGCATGCAAAAATATATTCAGGTACTGTCCTCGGACTAGTCCTGCTCAGTCACTATATCAAAATAGTAAATATCATAAAACATGCTGCTCAAAGGAATCAATCCCAAAATGTATATAAAAGTGCCACGTGCGTCTGGCGCACGGGAATCGAAATCCATGAATGTGCCATACATGTGCACAGAACAAAAACTAAGTGCAACGGGTGTGCACAAAAACACCTGTTAAGGGCAACGGATGTGCATCTGATATGCACGAAGAATCTCGGTTTAGTGCATCTGGTGTGCACCAAAATCGCATCAAGTGCGTCAAGTCTGCGCAAAATCCAACTCAAGTGCACAGGGTGCACGAAAACAAATATCGAATATCACAATCGAAATCGACGGTATACAATACATCTCAATCCAAATCCAAATCAGGTATACCGTGTTATATAATCTCACAACCATGTGCATCAGCATGCACAAAATCGAATCAAAATACTAAAAGTGCATGAAAACTATGCCGAAAGCATAAGTCAAATCACATGCATACCATAGGTATGAAATCAAAATCAACATCTCGAATGACCTCAAATCAAAGTCAAGTGCAACTGTGGTGCACAAAATCTCAATCATGCAAATAAATTGTCCAAAATACCGAAATCAAATTTGGCGGAAACAGCCCCGCTCTAGCACATCCTCTAAAGATCTCTGGCCAACTGTCATGGTCACTCATAACATATCTCGTCGACGATGCCGAACTCTGGCCTGCTAGGTGTGCATAAAATGACCGCTCTTGGGTCGAAGTCTTCTCGTATAGTATTCCAGAAAGGTCTTGTCGGGGTCTCTCCTGATCTCATTTCTGCTGAAATGCCCGGAAGCTATCATCCTTTTGCTAAATCTGTTTCTTGTTCCGGAACGGCTGCATATTCATTACGACTCCTTCTGGATGATATATCCATGTACAATGCCTCTGCATGCGTATCACATCTCTGATGTCAGCGGAGTGGAACGTCATCTTATCAAGATCTCGTACGAACCTCTTACTCCACTTTTCTCTAATGTCGACTGATTCGAACTCATCTTTTCGTGGCTGCATGGACCACGCTCCAACGGCTATACTCGTATCTGGAGTCTCCCAAACAATGTATCCCATCACATGATATCCGAATGACGTCGAACCTTTCGATCGATTTGTCAAGGTTCCATAATCCCCCAAGAGCTCAACATCTTGGGTACAGTTTAATAGTATTCCAGTGCATGCCAAAGTACCTATGGACCAACCGTAGAAGGACCAACCCAAGCCTCACTAATGACACCGCGGAACTGCCGCCAACCCTAAGGTTCAAAATCGTTCCCATGGTCATTATGTCGAGTTAGGGTTTCATTCTTCTAGAGGGTCCACGAAATTACTTGCATGTTTCTTCGAATACTTTAAACTTGAAAAAATGGGTTTCTGACATTCGATCGTCTTCTATCGACTCTCAACATACCTGTGTGAGGTCGTCTCTAACTAGAATAAATCAATCTGATGACCTCGCATCGGGGTAGGCAACGAATCACATGTACTAGTCATTCCTCCTTAGGCGACTAGCGATCTTCTATAATATCTTTAAGCACAACTCGTGCGGCAATAGTTCAAAACATCTGGGGCGATATCTCGTCATTAGTAACAACAACTGGCTCATTCGTCCGCACGCTGAACAATGCCTGTCATGCCCCGCTTCCCGGGGTACGGCGAAGGGGACGCGACTGGTCCGCTACGTATATACTCAGAAGTACATACGCTAAGCGTATCTAAGCAATATAAAATAAATACACAAGAGACAAGAGATAATAAAAACATCAACTTTTATTCATTAACATTCTTTTGTACAATGCATGAAAAGGAAATACAACTGAAATAAAACGATGCCTAAACAATGGCATAACAGGAAATGAAAAGTACAGAAAGGAAAAGTGCACAATGAAACTAAAGTGCAGGGTCATCGGCAAACTGCTCTAAGTCTTCTTGAGATGGCTCGACCTCTGCTGGGTCCAAATCACCTGACGACATTCAAAGAAGAAAGAAACAAAATGTCGTCAGCGAACAGGTCGCTCGGTAAGTCCCAAAGGTAAGAGGAAAGTAGAATAGACAGAATAAGAAGATATCTTTTAAAGTTGTATAATATTGTTGTAACGTTGTGTTAACGCTGTTGTTTGTAGCTTGGTACAGAAGGATGCCAGTGTATACGAGAGGGGTCTCTGTATGCTAGAAACCAGGGCAAATGGAAGTACAAGGCTCCGTTATACAACCCGGAACAACGGAAATTGGATTCATGTTAGGTGTTTTAATTTTACCGTCTCGTGCCACTTTTAACACCTTCCGTACCAATCTACCCCTTAAACCCCGTAGTGTTTTGATTGTATTGTATGCTTTGTAAATTGTATTGATTGTATAATTGGTTGACTGATCGAAACCATGATATCAGTAAACAGATGTAACCGTAGAATCATGTAAATGGAATAACTGGAGAACCATGTAAATGGAATGTATATCCATGGTTCAGTTCAGTCAAGTTGTATAGATTGTATAGTTGGATTCATGGATTCATGTGTTCATATTAAATTGGAATACTGTAGATTGTAGATTGTACTTGAAACATATTCAAGTCAGATCATAATCAGACTCAAACCCGAGTCAGACAATTAGAGATGTAAATCGAAGCCCTATAATTGCTAGGGTCCTTAGGGTAATTTATAAAACTTGAGGGGGTTTTATGTAAAAATACTTTTATATACTTTTCAAAATACACCTCATGTATTTATTACTCGTCTTTAGAGTTGTAATGATGGTGGATTTTATATTATGACATTTCTAGTAAAAATATCCTAGTTTTTATAAATAAAGGTATTTATCTATAATATTGATTTATTTGAAGTTCATGGTATTTTAGTGTAAAATTTATTCTTGTGATTTTTAGAAAAAGGTGGAATATTTATATTATAATAAAATAGGTATTTTAAGGATAAATATATATATATTTATACAAAAATAATTTTAATAAATATTTTATATTCCAAAAGTCTCATTTTCTTAAGATGTTGTATTTTAAACCTTTCGAGACCGAATGCTCCTTGCGGAGGTCTGAATCTCGCACTACTAAGCCCGAGGATGTGCGATAATCCGCACCATCCCGAACGGGTTCCCCAAAAATGGGTTGTATCGGCGCTTTGCAAAGATTGTAAAATACCAACCCTTTAGAAAACGGTTTTATAAAGTAAAATGTATTTATTTGTAAAAATGTAAATTCTCCGTATTTTAGATTCTAGGCTTTCCTAAGTCAACTATCCTATTTCTAAATGGTCTAAAAGACAAGTTGTTAGATACCTCAAATCGCCTCTTCACCGCCAATTGTGGCCAGATAAGTACAAGTGAGGAAAGGAGGGATCCGCTCACGAATCACCGTGAAATGGGCCTTTTAAAGTTACCTTTCTCACTTGCCTAGCCTAGACACCACAAAGTCAGGTTTAGATAAACGACCGATGTCCACAACTTATCGTATTTTCATATTATGTGGTATTTATTTAAAAGTGTATCAATACAAAATCTTTTAGAAATGGTTTTATTAAGTAAAGGGTATTTATTTGAAAGTATTGTTTTATCGTATTCTAAGTTTTTTGATGATATCGTTTTAGGTTGTATATGCGTGTGTGTAGAGGTAGGTCATTACCTCGTGCTCTACTTTAAATTTATAGCAAGGTTAAGGGGTTAAATGTGAAATTGAAACATTGTGGTATTAAAATGAAAAAATACGATAAATTAGAAAGGCTATCATTTCATGTGAGAAAACTTGTTCAAATTGATTTTTAAAAGTTTAATAGTCACGATAAATATATTTAGGCATGAATGTATTAGTTAGAAGTGGAATTTTATAGAAAACCGAGTCGGAAATCGGATTTGTTCCGATTCCGTCGGGTTTTGTAATTTCGTATTTTAAAGAAATAGAAAGGGGGATAGAATGGGAATTACGGGTTTCGATTAAGCAAAGGAGTGAGGGGGGATTAAAGGGGTTGCCGAGGCGTTGCTTCGTCGCCGGTTGTTCCTAAAAACGTCGCCGGAACTTCCGCCGGAATTTCGTCGGAGCTTCACCGCGAACTTGTTTTCAAAGTACACAACTCTTGGAAAATTTTGAGAGAGTGGGCTTAAGATTTTGGGGGTGAGAGGGTGGTGTGTAGGGTTGGTATTTATAGGGTTAGGCTAGGGTTAGGGTAGATGAAAAGTTTAAAATAAAAATGTGATAAAATGTATTAAAAGTGGAGTAATTGGGGTTTTTAAAGAGCTCTGGAAGTGGTCTGAGGCTGAAATTTTTCAGGTGCATAGGGAATATGAAAAGACACAACTTTCATGTTGGGGCTGTCGCCGGAATCGGCCGACTCGGGGGTGACTCGGCCGTGACTCGGTCGGAGCACTGAGTCGGCCAAGTCAAGGCTGAGTTGGCCGATTTCCGGCCGAGTCCGACGACCAGGATCCCCCCTGACGGTTCATCTAACTCCTGGAAGTGTTACATCTTTAGGTGTAGTGGGGTTTTTGTGAGATATGCACGTGTAAACTCTTGGTATTCTAAAGGTTTTTAAAAAAATCAATATTAAAAATAATGTGGGGTATGGGATTCGAACTCTGGTGGCTTGGTTCAGCAGTGCAAGGTATTACCAATGAGCTACAAGCTCTTTCTTGTAATTATGGAGCTAATTAATTACTTAAAATAATAACAGTAAATGTAAATACCCCAAGTATACATTAATTTTAAAGCAAATTTTTGTACACTAAAAATGGAGTTGTTATATTCTTTTAACTTGTAATTAAAAAGCAAAATAATTACTTATAACTTGTGCTCAGGCTAAAATACCCCTTTATGGATTTTTTGAAATTTTTTTGTAAAAACTTGTATTGGAAATTTGGGGTTGTTACATTCTACCCTCCTTATACAAATTTCATTCTCGAAATTTGTAAAAGAAAAGTGTAACAGTTTCAAGGAAAGTCTGGTGACTGGAGTATAGATAGTGTATATTAACAAAGTGATACAAGGGTGAAAAAGGCTTACCGGTATTACCTTGACCTACAGTCTCGGCTTCTACGGCTTCTAATGTGAAGGTCTGTCGCCGTGGCACATTCCTTCTAGCTGGAGGCACATTCTGCCTTTAGGGCCTGTTTCTCCGCCCTCTAGGCATATCCCTCATTGCTTGTTGGAATTGGCGAGTAGGCTGTGCAGGTGGTGGAGCAGGTAGTGCAGGACGAGTTGCAGGAGCTTGGATGGTTGGTCACTGCGGGTAGTTGGTGGGTGTGTGAGTTGAGTTGCTATTGTAAGGATAGTTCCCAATTCCGTGGTTGGATGCGCCACAAATTAGACACATGCCTTTTGCGCGCCAACAGTCCTTCCACAAGTGTCCCTTTCTATGGCAGTAATGTCAAATTTCTTCAGTTCTCCTGGGTTCAAACGATGGCCTGGAAGAGGCTCCTCCTGCCATTTGAGTGGCAGGGCGTTTCAAACCGGCAGATTGGGGTCTGCCCCTCGCCTTTATCACTGCCTCATAACTGCGGGCAGCTTCCAAAGCATCTTCATGTGTCAGGAATTTCCCTGTGGCTAGTGCAGCCTGAATTTCTGTGTCCAAACCTTGTTGAAATCGACGGGCTCTGATATCATCCGTCGGTATCAGGTGTGCCACAAATCTGTTACGGTCTTGTGTTAGCTGTGTAGTATGCGATATTTAAATTTTTTTGGACTATTATGACATATCTTATCGGCTTAGCATGGTGAATTCAGTGTCGTACTCATCTACTGATTTGTCCCACATTGAACCTTGTTGTAGATGAAAGAACTGCTGCTCCATGGCAAACCTGGCAGTCACAGGGAAGTACTTCGCATCTAACTTCCAGCGAAAAGTCTTCCATTCAATAGGCTGTACAAGACGGCTTTCTTACGCCTTCCACCAGTTACGAGCATTGTCCGTGAGCTGCAGTTTCGCCACACGGACCTAAGCTATGTCTGGCACTTGTGCTGCCGCCAGATCATCCTCTATACTTTGAGCCCATTCCTCAGCTTCTAGTGGGCTCCCATTTCCTGAGAACTGTTTGGGATGTAAAGCCCTGAATTGCTTTACCCTCGGTGCGTCAGTCTCGGGACGGTTCAGGAGTTGTTGCTGTCCCTCAAGAAGGCTGCGAATCGCCTCAAGTAACACTGTTGGCTCGGTGGGTGGCGCAGGAACAGCATGTGTGAGGGGTAGTGCTGGAGGTGTGTTATTGACATTGGTGCTGGTGTTGAAGGGGACGGGACCGGTCCTCTACGTATATACTCAGAAGTACATACGCTAAGCGTATTTAAGCAATATAAAATAAATACACAAGAGACAAGAGATAATAAAAACATCAACTTTTATTCATTAACATTCTTTTGTACAATGAATGAAAAGGAAATACAACTGAAATAAAACGATGCCTAAACAATGGCATAACAGGAAATGAAAAGTACAGAAAGGAAAAGTGTACAATGAAACTAAAGTGCAGGGTCATCGGCAAACTGCTCCAAGTCTTCTTGAGATGGCTCGACCTCTGCCGGGTCCAAATCACCTGACGACATTCAAAGAAGAAAGAAACAGAATGTCGTCAGCGAACAGGTCGCTCAGTAAGTCCCAAAGGTAAGAGGAAAGTAGAATAGACAGAATAAGAAGATATCTTTTAAAGTTGTATAATATTGTTGTAATGTTGTGTTAACGCTGTTGTTTGTAGCTTGGTACAGAAGGATGCCAGTGTATACGAGAGGGATCTCTGTATGCTAGAGACCAGGGCAAATGGAAGTACAAGGCTCCGCTATACAACCCGGAACAACGAAAATTGGATTCATGTTAGGTGTCTTAATCTTACCGTCTCGTGCCACTTTTAACACCTTCCGTACCAATCTACCCCTTAAACCCCGTAGTGTTTTGATTGTATTGTTTGCCTTGTAAATTGTATTGATTGTATAATTGGTTGACTGACCGAAACCATGATATCAGTAAACGGATGAAACAGTAGAATCATGTAAATGGAATAACTGGAGAACCATGTAAATGGAATGTATATCCATGGTTCGGTTCAGTCAAGTTGTATAGATTGTATAGTTGGATTCATGGATTCATGTGTTCATATTGAATTGGAATACTGTAGATTGTAGATTGTACTTGAATCATATTCAAGTCAGATCATAATCAGACTCAAACCCGAGTCAGACAATTAGAGATGTAAATCGAAGTCCTATAATTGCTAGGGTCGTTAGGGTAATTTATAAAACTTGAGGGGTTTTTATGTAAAAATACTTTTATATACTTTTCAAAATACACCTCATGTATTTATTACCCGTCTTTAGAGTTGTAATGAGGGTGGATTTAATATTGTGACATTTCTAGTAAAAATATTCTAGTTTTTATAAATAAAGGTATTTATCTATAATATTGATTTAATTGAAGTTCATGGTATTTTAGCGTAAAATTTATTCTTGTGATTTTTAGAAAAAAGTGGAATATTTATATTATAATAAAATAGGTATTTTAAGGATAAATATACATATATTTATACAAAAATAATTTTAATAAATATTTTATATTCCAAAAGTCTCATTTTCTTAAGATGTCGTATTTTAAACCTTTTGAGACCGAATGCTCCTTGCGGAGGTCTGAATCTCGCACTACTAAGCCCGAGGATGTGCGATAATCCGCACCATCCCGAACGGGTTCCCCAAAAATGGGTTGTAGCGGCGCTTTGCAAAGATTGTAAAATACTAACCCTTTAGAAAACGGTTTTATAAAGTAAAAGGTATTTATTTGTAAAAATGTAAATTCTCCGTATTTTAGATTCTAGGCTTTCCTAAGTCAACTATCCTATTTCTAAATGGTTTAAACGACAAGTTGTTAGATGCCTCAAATCGCCTCTTCACCGCCAATTGTGGCCAGGTAAGTACAAGTTAGGAAAGGAGGGATCCGCTCACGAATCACCGTGAGACGGGCCTTTTAAAGTTACCTTTCTCACTTGCCTAGCGTAGACACCACAAAGTCGGGTTTAGATAAACGACCGATGTCCACAACTTATCGTATTTTCATATTATGTGGTATTTATTTAAAAGTGTATCAATACAAAATCTTTTAGAAATGGTTTTATGAAGTAAAGGGTATTTATTTGAAAGTATTGTTTTATCGTATTCTAAGTTTTTTGATGATATCTTTTTAGGTTGTATATGCGTGTGTGTGGAGGTAGGTCATTACCTCATGCTCTACTTTAAATTTATAGCAAGGTTAAGGGGTTAAATGTGAAATTGAAACATTGTGGTATTAAAGTGAAAAAATACGATAAATTAGAAATGTTATCATTTCATCTGAGAAAACTTGTTCAAATTGATTTTTTAAAGTTTAATAGTCAAGATAAATATGTTTAGGCATGAATGTATTGGTTAGAAGTGGAATTTTATAGAAAACCGAGTCGGAAATCAGATTTGTTCCGATTCCGTCGGGTTTCGTAATTTCGTATTTTAAAGAAATAGAAAGGGGGATAGAATGGGACTTACGGGTTTCGATTAAGCAAAGGAGTGAGGGGGACTAAAGGGGTTGCCGAGGCGTTGCTTCATTGCCGGTTGTTCCTAAAAATGTCGCTGGAACTTCCGCTAGAATTTCGTCGGAGCTTCACCGCGAACTTGTTTTCAAAGTACACAACTCTTGGAAAATTTTGAGAGAGTGAGCTTAGGATTTTGGGGGTGAGAGGGTGGTGTGTAGGGTTGGTATTTATAGGGTTAGGCTAGGGTTAGGGTAGATGAAAAGTTTAAAATAAAAATGTGATAAAATGTAATAAAAATATATTAAAAGTGGAGTAATTGGGGTTTTTAGAGAGCTCTGGAAGTGTCCTGAGGATGAAAATTTTCAGGTGCATAGGGAATATGAAAATACACAACTTTCATGTTGGGGATGTCGCCGGAATCGGCCGACTTGGGGGTGACTCGGCCGTGACTCGGTCGGAGTACTGAGTCGGCCGAGTCAAGGCCGAGTTGGCCGATTGCCGGCCGAGTCCGGCGACCAGGATCCCCCCCGACGGTTTATCTAACTCCTGGAAGTGTTACATCTTTGGGTGTAGTGGGGTTTTTGTGAGATATGCACGTGCAAACTCTTGGTATTCTAAAGGTTTAAAAAAAAATCAATATTAAAAATAATGTGGGGTATGGGATTTGAACTCTGGTGGCTTGGTTCAGCAGTGCAAGGTATTACCAATGAGCTACAAGCTCCTTCCTGTAATTATGGAGCTAATTAATTACTTAAAGTAATAACAGTAAATATAAATACCCCAAGTATACATTAATTTTAAAGCAAATTTTTATACACTAAAAACGGAGTTGTTATATTCTTTTAACCTATAATTAAAAAGCAAAATAATTACTTATAACTTGTGCTCAGGCTAAAATACCCCTTTATGGATTTTTTGAATTTTTTTTGTAAAAACTTGTATTGGAAATTTGGGGTTGTTACAGTGCCTCAATCATCAAGTATAATCGGTGCATCGACGATCATCATATTCTGGCCGGCCTCTAGCAGTAGCCCAATCTTATGGTGCTGATCTGCACGTCCGAGAAATCTCGTAAAAGCGATCCATCAAACGCTCATGGCGCGAAAACACAATAGGACAATACATCTATGCAATCGTGTGTCCCTGGAATCACGCCCTAGTCAGTCGTCATCCGTGACGAGCTCATGCTGACGCAACTCTAGCCATAGCTCTCTCTGCCCGTGCAATCGTGGCAGCAAAAACCATAAACCAATATCGATGAGGATAGATCATAGGAATGAATCTAATGCTGTGCAAGGAAATGTACATCCTAAGGCTTCTTAAGCGGGATAGTGTATCGTAAGTATGCCGCGGAACATACATACGGTGCGTCATTCTCCTTAAGTCACCTGCTCCATCAACCAAGGTCAACCTACGCGACGGAAGTTCGGGTCTAATACCCCCTCGACTAAGTCTAAGTTCCGTAAGGTCAAGCCTAGATTCCGTATATATACAAACGCCCTAGGCTCCGCATAGTCAAACATAGACTCGAACCAAGGTTAATCTAGCGCTCTGATACCAACTTTGTCACGACCCGAAATGTCAAGTGACTGGCACTTGAATCATATGAAGTCTATAGGACCTCATCTAATTCAAGTAAGCCAAAAATCCCAGATATCTAAACCATTTTAAAGAAGAAGTGAAGAAAACTATCTTTAAAGCAAGTGGTTTCAATAACATAAGCCGAATATGCATTTTTAAAATCTCAAGTCTTTTTTGAAAATTTCGGCAAAGTTTCCTTTGTAAATACAGGCCCCAAATGGGTACAACATGCATAATATATAAAAAGGCATCCCCAAGCGGGAGCTAGCTCTTCGTCAAATGACGGTCACAACCACACAAGCAATTTAATAAACAACGCCGAAGGGCGATGATCAAAAATCAAAAGGGAACTCAAATCATCAAGAAAACCCATAATAATATAACGCGCGACTCTAAGGTCGAAAGAATATACAACTGGTCTTCTAAGGTTATAAAATATACAAGTCTGGTTGATGGAGTTTTACTATATACAACAGAATATAAATAAAAGGTAAAATGGTGGTCAAGATGCAAGTGAACCCACCTACCGAAGCATTCACCCGGAAGAAGCAGTGTGCCATCAAAGCCGCAATGAAAACCTGTACGACAAAACCTGCAAGAACTGTGGCACAATGAGGGTGAGTTGCCAACTCGTGAGTAGAAAACATCACAGAGTATAAATCGTATGTATGACTCAATTCTAGGTCAATACGATCATAATATAAATCCTCAATGATAATATGGCCTGAAGTATAATATAAAGGCATGGGTAAACATCTAAGCATAAGTGTAATTCCAAGTGCTTGTGTCAGTGCCTCAGGTAGCAACAAATCATAAATATGAGGTATGAATGCGGTATAATGAAAACAGAATACATCATAAATGAGAAAACCGTTTTCTTAATATAGTGAGATTTCTGTATAAACATTTAAGTATCATCAATGAAATCATCAGAAAATTAGTGTCAAGCATCGACACAAAGTATATATCTCAATATCCCAATATCTCAATATCTCAGGCTCCGGTTATCCGGACTGGCCTATATCATCAAATCTCAATATCTCAGGCTCCGGCTATCCGGACTGGTCTGTATCATAAATCTCAATAAAATCACCGGTCAGCAATGCTCCCCTATCACAGGCTCAAATGCCATCCTGTGCGATCTTCTCACCCCGGGGTACCGCACCGGGTCCACCATGCACCCACAGACGGTTCATATCCTCCTCGAATCGGGTGTATGATATCGCTCAAGAGCCGAGAAAACTCATGGTGGATATATCACAATCATAACATGAGAAAACCGCACTTTTATCTTTTAAAATGATAAATGACTTTATTAAATCTTGCGATTTCTCCAAATCTAGAACTCTCATGGAAAATCCGAAATCCAAAATGAAAAGTCAATAATAATGAATACTGGGCTCCGGCGATCCGATCTGGCTCTTATAATATTGCATGACTAATGAATATAAAAATATGCATGAATATCAAGCAATGAATGTAATAATGAACTAACATATGAAACAATAACATATAGGAACTATCAGCTAGCAAGCTATGTCAATGAAATAATATTCTCTAATTGTACGTGACATAGCAATTACTGATGAAGATGTGTGTGAGCCGGCAAACGAGTGTACGTGGAGCATACGCGTCATCGGTAATGGTGCTGGTGTCCTAACAACATGTTTCATCATTTTTAATGAAAATACATATAAGCATGCAATGCAAAGCGAGGAGCAGAATAAATGGTAAATGAATAATAATGCAGCAATAAAGAAATATACATTCCTATATACGAGTCATACAGTTTTTGGTATCTGAAATCGCACGAATCGTGATGTTTAGAAAATAGGGCTATAGTGTTTTTATGGAAAAGTACATCCTTTGAAATATCCGTATTATCCCTTTGCCTGTCTTTAAAATACTCATGATTCGTTGGTTTTTGAAATAGGTATGACTCGAGTCTAGTTTAACATCTACAAGTAAACTACAGGACTAAACTAACAGACTAATCGAAAAGGGTAAGGAAAACCACCTAAGTCTGAGTCAATATATATATATATATAATAGTCAGTGATCCCGCCTCAATAGTATCCCATA
This sequence comes from Agapanthus africanus, assembly GCA_030015575.1. Taxonomy (NCBI): domain Eukaryota; kingdom Viridiplantae; phylum Streptophyta; class Magnoliopsida; order Asparagales; family Amaryllidaceae; genus Agapanthus; species Agapanthus africanus. The sequence goes on from JASDDO010000004.1 coordinate 324,477,432, forward strand.
CGATACACTATATAATATGACATTCTCGAGTCAAGAGTGCGGATCTATCATCAATATAGCTCATACGGTAAATCCATCGTACGACATCCCAAATCTGGGTACGGGTCAAATATCACATTTTCTCATTAATCAACTGGTATCCTTATCATCACATATCGTGAACTGGGGGTACTGATCTAAGTCTAGTATAATACTGATACCATCTACATAAATATATGCGTGTGTATGAAACACATCTCCTAAGGAACTGCTAATATATCATGTCGTATCTCAATATACGAACCAAATCATATCACCGATCTCATGGCACCATGCCCAATCTCATCGACTCATCTCCAAATATCATGTACTATCCTCATCATCCAAGTATATGTATATATATATATAGTACCATACCTATGTGTGTATATATATACATATCCCCATATACGCATAAGTAATAAAAGTATGCAAGTGTGTGTGCGCGCGCGTGTATGCAAATCACTACTCTAGGGTTCGCGACTAATAAACTAACTCAACACTATTTTACAAGTACACTATAGTAACCCAAAGTCATTTCATATCACATCCGTGTGTGTATATATATATATAATATAATATAATTATAATGCATTCGCGTTCTATACTACGAAACTGCAGGGGTGCTATACGCCATCCACCCGACTTCCCCCGTAGATATATATCCACTCTCCTTGATCCTCGCTTGCTGGAGTCGATGATGCCATGCTCATCCTCGTTGTCTCGAAGTCCACATGGGGGTACCTACATATCACATATAGCATCGTAAACAGAAATCACGCACGAAAACCAAAACGGCACGCGAATCACGCATATGTTAAAACCTTATGGCCTCGCATACAAAACACTACCAAATAACCCTGGTCGTTGACGTTCAAACGTCACACGGCAAAATTAAATCAAATACAGAACTAAAGTTTCAGAATCGTAAAATACGAAATCAGAAATCATGAAAAACACTTTCAGATTTTACCCTAGGTCAAATTAGCCAATTTAGCATATGTGGAGGGTCTAGTTTACTGACATAGGAGCTACAGAACAAACACGAGACCAAGATCACCTAACTTGGCTGCAAATTGTGGCCAGAATGAATTTAATAGCGCCCAGGAAGTGGTGTTGGGGTATCGAGTCTTGGGGTTATCATCTAGGATGCCTGCACTACTCACTGTGTTTGCTAAATACTTTTCAGGTCACCCGGGTTATAGCAAATATCAATTCCCTTCACCATTTTCCACAAAATACGATATCGGGGATTTCTAAGTTCATGTCTTGGGTTTGATTCTATGGTTTCAGTCCATGAAACTAACACTATAGGGGTTATAAGGTCTCTACTAAGCTCAATTACACCTTTTGATTCAAACCAAACCCTAATCCTCAACTTGGAATTTTCAAAGTTCATTAAACATCACTTAATCATTTCTAAACTAACATTGAAGCTAAAGTGAAATTAATACTACACTAATGGTAAAGAAAGTACCTCATTTGGCAACTTAAGAAATTTCTTGAGTTGCCCCAAGTGTCCAAAATCCTTGCTTTCTTGGTCCAAAATGTTTGTGTGGAGCTTGTGCACATTTTTAATGAAATGGAGATGAACTTTTGATGTGTTTTTGGGTGTGTTTTGAGGAGGCAGAGGAGGGAAGGAGATGGAGCAGCCATGAGAGGAGAGGAGAGGGAAAATGATGAGGAGATGAAGGGAAAAACAAATGAGAGCCATGCCAAGGTTGACCCCTCACCCTCTCTCTTTTTTCTCTCTCTTGCCCATACTTCATTTTTTAATCTTTTCCTTTTTTTTTCTTTTATTTTCTTTTCCTTTAAAAACTAATCCATGCATGAATGAAGAAATAAACCATGGTAGAAAATGTAACAAGCATGAAAAATGACTTGGTGCATATCATGTGCACAAAACCGGATTAATGCAAGATTAGCGATATTTAATCGCGATTAGCATTAAAATAGTGTATAGTTACTTATAAAAATTCATAATTTGCCTAAATTACATAAAACACCTCATTTCAGAAATTCTTATAATTTTCCAAATATTTCCCAATTTATCGGTATTTAATTATACCGCACTAATAAAATATTTAATATATTTATTATTTAATTTTAAAAATTCCCAAAAATAATATTTTATTTTTCTGAAATGTTACCGCCCCTCATCGAGGTTTAGAAGCGTATACACTAGTCTACTCCGGAATATCGATGACCAGTCTCGATACTTTCACGACTAGGGACATTTAAGGATGTGCTTATAGACAACCCAGCTCCCACATATATGATCGCCATCATAATACTAGTTGTTAAGCAACAATCTTATGGGCTTCATCAATGATGAAGACAAAGCAGATAGCATACTATCATCTCGAGTAAAAATAGTATACCTGTATAGGTCTTTCTTCAATTATCATAATCGCCTACTTGCGGCTACAATAATTGTCTTGAGGGCACTATATCCAACAGATGCTTCTATATGTTTTGCATATGCGCTAGCCCTGTCCCCGCTCTGCCTTAAGTTAACTAACCTTACGGTGAGGACCCGGGACCCCGTGGCGAATGCGGATGTCATATAAAAGCATGCTATTTTGGTTGTTTCTGTTGTGGCTTAGAAACTAGATTTGATGGGACTGCATTATATCATTAATGCAATGAAAACAAACCTAATTGATGTTGTCGGAACCAATTTTTAAAACCAATAGTTTTCTCCAAAACAACTGTTGTATTATTTTTCTCTGTATTGAGGTATTCGGTTAGGAATATCCTGCACCTCATTCTATGAGGAAAGAGCCTTGATCCTTTCACGGGGAGTTTACTCTTAAGCAAAAGTTTATGTTGATAGTTTTAAAATGCGAAGCTTAAACCACTCAATTTCAAAGACACCAGAATTCCTTCAACGATATCAAGTTCATTACGTTAAAGGTTTTTCGCCAAAACCAGCCGTAGCTCTCCGTCGTTTCAGATAAGTGTCAACTAGTATTCATGTTATGTGTTTTGACCTTCGCCAAGGTATAGTGTTTGGTAGCTAGCGGATACTTTTCTATAGCATAGATAGATGCATTAACATAGGACATGCGTACAACTGTTTTGACCTTCGTCAAGGGCTTGTACGAATGGGTCTAGATTAATTAGGACAATGACGGTTTGAACTTGACTTGCTACTTATGATGTTTTGACCTTTGTCAAGGTCATAAGCACTTGGGGCAAAAACCATATCGGGAGTTTCAAATATAAGGAAAACTTGCCAAGTTTGCGCATACCTTTTAGAGTGCGGTAATTTTGGTCGGTTTTCGTCAATATTATCACATGATGATGGTTGGGTCCCGATTCCCACTGATGAGTAGGTATTGCTCCTTGGGAGATTTTCATTTCACAATTAGCTAACCTATTAGGTGTCTAGAAAGTGTTAACGAGGTTACGTCTTTGTGGAAACGGGGTTATTAATTGGGTCCGTGCGAAAGCACAGGGATCTCCCTTGGAGTACCAACACCGACCGTCTTAACGATTAGCGAACTTATAAGGTGTATACGATCTTGACTAGTTCTCCTTTTAGGGTTTGAAGGAGAATTCGAGGAAATAGTGGGAGTCATCCTGATTAGATAAAATGATAACCAATCTAATCTTTCTTTTCTCTCTCTCTGGTTACAGCGACCAATGACTTAGCTAAAAATCATTAACCAAGTTATCCGAACCTTTTTACACACGCTGGCTTTGGATTTTCGTGATCCACAACAAAGTAATAAATATCCCTGCTACTTCTACTTTCCCTTTGCATTTCTCCAGAACACTCTGTATCACTACGATGATTCATATTGCTTGGAAATGGCGATCATATAGTTACATACGAACTCGAAAAAATTATTTCAGTCGAGAATGATCACTGGTTCTAGAGAATTTAGATTGTATTATTCGGTTGTTTCTTCCTTTTACCTTTTCTCAGGTTGCGAGTGCTCCTTGTATTAGGAGAGTACACTTGTTACACTTATTGGATAGTCTTCATTCAAACCTTAGGCTGGTGCCGAAAGGTAGGGAGAGAAGAAAACCAGTTAGCATAAATGCGATGTGTTAGGAATATGTATGCCCTAGAGGCCATTATTGTAAGATATAGTGGATGCTTGGACATATATATAGAGGACTTTCTTGCTCGACATGATAGTATGCTATCTGGTTGCTCTTTATCTTAACATGTACACTTTTATTAGTATAATGTCTCTCTGATACATGTTGATAAAGCTCTTAGGATGTAGGCTTGACTACCAGAACTATGATGCCGATCATACTAGTGGAGGTTGTGTAGTCCGTAAGCACATCCTTTAAAGTTCCTAGTCGAGGGAATATCGAGACAGGGCATCGTTATTCCAGAGTAGACTAGTGTGTACATTTCTTGACCCTGTATGGGGCGATGGTTGATCCCACAACCATTGGTGTTTGACATCAAAGATTGTGCACATATGCTCATTGGAGAATGGGTACACCGAATAGGACCCGCCGAGAACTTCTAGATAGTACCATACCTAACGCCAAACAACAGTTCTCTGGTGACACTTGTATAGGTTAGTATGTATATCCAAGATCATCATAGTGTCTTGTGTGGTTCCCACTGTGCTTTGATTTCCTCCCTACCACGGATTAAAGGAGTCATGCAAATAGGTGGATTTGGGTACAGTCCAGAGTCACATAGAGGTAGTGAGCGATAGGAGGGGTTTCGTCTCTCTCGATATTGGGAGTTGATGTTGCGCTATGCTCGATTGACTATAATAGCAAGTCCCTGGACATGGCTGATGAGATTTACTGGTAAGTGTTATCGGTAGTTTCTCGAAAGGTTATAAACCACATATCGACATGACTTATCAAGTTATTGGGGTCTGACGGTTCCACCCCCAGACTTGATATGCGACATATCAGACGAAGAGACCGGACTGTACGGTAAGTGTTGCTTATAGACTTTACGGGAGTTTGGACAAGTTTCCTTGTTGATCTTCTATTCGTTCAATATCTGGGTAGCCGTTACATCCAGCTAGTACCGCTGGTGGCTTGTGGGTATCTGATGTGAACATTACCTGCTGCTGGCGTATTGACGAGTCTTTAGAGTCCTACACAGAGGTTTCTTATCTCAAGCGAAACGAAGTAGGGCACATATGGAGATATGTGCGGGATCTTGATTGAATACGAGTATGTGATACCGTATTCTAATCTTGCGATATTTGATATCAGTTAGGTTATATGTGATATAACAAGATTATTGAATCAAGTGTTGATTCAATGATTTGATTTATGTATATATATTTGATATTGGCCGGTTATATATGATTTGACCGGATTATTGAATAAAGTGTTGATTTAATATCTAATATTGAATATTAGCCGGTTGTATGTGATATGACCGGATTATTGAATCAAGTGTTGATTTAATGTTATGATATACATATATATAAGATATTAGTTGGTTATATATGATATAACCGGATTATTGAATCAAGTGTTGATTTAATAATTTGATATATATTTATATATTTGATATACATATATATATTAACTAATATATGCTCACTTAAGATTTTCTTCTCTTAATATATATTTTTGTGTGTGTGTGTGTGTGTGTGTGTGATATTTATTAATATATGATTTGTATCATGGTTGATGATACAAGGAACATGGATGTATGAGAATCACACTAGAGTGAAAAGATAAATGGGATGATTTATTTTCTAAGAAAAATAGAAAAATAAGGAAAATGAGTTATGGCTTTGGATGCTTGGAGAAGCCATGACTCATCTCCTAATTTTGTTTTACTCTTAGATATTTATTCATCCTTATCTTATCTCATTACTCTACATGGTTCATTCTCTCATCCAAGTTCGTCCTCATGTCTTCTTCATCCTCACTCTAAGGTCTTTCTTGAGTTGAGAAAAGTAAAGAGAAAATTATTTCTAGTGAGCAAATCTCCTACTTCATCAACCTACACTAATCTATCCCATTAGTTTAGGTTATTTGCTTCACTAATATCTTGATTAGTGAAGAGAGAAATTGAGTGAAAGAGACTTCAAGGTGGATCATCTTCGGCATCGAAAACTTCAAGCAAGCTTGATCCTTTTTTCAAATGGAGCCTTGAGAAGAGTTCTAGGGACTACTACTTGGAGCTTTAGAAGTGAAGGACTTGGTCTACAAAGGTTGTAAACCTCCATCACTTAGATTAGAACTTGTTTTATTGCTACAAAATCCTAATTCTCTAGTTAAATTCTTGGTTTGTATGACTTAGACCTCTAGATTTTTTAAAATTGTATACTTGATGCTCTTTGAAACCCAGTAGAGATGCTAAGACATACTTTCACGGTGTACAGAAAGTAAGATGTAGAGACATATGAAGGGATTGAAATGAGGGCAAAGGAAATTGCGACTACTGTCATGAATCTAGATAATGAAAAAGGCATTACTAGGAATATCCGGCCACCCCTTTGAAACATTTATGTCTCAGATTTTCTGTGTACTTGTAAATGAAAACTGTTTTCCTAATTAATTCTCACTGTAGAGTCTGTATTTACTGGATTTGGATCTCACATCTGTACGGCATTACAGATGTTGAGAAGGAGTAGAATATTGGGAAATGGGTGATCTTATTCTCTATATTGGAATTCGTTGTAATTGATAATATTGGATTGAATCGTTTGGTTTCTCCTAACGGCAAAATATTTGGTTTCAAATAACTGTTATTATGCACCAATTTTTAAAATGATATATCTGTATCTTTATTTTATAAAGTGAGATATAAATTTTGAAAATTGTGTTCCATACATTTACCTTTATCAGTAGAGAATAAGATAAGGTGTATTGAATAACAGTGTAAGACATTCTCGACAAAAATACAGTTTTCAACTTACAAAATACGGAATTTGAGTTAATATACTTTTGGGAATTATACATAAAAATGTATGTTGTCCAGTGTCCTTATGGACAAGGGGTTGGTACTCTTACTTCATTTAGGTTTACCTATGATTTTTCTAATTTTAGACATGCATTCATTGTAATGCAAGGTCCAAAAATTTTGAGAAGTTTATAAGTATAAGTATAAAGTAGAGAACCATACGTTGGAAGTATCAGAATTTTTCGAAGTGATCGAAAATATATATACTAATGCTAGGTATTCCATCATAGTATATTGAGAACTTGATTCTCTCTCAGGTTACTCATCCACGGGTTCACTCCTTGATGAGTAATACTGTATTGGCCTTTTTCCATTCAGGTGATATGCACTAGAAACAGCTGCATGATATTTGAATCCGGTTCCATCTAAATTAGTGCCTTTGATTCATTATGGACATAGATTGGTTGCATATCTTGAGATAATTAAGATATGGAGTTATTCGGTTCCTGTTTAAAATCCGAATACAGACAAACTCAAGGCATGCTTCGGTAATGGCTGTTTGTAGATTATCCCAAACATTCGTTAGAGTTTTGTTTATACCATTTTCAAGATCAATAGTTACATTGTTCTTGACTCGATACCTTTTTATAAAAGGAATATTTTTGCAAAAGAAACTAGTGGGAGTATGGTAGAAATGGAAGTGATTTCAGAACCACAAACGGTTACCGAAAATTTAGTAGAACCTAAGGATTCGATTGGACTTGACAAACTCTTAGCCACTCTGCAGATTTTAGTAGGTGAGCTCAACCACCTGAGAGATACTTCTGTTTTCCCATAGACGGTGACAGGGAGGTCAGCATCATGGTTATGATGGCCCTACTAGTTATCTGTAGGTCATTGGAAGTGGTAACTTCCAGATGACGAGATGCTTTATATCCAAATTGGACTTCACGCACTTCAGCAAATGTTGGATTTTGGACTTTGCTGGGTGCTCTTGAAGGGGTAAAACTCATTAGGAGCAAGTAGATCTTTCGAGATCTGTGCAGGTGGAAAGGTATTAACCTAATAAGGCTAGACTTGTTGTAAATATTCTCATCAAATACCCGTTGTGAATTGTGATGAGACTTTTACTTCAATGTCTAAGCTGAAGTTCATACGTATATGACTTGCCACTGTTGCTATTCAAGATTATGATATATGGCAAGAGGATGACTATAACGTCTTTCTAAATAGGAATTTGGAAGTGCAAGTGTGTATGACTCTACCATGTGTATGACTCTACCAGAGGATTATCGTAGTCAGTAGGAGCAGCAGAAGGTGTGTAAGTTGCTTATGTCTATTCGTAGACTAAAGCATATTTAGCGGAGATGGATCATCTGTTTTGAAATGACAATCAAAGTCACTAACTTCATCAAAATAACAGATGAACCTAGTAAGAAGAGTGTAATGAGTACTGTCCTGGGATTTAGATGACATACTCTTAATAGGAAGTGATGTTCCTATACTACAATCGGTCAAACTTTGGTTGTCACATGATGCTTTCTCCACGAAGGATATGGATAATATATCAGAAATTCTGGTGACTAGATTTATGGTTTTAGATCTAGATTTGGGAAGTGTCATAATCCAGGTACTTAGACTGCATTCTAAAAGTATTTTAGAATGGACGACTCCTAGTGTGGTGGTGTACTCATAGGTGATGGAGTCACCCTTTCTAAAGAGATGTCTTCTAGACTGATGAAGAGAGCGACCGGCATGAATGAAATATCATTTTCTTAGGCAATTGAGTTAATCATGCAATGTCTTGAACAAAACCAGATGTTGCTTATACACTGGCTGTAGTAAGAAAATATTAATCTAATCCTGTAGAAAAATATGGAAGCAATTTTGAACATAAAAGGATGTTCTTGGTATATGGTAACGACAGCCTCCTCCAGGAGGCGGTTATCGGTTCAGGCTTCCAAGATGACCTGGATGACAGAGATGTTGTCAGAGTTTTAAGTTTAGCTTCTTAGGATCAGTATATTGGATATCGTTCCAATAGAGATACTGAGGTAAGCATGGTGCAAGATGTTGTTTATGACTCAACAGAGGATATAGCTCAAGAAGTTTATTGGATAAATTTTTTCATTTATGAATTTGGTCCCATCAAGTATCCAGACAAATTCTTGTGGCGTGGTATCGCTCAGTTCAGGAGATTGTTCAACTCCGTGAAGTTGAGATATCGAGAGAGAAAGTTGGAACATTTTAGCGGATCCACTCACTGAGGCTATTTCTCGAACATGGATGTTTCACAAACGCGCTTTGCGGAATTGATTAGTAGAGAAATTGGGTATTCGATAGCACACGGGATGTGGGTATGTGATACCGCAATAATTATCCTTAAGTAGAAGTGGGAGATTGTTGGATATAGTGCTCCCGAAGCAATTATTGTAATTGTAGGCACATTATTATGATAATTGAGGAAGGACGTATACAGGTAGAACAATCTTACTCGAGATGATAATAGGCTATATGGTTTGTTTTTATTATTGATGTGTACCCGTTTTACATGTTATTACTTGTCGCTAATACATAATGATGAAGCCCACATGATTCTTGCTTGACTACTAGCATTATGATGGTGATCATATACGTGAGAGCTGGGTAGTTGATAAGTACATCCTTAAATATTCCCAGTCATGGGAGTATCGAGACTGGGCATCGATATTCCAGAGTAGACTAGAGTATACGTTTTGAGACCCCGATAAGGGGCGGTGGCCGGTCTCACAAGCCATTGGTGTTGTGTCACTTAAGATAGTATACAGATGCTCACTGGTGGTGAGTACACTGGATGGACTCGCCGAGAACTTCTAGATAGTATTATATCTATTGTCAGATGGAAGTTTGTTCCCTCATAAAATACAAGAAAAAAAGTGGGGCATCATGTGCCCACACGCGATCGGGGGTCACGTGACGACACGTGATGGTTTCCTGAGGACTCTGAAATAATAAGAATTAAATTCTGATCAAAAGGGGTCACGTGCCCACACGTGATGGGCCTTTAAACCTACAGAAAGGAATTAAAAGGTATAATAAAACAGCAAGAAAAAACCCCAATGGGGCATCACGTGCCCACACGTGACTAGGGGTTACATGTCAACACGTGATGAGTTCCCGAGTTCTTTAAAATAATAGAATTAAATTCTGGTTAAATGCTTAATCTGTGGGTCACGTGCCACAACGTGATAGGGTCTTAAAACTCTCTGAGTTAATGGAAAGAAAACCCTAAATGGAGCATCACGTGCCCACACGTGACAGGGGGTCATGTGCCAACACGTGATGGGTTCCTAAGATCTCTGAACTAATAGAATTAAATTCTAATTAAACGGTCAATCAGTGGGTTCACGTGCCAACACGTGATGGGATCTTAAAACTTCTGAACTAATAGAATTAAATTTTAATTAAGGGAAATCAAAAACCCTAATATTTACCTAGATCTTTCCAAACAAAAAGATTGCACTCTGTTAAGGAAACACCGTTGGATTAAAAATCTAATGGTGATTAAAAAATCACCAATTTATAGAAAGATTCTATACAAGGAAATATTTTCCCAAAATTTGCCAGGAATACCAAACAAAATATCTTTTGGGGTTTAAAAAATCCAATGGTGAATAAAAGTTACCGAGTGATCTAAAAGATCATGTTGGTTATAAAATCAATCAAAATCTTTCAATGAAAGATTGACTAAACAAACTGATTCTTTTCTTTCTCTTATAAATATGAGCCAAGAAAAGAAGGAAAACAAGAAGAAGAGAGACAACAACAGAGAGATAATACAAAAAAAAAGAAAAAGAGAATTTAATTCTCCAGAGAGAAAAGAAGATCTCTTCAGAAAAGAAAGAAACCCTAGGTAAGAGAGAAAAAGAAATCATTCTATAAGCTCCCATAAAAACAAAAAGAGAATTTAATTCTCAAACTAAGAGTTTAATTCTTTTGAATAAGAACTTAGTTCTTCCTTTGGTTGAAGATCCGCAGAAGCAGATCTCCCCATAAGTTGAGAATTTAATTCTCATTGAGGGGATTTTGCCACGCAGATCTAAAGCCTAAGGGAGGAGCTAAGTTCAGAGAATTTTATTCTCCCATAAAGCATATAGGAATTTAATTCCTCCAACAAAGATAGGGTTTAACCCTTAATTTAAGAACTTAGTTTTTCTTCATGTAATAGATCTGCAGAAGCAGATCTCCCTATAAGTTGAGAATTTAATTCTCATCGGGGAGATTCTGCCATGCAGATCCAAAACTTAGAGGGAGAATTGAGTTTAAAGAATTTAATTCTTTCGAACATATAGGAATTTAATTCCTCTAAATAAAATTAGGGTTTAACCCTATAAGAGAATTTAATTCTACGAGGGATCCATCTCTCTATGCACGTAAAAAGATCAAGTACCTAACATGATCACGTGGCAACACGTGACCCTCCCTACAATGACCAGAAGAGAATGAATAAGATTAGGTCACGTTCTCCCACATGGCCCTTGAACAGACTTCTCAAAATAAAAGGGCAGAATCGATTTTAGGGTGCCTCACGTGTCCCCATGTGACCCATGGCAAACACTTCTCTAAAAAAGAGAAGATGGAAAAAACTAAAGGATTAATACCCAATGCATGGGCGCCCTCATGTGTCCCCACGTGACCCCTAACAAATCCTTTTAATATCCAGTGCATGGGTACCCATCACGTGCCCACACATAATGGCCATGAAGACTAAAGTGTTCAACACTTATTTGCATATTCTGAGAATAAAATAAAGGAAGTTTGGGCCCAACACTCAAGCGCCTCACATGATCCCACGTGAGCGCTTCTTTTTTTAGTGTTTAACACTATTTTGTGCTCTTCATCCTTAGTGTTTAACACTATTTTATGCTCATCACGTGGGAGCACGTGATAGACGGGTGTACTCTAGTGTTTAACACTACATTCGAGCCAATCTTAGCTCAAATTAGCTAAGTCTTCCAGAGGCAGTACCCCCTTTTGACTGAACCTCAAACACACTTTTGTCTTCAAAAATTGGTCATCTCATATGACATTCAAAGTAAAACCCAGAGCCTTTCAGTCAATATTGGTTCAAGGGTACATCTCTTCACTCCTCTGATATTTGTCGTTGTAATCCTTCAACGTCTTCAGAAAGGTGACGGGTCTCGACAACCAGACATTCCACGGACTGTGGGGTCTTTAAACTCATGGACTATGATGTCCTTAAACTTTACGGACTGTGGGGTCCTTAAACTCATGGACTATGTTGTCCTTAAACTTTACAGACTATGATGTCTCTAAACTGGACCGAGATGTCCTTAAACTAACAATGGACCGTAATGTCCTTAAACTAAACAATAGAGCCCAAATGCTCTTTTGTTGGATTTAAATGATCCCGTTAAGTAGATCTTAGTCTAAAATTAGACTAACGTATCCTTAACAAACGTTTAAGTTGATCTTAGTCTCAAATGAGACTAACGCATCCTTAAACCCAACCCCAAACCCAAATATAAGAAAATACGGATTTAGACTAATCCACGCCCTACGGGCGACATCATAAATTAGTCTCCGTATACAATCCATGGGGAACAAAAAACAAAACAAACACACACGACACGAAGTGACCATCTAGAGAAGGAGAAAGTAGTTACCGCAATGCGGTAGCATAATTAACTGCAGGGGCTTGCGCCTGCAGGGAAGAGCGTCCCCACAATCAAAAACCCCTCAAATGAGAGAGAATCTGACGAAGTCTGCTATATCGGCCGCATCTATTTAAACCTTCGATGTATGGTGCCATAAATCAACTTGGCATCTTCGGAGAGGTGGACGGATAAAACCAAATAGCATCTGCCCTCGAAATTCAGGCCGGACGTTCCAATGTCCCGGCCGCGTCTTTCGGCGGAGAACAGATTCTGGTACGCCCGGTGGGACCTTTTCCATCTTTCCACTCCACACTTAGTGTGTCGTGTTTTTCCCGTGATCAGATAATCGTGGTGTGTATGTTTGTGGTTGCCCTTAAGAGAGTGGATACTGAAATCGGCGCTTCGTCTCTATGAAGAATGGTGTTTGCTCCCACCTTAGCAACTTAGGCTCTGTCATATCCGGTGGAGTCAAGTATGTGCCACTTGCAGCCTCAAATCTCTGCAATCCGGCTCTTCAAGAAATCAACAGGCTCCTCTTTGGGTTGATACTCTCACCTCCCACCCTAGGTGCCTCAACGCCGATGAAGGAAGCCCTGTGGAAGTTTGTCTTCTACAAGCTGGCTCCCGAAGCAACATATTTGCTGACGGAATCGGTCCTCAAACAACTGGGGCCTGCCGAAGACCAAGGTCGACGCAGGGGGTAGAATATTCAAGCTTTCAAAGGAAAAAGGGGGCAGGCTCAGCAAAATCCTGAAGCTAATCAAATCCCAGCCGTAAGAAACGGTCGACGTCGATATTAGCATCATACAAAATGAGCTGGGGGAAGTTCTCCGTATGGTCCCGTTTCAACCCCAGTGGTGAATGTTGTTGTTCCAACTAGGAACAACTTCAATCTGTTGCGAAGGGTCAGAAAAAATTCTTCTACTGCAATATTAAAATAAATCTCCACAGCCCATGGAGATCCCACGAGAGCAGAAATGAGTTCGCTCCCTGAGACAACTTTCCTCATCTATATATAAGGTGTGGAAGCAGGTAAAGGGGAATCACCCCAAGACAGATCCTGATACAGCGGTTCCTCTCAAATCCAAAGCGGCTTTTAACAAAAAAGAGAGGCCTAATAAAGCTCAAGTGCCCGAAGCGAACTCCAAAGGCCAAGACTCCAAACACCCCAAGCCTGAGGGCATGGTAGTTCACATAGTCTATGTGTTGAATTCCAACGACAAAGTTCGAGTTTATACTAGTCATCGACCTCAACCTCGGTCCGTGACAAAAAGTTTAACTGCAACATGAAAAGCTACAGGGGATGCTCGCTCAGGTGGCAGCAAACGCTAATCTATCACCTAAGAAAAATCGACTTGGGAACGAAAAACGACCCACGGCCGACGTTTGTCAGTGAGTTATTGTCTAAAGAAAAGGTGGCTACGTTCAGAGACGTGCTAATGCAGTATAAAGACTTTTTCGTATGGAACTATTCCGAAATGCCGGGACTAGATCCAGAAGTAGCTGTGCACAAATTGGCGATATCTCCGGACATCAAGCCAATCAAACAAGTACCGAGAAGAATGCGGCTCGAACTTGAAATGTGCATCAACGCCGAGGTCAAGAAGCTAATCGACTCCGGCTTCATCCAAGAGGTGCAGTATCCTGACTGGATCGCCAACATTGTCCCGGTGATGAAGAAAAATAGGACGATGCACATCTGCGTGGACTTTCGGGACCTCAATAAAGCATTTCCAAAGGATGACTTTCCCGTGCAGGTCACCGTGCTGATGATAGAAAACACGTCCACTCACGAAGACTTCTCCTTCATGGACGGCTCATCAGGATATAATCAAATAAAAATGCATCCCGAAGACCAGAAGCATACCACTTTCCGGACTCCCCTGGGCATATTCTGCTACAAGGTGATGCCTTTCGGTCTAAAGAAAGCCGGGTGCCACCTATCAAAGGGTCATGACGAAGATTTTCGATGACCTCATACATGAAATCATCGAATGCTATATTGACGACCTCGTAGTTAAAAGCAAATCATACGAGGAACATTTAGAGCATCTGAAGACCGTGTTTGTCATGACCCGAAATAGCACGTGACTGGCCCTTGAATCATATGAAGTCTATAGGACCCCATCTAATCCAAGTAAGCCAAAAGCCCAGAAATCTAAAACCATTTTTAAGTAATAAATAAAGGAAAACTAGTTTGAAAGAAGTGAAGAAAACATGTTTTAAAAACAACGTTTTTAAATAACATAAGCCGAATATGCATTTTAAAAATCTCATGTCTTTTCTAAAAATTTCGGCAGAGTTTCCTTTATAAATACTGGCCCTGAACGGGGTACAACAAGAATAATGTATACACAATGATAAAAGGCATCCCCAAGCGGGAGCTAGCTCTTCGTCAATCGACGGTCACAACCACGCAAGCAGTATGATATACAACGCCGAAGGGCGAGGATCAAAACTCAAAAGGAAACCCAAGAATATCATGAAAACCATAATACTACAACGCGCGACTCTATGGTCGAAATAATACATAACTGGTTTACTAAGTCTGAAATAATATACAAGTTTGGTTGATGGAATTTCTAGATACAACTGAATAAAATAAATACAAGGGTGGTCACGATGCGAGTGAACCTACCTACCAATGCAATCACGAAGGAAGCCGTGTGCCAGAAAAGCCGCAATGAAACCTGTACGGCAAAACCTGCAAGAACTGTGGCACAACGGGGGTGAGTTGCCAACTCGTGAATAGAAAACACCACAGAGCAGAAATCGTATGTATGACACAATCCTAGGTCAATACGATCAATATATATATATATATATATATATATATATATATATATATATATATATATATATATATATATAAACCTCAAATGAATAAGTCTAAAGCATGATAAGGTGGCAAGGTAAACATCTATACATAAGTGTAGTACCAAGTGCTCGTGCCAGTGCCTCAGGTAATAACAAATCATAATGTGAGGTATGATCAATATAGTCAGTGTCAACTATATCAAGGAGTCTATAAGTATGTGGATATCATCCAACAATGAAATCAAAGTCATCATGTATGTGGATCTTATCCAACTATGTGGTTAATGTCATCAATGTCAACTATATGTATGTGGATATCATTCACGTATCACCCAATGACAATAAACATCATGCATGTAAATATCAAAAAGCATATGCCTGGAAGTATGAGGATATAATCAACATGTGTCCCTCGCGACACATCAAAATCATGGAACCAGAGTGTCCAGCATCGACACTCGAAAACATCATGAAAGCAGTGCCCAGCATCGGCACGTAAATCCTCATATATCGGGCTCCGTCAGTCCGGATCGGCCCACGGGCTCCGTCAGTCCGGATCGGCCCATATCATCTCTCGACTCTGGTCGGTATCCTCTGGATATCCGCCGAGCTCAAATACTATCACCGGTAGGTAGTAGTCTTTCTGCCAGGCTCACCTTCTACCACACAGCGATCTGTTCTCGCCCCGGGGTACCATACCGGGTCCACCATGTACCCGCAATCGGCCTCATCCGCCTCCTCGAATCGGGTTTCATATGTCGCTCTCAGAACCGAGAAAACACATGGTGGACGCACTGAAATATCATATCAAGGGCAACCGGGTTTTTAAAACAATTACACTCTCTTTTGAAATACCTACGGTTCCCAAATCCAGAAATATCATGGAAACAACATATCTCAATGCGTATAATAAAAAAGCATGATGTATGCGGCATGTAAAAGAAATGTAAGCATATCAGTATATCATGCAACATGGAATAGTAATATGCACATATTAAGGGAAACCACTCTTTTAAAATGAATCTGTTTTAAAATAGATCTTGCGGTTCCCAAATCTCCAAAATCAAGTCAGAATTATTTATGTATGTGCAAATATGTATGTGTACACGTATGAGTGTACAATATGTATGTACATAAGTATGAGTGTACAATATGTAAGTACACGAGTATGAGTATACAATAGGTATGTGCACAAGTATGAGTGTACAATAGGTATGTGCACAAGTATGAGTGTACAATAGGTATGTGCACAAGTATGAGTGTACAATAGGTATTGCACAAGTATGCCATGCAAGGGATCATATCCTGAATGCAATAGTCCTACAGTGTAGTGATATGGAAATTATCGATGATGAAGTATGTGAGCCGGCAAGCAGGTGTACGTGGAACATATGCATCATCGATAATGGTGCTGATGTCCTAACAACATGGTTTTGATATAACAATAAACATATTTAAACATGCAATGCGATGCGAACATCAAGAATATGCGGCAAATGAATAATAACACAACAATGCAGAATCTACATCAATGCATCTATGTCATACTGTTTTGCCATTTGAAAGAAGACGAATCGGGGTTTTTAGGAAAATAAGGGCTACGGTGTTTTAAAGAAAAGACGCGTCTTTTGAAAATATCCGTGGAATCCCTTTGCCTGACTTTAAAATGCTCCCGATTCGTTAGTTTTTGAAATAGGTATCACATCGGCCTAGCCTAACATCTACTAGCAAAACTACAGCTCTAACTAACAAGTCAATCGGGAGGGGTATGGAAACTACCTAAATCTGAGTCGATATATATATATATATATATATATATATATATATATATATATATTTAAATATAATAGTCGATGATCCCGCCTCAAAGGTACCACGTACGATACAATATCATATGACATTCTCGAGTCATGAGTGCGGATCTATCATCAATATAAAGCTCGTACGGTAAATCATCATACGGCATCCCCAAAGCTGGGTACGGGTCAATATCACATTCATCTCATCAATTATCTGGTATCCTTATCATCATATCTCATGATCTGGAGTACTGATCTAAGTCTAGTACAAATCGATACCATCAATATAAATATAAATGCGTATGTGAAACACACGTCCAAAGGCCCGCTAAAATGTCGTATCCCAAATACGAACGACATCATATCACCGATCTGATGGCACTATGCCCAATCTCATCGACTCATCTCCAAATATCATCCACTATCCTCATCATCCAGGTAAAAGTATAACAAGCAAGCATACGTGTGTGTGTGGGTGTAAACCTATTCTAGGGTTCGCAACTAGGAACTATACTAGTTTACTTCTAAACCCTAATCTATCTATAGTACACCTAATCACATCTAGAATATCCAAGTCACACATAACGCTATCATACACACACACACACACATATATAGTATATATCTAGTATACTAAATATCGAACTGCGGGGGTGCTATACGCCATCCACCCGACTTCCCCCGTAGATATAATCTACTCACCTTGATCTTGCTTGCCAATTTCGATGTCGCCACCATCTTCTTCATCGTCTCAAATCATCATGGGGGTACCTACATGTCACACGTATCGCATCGCATTAAACCAAATAAAAACCAAAACGACACACGAAAACCAAAACGATACTCTTAAAAGCCTATAGGTTAGAACCTATGGTTAGCTCTCGCAAATCAACCCGATATCACTCGATATAGACGTACAAACGTCATGTGATCGAGATAAAGCACAAATAAAAAAATCCAGAAATAGAAATACCGAAAACCATAACTCAAATCAAAGCATCAACTAGGGAAAGTGGTCCCAGATTTTGACTAAGGCCAAAACAAGGCAAGCAAACAACTCTGGGGCGATATATAGTGTACATATGACCTACAGAAGCAACCTGGGCACCTATCTCATCATGGGGGCCGGCCACATCAAAGGAAATTCCGGCCAAGCCGGTTTGGTCAGGGAGTTAGGATCTCTTGTGCAGAGGGTGGTCTCCTGGTGGTCTAACTAAGTCCCTAGTATTGTTTGTTTGTCATAGAATTTCCCCGGATCATCCCAGATTTCCCTGCACGCTCATTTCCCTCACAAACCGACATTCCCAGTTTTCTGTTTTCAGTTCCAGGTTTTTATATGGTGTTTGCTCTGGGTTTCTAACATCTAAAGGGGTCTAAGGTCATCTCTAAAGCCCAAATACACCATCTCTATTCAAATCAAACCCTAATTCCTAACTAGAGTTTTCAAAGTTCATCCAAACCACACGATATCAGTTCTAATCTAATATGGGGGTAAAAGTAATGGAAATACCAAGCTAAAGGTTCAGAAAATACCTCATTTGGCAACTCAAGAATTTTCTTGAGTTGCCCAAAGTCCTCAAAATTTGATTTTTCTTGGTCCAATGTGCTTCCCTTTAGCTTGTGCATCTATTTAATGAAAAGGGACTTGCGTTTTGAGGGGATTAGCATGGAGTTTTAGGGGATTTTGTGGAGAAGGAGAGGAGGGGCAGCAGCAGCAGCAGAAAGAAGAGGAGAGGGAAGAGGAAAATGAGTGCAATAATGATAGGGTAAGGCTCAAGACCAAGTCAACATAAACCCTCACCTTTCTCTCTCTCACCCATACCTATTTCTTTATTCTTTTCTTTTCTATTTTCTCTCTCCTAACTTAAAAACAGCAACCATGGTAAAAAGAACATGAAGTCAAGCCATGGAAATAAATGTAACAAGTGTAAAATGATATGGTGCATGTTTTGCACAAAATAAGCTTAAAATCCGATTAGCGATTTCTAATCGCGATTAGCACTAAATTAACATATAATTAATCATAAAAACTTAAAATTTGCATAATTCACATAAACACCATCTTTTTAGTAATTTCCAAAATTTTCAAAATTTTTCCCAATTTTATCGGTATTTATTTATACCGCCTTATTAAAATATTCGATATTTTATTATTAAATTATAAAAATTCCAAAAAATAATATTTTATTTTTTTGAAATGTTACAGTGTTTCAGCGCCATCGGAAATACAACTTGAAGATGAACCCTCTCAAATGCGCGTTCGGAGTTTCCTCGGGAAAGTTCCTAGGATTCGTCGTCCGACATCGAGGTATCGAGATAGACTCGTCGAAGATCAAGGCGATCATGGAAATGCCTCCGCCAAGGACTCTCAAGCAAATGTGGTCTCTCTAAGGAAAGCTCGCGTATATCCGGCGATTTATAGCCAATCTCTCCGGCAAGTGCCGTCCTTACAGTCACCTAATGAAGAAAGGAACCCCGTTCGTCTGGGATCGCAAATGCCAAAGCGCACTGGACGAAATCAAGCAATACCGGAAGAATCCGCCAGTACTGGCCTCTCCCATTAAAGGAAAACCTCTCGTCGTATACACAACAGCCCTCGAAGGTTCCTTAGACGCGCTGTGGGTACAAGAGAACGGCCAAGGGAAGGAAAGAGCCCTCTACTATTTGAGTCGAGTTCTCCTGGGGGCAGAAAGCAACTACTCCCCCATCGAAAAACACAGCCTGGCGTTAATCTTCGCGATAACAAAGGTCAGACACTATGCTTTGGCACATGAGGTCCACCTCATATCAAAAGTGGATCCTCTCAAATACTTGATGTCAAAAGCCATACTAACAGGACGACTCGCTAAATGGGCCCTGCTCTTGATGGAGTTCTCGATAACTTATCGTCCCCTCAAGGCGATAAAAGGCCAGGCTATCACCGATTTCCTCGCTGAGCGTCCGATACCTGCCGATTCTCCTTTGAACTGCAAATTTCCTGACGAGCACGCGTTTGACACGATCGGCGGGGAGAGAAGAGAGAATGATACCCGGTGGGAACTCTATTTCGATGGAGCATCTTCCATGAAGAAGCGCAAACAAAGCACCCCCATAATCAAATCCGGGATGGGCCTCATCTTCGTGACTCCACAAGGAGGGATAATGCGCTTTGCCTTCTCCTTAACAGAGCCGATGATGACAATGAAGCCGAATATGAAGCTTTGATAGCAGGTCTTAAGATCGCTGTCTACATGGGAATCAAAAACCTCCTCATATACGGAGACTCCCAGCTGGTCGTTAGTCAAGTAAATGGCGACTATCAAACGTGCAAACCAGAGTTGGTAAAGTACGGTGAGAGAGTACAACAACTGCTGACTCGAATCCCTTCCTACGCCCTGGAAAGTATACCGCGCGCGGAAAATAGCAAGGCCGATGCATTAGCCAAGCTCGCTAAAGAATTGGCCGACGAGAACCTCGATGACGTGAGGATCGTTGTGCAAAACCGTCGGGTTCTTGCACCGGCAGAAATATCTCCGGAGTCGTCTGAAGAGAAAGAAGCGACCAAAGAGACGGCCCTACAAATAAAAGACCAGGAAAAGGGTAAGGATTGGAGAGAAGTCTTTATAGACTACTTCAAATCCCGTCGAACGCCTGAGGATGCGTCTTCAAGACATCAGCTCATGAAACGAGCTCTATCTTTTGCCTTCGTCAATGATACTCTGTCTAAGAGATCATTTGATTCTCTGTGGCTAAGATGCCTGGGACCTGAAGAGGCAAGAAGAGCCATCCAAGAAACTCACGACGGAATCTGCGGTTCTCACTAAGCAGGGCCGAAGATGAAACTGAAGATCAAAAGGATGGGCTACTATTGGCCCACGATGATCCAAGATTGCCTCGAATACGCAAAACAGTGCCACTCATGCCAGATTCACGGGGACTTTATCCACCAGCATCAAAATCCATTACATCCAACGGTGGCTAGATGGCCATTCGAAATGTGGGGAACTGACATAATCGGGCCCATCGAACCGGCGTCATCCAGAGAGCATCGGTTCATATTGGCGACAACTGATTATTTCTCTAAGTGGGCGGAAGCAATACCGCTAAGAGAAGTGAAGACGGAGAATATCCTCCATTTCTTCAAGACACACGTTATCTATCGGTTCGGCACTCCACGACGGATTATCTCCGATAACAGGCCAGCCTACAGAAGCCACAAGATCAGCCGTTTCACACAACAGCATAATATATTCTGGAGATACTCTTCGGTCTATAATCCCTGAGCTAACGGTCTAGCTGAGGCTTTCAACAAGACCTTGACGAAGATCGTGAAAAAGACAGTGTCCAAAAATAAGAAGGACTGGCACGAAAGACTGCATGAAGCTCTCTGAGCGTATCGAACCATGTTCAAAACGGCCACAAACACAATGCTGTATGCATTGGTATTCGGCACAAAAGAGGTACTCCCCCTCGAGATAGAGTTACCCTCTCTACGAGTGGCGGTTCACTCTGAGCTAACCGACGAAGAAAATGCTCACCTTCGGCTTGAGGAGCTCGACGCCCTTGATGAAACCCAGCTCATGGCGCAACAAAACCTGGAGGCTTATAGAGCAAAGATGACGCGCTCATACGAGAGATTGACTAGGCCGAGAACATTCCGCCAAGGCGAACTCGTGCTAGTGGTCAAGAGACCTATGATCCCCAATCGTGCCAAGCGGGGGAAATTCAAGCCGAAATATGAAGGCCCGTATATCATAGACAAGGTCTACCAAGATGGAGCCTATCTACTCATGGACATGCATGGTGAAAGACCTTTCAGGCCAATAAACG
The DNA here is from genome assembly GCA_030015575.1 of Agapanthus africanus. NCBI lineage: Eukaryota > Viridiplantae > Streptophyta > Magnoliopsida > Asparagales > Amaryllidaceae > Agapanthus > Agapanthus africanus. Next base: position 324,499,388 of record JASDDO010000004.1, read on the forward strand.
GTCGATTCCTGAAAAAATATTACGCCTGACGAGTTATGGCCTAGGTCAACGATAGATGACGACGCCTATGTCCGCTCGCTATCTTCCTAAGCCCAAACTCTATAACTAGTAGCCGGCAAACGGACCGAAACGTCTCTAAACTAACAACGGACCGCAATGTCCTGAAACTAGCTACTGACCAAAAAGTTTGTAAACTACTACAAACCACAACATCCCAAGGCTGACACAAAAAAAAATAAAAAAAATTAATAATAAAAAAGAAAACGGTATGTCCATAAGCAAGATGGGCACGGATAAAAACCCGAAAGGGCTCCGTGAGTAAAAACAGCAGGGCTACCGGCGAGTTTTGTGAAAACCCGAAAGGGCACAATCTCGTTAAAAGACACTTGCAAGGTCCTCTCGACCTTTTGAGAAGAAAATACCTGCGTGAGATCTCATTGGTAGAGTTTTTGCGTTCTAAGTTTGTTACCGCAATCAAGACGGTTTCGCTTGTAGCTAGCCGGTTGAGTACGGGTCGTCCGCAAGGAGATGGGAATCTTTTTCTATGTGCTTTAACGAGTTAAGTCCAAATGTCCAAGTTTGTTTTTAGATTAACTTTGTGCTAAAATGGTATATAAAGAGAGCTTTTTAGGGTTAGGATTAGGTTAGTTTGAGTTAGGAGTAGCTCACTTCTTTCGTTGCCACTCTTAATATCGGTGTTACGGTAATCAGCAACAACGGGGATTAGCACGACTAGGAAGGAACTTGCGAGTATAAGCTAGGCTTTCCAATGCATAAGTTCTTCCTTTTGGTGCTTGTCCGTCCGTTATTGGCTCTTAGCCTTAACCTCCGGTTAATTCAACCACAACCGGTCTCACTAAGGAATCACCGCTATCATGTAGGATAGGGTGCCGTAGAGAGCGGATTGTGGTTCAATTAACGGGAGTCCGAATTAAGATGTTGGGCAAGAAAAGAGTGAGAGAGATTTCCTTCTCTCAAACTTTCCTTATCCTACCCTAACAAGTATGAAAACTACTCACCCATTATAAGGAAAAGAAATAAAACAAAGGAGGAAGATAGAAAGAAAGAGGTTAGAAGATTACAACTAGATATTTGAGACCTCACCTTGGCAAGGATCAAGCTTAAGCATCATAGTTGTTTTAAGGATAAAGAAAAAGAGAACAAGAAAGAAGCAAACAACAAATAACAACAACTAGATTAGCAAATGAAAAATACAAGAAAATATAATTAACAATTACAACAAGATAAGCATGGTAAGAACAAGAACTCCTTTATTCATTCTTCACTCACAAAAGCTCACTACAAGTTTTTAATGGAGAAGAGATGAGAGGAGGAAGAAGAACAACACATGTATTCTAAAATCTAAATACAAGAATGAGGACCCTTGGCTTTGGCAAGTTCTGGACTATTTATAGGCAGAAAACAGAAATTCTAGGGCAACATTCTGGACCATCATGAAAAGACAAAACAGCCCCTGAAATTTCATCAGCCGACACGCCAGTACGGCCGCGGATCCGCGGCCTAAGCATGCTTATGCCGCGGTTCCGCGGCCTTAATGGGGAATTGGGCTGACGAATTTTCAGGGTTTCCTTAGTTTGTAGTCCTCTTGAGTTTGGTATAGTACTTTTCTCAGAATCCCTTCATATTTCTTCCAGATTTTCAGCATATCAAAAGGTGATGTGATGTGGATCTTTTGCCATGATTTTCTTGAGCTCCGTGTAGGTATGTTGGATCTTGTGTTGACATTGAGCTTTGTGCATGAAAATGACATTGATTTGCCATTTTGTCCCTTAAACTGGTGTGCGGCAACATACGGATAGAGAGTGGAGACCCCTGTTTTATCTGTGGTTGGCAGTAATCCGGATTTTGTCGTGCCTTTCCATGAATTTCATTGTTTAGAGCTGATAACCTGTATTTTGCAATTAACTAGCAAAAACGACTCAAGAGTACCTACCGATAAGCAATGTGATAAAAATTGGGCGGTATAAAAATGCAAAAATCTGATATGAACAAATACCCCCAAACATATCATTTGCTCGTCCCGAGCAAAGCCAATTTACTCACAAAAAATTCCTAACCTCACTTTCGCAGGGAACGCGATTGCACTGATCATGTGCAAAAAGCCGTTAAACCTCTAGGTGTCCCTAGTAGGAGGAGTGTTTTCTCCTGAGGGTTTTCAGCTGATACTACCCATAAAATCCAGTCAAGCTAGTTTTGCAAAATAACTATGATTCAAACCCTAAAGTTTTGTTTCAGAAAATAACAATTTCTATGATCCTAAGTCTAGACTATCGAACCTTTATTTTTTACATCCCGCTTCTTATTTAACTTAAGATTTTATATGTCTTTACGTGCAGTGCAAATAGTGTCGTTAAGTTTCCAGAAGGATCGATTAAAGTCATCATGTCATACAATAAAGCCCAGATAAAATTTTTAAAAGGATCACATAAGTTTTATAAAGAGTTAAGCATTTTTCAAGTTTCGTTTTCCAGTAAGGTTTCAACTTCAGAATTTCTATCTTCCTTAAAAGGAAACTAGGTCTTATTTTTCACTCCACCTTTTTCTTGTTTTCATTTCATACACACCTCTGTAAACGTGCAATAGTCTTTATCATAGAATAAAACCTTCATATCTCCGCTAGAAATATTTTTATAAAAACCCGTCTTTTGTCAAGATTATTCTCACACAAAGAACCGTTAGGAATTTTAACTCGGAGAGAACACTTGCTTGACTTTGTTTTAATTCAGACTTTCTGGGCTTCTTAACGAGCTTTGGGCCAATGCACCTGAACCAGTTGACTTTAGGGCATTAGGTGTAGAGACACCCCAGCGGACTTAATTACTCAAGTTACCTAGGTCCAAAAACAAAAGACAATTTAGCGTGAAAATCATGATGATTCAATACAAACGGAGATATAACCGGCAGTTCAATTATTTTTTTTGGATAAAAGACGTGTTTAGTGGGTTCGGTGAGTAATCATTCCAATCAAGTTCCAGATGGGTTATTTTTTAGACTTAGTTCCAATTAAGGCATCAATAACATTCCTTCATATTCACTTCACTTCATAAACTATTCTTGATATTACTTATTTCAGAACAAACCTATTTTATCCTTAGAAAATCATTTATCCATTTAAAAGTTTTTAGACATAAAAGGCTTGTCATCTAATTTCCAAAACTCACGACACGTGTAGTGTGATGTAAAGACGTATATCAGCTATAGTTAATTTCAAAGGAGAGTTATCTTTCAGGTTTTCAAAATCTAAAAATAAGATTTAGTTATTCTTATCTTATCAAACAAAACCGTCGAAATGTTGAATCAGAGTTCTCCCACTGGCTAACTTGACAGAAAAGTTTTTATGTTTTTAGAAAATTTTCTGAATTTTATGGATTTTATGGATTTTAATATGCAGATGCAAAATATACATATGAATGCGAAGGTTAGAAATGCGTACCGAGCGTACCCCCAAACTTAAACTGGACAGTGTCCTCACTGTCATTGTATGAAGAGATCATTTGAAGGGTCAAAATTGTCGGTTAGATATACAATTTTTTTTTATGTTTTTTAAAAAAATGGAAAAGAAAATCCACAAATAAATACAAAAATGGTATATACATACCTCCAAACTTATTTGGAACAGTGTCCACTGTTCTTGGCTGGATAACCGAAGTTTGGTAGTAGGCAGAGGAAGATTATGCAGGGTAAACCGGCTCCTGTAAGACCAGGAGCTCCTCTGTTGGTCCGGCGCTAAGGTACAGTTTAAATCGGTGTCCATTTACTTTGAAAAATGAACCATCCTTTGGATTCTCCAAATCCACAGCGCCATGCGGATACACATTCCGCACAAAATACGGCCCTTTCCAACGAGATCTGAGCTTTCCTGGATGGAAGTGTAGCCGGGTGTCGTAAAGCAGTACCTGTTGACCAGGTACGAAAGTTTTGCGCAAAAGGTGTTTATCGTGAAACACCTTCGTTCAGTTCTTAACGACAATCGCGTTATCGTAAGCCTCATCCCTAAGCTCGCTCAATTCGTTCAACTGCAGCTTCCGATGGCTGCCCGCATCTTCGAGAGACAGATTCAGTTCTTTTATCGCCCAAAATGCGCGATGCTTTATTTCGACAGGGAGGTAGCAAGCCTTTCCGTACACAAGCCGATAGGGAGACATGCCATGATCGGTCTTATAAGCCGTTCGAAATGCCCAAAGAGCATCAGTGAGTTTCAACGACCAATCCTTTCGGTTCTTGGAAACCGTCTTCTCCAGTATCTGCTTGATTTGCCGATTTGAAACTTCGGATTGCCCACAGGTTTGGGGGTGGTAGGGCATAGATAGCTTAGGATTAATGGAATATTTCTGCATCAAGGCCTCGAAAGTCTTATTGCAGAAATGAGTTCCATTGTCGCTAATGATTGCTCGGGGGTGCCCAAACCGGGAGAAAATGTTTTCTTTAAGAAACCTAACGAAAACCTTATTGTCGTTAGTCCGGCTGGGCACAGCCTCGACCCACTTAGAGATGTAATCAACAGTGAGAAGGATGTACAAGTTCCCAAAAGAGCTGGGAAACGGCCCCATGAAATCTATCCCCCAAACGTCGAAAATCTCCACAACCAAGATTGGTTGGAGCGACATCTCGTTCCTCCGGGATATCCGGCCCAAGTGTTTGCATCGGGAGCAAGTCTTGCAATAGTCATGAGTGTCTTTGAAGAGTTGTGGCCAGTAGAAACCACATTGAAAGATCTTCTCAGCTGTCTTTCTGGGGCTAAAATGCCCGCCACACGCTTGATCATGGCAAAATGACAGCACACTCTTGAATTCATCGTCAGGGACACACCGACGAATAATCTGGTCGGGACAGTACTTGAACAGATAGGGTTCGTCCCAGTAAAAGTGTTTTACTTGGGATAAGAATCGAAGTCTGTCCTGACTTGACCATTCAGTCGATAGTAACCCTGTGGCCAAATAGTTCACAATATTTGCGAACCATGGTTCGCGAGATACCGTCAAGAGTTGTTCATCTGGAAAAACGTCGTTGATCGGAAGTTGAGGCGACGGCGAAGAAGGAAGTCGTGAGAGATGGTCGGTGACTACGTTTTCACATCCTCTTTTGTCCTTGATGATAAGGTCAAACTCTTGAAGCAAGAGGATCCAACGTATTAGCCGAGATTTTGCATCTTTCTTCGCAAAAAGATGGCACAGAGCAGAATGGTCTGTGTAGACAATGACTGGAGAGCCGATGAGGTAGGGCCTGAACTTTTCTAAAGCAAATACAACAGCCAAGAATTCCTTCTCAGTTGTTGTATAATTAAGTTGGGCGTCGTTCAGGGTTCGGCTAGCATAATAGATTACGTGCGGTATCTTGTTGATGTGTTGTCCAAGGACAGCACCAATGGCAAAGTCGGATGCATCGCACATAATCTCAAATGGGTGCGTCCAGTCAGGTGAAGAAAGAACGGGAGCAGAAGTGAGTGAGCTTTTTAATGACTCGAACGCAGTCACACAGCTCGAGTTGAAGTCGAATGGCGTGTCCTTGGCCAGTAGAAGAGTCAAGGGCCTAGCAATCTTGCTAAAGTCCTTGATGAACCGTCTATAGAAACCGGCATGGCCAAGAAAGGCTCGGATGTCTCTGACGCATCTGGGAGGAGGGAGATTGGAAATGACCTCAATCTTTGCTTTGTCAACCTCTATGCCATTTTGCGAAATGATATCTCCTAAGACAATACCTTCGCGCACCATGAAGTGGCACTTCTCCCAATTCAAAGTGAGGTTCTTGTCCTTACATCAGGTAAGGACAGCGTTGAGATGCAGGAAACACTCGTTAAAGGAATCGCCGAAGATGGAGAAATCGTCCATGAAGATATCCAGGAATTTCTCCACCATGTCTGAGAAGATTCCCATCATACACCGCTGGAAGGTAGCGGGCGCATTGCATAACCCAAAGGGCATGCGACGATATGCGAACGTGCCGAAAGGACAAGTGAATGTGGTCTTGTCCTGGTCTTTTTCGGCGATGGGAATCTGATTATAGCCGGAGTAGCCATCAAGAAAGTAGTAGTACTCATGTCCGGTCAATCGTTCAAGCATTTGGTCAATGAAAGGTAGCGGAAAGCGGTCTTTCCGCGTTGCGGCCTTGAGTTTTCTGTAATCGATGCATACTCGCCACCCAGTTTGGGTGCGAGTAGGGATTAACTCATTCGCCTTATTAGTAATGACCGTTATGCCTGATTTCTTGGGGACAACGTGAATGGGGCTAACCCACTGGCTATCAGAGATAGGGTAAATGATACCACTATCCAGACACTTCACGATTTCCTTTTTCACAGCCTCCTTCATGACTGGGTTGAGTCGCCTTTGTGGATCCCTGGTTGGTTTGGCATCATCCATCAGATGAATGGGATGTTCAACGATCAGGGGACTAATCCCCTTGATGTCCTCCATGGACCAGCCAAAAGCTTGCCTATTGCTGTGCAAGACCGCAAGAAGGGCTTTCTCTTGCTCTGGAGCTAGAGAAGCCAAGATGATAACAGGGAGGGTCTCGTTCTCACCCAAGTAAGCGTACTTAAGGTGAGATGGCAAAGGCTTGAGTTCGAGCGTTGGAGGTGAAACGATTGAAGGCAAGATTGGTGAGAAGGTCTCGAACTCAAAGGATTCCAGCAAAGGTTCAAAACGAGTGTAAGCGACCGAGTTGGATGGTTCAGGTAACTCATCCGGAAATTTGAAGGATTCAAACTCGGATGGTGTGGGGATATGATCGTTCGAGAAAGTGAAACACTCGTAGTCATTATCGGGCGCAGAAACAACAGCAGGTTCGAAGAGAAACGCACTAGTGGCGTTAAGGTTATCGTGATCGAACAAAAACTTCTCGAATTCACACTCTTCTGGGGTGATCTCCTGGGTTGAGCAAGCGTCTAGTATATGAGTATTAGGTTTGGTGGGCTGATTTCCCAACCTAAAAATGTTGAGTTCAATTGTCATGTTTCCAAAAGATAGGTTCATCGAACCATTGCGACAATTGATCACAACATTTGAGGTTGCAAGGATGGGCGACCGAGTATCACCGGAATTTGATTTCGGGGGTTAGCTACAGGCTGTGTGTCTAATACAATGAAGTCAATAGGGAATATGAAGTCCCCAACCTTGATTAACACATCCTCTAGCTCACCCCTAGGATGGGTGATTGATCGGTCGGCCATTTGGAGAGTACAGTGTATAGCTTTCAGCTCTCCTACCCCTAATTGCTCATATACTGAGTTAGGAAGCAGGTTAACACTGGCACCAAGATCTAATAGTGCGCGGTTGATGTTCTTATCCCCAATGGTAATAGAAATCGTAGGACAGCCAGAGTCCTTCCGTTTTTGCGGTAAAGATTGGATAAGAGCATCACTCACAGTACTAGCCAAGAAAACTTTCTTGGGTACCTGAGATTTCCTCTTTTTCGTGCACAAGTCCTTTAAGATTTTTGCGTAGGACGGGACTTGTTGGACAGCATCTAAGAGGGGAATGTTGATGTTGACCTGCTTAAACAATTCCAGAATCTTCTCCATTTATGGATTTTGTTTATTGGACCTCAACCGGTTTGGAAATGGAACGTTTTTAAAATTGGTTGAGTCCAATACTTATGGAGGAGATTGTGGAGCTGGAACGGATCCCAGAGCTGGTGTTTTCGTGGAGTGAGAAGTGGGTCCGTTCAGAGCAGAAGGAGGAGAAGAAGAAGAACCTTTTGAAGAATGGAGAAGAGGCTCAGAAGACGAAGAAGAAGAAGAAGAAGAAGCGGCCGGGGTGTCATTATCCTCAATTGTTGTGCCGATGTTGTTGTGCAGCATCCTTCCCGATCTCAATGTAGTCACGGCTCTCACATTATGGTTCTGTTGTTCAAGAGCAACATGTACATTATGTGGGTGATCGGGATTTGGGAGTGGTTAAGATGGAAGCTTCCCCTTTTCTCGCTCGCTTAACGCTGCATTCAGCTGTGCAATCTGGGCTTCGATGGTCTTGATGCTTTGCCCGTGTGCAGCAGTGTGTTGCACCAAAGACTGAATAGACGACTGGATGTTGGCGGTGGATTGTGTCGATTGTTTAACAAACGCCTCCAGACTTCGTTCTAGCGAGGAAAACTTATCGTTGTTTGACGGAACAAAGTTGTTTTGCGGAAAAGAATTGTTGGGTGCAAAGTTGTTCATCTGATTTTGAAAAGGTTGGGGTTGGAAGGGCTGCTGAAACTGATGTTGAGTTTGTTGTTGCGCTTGTTGTTGCGGAGGAGGGGGCTTCTGGAAATTGTTGCCTTGGAATTGTTGCTGATTCTGATTCCAAGCGAAATTGGGGTGGTTCCTCCAACCGGGATTGTAGGTGGAAGAGTATGGATCATTCCTCGGTCTTTGCTGAAATGCAGCATTAACCTGATCCTGTCCTTGAGATGGTGGATTGTAAGGACACTCTTCGGTTAAGTGAGAAGGATCGGAACAACAAGCACAAATGGTACGAAGGGGAAGAACAGGAGCAGGAGCAGGAGCAGGAGATGAAAATTTGCTCTCTATCGCTTCAAGTTTTCTCGTTATTGCAGCCATTTCAGCTTTCATCGCAATAGAGACATCGAGTTGGTGAATTCCTACCCTAGACTGACCAGTAGAAGTGGAGGAAGAAGAAGAAGTAGTAGGTCTAGTGCTCTCCCATTGAAGCGTTTGTTCCGCAAGGTCGTCGAAGAATTTCCACGCTTCCTCGTCAGATTTCGATAGGAAGTGGCCCTGACAAATGGTTTCCAACAACTGCTTGGTTGCTGGGTTCAGGCCCTCGTATAAGGTTTGGCACAGTTGCCATTTCTCGATACCATGGTGAGGACACTGAACAAGAAGGTCTTTATACCGGTCAAAGCACTTCCAGAAGGGTTCAGAAGGAAGCTGAGAGAATTGGTTGATTTCGTTACGGATCCTTGCGGTTTTATGATTCGGATAGAATATCTTGAGAAACGCTTTCACAAACTCGTCCCAACTGGTTATGGAGTGGGAAGCGGTGCTATACAGCCATTTTTCAGCAAGATCGCATAAAGTGAACGGAATGACCCGTAGCCGTATAGCATCGTCCGACAGCTGGGTAGTTTTCATCATGGCACAAACATTTTGGAACTTGTTGATGAAGATATAGGCATCTTCATATTCAAGCCCATGAAATTTCGGAAGCATGTTAATGAAGTGGGGCTTAATTTCAAAATTATCCTCATTGGCCGGTGGAAGGGAAAGACAAGTGGGAAGTGCAGAACGGGTGGGATAGAAACGATCCTGGAGTGCGATTCGCTGCGGCGCTACAACAGGCGGTGGTGGTCGGTTATTCGCCTCCATAGGAGGTGGAGTCAATCCCGGGGGAGTCAAAGAGATGTTTGGATTAAATCCTGACATCGCAGAAGAAGAGGTTGGTGATGGTGAAGGTGAAGATGTATGAACAGAATTCCGGTCAATGTCGGAGTTGGCCGGCAAAGGTAAGGGTGAAAGAGGCGTGGATGGCGTTTCGACGTCTGAGTCGATCGCGTAGTCGGTAGTGACTAACATAACGCGGACTAGGCGGGCGCTAGTCTCCCGAGTCCAAGCGGACATACACTAAACGGGTTTAGTATAGTCAAAGCGGAGAAGGTGAGGGTAAGGAAATGTCAATGGAGAAATATGATGGGTGATGGGTGAAAAAATGGATTCTGGCGACAAAAGGCAAGCTTTTATAAAAGTTTTTGGTTTTGTGTTTTTTTTAGAAAGAGCTTTACAGAAATATGTACAGACTTACGGCTTCAAGCAATCACAAACAAGATATGCACAATCACACCTAGATCTAGGGTCACCTAGGTCAGCTAGACAGCTCCTAACTGTTCCAAAGGGCTAGAAATAGGACCTCAAACCGCCTCTTCTCCAACAATTGCGGCCAGGTAAGTGCCAGGTAAGTGGGAGGCTCCCCACTACGTAAGTAGTGGTCCTAATTAAGTAACCACTTGCCTTGGACACACTTGCCTAGACACCGCAAAGTCAGGATAGGATAAACGGCCGATGCCAGTAACTAGTCCTCTGTCCTATTGAGCGCAAAGTCCTTAGGGCTGAGTCTAGTATATTTTTAATTAAACAATGGTCAATGCATATGCTTTTTGTGATTTCTGGGGTCTTGGGAAGGGTGATGAAATCCCCACCCAATCTGGATTGGTTTCAAGCCCCTTAAAGTCCATATTAATAAATGCAAAGCAGTAACAATCAACTGCAATCAATTTTTATTTTTTAGCGCGGCGCAAAGAATCCTGCACAAAAACAATTTATTGGAAGGGGGAAGAGAGTTTGCGCAAAGAATGCTGCAGAAAACACAGTTCAGTGGAGTCCAGAGGAGAGGGGAAGGAGTAAGGAACACTCACAAGGATTTTTGGTTTTTGTTGGCTCCAAACGGCCGCGGTTCCGCGGCAATAGACTCCTTATGCCGCGGTTCCGCGGTAGGAAAGAGGAGATGGGCCTTCAAATTCCTGTTCTGTTCTGTTCTGGGTGTCCTCTTCTTTTCTGGAGCTCCTAAATCTTGATTTGCTTACTCGATCTGCTCCAGAATTTTACAGTAGACCGTTGGCTCCGTCTTGATCCGTCGCGGTGTAGCCGCGAGATATGGGTCTAACTTCCCACGTCTTTGGCACTGAATTTGACCGTCTTTTTATCCTGCACACTTGCATAAAAACTAATCAAAAATAACAAGATGGTTTTTTTTACAATGTATATTTTTTTGTTTTGTTTTTCGGATATATTTATATTCACAAATTAACCCGAAATTACACAAAGAAATAAACTACCGTCTCCCCGGCAACGGCGCCATTTGATTGGTAGAGTTTTTGCTTGCTAAGTTTGTTACCGCAATCAAGACGGTTTCGCTTGTAGCTAGCCGGTTGAGTACGGATCGTCCGCAGGGAGATGAGAATCTTTTTCTATGTTCTTTAACGAGTTAAGTCCAAATGTCCAGGTTTGTTTTTAGATTAACTTTGTGCTAAAATGGTATATAAAGAGAGCTTGTTAGGGTTAGGATTATGTTAGTTTGAGTTAGGAGTCGCTCACTTCTTTCGTTGCCACTCTTAATATCGGTGTTACGATAATCGGCAACAACGGCGATTAGCACGACTAGGAAGGAACTTGCGAGTATAAGCTAGGCTTTCCAACGCATAAGTTCTTCCTTTTGGTGCTTGTCCGTCCGTTCTTGGCTCTTAGCCTTAACCTCCGGTTAATTCAACCACAACCGGTCTCACTAAGGAATCACCGCTATCATGTAGGATATGGTGCCGTAGGGAGCGGATTGTGGTTCAATTAACGGGAGTCCGAATTAAGATGTCGGGCAAGAAAAGAGTGAGAGAGATTTCCTTCTCTCAAACTTTCCTTATCCTACCCTAACAAGTATGAAAACTACTCACCCATTATAAGGAAAAGAAAATAAAACAAAGGAGGAAGATAGAAAGAAAGAGGTTAGAAGATTACAACTAGCTATTTGAGACCTCACCTTGGCAAGGATCAAGCTTAAGCATCATAGTTGTTTTAAGGATAAAGAAAAAGAGAACAAGAAAGAAACAAACAACAAATAACAACAACTAGATTAGCAAATGAAAAATACAAGCAAATATAATTAACAATTACAACAAGATAAGCATGGTAAGAACAAGAACTCCTTTATTCATTCTTCACTCACAAAAGCTCACTACAAGTTTTTAATGGAGAAGAGATGAGAGGAGGAAGAAGAACAACACATGTATTCTAAAATCTAAATACAAGAATGAGGACCCTTGGCTTTGGCAAGTTCTGGACTATTTATAGGCAGGAAACAGAAATTCTAGGGCAACATTCTGGACCATCATGAAAAGACAAAACAGCCCCTGAAATTTCATCAGCCGACATGCCAGTACGGCCGCGGATCCGCGGCCTAAGCATGCTTATGCCGCGATTCCGCGGCCTTAATGGGGAATTGGGCTGACGAATTTTCAGGGTTTCCTTGGTTTGTAGTCCTCTTGAGTTTGGTATAGTACTTTTCTCAGAATCCCTTCATATTTCTTCCAGATTTTCAGCATATCAAAAGGTGATGTGATGTGGATCTTTTGCCATGATTTTCTTGAGCTCCGCGTAGATATGTTGGATCTTGTGTTGACATTGAGCTTTGTGCATGAAATTGACATTGATTTGCTATTTTGTCCCTTAAACTGGTGTGCGGCAACATACGGATAGAGAGCAGAGACCCGTGTTTTATCTGTGGTTGGCAGTAATCCGGATTTTGTCGTGCCTTTCCATGAATTTCATTGTTTAGAGCTGATAACCTGTATCCTGCAATTAACTAGCAAACACGGCTCAAGAGTACCTACCGATAAGCAATGCGATAAAAATTGGGCGGTATAAAAATGCAAAAATCTGATATGAACAAAATCCTTACGACTCACAAGGGAGCAATACACTTAGGGATCCGCACGATTCCTAAGGAGAACTTACACTTACGAGATCCTCACGACTCGTAAGGAGAACCCTTTTATGAGACCCTCACGGCTCGTAAGGAGAACCCTTTTATGGGACCCTCACAGCTCATAAGATTCAAAAGCCTTAAGCTACAGGGATCTGAACCTATTCTTAAGCCATCACAATCACCAGATTTCCCTACAAGCGGTTCAATACTGACCCTTGTATACAATCCATGGGCACAAATAAACGTTTCCCCAACAGAGTCTCACTACTGACGAGGGATATCTTCATATGGTGAACGACCCTTGTAAGTCCTCTAGACTTATAAGGAGAAAACACTCTTGTAAGATCCTTACGACTTATAAGAGACCATACACTTAGGAATCCTCACGATTCTTAAGGAGAAAACGCACCTACGAGATTCTCACGACTCGCAGGGAGAAATACCTTTATAAGACTCTTACGGCTCATGAAGTCAAAAGCCTTAGTCGACAGGATCTTAACCCTGTTTGCTAAGCCACCTTTGTTCGAACCGACAAAGGAAAATGATGATTCGCTCCTAGCAATATCCCAGCTGTAGCGATGCTGATGCCTGTTGAAGTCAAAATTTGCACCCCGGTCGACCAAGTCAAAGTCAAGGTCAACCCCAAGCCAGGTGGGCCCAAGCCCAAGCAAGTGGGCCAATGCCGAGGTCGAGCCCGAACACGAAGCATCCGGCCTTCCGCTATACCAAAATAAAAAAAAAATCATGTAACAAATAATTTTGATGTAATTTTTGTGCATGAATGCATGTAAAATGGGCATAAAGCCAATTTCTTGTAAGCCCACGGCTTATGTGAAAAAAGAAATGGCACATGAGCCATGGGATGAGCAAAATGCCATTTTGCAAAGCCCAAGGGGCTATATGTAAACATGTAAGCCTATAAAAGGCAACATGATGAAAATATCTAATATACAATTTTCATTCCCCCCTTTTTATATATATACATAAATATATATACATATGTATACATATGTACACACACACATACTCCATGACACTGTCCCTGTTAGAAAAAAATTTCTAACGGGGCGCTGCCCCGCACCCTCAAGGAGGCTGCTAACCCCCTTGACCCCCAGCCCGCTATCCGTGTAGCGGGACCCCCGTAAAAACTCTGCGGGGCCCCCGATATATCCAAAACCCCTTCAAAACACAACACTGCACATTGAGTTCGCATGACCAGTTTAACCCGTCAATCGGAGGTTTTCTCGCTCCAAAGGCGAGGGGTAATTAACGGCAGCTTAGTCCGCGGCTGCCGGAGATTTGGATCCCCACAATCATTAAACCCTTGCCTACCCTAGGCAGGGGGAATCTGTAATGCGCCTGATAAGCATGCGCGTATTCCCATCTCAATGGGGTGACGAAAAACACCCTACAGATTCTGGCACGCCCGGTGGGACCTATCTCTCCTCCCATATTTCGGGTTAAACGTTCATGCGAATTCAATCAATATATATATCTATATTTATACTAAAATAATGCCCTTCCATGCATGGTTTTCGAGCAATCACCTTTCAACAATGTCTCCAAAGATGAACTCAGCTCCCATCTTCTACACGATGAAGATGGACGCCGGGACGGTCCTCCCGGCCAGTCTCGGGCGACAATGGGAGGAGCCGCCGCTACCATTCGGCTCCATCCTGTTCGTGTCAGCTAACGCCATCCCAGCTTCTCAAGCTCCAGTAACCGACAAACCGGCCTCGAAAGGCAAGAGGCTAAATGTAGTGGTCTCAAGGAGTCCCAACCCAAATGCAAATCGGTGTCAGGACGGCTTTCCATGGCCCCAATTGGGAGCAAAGCCATCAGAACAAAAGAAGTTGCCAAACGTCGTGGGCAAGCCCAGGCGATACCTTCGACGGACACGCGGGCAGATGTCTTCTCAAGCATCCCCATCACTCGGCCTATGGCGGCTTCCCGAAGAGCAGAAGCCTGCCAAGCGCTTAAGGAAGAGAAGCCGAGGCAGAAGCGGCTCAGATATAGAGCCAACAAAAGGGCTAGGGCTCTGGCCATGTTAAAATTTATGAATTTCCAAAGCCCGGACCGCTCCGCGAAACCAGCTGCCAGTGATGAAAGAATGGATGAATGTGTTATCCACACTATCTACATGGCCGGACATGAAGAAACGAACCCTCCTCTTCTTCACAGCCATGGTGATGATATGGTTGAAGCTACCCAGCATCGGCTCGATCTAAATGATAAAGAGCCTGCTCAGGCCGATAAGCCAACGGAGCCCGTGGTTCCTGCGGAATTGAGCTCAGGCAATAAGGATGACCCGGTTGTCATAACCGGAACTACAGAACAAGTATTATTTCGATGGCTTCAGGGGCAGCTTCAGGACAGGGATGAGAAGTTAGCCAGGGTACAGTCCAAGGTCGACGAATTGGCAAATGTCGCGGCAGATCTCGCGACCCAAGTCGCCCGATTGCAATTACAGCAGAATCAAATTTTGGTTCATGAGCCAGGGATTGATACCCGAAGGCAGCCAACTGATACCCCCTTCAACCTAAGAGCGGAACGCCTTCGCGAAAAACGGCCGCAATCGGCCTCCAGTCCCTCCGATACATACGCCGACGGGGAATCGCCTCTGAAAGAGAAACTGGAAAAAGTCTATTCCTTCAAAAGGGAAAAGGTCCACAAAATATTCAGGCACGCCCTAAGAAACGGTCTACAACTGCCAGAATCAAAGAGACCGCAAAAATCGAATATGACCGATGACCCAAAATATTGCCCCTATCACAGAGTGATAGGTCATGCCATTGAGGACTGCTTCATCTTCAAAGATTGGGTTGAAAGGCAATACAAGACGAGAGAGATAGAACTGTCTAAAGGCGTGTTGGCAAACAGTCAAGCTACGACCGCCGATTCCATACAAATGGAGACCAAAGCCTTTCGGCAACCCAATCCTCCCAGACATGTGCCACTATCTGAAAAGGGCGAACCAAAGACTGATCGACCTCAAGAACCAGCATCAGTATGGGCACCTACTCTAATGGAGAGAAAGAAGAAGGTGTACTCCTTCAGGGGGATGAGGTCCGCAATATATTCGAGGAAGCCTTGAACAACGTTCTGCAATTGCCTATTCCGAAAAGGCCACATGAAATGAATATGACCGGCAATCCCGTATACTGCCCATACCATAAAGTGGTGAGTCATACCATTGAAGACTGCTGTGTTTTCAAAGATTGGGCAGAGGACCAATACAAGCTTGGAAAAACCTCACAATCCTCGGATGTATCGGCAAGCCACAGAGCTAGGTCATCAACACAGCTCCGCCAAGATCAAAGTTCAAGGAGCTGGGATAAGCAAAGAGGACCACCACGTCGTTAAACTGGGAACACGATCGACCGCCACGTCATTAAACTGGGAATAACCGACCTCTAAGTCGTTAAACTGGGAATGTAATATATATATATATATATATATATGTAAATAAACAAAAAAATGTGTAAATAAAAGAGAAATAAAGAAAAGCCGAAAAGATGGGGCAACTCGCAATAAAAATCAGCGAGTAAAATAAAAATGAAAATAAAGCCGAAATGATTGGGCAACTCGCAATAAAAATCAGCGAGTAAAATAAAGATGAAAATAAAGACGAAATGATTGGGCAACCGCGAATAAAAGCCGAAATGATAGGGCAATCGCGATCTTCGCGATAAGAAAAGCTGAAATGATAGAGCAATCGCGGTAAAAAAAACAAACAACAAAATAAAAAACAAAAACAAAACAAACAAAACAAAGGCGAATGATGAGTCGCTCCTGGTACCATATTCTAGTGCAGCGATGCAGACGCCAACAAAAATTCAAATTTTCAAAATTCTCCCAGCCCTATGGCCAGTCCCCAAATTGACCACCGTATACAATCCACGGGCTCAAATAATTCTCATCATACCCATGCCCCACCGCAATCACCAATTACGCGGCTGGTCTCTGTCCTTGGAATTATGCTCCACTGGGAAGACCCACTCATGTGTCCTCACGATACATGAGGAGAACAAACCTTCGTGGGATCCTTACGACTCACAAAGGAAAAACACACTTGGGGGTCCTCACGACTCCTAAGGAGAAAATGCACCTACGGGATTCTTACGAATTGTAGGGAGAAAATGCTTTTATGGGACCCTTACGGCCCATAAAATTGAAAAGCCTTAGGTGATAGGGATCTAAACCTGTCTCTTAAGCCATCGCTCCCCAATACCCAAGCGGCGAATGATGAGTCGCTCCTGGTACCATATTCCAGTGCAGCGATGCAGACGCCAACCAAATTCCAAATTCCAAACCCCCAAGTGGCCAATGATGAGTCTCTCTTGGTACCATATTCCAGCGCAGTGATACAGACGCCATCAATATTCTAAATCCCAATGGCGAATGATGAGTCGCTCCTGGTACCATATTCCAGCGCAGCGATATAGACCCCAGCCAAATTCTAAATCCCAACGGCGAATGATGAGTCGTTCCTGGTACCATATTCCAGTGCAGCGATGCGCATCCCAACAAAGTCCCAAAATGTTTTTGGCCCTACGGTCTGGATCATACATCCTGCAAAACCGTATACAATCCACGGGCGTAAAACAATCCCAATCTCTCCCAAGTCCTACAGGCGAGACCACATTCAAAGTCCCACCTGCGATGAAAAAAAAGGAAAAAAGGTATGTCCACAAGCAAAATGGGCACGGATGAAAACCCGAAAGGGCTCCGTGAGTAAAAACAGCAGGACTACCGGCGAGTTTGTGAAAACCCGAAAGGGCGCAAACTCGTGAAAAAGAGATGAAATGCACTCGCAAAGTCCTCTCGACTTTGTGAGGAGAAAATTCCCGCATGAGATCCTTACGACTCACAAAGGAGTAACACACTTAGGGGTCCTCACGACTCCTAAGGAGAAAATACACCTACGGGATCCTTACGACCCGTCGGGAGAAAATGCTTTGTGAGACCCTTACGGCTCACAAAATTGAAAAGTCTTAGGTGATAAGGACCTAAATCCTGTCTCCTAAGCCATCGCTTCCTGATAAGCAAGCGCAAATAATGATTCGCTCTTGGTACCATATTCCAGTGTAGCAATACTGATGACAAGCAAAAACCAATTCCCAAATCCTCCCGAGGCAAATGATGTGCTCCTGGCATTATTCCAGTGCAGCAATGCAGATGCCGACAAAAAAAAATCAATCCAAAAATCCTCTCAAAGATAGATGATGATTTGCTCCTGGTACCATATTCCAGTATAGCGATGCTGATGTCAACACAAATCACAATCAACAAGTCAACTTCAACTCCGACACCACAGAAAGCCGAGCGAGTCAGAATCCAACCTCGACACCGCAAGAAGCGGAGCAAGTCAAGTTCACCCCTGACACTGTAGGAAGCAGAGCAAGTCAAATAGAGCGTCAACCGTCCATGTTGCAAAACGGGCAGTGCAGGATTCCCACAAATCGGGAACCAAATCGCTCCGGATCAGAGCGTCGACCATCCATGTCGCAAAACGGGCAGTGCAGGCTTCCCACAAATCGGGAACCAAATCACTCCGGATTAGAGCGTCGACCGTCCATGTCGCAAAACGGGCAGTGCCGGCTTCCCACAAATCGGGAACCAAATCGCTCCGGATTAGAGCGTCGACCGTCCATGTCGCAAAACGGGCAGTGCAGGCTTCCCACAAATCGGGAACCAAATCGCTCTGGATCAGAGCGCCGACCGTCCATGTCGCAAAACGGGTAATGCAGGCTTCTCACAAATCGGGAACCAAATCTCTCCGGATCAGAGCGTCGACTGTCCATGTCGCAAAACGGGAAGTGCAGGCTTCCCACAAATCGGGAACCAAATCGCTCCGGATCAGAGCATCGACCGTCCATGTCGCAAAACGGACAGTGCAGGCTTCCCACAAATCAGGAACCAAATCTCTCAAGATCAGAGCGTCGACCGTCCATGTCGCAAAACGGGCAGTGTAGGCTTCCCACAAATCGGGAACCAAATCGCTCCGGATCAGAGCGTCGACCGTCCATGTCGCAAAACGGGCAGTACAGACTTCCACAAATCGGGAACCAAATCGCTCCGGATCAGAGCGTCGACCGTCCATGTCGCAAAACGGGCAGTGCAGGCTTCCACAAATCGGGAATCAAATCGCTCCGGGTCAGAGCGTCGACCGTCCATGTCGTAAAATGGGCAGTGCAGGCTTCCCACAAATCGGGAACCAAATCGCTCCGAATAAGAGCGTCGACCGTCCATGTCGCAAAACGGGCAGTGCAGGCTTCCCACAAATCGGGAACCAAATCACTACGGATCAAAGCGTCGACCGTCCATGTCGCAAAAAAGGGCAGTGCAGGCTTCCCACAAATCGGGAACCAAATTGATCCGGATCAGAGCGTCGATCGTCCATGTCGCAAAAAGGGTAGTGCATGCTTCCTACAAAGCAGGAACCGAATCACTCCGAGCTAAGGAAAAGTCTACCACGGACACTCCGTCTCGAAGAAGTGTCAAGCGTCGACCGTCTATGTCGCAAAAAGGGCAGTGCAGGCTTCCTACAAAGCGGAACCAGATCACTCCGAGCCAGGGAAAATTCTACCACGGACACTCCGTCTCGGAGACGCGTCAAGCGTCGACCGTCCATGTCGCAAAAAGGGCAGTGCAGGCTTCCTACAAAACAAGAACCGGATCACTCCGAGCCAGGGAAAAGTCTACCACGGAAACTCCGTCTCGGAGACGCGTCAAGCATCGACCGTCCATGTCGTAAAAAGGGAAGTGCAAGCTTCCTACAAAGCAGGAACCAGATCACTCCGAGCCAGGGAAAAGTCTACCACGGACACTCCGTCTCGAAGACGCGTCAAGCGTCGACCGTCCATGTCGCAAAAAGGGCAGTGCAGACTTCCTACAAAGCAGGAACCAGATCACTCCGGGCCAGGGAAACGTCTACCATGGACACTCCGTCTCGGAGACGCATCAAGCGTCGACCGTCCACGTCGTAAAAAGGGCAGTGCATCCCAAAAAGTGGGTACCAAGGCAAGTCGCCTCCATGTGAAAGAAGATCCATCAATTTCATGCACACGACTCACATATGTGGTATGCATTTATTGATGGGGGGCACTTTGTTGAAGTCAAAATTTGCACCCCGGTTGACCAAGTCAAAGTCAAGGTCAACCCTAAGCCAGGTGGGCCCAAGCCCAAGCAAGTGGGCCAATGCCGAGGTCGAGCCCGAACACGAAGCGTACGGCCTTCCGCCATACCAAAATAAAAAAAATCATGTAACAAATAATTTTGATGTAATTTTTGTGCATGAATGTATGCAAAATGGGCATAAAGCCAATTTCTTGTAAGCCCATGGCTTATGTGCAAAAAGAAATGGCACATGAGCCATGGGCTTTGCAAAATGCCATTTTGCAAAGCCCAAGGGGCTATATGTAAACATGTAAGCCTATAAAAGGCAACATGATGAAAATATCTAATATACAATTTTCATTCCCCCCTTTTTATATATATACATAAATATATATACATATGTATACATATCTACACACACACATACTCCACGACACTGTCCCTGTTAGAAAAAAATTTCTAACGGGGCGCTGCCCCGCACCCCGCAAGGAGGCTGCTCGCCTCCTTGACCCCCAGCTCGCTATCCGGGTAGCGGGACTCCCGTAAAATCTCTGCGGGGCCCCCGATATATCCAAAACCTCTTCAAAACACAACACTGCACATTGAGTTCGCATGACCAGTTTAACCCGTCAATCGGAGGTTTCATCGCTCCAAAGGCGAGGGGTAATTAACGGCAGCTTAGTCCGCGGCTGTCAGAGATTCGGATCCCCACAATCATTAAACCCCCGTCCACCGTAGGCAAAGGGAATCTGTAATGCGCTTGTCAAGCACGCGCGTATTCCCATCTTAATGGGGTGACGAAAAACACCCTACAATGCCTAAATCGGTATCAGATCCCAAGTCCCATACCTGCAAAAAAAATCATCTGCGAGCCAAAAATGCATATGAAATAGCCGAAATGATGGGGCAACTTGCAACAAAATCAGCAAGTAAAAATGTAAGCATACAAAAATAGCCGAAATAATTGACCAACTCGCAATAAAAAGCAGCGAGTAAAATGAAAAAAATAGCCGAAATGATTGGGCACCGCGAAAAATAGTCGAATTGATTGTGCAATCATGGCTTTCACGATATAAAAAGCTGAAATGATAGAGAAATAAAAAAATGAGATCACATCGGTCCCTGTATGCAATCCAGGGGCATAAAAAAAAAGGGCACCATATTTCCCCACCAGACCTTGTCAAAGGGACAGTCAGATCTTGATGGCAACATCTGCATCCCAGAAGAACAACAACGACGTTCTTCCTCATTCCAGCAGGATTCTGACGTGACGTCAACAAACGGAGCCACGGCAAAATCCTTAGTTCCAAGACTCTACGGTTCACAGACAACCTAGAGACTACCACGGAGCCATGGCAGAGTCACTAGTTCCAAATCTCGACGGTTCACAGACAGCCTAAAGATCACCAACAGCGTTCCTCCTCATTCCAACAGGATTCAGACGCGACAATCAACCATGGAGCCATGGCAAAGTCCATGTTCCAAACCTCGATGGTTCACCGACAACCGAGAGAGCAAATCCTGGTCCCGTAGAACACGGCTAAAGTCAATCCTGACCTCGTGGGAAACGGCCAGAGCAAATCCTGGTCACGTAGAACATGACTAAAGTCAATCCTGACCCCGTAGGAAACGGCCAGAGCAAATCTTGGCCTCATAGAACATGGCTAAAGTCAATCCTGACCCCGTGGGAAACGGCCAGAGCAAATCCTGCCCCGTAGAACACGGCTAAAGTCAATCCTGACCCCGTGGGAAACGGGCAGAGCAAATCCTGGTCTCGTAGAATGGCTAAAGTCAATCCTGACCCGTGGGAAACGGCCAGAGCAAATCCTGGTCCCGTAGAACACGGCTAAAGTCAATCCTGACCCCGTGGGAAATGACCAGAGCAAATCCTGGTCCCGTAGAACACGGCTAAAGTCAATCCTGACCCCATGGGAAACGGCCAGAGAAAATCCTGGTCCCGTAGAACACGGCTAAAGTCAATCCTGACCCCGTGGGAAACGGCCAGAGCAAATCCTGGTCCCGTAGAACACGGCTAAAGTCAATCCTGACCCCGTGGGAAACGGCCAGAGCAAATCCTGGTCCCGTAGAAAACGGCTAAAGTCAATCCTGACCCCGTAGGAAATGGCCAGAGCAAATTCTGGTCCCGTAGAACATGGCTAAAGTCAATCCTGACCCCGTGGGAAACGGCCAGAGCAAATCCTGGTCCCGTAGAACACAGCTAAAGTCAATCCTGACCTCGTGGGAAATGGACAGAGCAAATCCTGGTCCCGTAGAACACGGATAAATTCAATCCTGACCCCGTGGGAAACGGCCATAGCAACCCCTGACCCCGTACGGCTAAATTCAATCCTGACTCCGTATGGCCAGAGTCAACCCCTCCCGGCCCCATAGAACATGACCAAAGTCAATTCTGACTCCGTGGGAAACAGCCAGAGTAAACCCTCGAACTTCCCGTCAAAGCAATGCTCTGACTCGGGAGCAGGTCAACTCATCAATCACTTACAAGTCCTCTCGACTAGTAAGCAAGAAAAAATCTCTTGTGAGATTCTTACGACTCTCAAGAGAAAACACACTTAGGAATTCTCACGATTCTTAAGGAGAAACCACACCTGCGAGATCCTTTCGACTCGTAGGGAGAAAAGTCTTTATGAGACCCTCTCGGCTCATAAATTTGAAAAGTCTTAGGTGGTAGATCCTAACCCTATCTCCCAAGTCATCATTGCCTTACGAAGAGGTCAAGGTAGATTTTCTACAGGCCACACTCTCCTAAGTCAAACATCGACAAGAAAGGAAACAACCACATACAAGTCCTTTCGACTTGTAAGCAAGAAAAACTCTCTTGTGAGATTCTTACAACTCTCAAGAGAAAATACACTTAGGAATCCTCATGATTCTTAAGGAGAAAATACACCTACGAGATCCTCTCGACTCGTAGGGAAAAAGTCTTTATAAGACCCTCATGGCTCATAAAGTTGGAAAGCCTTAGGAGGCAGATTTGAACCTAACTCCTAAGCCATCGCTATCCTACAAGGAGATCAAAATAGATTATCCACAAAATGCATTTACTAAAAGGGACACACCACCATGAAGCAAAATATGTCTTTTATTCATGAATCAAAATGAATACAAAATACAATTTATGAAAGAATAAAAAAACACTCTCATTCAGGAGTATGTACAAAAAAAACATATACATTGTCTTCAAGCCGGCGGACGATTTAATAGAGTCATCAGTTCATCCTTCTTCCGCCTGGTCTCGGACTCATATTTTGTTATTGCAATAAGACATGCCTTCGCTTGAAACTGTTGGGCCTGGTATGAGGTGAGCCGACTTTCAAGCTCCTTTTCGGTAACTTTGTGGGCTTCAACCATCTCACGAGTAAAAACAACGGCTTTATCAATAGCTACCACCTCCATGATAGCTTCTTGAAGCATTCGCCAAAGTTCATACGCACGAGTGGTCTTGGCTGTAAGTTCAGCTTAAAGTTCCCCCAGCGCTTTGGAAGCCAGCTCCCTCTCCGAAAACTTTCAGTTGAGCCTCTTCTTGCATGACTGCATATTTGCGGCATACCGTTCAACCAGCCTCCGCAAGCTCGCCTTTTCAGCCACGACCTCTGAAGGAAGGCACGTGCACTCAAGACTATGTAAGCAAGTCTCCACTCGACGACAAAACTCGACCCAAACGTGCACCAATGCTTCATCATGGTAAGTGGCAAGTAAGGGCAAAGAAATGTTGGCTTCAGCAGCAAATTCTTCGGCTGTGATCGGACTACCAGCATGAAGATCTTCGATAAGAGCCGACAAAGGGTGAAGGCTTTGCTTCGCCATCCGTTCAGATACGCGCCGGGCATAGGGGCCTGGTGGCATAAGAATGCGAGACTCCAGTGGGACAAAAGCGGGCATGTCTATCAAGATCCATGAACAGTCTGTGAGATTTACGCCCAAAGAATATAAAGTGACGTCAAAAGACTTGCTCACCCACGGTCATGCAAGGAGGACTAAACGAATCTCTAGGCCCATGTCACGCCCCGCTTCCCAGAGTACGCAAGATTGGGCACGTGACATAGCCAACCATGCTACCTGTGGGTAGGAAGTATCCATCCACAGTCACATTATGGTTGTAGAGATATCAAGAACAAGATAAATAAACTAATCTAGCACATGTCCAAATCCATAATAACGAGAGTCAATAAACAATAAGTGCGGAAGCAATGATCCAATATAATAATAGAAAGGTACGTCCCATAATGCGGGATCGCACCTGGAAATAAAATGCAATAAACGAACTAACCACTATAGAACTCAAATCAGCCTGCTGGCTGAAGTACTCCTGCACGGTCGGCGACAGTAGTAAAGAATCTGGGCCATGCAAAACCCAGACGTCAGCGCGTCAAGACATCAAGTATATAGCATAAGCATGGTAATAAGCAATGCAAATATGAACATGAATGAAGCAGTACTAAGAAATAACAGAGCAGGGTAATGTGCAATGGTGACTGAACTGTCCTATCAGGTTTCTACTCTATAGTCTTTGAAACCAATTGATGAATCGTCGATGTAACTCAATAGTATCCCGTACATACCCGGGACCACGGCCACAATATTCTCGGCTGCAGCCGAGACATGCCGTTAGGCACAGAATAGGAAAGTGTACACTCGGTATTACCCCGTACATACCCGGAATCACGGCCACAATATTCTCGGCTGAAACCGAGACATGCCGCTGGGCACAGAATAGGAAAGTGTACACTCGGTATTACCCCGTACATACCCGGGATCACGGCCACAATATTCTCGGCTGAAACCGAGACATGCCGCTGGGCACAGAATAGGAAAGTGTACACTCGGTATTATCCCGTACATACCCGGGATCACGGCCACAATATTCTCGGCTGAAACCGAGACATGCCGCTGGGCACAGAATAGGAAAGTGTACACTCGGTATTACCCCGTACATACCCGGGATCACGGCCACAATATTCTCGGCTGAAACCGAGACATGCCGCTGGGCACAGAATAGGAATGTGTACACTCGAACGGTAGTGAACTGTCGAGTTACAAGTCAGGTTCATCTTTGATTTCCCCATACCCCCAAGTTATGTATGTCAGGTCAGGTATTCAGTAGTCACGGACTAATGCCAACACAAAATCCGGTAAGAGTAGGTCTGTCTGGATAGACAGCAGGGATGGTCGGGTTTGTCGGCATTAGGCATGAGATCAGGTAACAGGTAAAGCCATGGTACATCAGGTCAACCAGGTAATGTATAAAGGTGTCATGTCAAGTCAAGAGTGTACGGTACCATGTCATGTCAAGTAGGAAGTGTAACAGGTCATGTCAGGAAGCACAAGATGTCATGTGGGTGCTCATAATCAAACTAACATAAGCATGTGTATAAATAAACAAGCATGAGTACTATCAGAACAATAAACTGGAATATATAATATGATATACAAATAGATATAATTTTAAGGATACGGATGCACAGTTATCGATTAGGGTTACATTTATAGTTCCAATATTAATTAGGATGCAATTTATTAAACATGGAGTGTTAATATCACATTATTATGTAGTAATGTGATCTATGGATGCAATTATATGTATCTTAAATGCGATGGATACAAACGGGTATCCGAAAAGTTATAAAACTATAAAATGGTAATGTGGGATGTACAACTAAACAATATGTGATATAAATATTGATATAATAATATTAATATGGATAGCATATTCAAAGCGATTAGTAACTATAAAAGATGTATTGATTAACCATGCACAAGAAGGTTCCGTTCAGAAATTTAGCGTCACCCTAATTTGTAAAATAGCTTAAAAATAACAAATGTTCTCCAAAAGAGACTTATCTTATACCAAAACAAAGATAATTCAATAAGGTTTTCAGTTTTATAAGTATAAGCCTCTCAGGTTATCCCTACAAAAAGTTATGAATATTCAAAGTTGAAAGTTTGCTGCTGGAATTTTCCTGGACAGCAGTTTAGAGACGTGTTCATTTGCATTTTATGTTAATTAAACAATTTATTTTGCAAGTAAATATTTCATAGAGTTATAGTATTCTGAATTAGCTTCGTAACGAACTAAAGAACGTATACTAATGATTTTCTATGATTTATAATGAATTTTATAAGATAAGGTGTACAGTAAATTTCAGATTTGTCATATCCGATTTTTCAACGACATTTCAAATGTAAACTATAAGATTTTCAAATGTATAATATTATAAAATGAAGATTATAAAAGTATATAGCATGTAGCAAGATTAACTTGCCTCGATGGGTCGCGAATCGGGAAAACGGAACGTTAACCGTCGGCGGGGAAAACTCGCGACGGCGCACGGTTCACGGAATGAACCCAAACGACGAACAAAGGAACCACACGGGTCGGGGTACCTCACTGGAACGTCGAGAAGCGTCACCGGCACGACGGAATTCCGGTAACAAAAGAACAGTTAAAAGAAATGAGAAACGAGACATGAAGCAAGAAGAGAAAGAATGATAAAGAGAAGTACGAGAGAATATATGAGGGAGAGGGAGAGAGAGAAAAAAGTGGAGAGGGAGAGAGAAAGTAGGGCCCACGGGGTTAAAGGGGAGGCTATGATTGGCTGAGAGAATAAATTGAGAAGGATATAAAAGATTGTAAAAATATTATATGGTTAACTTAAAGATTTAAAAGATAGGTAATGAACTGTAAGATATCAGGTTAGTTAGAAAAATATATGTGATGGTTTTAATAATATTAAAATTTGGGATTTTGGCGCCAAATGAAACATTTCCAAATTGCGCCCGGGTTGGGTCCAAAAATTCGAAATTCAAATAATAGGATTTTAAGCGGGTTCCAAATTTTAAAATGAAATGTTTTATGATTAAAAAGCATACTCTCAAAACGGACACACGCACGTGCACGTAGCCATCCAAACTCGCCCGTTTCACTGAACGGGACGAGAACACAATGCACGGACGCTACCACGAGGCTAAGGATGTCAAGTAGGCCAAGATGAATATTTTCAATTTCATTTTAGATGCTAAAATTTGTTATATGTAGAAATGACTTTGCCGGGTAAATTTTACAGTAAGCAACAAACAAGCAAATTAAATGAAATGAGTACCACATTATGCTCAAACAGTAACTGAAAATAGTAGCATTGGGCTCGGGTGTTACATTATACCCAACTACAAAAAGAATTTCGTCCTCGAAATTCCAAGAATACAAAGATAGATAACTACAAGAAAAGGTGAGGAAACTTCTGCCGGATTTCATCTTCTCGTTCCCAAGTGGATTCTCCATGCGATCGATTACCCCAAGAAACTAGCACAAGAGGGGTAACCTTGTTCTTAAGAACCTTTTCTCTTCGATCCTTGATTTCAACCGATCGCTCCTCAAAAGTTAGGTCCTCCCGTACAGTCAACTCCGAATGATCCAATACGTGGGTTTCATCTCGAACATACCTCCGTAATTGAGATACATGAACCACATCGTGCACACCTGCCAAGGACTGTGGTAACGCCAAACGGTACGCTACCTCTCCAACACGCTCCAATATCTCGAAGGGTCCAACGGATCGAGAACCAAGCTTTCCCCGACTCCCAAAGCGAATCACCCCTCTAGTCGGTGATATCTTCAAGAACACCAGATCACCCACGGTGAATTCTCCAGAGGTCTTCTCGACGTGTCAGCCCAACTCTTCTGTCTGTCTTGTGCTGCCTTCATATGCTTCCTGATTGTATTCACCTTCTCGACTGTCTGTACCACCAAATCTGGTCCTAGTAACCTTCGTTCACCAACATCATCCCAACAAACAGGTGAACGGCACTTACGATCATACAACGCTTCAAACGGAGCCATCTGAATAGTCGCTTGGAAACTATTGTTGTAAGAAAACTCCACCAAGTGTAGGTGATCCTCCCAAGACCCCTTGAAGTCCAACCTGCAAGCCCTCAACATATCTTCAAGGGTCTGGATCGTTCTCTCTGATTGTCCATCAGTCTGAGGATGATAAGCTGTGCTAAACTTCAATCGAGTCCCCAAACTTTCTTGTAAACTCCTCCAAAAGTGCGACAAGAACCGAGTGTCCCGATCGGACACGATGCTTATCGGCACTCCATGCAATCTAACAATCTCCTGCATGTATCGCTCTGCCAAAGTCTCTGTCGATTGACCAACCCGAAACGGAATGAAGTGAGCTGCCTTGGTCAACCGATCGACAATCACCCATACTGCATTGTTGCCCTTTGGACTCCGCGGTAAAGCCGTCACGAAATCCATGGTTATATGTTCCCACTTCCACTGAGGAATCGGAAGTGGTTGCAACAAACCAGCAACCCTTTGGTGTTCAGCCTTGACTTGCTGACACACCAAGCACTTAGCCACGAAGCGAGCAATCTCCCGTTTCATGTCTTCCCACCAGAAATGCTGTCGAATATCTTGGTACATCTTTGTCCCTCCTGGATGTACATAGTAAACTGAATTGTGTGCCTCCTTCATAAGCTCTTCACGCACATCCCCTTTTGGCACACACACACGGCTACCATACCTCAACGAACCATCTTCGTGGATCAATAAATTTGTTCGTAGTCCGGCTTCAACCTGCTCTCGAAACTTTTGTAGTCTAGGATCCTGCGATTGTGCTGTTTTAATCTTCTCAACTAAGGACGACTGTACTTGTAACTGCATGAACTGTCCCGTAGCATGTGGTAGCACAACCTCCAAGTCAAATCTCCGAAAATCCGCAATGATCTCCCTTTGTGCGGTCAATACCTGAATTGCTGGTAACCGACTTAGCGCATCTGGCACGACGTTAACTTTTCCCGGATGGTACTTAAGATCAAGGTCGTAGTCGGCCGTCAGCTCCAACCATCTGCGTTGCCTCATGTTCAACTCCTTCTGCGTGAACACGTACTTCAAGCTCTTATGATCTGTAAAAACTTCGACTCTTACGCCCAAAAGGTAGTGTCTCCAAATCTTCAAAGCGAAAATCACAGCCGCAAGCTCCAAGTCATGAGTTGGATAATTCTTCTCATGGGTCTTCAATTGTCTTGATGCGTATGCTACGACCTTCCCATGCTGCATCAAAACACATCCCAATTCTTTCCCAGATGCGTCGCTATGAATCATCAGTCCTCCGGAATTGTCTGGTACGGTCAGGATAGGGGCGGTTATCAACTTCTGCTTCAACGTCTCAAAGCCAACGAACACTTATCCGTCCATACAAAAGGTACCTCCTTACGCATAAGCTTGGTCAGCGGTGCTGCCAAACGAGCAAAGTTCTCCACAAATCTCCTGTAGTATTCGGCTAATCCAAGGAAACTTCTTGTCTCAGCTACATTCCTTGGAATAGGCCAATCTCGAACTGCTGCAATCTTTTCGGGATGGACGGCGATTCCATCACCCGACACGACATGTCCCAGAAATTTCACTTCTTCCAGCCAGAATTCGCACTACTCATCTTCGCATAAAGCTTCTCCTGTCTCAACATCTGCAGGACCTAATGATATCCGGATCGCAAATCCAGTTTCGAGAATACTCTCGCGCCACTAAGCTGCTCAAAAGTCCTCCAATGCGAGGGATCGGGTACTTGTTCTTAATAGTCGCCCGGTTCAATTCTCGATAGTTGATGCACATCCTTCTCGTGCCATCCTTCTTCTTTATTAGAAGAACTGGAGCTCCCCAAGGCGAGTTGCTGCTTCGAATCCAACCCTTCTCGAGTAATTCACCAACTTGTTTCTTAACTTCTTCCAATTCCACTGGTGCCATCGGATAATAAGATTTTGATACTGGCGCTGCACCAGGAATAAGGTCAATCGCGAACTCCATATCTCGCTTCGGCGGTAAGCCCGATATATCTTCAAATATGTCCATAAAATCGCGAACAACTGCCGGCTCTTCATTACTATCAACTTCCATAGCTGCAAGAACACTGTTTGTCGGCCTAGCCCTAAACTCGACTGGCCCGACAGAACTGCTTCCTTAACGCAACTGCTGTCTGCTGCAAACTCCCTTTCATCCCAGATAAACTCTGCTGCTCTTGGCTGCTGCAAGTATTTATGAGAAAGTGGTCAAACCCAGAGAGACATTCTGCCTCTGGATGTCCACGTCCAGCCTGCGCATGAACCTCCGTGCCCTGTCTGCATCGTTGGCAACTAAAGGTCCAGCGAAACTACTGAGTCTCGTCCATTCTGCTGCATGCACGTCCACGGGTGCTCCATTCTGCCTCAGCCCAATAAATTTCTCTTCCATTTCCTCCCGTGCAGTCCGCGGAAAGAACTTCTCCAGGAAACTCTTAGAGAAATCCGCCCAACTGCTTGGCTTGGGCAAACGGTTCTCTTCCACAAGCTACCACTCTCGGCGTAATCCACCAGCTGAATGCGCACCACATCAACACTCTTGTCTTCTGGGATCTGTGTCGCAATCAGCAAATTCTCCGTGTTACTAGCCACTGCTCGGCTGGCAACAGCTCCTCCCGACCGGTGAAAGTAGTAGGACCCAACCGTCTGAAATCTGCTACGGTCCTTACTCGGTCGACTGGTCAAGTTCCAACTTCGTTTACAGACTGCTGAACGATCTGCAAACCTTCCTGAAACAAGTCCGCGTGCTGCTGGATCAGCTCGGTCTGTTTCTTTGATTTCCAGTATTCCTTTTATCTCTCCAAGCATGGCGGCTTCGTTCACACGCCTCCGGTACGTCTTCAACTTCTTACCTGTCATAATCCTGAACTCAAAACACCCAACATTAGCATGATGATAGATTCTGAATATGGATCAAGGCTAGAACTCCAAGATACTTAAATAGAGTACCGCATTGTAGCTATGCCGCGGTATCATAGCCGCAATTACTTAACTCCACCCAAGTCGCCTAAGTCCTAGAGATAACAAGGAATTAGGTTTTCGAATTGACAATGCAAAGTAAGTTTGCATGTCGACATGATCCGGAAGAATGATTCAAAGATGGTAAAACGGTCAAGGTGGCTGGACATGTTTCCTAATCACGGGTGTTCTGATTCGTGTATCGGGCACCATACCCAACTACAAAAAGAATCAACCCAACTAACCTATGGCTTTGATACCAAAAGAACCATGTCACGCCCCGCTTCCCAGAGTACGCAAGATTGGGCACGTGACATAGCCAACCATGCTACCTGTGGGTAGGAAGTATCCATCCACAGTCACATTACGGTTGTAGAGATATCAAGAACAAGATAAATAAACTAATCTAGCACATGTCCAAATCCATAATAACGAGAGTCAATAAACAATAAGTGCGGAAGCAATGATCCAATATAATAATAGAAAGGTACGTCCCATAATGCGGGATCGCACCTGGAAATAAAATGCAATAAACGAACTAACCACTATAGAACTCAAATCAGCCTGCTGGCTGAAGTACTCCTGCACGGTCGGCGACAGTAGTAAAGAATCTGGGCCATGCAAAACCCAGACGTCAACGCGTCAAGACATCAAGTATATAGCATAAGCATGGTAATAAGCAATGCAAATATGAACATGAATGAAGCAGTACTAAGAAATAACAGAGCAGGGTAATGTGCAATGGTGACTGAACTGTCCTATCAGGTTTCTACTCTATAGTCTTTGAAACCAATTGATGAATCGTCGATGTAACTCAATAGTATCCCGTACATACCCGGGACCACGGCCACAATATTCTCGGCTGCAGCCGAGACATGCCGTTAGGCACAGAATAGGAAAGTGTACACTCGGTATTACCCCGTACATACCCGGGATCACGGCCACAATATTCTCGGCTGAGACCGAGACATGCCGCTGGGCACAGAATAGGAAAGTGTACACTCGGTATTACCCCGTACATACCCGGGATCACGGCCACAATATTCTCGGCTGAAACCGAGACATGCCGCTTGGCACAGAATAGGAAAGTGTACACTCGGTATTATCCCGTACATACCCGGGATCACGGCCACAATATTCTCGGCTGAAACCGAGACATGCCGCTGGGCACAGAATAGGAAAGTGTACACTCGGTATTACCCCGTACATACCCGGGATCACGGCCACAATATTCTCGGCTGAAACCGAGACATGCCGCTGGGCACAGAATAGGAATGTGTACACTCGAACGGTAGTGAACTGTCGAGTTACAAGTCAGGTTCATCTTTGATTTCCCCATACCCCCAAGTTATGTATGTCAGGTCAGGTATTCAGTAGTCACGGACTAATGCCAACACAAAATCCGGTAAGAGTAGGTCTGTCTGGATAGACAGCAGGGATGGTCGGGTTTGTCGGCATTAGGCATGAGATCAGGTAACAGGTAAAGCCATGGTACATCAGGTCAACCAGGTAATGTATAAAGGTGTCATGTCAAGTCAAGAGTGTACGGTACCATGTCATGTCAAGTAGGAAGTGTAACAGGTCATGTCAGGAAGCACAAGATGTCATGTGGGTGCTCATAATCAAACTAACATAAGCATGTGTATAAATAAACAAGCATGAGTACTATCAGAACAATAAACTGGAACATATAATATGATATGCAAATAGATATAATTTCAAGGATACGGATGCACAGTTATCGATTAGGGTTACATTTATAGTTCCAATATTAATTAGGATGCAATTTATTAAACATGGAGTGTTAATATCACATTATTATGTAGTAATGTGATCTATGGATGCAATTATATGTATCTTAAATGCGATGGATACAAACGGGTATCCGAAAAGTTATAAAACTATAAAATGGTAATGTGGGATGTACAACTAAACAATATGTGATATAAATATTGATATAATAATATTAATATGGATAGCATATTCAAAGCGATTAGTAACTATAAAAGATGTATTGATTAACCATGCACAAGAAGGTTCCGTTCAGAAATTTAGCGTCACCCTAATTTGTAAAATAGCTTAAAAATAACAAATGTTCTCCAAAAGAGACGTATCTTATACCAAAACAAAGATAATTCAATAAGGTTTTCAGTTTTATAAGTATAAGCCTCTCAGGTTATCCCTACAAAAAGTTATGAATATTCAAAGTTGAAAGTTTGCTGCTGGAATTTCCCTGGACAGCAGTTTAGAGACGTGTTCATTTGCATTTTACGTTAATTAAACAATTTATTTTGCAAGTAAATATTTCATAGAGTTATAGTATTCTGAATTAGCTTCGTAACGAACTAAAGAACGTATACTAATGATTTTCTATGATTTATAATGAATTTTATAAGATAAGGTGTACAGTAAATTTCAGATTTGTCATATCCGATTTTTCAACGACATTTCAAATGTAAACTATAAGATTTTCAAATGTATAATATTATAAAATGAAGATTATAAAAGTATATAGCATGTAGCAAGATTAACTTGCCTCGATGGGTCGCGAATCGGGAAAACGGAACGTTAACCGTCGGCGGGGAAAACTCGCGACGGCGCACGGTTCACGGAATGAACCCAAACGACGAACAAAGGAACCACACGGGTCGGGGTACCTCACTGGAACGTCGAGAAGCGTCACCGGCATGACGGAATTCCGGTAACAAAAGAACAGTTAAAAGAAATGAGAAACGAGACATGAAGCAAGAAGAGAAAGAATGATAAAGAGAAGTACGAGAGAATATATGAGGGAGAGGGAGAGAGAGAAAAAAGTGGAGAGGGAGAGAGAAAGTAGGGCCCACGGGGTTAAAGGGGAGGTTATGATTGGCTGAGAGAATAAATTGAGAAGGATATAAAAGATTGTAAAAATATTATATGGTTAACTTAAAGATTTAAAAGATAGGTAATGGACTGTAAGATATCAGGTTAGTTAGAAAAATATATGTGATGGTTTTAATAATATTAAAATTTGGGATTTTGGCGCCAAATGAAACATTTCCAAATTGCGCCCGGGTTGGGTCCAAAAATTCGAAATTCAAATAATAGGATTTTAAGCGGGTTCCAAATTTTAAAATGAAATGTTTTATGATTAGAAAGCATACTCTCAAAACGGACACACGCACGTGCACGTAGCCATCCAAACTTGCCCGTTTCACTGAACGGGACGAGAACACAATGCACGGACGCTACCACGAGGCTAAGGATGTCAAGTAGGCCAAGATGAATATTTTCAATTTCATTTTAGATGCTAAAATTTGTTATATGTAGAAATGACTTTGCCGGGTAAATTTTACAGTAAGCAACAAACAAGCAAATTAAATGAAATGAGTACCACATTATGCTCAAACAGTAACTGAAAATAGTAGCATTGGGCTCGGGTGTTACAGCCCATCAAGGATCTCAACTTCGTCGTCAGCTTCCAGAACTACAGAAGACATCATCATTATACAAAATAATAATAATGCCATCAAGAGGACAAATAACACTAATCTTTCCCGGAAGAGAAGATGATGCGTTGAGGGGATATTGCCTGCGGAGCGGCCATCTCTAACAAACGCTGAAAGGATTTTCTAGGAGACAGATCAGCGATAGACGCCGCCAACCCGCGTAATTCTGAAAAGACAGAAAGGTTCAGATGATGGAGAGAATATTAAAATAAAATATAGAAGGCTACCTTCGATACTCCTCCCGCTCTGAACTGGAGGGATAGCAGCTTCGGCAGCCTCCTCCATGCCCCCAGGCATATCATCGGGGACATGGGCCGGTATAACAACTTCCAATTGAGGAGCGGCGGTCACCGCTGCAGGCTCCAATGAAAGTATAGTGGCCTCGACTACCTGTCCCATAGTCTCCGGGCCGTCCCCAGAAAGATCTATTGAATCTGCGGCCAATGAAGATGCCTCTTTCGGGATAGCAAGCATCGGGAGAACGGAAGCCACCAAGGGAAGCTCTGCCCCAGTAATAGCAACCGTAGTGACCCCCTCCACACCTACTGGTGTCTCATCGGGGGTATTTACAGAGTCCACGGTCAAGAAGTGACTCGAAGCCAAGGCCGAAGTCCTTGCAAAAGTTTTACGAAGATAAGAAGACGTAAAAAGCGAAACAAATTACTTGCAAAAGGAAAAATACAGAAATCATGCATACCGATACGCCAGGATGCCTCTAATATGGCTTTTTCAAGCCGACGTTCGTTCCTAAGGAGTTATGCTCGCCGGGGTTCGAGGGTAGACTCGTGGCCACCAGTCCACAATGACAGCTCATCTTCGGCATCGGCCGAGATAGTCTGCTTAAGGGCTATCTCGCCTCCCTTTTCCAAAGGACCTATAAATATCCACCGTATCGATGGAGGATCTTCGTAGAAGATGACGGCTGGATAAGGCCTCTTCGGGACCCTCACATTTTCAGTCTCATCCTGGGAGCGTCTTATAGCCTCATCCGATTGTGCGGCTTCCTCGGCAGATGAACCTGGAAAAAGAAGACCACCATCTGTCTCTTGCATAGCTATTTGTTCATCTTGAAAGATAGGCTCAGATTACACTAAAAAGTCGAGCAGATTGGTGACCGTCTTCTTTCGCCTCTTTGACCCAGAACTAACACCAGAAGATGATCGCTTTTTTCCCCTCGGTGCTTTGGTGCGACGTTGACCCACTTCGCCTTCAGTATCCTCTCTCGGCGGTGCTACCGATGATGACATTGCCATTGCTGACGCCGCAACTGATGAAACTGCTACTGGCGCCTTATCAGAAGCCCTTGCCTGAGCTCTAGTGCGCATCGGCATACCAACTGTCGGAGTCAAGTCCATATCCGCTACCTCAGGAATAAGTACGGTACTAGTATCCCTCAAGGGAGGGCGAACCATTATCCGCGGTCGCGGCGGACTCCCATAGCCTGGAGCAGGGCGAGAGCTCTAAGTCCAAAAAGTATCCTCCTCTCCACAACAATGATTGGAGTAACCGAGTAGCGGTACCAACCCGTGAAAGCCCCCACGCACCTCGGAATGTAGTCGGCCTTGGGGATCATGAAATAAGAACCGGTGTTCAGCCTCATGAAATGGTGGGCGGCGTTACGAACAGCTTCCAAAGAAGGGCTAGGCTCCACTGTGAATGCCTCGAAGAGGATACCTTTGTTTTATCCTAATTGCCAGGCAAAGCGGTGTGGATTGTACCGCATGAAAATAGCCGCATCGTTTCGACGGAACACCAGATAATCGGGTCTGATCGAATACAAGTGCATGGCTTCATTGGGCTTCAAGGAGGGTGCTCCCTCTTTCGATAAGTCAAAAAGCTACTGAATAGGTCCCGAAGGAGCAGAGATGACTCGATCATTAAATACCATCCCTCCTTCGTTGGCATAAGGATTGAGCAGCATTCGAAGAGTCCCTAATTGAGTCGGGTCAGGAGCAGAAGCGTCCACCAACCTCATGAGCCGCGGAAAGGTATAAGCATCATAAAAGCTGGGTCTCTGTTGCGCAGCAAATGCCCCTAGCACGTGCAACTCAATCAATGACGTAAAATAATGAAGAGAGAAACTCACTACGTTCACGCCTGGGGTTGAGGTATTGGCTGCAGTGCTTAGCCCATGGTATATATGCGACAACCCTGCAATGCCCATAGCTAGTCGCGTCCCTTCGGCAATGCGATGAGCAGGGTAAATGACCGAGGCTCTCATGAATCGACAGTGTGTTGGAATGACAAACCAACTGAGCCAAACGCTGATAAAATCGATGAAGAAAGTTTCTTCATCCATGCCAGGAGCTGCGATCGACTCGAAAGGTACAGCCGACAAGACTGGAATGTAACTCTTCTCTAGCCGGTAGCTTATTTAAACCAAACCCGAAGGGTTCGTTGATATTCGCGAACTTCGGAGCCGCCTTTGATAGAATGTCTCCACGAAGGAAGTAAGCGATAAAGCTTTTAAAAGTGACGCCCTGTTCCTCTGACTCTGTGAACAGCTTCTCAAAAATCCCCAGAGTCTTGATTAGACTCGGGTACTTATGGCGAACGGCATTTTCAGTCGACAAGCCGTCAAGCATAGCGGGCATAGTCTCGAAGGCATACTCGTCAGAGGGCAAAAATTCTTTGTAAGGCGCTCCCCTGATCGGTAAACCCGAGATCTCGCGGAACTCTTCCAAAGAGATCGAAACTTCGCGGTCCTCTAACAAGAAAGTGTTGGTGGGAAGATTCCATTGATTTAGGAAAGCTTTAACCCACCATACATGGGGAGATTGATAATGGAAGAGGGACGCATAAACCTCCTGGTAAAGCCTGACCCTCTGCAGTCGCGCACGATGAGCGGACAAGATGTAATGAGCCCAGAGAAGATAGCCCGTGGGATGGCGAGGGGTAAGCCCTATCTTGTAGACTTGTCCCTAGGGCTGGGCTTCACCTTGGCAGATACGACGCCCCAAGATGTCTATGGCCGGCACAGGCTGGTTTGGAATCCCAACTGTCGATGGCTCAAGCCGACCTGTAGGAGCCAATCCGCTACCTCTACAGCAAAAGCAGTCTGCGGACGGTCCATCGACAAGAACGGGCGGAGAGGTTCTGTTGGCACCTCGCAAAGAAAGTTTCGGCGACCGTGGATGATATGACCGTACTAGGTCCCCCACTAGATTGGTGCAGTCTGGGTCATGAGCCTTAATCATTTCCATCACCTCTTCATCACACGGTGACTGAGGAAAAGCAGCCTCCGAGCGGGTAAAAGGAAAGTACGGAAGAGAAGTCATTGTTCCTGAAACAAAGGAAAGAAAACTGTTAATGAAACCCACACGTGTATATATATTTATAAATATATGTATAAAAAGATAGTGGAAGAAGGCGACAACAAGCCACTTATTTCATGAGACCATGGGTTACAAAACACATGGGCCCCACAAAATCAATATGGCGGCTCATTAATAATGAGGCTGAGCAATCATCATGAGAACAAAATGAAGATTCTCAATAAATTCAAACAACTCTATACATTCCCCCAAGGAGAAAACCCATTGCAGAAACTCTGTGCAAATCGAGAAGGATCTCTCCTAAACTATTTTTGCAAGAACAACTCAGGATGAAAAATCCCAAGAAGTCTTTTTTTAAGAACTAAGTTCTCTAGAGGAATTAAATTCCTTTTGAACAGAGGAATTAAATTCCCAGAAATTTTTTCAGAGCTAAGCTCTTTATATTGGAATTAAATTCCAGAAGGAAACATATACCATCATTAAACCCCTGAAATCAGAAAATGCCCAACATTTGGGGTTTACTACCTAAAGATCGAAAAGATGAGTTCTTTGAAGGGAAAAACCCTTGGTGTGGATTTAAAATCCAAAGAGTTTTTTTATTTTTTATTTATGTAAAAGTTCTTCGGTCGTTCAAAATCATTACCTGAAGAAAAGATTCTTTCTTGGACAGAGTTAAACTCTAAAATTTTTGGAACAGAGAACTAAGCTCTGAGGAAGAGAATTAAATTCTAAAAGGAAAATGAACAAGGAAGAAGATGAAATAGTGGAGGCGCTTCTGAGGAGACCCTTGCATTTATAGGATGTGATGGGAAACGGTTCATATGCCCTCTTCCCTAGGCAAATCCAACGGCCACAAAGATGACAGCGTTGCACTCACGTGTAAACACGTGAGAACAACACTGTGGGGGAATTTGTTCCTTCATAAAATACAAGAAAAAAAGTGGGGCATCACGTGCCCACACGTGATCTGGGGTCACGTGCCGACACGTGATGGTTTCTTGAGGACTCTGAAATAATAAGAATTAAATTCTGATCAAAAGGGGGTCACGTGCCCACACGTGATGGGCCTTTAAACCCATTGAAAGGAATTAAAAGGTATAAAACAGCAAGAAAAAACCCCAATGGGGCATCACATCCCCACACGTGACCAAGGGTCACGTGTCGACACGTAACGAGTTCCCGAGTTCTTTAAAATAATAGAATTAAATTCTGGTTAAATGCTTAATCTGTGGGTCACGTGCCACCACGTGATAGGGTCTTAAAACACTCTGAGTTAATGGAAAGAAAACCCTAAATGGAGCATCACGTGCCCACACGTGACAGGGGGTCACGTGCCAACACGTGATGGGTTCCTAAGATCTCTGAACTAATAGAATTAAATTCTAATTAAATGGTCAATCAGTGGGTTCACGTGCCAACACGTGATAGGCTCTTAAACCTTCTGAACTAATAGAATTAAATTCTAATTAAGGGAAATCAAAAACCCTAATATTTCCCTAGATCTTTCCAAACAAAAAGATTGCACTCTGTAAAGGAAACACCGTTGGATTAAAAATCTAATGGTGATTAAAAAACCACCAATTTATAGAAAGATTCTATACAAGGAAATATTTTCCTAAAATTTGCCAGTAACAACAAACAAAATATCTTTTGGGGATTAAAAAATCCAATGGTGAATAAAATTCACCGAATGATCTAAAAGATCATGTTGGTTATAAAATCAATCAAAATTTTTCAATGAAAGATTGACTAAACAAACTGATTCTTTTCTTTTTCTTATAAATAGGAGCCAAGAAAAGAAGAAAAAAAGAAGAAGAGAGACAACAACAGAGAGAGAATACAAAAAAAAGAAAGAAAAGAGAATTTAATTCTCCAGAGAGAAAAGAAGATCTCTTCAGAAAAGAAACAAACCCTAGGTAAGAGAGAAAAAGAAATCATTCTATAAGCTCCCATAAAAACAAAAAGAGAATTTAATTCTCAAACTAAGAGTTTAACTCTTTTGAATAAGAACTTAGTTCTTCCTTTGGTTGAAGATCTGCAGATGCAGATCTCCCTATAAGTTGAGAATTTAATTCTCATCGGGGGATTTTGCCATGCGGATCTAAAGCCTAAGGGAGGACCTAAGTTCAGAGAATTTTATTCTCCCATAAAGCATATAGTAATTTAATTCCTCCAACAAAGATAGGGTTTAAC
Organism: Agapanthus africanus; assembly: GCA_030015575.1. Lineage (NCBI taxonomy): Eukaryota > Viridiplantae > Streptophyta > Magnoliopsida > Asparagales > Amaryllidaceae > Agapanthus > Agapanthus africanus. Next base: position 324,538,709 of record JASDDO010000004.1, read on the forward strand.
CCTTAATTTAAGAACTTAGTTCTTCTTCATAGTAATAAATCTGCAGAAGTAGATCTCCCCATAAGTTAAGAATTTAATTCTCATCGGGAAGATTCTGCCATGCAGATCCAAAACTTAGAGGGAGAATTGAGTTTAAATAATTTAATTCTTTCGAACATATAGGACTTTAATTCCTCTAAATAAAATTAGGGTTTAACCCTATAAGAGAATTTAATTCTACGAGGGATTCATCTCTCCATGCACGTAAAAAGATCAAGTACCCAACATGATCACGTGGCAACACGTGACCCTCCCTACAATGACCAAAAGAGAATGAATAAGATGAGGTGACAGGTCCCGACAACCCGACATTCCACGGACTGTGGGGTCTTTAAACTCATGGACTATGATGTCCTTAAACTTTACGAACTGTGGGGTCCTTAAACTCATGGACTATGATGTCCTTAAACTTTACAGACTATGATGTCTCTAAACTGGACTGAGATGTGCTTAAACTAACAATGGATCGTAATGTTCTTAAACTAACTATGGACCGTAATGTCCTTAAACTAAACAATATAGCCCAAATGCTCTTTTGTTGGATCTAAATGATCTCGTTAAGTAGATCCTAGTCTAAAATTAAACTAGCGTATCCTTAACAAACGTTTAAGTTGATCTTAGTCTCAAATAGGACTAACGCATCCTTAAACCCAACCCCAAACCCAAATCTAAGAAAATACGGATTTGGACTAATCCACGCCCTATGGGCAACATCATAAATTAGTCTTTGTATACAATCCACGGGCAACCAAAAACAAAACAAACACACACGACACAAAGTGCCCATCTGGAGAAGGAGAAAGTGGTTACCGCGATGCGGTAGCGTAATTAACTGCAGGGGCTTGCGCCTGCAGGGAAGAGCGTCCCCACAATCAAAACCCCCTCAAATGATGGGGAATCTGACGAAGTCTGCTACATGGGCCGTATCCGTTTAAACCTTCGATATATGGTACCATAAATCAACTTGGCATCTTCGGAGAGGTGGACGGATAAAACCAAATAGTATCCGCCCTCGAAATTCAGGCTGGACGTCCCAACGTCCCGGTCGTTTCTTTCAGTGGAGAACAAAGTTCTTTAGTGGCATGTGTACATGTTAGTCTTTTGACTTGAGATCGTCATTTGTCTCATATGAGTTTCCACTGTACTTTGATTACTACCCTACCACTGCTCAAAAGAGTCGTGCAAACAGGTTTTAGTTAGGTACAGTCTCTAGCCACATGGAGGCAGTGAGCGATTATCGGGGATTCGCCTCTCCTGGTATTAGGAGTCAATGTCGTGCTGTATTCAGTTGGCTATCACCTTAAATCCGTGGCCACGGTGGATAAGATTTACTGATATGAGATAAGTAGTTTCTCGATTGGTGATGAACTTGACTCCGACACGACTTATCGGGTTAGTAGGGGTCTGACGTTATCCACCCCCTAGACCCGGTATGCGATACTCTAAGACGAAGAGACCAGACTGTACGTAGATTGTCATATTCAGGCTCAGTATGGTACAGATGGACTTGATTGTCGACTTCCCTTTCGACAGATACCTGGGTAGCCGTTACGTATAGCTAGTGCCGCTGACGTGCTTGTGGTTTTTGGATTTATCCAGTAAATCACTGCCAGCGTATTGTCAAGTCTTTAGAGTCCTACACAGAGGGTTTTCCCAGTTCAGGCGATATGATGTAGATGACGTATGTTGGTACATACAAAGTGTCTGATTAAATACGTGTACAGGCTACACAGATTTTAGTCGGATGGTTTATAACACTAGCTATTTAGGATTAAGCCGGATTATTAAATCAGGTTTTGATTTAATAATTTATATATATATTAATATATATAATCTAGTATTATTGTTCATTATTTATTTTCTCTCTCTTGGCTATTCATATTTTTGTACGAATACGCATATATGTATTACGATATGTATACCGGGTTGTATTCCGTATTTTTATGGAATTTGTTTTAGAAGATGGACACTTCATTTGTTGAGTTTTCTTTTATAGAAAATAAAAAATGAGGTGGAGGATGGGTGTAAAGAAGTATGGTAGAGAGGTATGTCCTTGGTTTTAAATATTGCAAAATTATTTGTGGTTACCATTCTTTCGTGGTTACTAAAAGAAAATGAGCTATATTCTTTTCTACCTTGGTTTTTTCTTCACTTCAAGACTTAGCTATTTTTTCATGGCTAAGTTTCTTCACCTCCTCCTCTTTCTTCTTCACATGCTCTCTTGAGCACCAGAATAGAGAGAAAAAGATAGTGAAATATTCCTACATCCCCACTCTCCATTTGTAGCGAGCTTGGAGCGTCGGTTGCTTCACTTGGTGAAGCCGGAGCTTGGATCAGTTCCCTCGGGTGGATCATCTTCGGCAAGGGTGGTCACCATTTAAGCACGATTCAGACGGCATACACGGAGCTTGGAGGGGTCTTCCACGATTTCATGGACACGCGTCGAAGGTAGTATCCCTAACCATTTGCATGCTTGGTTTCTAGTTTCGGTGTTTGGATCGATCGCTAGGTTATAGTCTCTAGTTTCCCCCTCATAAATTTTCGTATTCCGCTTCCGCACTGGCCGTGGCTTTCGCAGCGAGGGCACTAGGGACTCACACAGTGGACATGTGAATCTGTTCCTCATCATCACTGATGAGGGACTTGATGTTCATAAAGCAGCTCGCTGAGTCCCTGGTGCCACTAATCCCCTCATCAGCTATATCCTCTAATGCGTAAATGGTTTGGACCTATATTGATGGTAAATAAGATAATAAATTTCATAAAATTAAGATTATAGATTTAAAAGGTTTTATATAAAGCTATCAAATCTTTCTCTATTGGTTCTCGAGGCGTATATGAGGTGGGCGGAGGGGTGGCTGTGATGACGAATCTGTGGGTAATCATCCAATACCAGGTAAGGTACTGGTCTATCGGTATACCTGGCTGTATCTCATCGCCTATGTAGTGTATCCGACCATACCATCGACCCACCCAAATTTGATACTCCACGAGCCAAGCATCCCTAACTAGCACTCTACCTTGACGTTGTGTCCGCTCCACCGGCTAAAGCCAAACTGGCGAAGGACACAGTCTGGCATGTGCATCTGAATAACATCATTGCAGATGATCGGCGTCCGTGTATGCCAGAATCTGGTGCCTGCCAAGCATAATGGATGCAGAGTAACCATCAGGTCATGCGTGTATCCACTGTTTACCGCCGAAGACTGGACTGAGATGTAGAGACGTGTAGCCTAAATTTGGGAGCAGATTTTATTAGGAACATATCCATCCACCTCTTCGAAGATACAAACTTGATTTATGGCACCATATATTGGAGGTTTGGATAGATGCGACCGATGTAGCAGACTTCATCAGATCCCCCTTCATTTGTAAGGGTTTTTTTTTATTGTGGGGACACTTTTACCTGCAAGCGCAATCCCCTACAGTTAATTATGTTATCGCGTTGCGATAATAACTTTCTCCTGCCCCTTTATTTCACTTCGTGTTGAATAATATTTCGTTTATTATGGTTGCCCATGGATTGTATACGAAGATTGGTTTATGTCGTTCCCCGTAGGGCGCAAATTAGTCTAAATCCGTATATATTGGGTTTAGATTTGAACTTAGGTTGTATATTCCGTCAGTTCAAAGAATGTTTTATTTAATTTAAGGACCGTTAACCTGATTTTAGATTAAGATCGATTTAAATATATAAGCATATGTGCTCAATTTATTTTAAGTAAGGATACGTTAGTTTTGTATGAGACTAAGATCAACTTAGAATATATTTAAGGATCATTCAATTTTGTTAAGATCCATCAACAGAGCATATGGGCTTGGCTGCAAAGAAATTTCAGAGACTTAGCCAATTTTGGGCTCAGTCTTGGGTTTTTTTTCATCATTTAGCAATGCTAAGCATTTAGCCTTTTGACTATATATATAGTGCTAAGAACTTTTGGTCAGCGTGGTATCACATAATGTGCTGCTCCTTTTTCCCGCTCATGTGTTGCCACGTAAGGAGCTGAGTTTCTTAGCACTCACGTGTGTTTTAGGTGAGGCATTTATGGGTGCTCACGTGTATTTCACGTGAGGCGCTGAGTTTTTAAGCGCTCACGTGCGTGTCACGTGAGGCACTAAGTTCTCATTTATGGGTGCTCATGTGTGTTTCATGTGAGGTGCTGAGTTTTTAAGTGCTCACGTGTGTTTCACGTGAGGCACTAAGCCCTTGGAGATTTAATCTTTGTTTATTTTTTTGAAAGAAGTTAAACTTCCGTTAATGATGTTTTGACCATTGACGATCACCAAGATATCTGTTTTGAAGATCTGGGATCGGGTTTTTGAGAACTAGGTTCTTATGTTCCCTTTTTTTATAAGAACTAAGTTTTTTATATAGGGTTAAACCCTGTTTTTAGAGGAATTAAATTCCTGGGATATAAGCTCCATTTCTTTTCTTCATGTTTCTTTTTTCATATCTAGTTTTCCTCTAGATCTTGAGTCTGAAGAGCAAATTCTTGCCGATAAGAATTAAATTCTCAACTTATGGAAGATTTGACTTGTGGATCTCCGATCTAGAGAAAGAACTAAGTTCTTTATGTAGGTGTTTACCGTCGAAGACTGGACCGAGACGCGAAGGACATCTAGCCTGAATTTGAGGGCATATACTATTTGGACATATCCATCAACCTCTCCGAAGATACCAAGTTGATTTATGATACCGTATATCGGAGGTTTGGATAGATGCGACCATTGTAGCAGATTTTACCAGATTCCCCTAGTTTATGAGGGTTTTTTTGATTTTGGGGACGCCCTTACCTGTAGGCGCAAGCCCCTGCAGTTAATTACGTTATTGCATTGTGATTGATCATATGGATTGTGCTTTGAAAAATATATTCACAACTAAAGAATTTATACCGCAATCAATAACGGTGTCAATGTAGCTTGTTAATGAATACGGATCGTCCACTGAGATGCGAGGATTTGTTCGATCTTTCTTTAGATGAATTGAAAGAAAATATAAAAGAAAATTCAAGAAAGTAATTCGAGATTTAATTGAGTTTTCATTTCAAGAAAATCAAGAAAAACATCCTAGAATTAGAAATCAAGAAAGTGTCCAATATCAATTTGAATTATCAAGAATATGAAGGATAGCTTGTAGGAATCGATCAAGTTAGTAGCAATGATGAATACTACAAATTACGAACCTTATCTATTGATAAATTGTAGCTAGAACGATGGTGATGAATGAAGATTAGGGATCTATTGAAGAAACTAGGGTTTCTCTTTCACTATCTCTTATCTTTTCATTGATCATCATTCAAATCTAGCCTCTAGCAAAGAGAATCATCAATCATTTGATCCTTAATTTGCAACGAAATAATCAAGAACGTGATCTCGCTCCAAATTAGGTTATCAGTGATTCTTTTTCATAAAGTTCACAATCCTCATAAGACTTAAGATTAGTTTAGGATTTCATCATCATTAGATCTACCGATTCTCTTGATCCTTTACAAGCGGAGATTTCACTCACGCATCATGAAAATAAAAGAATCAAGAACTAGAAATTTCATAATTCAAGAATGTAAAAAAAGAAAGAATTACAATTATCACCTTTATTAAATCTCCTTCAAATTACACCTCTCAATTCGAGTTTACAAGACTAGCTCTCGATCGCTCCTTTGAAAGGGAATTTGTCGTCGATCTTTGCTTGGCTCGATCGCCGTGAGACGTGGATCGATCGCGGATCTCTTGCTCTTGATGATGATCGGCGTTGCGATAAAGGATCTTCGATTGTCGCTTGATTTTTCTCTCAATGGATCTTGATTTGATTGGATTTGGATTGGATCTCAAGTTGTGTCACTCAACTTGAATTGAATTGTAATTGTGGCTCAATTGTGTAATAAATTTTTGAACAACCCCAAAAATTAAGATCTAGATCCCCTTTTATAGCCCCCAAATCAAGCTTCTTTCATAAGCTTGGTTGTTATGCAGAGCCTTCCAGAAGAAGCCACATGGTTATCAAGCATCTTGAGGAAGCTAGGCGGTTACATAGAAAGTTCTGGAGAAGTAACGATCTCTAACGATCTAAGTCGGCCGCGGATCCGCGGCGGATCAGCCTGGATCGGCCGCGGTTCCGCGGCCATATGATGAGATCTTTGCATCATTTTCATGGGGTCTTCTGGTGTTGGTATTTGGGTCTTCATGTAACATCTGGAATCTTATTATCCTTTTTGAATCTCTGCCAGATTTTATTTCTTTGACTTGCTGCATTTTATCGGCAAATTTTGCGATTCCGGTTCTTTGACCTGAATAATTTTCTGCACAAAATCTCATTGAAGATTGTCGAGCTATATAATATCATGCATGAAATAATAAACACACAATTTCCTTTAAAAATGTTGATTATATATAACACTGGTTAATTAGTACTTTCCAGACAAACTGGTAATATGTGTTATATTTATATCAACTATCCTTAGATGATTATAATAATGAGGAAATTGATGTGTTACAGATTGCAATATTTTCGAATGAACAAATTCCCCCAAACATGATTTTGATTGTCTCAAGCAAACTTCTTTTATTCAAGGGAAGGAGAAAATATAAGAAAAAGCTAACTAGCACACTTTCGTAGGCAACACGATTGCACTGAGCACGTGCAACAAGCCTTTAAACCTCTAGGTGTCCCTAGTAGGAGGAGTGTTGTCTTCTGAGGGTTTTCAGCGGATTGCGCCCACAAAATCCTATAATAAAAGGAAGACTGTGAAAATTACATATAAAGATAAGAATTGTAAAAGAAAAACTTTGAAAATTAAAGTTTTCAACTACACTAGATTTTCGGTTGTCGTGAGCCCTATCTTAATAGTCATGAAAATATGTTAGAAATCATATCATCCCTCAATAAAACATCGTCTTTATTTTTCATTCCTACCTTTCATCCAAACATTGATCATATACCCTTACGTGTGTGTAAAGGACATCTCTATACTCGGAGAATTCAATTCAAGCTATCATACCCTTGTCTATCTACCTCAGTACTTTTTAATCGGTGAATATTTAGATGGATTTGCTCACACATTCTTCATGCGACCGTTAATTCTTCTTGAGGTACTAACCGACCGATTGCTCCTGTGCTTGCATGATTAGGCGTAAGTAGCAATTTTCTCGTCTTGCAACACCTAAGGATTAGCAGTGACTCCCAAACCAGTTGGTCTAAGGCACTAGGTGATGAAGCACTCTCGCTATATTTTTTTTATGCTGCCTTGGTGATTACAAAACCAGTGTTCATTTTTCTTCACCATTTTATCTTTTATGCTTCATTTATTATTTTCTTCATAATTTGGCTTTTAGATAAGAGCATTTCAAGGTATCCTCTACTATCCCGAGTTTCAAGATGTGTGTAAGTGCATATAATAGGGTATCAACATTTAAATGTTTGGCTTCCAGAATAGGAACTATTTTTCAGACTTATTTTTATCCTCAGATTAGTGAATTCTTTCATCTTACTAACCCTTGTGACAACGACTCATAACTACTTATTACAAGTTCCGTTTAAGAAAACTTCTAACTTTCTTGGTTTTCTTAAATTTTTCCAATCTTTTACATGTAATTTTTCATTTTCTAATCTTTTATTATCTTATTTATGTACACATTATTTTATATGTTTTGTGCTTATACAAAGTATGACGCAAAGTGATGCGTAAATAAGCACAAACCTCCCCCAAATTTGTTTACAACAGTGTCCTCACTGTCGCTATCCGTTAAATCTCAGAAACCTGTAAACTTGGGAGGAAAAATTTATTAACGGGGAAAAGAATAAGTGAACGTGAAAATCTCCCCCAAACTTATTCTTTATTTATGTACAATTTTTTTATTTATATTTTTCTTATTTTTTTTATATTATATATATATATATAGATATATATTTTTTATGTATGTATAAGTTGACTCACCTCCATTCCAAAAGACGAGACAATATTACCAAGACATGAAGGTGAGGTGGAGGAAAATCAGTCATTATAAAGCGGCTCCTGTAAAAACAGGAGCTCCTCTGAGGGGTCAGTGGAAAAATACGGTTTAAGTCTATGCCCATTTACTTTGAAAATTGAACCGTTTTTAACATTTTCAACCTCAACTACCCTGTGCGGGTATGCATACCACACAACGAATGATCCTTTCCAACGAGATCGTAGCTTACCCGCATGAAGATGGAGACGTGAATCATAAAGAAAGACTTGTTGACCTGTTGTAAAAGTTTTTCTCAAAATGTTTTTATCGTGAAATATCTTAGTCCGATTATTTACTATCACAGCATTATCGTAAGCTTCATCGCGGAGTTCGCTTAGTTCGTTTAATTGCAGCTTCCGAAAGTTACAGGCTTGATTTAGTCAAAATTCAGTTCTTTAATATCCCACATTGCTTTATGCTCAATCTTGATCGGAAGGTAGCAAGCCTTACCAAACACTAGACGATAAGGAGACATACCTAGATCAGTTTTATATGCAGTACGGAATGCCCAAAGAGCATCCGTCAATTTGGTTGACCAATCTTTTCGGTTTTTAGAAATTGTTTTCTCCAATATTTGTCTGATTTGCCTGTTGGAAATCTCAGCTTGCCCGCTCGTTTGGGGATGATAGGGTATCGAAAGTTTGTGGTTGATTGCATATTTCTGCATCAAAGTCTCGAAAGACTGATTACAGAAATGCGTCCCGTTATCACTAATGATAGCGCGAGGGTGTCCAAATCACGAAAAGATATTTTCTTTAAGAAACTTAATGACAACCTTGTTGTCATTAGTGCGGCAAGGAATAGCTTCCACCCATTTCGAGACGTAATCAACAGCAAGCAATATATACAAATTCCCAAAAGAGTTGGGAAAAGGACCCATAAAATCCATACCCCAAACGTCGAAAATTTCAACCACTAAGATCGGTTGAAGCGGCATCTCATTTCTCCGAGAAATCCTACCCGTGTGTTGACACTGTGGACAGATTTTGCAATGATCAAATGCATCTTTGAACAATTTCGGCCAGTAAAAACCGCATTGCAAAACCTTCTCCACCGTCTTTCGAGGACCAAAGTGACCTCCACATGCCTGATCATGACAGAAAAATAGAACGCTCTTGAATTCATCATTAGGGACACATCTGCGAATGATCTGGTCAGGACAATACTTAAACAAATAGGGTTCATCCCAGTAAAAGTGTTTTACTTGGGATTGAAATCGATATTTGTCTTGTTTCGACCATTCACGGGGAATAAGTCCTATTGCAAGATAATTCACAATATCCCCGAACCAAGGTTCGGTGGATACATTCAAGAGTTGTCCGTCCGGAAAAGAGTCATTAATTGGCAGGGTCACAGGTGAAGAAGAGATGCGTGAAAGATGGTCGGCTACTACATTTTCACATCCTTTCTTATCTCGAATGACGAGATCAAATTCTTGTAATAGAAGGATCCAACGTATTAACCTACCTTTAGCATCTTTCTTCGCTAAAAGATGTTTTAAGGTGGAGTGGTCAGTGTACACAACAATTGGTGAGCCAATCAAGTAGGGCCTGAATTTTTCTAATGCAAATACAACTGCCAAAAGTTCTTTTTCGGTGATTGTATAATTAATTTGAGTATCATTCAGAGTCTTACTTGCATAATAAATCACATGTGGCATCTTATCAATATGTTGTCCTAAGACTGCACCAACAGCGAAATCTGATGCATCACACATTAGCTCAAACGGGTGGTTCCAATCAGGAGATGATAGAACGGGGGCTGTAGTGAGGGAATTCTTAAGCGAGTCAAATTCAACCTTACAATCCGTGTCAAAGTGAAAGGTTGTGTTCTTGGCCAAGAGAAGAGTTAAGGGTCTAGCAATTTTGCTAATATCCTTAATGAATCTCCTGTAAAAGCCTGCATGGCCAAGAAAAGATCGTATATCTTTGATGCATTTGGGATGAGGAAGATTATGAATGACATCTATTTTAGCTCTGTCAACCTCAATGCCTTTCCGTGAAATGACATGTCCAAGCACAATTCCCTCTTGAACCATGAAATGGCATTTTTCCCAATTCAAGGTTAAGTTCTTATCTTTACAACGAGTAAGAACCGCGTCAAGATGAGATAGGCAGTCATCAAAAGAATCTCTGAATATTGAGAAATCGTCCATGAAAATCTCCAGAAAATTCTCGACCATGTCCGAGAATATCCCCATCATACACCGCTGAAATGTAGCAGGAGCATTGCATAACCCAAAGGGCATGCGTCTATAAGCAAAAGTACCGAAAGGACAAGTAAATATGGTTTTGTCTTGATCCTTTTCGGCAATAAGGACCTGGTTATAGCCAGAGTATTCATCCATGAAACAATAATATTCACGTCCAGCTAAGCGTTCTAACATCTGGTCAATGAAAGGTAGAGGAAAGTGGTCTTTCCTCGTTGCAGCATTGAGTTTTCTATAATCAATAAATACACGCCACCCAGTTTGAGCGCATGTCTGGATTAACTCATTTGCCTCATTTGTTATGACCGTGATGCCATATTTCTTAGGGACTACATGAATTGGACTTACCCATTGGCTATCAGAGATTGGGTAAATGATACCACTGTCAAGGCATTTAATGATTTCTTTCTTTACCGCCTCCTTCATGACGGGATTCAACCGTCGTTGTAGTTCTCGGGTTGGCTTGACTTCATCCATCAGATGTATATGATGTTCAACAATCAAGGGCTAATCCCTTTTATGTCAGCCATTGTCCAACCAAAAGCCTGCCTATTAGATCTCAAGACTATCAAAAGAGCGTTCTCTTGCTCTAAGGAAAGAGAAGCTGATATGGTCACGGGTAAAGACTCATTCTCACCTAAATATGCATATTTAAGATGAGAAGGTAGCAATTTGAGATTTAATGTTGGTGGAGAAACAATAGAAGGTGGGATAAGAGAATGGCATTCAGATTCACGAAGAAGCTCGTAGCCTGCAAAGCATACAAACTCGGAAAGTGATGAGTCAAAAGTTTCAGACTCAGGAGTGGACTCGTCAAAAGTGTCCTTACTATTGTGTGCAAGATCAAACATTGATGTGCTAATGTCATAGAGATCATCAAAGCAAAGTTCATCAACCTTGCAGCTTTCATAAGCTATCTCGTAGACAAAACAGACATCAAGAATATGAGCAGAGGGTTCAGACGGCTGACTTCCAATCTTATAAATGTACATCTCAATTGACATTTTCCCGAAGGATAGGGTCATAGAGCCGTTTCGACAATTAATGACAGCATTGGAAGTGGCTAGGAAAGGTCGACCAAGAATCACTGGAATTTGGTTCTGTGGGTTCGCTACAGGCTGTGTATCAAGAACAATAAAGTCCATAGGGAATATAAATTCCCCGACTTTAATCAACATATCCTCTAGTTCACTCCTAGGTTTGGTGATTGATCGGTCTGCTATTTGGAGAGTGCAATGAGCTGGTTTCAACTCTCCAATCCCTAACTGCTCATAAACAGAATATGGAAGCAGGTTAACACTTGCGCCAAGGTCAAATAAAGCTCGGTTAATGTTTTTACCCCCGATAGAAATCGAGATTGTAAGACAGCCAGGGTCCTTACGTTTCTTTGGTAATTATGGGGGTAAAAGCAGTGCTAACATTATTTGTCATGAATACCTTTTTGGGCACTTGAGTCTTGCTCTTCCTAGTGCACAAGTCCTTAAGAATTTTCGCATAAGGCGGAACTTGTTGAATAGCATCTAGGAGAGAGATATTGATATTAACCTATTTAAACATTTCCATAATCTTCTCCATATGTGGACTCGGTTTGTTTCCCCTTAACCTATTCGGATAAGGAGCTTTAGCAATAATAGCTGGATCCAACATTGGAGAAGGTGGTGTGTGTGGAACAGATCCCAGAATAGGAGTGGGGATCATCTTTGGGGGACTAGAAGAAGTGGACTGAGGGTTCGAGCCTTGAGGAAAATGAAGAATAGGCTCGCAAGAAGGTGGTGGGGTAGACGAACTAGGGTCAGAAGTGGAAGTAGAAGTGGAAGGAAAAGTGGAAGTGAAAGCCGGGGTGTTATTGATTAATTCATCATGATTATCAATCTATTCACCGACTTGAAAATTCAGCACTCTTCTGGATCTCAACGTTGTAATGGTATTCATATTGTAGTGTTGTCAATGTCCAGGATTCGGTAGGGGTTAAGACGGAAGTTTCCCTTTCTCTCTAGCACTCATTTCGGCATTCAATCGTGCAATTTGTGCTTCCATCGATTTAATACTCTCACCTTGGGAGGCGGTATCTTTCTTAATATTATCGACAGAAGACTTTATCTCAGCCGAAACTTGCATGAAATTTTTCAGAATCAAATTCATGGTTTGTTCGAGTGAAGAGGAATTATCAGTACCGGTCAATTGCAAAGAATTATACGGTGCAGAAGTGTTGACCGGATTTTGAAAGTTTTATGATTGATAGGGGTGCTGAGTCAGTTGTAGTGGTTGCTATTGTTGTGTAGGGACCCTTTGAAAGTTGTTTTGGTTTGGAACCGTGTTTTGAGTTTGGTGTTGGTTCCAAGCAAAATTAGGGTGATTCTTCCAACCCTGATTATAAGTGGAAGAATACGGATTATTTCTAGGTCTTTGCTGAAAAGCAGCATTAGTATGCTCTTGACCTTGAAACGGAGAATTCAATGGACATTCTTCCGTCAGATGTGATGGATCAGAACAGCATCTACAGACAGTTTTGGGGAGTGTCATTTGATTTAGGAAAGCTAATAAAAATTTGTGTTCCATAGCTTCAACCTTCTTTTGCATTGCTTCCATTTCAGCTTTGACTCCTCTGGAAACATCCAGTTGATGGATACCACCCCTAGACGATGATTGATTTACACTCTCCCATTGTAAAGTTTTTTCAACGAAATCTTCTAAAAATTTCCAAGCTTCACCATCGTCTTTAGACATGAAGTTGCCTTGGCACATGGATTCAAGCACCTGTTTTGTTGTAGGATTAATGCCCTCATATATGATTCTGCACAAATCCCATCGATGGATTCCATGATGAGGACATTGAACTAACAGATCCTTGAAGCGTTCAAAACACTTTGAAAATTGTTCATTGGGAAGCTGGGTAAATTGATTTATTTCGCTACGGACTCGGGCAGTCTTATGATTGGGATAGAATTTCTTAAGGAAAGCTATAACGAATTCATCCCAGTTTGAAATAGAATGTGCAGCTGTGTTATAAAACCACTTCTCGGCTAAATCGCACAAAGTGAACGGGAGAAAACACAAACGCAAAGCATCCATAGAAAGCTGTGAAGTACCCATCATAGCGCATACGTTTTCAAATTTGGTAATAAAAACGTATGCGTCTTCAGACTCGAGACCGTGAAATTTGGGTAAAATATTGATGTATTAAGGTTTGATTTCGAAATTGTCCCTACTGGCTGGTGGAATGGAAAGACAAGTAGAAAGAGGACCACGTATCGGGCAGCATCTCTCTTGGAGAGACATACATGGTAGATTTTTCGCACCTGCGGGCGGTGGCAAAGTGGTGTTATGAAAGTTCGATGGAGACCCGTCCATCGAAGTGGATGTGGTGTGTGGTGAGGAAAAAGAAAATGTAGAATTACCGACTTCGGAATCGATAGGAGAAACGCGGGGAAGACGGGCACTAGAATCCCGTGTCCAGCCGAGCATGCACTAAACGATTTAGCACAAGTGGCAGCATTGTGATAATTAGAGAAAAGTTGGTTTGGTGTTTGTTTTGAAAAAGACGGATTTGGAAAAATCACACAACAATGCACAAGCAACCCTAGATCTAATGGTCACCTAGGTCAAGTCATTAGACCGCTCTTAGACTTCCAGAAGACAAATTGCAGGATAAATCCTCTACTGCCTCTTTTTCCCTTCTGTGGCCAGGTAAGTGCCAAGTAAGTGGGAGGTTCTCCACTACGTAAGTAGTGGGCCTAATTAAGTAACCACTTGCCTTAAACACACTTGCCTTAGACACCACAAAAGAAACGCGGATAATCAATAGATTACCCACGACCTTCTTCTGTCCTAATTGAGCACGACGGTCCTTAGAGTCTTGTCTAGATATTTTTTTAGTTAATGAGGGTGATGCGGATGCTATTTTTGTGATTTTTGTAGGGCCTAGGAAGGGTAATGAAATCCCCACCAAATCTGAATTTGGTCTTTACCCCTTAATTTTCCATATTAAAATATGCGCAAACAACCAATATCAAAACACGCAACATATTTTTACTTTAGCGGTGCTGTTTTTGCAAAGAATCCTGCAGAAAATGGTTATTTGAAAAGAGCAGGGAGGAGATAAGAAAGAAAAGAATATACCACAGAGAACTCAAGCCTTAATTCCTCAAGATGGCCGCGCTTCCGCCTCCAATTGATGCAATCCGCCGCGGTTCCGCGGCGTATTGAACGGTTCTCCGCACGAAATTTGGTTCTGATGCTCCCTGTGCTCCTCTGTCTCCGAAGAAATGCTCTGAATAATTTTCTCCCTGCTGCAGTGATTCCAGATTTCCTTGCAAAATTCATAACTAATCGTTAAGCACTTGATGTGATTTTGATTTAAAATTCTGATGGAATAATAATATTTCAACTCAAATAGCAATAACGAACAAATTGGCACGCGATCCCCAGCAACGGCGCCATTTGATTGATCGTATGGATTGTGCTTTGAAAAATATATTCACAACCAAAGAATTTATACCGCAATCAATAACGGTGTCGATGTAGCTTGTTAATGAATACGGATTGTCCACTGAGATGCGAAGATTTGTTCGATCTTGCTTTAGATGAATTGAAAGAAAATATAAAAGAAAATTCAAGAAAGTAATTTGAGATTTAATTGAGTTGTCATTTCAAGAAAATCAAGAAAAATATCCAAGAATTAGAAATCAAGAAAGTGTCCAATATCAATTTGAATTATCAAGAATATGAAGGATAGCTTTTAGAAATCGATCGAGTTAGTAGCAATGATGAATATTACAAATTACGAATCTTATCTATTGATGAATTTGTTTACCCCAATCAGAGCAAAGCTCTGTTCAAATTCCAAGGCGGGAGATGAAGCAACGCTTCATCTTCCCCCAATCAGAGCAAAGCTTTGCTTTGAAAATTTAAACTTTAATAAATGAAGCAACGCTTCAAATCCCATGCGCTGCGCGCCACGTGTCAGAAGTTGATGCATCAGCACAGCGCCCAAGGCAGTGCGTCCAATCAGAGCAAGGCTCTTTAAAAATAAAAGTAAAGGAAGCCATGCTTCACTTGCGCAAGCGCTGCGCTGCGCGACACGTGTCTGCGCGGTTGCGCAGGCATAGCTGCACGAGCGCTGCGTTGCGTGACACGTGTCGCTGCGTGACACGTGTCTGCGCAGTTGCACAGGCACAGCTGCGCAAGCGCTGAGCTGCACGACGCGTGTCTGCGCAGTTGCGCAAGCACACCTGCGCAAGCACAGCCGCGCAAGCATTGCGCTGCACGACACGTGTCTGCACAGTTGCGCAAGCACAACTGCGCAATCGCTGCGCTGCGCGACACGTGTCAAGCGCTGGGGCGTTTACGCCAAACAGAATTAAAATTCTAATAAGATCTTTCTGTTCTTGTTAAAACAAGAAGATTTTCTTCTGTAAAACAGAAGCCCTTGGATCAAAGATCCAACGGTGGGGAAAATTCGCCAAATCACTCAGAGAAAGATCTCTTTAACAAATTTAACTAATTTATGGGCACTATATAAAGGCCCATAGACCTCAATTCAAAGGAATCAACATTTTTTGTGAAAAATTAAACAGAGAGAACTCTGAAGAATTGGAGAGAAATCCTCAAGAACAAAAAAGGTAAAAAAAAACCTTTAGAAAAAGAGAAAATTCTCTTATGAAGAGATCATTGATCTGAGAACAAGATCAAGGATCTCTAATAAAAAGAAAAATAAATAATAATAAGTGCTTTGCACTTTTCTATGAACCATTGGTTCCCCGAGATAAGAAAAACAAGAAGAACTTATTTTCTTTGATCTAAATTAGATCAAGAAAACAAACAGTGCTTTGCACTTCTGGTTCTGGATCTAAAAGATTCTCAAGTTAATAGTGCCCAGCACTTACCAAAACTGCACTATTGCGCAAGCGGCCAGGAAGCGCCACGTGTCAGCAGTGCAACAGCGCAACGCACTGACACAGCGTACTGCGCTGTTGCGCTTGCGCTCACCAGAACGTGACACGTGTCACCTCCACGAGCGCTTGCGCTCATTAATTGGTGCAAAACGCCTGACAAGCCACATGGGGCACTGTCAGAGTATTTAATGCTCTGCATTATTAAGAAAAGGGACAGAGCCCAATTAAAAGGCCTAACAGGCCTAATCAAAAATGCTCTGCATTATTAAGAAAAGGGACAGAGCCCAATTAAAAGGCCTAACAGGCCTAATCAAAAATGCTCTGCATTATTGAGAAAAGGGACAGGGCCCAATTCAAAGGCCTGACAGGCCTAATCAAAAAAGCTATGCATTTTAACAAAGGGGCAGAGCCCAACCAAAAAAAAGAAAAATAATACAGTAAACGGGCAAGGGCCTAGCACAGGTCCAATAAGCCAAAGACAAAAGAATCTTGAAATTGGACTTAGCCCAGTCATGGCCATAAGTCCTCAAATTAAATTGACTGAGCATGGCTGCTCCCTAAATCAATTTACGACCGGTTCGAGGGTACATCTCCGAACTCCTCTAACACCCATCGTTGTAATCCTTCAACGACGTCAGAGAGGTGACGGGTCCCGACGACCACACATCGATATGGACTGCGGGGTCCTTAAACTTGTGGACCGAAACGTCCTTAAACTAATATTTACCCCAAAATGGGAATGTTGGACCGAAACGTCCTTAAACTAATGTTGGACCGAAACGTCCTTAAACTAATGATGGACCACCACGTCCCTAAACTGGCGATGGACCACCACGTCCCTAAACTGGAACATGGACCACCACGTCCCTAAACTGGAATATGGACCCCTATGTCCCTAAACTGGCAATGGACCACCATGTCGCTAAACTGGAAGATGGACCATCACGTCCCTAAACTGGTGATGGACCACCACGTCCCTAAACTGGATCATGGACCACCACGTCCCTAAACTGGCGATGGACCACCACGTCCCTGAACTGAAACATGGACCACCACGTCCCTGAACTGGAATATGGACCCCTATGTCCCTAAACTGGCAATGGACCACCATGTTCTTAAACTGGAAGATGGACCACCACGTCCCTAAACTGGTAATGGACCGAAATGTCCTTAAACTACCTATGGACCACTACGTCCCTAAACTAGAACAATAGAGCCCCCAAATGCTCTTTTGTCGGAGCCAAGCGATCCCGTTAAGTTGATCTTAGTCTCAAATCAGACTAACGTATCCTTAACAAACGTTTAAGTTGATCTTAGCCTAAATATGGCTAACGTATCCTTAAACTAAAAACACCAAACCCAAATCTAAGTAAATACGGATTTGGACTAATCCACGTCCTACGGGCGACGGCATAACTTAGTCTCCGTATACAATCCACGGGCATCCACAAACAAAACAAACACACACGACACGAAGTGAAATTCTGGAGAAGGAGAAAGTGGCTACCGCGATGCGGTAGCGTAATTAACTGCAGGGGCTTGCACCTGCAGGGAAGAGCGTCCCCACAATCAAAAAACCCTCAAACGAGGGGGAATCTAACGAAGTCTGCTACATCGGCCGCATCCGTTTAAACCTTCGATACACGGTGCCATAAATCAACTTGGCATCTTCGGAGAGGTGGACGGATAGCACCTATTAGCATATGCCCCGAATCTCAGGCAAGACGTCCTCGTGTCGTCGGCCGCCGTTCGGAGGGAAACAGATTCTGGCACGCCCAGTGGGACCTTTTTCTCTTTCTACTCCACACTTCGTGTGTCGTCTTCGCGAACGAATCGCGGTTTATTAATGGTTTCCTTACTAATATTTGGTATTTTGCCTAGCGCAGAACTCAAGCATCAATGGCATCTACCTATTCGAAGTGCTCTAACTGCAGCTGCAGCTCGCGTCCGGCCTCAACTAGGGGCATAACCTACGGGCCCCAAGCGGCCTCTTTGTTCACCATGCCCGTGGAGCAGATTACTCAAGCCACCACGGGGTTGTTTTTCGGAACTATGCTTCCGCCAACAAGTTTCAGCACCCCCGTGCCCATACAAGAAGCTCCTAAGAAGTCGGTCTTTGATCGACTTTCAGTTACTGCGGCCCCTCTCAATGGGTCGCCCAACACCATTGCCTCGGCCTTCTCCAGACTGGGACAAAACTCTTGCGGGCTCACGATGAAGCTTGCAGTCCCGGAAAAGGTTATTCCAAAAAGAATAGCCAAACCTGCTCATGAAGTCGTCAAGGCGGCTTCTCCGGCTAAGAAATCAGTCTTTACGTGACTGACCGTCCCAAATCCCACTCCTGCTCTTGCTGCTCAAAAGACATCAGTCTTCAACAGGTTGACGCCGGCAACAGCCCCACACCTGAATAGGGGGCAGGAAGAAGCTGTTTCTGTTTCTGAACCAATACTGACGACTCGTTGCGCCCGACGTCACCATTGGCGACGAGTAAAGAATGCAGGGGACAACTCCCCCTCGGGGCTAACTCCACCGGCTCCAGTGGTGGAAGTCAACGCTACTGTTCCAACTGGGAACAGCTTTGAACTGCTGAGGAGGGTACGTAAGAACTCTCCAACCGCTACACTGAAAAGATCTCCTCTACCTACGGAGAAAGTTCCGGAAACGAAGCAGGAACAGCCCCCTCAACGGCTGCCTCAAAAATTTATAAAGTTTGGCAGAGAGTTCAAGACTCCGTAATTGACCCAGATCGCTCTCGTCAACAGAAAAAGGCGAAAGTGGAAAAAGAAAAAGACCGCCCGATCAAACAGGAAAGGATGACAGTCACCAGGGTGCCCAAAGCAACGGCCCCCTCAACTTCTATGGCCCATAAAAGAAGAAGGCCGGAGAAAGTGCCAACGCCGATGACGAATATCAGAGGTGGTGAACCCAAACGCCCTAATTCAGGGGGCATTGTAGTTCATACCGTCTACGTGGCGTCTGGTAAAGAAGACAGTCGCATATCTACGGGTCATCGACCGCTTACGCGATCAGTGACCAAAGCGCAGGAGCAGCAGCAGAAGCTCCAAGAGATGATGAACGCTATGGCCGCACTTACTGGGCCAAAAGAATACCCTGAAATGTCCTCGGATGAACGCCAGGAGGAAGAAACCGACGCCGAATTCCTTCGTCGAATATTAGAGAAGAAGGACAAAGAGGCTGCTGAACAAGCAGCCAACATACAGCGTATGGGCCTCCTGTTCCAAGACATGGTGGGGATGATGATCCAACAAGATCCTCCGGCCGAAGATCCCCCGATCGTCCTTGAAGACGATAGGGGAGAGACGTCAAATCCTCCGCCATCTCTGTCGACGGCTAAGGAGGATACAATCTCCAAATCTGATTTGGATGAGTACATAACCCAACAAATACGGGTTCATCATGCGGCTGAAGCAGCTGGCCAGGTCGTAAAAACGGGGCGGCCATATCCAAGTTGGTACGAACAAATCAAGTACCCGCCGGGTTACACAATTCCCAAGTTCCATGTCTACAAGGGGACGGGCAATCCTCACTAGCATGTTGCCCAGTTCAGGGCACTCTGCGGTAACACCGGTGGTGATGATAAGCTGTTGCTTCACCAGTTTGTTGGAAGTTTATCAGATATGACGTTCGAATGGTACTCTGAGCTCCCGAACGACTCTATCAAGACCTTCGCGGAGATGGAGCTGTTGTTTACTCAGCGTTTTGCAAGTGCCAGCGAACGCACCCCGATGACGGCACTGATTAACGCCAGGGTAAAGCCAGGCGAGACATGGGTTCAGTATGCTATACGATGGCGGAACTTATGGTCGAAGTGCGAGCAGCGCATTGAAGAAGCTCCCACGGTGGGTATGTTTGTGGGAACCCTTGATCCACAAGCAACCATCTCGCAATTTATGATGTTTTTCAAGCCGACTACCTTCCAGGCCTTGATTGACAAGCTAGCGCAAATGGATCAGATGGGCCATAAACCCCCTCTTCCAAAGACGGACTCCCGAAATGACAAAGGGAAGGGGAAAGCGATCGTTGTCGCTAATGCTCAACAACAGCCGAGCAACTCGAAGCCGGTTGTTCGTCAAAATAATACGCGCCCGTACGTAGCCCTTGAGGAGAGGCTAGGACGTTCTTACTCGTTTCCCTGAGATAAAATGAGAAGGTTATTCGAGCTGGCGTTGCGCAACCGACTCATAAATCTGCCGAATCCAAAACGTCCGTCACAACCAAATGATGTCAATGAGCCCAACTACTGTCCTTATCATCAAGTACTGGGCCATCCGATCGAAGATTGCTACGTTTTCAAAAATTAGCTTGAAAACCAGTACCGACAGGGCAAGTTCGCGTTATCTGACAAATGGAAGGTGAATCCCCCGCAGCCCCACACATCTAAGGGGACGAATACGTCGGGGGCAACATGCTCTGTCGTTGAAGAAGCTCCTTGGGAGGTTGTATTATCAACCAAGACAAAGAGAATGCTATACGATCTTTAGACATGTCCAGCGATTAGGTAGAGGAACCCGTTGGAACCGCAGGTCATTGAAGGGATGTTGAAGCCACGTCCAACTCCAAAGACCGATGGAGGTGGCTCAAGCACTCGCAACCAGCCGTCAAAATCTTCGAAGAAGAAGAAAAAGAAATCAAAGAAGCCCGTGAAGCTTGGCGACAAGCGCTCGGACTTGCAAAAACAAATTGACGCGCTGGAGGAATACAACCAGAAGGCACGGACTCCCATTACATTCCAAGAGTTCCTCAATCACATCTTCGAGAAAGTTCATCTGATGATTCTGAAGAATATGTGGCGAGCTGTCATGTGATTTCCCATTCGTCCATGGACGATGAGGAGACTCCTTGTACTGAAGCGCTGGGGGAAGAGCCTGAACCAAAAATTCTGGGGCCATCAGATGAAGTAATTGACGCATTCCTTAATGAAGCTTGGTTGAAAAGTAAAGCTGATCGAGAACGCGAGGCGGTCATATTTGAAAGGGCCAAACGCCAGCGACTTGATGAAAGAGCTGAGACGATCCCGCTGGAGCAAGATACCTCCACTACCGACAAAAGCCAATTCAATATGAGGAAAAGGTTTACTAAGGCCATATCAATGGGTATGGAGCTACCATCCTCCGAAGGAAAAATTACTGGAGAAATAGAAATGCACCCCTCCTATTGCTTATATCATCGGAAGATTTCGCACCCCACCGAAGAATGCAAAGCTTTCGATAGATGGTGGCAAGGATATGTTGCTCATCGACAACATTTTAAGTGGGAGAAACGTAAAACTCGTCGGGAGCGGAAGGATATGACCGAAAGGTTTAACAGAATTACCGGTGATTGTCGCATGGTTAACAACAGGGGGATCACAGGTGCCTACATTCGGGAGTGATTCTGATGAAGAGCTGGAACTTGCCCCTCTCTTTAAAGAGTCCACTTCGGGAAAAGAAGAAGAGCCGAAGGTTTGCGAAAATATCCGGCTGCGTAATCGGACGCTGCCTGAAAAGAATCTCGGACCCTCAAACAGAAAAGATAAGGCGAAAGAAAAGGTCTCTGAAGATATCGTCTTAGATGGCCAAGTGGTGGAAGAGCTAAGCGTCAAGGACCCTCCAAAGAGGAATAAGGTGGATTACAATGTCTTAGCGTATCTGAGGAAGCTACCGTCACAGCTCAGCATTCTTGACGCCCTTTTGCTATCAAAGGAAGCGAGAGATTCATTAATCAAGGCACAACAGGATCCGGAGCAATTCCAAGCTTTCCTGGCTGAAGAAAAGATGAAGGATGAATTGGAGGAAGTGCACACGGCCGATGTCACTTTTGATGATGAAGACCTTCTCCTTGGGACGTGCGAACATAATCGCCCCCTTTATGTCTCAGGATACTGCCACGATATAAAGATAGGCAAAATCCTGATCGACAATGAATCCTCCGTTAACCTCCTCAATGTGCGGGTGTTAAAATAAATCTGCATGAGCGTCCAGCACCTTGCTCGGGACAAGATCACCATCTCCGGGTTCGACTCCCAGTCATCAAGAACTCTTGGGTCTGTGATACTGACGCTACGCTTTGGGCTACTCGTCATGGACATTAAATTCCACGTCATAGATGCCAAAACATGCTACAACGCTTTGCTCGGCCGACCATGGTTACACGAATACAACGTCATCCCTTCTACACAACATCAGTGTATGAACTATGCTAAGGATGGTCTCGAGTATACCGTGGCGGGAGAACTGAATCCGTTTTCCATGAACGAAGTTCGCAAATATGAAGATGCCAAATACTTCTTACCGGATTTCGAAGACACGGAGAGGTGTCACAAGCCGGAGAACAAAACTAACGCCACCATCCCTGTTTTCGGGAGTGATACCGAGGAGGAAGAGGAGATAGTGTATTCGGGTCCGCCCCAACACAACAAGCCAGGACCGTCCGCTCATACGTTGATCTTTGGTAGCGACTCGGAAGATGAGATCCATGCTGTATTCTCTGCTCGACCTTCAATACGAACGTTCGCTGATGAAGAACAAAGTCTACAAGTCACCGTGGTGCCGCTTAAACACCGTAAGGAACTGGATGCGCTTGATATCTACAGTGTAGAAGAGCTGCGAACGTTCTATATCCCTCCCAGGCGAGAAAGCGAAAAAGCAATTCTATTCTACCGCTCTGAAGAAACCAAAGTGGAGAAAGAAATCTGGCATGGCGCGGATCCTACGCTCGATAGGCTTCAGCCTATCCGTCTTCCCAGATATTATACGGGAGGTTTGAAAAAGCTGCTGAAACGCCAGGGGATATCCTTCAAGCAGACCGTTCGAAAAGCCAAGTTCTATGACAAGGTCTGGAATGTTCCCGGGACTCAACGCAAGTTGCCTAATGGGAGAATGGAAACAATCGGGCTTGGATACATCCGGTCAAAGAAACGAGAGCTACTAAACAGCTGCTATGTCATGTATGACTTCGATGAAGAAGCGGATGCTCAATGGGAGGACGCTAATGCTGAGCTAGTGAAATTTCCAGATGCAAAAGTGCCCAGTCCGTCGTTCGAAGAACAAATGGACAAGCTTATAAAGGAAGCGGGTCAAAAAGTCCGGGACGATCATAACCGCGAAATGGTCATCTACGAGAAAACCAAAACGCAACGCCTTCTACAACAGGCCGTGAAAGATGAAGATGCCGCTCCCTGTCAACCTGTTATAAAGAAGGTCCGACGCAGAGGCAGAAACAAGTCGAAACACGAAAAAGGCGCTCAACATCAACGAAGCGGGACTAAGAGGCCATGCAAGCGGGAACCGAGCGGTTCCGATCTATCCCTCATGAGAAAAATGGGTCGAGCATACTCTTTTCCTCGGGACAAGACGAAGAAAATACTTGACCTCGCTTTAAAACATCAGATGCTTACACTGCCGGAGTCTAAACACCCCGAACAAGCAGGCAAGGTCTCACACCCAGACTATTGCTCTTATCACCGAGTGGTAGGGCATCCTCTCGAAGACTGCTTCACCTTCAAAAATTGGGTTGAAGATCAGTACCAGCTTGGCAAGTTCGCTCTATCCGACAACTGGAGGGTAGCGCCGCCACAGAGCACGAACCCAAGGCCACGGAAGAAGAACCAGTTCCACATTGGGATTGGAAGCGAATTCGTACTTGTCACATGATAACAATGTCAAAATAAGAGCCCGAGAACATGGATGACCTTCCCTGGTGCTTCGAAAACAGCAACGATGAGGTAATCTCAGAATTCCACCAGCGCCAAAAGAGCCGGAAGATGGAATCCATACCACTGCAGATAACCTTAAGAAAATTGAGTTGGGAACGGTGAATGACCCGCGACCGACATTCATCAGCGAGCTGCTATCTGAAGAAAGGGTGGCTGCGTTAAAGGATGTGCTTCTACAGCATAGGGATTGCTTCGCGTGGAACTATTCCGAAATGCCGGGACTAGATCCAGAAATTGCTGTGCACAGATTGGCGATATCTCCGGACATCAAACCAGTCAAACAGGAACCGAGAAGAATGCGGCTCGAGCTTGAGATGAGTATCAATGCCGAGGTCAAGAAGCTGATCGACTCTGGCTTTATCCAGGAAGTTCAATACCCTGAATGGATCGCCAACATCGTCCCGATGATGAAGAAAAATGGGACAATGCGCATATGCGTCGGCTTCTGGGATCTCAATAAAGCTTTCCCGAAAGATGATTTCCCAGTGCCAGTCACCGAACTGATGATAGACAATACGTCCACTCATGAAGTTTTCTCCTTCATGGACGGCTCGTCAGGGTATAATCAGATAAAGATGCATCCCGAAGACCAGAAGCACACCGCCTTCAGGACTCCTTTGGGTATATTCTGCTACAAGGTGATGCCCTTCGGTTTAAAGAATGCCGGTGCCACCTACCAAAGGACCATGACGAAGATCTTCGATGACCTTATACACGAAATCGTCGAATGCTATATCGACGATCTCGTAGTTAAAAGCAAATCATACGAGGAACATCTCGAGCACCTGAAGACCGTATTTCAACGCCTTCGGCAATACAACTTGAAGATGAACCCTCTCAAGTGTGCATTCGGGGTTTCCTCGGGTAAATTCCTGGGATTCATCGTCCGACACCGAGGTATTGAAATAGATCCGTCAAAGATCAAGGCGATCATGGAAATGCCTCCGCCAAGGACTCTCAAACAGCTGCGGTCTCTCCAAGGGAAGCTCGCGTATATACGGCGATTTATAGCCAACCTTTCAGGCAAGTGTCGTCCCTACAGCCACCTGATGAAGAAGGGAACCCCGTTCGTCTGGGACCAAAAATACCAAAGCGCGCTACACGAGATCAAACAATACCTGCAAAACCCGCCGGTGTTGGCTGCTCCGGTCAAGGGAAAGCCCCTCATTCTTTATACAACTGCTTTCGAAGGCTCCTTAGGCGCATTATGGGCACAAGAGAATGATCAAGGGAAGGAAAGATCACTCTACTACTTAAGTCGAGTTCTACTGGGGGCAGAAAGCAACTACTCCCCCATTGAAAAACACTGCCTGGCGTTGATCTTTGCGATAACAAAGCTTATACACTATGCATTGGCGCATGAGGTCCGTCTCATTTCGAAGGTGGACCCCCTTAAATATTTGATGTCGAAGGCCATATTGACGGGACGACTTGCTAAATGGGCCCTGCTCTTGATGGAGTTCTCGATAACGTATCAACCTCTCAAGGCAGTGAAAGGCCAGGCCATCGCCGACTTCCTCGCTGAGCATCCGATACCCGCCGATTCTCCTTTAAATTGCGATCTTCCAGATGAACATGCGTTTGATGCGATCGACGGTGGTGATACCCGATGGGAGCTTTATTTCGATGGAGCATCTTCTATGAAGAAACGCAAACAAAGTACCCCTATAATCAAATCGGGGGTAGGACTCATCTTTGTAACGCCGGACTCATCTTTGTAACGCCACAAAGAGGGATAATGCGTTTTGCTTTCTCCCTAACGGAGCCAAGGACAAACAATGAAGCCGAATACGAAGCTCTGATAGCAGGCCTTGAGATCGCCATCGACATGGGAATTGAAAACCTCCTCATATATGGAGATTCCAAACTAGTCGTTAGTCAAGTAAACGGTGACTACCAAACATGCAAACCAGAATTGGTGAAGCACGGCGAAAGAGTGAAACAATTGTTGACCCAAATTCCTTCCTATACTTTGGAAAACATACCGCGCGCGGAAAACAGTAAAGCGGACGCATTGGCCAAGTTCGCCAAGGAGCGGGCTGATGAGAACCTCGATGACGTAAGAATCGTGGTACAAAGCCGTCGGGTGCTCGCCCCAGCGGAAATATCTCCGGAATCACCTGAAGAGAAAGGAGCGACTGAGCAGATGAACCTACAAATAAAAGATCGGGAAAATACCGAGGATTGGAGAGAAGTCTTTATAGACTACTTCGAATACCGCCGAATGCCCGAAGATGCGTCCTCAAGACATCAGCTTATGAAACGAGCTCTGTCTTTCGCCTTCATCAATGATACCCTGTACAAGAGGTCGTTTGATTCTTTGTGGTTGAGATGCCTGGGACCAGATGAAGCAAAAAGAGTCGTCCAGGAAGTTCATGACGGACTCTGCGGTTCTCACCAAGCGGGCCCAAAGATGAAGTTGAAGATCAAACGGATGGGCTACTACTGGCCCACGATGATTCAGGACTGCCTCGAATATGCGAAGCAATGCCACTCATGCCAAATTCATGGAGACTTCATCCATCAGCATCCAAATCCGCTACACCCGACAGTGGCTAGCTGGCCGTTCGAAATGTGGGGAACTGACATAGTCGGCCCTATCGAACCAGTATCGTCCAGAGGACATCGTTTCATCCTGGCGACGACTGACTACTTCTCCAAATGGGCAGATGCAGTACCGTTGAGGGAAGTGAAGACGGAGAATATCCTCCATTTCTTCAAGACGAACATCATTTATTGGTTTGGAACTCCGCGACGAATCATCTCCGATAACGGTCCAGCTTACAGAAGCTACAAGATCAGTCGCTTCGCACAACAACACAACATAGACTGGAGATACTACTCAGTTTATAATCCACGAGCTAATGGTCTAGCCGAGGCCTTCAACAAGACCTTGACGAAGATCATGAAGAAGACGGTGTCCCGAAATAAGAGAGACTGGCACGAGAGACTGCAAGAGGCTCTTTGGGCGTATCGAACTACGTTCAAGACGGCCACGAACACAACGCCGTACGCGTTGGTATTTGGTATGGAAGCAGTACTCCCCTTCGAGATAGAGCTACCCTCTTTACGAGTGGCAGTCCACTACGAGTTGACGAACGAAGAAAATGCTAACCTTCGGCTTGAGGAGCTTGATGCCCTTGAAGAAACACGGCTCATAGCGCAACAAAATCTGGAAGCTTATAAAGCAAAGATGACGCGCTCATATGAAAGATTGACCCGACCGAGGACATTCCGCCAAGGCGAACTCGTGCTAGTGATCAGAAGACCTATGATCCCCAATCGCGCCAAGCGGGGAAAATTCGAGCCGAACTATGAAGGCCCGTACATCATAGATAAGGTCTACCAGGATGGGGCCTATCTACTCATAGATATGCACGGTGAAAGGCCTTTCAGGCCAATAAAAGGTCGCTTCCTAAAGAAATACTACGCTTAATGAGCTACAGCCTAGGTCAATGATAGATGACGACGACTATGTCCGCTCGCTATCTTCCTCAGTTCAAGCTTTATAAGCAGTAGCCAGCTTTCTCAATGCCGGACCGAAACGTCCTTAAACTAATGACGGACCGAAACGTCCTTAAACTATTACCACAGCATCTTCAGGCTGACAAGATTGATAAAAAAAGTATATGTATAAAAATAAAAAAAATAATAATATAAAAACGGTATGTCCATAAGCAAAAAGGGCACGGATGAAAACCCGAAAGGGCTCCGTGAGTAAAAACAGCAGGGCTACCGGCGAGTGTTCGTGAAAACCCGAAAGGGCGCGACCTCATAAAAAAATGTATAAAAATAAAAAGAATTAAAAAAGGGGTATGTCCATAAGCAAAAAGGGCACGGATGAAAACCCGAAAGGGCTCCGCGAGTAAAAACAGCAGGACTACCAGAGAGTGTTTGTGAAAACCTGAAAGGGCGCAACCTCGTTAAAGGACACTTACAGGGTCCTCTCGACCTTATAAGGAGAAACCACCCGCGTGAGATCCTTACGACTCACAAGGGAGCAGCACACTTAGGGATCCCCACGATTCCTAAGGAGAAAATACACTTGCGAGATCTTCACGACTCGTAAGGAGAACTCTCTTATGGGACCCTCATGGCTCATAAGATTTGAAAGTCTTAAGTTACAGAGACCTAAACCTGTGCTTAAGCAACCCCCACAACTTCCAATATTGCCCTACAAGTGGTTCAATACTGACCCTTGTATACAATCCACGGGCGCGAATAAACATTTCCCTAACCAAGATCCATCCGTGACTGGGGATATGTTCGCACAACCCTTGTAAATCCTCTCAATTTACAAGGAGAAAACCCTCCTGTAGGATCCTTACGACTTACAGAGGAACATACACTTAGGCATCCTCACGATTCCTAAGGAGAAAATACACCTACAAGATCCTCACGACTTGTAGGGAGAAATACCTTTGTGAAACCCTTACGGCTCACAAAGTCGAAAGCCTTAGTCGACAGGACCTTAACCCTGATTGCTAAGCCACCTTTGTTTGACATCAACAGAGGCAGATGATGATTCGCTCCTGGAAATATCCCAGTTGTAGCGGTGCTGATGCCGAAATCGGTGTCTAATTTCAGGTTTATTGCGGAAAGCCAGTAGGCCGCACATGCACGCGAAATAGCCGAAATGATGAGGCAACTTGCAATAAAAAGCAGCAAGTAAAATTTATGCATGCAAAATAGCCGAAACGATTGGGCAACTCGCAATAAAAAGCAGCGAGTGAAAACAAAATAAACAGCCGAAACGATTGGACACCGCGAGAAATAGCCAAAATGATTGGGCAATCGCGACCTTCGCGATATAAAAGATGAAATGATAGAGCATCACGGAAATAAAACAAAAAAATGATGATAAAACTTTGGCCCTACAGTTGAGATCACATCGATCCCTGTATACAATCCAAGAGCGCAAACGAAGAGGGAACCATACTCTCCCAACAGGCTCCGCCAGAAAACGAAGCCAAATCTCGATGGCTCATCCCAACTCCGAAGAAACCAGTGTCTTCGGCAAATACCTCAACTCAGGGAAACAAACAATCCTTAACGAGAGGCTCCTGATCCACGTCGACTCGCAGAACAACCAGTGTCTCCGTGGGAAATTCTTGACTCGTTTCAACACTAGGGAAACAAATAATCCTTGGCACCAGGGAAACAAATAATCCTTGGCAAATACCTCAACTCAGGGAAACAAATAATCCTTGATGAGAGCATTCTGATTCGCATCGACTCGCAGAGAAACCAGTGTCTCCGTGGGAAATTCTCGATTCGTTTCAACACCAGGGAAACAAATAATCCTTGGCAAATACCTCAACTCAGGGAAACAAACAATCCTTGACGAGAGCCTTCTGATTTGCATCGACTCGCAGAGAAACCAGTGTCTCCGTGGGAAATTCTCGATTCGTTTCAACACCAGGGAAACAAATAATCCTTGGCAAATACCTCAACTCAGGGAAACAAACAATCCTTGACGAGAGCCTTCTGATTCGCATCGACTCGCAGAGAAACCAGTGTCTCCGTAGGAAATTCTCGATTCGTTTCAACACCAGGGAAACAAATAATCCTTGGCAAATACCTCAACTCAGGGAAACAAACAATCCTTGACGAGAGCCTTCTGATTCGCATCGACTCGGAGAGAAACCAATGTCTCCGTGGGAAATTCTCGATTCGTTTCAACACCAGGGAAAACAAATAATCCTTGGAAAATACCTCAACTCAGGGAAACAAACATCCTTGACGAGAGCCTCCTGATTCGTGTCGGCTCGCAGAGAAACCAGTGTCTCCGTGGGAAAATTCCCGATTCGTCTCAACTTACAAGATGAAGCCTCAGGCAGCAGGGACTAAAAAACTTGCTTCCTGAACAATGGGACCCTACAAGTCGGTCTAAAACGGTCTCTTGCATACTATTCACGGGTCTTACTCTCCAAAGTCGAATTTCAACAAGGAGGGAAACAACCGCTTACGGGTCCTCTCGACTCGTAAGAGGGAAAAATTCTCTTATAGGATCCTTACGACTTACAAGAGAAAACACACTTAGGAATCCTCACGATTCCTAAGGAGAAAACCCACCTACGAGATCCTCTCGATCCGTAGGGAGAAAAGTCTCTATGAGACCCTCACGTCTCTAGAGTTGAAAAGTCTTAGGCGGCAGATCCGAACCTGCGGCCTAAGCCATCACTATCTTTTGGAAAAACTAAGTTATCTTCCAATTATGTTTATCAAGACAGCATGCTGATAATAAGGGAAAGAAGAAAACAACAGAAAGAGCATCCGATTTACATTTGATCAAGCGTTCGAGACACACTCATTCATGCATAAGCAAAAGACTCAGAACAAAAGATAAGACAGGCTAGGAAAAACAAAAATTTCCCTTAATATTGCCAACATTCTTACAATCATAAAAGCGATAAACGAGAAACATTATTACAATGGAATAACCTCAAATTCAGGGCACGGATTGAGGAATTCAAAAGTAAGGCCATTCAGAGTTCTTCTGGCCTTTCTGATTATTCTCGTGCGCAACCTCTCGCGTTCCTGTGTGTCAAGATCCTCGGCAAGGCCCCCCAGCCTTTGGTAAGCAGCGACTATCGTCGTCTGCTGGAAAATTTGGTGCAGGATGTCGATAAGGTTATCCTGCCGTTTCTTCGAGATCAGCCCCGACAGGTACACTGAATGCACCTTGTCTTCGGCATCATCCAGCGCATTGAGCGGTAGGGCCTCGTGGAACCCCGGGAGTGCTCTCCAAATTGCTCCCAGCACGACTTTCAAGAGAGCAGAGCGGCGGGGGAGCAGCAAACCAACACGTGCGTTCAGACGACCCATGACGTCCGCATACTTGGCATCCGTAAACTCTTGGTTTTGCTGACGGCCCTGTACACGGATATCCTCGTAGGTGATGAATTCAAGCAGACTGTATAGACGCACCGCCATAATGCCTGGAGGAAACATCACAGGAAGATAAGCGATAAAAAAATACACAGAGAGTTAAACTCCTTGAGAGCAATGCTCTGCAAACAGGAGTGACTGTCAAAATCCTAATAAGGGGAATTTAAAGAAATCCACCCGAGGACTCTGAGATCATTACTATTAAATGATGATATAATCCATTAAATACAAAACTCCATTTTTAATTTTCATTATCCATATTCGAACTCTTAAGAGTTCATCTTTTTTTTTAGATCAAAGAGGTCTATGTTTTGCCAAAGATGCAAGGTTCTGTTCATGGGTTAAGAAACCCTGAAACAGATTCCTGAGAGCAAGGATCTATTTGGTGAAACCCCAAAAGGATTTTCTTTAGATCAAAGATCTATGAGAGCAAAACTCTATTAATTAAGATTGATTTAATTCATGACTAATTCTTACTTAAATAGTTTCTGTTTAGGAAAATTTAACTCAAGGAGTTCTTGAAGGCAAGAGCAAAGCTCTGAAGTTTCTGAAAATGAAAATTTAAAAGATGATAATCATCTGTGCAGGACCAACGGTCCCATTTATAGGCATCAAGTGCCCTTTCAACTTCCAAAAGTTGCCGCAACGGTTGGAATTCTGCCACCGTTGCGCTCGCGTTTGGGGCCACGTAAGCGCAACGGTGGGGGGGCATTTGTTTACCCAAATCAGAGCAAAGCTCTATTCAAATTCCAAGGCGGGAGATGAAGCAACGCTTCATCTTCCCCCAATCAGAGCAAAGCTTTGCTTTGAAAATTTAAACTTTAATAAATGAAGCAACGCTTCAAATCCCGTGCGCTGCGCGCAACGCGCCACGTGTCAGAAGTTGATGCGTCAGCACAGCGCCCAAGGCAGTGCGTCCAATCAGAGCAAGGCTCTTTAAAAATAAAAGTAAAGGAAGCAACGCTTCAGTTGCGCAAGCGCTGTGCTGCGCGACACGTGTCTGTGCAAGCGCTGCGCTGCACGACACGTGTCTGCGCAGTTGCGCAGGCACAGCCGCGCAAGCGCTGCGCTGCGCGACACGTGTCAAGCGCTGGGGCGTTTACGCCAAACAGAATTAAAATTCTAATAAGATCTTTCTGTTCTTATTAAAACAAGAAGATTTTCTTCTGTAAAACAGAAGCCCTTGGATCAAAGATCCAACGGTGGGGAAAATTCCCCAAATCACTCAGAGAAAGATCTCTTTAACAAATTTAACTAATTTATGGGCACTATATAAAGGCCCCTAGACCTCAATTCAATGGAATCAACATTTTTTGTGAAAAATTAAACAGAGAGAACTCTGAAGAATTGGAGAGAAATCCTCAAGAACAAAAAAGGTAAAAAAAAACTTTAGAAAAAGAGAAAATTCTCTTATGAACAGATCATTGATCTGAGAACAAGATCAAGGATCTCTAATAAAAAGAAAAATAAATAATAATAAGTGCTTTGCACTTTTCTATGAACCATTGGTTCCCCGAGATAAGAAAAACAAGAAGAACTTGTTTTCTTTGATCTAAATTAGATCAAGAAAATAAACAGTGCTTTGCACTTCTGGTTCTGGATCTAAAAGATTCTCAAGTTAACAGTGCCCAGCACTTGCCAAAACTGCACTATTGCGCAAGCGGCCAGGAAGCGCCATGTGTCAGCAGTGCAACAGCGCAACGCACTGACACAGCGCACTGCGCTCATCAGAACGTGGCACGTGTCACCTCCACGAGCACTTGCGCTCATTAATTGGCGCAAAACGCCTGACAAGCCACATGGGGCACTGTCAGAGTATTTAATGCTCTGCATTATTAAGAAAAGGGACAGAGCCCAATTAAAAGGCCTAACAGGCCTAATAAAAAATACTCTGCATTATTAAGAAAAGGGACATAGCCCAATTAAAAGGCCTAACAGGCCTAATAAAAAATGCTCTGCATTATTAAGAAAAGGGACAGAGCCCAATTAAAAGTCCTAACAGGCCTAATCAAAAATGGTCTGCATTATTAAGAAAAGGGACAGAGCCCAATTAAAAGGCCTAACAGACCTAATCAAAAAAGCTATGCATTTTAACAAAGTGGCAGAGCCCAACCAAAATAAAGAAAAATAATACAGTAAACGGGCAAGGGCCTAGCACAGGTCCAATAAGCCAAAGACAAAAGAATCTTGAAACTGGACTTAGCCCAGTCATGGCCATAAGCCCTCAAATTAAATTGACTGAGCACGGCTGCTCCCTAAATCAATTTACGACCGGTTCAAGGGTACATCTCCGAACTCCTCTTATACCCATCGTTGTAATCCTTCAACGACGTCAGAGAGGTGACGGGTCCCGACGACCATACATCGATATGGACTGCGGGGTCCTTAAACTCGTGGACTGAAACGTCCTTAAACTAATATTTACCCCAAAATAGGAATGTTGGACCGAAACGTCCTTAAACTAATGTTGGACCGAAACGTCCTTAAACTAATGATGGACCACCACGTCCCTAAACTGGAACATGGACCACCACGTCCCTAAACTGGCGATGGACCACCACGTCCCTAAACTGGAACATGGACCATCACGTCCCTAAACTGGCGATGGACTACCACGTCCCTAAACTGGAACATGGACCACCACGTCCCTAAACTGGAAATGGACCACCATGTCCCTAAACTGGAAGATGGACCACCACGTCCCTAAACTGGCAATGGACCGAAATGTCCTTAAACTACCTATGGACCACTACGTCCCTAAACTAGAACAATAGAGCCCCCAAATGCTCTTTTGTCGGAGCCAAGCGATCCCGTTAAGTTGATCTTAGTCTCAAATCAGACTAACGTATCCTTAACAAACGTTTAAGTTGATCTTAGCCTAAATATGGCTAACGTATCCTTAAACTAAAAACACCAAACCCAAATCTAAGTAAATACGGATTTGGACTAATCCACGTCCTACGGGCGACGGCATAACTTAGTCTCTCTATACAATCAACGGGCATCCACAAACAAAACAAACACACACGACACGAAGTGAAATTCTGGAGAAGGAGAAAGTGGCTACCGCGATGCGGTAGCGTAATTAACTGCAGGGGCTTGCGCCTGCAGGGAAGAGCGTCCCCACAATCAAAAACCCCTCTAACGAGGGGGGATCTGACGAAGTCTGCTACATCGGCCGCATCCGTTTAATCCTTCGATACACGGTGCCATAAATCAACTTGGCATCTTCGGAGAGGTGGACGGATAGCACCTATTAGCATATGCCCCGAATCTCAGGCAAGACGTCCTCGCGTCGTCGGCCGCCGTTCGGAGGGGAACAAAATTGTAGCTAGAACGATGGTGATGAATGAAAATTAGGGATCTATTGAAGAAACTAGGGTTTCTCCTTCACTATCCCTTATCTTTTCATTGATCATCATTCAAATCTAGCCTCTAGCAAAGAGAATTTTCAATCATTTGATCACTAATTTGTAACGAAATAATCAAGAACGTGATCTCGCTCCAAATTAGGTCATCGATGATTCTTTTTCCTAAAGTTCACAATCCTCATAAGACTTAAGATTAGTTTAGGATTTCATCATCATTAGATCTACCGATTCTCTCGATCCTTTACAAGCGGAGATTTCACTCACGCATCATGAAAATAAAAGAATCAAGAACAAAAAATTTCATAATGCAAGAATGTAAAGAAAGCGAGAATTACAATTAGCATCTTTATTAAATCTCCTTCAAATTACACCTCTCAATTCGAGTTTACAAGACTAGCTCTCGATCGCTCCTTTGAAAGGGAATTTGTCATCGATCTTTGCTTGGCTCGATCGCCGTGAGACGTGGATCGATCGCGGATCTCTTGCTCTTGATGACGATCGGCGTTGCGATAAAAGATCTTCGATTGTCGCTTGATTTTGCTCTCAATGGATCTTGATTTGATTGGATTTGGATTGGATCTCAAATTGTGTCACTCAAATTGAATTGAATTGTAATTGTGGCTAAATTGTGTAACAACTTTTTGAACAAGCCCCAAAATAAAGATCTAAATCCCCTTTTATAGCCCCTAAATCAAGCTTCTTTCATCAGCTTGGTTGTTATGTAGAGCCTTCTGGAAGAAGCCACGTGGTTATCAAGCGTCTTGAGGAAGCTAGGCGGTTACATAGAAAGTTCTGGAGAAGTATCGATCGCTGACGATCCAAGTCGGCCGCGGATCCAGGGCGGATTGGCCTGGATCGGCCGCGGTTCCGTAACCATATGATGAGATCTTTGCATCATTTTCATGGGGTCTTCATGTGACATCTGGAATCTTATTATCCTTTCTGAATCTCTGCCAGGTTTTATTTCTTTTACTTGCTGCATTTTATCGGCAAATTTTGCGATTCCGGTTCTTTGACCTGAATAATTTTCTGCATAAAATTTCACTGAAGATTGTCGAGATATATAATATCATGCATAAAATAATAAACACACAATTTCCTTTAAAGAATGTTGATTATATATATAACACTGGTTAATTAGTACTTTCCAGACAAACTGGTAATATGTGTTATATTTATATAACCTATCCTTAGATTATTATAATAATGAGGAAATTGATGTGTTATTGCAACATTTTTGACTGAACACATTGCGATAACCATTTTTTCCTGCTCCAGTAGTTCACTTCATATCGTGTTGTGTTTTGTTTGTTTTGGTTGCCTGTGGATTGTATACGGAGACCATTTTACGTTGTCGCCCATAGAGCGCGGATTAGTCCAAATCCGTATATTTTAGATTTGGGTTTGAACTTAGGTTGTATGTTCTTTTAGTTCAAAGAATATCTTATTTTTTTATTAAGGGTCATTAATCCGTGTTTTAGATTAAGATCAACTTAAATATATAAGCATTTGGGCCCAGTTTGTTTCAACTAAAGATACGTTAGACCTATTTGAGACTAAGATCGACTTAGAGATATTTTCAGGATCATTAAATTTAGTTAAGATCCAACAACAGAGCATTTGGGCTCAGCTGCAAGCAACTCAGAAAGACTTAGCCGTTTTGGGCTCGGTCTTGGGCTTTCTCCCCTTTTTTGGAAGTGCTAAGCACTTATTTATTGCCCTGGCACTCGCGTAGGAAGCATGTGAGACGCTCAGACATGGGCGCTGCCTAATCGGTGCTAAGCACTTAGTTATTTTGACTACATATATATAGTGCTCAGCACTTTGTATGGTGCTCACATGGGAAACATGTGAGCCGTTGAGCCTTCCTTTTGTACGCTCACGTAGGAAGCATGTGAGGCGCTCAGACATAGGCCCTGCCCAATCAATACTAAGCACTTAGTCATTTTGACTATATATATGGTGCTCAACACTTTGTATGGCGCTCATGTGGGAAGCACGCGGGGCGTTGAGCCTTCTATTTTAGGCGCTCATGTGGGAAACACGTGAGGTATTATAATAGTGCTAAGCACTAATTTTTCTTTGACGCTCACGCGTGTTTCACGTGAGGCGCCAAGTTCTTTTTCTTTTTAGACATATTATCTCTGTTAATGACGTTTTAGCCATTGATGATTACCAAGATTTCTGTTTTGAAGATCTGGGATCGTTTTTATTAGAGAACTAAGTTCTTCTGTTTTTTTTATAAGAACTAAGTTCTTTATGCAGGGTTCAACCCTAATTTCAGAAGAATTAAATTTTTAGAAAATGTATATTTTCCTTTTATCTAGTTCTTTCCCATAAATTTTGAGTCTGAAGAATAGAACCTCCTCGATGAGAATTAAATTCTCAATTTATGGGGAGATTTGCTTTTCAGGTCTCAGATCAAAGAAAGAACTAAGTTCTTTTTATGAAGGGTTAAACCCTTATTTTCCTTTTTATTTATGCTAGGCAAAGGAGATATGTTTATCTCTGCTTTTCTTTACCTAGGGTTGGAGAGAGCTAGGAGATCTTCTTCTTTTTAAGGAGAATTAAATTCTCAGTTCTTATGAAAAACTTATGGGGTTGATTCCTCCTCCGAGACTTGAAGTCTCGGGTTCTTTATATAGAGGAGGAAAATTGTTAATTAGTTTGAGAAAATCTTTCATTTGTGAGATACCAATTGATTTAATTGGTCTCAAAGATTATTTGGGGGATTTTATCCACCGTTGGATCTTTGATCTAGTGCAATTCTGTTTAACAGGATATATTTTCCTATTTTTAACAAGATTTGGGAAATATTTTCCCATATACAGAATTTAATTCTGTCATACGGTGATTTTTAATCACCATTGGATTTTTAACCCAAGAGTTTTCTGTTTATCAGAGCACATCTTTCTTTGCTTAGAAAGATATAGAAAAATATTTTCCCATCTCATTGGATCTTTGATCAACAGGTTTCTATTTAACAGAAAATATCTTTCTCATTTAGAAAGACCAGGGAGATATTTTCCCCTAATAAAATTTAATTCTATATTTGATGATTTTTAATCATCATTTGATCTTTGATCTGATGGTTCTCTATTAGAGAATATCTTTCTCCATTTTTTTAGAAAGATCAGGGGAAGTATTTTCCCAAAAATAGAATTTAATTCTATGTGAAGCTAAAAAGTATGTTCTCACGTGTTTAACACGTGACCCCAGTATGGGTTTTAACTTGTTTATATTTAGCGCTTATATGTTTTGCATATGAGCGTTCACGTGTTTAACACATGAGGTTAGTGTGGCCTTTAGGTTATATATTTTCAGCGCTTATATGCTTTGCATATAATCGCTCACGTGTTTAACATGTGAAGCCCAAATTGTAGGAATTCTTTTCTCTTTTCTATCCCCCCTTTTTTTATAAGGGAACAAATGCCCCTAGTGTTGCTCTCACTTGAATTGCACGTAAGTACAACAGTGTTAATCATTACCACCGTTGGATCACCTAGGGGAGTGGGGGTCGAACCGATCCCATCATGTCTTATAAATGAGGCCTTTGGTCCTTGACATGACTGCTATTTCTTCATGTTCTACCTTGAGCTTTTCTTTCTTTGAGAATTTAATTCTCGTTTTAGAGATTAGATCTCTGACCTCAATATTACTAATATTTGAATTCTCGATCAAGTTTTGGTAAGGACTATGAACAGAACCTAATTCTTAGAAAGCTTTTGGATATTTTTTATTTTGGATTTTAAATCCACTAATATATTTGATAGAGCTCGGTTCTTTTCTTGAACCGATCTCTTGGAGATCTTGCAAAAAAAGAACTTTTTTTATATAGATCGTGGATCTTGATGTCCATATCCGAGATTTGAGCCAATGGACATTCTTTGAGAATCGTTGATTCTCTTCTTAGAGTTTTACCCTATCATTAATCATGACATTTGAGGATTTCTTGAATTTGATTCCATTATTAACCCATGAGTTTCCTAACATGGGGATTTCTGGGATTTAATCCCATCCGATTCCATTATTGTTTTTTTTGCAAAGCTTAGCTCTGGTTCGATTCTTAGGAATTTTATTCCCTTTACTGTTCTTGGATATTTTCCTTTTTAGGATTTTTAGGGTTTTAATACCCATTTCACAGATTTGAATATGTTGTTTTTTTTAAAAGAACCCGCTTTTCGGAGATATTAAGAGTTTTAACTTCACTATTCATTTAATGAAAACTATTCATTTAATGAGAATCCTTTTTGATTCTCATAACGGACACATGTCTCATCATTGATGAGCTGCCACTTTTATTTTGTGGGGCCCACTAGCTTTTTTAGACTTAGCATTTTTTATTGCTAACACACCACCTGGTTACTTTTCAGGTAGTATAGTGGTAAGTATTCCCTCCTGTCACGCGGGTGACCCGGGTTTGATCCCCGGCAACGGCGCCATTTAATTGTTTGAATTCTCGGTTCGTGTAAGTAAATCAAATGATCCCCGGCAACGGCGCCATTTGATTGAAACGAAATTCCGGTGTGTAGTTAGAAATTGTATAGAAATCACAACCAAAAATATTTTGACCGCAATCAATAACGGTGTCGACTGTAGCGCGTTAGTAAGTGCGGATCGTCCACAGGGAAAGTGTAATCGTTCGTGTTTCGATTTAGATGAGTTGAAAATTTAAAGGAAAGAAAAGAAACAATTCATGATTTGTAAATTGAATTTCAAGAATTAGAAAAATCTAGTCTAAATCAAGAAACGATAAAATCAAGAATTGAGAATTTGTGATGATTTCCAAACCAACAATCAAGATTCGAAGTGTGGCTCGTAGGAGTAGATCGGATCTATAGATGTGATGAGATCTAATGATTTTATATTCTTATCCATTAAAGAATTTATACTAGATCGATGACGATTTATCGAGGTTAAGGATCTTGTGAAGAAGCTAGGGTTTCCTCATCTTATCCTTTGTTCTTTCGATGAATCTCATTCACAAACTAGCTTCTAGTAAATCGAATGATCGATCGTTGATCTCTAGTTTTGAGCGAACACAATCAAGAAAGTATCGTCTTGAAACTAGGTCATCGATCATTCGATTCACAAGAATTTACAAACGTTATAGGATTTAAGAATTGTGAAAGAATCTAAATCATCATCACTCTATTGATCGTCTCGACTCCTTTACGAGCGGAGTTTTACTCAAACATTAGCATAAAGCAAACATTCAAGAATCTAGATTGAATCATAATGCTTGAATTGAAAGATAAGCAAGTTAAAAGAATCTCACCTTTATTTATTCAACAATTTGTTACACTTTGCTCAAAGAACTACAAGAATTTGAGAAGGGAACAAGATCGTCGAATCTAGCGTTGCATCGGCTCCTTGAGTCGCGGATCGGCTTGGATCACATGCTCCGATGAAGTACGGCTTCGCTTCTAAAGGCTTTGAAGGCTTCTTGCTTTGATTGAACTCAAAGATCTTGATCTTGGATTGGAATTAGGGTTAGGGTTTTGAGGCACAAGTTGTGTCACTCAACTTATGGGTGGAAGAGGAAGAGAGAAGAACAACCTTCAACAACCATCAACAACATTTTTCATCCTAGATCTAGGCTCCCTTTTATAGACCTTGTAACCCAAGATTTAGGATTCAAAATTTGAATTTCCCTCCAAAAGTTTGTTAGCTAGAGAGGTTTCTAGAAGTAGTTAGTTAGAGGAAGCTTCTAGAACTAGGTTGTTAGTTGGCTTGCTTTGGAAGCTTGGAGCTTAATCATGATTAGCTTGCTTTAATGATCCTTGCTGATCTGGCAGAAACTTCGAGGGTAATCTAGAATTTGACATGTCTTGATGAGGTGTACACACTGAGAGAGGAATACTGCAGAAAATTATAGCTGACGTCATCCTCACATGACCGCGGATCCGCGGCACATGCCTGCTTAGGCCGCGGATCCGCGGCCGTATAGATGGATCTCCGTGTACATTTTCTTCTAATGCTTTCTGATGGCTTCCTGGAATATTCCTGATATATGGAATCTTTCTTTTCCCTGTAGTTAATTACCATATCTCAAGGCTTTGAGTTGGCGTATTATTTTCACAGATTTGGCCTTTCTCCTGGAATTTCCTGCACAGACTTCGAAATAAGTGTTGCGCTACAGAAGAATGATGCGATGCCATGATAAACAGTTAATTTCCCTAAAAATGCCGGTTTTAGTATATAGCACAGGTAATTCAGTATTTTACAGGTGTTTTGCTAATAGGTGCAATATGAATACCGAACACCTCTAGATGAATGCATAAAGATAGGGAAATTGCTGTGTTAAAAATGCAGTATTTTCGACTGATCAGGGCCCACTAGCTTTTTTAGACTTAGCATTTTTTATTGCTAACACACCACCTGGTTTCTTTTCAGGTACCATGGCTGGTCATTTAAACGACATCGAGGAGATTATCTCCTATGAAGAAATTCGCATACAAGGTCTCTTTCAAGGCTAAGAGTACACTGATGCCCAGTGCGATGAGGTGATGCATCGCTTCAATGATTACAATGGTCGATTGCTCCTCCGCCGCTCTGCCCTTTTGAAGATCATCGTTGGGTGGATCTGGAAGGTTTTGGCCGGGCTTCTTGAGACTATGCCGCTCCAAGTGCTTGATGATGCTGAGGATAAGGTAGATTCAATGTACCTGATAGGGTTGATATGAAAGAAACGGAGAGATAATCTCGTTCCCATCTTGCACCGTGTCTTTCAACAGAATGGGATTATATCAGCATACCGGAGGATGGAGGACATTAGTGGTGACCCTGATGCTTTCATCCGAGAGAAGATGCACAAAAAGATGGTCGATGAAACTGAACGCACATTGCTCAAACTTGCTTTTGAGTTTGAGAATCCGTGTCCGGAGTTCAGTGTCTTGCCATTGTAGATCTTGGATGATGCAGGCCCCCTTTTTTTACCACTAAGAGTATGTAGTTTCCTCCTTTTTTTAGTATGAATGAAAATCATCTTTCCCTTTCATATCTGTACTTTCCTTCTCTCTATGCTGAAATCAGTTTATTTACTCATTTTGGAGTATTTAGTTTATTTTCCCCTTGGGTTTGCAGGTGAATTTGTCCTAACACTGAATGTAAATAACCCCCATTCTTGTATGACAGGGGTCCGTTAGGTTTGTGCTACTAGGTTTAAGTCCATCGTACCATCGCATTGGCTGATATATTTCTCGATATGCAGTCTCTCAGGTTGCTGATCGAGTAACCCTGCGACTGTCGTGTCTATGATCCTTTCTGAGGATGGACAAGACGTCTTCAAGTAATTTTCTTAGGTTGGAGTATCCGTATTACCGTCAGAAGAACAAGCATTTGGTACTTTTCGTGGCTCTTTTTACTTGAGGTTAGGCTTAATTTGAAGCCCTAATGAGTTATAACCGCACCCTTCTGGGGTGGGATGATCTCCAATGGACTATGTCGTCACTTCGTTTTTGCTTTGATGTTGTGCCAATTCTTCGCTGAAGTAGGGCAAACATCTATGTGATCTCTATGCTATATGTATCGCAGTCGAGGTCTGGAGCTAGGAATATATCATTGCTCCAAATTTATTTGACCGTCGTGTTTCTCATCCTGCTGAAATAAGAAGGAACGTGGAAGTAGTTTCTAGGATATATATATATATATATACCGTCAAGACCTGGAGTAGGATTTTGCCATTACTCTATTTTTTGCTTTGACCCTTAGGTCTTTTTAATAACGTTGCGTCTGTATCCTGCAAGAATGAAGAGAAACATTGAGATGCTCTCTAGGCTGTAGATGTTGCCATCAAGATCTAGAGTTAGGACTATGCCGTCACTCCACTTTTGTTCGACCCTTGGGTCCTTGTTGGCGTTGCGTCTGTACTTTGCTGGAGTAAGAAGGACATCCAAATAATCTCTATGCTGTAGATATGCCATCAAGATCTGGTTATTCTTTTGACGAAACATGGTGGGAAAATATGGTTCGTTTTCTTTTATTTGTGCCCATGGATTGTATACAAGAGTCAGTATGAACCTATTTGTTGGGCAGAATTTTTTTAAAATTTTTATTATATATATTTTTATTTATTTCCGCGATGCTCTATCTTTTCAGCTTTTGTATCGCGAAAGTCGCGATTGCCCAATCATTTCGGGTATTTTTCGCGGTGCCCAATCATTTTGGCTATTTTATATGCCTATATATTTTTTGCTCGTTGATTTTTATTGCGAGTCGCCCCAACATTTCGGCTATTTTTATGCATTTTTTCTCGCTGATTTTGTGGTGAGTCGGGGACTTGGGTTCTGAAACCAATTTTGGCATCAACATCGCTACAACTGGAATGTTGTAAGGAGCGGATCATCATTTTCCATGAGAGGACTTAGAGTTTGACACCTGTTTATGCATCAGCATCACTACAACTGGTATATTGTCAGGAGAGAATCATCATTTACCTTTGTCGATTTGAACAAAGGTGTCTTAGCAAATAGGGTTAGGATCCTGTCGATTAAGTTTTTTTTGACATTATGGGCCGTAAGGGTCTCATAAAAGTATTTCTCCCTATGAGTCGTAAGGATCTCATAGGTGTGTTTTCTCCTTAGGAATCGTGAGAATTTCTAAGTGTGTTTTGTCTTGTAAGTTGTAAGGATCTTACAAGAGTATTTTCTCCATGTAAGTCGAGAGGACTTACAAGTGTCATTCACCATAAGGGGATATTTCTCGCCATTGCTGGGAATTTGTGGGGAATATATTTATTTACGCCCGTGGATTGTATATAAGAGTCTATATTGGACCACATGTAGGGCATCAAAGCTTTGCGAGGTTTTGGTGGCTTAAGAACAGGTTTGGATCCCTGTAATTTAAGGCTTTTGAACTTTATAAGCCGTGAGGGTCTTATAAAGGGTATATTCTCCATACGAGGAATTCGTAAGTGCATTTTCTCCTTAGGAATCGTATATATTCTAAAGTGTGTTACTCCTTTGTGAGTCGTAAGGATTTCACGCAGGTGTTTTCTCCTTACAAAGTCGTGAGGAGTTTACAAGTGCATTTTTTAATGAATTCACGCTCTTTCGGGTTTTCACTAGTTCGCCGGTATTCCTACTGTTTTTACTCTTGGTGCCCTTTCGGGTTTTCATCCGTGCCAATTTTACTTGTGGACATACCATTTTTAGGCGGCCCGTAAGGTAATGCACCATTAGTTGTAGGCCGCGATATTTTCTTAAGGACCACATCATATAGGACGTGAGATAGCTAAACATGTTAGTTTAAGGACATGATGGTCCATTATCGCCTTATTTTGGGGCG
Source organism: Agapanthus africanus (assembly GCA_030015575.1). Classification (NCBI taxonomy): domain Eukaryota; kingdom Viridiplantae; phylum Streptophyta; class Magnoliopsida; order Asparagales; family Amaryllidaceae; genus Agapanthus; species Agapanthus africanus. The sequence goes on from JASDDO010000004.1 coordinate 324,582,101, forward strand.
AGTTTTTAGTTTAAGGACTTTTCGGTCCAGCATTCCCATGTTTAGAGAAAACGCGCTATTCCCGTAGTTTGGGACGAACATCTTTTGGTAATACTTTCAATGTTCTGATTCAGAAAGATAGCGAGCGGACACAAGCGTCGTCATCTATCATTGACCTAAATCATGACTCTTCAAGCATAGTACTTTTTGAGGAATCGACCGTTTATTGGCCGGAATGGCCTTTCGCAATGCATATCTATGAGCAAGTAGGCTCCACCTTGGTAGATTTTGTCTATGATATATGAGCCTTCATAGTAAGGCTCGAATTTCCTTCGTTTTTCACGATTGGGAATCATTGGTCTTTTGACAACCAGCACAAGTTCACCGTGGTGGAATGTTCTCGGCCTGGTCAATCTTTCATATGATTGTGTTATCCTTACCTTATAAGCCTCTAGGTTTTGCTGTGCTATAACGTGGGTTTCGTCAAGGGCATCAAGCTCCTCAATCCTAAGATGAGCATTTTCTTCATCTGTCAGCTCGTATCGAATCGTTACTCGTAGAATGGGGAGTTCTACTTCCAGTGGGAATACTGCTTCCGTGCCGAACACCAATGTATACGGTGTTTTATTTATAGCGGTTTTGAACGTTATTCGGTACGCCCAAAGAGCTTCATGCAGCCTTTCGTGCCAGTCTTTTTTGTTTTTGGACACTGTCTTTTTTATGATCTTGGTCAGGGTCTTGTTGAAGGCTTCAGCTAGACCGTTGGCTCGATGATTATAGACTGAGGAGTATCTCTAGTTGATCATGTGTTGCTGTGCGAAGCGGTTGATTTTATGGCTTCTGTATGCTGGTCCATTATCCGAGATAATTCATCGCGGAGTGCTGAATCTATAGATGATATGGGTGTTGAAGAAGTGGAGGATATTTTCCGTCTTCACCTCCCTTAGTGGTTCCGCTTCTGCCCACTTAGAGAAGTAATCGGTTGTTGCCAATATAAACCGATGTCCTTTGGATGACGCCGGCTCGATGAGGCCAATTATATCCGTTCCCCACATATCAAACGACCAACTAGCCACTGTCGGGTGCAAAGGATTTGGGTGCTGATATATGAAGTCCCCATGAATTTGGCACGAGTGACACCGCTTCGCATATTCGAGGCAGTCCCGAATCATCGTAGGCCAATAGTAACCCATTCTTTTTATCTTCAGTTTCATCTTCGGACCCGCCTGATGGGAGATGCAAAGTCCATCATGTATTTCTTGGATGACTTACTTTGCTTTCTTTGGCCCTAGGCACCTTAGCCATAAGAGGTCAAATGATTTCTTATATAAGGTATCATTGACGAAGGTGGAAGACAAAGGCCATTTCATGAGCTGATATCTAGACGATACATTTTCGAGAGTTCGTTGGGACTTGAAGTAGTTAATGATGACTTTTCTCCGGTCTTCGACCCCCTTTCCACTCTCTATTTGGAGAACTTCTTGCTCGGTCGTTTCTTTTCCTTCTGGTAACTCTATCAATTCTTCCGAAGATATATCTGCTGGCGTGAGGATCTTGCGGCTTTGCACAATGATCCTCACGTCATCGAGGTCCTCGTTAGCCAACTCTTTAGCCAATTTGGCTAACCCATCCACTTTGTTGTTTTCTGCTCGCGGTATATTTTCTAAGGTATAGGACGGGATTTGTGTCAGTAGTTGCTGTACCTTTTTGCCATACTTTATCAGTTCTGGCTTACATGTCTGATAGTCGCCATTTACTTGGCTAACGATCAGCTGGAAGTCTCCATATATGAGGAGGTCTTTGATTCCTATGTTGATAGACCTGCTATCAAAGCTTTGTATTTAGTTTCGTTGTTAGTCCTTGGCTCCGTTAAAGAGAGGGCGTAACGCAATATCTCTCATTGCGGGGTCACGAAGATAAGGCCTACTCAGCTTTGATTTTATGGGTGTTTTGCTTCGCTGCTCCATGGAGGTTGCTCCATCGAAGTAAATCTCCCACTGAGGCTTATTTTCCTCCTTTTCTTCTTCAATTGCATTGAATGTGTGCCATCCAACAACTCGGAATTTAAGGGGGAGTCAGCTGGTATCAGATGTTCTGCAGGAAAGTTGGCAATGGCTTGTCCTTTCATCGCTTTGAGGGGTTGATACTTTATTGAGAATTCCATCAACAAGGGAGCCCATTTGGCCAGCCTTCCCATCAGTATAGCTTTCGACATCAGATATTTGAGAGGATCCACTTTTGATATAAGATGGACCTCATTTGCCAAGGCGTAGTGTCTGAGCTTTATTATCGCAAAGACCAACGCCAAGCAATACTTTTCAATGGGGGAGTAGTTGCTTTCTGCCCCCAGGAGAACTCGACTTAGATAATAGTGAGCTCTCTCCTTTCCTTAATCATTCTCTTGTGCCCATAGCGCACCTAGAGAACCCTCAAGGGCTGTTGTATATAAGATAAAGGGTTTTCCCTTAACCGGAGCGGCTAATACCAGCGGATTTTGCAGGTATTGCTTGATTTCGTCTAGTGCGTTTTGGCACTTCTGATCCCAGATGAACGAGGTCCCCTTCTTCATCATATTGCTATAGGGACGACATTCGCATCCTTCTTGGTGCCTGTTTGATTTTCTTTATGTCTAGCGATATGGCCAGTTTATATACCGCTACTTTTGGATCTAGAACTGGCATTTCGGAATAGTTCCATGCAAACCAGTTTTTATACTGCATGAGCACGTCTTTAACATGGCTATCTATTTTTCAGATAGTAGCTCACCGACGAACGTCGGTCTTGGATCATTTTCCGTCTCTAAGTCAATTTTTCTTAGGTTGTCCGCCGTGGTGTGTGTCCCGTCTTCCATCTCTTTTGGTGGTGGTGGAAACTCTGAGATCACCTCATCCTCGTCTTCATTTGCGAAGCATGTGAAGAGGTCATTCATACTTTTGTGCCCTCCCTCTTTTGAGAGTGTTATCATATGGCAGGTACGAGTACGCTTCCCTTTTTGCGGTTGAGCTGATCTTAACCTGACGGTGTAGGTCCTTTTTGGCTCGTGTTTTTGCGGCGGGCTTATCTTCCAGCTGTCGGATAAAGAGAACCTGCCTTATTGATAGTAGTCTTCCACCCAATCCTTAAAGGTGAATCAGTCTTCAAGAGAGTGACCTATTTCTCGGTGATAGGAGCAATAATCCGGACGATGGACCTCATTTATTTGTTTGGGGTCCCGAGACTCCAGAAGCGTCATCATTTGGTGCTTCATGACAAGGATGAATATTTTCCTTGTCATGTCTTGAGGGAACGAAAATTCTTGACCCATCTTCTTTATAAAGGACAGGCTCCAATCGAGCTTTTCTCGATTGAACGGTTGTCTTTGAACGTTATTTACATATTTTTCTTTGTTTTTATCTTTGCTTCGGGATTTCCCCATTCGCATGGGCAACTAGTGAGTTGGGACGAAGAGCTTCATGGTCTCCTTCTTCCAATATTTGCTGACTGAGACGCCGCGCCTTGGTCTTTTCATATATGGCCATTTTTCAGCTATGGTTGTCTCGGCTCGCCTGAGAAGCATCTTTTATTAGCTTATCGACCCGCTCTTTGAGCGACGAACTTAACGTTCTTAGAGCGGGAATTTTTTCCAATTTGACGTCATTACTACTTGGAAGAATGTTTTCTTCTTCACTTGAGCTGTTTATGACATGGTAGCTGTAGATTTGCTCCCGCTTCTTGGACCGAACATATCCCAGCCCAGTTATCTCCATCTTCCCGTTAGGCTTCTTTTGCTGATTCCCGAGAATATCCCAAATCTTTTTATAGAATTGGACTTGTCGAACAGTTTGTTCGAGAGGTACGCCTTGGCGCCTTAATAGATCTTTCAATCCATCTGCATAATATCCTGGAAGACGGATGGGTTGAAGCCTGTCGAGTGCAAAATTGGCAGCATACCAGATTTCTCTTTCTACTTTGGTTTCCATAGATTTGTAGAAGAGGATTGCATTTTCACCTTTTCGCCTAGGAGGTACGTAGAAAGTTTGCAATTTTTGTACGCTGTATGTATCGAGCGCTTCAAGTTCCTTGTAGTGTTGAGGCAGAGCCATTATAATTTGTAAACTCTGATCCGCTTCAGCGAGAATCTGGATTTACGGGCGGATGGAGAACACTGTGTTTGTTTCGTCCTCGGAGTCGCTGCCAAAGACCAGGATCGGGATGGATGGTCCGGCCTTATTGTTTTCTTTTTGGGGTTGCCCCGAGTAGACTATTTCTTCGTCTTCCTCGATATCGCTCCCAATGATCGGGATAGTGGCTATGGATTTTTGTTTACTCTCCGGCCTGTGGCACATTTCAGTATCCTCAAAGTCTGGCAGAAAGTACTTTGCGTCTTCGTACTTCCGGACTTCGTTTACGGAGAATGGATATATCTCTCCCGTGACGATGCACTCCGTTCCATCCTTGAAATACTTCATACACTGATGTTGTGTAGAAGGGATGATGTTGTACTCGTGTAACCAAGGCCTGTCGAGCAAAGCGTTATAGAAAGTCTTGGCATCAATGATATGAAATTTGATGTCAGTGACGAGCAGCCCGAAACGTACTATCAGTATTATGGACCCAAGCGTCCGTGACGACTGTGAGTCGAACCTAAAGATGGTAATTTTGTCTCGGGCAAGGTGCTAAACATTCATGAAAATTTCATTTAGCACTTTCACATTGAGAAGATTAATGGAGGATCCGTTGTGGACAAGGATTTTCCCTATCTTGATGTTGTGGCAGTACCCGGTGTCATAGAGCGGTCGATTATGTTTGCACGTACCGAGGAGTAGATCTTCATCGCTAAATGTAATATCAGCCGTGTGGACCTCTGCCAGTTCATCTTTCATATTCTCTTCTGCGAGAAAAGCTTGGAACTGATCGGGCTCCCTTGATTAGGGAATCTCGTGCCTTTTTGGACAAGAGGAGAGCATCCAATATGCTTAGCTGTGAGGGTATTTTCCTCAGATGTCCTAGGACGTTGTAATTCACCTTATTTTTCTTAGGCGGGTCCTTTGTAGCGAGCTCTTTGACTGCTTCTTCATCAAGGACGATTTCCTCGGGCATCTTCCCTTTCCCTTTGTCTTTTTTTGTTCAAACTTTTGTTTGCAGGACTGAAGTTCTTTTCGGGCAGCGTATGGTTACACAGCTAAATATTCTCACAGTTCTTCTCATCCTCTTCTTTTTCTAAGGTGGAGTTTTCAAAGAGAGAGTCGAGGGGTATTTCATCCTCGAATTCTCTCCCGAACGTGAGAACTTGGGTTTTTTTCCTTTCCGAACTGGTACCAACCATATGACAGTTGACAGTCATTTCTTCATGCGTGTTCGTCTCGCCATTTTGATTTCGACAAGTGCATGCTTCGCGCTTCTCTTTATTGAAATGTTTTCGATGGGCAACATACATTGCCACCACTTCTTGAAGGCACTGCATTCATCGATGGGGTAGGCGACCCTTCGATAATATAGGCAGTATTTTGGATGCGATTCTCCTCCGTCGAAGTATGGGACTCCAGGAGTGTACTTCATAAGAGGTGGTAGCTTCATCCCTATTGATAGGGCTTTGGCAAGCCGCTTCTCAGTTTTGATCCTGTTCTTATTTGTTGCAGGCGTGCTTTAGTTTGGTCGGAGCACTTTATGAATCTTTCTTACTGCGGCTTCTTTATTCAAACGTTGACGCTTGGCCTTTTCATATATGGTTGTCTCACGTTCTTTGTTGTCTTTGATTTTCTGAAAGGTTTCGTTTAAAAGTCTCTCAATCGGGGCTTCTTCTGCAGTTTTAGGTATTTTAGCACCGATTCTGCTCCCAGTTCCTCTACGTCGTTTTCTGACGCTGAAGGAGCTTCTTCGTCATATAACGACGAATAGGAGACCATATGGAAACTTACTACATAGTCATCCGCTTCTTCTGATGAGTCATTTCCCTCATCATTGTCACTGTCTCTGTCCTCAAGAATATGCTTGAGGAATTCTTCGAGCGTGACTGGTGATTGTTCCTTCTAATTATACTCCTCCAGCGTGTCTATGTACTTTTGTAGATCTGTGCGCTCGTCGACATACTCGGCAGGCTGCACGGGTTTCTTGGTCTTCTTTTTCTTCTTAAAAGACTATGAAGGCTTGAATTGGGGGTTTTCCCCTTGTCGGTGGTTTTCGGCATGGGACGGGATTTAGCATCTCTTCGATTATTTTAGGTTCAAGTGGGATTTTCCACCTGATTGCTGGACATGCCTGAAGATCCTTCAGCATTCTTTTAGTTTTTGCTGAGAGGACTGCTTCCCACGGAGCTTCCTCCACAAGCGAGCATGATATCTCTTGCGCGTCTACCTTTTTGGGAGTGTCCTTTTGGGGAGGGTTTACCCTCCACTTATTAGACAACATGAACTTTCCCTGCTGGTGCTGGTACTGGTCCTCGACCCAATTTTTGAACATGTAGCAATCTTCAATTGGATGGCTCACTATTCTGTGATAGGAGCAGTAATTGGGGTTGTTGATGGCGCCGGGTTGCGCTGGACGCCGTGGGTCTGGCAATGTGATGATGTTATTATGCATCGCCGGTTCAAACATTCTTCTCGTCTTGTCGCGGGAAAACAAGTAAGCACGTCCTAGCCTTTCTTCTAAGGACGGGTGCAGATGCGCGTTGTTTTAGCGAGTAGCCGGTTTCGGGACACTCGGCTGTTGTTGCGTGTTAGCAACGAAGGGTGTTTTCCCTTTACCCTTGTTATTTCGGGGGTCCTTATTCGAGGAGGAAGGTCCATGGCCTATCTGATCCATCTGGGCTAGCTTGTCTATTAGAGCCTGAAAGGTTGTGGGTTTGAAGAACGTCATGAACTGGGACACAGTCGTCAGAGGATCAAAGGTCCCGATGAACATGCCCACGGTTGGAGACTCTTCAATACGCTGTTTTCAGTTAGACCACAGGTTTTGCCATCGAATTTCGTACTAGACCCAAGTTTCTCACGGTTTTACCCAGGTATTGACAAATGCCGCAGAGTGCGTTCGCTAGCACTGGCGAACCGTTGCGTGAACATCAGTTCCATTTCTGCGAAGGATTTTACGGAGTCATTTGGGAGCTCTGAGTACCATTCAAAAGCTGTCTTTGACAAGCTTCCGATAAATTAGCGAAACAACAGTTTATTGTCACCTCCAGTATTGTCGCATAGTGCTCTGAATTGTGCGACATGCTGGTGAGGTGTAACATTTCAGAAAATATAAAATATTATTTTTGAAATTTAAATAATAAAATAATAAATTTCACGAATATCATACGAGTAAAGATTTGATTTTTCGTAGAATGGTATGGTTATATATCTATATTTTGGAAAATAATTGGAATTTAAAATAAATTATTAATTATGAATGCATTTATTCGATTTGGACATCTTACAAATTAATATATATTATTTACATACAAGTTGAATGTTAAATTTGATTAGTATTTCACTAATTAGGCACTAAACCAAATTTATTTTGTTAACCATGTGTTAATGTGCCATGACACTTTTTACATTCTACTCTTGCATGGTTTTATTTTCTTTTTGTTTTTCCATTTGTAAAATAGAAAATAAAAAAAAGAGAATAAATGAGAGGGGGGACATGGAGGTGATATGAGTTATGAGGAGAGAGAATGAGAGGGGGGGAGGGGAGGGATGGTTTTAGTAACTATTTATTCTTCTTCATCACCATTTTTCTTCAACTCCTTCTTCTTCAACTCCTCCACCACCCTCTACCACCATGCACCACCCTCAAAACCACCTCAAAACAACCATAAACCTTCATAAAATGTTCCTCACCTCATTACAAGCATCTTGGAATGATCAAGTTTGAGTTTTGAATACTTTTTGCCAACTAGGAATTTTCTTGTGTTGCTCCATGAGGTAATAACTCCACCTTTAGATTTGTTTTAAAGCTTCCTAAACTCATATATTGGTTTAGAGTTAAATAGGTTATGTTTTATAAACTTAGAAATTTCAAGGATGATCTTTAGTGGATGTTATAAGTAGTGGTGATGTAATTGAGGTTTAGCTAGTGACCACAACTCTATTAGTGAGAGAATCCTTGACCAAACATGAGCTTAGAAGTTTCAAACTTGAGTTAAGAATTTTCCGATATCGGTTTTGTTGAACTTGTGGTGATCAATTAGAATCTGGGATGACTCGAGAACTCTGAAAATTTAATAGCAGATATTGTGAGATGTGCAGACCAATAAGAAGCTATTCTAGAAACCCGAGCCCGAGCCCGAGCCCGCATCTTCTGGCCGCCGTTTTATTCGATTTGGCCGCAAATTTCATCCCAATTTTGGAGATAGGGTCTGAAATTTTTTCTGTAGCTCACTATTTAGATAACTTAACCTACCCTATATGCAAAAAAGTTTAATTTCACCTTAGGTAGAATCTGGGAGCATTTTACTAAGTTTCTGCTTATGTTTTCCGACATTTAAGAACTTGTTTTTTTTTTTTTTATATTTTTGTTTTGAGTTTGTCGTTCAACGTTTGTACGTCGACGCCACAGCGTATTTTGTTGTTTTAGCACGAGCGGACCATAGGTTCTAACCTATGTGCCCTTCACTTGTCGTATCGGTTTTCTATTTGGATTTTTATGCGATACGATATGCTTTGATTGTAGATACAAGCACGTGGATTCTCGGGACGACGTAGTAGGGCAAGGCATCCATCGAGATTGACTAGAGCGAGGCGTTGCAGATGAGTTGATGTATATCTACGGAGAAAGTCGTGTGGATGGCGTATAGCACCCCTGCAATCGTAGTATTATGGTATATATGAATATATATATACTTAGGATACGAATACTTAGATAATAGTGTTTCTAGAATATTATAAGTGATAGTAGTATATTAGTATAATGACATATCCCTCGTACTAGTTCTTAGCCTATGATCTATATCTACTCATGAAAGTATATAACTACATATATTTACAATATGATATGATATGGTGAGGATATCATCCGATATGATGAAACGAATCGATATAATATGAAATGATGATATGAGGCGATATATATACATGATGCGATATAAGATAATATGTCATGTGATGATATATGATGAGATGAGATGATATGATGTACGTGACGATGGATCTGTACTACTTGATTGATTATATCATATGATGGATTATACCATACATGATATGATGTACGTGGAGATAGATCCGTACTATTTGATTTGATGATATCGTACGATGGATTATACCGTACGTGATATGATGAGGATAGATCGCCAACTTATGTATATATCGACTCAAGAAATATTGTTTTTAAATCACTTAAGTAGACATTATGATATATTTTGAGCCATTCCTATTTTCAAAACTAACGAACCATTATGCACTTTTAAATGATAATTTCAAGGGATGCTATGGATTTTTAAATAGTATCTTTTTCAAAAACATCGTAGCCCTTATTTTCAAAAACAATGATTCGTACTATTTTAAACTATAAATGTATGGCTCATACGTAGTTACGTATTTTATACTGTTCGTGTTTATGTTTTCTTTATTCTGTTTACACTCGTGCTACAATTTCTTATTCCTTCATACGCTCGTATTATTTTCATTTACGAAATTTATACCACGTTTCTTGTACTTATCATTTTACGACTTCGTCTGCTAAGACACACGCACCATTACCGATGATGCACATGTTGCACGTACACATACTCGCCGGCTCATACACACATCATCGGTAATTTCCATGCCACGTATACGTTAGAAATTGCTATGTCACTGTATCGCCTTATAACAAGTAGAATTTTAGTTATTATTTAGTACCCAGTACCACACATACTGGTTCAGATATTGCACTTCCTTACCTAGTTACAAAATATGCTCATATGAACACATTTGCTATTTTTTACAGTATTGTTCTGTGCCTGTACATATTGTTTCATCATTGTTATATGCTTATGAGATTCTATTTTCATGAGATTTTCTAGATTTGAGAAACCACAGATACATTTTAAAAACTTATGACTGTTTTAAAAATGCGGTTTCTCTTGATAAGATATTTCGATGTCCACCATGAGTTTTCTTGGTGCTGAGCTATGATATTACCCGATTCGAGGAGTGAGGAGTCACCGTCTGCGGGTACATGGAGGACCTGGTATAGTACCCCGGGGCAAGAAGATCGTATAGAAAGGCGTTGAGTCCGGCAGGGGAACACTACCTACCGGTGACAGTATTAGACTCGGGGATATCCGAAGGATACCGACCGGAGTGATATGAGACATATGGATATGAGGACCGATCTGATAAGACGGTGCCTGAGATATGAGGATTTACGTGTCGATGCTGGACACGGTTTTTATGATGATTTCGAGTGTCGATGCTGGGCACTCAGGTTTTATGATGGTTTGATGTGTCGTTGATGAACACACGTTGGATGATACGTATACATACATACATATGACACAGATGACATGGTACCATATTTTGACACAGACATGATATTATTATTATTATACTTATGTATACACAATCACCCTCGTTACCACACCACATTATATTATTATATTACAGTACGACCTAGGAGATCGTTATTCATTCGATTTCTACCTGCTGACGTCTTCTACTTACGAGTTGGCAACTCACCCCCGTTGTGCCATAGTTTTATTGCAGGATTAACTGCTCGGATCAGTAGCGGCTTGCTGGCACACTGCTCCTTTCTGGGTGATTTGCATTGGTAGGTGGGTTACAGTTCAGAGTGTAACCACCATTGTATATTTTATTATTCATTGTATCTACTTAAAAGCTCCATCAACCAGATTATGTATATTTGGTAGAATTAGAAACCAGAGACTTGTATATTCTTTCAGACTTAGAGCGAGATGCGTGTATTATTCTTTATTTTGGGTTTGATGATGCTTTGGTTTTCTTTACTTTCTTTTCTGTGTTGATCTTCGCCTTGGGCGTCGTATATTCGTATTTGCGTGGTTGTTTTCGTCGATTGGCGATGAGCTAGCTCCCGCTTGGGGATGCTATATTATACTTGTTATGTACTGGTTTTGGATTGAAATTTACAAAGGAGGTTCTGCCTAAATTTCAAATGAAGAAAACGTTTTCAAATTATAGTATATAATTCACTTGCATTTCAAACGAACTTTTCATATACTTTAAAAAGAGAAATTGATTTCAATTATACCCCTTTTCAAAACTTCACCTCCGCTATTTTACAAAAAAGGTTTAGATTTCTAGGTTTTCAGCTTACTTGGGTTACGGCGGGGTCCTATTTACTTCATGTGATCCAAGTGCTAGTCACGTGCTATTCCCAGGTCATGACATGAGGATTGCCTGTTCCTTTGTAAGCATGGAACTTGGGGATTGTATATCCCGGCGGGTATTTGATTTGGTCATACCATGCAGGATATGGTTTTCCGGTTTTGACGAGTTGGCCGGTGGCTTCACTGGCCTGGTGAGCTCTTATTTGCTGAGCGGTGTAGTCATCCAGAGCCACCTTAGAGATGGTTTCTTCCTTGGCCGCTGATAAGGCCGGAAGAGGGTTTGATATTTCCCTTCTGTCATCCTCGACAACTATTGGCGAATCGGTTGGATTATCATTCCCACCATGTCTTGGAATAGAAGAGACATCTGCTTGATATTAGCAGCTTCCTCTGCAGCTGTTTTGTCTTTTTTTTCAGCACTCTCCGCAAGACCTCTGTATCGGTCTCTTAATCTTCACGCTGTTCGGCTTCTTTTTTCAGACTTTCTTTTTGTCCGGTGAGTGCTGCCATTTTGTTCAGTATTTCTTAGAGCTTTTACTGTTGCTCCTGAGCCTTTGTCAACAACCGAGTTTGCGGTCGGTGACTTACCGAGACACGGCTCTCTTCTTTCCCGTTGACCATGTAAACCGTATGTACGGTAATGCCCCCAGACTTGGGGCGTTTAGATTTTTCACCATTGGATTTTTCCGCTGGCATTAGAGATTTCTCTAGCCTCGTTCTTTTGTGAGAGATTGGAGTTGAACGAGCCATTTTGATAGGCACCCGTTTAGAAGAAGTCCCCCGTTATATGGAGGAGGAGCGATCTTCCTCCTGTCGGCCCTTAGATTTCTTGGGTTGACGAGAGAAATTTTCATCAAGCACAGTGTCTTGGACTTTTTGCCAGACTCTATGTATTTGTGAGAAGAGCCATTGGTGAGGCTACTCTGGTTTTCGCTGCACGGGGACCTCTACCGATGGAGGTGATTTCTTTAGCACCGCCATCGGAGAGTTCTTGCAGAGTCTCCTAAGTGGTTCAAAACTATTCCCGGTTGGAATAACAGCGTCGACATCCGGCATAGGAGCTGATGGGGTGAGCCCAGAGGGGGAGTTGCCTCGAGCCAGTCTTACTTGGCGCCAGTGGCGATGTCGAGCATGCCTTGCCGTTGGAACCCCCTCAATATCGGAGTCAGCTTCATCATGCCCTGGCTTTGCTGAGGAGCTTCAGTTGGCGTCAGCCTGTTGAAGACCGACATCTTTGATTGAGTTGGAGTAGGGTTGTCCAATCTTTGGAAGACCGACCGTCTGGGAGGGAAAGCACTTTTATCGGCTTCACTTATAGCAGGAGTAAGGAGAGCTAGCCGTTTAATGGCAACCCTTTCGGGAATCATGGACTTTTTTGCAGGCCCTTTCGAGTACTTGTTCAGCCTGTTGAAGACTGAGACATCAGATTTGGACGGCTCGCTTATAGGAGCCGCCACAGTTGCCAGCCGATCAAAGACCGACCTTCTAGGAGATTCTTCTTATAGTGTTGAGGAGCTAAAGTTCACAGGAAGGAGAATGGTCCTGAAGAATAGTCCGGTAGTGTCCTACGTGACCTGCCTTACCGGTATTAAGAAAATGGAGGCCGCGTTAGGCCCGTATGTCACTATAGCTGGGGTAGAAAGAGACTTGTTGTTGCAGGAAGTGCAGTGAGTATCCATTGATTCTGCACAGAAACCAGACACCCAGTTTTAGTATATTGAATCCAGGGGCAACCATGAATATGGAGAACCGTGATTTTGTTCGCGGTCACGACATACGAAGTGTGGAGTGGAAAGAGGAAGAGGTCCCACCAGGCATGCCAAAATCTGGTTACCAACGAAGACTGGACTGAGATGTGGAGGATGTCTAGCCTGAATTTGGGGGCAGATGCTATTTTGACATATCCATCCACCTCTCCAAAGATACCAAGTTGATTTATGGCACCGTATATCGGAGGTTTGGATAGATGCGACCGATATAGCAGACTTTATCAGATTCCCCCTCATTTGTGAAGGGTTTTTGATTGTGGGGATGCTCTTCCCTGCAGGCGCAAGCTCCTGCAGTTAATTATGTTATCGCGTTGCGATAACCACTTTCTCCTTTTCCAGTAGTTCACTTTGTGACGTGTGTTATTTTGTTTGTTAAGGTTTCCCGTGGATTATATACGGAGACTAGTTTATGTTGTCACCCGTAGCACACGGATTACTCCAAATCCGTATATTTTAGATTTAGGGATTGAACTTAGGTTGTATGTTCCGTCAGTTCAAAAAATATTTTGTTATATTTAAGGACCTTTAATATATTTTTAGATTAAGATCAACTTAAATATATGAGCATCTGGGCTCAATTTATTTTATCTAAGAATATGTTAGTTCTATTTGAGACTAAGATCAACTTATATATATTTTAAGGATCATTAAATTTTAGTTAAGATCCACTAACAAAGCATTTGGGCTCATCTGCAAGTAACTTCAGAGACTTAGCCAATTTGGGCTCAGTCTTGGGCTTTCTCCCTTTATTCAGAACTGCTAAGCACTTATTTGCTGCTCTGATGCTCACGTGCGTATCACGTGAGGCGCTCAGACGTAGGTACTGCCCAATCAGTGCTAAGCACTTACTCATTTATATAGTGCTAAGCACTTTGTACAACGCTCATGTGGGAGGCACGTGAGGCGCTGGGTATTTGTTTCTGGACGCTCTCGTGGGAAGCACATGAGGCACCGAGTATTTTATTTTGGGCGCTCGCGTGTGTTTCACGTGAGGTGCTTGGCTTTTGTTTCGGGCGCTCATGTGGGAAGCACGTGAGATGATGATCTTCTCTTTTATGAACGCTCACGTGTGTTTCATGTGAGGCACTGGGTTCCTTTAGAGATTTAATCTTCTTTTTTTATAGAAGTTTAACTTTTGTTTCATGGCGTTTTGGCCATTAATGATCACCAAGATCTCTGTTTTGAAGATGTGGGATCAATTTTATTTAAGAACTAAGTTCTTATGTTTTTATAAGAACCAAGTTCTTTATGTAGGGTTAAACCTTATTATTTTTTTGAAGGAATTGAATTGCTGGAACCTGTGTCTTTTCTCTCTTTTCTTTTTATCCTGTTCTTTTCCCTAGATTTTGATTCTGAAGAACAGAATCTCCTGATCAGAATTAAATTCTCAACTTGATGGGAGATTTGTCTTACGTATCTCATATCCAGAGATAGAACTAAGTTCTTTTTTTTAAAGGGTTAAACCCTTGTTTTTGTTTTACTTATGCTAGGCAAAAGAGATATGTTTTTCTCTGCTTTTCTTTACCTAGGGTTTGAGAGAGCGAGGATCTTCTTCTTCGAGGAGAATTAAGTACTCAGTCTTTTTAGAGAAGCTTATGGGGTTGATTCTCGATATGAGACTTGAAGACTCGAATCCTTTATATAGAAGAGGCAAATTCTTAATTAGTTTGAGAAAATCTCTCATCTGAGAGATACCAATTGATTTAATTGGCCTCAAAATTGGATCCCTTCGATTATTTCAGGTTCAAGTGGGCTTTTCCACCTGACCGCCGGACATGCCTGAAGATCGTTTAGCATTCTTTTAGTTTTTGCTGAGAGGACTGCTTCCCACGGAGCTTCCTCGACAAGCGAACATGATGCCCTCTGCGCGTCCACCTGTTTGGGAGCGTGCTATTGGGGCGGATTTACCTTCCAGTTATCAGACAGCGCGAACTTTCCCAGCTGGTACTGGTCCTCGACCCAATTTTTGAAGATGTAGCAATTTTCAATTGGGTGGCTCACTACTCTGTGATAGGAGCAATAATTGGGGTTGTTGACATTGCCGTGTTACGCTGGATGCCGCAGGTCTAGCAATTTGATGAGGTTATTACGCATTGCCAGTACAAACAATCTCCTCATCTTGTCGCGGGAAAATGAGTAAACACGTCTTAGCCTTTCTTCCAAGGACGGGCGCGGACGCGTGTTGTTTTTGCGAGCAGACTATTTTAGGCCACTCAGCTATTGTTGCGTGTTGACAATGAAGGCTGCTTTCCCTTTACCCTTGTTATTTCGAGGGTCCTTATTTGAGGAGGAAGGTCCATGACCCATATGATCCATCTGGGCCAACTTATCTATCAGAAAGGTTGTGGGCTTGAAATATGTCATGAACTGAGATACAGTCATCAGAGGATCAAGGGTCCCGATAAACATACCCACGGCAGGAGACTTCTCAATACGCTGTTCTCATTTAGACCACAGGTTCCTCCACCGGATCGCGTATTGGACCTACGTTTCTCCTGCCTTTACGCTGGCATTGATCAGTACCGTGATCGGAGTGCGTTTGCTCATGCTGGTGAACCGTTGCGTGAACAGCAGCTCCATTTCCGCGAAGGTTTTCATGGATTCATTTGGTAGCTCCGAGTACCATTCAATAGCTGTCTTTGACAAGCTTCCGACAATCTGGCGAAGCAAAAGTTTGTCGTCGCCTCCAGTATTGGCGCATAGTGCTTTGAATTGTACGACATGCTGGTGAGGATTGCCCGTTCCTTTGTAAACATGGAACTTGGGGATTGTATATCCCGGCTGGTACTTGATTTGGTCATACCAGGCTAGATATGGTTGCCCGGTTTTGACGAGTTGTCCAGCGGCTTCATTTACCTGGTGGGCTCTGATTTGTTGTGCAATGTAGTCATCCAGAGCCACCTTGGAGATGGTTTTTTCCTTGGCCGCTAACAAGGCTGGAAAAGGCTTTGATATTTCCCCTCTATCATCCTTGATAACTATTGGTGCATCTTCAGCCGGGGGTTCCGGTTGGATCATCATTCCCACCATTTCTTGGAATAGAAGAGCCATCCTCTTAATATCAGCAATTTGCTCTACAGCTTCCTTATCTTTTCTTTCCAGCACTTTTCGCCAGAACTCTGTGTCGGTCTCTTGCTCTTGATGCCGCTCACTTCTTTTTCCAGACTTTCTTTTTGTTTTGTGAGTGCTGCTATTTTGGTTAGCATTTCTTGGAGTTTTTGCTGTTGCTCTTGAGCCTTTATCAATGACCAAGTTTGCGGTCGGTGACTCACCATGGCATGCCTTTCTTCTTTTCCTGAGGCCATATAGGCCGTATGTGCTATTACGCCCCCGGACTTAGGGCGTTTAGATCTTTCGCCATTGGATTTTGCCATTGGCGGTGGAATTTTCTTCGGTCTCGTTCTTTTACGAGAGGTCGGAACTAAAGGAGCCATTATGACAGGTGCCTGTTTAGGAAAGTTCCTCTATTGTATGGCAGAGGGGCGGTCTTTTTCTTGTTTACCCGTGGATTTCTTGGGTTGACGAGAGTAATTTTCTTCAAGAACACAGTCTTGGACTTTTCACCAGACGCTATGTATCTGTGAAGAAAGTTGTTAGCAAGGCTACTCTGGCTGTTGCTGTACATGGATCTCTGTTGGTGGAGGTGATTTCTTCAGTACCTCCATCGGAGAGTTCTTGCGGAATTTCCTGAGCGGATCAAAGCTGTTCCCTGTTGGAACAGCAGCGTCGACCTCCACCATAGGAGCCGGTGGGGTAAGCCCAGAGGGGGAGTTGCCTACAGTCTGTCTTACTCGGCTCCAGTGACGACGTCGAGCGTGCCTTGCTGCAGGGACCGCCTCAATATCATAAGCGGCTTCGTTATACCCCTGGCTTTGCTGAGGGGCTTTAGTTGGCGCCAGTCTATTGAAGACCGACGTCCTTGACTGGGTTGGAGTAGGGTTGGCCAATCTTTGGAAGACCGATTGCCTGGGAAGAGAAGCACTTTTGCTGACTTCATCTGTAGCAGGAGCAGGGAAAGTTAGCCATTTTGGGGTGGCTCCCTCTGGTATCATAGGCTTCTTTATGGGCCCGCTAAAGTTCTTTCTCAGCCTGTTAAAGACCGAGACATCAGATTTGGACAGTTTGCTAATAGGAGCCGCCATGGTTGTCAGCCGATCAAAGACCGACCTTCTAAGAGTTTCTTCTTGTGGCATTGAGGCGCCGAAGTTCACAGGCGGGAGCATGGTCCCAATAAAGAGCCCGACAGTAGCCTGTGTGACCTTCCCCATTGGCATTGAGAAAATGGAGGTCGCTTTAGGCCTGTATGTCACTCCTCCAACTGGGGTGGAGAGGGAGTTGTTGTTGCAAGCAGTGTAGTGAGAAGTCATTGATTTTCTAGGGAGGAGAATGTCACCAATTTTTATTACCTTGAATCCAAGTGTAACCATAGCGAACCGTGACTTTGTTCGCGAAACACGACATACAAAGTGTGGAGTGGAAAGAGGAAAAGGTCCCACCGGGCATGCCAAAATTTGTTTACCGTCAAAAATGGACCGAGGCGCGGAGGACGTCTAGCCTGAATTTAGGGGCAGATGCTATTTGGACATATTCATCCACCTCTCCGAAGATACCAAGTTGATTTATGGCACCATATATCGGATGTTTGGATAGATACGACCGTTGTAGCAGACTTTATCAGATTCCCCTTGTTTATAAGAGGTTTTTTGATTGTAGGAATGCTCTTCCCTACAAGCACAAGCCCCTGCAGCTAATTATGTTATCGTGTTGCGATAAAAACTTTCTCTTTCTCCAGTAGTCCGCTTCGTGTCGTATTATGTTTTGTTTGTTTTGGTTGCCCGTGGATTATATACGGAGACTATTTTACGTTATCGCCCGTAAGGCACGGATTAGTCCAAATCCATATATTTTATATTTGGGTTTGAATTTCGGTTGTATGTTCCTTTAGTTCAAAGAATATCCTATTTTTTTAATTAAGGACCATTAATCTGTATTTTAGATTAAGATCAACTTAAATATATGAGCATTTAGGCCCAGTTTGTTTCAACTAATGATGCGTTAGTCCTATTTGAAGCTAACATCGACTTAGAGATATTTTCAAGATCATTAAATTTAGTTAAAATCCAACAGAGTATTTGGGTTCAGCTGCAAGCAACTTCAGAGAGACTTAGTCGATTTGGGCTCGGTCTGCTCAGTTTTGGGCTTTCTCCTTTTTTTTTAGAAGTGCTAAGCACTTATTTATTACTCTGGCGCTCATGTGGGAAGCATGTGAGGCACTCAGACATAGGTGCTGCCCAATCGGTGCTAAGCACTTAGTCATTTTGACTGCATATATATAGTGCTCAGCACTTTGTATGGCGCTCACGTGAGAAGCATGCGAGGCATTGAGCCTTCTGTTTTGGGTGCTCACGTGGGAAACTTGTGAGATGCTCAGACATGGGCGCTACCCAATCGATACTAAGCACTTAGTCATTTTGACTACATATATATAATGCTCAGCACTTTTTGTGGCGCTCACGTGGGAAGCACGTAAAGCGTTGAGCCTTCTGTTTTGGATGCTTACGTAGGAAGCATGTGAGGCGCTTAGACATGGACGCTGCCCAATCGAAGATAAGCACTTAGTCATTTTGACTACATATATATAATGCTCAACACATTGTATGGCGCTCATGTGGGAAGCACGTGATGCATTGAGCCTTCTGTTTTAGGCGCTCACGTGGGAAACACTTGAGGCACTATAATAGTGCTAAGCATTAATTTTTCTCTAGCGCTCATACGTGTTTCATGAGAGGTGCCAAGTTCTTTTTCTTTTTAGAGATTTAATCTCTGTTAATGATGTTTTGGCCATTAATGATTACTAAGATTTCTGTTTTGAAGATCTGAGATCGTTTTTATTGGAGAACGAGTTCTTATGTTCTTTTTATAAGAACTAAATTCTTTATGTAGGGTTAAACCCTAATTTTAGAGGAATTAAATTCCTAGAAAATGTGTTTTTCTTTTTATCTAGTTCTTTCCCGTAGATTTTGAGTCTGATGAACAGAACCTTCCCGATTAGAATTAAATTCTTAACTTGTGAAGAGATTTGCTTTTTAGGTCTCAGATCAGAGAAAGAACTAAGTTCTTTTGACGAAGGGTTAAACCTTTATTTTCCTTTTTATTTATGCTAGGTAAAGGAGATATGTTTATCTTTACTTTTCTTTACCTAGGGTCGGAGAGAGCTAGGAGATCTTCTTTTTAAAAAGATTTAAATTCTCAGTTCTTGTGGAAAACTTATGGGGTCGATTCCTCTTCCGAGACTTGAAGTCACAGGTTCTTTATATAGAGGAGGCAAATTATTAATTAGTTTAAGAAAATATCTCGTTTGAGAGATACCAATTGATTTAATTCGCCTCAAAGATTATTTGGGGGATTTTATCCGCCGTTGGATCTTTGATCCAGTGCATTTCTGTTTAACAGAATATATTTTCCTGTTTTTAACAAGATTAGGGAAATATTTTCCCATATACAGAATTTAATTCTATCACACGGTGATTTTTAATCCAAGCGTTCTCTGTTTAACAGAGCGCGTCTTTCTTTGTTTAGAAAATAAAGGAAAATATTTTCCTATCTCATTGGATCTTTGATCAACAACTTTCGATTTAACAGAAAATATCTTTCTCATTTAGAATGATCAGGGAGATATTTTATCCCAATAGAATTTAATTCTATATTTGATGATTTTTTTATCACCATTGGATTTTTGATCTGACGGTTCTCTATTAGAAAATATCTTTCTCTTTTTTTAGAAAGATCAGGGGAAGTTTTTTCCCAAAAACAGAATTTAATTCTATATAGAATTTAATTCTATGTGAAGCTAAAAAAGTATGTTCTCACGTGTTTAACACGTGACCCCAGTGTGGGTTTTAACCTATTTATATTTAGCGTTCATATGCTTTGCATATGAGCGCTCATGTGTTTAACACGTGGGATTAGTTTGTCCTTTAGGTTATTTATTCTCAGCACTTATATGCTTTGCATATAAGCGCTCACGTGTTTAATACGTGAGGCCAGTTTGGCCTTTAGTTATTAGTTTTCAGCGCTTATATGCTTTGCATATAATCGCTCACGTGTTTAACACGTGAGGCCCAAACTGTGGGAATTCTTTTCTTCTATCTTTTCTCCCCCTTTTTTATAAGGGAACAGGAGGGATAAACCCTTGTATTTATGTATGATAGGTAAAGGAGATATTTTTATCTCTCTTTTCTTTACTTTGTGTTTAAGAGGAGAAGGGACTTTACTTCCGCTCTAGAATTAAATTCTCGATTGTAGCTGTTTCTATCACCTTATGGGGTTGATTCTCCTTTTTTGCAGAAGCTTATCAAGAGTTTTTCTTTCTGTCTTTGAGACTTGAAGTCTCGGGCCCTTCATATAGGTAAGGCAAAATTGTTAATTAGTTTGAGAAAATCTCTTATTGAGATATACCAATTGATTTAATTGGTCTCAAAGATTTTTCAGGCAATTTTATCCACCGTTGAATATTTTATCTCTTGATTTTCTATTTAACAGAATATATTTTCTGTTAGTTTTAGCAAGATTAGGAAAATATTTTCCTAACAAAGAAATTAATTTGATTTTCTAATTTGGTCAGTGATATTATAATCACCGTTGGATTTTGAATCCAAATGTTCTATTTTTAACAGAGAAAACTCTTCCTCGTTTTGGAAAGATCGGGAGGATATTTTCCTAAAAAGAATTTAATTCTATATAGAATATAATTCTATCTGAAACTAGCGCATCAAAATGATGTGCTACGTGTTTAACACGTCACCCCCAGGATGGGTTTTAACCTATCTATATTCAGCGCTCATATGCTTTGCATATGAGTGCTCACGTGTTTAACACTTGAGGCTTATTTGGCTCTTGGTTACTTACTTTCAACGCTCATTTGCTTTGCATGTGAGTGCTTACGTGTATAACACATGGGGCATGTTTGTCCTTTGGTCATTTCTTTTCAGTGCTCATTTGCTTTGCATATGAGCGCTCACATGTTTAACATGTAAGGCCTGTTTGGCCTTTAGGTCATTTATTTTTAGCGCTCATGTGCTTTGCATGTGAGCGCTCACGTGTTTAACACGTGGGGCCTGTTTGGCCTTTTGGTTACTTATTTTCAACGCTCATGTACTTTGCATGTGAGTGCTTACGTGTTTAACACGTGGGGCCTATTTGGCCTTTTGGTTACTTATTTTCAGCGCTCATGTGCTTTGCATGTGAGCGCTCATGTGTTTAACACGTGGGGCTTGTTTGGCCTTTTGGTTACTTATTTTCAGCGCTCATATATTGAGCGCTCACGTATTTAACACGTGAGGCCAAACCGTGGGTTTTAATTTTCCTTAAACCTAGAACACTCACATGCTTTGCACATGAAAAGAATTCGTCTCTTCTTTCTTTTCTTCTCTTTTTTTAAAGGGAACAAATGCCCTCAGCGTTGCTCTCATGTGGCTTGCACGTGAGTACAACGGTGTCAGTCTTACAACCGTTGGATCACCTAGGGGAGTGAGGAGTCGAACCGATCCCATTATGTCCTATAAATAGGGCTTTTAGCTCTGAAGTGACTACTGTTTCTTCGTATTTCTCATTGAGTTTTCCTTTTCTTGAGAATTTAATTCTCGTTCAGAGCTTAGTTCTCTGCCCATAAAAAATCCTTTGAATAGAGTCGAATCTGCCGAAATTTTTGGTAAGGATCATGAATGGAGCTTAGCTCTTAACATATTTTGGGCATTTTGCAGATCCATTAGCATATTTGACATGGCTCTTTTTCTTTAACCGATCTCTTGAAGATCTACAATAAAAAAGTTTTTTTTATGAAGATCATAGATCTAATTGATGTCCTATCTAGGGTTTGAATCGATGGACATTCTTGAGATCATCATTGATTTTCTCCTTAGGGATTTACCCTGTTGTCAATCTTGACATTTGGGGATTTCTAGAATTTAATTCTATTGTTTAACCCATAAGTTTCCCAATATGAGGATTCTGGGATTTAATCCCATTATTGTTTTCTTGTTCGCAGAGCTTAGCTCTGATTTTTTTTGAACAGTTTTTCTTTAGGGATTTTGGGAATTTTATCCCATTAACTTTCTTTTGCTGTTCTTGGATGTTTTCCATTTTAGGGTTTTAATACCCATCTCCCAGATTTGAATTCGTTATTGTTTAAAAGAATCCACTTTTGGGGGATATTGGGAGTTTTAACTCCACTGCTCATTTAATGAGAATCCGCCATTTTGCTGATGATTCTTTTGTCCTCTTTAGGTACAATGGCTAGTCGTTTGTATGACATCGAGAAGATTGTCTCCTATGAAGAGATTTGCATTCAAGGTCGCCTTCAAGGTCAGGAGTATACTGCTGCCCAATGCAATGATGTGATGCGTTTCTTCCATGATTACAATGGTCGATTGCTTTCCTACCGCTATGCCATTTTGAAGATTGTCATTGGGTCGATCTGGAAAACTTTACCTGGGTGTCTTGAGGCTATGCCGCTCCAGACGCTTGATGATGCTGAAGACAAGATGCATTCAGTATATCTAATAGGCCTAATCTTGAAGAAACATAGAGATGATCTTGTCACTATCTTGCACCGTGTCTTCTAACAAAAAACAATAGTATTATCATATCAGAGGATAGAGGACATCAGCGGTGATCCTGAAACTTGCATCCGGGACAAAATGCACAAGAAGATGGTCGATGAAGCTGAATACGCATTGCTCAAACTTGCTTTTGAGTTTGAGAACCCATATTCGATATTTAGTGCCTTGCCACTGTAGACCTTAGATGATATTTATTTTTAATATTGTTTCTTTTTTATTTCCTTTGTAGTCGTCCTTATCATCAATGTGTAATTCTTTTTTTCTTCAAAAGAATAAATGACAAGCCTCTTTCCTTATTATATCTACACTTTTCTTTTATTGATTGTCGCGTCCTGGCATGGATTAGTTTATTTACTCATTTCATATTTTCTAGTTTACCGTTCCCTTAGGTTTATAGGAAAACTTACCCTAACGTTGAATATAGATAGCCCCTCTCTTTTATGATAGGGGCCCGTTAGGTTTGTTGTACTAGGTTAAGTCCATCGTACTGTCGAGTTGGCTGATGTATCATTGATATGCTATCCCTTGGGTTGCGGCTCGAGTAGCCACGCATCTGTCGTGTCTCTGATCCTTTCTGAGGCTGGACAATACATCTTCAAGTAATCTTCTTAGGTTGGAATATCCATATTACCATCAGAAGATCAAGTGTTAGGTATTGTCGTGGCACTTTACTTGAGATTAGGCTTGATTTGAAGTCCCGATGAGTCACAACCGCACCCTTCTGGGGTAGGATGACATCTAATGGTCTCTAGGCTTGCCGTCAAGACCCGAAACTAGGAATATGTTGTCGCTTCGTTTTTTGTTTGTTTTGGTGTCGTACCGATTCTTTGCTAAAATAAGGTAGACATCTGTATGACCTCTAGGCCGTATATATCGCCATCAAGGTCTGGAGCTAGGATTTTGCCGTCGCTCCACTTTTATTTGACCCTTGGGTCCTTATTGACTTCGCGTCTACACTTTGCTGGAACGAGGAGGAACGCCAAGATGATCTCTAGGCTGTAGATGTTGCCATCGAGATGTGGAGCTAGGCTTTTTCTGTCACTCCACTTTTATTTGACACTTGGGTCCTTGTTGACGTCGCGTATGTACTTTGTTGGAGTAAGAGGGACGTCTAAATAGTATCTAAGCTGTAGATGTGCCATTAAGATTCGGTCCTTCTTTTGATGAAGTAAGGTGGAAAATTATGGTTCTCTTTCTTTCATTTGTGCCCATGGACTGTATACAAGAGTCAGTATGGACCTACATGCAAGGCAGAAAAGTTTCATTTTGTTATATTTTTTATATTTCCGCGATACTTTATGTCACGCCCCGCTTCCCAGAGTGCGCTAAGATAGGCACGTGACAGAGCCAACCATGCTACCTGCGGATAGGAAATATCCCTCCACAGTCACATTACGGCTGTAGAGATATCAAGAACAGTGATAAACTATCTAACGCATGTCCATAAGCCAGAATAAACGAGTCATGAAATAAAATAATGCGGAAGCAAAAGATCCAAGTACAATAATAAACTGGAATGTACGTCCCATAATGCGGGCTCACATCAGGAATGAAAATACTGAAAGGAAACTAAACTAAACTAATAACAGGTCCTCACTGCTCGGCATGTTGATCAAAATACTCCTGGACTGCCTGCGATACGGATAAGGGATCTGGGCCATGCAAAACCCAGACGTCAGTGCGTCATAATATCAATAATTCTAAGCAAGCAGGATGTGATGAAATATGCAGGCATGAAGTATGAACAGTAACAAGTCATCAGTAGCAAGTAAACCGTAACATGAATATAGATCAGTGAACGGGATATAAATAGGTGAAGTGCAGTAAATAGTCTAAACTGTGCTATAGGGTTATCTTTTCTAAAGTTATTCGAAATCAATTAATGTAATCCATAACGTAACCCATCGGTCTATGCCCCGTTCAACCCCACGGGACCACGGTAACAAGATATGATAGACTGTGAGTCTATGTCCCGTTCAACCCCACGGGACCACGGTAACATGATGTAATAGACCTTTGATTTACGTTCGGCTACATTCTTGATTTCCACATACCCCCAAGTTATGTGTGTAAGTCAGGTATTGATAAATCTGGAGCTAATGCCAACATAAGATCAAGCAGGAACATGTTTGTCTATACAGACAACAGGATATGTCCATCGGGACAACATGTCAGGATTGTCGGCATCAGAAACAGGATCAGGTAACATGTCAAGTAGTGATATATCAGGTCATGTTAGGTAGTGCACAGGTATCAAGCGGATGCCTAACAGTAAAATGTAGCAAGTATCGAATCACAGTAAAGGTATGGATGTACGGTGAAAGCATGGATGCACAAACATCTATCAGAGGTTGCATCATGACTATGTAGGATGCACATTATCAAGCATGGTGCACTAATACAACAGTAACATGAAATAATATAGTCTCGGCGTGCAACTAGATATGTAATAAACCGTACGGATACAGACGGATACTATAAAACTGTAAATCGGTAAAATTTGCTGAATATTAAAACACAAGCACTATTATTTATTAAATAGATATTGATATAATAATATTAACATGGATAATATATTCAAACCGATTAATAACTATAAAAGTGGTATTGATTAACCATGCACAAGAAAGTTCCGTTCAGAAATTCAGCGTCACTCTGATTTGTAAAATAGCTTAAAAATAACAAACGTTCTCCAAAAGGGACGTGTCTTATACCAAAATAAAGATAATTCAATAACATTTTCATTTTTATAAGTTGAAGTATCTCAGATTGTTCCTACAAAAATCTATGAACATTCGAAGTTGAAAGTTTGCTGCTGGAATTTCCCTGAACAGCAGTTTAGAGATATTTTCATTCGCATTTTATGTTATTTAAACAATTTATTTTGCAAGAAAATATTTCATAGAGTTATATTATTCTGAGTTAGATTCGTAACGAACTAAAGAACGTATACTAATAATTTTTCTATGATTTATAATGAATTTTATAAGGTAAGGTATACAGTAAATTCAGATTTGTCGTATCCTCTTTGCAACGACGTTTCATGTGTAAACTATAATATTTTCAAACTATATTTTGTATAACATTATAAAATGTAGATTATAAACTAATTAAAGATAATAATAAGAAATATTACGACGATAAATATTTTAAATGATATGGATGCAATCGGGTATCTGAAAACAGTAAAACTTCAGTATAGATGCATAATACTATACCTAGCTTGTAGCAAGATGATTTAGCATGCGACTAGACATGTAAATAATGATATTGATGTGTACGGACGTCGTATAACAGTAGAATGATAAACTGGTAGATGTGGGATGTACAACTAAACAATATGAAATGTAAATATTCAATTGGGTGCAGCATATTGTAGTCTAGCATGTATCAAGATAAATTTGCAGGCACTAGATACGAAATAAATTGTACGGATGCAAACGGATATCCGAAAACGGTGAAACATGCAAAATGATAATGTGGGATGCATAACTAATCATTATGTGTTGTTATTATTCAAATGAATAT
The DNA here is from genome assembly GCA_030015575.1 of Agapanthus africanus. NCBI lineage: Eukaryota > Viridiplantae > Streptophyta > Magnoliopsida > Asparagales > Amaryllidaceae > Agapanthus > Agapanthus africanus. The sequence goes on from JASDDO010000004.1 coordinate 324,608,242, forward strand.
AGAATATAGTAGTATATCATGTAGCAAGATTAACTTGCTTCGACGGATCACGAAACAGATATGTACGACACGTCCGACGTCGGTAAAACGTCGCAATGCATGAACGGCACATGGGACAGGTCTAAACAATGTAAGAGGGTGATCACGCAGGCAAGGTACGTTCACTGGATCACTCGGACCGTCAGCGACGAGCACGGTTTCGACGGTGATCACCGGAATCAAGAAACAAGATCAAGAAAAAGAAAGAAGAAAGAAGAAAGAAGAAGTAAGAAGAAGAAGTAAGAAGAAGAGGCTGTGTATTAAATAAGGGAAGAAAAAATAAATATATATAAATATATATATGCAGAGGGGAGAGAGAGAGAAAGGGGTTGTTAGTTTGTTAAGAAATTAGTTTAGATTTAAGTTTAAAAAATATTTTATTAGTTAACTAAATTTTAATTTGTATCAGTTTATAAAATTAATATTATATAAATAAAATTTGATATTCTGGTAAATACAAACATAGTCCAAAACATGCCCGGGTCGGATCTAAAATTCAGTTTTAAAATACGAAAAATATACATGTCGACCAAAATTAAAGTTGGATATTCGGGTAACGAAAAATGCATACCCCCAAGAACAGATGCACGCACGTGCATGTAGTCATCCAAACAAGTCTGTTTCACTGAACGGGATGAGAACAAGATGTGCGGATGCTACCACAGGGTTAGGGGTATCATGCAGGCCATGCAATGTATTTTTAAAATATTTTATGTGACTTAAAATGTTATATTAAAACGCGGATGCTAGATAAAATGTGAGTATGCAATGTACAAATAAATGAAAGTGCACGAGTCCATGTAACGGGTCAGGATAAATCATAAACATGAATCAAGACTGGTTTCAAGCATGCGGGTCGGGTCAGATGCAAATACAAATGTCAAATACACTATTCGCACCCAAAACACAATAAATCAAGAAAATACCATAAATAAAGAATACTAGAATTGGTATAAATGAACTAGGATGTTACATTATACCCAACTACAAAATGAATTTCATCCTCGAAATTCCCAAAACAAGAAAAGATGAACAATCAAGAATCTACAAGAATAGGTGTGGAAACTTCTGTCGAATCTCTTCTTCTCATCCCCAAGTCGATTCTCCATGCGAGCGATTTCCCCAAGAAACAAGTACGAGAGGTATAATCTTGTTCTTAAGGACCTTTTCTCTTCGATCAACAATCGACATTGGTCATTCCTCATAGGTCAAATCCTCTCTTACAGTCAGCTCCGAATGATCCAACACGTATGTTTCATCTCGAACATATTTACGGAGTTGGGATACATGAAACACATCATGAATATTCGCCAAAGATGGTGGTAAAGCCAATCGGTAAGCCACATCTCCAACACGCTCCAAAATCTCGAAAGGCCCCACGAATCGAGGACTAAGCTTGCCTCGACTCCCAAACGAATCACTCCTTTATTCGATGATATCCTCAAGAATGCCAGATCACCAACAGCGAACTCTAGAGGTCTTCTCGATGTGTCGGCCTAACTCTTCTGCCGATCTTGTGCTGCCTTCATATAATTCCGGATAGTATTAACTTTCTCCACGGTTTGCACGATCAAATCCGGTCCCAACAATCTTCGTTCTCCAACATCGTCCCAACAAACATATGAGCGACACTTGCAACCATACAATGCTTTGAATGGAGCCATCTGAATAGTCGCCTGAAAGCTGTTGTTGTACAAAAACTCCACCAAGTGTAGATGATCCACCCTTAAAGTCCAACATGCAAGCTCTCAACATATCTTCAAGAGTTTGGATTGTTCTCTCCGACTGGCCATCTGTCTGAGGATGATAAGCTGTGCTAAACTTCAATCGCGTCCCCAAACTTTCCTGTAAACTCCTCCAGAAGTGTGATAAGAATCGGGTGTCACGGTCTGAAACGATGCTCACAGGTACTCCATGCAATCTTACAATCTCCTGCATGTACCATTCTGCCAACGCTTCTGTTGATTGACCAACTCGAAATGGTATGAAATGAGATGCCTTGGTCAATCGATCAACAATCACCCAAACTGCATTGTTGCCCTTTGGACTCCGTGGTAAAGCTGTCACGAAATCCATGGTTATATGTTCCCACTTCCATTGAGGAATCGGAAGTGGTTGCAATAAACCAACAACCCTTTGATGTTCAGCCTTAACTTGCTGACACACCAAGGATTTCACTACAAATCGAGTAATTTCCCTTTTCATGCCTTCCTACCAGAAATGTTGTCTTAGATCGCGGTAGATCTTCGTGCCTCCTGGATGTACGGAATATGCGGAACTGTGTGCCTCCTTCATAACTTCTTCGTGAATGTTTCCCTTTGGCACACACAAACGGCTACCATATCGCAAAGAACCATTTTCATGAATCAACAAGTTCGTTCGAAGTCCAGCTTCAACTTGTTCTCGAAACTTTTGCAATCTAGGGTCCTGTAACTGCGCTGCTTTAATATTCTCGATCAATGACGATTGGACTTGCAACTGCATCAACTGTCCCGAAGAATGCGGTAGCACGATCTCCAACTCGAATCTCCGAAAGTCTTCGTAAGTTCCTTCTGTGTAGTCAACATCTGAATTGCTGGCAGCCGACTAAGCGCATCCGACACAAAATTAACTAAGGTTTTTTGACTTTATGAGCCATAAGGGTCTCATAAAGGTTTTTTCACCCTATGTGTCGTGAGGAACTAATAGGTGTATTTTCTTCTTAGGAATCGTGAGGACTTCTAAATGGTATTTTCTCTTACAATTCATAAGGACTCGCAAGTGCCGTTCACCATGTTGAACAATATTTTTCATTCTAGGTAGGACTTGGTTGAGAATATATTTATTTACGCCTCTGAATTGTATACAAGGGTCAATATTGGACCGCCTGTAGGGCATAAATTTATGGTGTTATGATGGCTTAAGAACAGGTTCAGATCCTTGTAACTTAAGGTTTTTGAATTCTATAAGCCATGAGGGCCCTATAGATGGTATATTCTCCTTACGAATCGTGATGATCTCGTAAGTGTATTTTCTCCTTATGGGTCGTATGGATTCCTAAGTGTGTTTTCTCTTTGTGAGTCGTAAGGATATCATGCAATTGCTTTCTCCTTACAAAGTTGTGAGGGGTTTGCAAGTGGATTTTTTCCTTTCTTTTAACGAGTTTGTGCCTTCTCGGGTTTTCACAAGCTTGCCAGTAGCCCTACCGTTTTTTATCATGGCGCCCTTTCGGGTTTTCATCTATGCCCATTCCGCTTGTAGACATATCTTTTTTTAGATGGCTCATAAGGTAACTCACTAAGAGTTGTCGACCACGACATTCTTCAAAGGACCACATCATATGGGACCTGAAAAGGATGTGAATTGTTTTATGCCCAGGGATTGTATACGATGCTCGATATGGAGACTCGCTGTAGGGCAATATATTGGTTTAAGGACATTACGGTCCATTATTAGTTTAGGGACGTCTCGGTCCAATAACAGTATAAAGACGTAGTGGTCTATTGTTAATTTAGAGACATTTCGGTCCATCATTCTTGTATTTGGGACAAATTTTAGTTTAAAGATATTTCGGTCCATTATTAGTGTAGGGACGTTTCGGTCTAATATCAGTTTAAGGACGTGGTGGTCCAACATTCCCGTATTTAGGACGAGTATTAGTGTAAGGACATCTCGGTTCATTATAGCCGTGTTTGGGGCGAATATTAGTTTAAGGATATTTCGGTCCATTATCGCCGTATTTGGGGCGAATATTAGTTTAGGACATTTCGGTCCAATACCAGTTTAAGGACGTAGTGGTCCATTGTCATTTTATGGACGTTTCTTCCAATATCGCCATATTTATGGCGAATTTCATTTGGCATCACTTTCAGAGTTTTGATTCAGGAAGATAGCGAGCGGACACAAGCGTCGTCATCTATCATTAACCTAAGTCGTGACTCTTCAGACGTAGTACTTTTTATGGAATCGACCATTTATCGGCTAGAAATGGCCTTTCGCCATGCGTATCTATAAGCAGATAAGCTCCACTTAGTAGACCTTATCTATGATGTATGGGCCTTCATAGTTTGGCTCGAACTTCCCCCGTTTTGCACGATTAGGGATCATTAGTCTTTTGATGACTAGCCTGAGTTTGCTTTGGCGGAATGTTCTCGTCCTGGTCAGTCTTTCATATGACCGCGTCATCCTTACCTTATAAGCCTTTAGGTTTTGCTGTGTTATAAGGTGGGTTTCGTCGAGAGTATTGAGCTCCTCGAGCCTAAGATGAGCATTTTCTTCATCCGTTAGCTCGTATTGAACTGCCGCTCGTAGTGAGGGGAGCTCTCTTTCCAATGGGAGTACCGCTTCAGTGCCAAACACCAATGCATATGGTGTTGTATTTGTGGTCATCTTGAACGTTGTTTGGTAGGCTCAAAGTGTTTTATACAGCCTCTCGTGCCAGTATTTTTTATTTTTGGACGCCGTCATTTTTATAATCTTGGTCAAGATCTTATTTAATGCTTCAACTAAACCATTGGTTCGAGAATTATAGACTAAGGAGTATCTTCAGTCTAACTTGTGTTGCTGTGCGAATCAACTTATTTTATGGCTTCTATAAGAAGGTCCATTATCCGAGATTGTCCGTCGCAGAGTTCCAAGCCGGTAGATGACATGGGTTCTGAAGAAGTGGAGGATATTCTTTGTCTTCACCTCCCTTAGTGGTACTGCTTTTTCCCACTTAGAGAAGTAGTCAGTTGTTGCTAGTATAAACCGATGTCACCTGGACGACGCTGGTTCGATAGAGCCGATTACATCGGTTCCCCACATCTCAATCGGCCAGCTGGCTACTGTCGGATATAGTGGATTTGTATGCCGATGAATGAAATCCTTATGTATTTGACATGAGTAACACTGCTTCGCGTATTCGAGGCAGTCTTGAATCATCGTGGGCCAGTAATAGCTTATGCTTTTATCTTCAGCTTCATTTTAGGCCCTGCTTGATAGGAGCCACATAATCCGTCGTGTACTTTTTGGATGAATTTCTTTGCTTCTTTTGGCCCTTAACATCTTAACCATACGAAGTAGAAGGATCTCTTATACAAAGTGTCATTGACGAAGGCGAATGACAGATCTCGTTTCATGAGTTGATATCTAGACGACGCGTCTTCGGGTGTTTGTTGGAACTTAAAGTAGTCTATGAAGACTTCTCTCCAGTCTTTGACCTCTTCTTCGTCCTTTATTTGGAGAACTTCTCATTCGGTCATTTCTTTTTCTTCGGATAGTTTTATCAGATCTTCCGAAGGTATATCTGCTAGCGGCAGGATCCTGCGGCTTTGAACAATGATCCTTGCGTCATCGAGGTCTTCGTCGGACAATTCTTTAGCCAACTTGGCTAACGCATCCGCCTTGTCGTTTTTCGCTTGCGGTACGCTTTTCAGCTTATATGAAGGGGTTTGGGTCAATAGCTACCTCACTCTTTCGCCATACATTATTAGTTTTATCATGCATGTCTTGTAATCACCATTTACTTGACTAACAATCAGCTGAGAAACTCCATGTATGATGAGGTTCTTGATTCCCATGTCGATAACGATCTCTAGACTGGCTATCAAAACTTCATATTCTGCTTCATTACTGGGTTCCATCAAGGAGAGAGCGTAACATAATATTCCTCCTTGTGGGGTCACGAAGTTAAAACCTACCCCAGTTTTGATTATGAGAGTGTTCATCTTTTGCCGCTTCATGGAAGATGCTCCAACGAATTAGTGTTCACACTAAGACTCATTTTCTTCTTTCTCCTCCTCGACTGCATCGAACGCATGTTCACTTGGCAGTTCGCAATTTAAGGGAGAATCGGCTGGTATCAGATGTTCCGCAAGAAAGTCGGCGATGGCTTGTCCTTTCACCGCTTTGAGGGGCCGATATGTCACCGATAATTCCATCAGCAGTAGGGCCCATTTGGCGAGCCTTCCCATCAGTATGACTTTTGACATCAAATACTTAAGAGAATCCACTTTTGATATGAGATGGACCTCATGCGTCAAGGCGTAGTGTCTGAGTTTCATTATTGCGAAGATTAGCGCCAGGTAGTACATTTCGATGGGGGGTAGTTACTTTCTGCCCCCAAGAGAACTCGGTTTGGATAGTACAGAGTTCCTTCCTTTCCTTGGTCGTTCTCTTGTGCCTATAGTATGCCTAGGGAACCTTCAAGGGTTGTTGTATATAGGATAATGGGTTTTCCCTTAACCGGAGCGACCAATACCAGCGGATTTTGTAGGTATTGTTTGATTTCATCCAATGCATTTTGGCATTTCTGATCCCAGACGAACAAGGTCCTCTTCTTCATCAGATGGCTATAGGGGTGACATTTTTCAGAGAGGTTGGCTATGAAACGCAGGATATACGCGAGCTTTCCTTGAAGAGATTGTAGTTGTTTGAGGGTTCGTGGCGTTGGCATTTCCATGATCGCCTTGATTTTCGAAGGATCAATTTCGATACCTCGGTGACGGATGATGAAACCTAGGAATTTGCCTGAGGAGACTCTAAACGCACAGTTTAGAGGGTTCATTTTCAGATTATACTTCCGAAGATGCTCGAACACGATCTTTAGATGTTCCCAGTATTCCCCATGAGATTTTCTTTTGACCATGAGGTCATCGATATAACATTCAACGATCTCGTGTATGATGTCATTGAATATCTTCATTATGGCTCTTTGGTATGCAGTCCGGCGTTTTTCAAACCAAAAGGCTTCACCTTGTAGCAGAATATGCCTAACGGAGTTCAGAAGGCGGTATGCTTCCGGTCCTCAGGATCCAATTTTATTTGGTTGTATCCTGAAAATCCATCCATGAAGGAGAAGACCTCGAGGTGGATATGTTATCGTTCATCAGTTCGGTAACGGGCACTGGGAAGTCATCCTTCGGACATGCTTTGTTGAGGCCCCGAAAGTCCACGCAAATGCGAACTGTCCTATTTTTCTTCATCACCGGAATGATATTAGCGATCCAGTCGGGTGTAACATTTCGGAAAATTATAAATATTAATTTATAATTTTAAATATAAAAATAATGTGTCTTTAAAAGTGATATCACATACAACTTTTGGTATCGGAATTATACCCGTAAATGTAATTATTTTGGTAAATATGAAGAAAAGGTGTGATATCATAAAAATAATATTTTGATTGTTCTAAATATGACATGAGATGTTATTATAAGATAATGGTATTTAAGTGTTATTAAAAGTAATGTGTTTCTTTTAAAAACATGGATTTAGATTTTGTGACATGAAGGGTTTAATTAAGGGAAAAAGAATTTTTCTTTAATTATTGCATTCTTTTAATCATGGTTGGATATATTATAATCTAGGCTAAACCCTCACCCTGAACATACCTCTCCTATGCTCACAATTCTCCACCTCATCCTTCCACCATGCCACCTTCACCTCACAACCCTCCACCTTATACTTTCTCTACACAACACAACATATATGAATTTCTTAGCCTCCTCAAGCTGAACTCTTTTCAAACTCCAACACTAAATTTCTATGTGTTCTTAATATCAAAAGAAAAAGCAATGAGTTCCTTCATCAATTTTTTTCACACCATCAACTTAGAGCCTCTACAAACCCTTGATGCTTCTATAAGCACTTCTTGAGCTAATGTTCCTTTGTGAATCAACTACATAGGTATATCTCTTTCTTTCCTTACAATTTCAATTCTGTTAAAACCTGTTTTTAATATGCAGTATCAGGAAATTGGGTTTTATGACATTTATCATACTAAAATCGAATATGGAGCTATTAGGTAATACCACTAGAAAAAACTAATAAGACAGTAGTATGCTGAGACCACTATGAGACTTCACTTAAAGCCCGAGACCCCATCTCCAAGTTTCGACCGGCGACATTCCTTGTTTTTCTGGCACCACCGAGTCCCTTAGGCCATTTGGTGTTGGTTTTTCTTCTGTAGCTTTGTTTGGGTATTTTATGATCTATAGTATTGTTTGATTTGTTTCAATATTCATACAGAGAAATCTGAGAATGTTTAGTTTAGATTTTATTAAAGTTTTCGATATTCCAATACAGGTTTTCGTATTTCTGTACTGCAACTGAAACGTTGACGTTCGTATGTTAATTTCAGGGGCGTCTGTTCGTTTTTGGGGTAAATGAGCTGTAGGTTCTAACCTACGGGTGCTTAGCTCGTTGTCTTGATTTTCGATATGATATTTACATCGATGTGATTTAATTACGTTTATAGGTACGATCGTGAAATTTTTCGAGACGGAGTTGACGGACATTTCAATCGTGGATTCAACGAGCTCAACAAGTTGGTGAGTAGATTTACATCTACGGGGGAAGTCGGGTGAATGGCGTATAACACCCCCACAACCTTATAAATAGCATAGTATGATATATAGTTAGTTTTTAGTATTTATTCAAGATATTGATATTGGAATTAAGTTGCATCTAGTATGATATTCATATGCATGTAGTTTTATTTATGGTTTAGTGAATTGGTATGAAGGCTCATGCCGTACTTGAGATGATTTAGATATAGTGATAATGTGAAGTACTGTAACAACTCCAATTTTTGTATACATAAATTTGAGTTAAATTTGAAGTATACTTGGAGTATTGATGTTGCTGAAAACACTTTAAGTATCTATTTCCCCACAATAATTACAAGAAGGAGCTTGTAGCTCATTGGTAATACCTTGCACTGCTGAACCAAGCCACCAGAGTTCAAATCCCATACCCCACATTATTTTTAATATTGATTTTTTTTAAAACCTTTAGATTACCAAGAGTTTACACGTGCATATCTCACAAAACCCCACTACACCCAAAGATGTAACACTTGCAGAGGGTAGATGAACCGTCGGGGGAGATCCAGGCCACCGGACTCGGCCGGGAATCGGCCAACTCGGTCTTGACTCGGCGCTCCGACCGAGTCACGGCCGAGTCACCCCCGATTCGGCCGATTCCGGTGATGGTCACAACATGAAAGTTGTGTCTTTTCATATTCCCTATGCACCTGCAAAATTTCAGCTTCATACAACTTCCAGAACTCTTTAAAAACCCCAATTACTCCACTTTTAATACATTTTTTATTACATTTTATCACATTTTTATTTTTTAACTTTTCATCTACCCTAACCCTAGCCTAGCCCTATATAAAGACCCCTACCCTCTACTATTTCACCTCACAACTCTAAGTCCACTATCCTAAATTCTCGAGAACTCGGTACAAAGAGCGAGAAGCGAAGCGCTGCCGAAACCGACGACGGATTCCGGCAATCGTAGTAGAACCTTCGCGACGTTTTCGACGCACCGAAAATCACCACCTCCCTTAGCCTCCTTAGTTTGTCCAAAACCGTAAGTCCCATCTCTTCTATCTCTCTTTTCTTTTAATAGAAAATACGACTTTTTGGAACCCGACGGAAATCGGAACAAACCGATTTCCGATTCGTTTTTCTACAAATTTCCACTTGTCACCTAATACATAATACACAAACCTATCTATGATGACTATTAATCACCTAGAAACCAATTCAAATAAAGTTTCTCACATGAAATGATAGCTTTCTTGTAAAACCGTATTCTTTTCATAAAAATACCATAAAGTTTGTTTTTATTGTTCTAAATAAATCCCTCACTCCTAAATATGTTTATCTTGATCACTAAACTTATAGAAATCAATTTCAATGAAATTTCACACATAAAATGATAACGTTTTCAAATACCGTATTCTTGCGCTTTAATACCTTTAAGTTTAATATATCATGTTTTACCTCTAAACTTCATCAGAACTTAAAATAAGTCACGAGGTAATGACCTACCTCTACACACACACAAATATAACCTTAATTGATAAACGTAAAAATATAGAATACGAAAATACAAGACTTTTCACTAAAATACCCTTTTCTTTATAAACCTTTTCTAAAAAGTTCAAAGTTGTTTACAATTTTTAAAACAATATCTTTTAATAGGAAAATACGATATGTCATGGACATCGATCGTTTATCTAAACTGACTTTGTAGTGTCTAGGCTGGGCAAGTGAGCTTGGGTAACTTTAAAAGGCCCGTCTCACGATTCGTGAGCGGATCCCTCCCTCCTCACTTGTACTTACCTGGCCACAATTGGCGGTGAAGAGACGATTTGAGGCTTCTAATGACTTGTCGTTTAGATCCTTAGAAATAGGCTAGTTGGCTTAGGAAACCCTAGAAACTAAAATACAGAAAACTATACTCTTTTACAAATAAATACCTTTTATTTATAAAACCGTTTTCCTAAATGAATAGTATTTGTTAAACCTAAGCAAAGTGCCACTATAACCCACATTGGGGAACCCGTTAGGGATAGTATGGTTCATCGTGCCCCCGCGGGTTGGTAGTGCGAGACTCAGACCTCCGCAAGGAGCATTCGGTCTCGAAAGGTTTAAAATACGGCATTTAAGAAAAATGAGATTTTGGGAAAATAAAATATTTATTTAAAATTATTCATGTGTTAATATATATATAATTATCATTTAAACACCCATTTTATCATAGGATAAAGTTTTCACTTTTTTCTAAAAATTACAAGATTAAAAGTTACATTAAAATACCATGAATTTCAAATAAATAAATTAATACTTTTATTAGGATATATTCACTAGAATAACACAAATAAAATTTACACTCATTATAACTATAAAGACGAATAATAATTACTTGAGGTGTATTTTGAAAACTATACAATATTACTTTTTACAATAAACCCCCTCAAGTTTTATAAATTACAATAAGGCCCCTAACAAATATAGAACTTCAAATTATCTTTCTTTTAGTCTGACTCGGGTTAGAGTCTGACTATTTCTGACTTGAATATGATTCAAGTCAATCTATATTCTTTATATTTCAACTCAAGATGAATACATGAATTCCAGAATCCAGTTAACAATCTATTTGACTGAACCGAACCATGGATATTCCTTTTACATGTTTCCCAGTATTCCATTTACATGACTCTACGGTTATAATCGTTTCCTGATATCATGGTTTCGGTCAGTCAGTTAATCAATCTTACAATCAATACAATTTTACAAGATAACAATACAAACAAGACATCGCGGGGTTTAAGGGGTAGATTGTTACAGAAGGTGTTAAAGGTGGCACGAGGTGGTCAGATTAATACACCTAACCAGAATCCTATTGCTGTTGTACCGTGGCATAACGGTTCCTTGTACTACACGTGCCCTAGTCTCTGGCAAGTGAGACTCCCCTCGTATACACTGGCATTCTTCTATACCAAGCTACAAACGACAACGTTAACATAACATTACAGCAATAGTTTACACTTTAAAAATTATCTTCTTATTCTGTCCTCTCTACTTCCCTCTTACTCTTAGGACTTACCGAGCGATCTGTTCGCTGACGACATTCTATTCTCTCTTCTTTGAATGTCATCAGGTGACTTGGACCCGGAAGAAGTTGAGCCAACCCAGGAAGACTTGGAGCAATTTGCCGAAGACCCAACAGTATAATTTCATTGTACACTTTTCTTTTCAGTATTTTCCTTTTCCTGTTATGCCATATTAAGGCATCTTTATTTCAGTTGTATTTCCTTTTTCATGCATTGTACAAAGAATGTTAATAAATAAAAGTTGCTGTTCTTTTTATACTCTTGTCTCTTGTGTATTTATTTTATATTGCTTAGCTACGCTTAGCGTATGTACTTCTGAGTACATACGTAGCGGACCTCGTCGCGTCCACTTTGCCGTACACTGGGAAGCGGGGCGTGACAGGTTTTGTTGGTGGCCCATGCAGGTCAGAGCTGTTTGAATCCCTGTCATGCAGTTCTGGTCTGCGTGAACAACCTAAGCAATATAGCACAAGAACCAGCAACTAAAACATTCTTTACAATTCATGTTTCTTGAATCTTGCAAATTTCTATTCTTTGAATCTTATCATTTCATGTATTTGAATCTGTCCTAATTCAAATTTTTCTTTAAGGTCATGGATTCCCCGAACAACACCAGCACCAACGTTAACAACACCCCTCCAGCACTACCTCTCACACCAGCTGTTCCTGCACCACCCACTGAGCAAACGATGCTATTTGAGGCGATCCGCAGTCTTCTCGAGGGACAGCAACAACTTTTGAACCGTCCTGAGGCCGATGCACCGGGAGTAAAGCAATTCAGGGCTTTGCACCCAAAGCAGTTCTCTGGTAAAGGAAGCCCTCTTGAAGCGGAAGAATGGGCACAAAGCATCGAAAGCGATCTGGCAGCAGCTCAAGTGCCCGACAACGCTTGGGTCCGTGTAGCAAAACTACAGCTCACGGATAATGCTCGTAATTGGTGGAAGGCGGAAGAAACCCGTCTGGTACAGCCGATTGAATGGAAGACATTTCGCGAGAAGTTCGACGCGAAATATTTTCCTGTGACTGCCAGGTTTGCTATGGAGCAGCAGTTTATTCATCTACAGCAAGGATCAATGTGAGACAAATCGGTAGATGAATACGACGCTGAGTTCACCATGTTGAGCCGGTAAGATATGTCACAATAGTTCAATTTTAAATATCACATACTACACAGCTAACACAATCTTTGAACAGATTCGCGGCACACTTGATACCGACGGACGAGATCAGAGCCCGTCGCTTTCAGCAAAGTTTGGACACAGAGATTAAGGCTGCTCTAGCCACAGGAAAGTTTTTGACTCATGAGGAAGCCCTAGAAGCTGCCCGCAGTTATGAGGCAGTGATAAAAGAGAGGGGCAGACCTCAGTCTGCAGGAGTCAAGCGCCCTGCCAACCAGATGGCAGGTGGAGCCACGTCCAGACCATCTTTCGTGCCCAGGCGACCCGGAGTACCAACCCATCGTCCTAGCCCAGCCTTTTGCACTTACTGCAAGAGAACTGGACATATGATGAAGGACTGCCGTCGAGCCAACCGCCTTTGCTTGATCTGCGGTTCAGCCACTCACGGTATTGGATCTTGTCCCCAAAGACAGAACCCAGTTGCTGCACCCAGGCCAGCTAATACTTATCAGCAGCGACCAGCTCTTCAGGCACCTGCTCCCAGACTTGCACTGCCAGCACCACCCAGGGGACCACAAGCTGCACCCCCTCCTCGACAGTTCCATCAAGCTCAAAGGAAGGTTCCGAGGAATGCTCCTCAGGCCAGGAGGAATGTGCCGAAGAGCCAAGCTTTCATGATGTCTGTTGAAGAAGCTGAGGCCACTGGCCAAGTCATCACTGGTAAATCTTCTTTCTCAAACTTATCTTTTAGTTTGGTTACCTACATAATTTCCCTATACTTAAAACCTATCCCATATACCTTAGGTACAATCCTAGTAGCTTCACTACCTGCACTTGCACTGTTTGATACTGGAGCATCCCACTGCTTTATGTCGCAACGGTTTGTCCGAACCCATGCGATTCCAGTCTCACCGCTTGTATCCAGCTGGAACGTCAGTTCCGGAAATGGTGTTCTAAAGGCAACTATGGGATACAACATGTGTCCAGTCGTCGTCTGCAGTCGAGAATTTTATGCTGACTTCAAGGTACTGGATATACCAAACTTCGATGTGGTTCTAGGAATGGACTGGCTTGGAACCTTTTATGCTACCATCGACTGCCGTCAAAGGAGGGTAGCATTTGAGATTTCAGATCATCCGGTCTTCTATTTTAAAAGTGGAGACCGTACATTGGAGCCAAGTACTTACAAAGCAAAGCCAAGGGAAGCAGTAGTTGCAGCAGCTCAAGCAGAAGAAGAACCAAGACCGGAGGTAGTTCGAGAGTTCGATGATGTATTCCCTGACGATATATCAGGTTTGCCTCCCGATCGAGCTCTTGAATTCAGTATTGACTTAGTACCAGGAGCACAACCAGTGATCAAAGCACCGTATAGACTAAGTCCGGAAGGTTTAAAGGAAGTACGAACACAGTTGGACGAATTACTGGCGAAAGGATGGATTCGTCCCAGCACTTCAAGTTGGGGAGCACCTGTACTATTGGTGAAGAAGAAGGAAGGTTCATACAGAATGTGCATCGATTATAGGGCCTTGAACGAAGTCACAATAAAGAACAAGTATACACTCCCGCGCATCGACGATTTATTCGATCAGCTAAGTGGATCTTGTGTCTTCCCTAAATTAGATCTTCGTTCAGGTTATCATCAAGTGAAGGTCAAGGAAGCTGATATTCACAAAACAGCTTTCAGAACTCGCTATGGACATTACGAATTTCTAGTAATGCCATTTGGAGTGACCAATGCACCAGCAATCTTCATGAATGTTATGAACCAAGTTTTCCGGGAATATTTAGACAGGTTCGTTGTCATCTTCATCGACGACATCCTGGTATATTCTAAGAATCGGAAAGAACATGCGGAGCACTTACGAATTGTCCTGGAAACTCTTCGACAACATAAGCTTTATGCCAAATACAGCAAGTGCGAGTTTTGGCTAAAACAGGTTGGTTTTCTTGGACACATCGTATCAGGAGAAGGAATTTCTGTGGATCCAGCAAAAGTTTCGGCAGTTAGCGAATGGCCTACACCAAAATCAGTAAAGGATATTCGAAGTTTCTTGGGCTTAGCTGGATATTACAGAAGGTTTATTGAAGGCTTTTCGAAGATAGCAACACCCCTGACCAAGCTCACTCGAAAAGATGAGGAATTTGTGTGGTCAGAAGCATGCGAGCAAGCTTTCGTAGAACTCAAGTCAAGACTGACATCTGCACCTATTCTCGTCATACCGGATCAATCTGGAGGATTCGAAGTGCATTGCGATGCATCCGGTAAGGGACTAGGATGCGTTCTACATCAGCACGGTAAAGTTGTGGCTTATGCTTCAAGACAACTGAAGACTCATGAGTGCAATTATCCGACGCATGATCTGGAGTTGGCAGCCATTATTTTTGCTCTCAAGATTTGGCGCCACTACTTACTTGGTGAATGAGTGAACATCTACACAGATCATAAAAGTCTGAAGTATGTGTTTACTCAGAAGGAGTTGAATATGCGGCAGAGAAGATGGTTAGAACTCATGGCGGACTTTGACATCAACTTGCAATATCATCCAGGGAAGGTGAACGTAGTACCTGATGCTCTTAGTCGCCAACCATTAGCAATGAATCTCACCGCACAGTGGAAGCTTCAGCAAGACCTACATCAGATGGAAATTGAACTAGTCATGCTAGGTGATGCTTCAAGTTTGATGAATCTCCAAGTTCAATCAACCATTGTCAATCAGATCAAAGCAACTCAAGCCAGCGATGCTAAGTTGCAAAAGATCAGAGAACAAGTGGAGAATGGACTCAGAACAGATTTCATCATCCATGAAGACGGATCTTTGAGATACGGCAGCAGATTGTGTGTACCAAAAGGTCCTGTTCGGGAAGAGTTAATGAAAGAAGCTCACAGCTCTCCCTATTCAGTACATCCTGGAGGTACCAAAATGTACAAGGATCTACGTCAGAATTATTGGTGGCATGCAATGAAGCGTGAAGTAGCCAGAAGTGTCGCAAAATGTTTGGTGTGTCAGCAGGTAAAAGCTGAACATCACAGGACAGCTGGACTACTTCAACCGTTACCAATCCCAGAATGGAAGTGGCAGCACATCACGATGGACTTTGTAACTGCTCTTCCTCGCAGCACAAAGGGTAACGATGCGGTTTGGGTCATTGTGGATCGACTCACAAAGTCGGCTCACTTCATCCCATTTCGAGTTGGCCAATCAACTGAGACACTAGCGAAGAAGTACATGGAGGTAATAATCTAAATTAGATTTAAAAACTCTTCATAATGTACTATCCCTGATACCCATGAACTCATACAGGAAATTGTGAGACTTCATGGAGTACCGGTCTGCATTGTCTCCGATCGTGACACCAGGTTCCGATCGCAATTTTGGCAGAGTCTGCAAGCTAGCTTGGGAACAAGTCTGAACTTCAGCACGGCTTATCATCCACAAACAGATGGTCAGTCGGAACGAACTATTCAGATCTTGGAGGATATGCTCAGAGCATGTATGCTCGACTTCAAAGGATCATGGGAAGATCACCTGCACCTTGTGGAGTTCGCATACAACAACAGCTACCAAGTAAGTATAAGAATGGCACCTTTTGCAGCATTATATGGAAGGAAGTGTCGATCGCCATTAAGTTGGGACGACATCGGAGATAGGGAACTCCTGGGACCAGAGATGATAGTAGCGACCGTTGATGTGGTTCGTACTATCAGGGAAAGAATGCGCATAGCCCAAGATAGACAGAAACACTGGGCTGATGCAAAGAGACGACACTTGGAGTTCCAGCCAGGAGACCATGTATTCTTGAAGATATCTCCGAACCGCGGAGTGATTCGATTTGGAAGACGGGGTAAGCTAAGTCCAAGATACATTGGACCGTTCGACATATTCGAACGAGTCGGAGAAGTGGCATACCGATTAGCGCTTCCACCATCATTGGAAGGAGTGCATAACGTGTTCCACATATCTCAACTCAGAAGGTATGCGAGTGAGCCCAGCCATGTACTTGATCATTCTGAGCTCACTATACAGCCCTATTTGTCTTGTGAGCAACAACCTGTGGAGATCCTGGATAGAAAAGTGAAGACACTTCGGAACAAGGAAGTTAACTTAGTCCGGGTAATGTGGAGAAAAGACTCCAGGAGAATCCACGTGGGAAAGGGAAGATGAGATGCGTGCAAGATATCCGCACCTTTTTGTAAACTAGTCCTCAAATAAAAGTTGTAAATTTCGAAGACGAAATTTTTGTAAGGAGGGTAGATTGTAACAACTCCAATTTTTGTATACATAAATTTGAGTTAAATTTGAAGTATACTTGGAGTATTGATGTTGCTGAAAACACTTTAAGTATCTATTTCCCCACAATAATTACAAGAAGGAGCTTGTAGCTCATTGGTAATACCTTGCACTGCTGAACCAAGCCACCAGAGTTCAAATCCCATACCCCACATTATTTTTAATATTGATTTTTTTTAAAACCTTTAGAATACCAAGAGTTTACACGTGCATATCTCACAAAAACCCCACTACACCCAAAGATGTAACAGTTGCAGAGGGTAGATGAACCGTCGGGGGAGATCCAGGCCACCGGACTCGGCCAACTCGGCCGACTCAGTGCTCCTACCGAGTCACGGCCGAGTCACCCCCGATTCGGCCGATTCCGGTGATGGTCACAACATGAAAGTTGTGTCTTTTCATATTCCCTATGCACCTGCAAAATTTCAGCTTCATACAACTTCCAGAACTCTTTAAAAACCCCAATTACTCCACTTTTAATACATTTTTTATTACATTTTATCACATTTTTATTTTTCAACTTTTCATCTACCCTAACCCTAGCCTAGCCCTATATAAAGACCCCTACCCTCTACTATTTCATCTCACAACTCTAAGTCCACTCTCCCAAATTCTCGAGAACTCGGTACAAAGAGCGAGAAGCGAAGCGCTGCCGAAACCGACGACGGATTCCGGCAATCGTAGTAGAACCTTCGCGATGTTTTCGACGCACCGACAATCACCACCTCCCTTAGCCTCCTTAGTTTGTCCAAAACCGTAAGTCCCATCTCTTCTATCTCTCTTTTCTTTTAATAGAAAATACGACTTTTTGGAACCCGACGGAAATCGGAACAAACCGATTTCCGATTCGTTTTTCTACAAATTTCCACTTTTCACCTAATACATAATACCCAAACCTATCTATGATGACTATTAACCACCTAGAAACCAATTCAAATAAAGTTTCTCACATGAAATGATAGCTTTCTTGTAAAACCGTATTCTTTTCATAAAAATACCATAAAGTTTGTTTTTATTGTTCTAAATAAATCCCTCACTCCTAAATATGTTTATCTTGATCACTAAACTTATAGAAATCAATTTCAATGAAATTTCACACATAAAATGATAACGTTTTCAAATACCGTATTCTTGCGCTTTAATACCTTTAAGTTTAATATATCATGTTTTACCTCTAAACTTCATCAGAACTTAAAATAAGTCACGAGGTAATGACCTATCTCTACACACACACAAATATAACCTTAATTGATAAACGTAAAAATATAGAATACGAAAATACAAGACTTTTCACTAAAATACCCTTTTCTTTATAAACCTTTTCTAAAAAGTTCTAAGTTGTTTACAATTTTTAAAACAATATCTTTTAATAGGAAAATACGATATGTCATGGACATCGATCGTTTATCTAAACTGACTTTGTGGTGTCTAGGCTGGGCAAGTGAGCTTGGGTAACTTTAAAAGGCCCGTCTCACGATTCGTGTGCGGATCCCTCCCTCCTCACTTGTACTTACCTGGCCACAACTGGTGGTGAAGAGACGATTTGAGGCTTCTAATGACTTGTCGTTTAGACCCTTAGAAATAGGCTAGTTGGCTTAGGAAACCCTAGAAACTAAAATACAGAAAACTATACTCTTTTACAAATAAATACCTTTTATTTATAAAACCGTTTTCCTAAATCAATAGTATTTGTTAAACCTAAGCAAAGTGCCACTACAACCCACATTGGGGAACCCGTTAGGGATAGTACGGTTCATCGTGCACCCGCGGGCTGGTAGTGCGAGATTCAGACCTCCGCAAGGAGCATTCGGTCTCGAAAGGTTTAAAATACGGCATTTAAGAAAAATGAGATTTTGGGAAAATAAAATATTTATTTAAAATTATTCATGTGTTAATATATATATAATTATCATTTAAACACCTATTTTATCATAAGATAAAGTTTTCACTTTTTTCTAAAAATTACAAGATTAAAAGTTACATTAAAATACCATGAATTTCAAATAAATAAATTAATACTTTTATTAGGATATATTCACTAGAATAACACAAATAAAATTTACACTCATTATAACTATAAAGACGAATAATAATTACTTGAGGTGTATTTTGAAAACTATACAATATTACTTTTTACAATAAACCCCCTCAAGTTTTATAAATTACAATAAGGCCCCTAACAAATATAGAACTTCAAATTATCTTTCTTTTAGTCTGACTCGGGTTAGAGTCTGACTATTTCTGACTTGAATATGATTCAAGTCAATCTATATTCTTTATATTTCAACTCAAGATGAATACATGAATTCCAGAATCCAGTTAACAATCTACTTGACTGAACCGAACCATGGATATTCCTTTTACATGTTTCCCAGTATTCCATTTACATAACTCTACGGTTATAATCGTTTCCTGATATCATGGTTTCGGTCAGTCAGTTAATCAATCTTACAATCAATACAATTTTACAAGATAACAATACAAACAAGACATCGCGGGGTTTAAGGGGTAGATTGGTACAGAAGGTGTTAAAGGTGGCACGAGGTGGTCAGATTAATACACCTAACCTGAATCCTATTGCTGTTGTACCGTGGCATAACGGTTCCTTGTACTACACGTGCCCTAGTCTCTGGCAAGTGAGACTCCCCTCGTATACACTGGCATTCTTCTGTACCAAGCTACAAACGACAGCGTTAACATAACATTACAGCAATAGTTTACACTTTAAAAATGTATCTTCTTATTCTGTCCTCTCTACTTCCCTCTTACTCTTGGGACTTACCGAGCGATCTGTTCGCTGACGACATTCTATTCTCTCTTCTTTGAATGTCGTCAGGTGACTTGGACCCGGCAGAAGTTGAGCCAACCCAGGAAGACTTGGAGCAATTTGCCGAAGACCCAACAGTATAATTTCATTGTACACTTTTCTTTTCAGTATTTTCCTTTTCCTGTTATGCCACTGTTTAGGCATCTTTATTTCAGTTGTATTTCCTTTTTCATGCATTGTACAAAGAATGTTAATAAATAAAAGTTGTTGTTCTTTTTATACTCTTGTCTCTTGTGTATTTATTTTATATTGCTTAGCTACGCTTAGCGTATGTACTTCTGAGTACATACGTAGCGGACCTCGTCGCGTCCACTTCGCCGTACAATGGGAAGCGGGGCGTGACAAGTATTGTACGAGGAATCATACCGTTCTGGTGATGACGAGATTAGCATGCCGGATAATGGCCAAGTTTCCTTTAGAATCGTAAGGTTATATTTTTCCGTTTTTAGGACAAAATACTTGAGTGAGCTATACTCTTTTAAAAACTAACGATTCGTTTCCCTTTTTATTGATAAGTGACAAGGATGTGATGCCAATTTCCAAAACGAATATCCATTTTCAAACCAAGGCAGCTTCCTTATTTCAAAACCAACGTTTCGTTCCATTTTCAAAGATAATGGTATAGCTCATAGCAAATAGTTACTTTAATAGTTACGTTTAGATTTACTTTACATTTTCGCGATATATTTATCGATGTTATACGTTTCCGTAATACGAATACTCTGATAGAACACCGCACAACTACCAATGAGTACTATGTTGCACAAGCACGTACGCACATGTTACACTACACCTCATCGGTACTGCCATGTCACTGTAGAACTGTTATACTACGTGATGCGTATGTAGACGTCGATACGAGTACGCTATGTATATTTATAGAACACTTGCACAAATACTAATGATTGCCATGCTGCACGAGCATAGACGCGTATGCTACACTACACATCATTAGTATTGCCGTGACATAGTAGGATTGTCATGTTTATTACTTGTATGATTTTATTTACGTGCTTTACCTCTATTACATGTTAATTATTGCGAATACCAGTACTGTGGGTATTCATATTTGATTCTTATGAGTTTTCTGGATGTTTTACTTTTGATGATATATATCAGTGGTATGGGACGTTGTTATATATGTATATATATAATATTTCATCAGAATGAATTATGAAATTATTCTTATTCTCTACTTGATATTTTTGGATATGATGAGTTGACATCCACTATGAGCTTGATATTTTCTGATGGTTTTATTCCAAACCGAGTGGGGGAGATATACGGTTTCGGACTTGCTACTTATCCAGACTGAGTGGGGGAGTATACAGTCGGATTCATGGTGGACCCGGTCGAGACCGAGGGGCAGGATAGCCGCATTAGAGGCAGAGAGCTTAGAGAAGATACTCGATACCGGAGACAGAGATGAGCACGGAAGATATCCAGGGGATACTGACCAGGGTTCGATTTAGGCACGGCGGATATCCAGGGGATACCGACCGGGACCAGGGATATCGGGTGGCGATCATCTGTTGAGATGGTGTTGACGATATCTGCATTTGCGTGTCGGTGATGGACATGAGAGATTTAAGGATTTACGTGTCGGTGATGGACACGAGAGATTTCTGATTTCGGGTGTCGATGCTGGACATCCAGATGTTGATATCTCGCTATCATATGAGGTATACGGTTATGTTATGAGTTATTATAGCCGACCAGGACTAATCGGGGGACAGTACCTGCATATCTTTTACGGGCATTCGCATACATAAAAAGGAATTAAAAAATGAGCTATAGTCTGATATGACATGTCTGATATGACACCGGGATCTTGAAATTGTAAACCTTTTAACATTTTTTACCAAAACAGCAGGACGTATATTTTAAATAAGATACCTATTATATTTCATACTATCACGTCTGCTTTTATGCTGTGACATATGTATTTCGCGGCTATTTTAAAGAATAGGTTGTACATATATATTTTCGGCTACTTATGAGATTATACATAGATACAGGTCATTTGCATTCCCTTGTGGGTTCATGTGATAGATAGAATTGCATTTACAATACATCCGCATACTATATGTTATATTAGTGCAGGTTATGATAGTATTACATTTATGACCTAGGTAATGTTGTGCATTTCGATTTCTACCTTGTGATGTATTTTTATTCGCTGAATTGGCAACTCACCCCCGTTGTGCCACAGTTTCTTGCAGGTTTTACCGCTTGGATTATTAGCGGCTTGGGCACACATTCTTTACAGTGATTGCCTTGGTAAGTGGGTTACTGTTGTATCGTACTCACACTCGTTTATTTATATATTCTTGTATTTAGTAAAACTCCATCAACTTAGAATTGGTATAACGTGGACTTAGAAGCGAGACTTAGAGTTTATGTGTTGTGATGTCTCACCCATTGAAGTCGACTTTTTATATTGTTCACTTGGTTGCTCCGCCATTTGGGCATGGAAATTAGCTCCCGTTGGGATGCTATTTTATTGTTATGTTGTATCGGGTTTTTATGCAAAATTTACAAAGGATGTGCTGTCGAATTTTAAAACGTCAGAGATGCTTTCAAACATACTTAGTTAGATTTAAATATTTATTTTAAACTGATCTCATCTGATGACTATTTTAAACCTCACTTCCAATATATTTCAAAAGAGTTTACATTCCGGGTTTCGGCCTACTTAGACCGCGCCGACGTCTTTAGATATCACGTGATTTAAGTGCCGGTCACGCGCCATATTCGGGTCGTGACATCGGGATATTGAACTTCTTGGATGAAACCGGAGTCGATCAATTTCTTGGCTTCGACATTGATACTCATCTTAAGTTGGAGCCGCATCCTTCTCGGCACCTGTTTGATTGTCTTTATGTCTGGAGATATAGCCGGTTTGTGTACCGCTACTTCTGGATCTAAACCTGGAATTTCGAAGTAGTTCCAAGCGAAGCAATCTTTGTATTGCATAAGCACGTCTTTCAGTATGGCCTCTAGTTTTTCATATAGCAGCTCACCAACAAATGTCGGCCTCAGATTATTTTCCGTCCTTAAGTCGATGTTTCGTTGATTGTCCGCTGTGGTGTGTATCACATCCTCCAGCTCTTTTTTGCACTGGTGGAAATTCTGAGATCTCTTCATCATCATCTTCATTTGCGAAGCATCTGAAGAGGTCACTCATGTCCTCATTCTCTCCCTCTTTTGAGAGAGTTACTATATGACAGGTACAAGTCCGCTTCCATTTTCGCGGTCGAGCTGGTCCTATCCTGACGGTATAGGTCTTTTTTGGCTCATACTTTTGTTGCGGGTTTATCCTCCAACTGTCGGATAGCATAACCATGCCTTGTTGATTGTAACATTTCAGAAAATAAAATATTATTTTTGGGAATTTAGATAAGTAAAATAATAAAATTCATGAATATTATTAAAATTTTGAGAATTGGTTTTAAATGAAATGGTATAATTATATACCGATAGTTTGGAAAATTAGCGTGAATATTGATTTTTGAAAGAATTTATGTGATTTGGGCACTTTATAATTTATTATACAATTATTTGTATGTTAATTTAAAAGTAAACTTGATAAATAATTACTAATTATGCATTAATCTTGTTTATGCAAGTGACATGCAACATAGCATGTTGCAAAACACTTATTACATTTATTTGAACCATGGTTTCTTTGCAAATATATGGTTTTTGAATTGTTTTTTTATAAAAAAAGAAAAGAAAAGAAAAAGGAATTTTAAATGAAGAGATAGATATGTGACATGGGGGAGACATGGGGGGTATGGGACCATGTGAAAGAGAGGGGGGAGAATGAAGGGGGAAACTCTACACACATGGCTTGTTTTATTTCTTCTTAATCTCTCTCATCTTCATCATCTTCATCTCATTTCTCCACTTCCTCTATCTCCTCTCTACCACCCACAATCACCTCAAAAACTCAATCAAAACCTCATCCCCTTCACAAAAGGTGACCTAAACCCCATGGTGGAATCATGATTGAACTTTGAGCACTTGGGATCATCTAGGTTTTTTCCTTAGTTGCCAAATGAGATAGTCCCTACACTTCTAGTTAGATTTTTAGTGTTTCTAATATTCTATAGTAGTTTGGAATTGATTAAGTGTAGTTTTGTTACCTTTGAAAATTCCAAGTTGAGGTTAGAGATTAGAATGAGTTGTGATGGTGTTTATGAGGCGTAGTGGGTAACCATGAACCCTTAGTGTTAATTCTGGACCAACACTTAGTGTAGAAAACCCAAGACTTAAATTAGAAATGCCCCGATGTCAGTTTTGTGAATACTTGAGGACTACAAGAAATCTGGAGTAACTTGGAGTGTTATTAGGAAAATCAAATAAATCCAGTAATCTAGATAGACCACTAGAAGACCTTCACCAAAAAACGAGACAAAAACTACATGATAGGACCGGCGGCACCGGTCACTGTTCATGATCTCGCTAGCCAAAAATTTAGGTCATGGTGTTGGGTTTTGGCCAGTAGCTCTTACTCCTTGTAACCCAGCCCCTATATTGTTTGTTTAATACCTAATTACCTGAAGCAAAATTTGGAAGCATTTTGGGTTGGAATTTACTATGTTTTCCGATTTTTAAAACTTGGTTTATGGTATTTGAACTAGGATTTGGTCGTTGGACATTTGTACGTCAGCGACGAGGGTTATTTGGCTATTTTTGTTTGCGTAGACCATATGTTCTAACCTATGTGCATTTCGTGTGCCGTTTTAGTTTTCGTGTTTGATTCGTGTCTATTATATAACGCATTGAAAATTGTAGGTACCCCGCATGGACTTCGTACGATAAGAGAGAGCGTGGCGTCATCGACTT
Source organism: Agapanthus africanus (assembly GCA_030015575.1). Taxonomy (NCBI): domain Eukaryota; kingdom Viridiplantae; phylum Streptophyta; class Magnoliopsida; order Asparagales; family Amaryllidaceae; genus Agapanthus; species Agapanthus africanus. The sequence continues at coordinate 324,632,734 of JASDDO010000004.1, forward strand.
CGGCAAGCAAGGATCAAGGTGAGTAGATGTATATCTATGGGGAAGTCGGGTGGATGGCGTATAGCACCCCCGCAACCGTAGATTTGGGTTATATAATTATAAATATTTGTGTTGATGTGAGAATCGTATACTTAGCAAGTAAAATCATAGGAGACTATAGGATAGTTTATGTGTAGTTATAGAAAGCTATATCCTTAGCCTTTTTACCTTTGTCGTGAATCTTAGGTTATATGTTGTTGCACATACACACGCATACACTTGGTATACATTGATGTATGTATATGCGTATATATATGTGTGTGTGTGCGCGCGCGGGCGCGCACGCGCGCGTGTCTGTATGTATGTGTGTTTGTTCATATATATATATACATATACACGTGAGATAAGGATATTAGATGTTATGGATATGAGTCGATATGATCGGGCATGATGCCGTGAGATTCTGATATGTGATTGAGTCGAGACACCATATATGATATGATATAATAAAGGATCGTCGGGCGATATGTATTCAAACATGTGATTTTATGATATTAGAATGTACGAGACTTTAGATCCGTACCTCTGATCATGATTTTGTACGATGATGATACCGTACGAATGATGATATATATATGATATGTGACCCGTACCCTCGATTTTGAGGATACCGTATGATGGATTTTACCGTACGAGACGTATATGATGATTGATTCGCTCTCTTGACTCGAGGATGTCGTACGATGTATTATTACCGTATGTGACGATATGAGGCCGGATCGTCGACTATTAAATATATCGACTCGGGATATTATAGATTTCTAATCACCTTCGACTAGGTTCATAGTTTAGTCCTTAGTTACTTAGATTAATGTTAGCTTAGGCTCGAGTCATACCTATTTTCAAACTGATGAATCGTACGCATTTTCAAAAAGATAAACCGAGAGATGCTACGGATTTTCAAAGGACATCTCTTTTCTCAAAACACCGTAGTCCCTACCTATCTAAAAACCGCGATTCGTGCTTTTCAACACAGAAACGATATGGCTCATATATAGTCTTATATACCTTATTGTTGCTTTTACTGTTTACTTTCTGTTATGATCTCATCTCTTAGGACACCTGCACTATTACCGATGATACGCATGTTGCACGTACACTTGCTGCCGGCTCACACACATCATCATCGATAATTGCTATGTCACGTACACTGTAGTAATCGTTATTACATTATATACTGACGACTGTAGCTAAGTAGCATTGTTTAGCATCCCTGATGTCTTATGCTAGTTTAGACTTTGCATTGCTTACTTAGATGCCACATGCTTTAGCATACATACATTTTGATTATAAACTGCAGTTGGGCTCTATGCCGATATTCATTGTTCGTTATTTAGCTCACGATTTTGAGATTTTTGTATTCATGAGATTTTCTGGATTTGGGGAAAACTGCAAAGGAAAATTATAAACTTATTATCATTTTTTAAATGCAAAGTGCGGTTTTCTCATGATATGATGTGTGTGGCGTCCACCATGAGTTTTCTCGGTTCTTGAGCCACGCGTGTACACATACCCAATTCGAGGAGGGTGGTAATCCTTCTGCGGGTACATGGTGGGCCCGGTGCGGTACCCCGGGGCAAGAGGATCGTATATAGAGACGATAAGCCCGGTAAGGGAGTACTACCGACCGGTAATTATGTTGGACCCGGCGGTTATCCGGAGGATACGGACCGGAGTCATGTGATTTGACAGATTTGATGGCCGATCTGAGGATGCGGCGCCCGAGATATATGATGATATTGTATTATAGATGGATACGACTCTCATGATGTTTTCGAGTGTCGATACTGGGCACTCAGGCTTTATCTTGATTTAGTGTGTCGTTGCTGGGCACACATTCATTTATGCATTTACATTCATGCATATGTTTACATATGTCTGTTACTACTTTATGACGTGGACACGAGTATCTGATTTACACATATGTCTATCTTATTACTGAAAGTCTACCCTAGCACTACCATGTGGTTCTAATGACATAAAGCATTCCAAATTCAAATTTTTATAGGTGCTAAACTAGACCAAACAAGATCTTTAACTAGATTATTAGGGTTTTAGTTTGATAACAAGAAAAACTAGAGAGAATGAAAAGATGTTATACCATATAGATCGAGTCCTGCTCTTCTTTAGCTCCGTGTAGTAGTCCACGCGACTCCACTAGGCTCCTCTTTGAGTTGAATGAGCCTCCTTCGTGATCTTCGCGCCAAAGGCGATCCACCCGAAGTCCCTCTAGCTCAAGCTACCTCAACATTAAACTCTTTTTGTGTAGGAAAAACACTACACTTGATTGCTAGTCAAGTGTAGGATGAAGAAGTAGGGGTTTTGAAAGCTCACAAATGATCTCACAAACTTAATGATTCACATCACATGTGAGGGTTTTGAGCTTGGAGATTAGGTAAGAAATTTTGGAGAGCAAGAGAGAGCAAGAGCTCACCTCAAGAGAGCAAAAGAAAATCACAAGTGAAGAATGAAATGAGTGTGAATGGCAACCCCTTGACCCTCACTCATTAAAGCATGGATAAATTGCAATATAAAATTGCAATCATGCTTGAATAGTGAGTCAAGATGAATTAACTAATAATAAAGCCCATTCCTCACCCTTGCCTCACAAAGTCTCCCCATTTTCCACCTTTTATTCTATTTTCTAAAAATAGAAAATACATGACATGCTTCATATAATAATATATATATTTATATATATCAAACATACATATATATATATATATATATTAATAAAGCAATTAGTGAGCTAATGATATTAGTTAATACATAATTATATCAAATTATTAAATGAACGCTTGCTTTAATCATCCGGTTATATCAGATATGACCGACTAATATCATTTATCTATTTATCACATTATCAAATCAACACTTGATTCGATAATATGGTTATATCACATATAACCTAACCGATAACAGATAACTGCCAGATTACAATACGGTATCATATACTCGTATTTACTCAGGCCCATGCACATATCAACAAATGTGCCCTACTTTATTTCGCTTGAACCAGGAAACTTCTGTGTGGGACTTTAAAGACCCGTCAATACGCCAGCAGTAGGTGATGATCACATCAGTCACCTACAAGCCGTCAGCAGTACTAGCTGGACGTCACGTGTCACGCCCCGCTTCCCAGTGTACGGCGAAGTGGACACGACGAGGTCCGCTACGTATGTACTCAGAAGTACATATGCTAAGCGTAGCTAAGCAATATAAAATATTACACAAGAGACAAGAGTGTAAAAAGAACAACAACTTTTATTTATTAACATTCTTTGTACAATACATGAAAGGAAATACAACTGAAATAAAAGATGCCTAACCAGTGGCATAACAGGAAATGAAAAGTACAGAAAGGAAAAGTGTACAATGAAACTACAGTGCAGGGTCTTCAGTAAACTGCTCCAAGTCTTCTTGTGATGGCTCAATCTCTGCCGGGTCCAAATCACCTGACGACATTCAAAGAAGAGAGAAACAGAATGTCGTCAGCGAACAGGTCGCTCGGTAAGTCCCAAAGATAAGAGAGAAATAGACAGAGAGTAAGAGAGGGAGAGTGTAGCTTTTAATGTTGTATTATAATATTGTAATGTTGTATTAACGCTGTTGTTTGTAGCCTGGTACAGAAGATGCCAGTGTATACGAGGGGAGTCCCACTTACACCGGGGACTTTGGTAACCTGTAGTACAAGGCTCCGTCGATAATACCACGGAACAACGGCATGGATGTAATTACGTCTTAAGTGACCACCTCGTGCCACCTTTAACATATTCCGTACCAGTCTACCCCTTAAACCCCGCGATGTCTTGTTTGTATTGTTATCTTGTAAAATTGTATTAATTGTAAGATTGATTAACTGACTGACCGAAACCATGATATCAGGAAACGGCTATAACCATAGAGTCATGTAAATGGAATACTGGGAATCATGTAAAAGGAATATCCATGGTTCGGTTCAGTCAAGTTATATAGATTGTTAACTGGATTCTAGGATTCATGTATTCATCTTGAGTTGAAATATAAAGAATATAGATTGACTTGAATTATATTCAAGTCAGAAATAGTCAGACTCTAACCCGAGTCAGACTAGAGAAGATAATTTGAAGTTCTTTATTTGTTAGAGGCCTTATTGTAATTTATAAAACTTGAGGGGGTTTATTGTAAAAAGTAATATTGTATAGTTTGCAAAATACACCTCAAGTATTTGTTATTCGTCTTTATTGTTATAATGAGTATGGATTTTATTTATGTTATTCTAGTGAACATATCCTAATAAAAATATTAATTGATTATTTGAAATTCATGGTATTTTAATGTAACTTTTAATCTTGTAATTTTTAGAAAAAAAAATGGAAACTTGTTATTATAACAAAATAGGTGTTTAAATGATAATTATATATAATAAAACACATAAATGATTTTTAAATGAATATTTTATTTAAAAATATCACTTTCCTTAAATATCGTATTTTAAAAACCTTTCGAGACCGAATGCTCCTTGCGGAGGTCTGAATCTCGCACTACTAGCCTGTGGGTGCACGATGAACCGTGGTATCCCTAACAGGTTCCCCAAAGATGGGTTGTAATGGCACTTTGCTCAGGTTTTTATAAATACTTTTAATTTAGGGAAAAGGTTTTCTAAATATAGGGTATTTATTTGTAAAGAGTATAGTTCTCCGTATTTTAGTTATTAGGGTTTTCTAAGTCAACTAGCCTATTTCTAAGGTCTAAACGATGAGTCATTAGAAGCCTCAAATCGCCTCTTCACCGTCGAATGCAGCTAGGTAAGTGCTAGGTAAGTGCCAGGTAAGTGGGAGGCTCTCCACTACAAGTAGTGGCCCTAATTAAGTAACCACTTGCCTTCGACACACTTGCCCAGACACACAAGACAGTTTAGATAAACGATCGATGTCCATGACCAATCGTGCTTTCATTTTGTATAAGTTTTATTTAGAAAAGTTACAATTTAAAGATTAAACTAAGAGTTATGAAGGTTATGGTATTTTAGTGAAAAGTCCTATAATTTCGTATTCTGTATTTTCGTTATTTATCAATTAGGGTTATAATGAGTGTGTATAAGGGTAGGTCATTACCCCGTGACTTATATTAAGTTTTGGTGAAGTTTCAAGATGAAATAAGCTGTATTAAACTTAAGGGTATTAAGGTGCAAGAATACGGTATTCATAAACGTTATCATTTCATGTGTGAAATTTTATCCAAATTGAATGAAACAAGTTTTGTTATCAAAATAACCATGATTAAGAGTGAGGGATCTAATTAGAACATTAAAATTGAACTTGATGGTATTTTTATGCAAGGAATACGGTTTTGTAAAGAACTTATCATTTCATGTGGAAAAGTGCGATTAAATTGGTTTAAGGGTGATTAATAGTCAACATGCAATAGGGTTGATAATATGTATTAGGCGACAAGTGGAATTTTTAAGAAAAACCGGATCGGGAATCGGTTTGTCCGATTTCCGTCGGGTTCCAAAAAGTCGTATTTTACAATTATAGAAAAGAGAGATAGAAGGTTGGGACTTACAGGTTTAAACTCTTCTAAAGAGTAAAGAGAATTAGGGAGGAAGGCCGAGGGGTGATTACGTCGCCGGTTGCTCCAAAACGCGTCGTCGGAATTCCGTCAGAGCTTCGCCGGGAACTCGATTTCGAAGCACACTTCTTGTGGAAACTTTTGAGAGAGTGGCTCAAGATTTTGGGGGGTGAGAGGGTAGTGTGTAGGGTTGGTATTTATAGGGTTAGGCTAGGGTTAGGGTAGATGAAAAGTTATAAATAAAAATGTGATAAAATGTAATAAAAATGTATTAAAAGTGGAGTAATTGGGGTTTTTAAAGAGCTATGGAAGTGGTATGAGGCTGAAACTTTGCAGGTGCGTAGGGAATTCCAAAATACACAACTTTCATGTTGTGACCCTCGCCGGAATCGGCCGAATCGGGGGTGACTCGGCCGTGACTCGGTAGGATCACTGAGTCGGCCGAGTCAAGGCCGAGTTGGCCGATTCCCGACCGAGTCCGGTGACCTGGATCTCCCCCGACGGTTCATCTACCCTCTGCAAGTGTTACATCTTTGGGTGTAGTGGGGTTTTTGTGAGATATGCACGTGTAAACTCTTGGTATTCTAAAGGTTTTTTAAAAAATCAATATTAAAAATAATGTGGGGTATGGGATTCGAACTCTGATGGCTTGGTTCAGCAGTGCAAGGTATTACCAATGAGCTACAAGCTCCTTCTTGTAATTATTGTGGTATTTAATTACTTAAACTGATAGCGGCAAGAATAAATACTTCTAGTATACATTAAATTTAAAGTAAATTCTTGTACACTAAAAATTGAGTTATTATATTCTTGTAGCTTGTAATTAAAAACAAAATAATTACCTATATCTTGTGCTCAAGCTAAAATACCCCTTTGTGGATTTTTGAAAAAAATATTTGAAAAAATTTTGTATAGGAAAATTAGGGTTGTTACATTCTACCCTCCTTATAAAAATTTCGTCCTCGAAATTTGTAAAAGGAAAGTGTAACAGTTTGGTGTCAAAATTAAAGGTTGTAAAGAAGTTTTAGTCAAAGTGGTGAGGAGGTTACCTGGGTTACCTTGGTTCAAGGTTTCAGGTTCTATGGCTGCTAAGGTGAAAGCCTGTCGCCGTGGCATGTTCCTCCTAGCTGGAGGCATATTCCCCTGTACTCGAGGCATATTTCTCAGTGCCTGATGGAATTGACGATTTGGCTGAGCAGGAAATCTACGTGGAGGTGGTGCTGGGAGTGCAGGACGAGTTGCAGGAGCCTGGATAGCTGGCTGCTGTGGGTAGTTGGCGGGTGTGTGTGCTGAGTTGCGTCTATAAGGACAGTTTCCAATTCCGTGATTGGACGCGCCACAAACCAAACATAGGCCTTTTGCGCGTCTACAGTCCTTCCACAAGTGACCTTCCCTCTTGCAATAAAAGCAAAAATCGGGTCTTGACCAATCCTTAACTTCTTCCAGTCTTCTGAGTTCAACAGCTGGCCTTGAAGAGACCCCTCCTGCCATCTGAGTGGCAGGACGTTTCACTCCTGCAGACTGAGGTCTGCCCCTTGCCTTTATCACTGCTTCATAGCTGCGGGCAGCTTCCAGAGCATCTTCATGAGTCAGAAATTTTCCCGTGGCTAGGGCAGCCTGAATCTCCGTGTCCAATCCTTGTTGAAAGCGACGGGCTCTGATATCGTCCGTCGGTATCAAGTGTGCTGCGAATCGGCTTAACATGGTGAATTCAGCGTCGTATTCATCTACTGATTTGTCCCACATCGATCCTTGTTGTAGATGAATGAACTGTTGCTCCATTGCAAACCTGGCAGTCGCTGGAAAGTATTTCGCGTCGAACTTCTCACGAAAAGTCTTCCATTCAATAGGCTGCACAAGACGGCTTTCTTCCGCCTTCCACCAGTTGCGAGCGTTGTCCGTGAGTTGTAGTTTCGCTACACGGACCCAAGCGACGTCTGGCACTTGTGCTGCGGCCAGATCATCCTCGATACTTTGAGCCCATTCCTCAGCTTCCAGTGGGCTCCCTTTTCCTGAGAACTGCTTCGGATGTAAAGCCCTGAATTGTTTCACTCCCGGAGCATCAGTCTCAGAACGGTTCAGAAGTTGTTGCTGTCCCTCGAGAAGGCTGCGGATCGCCTCAAATAGCATTGTTTGCTCAGTGGGTGGTGCAGGAACAGCCGGTGTGAGAGGTAGTGCTGAGGGTGTGTTGTTGACGTTGGTGCTGGTGTTGTTTGGGGAATCCATAACCCTGAAAAAAATTTGGGTTAGGACAGATTCAAGTACATGAAATGATAAGATTCAAGGAAGATGAAATTGCAAGATTCAAGGAACATGAACTGTAAAGAATGTTTTAGTTGCTGGTTCTTGTGTTATATTGCTTAGGTTGTTCACGCAGACCAGAACTGCATGACAGGGATTCATACAGCTCTGACCTGCATGGGCCACCAACAAAACCTGTCACGCCCCGCTTCCCAGTGTACGGCGAAGTGGACACGACGAGGTCCGCTACGTATGTACTCAGAAGTACATACGCTAAGCGTAGCTAAGCAATATAAAATATTACACAAGAGACAAGAGTATAAAAAGAACAGCAACTTTTATTTATTAACATTCTTTGTACAATACATGAAAGGAAATACAACTGAAATAAAAGATGCCTAACCAGTGGCATAACAGGAAATGAAAAGTACAGAAAGGAAAAGTGTACAATGAAACTACAGTGCAGGGTCTTCAGTAAACTGCTCCAAGTCTTCTTGTGATGGCTCAATCTCTGCCGGGTCCAAATCACCTGACGACATTCAAAGAAGAGAGAAACAGAATGTCGTCAGCGAACAGGTCGCTCGGTAAGTCCCAAAGATAAGAGAGAAATAGACAGAGAGTAAGAGAGGGAGAGTGTAGCTTTTAATGTTGTATTATAATATTGTAATGTTGTATTAACGCTGTTGTTTGTAGCCTGGTACAGAAGATGCCAGTGTATACGAGGGGAGTCCCACTTACACCGGGGACTTTGGTAACCTGTAGTACAAGGCTCCGTCGATAATACCACGGAACAACGGCATGGATGTAATTACGTCTTAAGTGACCACCTCGTGCCACCTTTAACATATTCCGTACCAGTCTACCCCTTAAACCCCGCGATGTCTTGTTTGTATTGTTATCTTGTAAAATTGTATTAATTGTAAGATTGATTAACTGACTGACCGAAACCATGATATCAGGAAACGGCTATAACCATAGAGTCATGTAAATGGAATACTGGGAATCATGTAAAAGGAATATCCATGGTTCAGTTCAGTCAAGTTATATAGATTGTTAACTGGATTCTGGGATTCATGTATTCATCTTGAGTTGAAATATAAAGAATATAGATTGACTTGAATTATATTCAAGTCAGAAATAGTCAGACTCTAACCCGAGTCAGACTAGAGAAGATAATTTGAAGTTCTTTATTTGTTAGAGGCCTTATTGTAATTTATAAAACTTGAGGGGGTTTATTGTAAAAAGTAATATTGTATAGTTTGCAAAATACACCTCAAGTATTTGTTATTCGTCTTTATTGTTATAATGAGTATGGATTTTATTTATGTTATTCTAGTGAACATATCCTAATAAAAATATTAATTGATTATTTGAAATTCATGGTATTTTAATGTAACTTTTAATCTTGTAATTTTTAGAAAAAAAAATGGAAACTTGTTATTATAACAAAATAGGTGTTTAAATGATAACTATATATAATAAAACACATAAATGATTTTTAAATGAATATTTTATTTAAAAATATCACTTTCCTTAAATATCGTATTTTAAAAACCTTTCGAGACCGAATGCTCCTTGCGGAGGTCTGAATCTCGCACTACTAGCCTGTGGGTGCACGATGAACCGTGGTATCCCTAACAGGTTCCCCAAAGATGGGTTGTAATGGCACTTTGCTCAGGTTTTTATAAATACTTTTAATTTAGGGAAAAGATTTTCTAAATATAGGGTATTTATTTGTAAAGAGTATAGTTCTCCGTATTTTAGTTATTAGGGTTTTCTAAGTCAACTAGCCTATTTCTAAGGTCTAAACGATGAGTCATTAGAAGCCTCAAATCGCCTCTTCACCGTCGAATGCAGCTAGGTAAGTGCTAGGTAAGTGCCAGGTAAGTGGGAGGCTCTCCACTACAAGTAGTGGCCCTAATTAAGTAACCACTTGCCTTCGACACACTTGCCCAGACACACAAGACAGTTTAGATAAACGATCGATGTCCATGACCAATCGTGCTTTCATTTTGTATAAGTTTTATTTAGAAAAGTTACAATTTAAAGATTAAACTAAGAGTTATGAAGGTTATGGTATTTTAGTGAAAAGTCCTATAATTTCGTATTCTGTATTTTTGTTATTTATCAATTAGGGTTATAATGAGTGTGTATAAGGGTAGGTCATTACCCCGTGACTTATATTAAGTTTTGGTGAAGTTTCAAGATGAAATAAGCTGTATTAAACTTAAGGGTATTAAGGTGCAAGAATACGGTATTCATAAACGTTATCATTTCATGTGTGAAATTTTATCCAAATTGAATGAAACAAGTTTTGTTATCAAAATAACCATGATTAAGAGTGAGGGATCTAATTAGAACATTAAAATTGAACTTGATGGTATTTTTATGCAAGGAATACGGTTTTGTAAAGAACTTATCATTTCATGTGGAAAAGTGTGATTAAATTGGTTTAAGGGTGATTAATAGTCAACATGCAATAGGGTTGATAATATGTATTAGGCGACAAGTGGAATTTTTAAGAAAAACCGGATCGGGAATCGGTTTGTCCGATTTCCGTCGGGTTCCAAAAAGTCGTATTTTACAATTATAGAAAAGAGAGATAGAAGGTTGGGACTTACAGGTTTAAACTCTTCTAAAGAGTAAAGAGAATTAGGGAGGAAGGCCGAGGGGTGATTACGTCGCCGGTTGCTCCAAAACGCGTCGTCGGAATTCCGTCAGAGCTTCGCCGGGAACTCGATTTCGAAGCACACTTCTTGTGGAAACTTTTGAGAGAGTGGCTCAAGATTTTGGGGGGTGAGAGGGTAGTGTGTAGGGTTGGTATTTATAGGGTTAGGCTAGGGTTAGGGTAGATGAAAAGTTAGAAATAAAAATGTGATAAAATGTAATAAAAATGTATTAAAAGTGGAGTAATTGGGGTTTTTAAAGAGCTATGGAAGTGGTATGAGGCTGAAACTTTGCAGGTGCGTAGGGAATTCCAAAATACACAACTTTCATGTTGTGACCCTCGCCGGAATCGGCCGAATCGGGGGTGACTCGGCCGTGACTCGGTCGGATCACTGAGTCGGCCGAGTCAAGGCCGAGTTGGCCGATTCCCGACCGAGTCCGGTGACCTGGATCTCCCCCGACGGTTCATCTACCCTCTGCAAGTGTTACATCTTTGGGTGTAGTGGGTTTTTGTGAGATATGCACGTGTAAACTCTTGGTATTCTAAAGGTTTTTAAAAAATCAATATTAAAAATAATGTGGGGTATGGGATTCGAACTCTGATGGCTTGGTTCAGTAGTGCAAGGTATTACCAATGAGCTACAAGCTCCTTCTTGTAATTATTGTGGTATTTAATTACTTAAACTGATAGCGGCAAGAATAAATACTTCTAGTATACATTAAATTTAAAGTAAATTCTTGTACACTAAAAATTGAGTTATTATATTCTTGTAGCTTGTAATTAAAAACAAAATAATTACCTATATCTTGTGCTCAAGCTAAAATACCCCTTTGTGGATTTTTGAAAAAAATATTTGAAAAAATTTTGTATAGGAAAATTACGGTTGTTACATAACGGCTACCCGGGTATTGAGCGATATGAAGATTAACAAGCAAGCTCGTACATACTGTCCATGAAGCCTATCAGTAAAACTACCGTACAGTCCAATCTCTTTGTATGATATATCGCATATCATGTCTAAGGGTGGTAAACGTCAGACCCCAGTAACGTGATAAGTCATGCCGATGTTTGGCCTATAACGGTTCGAGAAACTACTGATAACTCTTATCAGTAAATCTCAGCAGCAGCCCTGGTCAGGGACTTCCAGTTATAGCCAATCGAGCATAGCGCAACATCAACCCCCAATACCGGGAGAGACGAAACCCCTCCTATCGTTCATTTCCTCCATGTGACTCAGGACTGTACCCAAAATCCACTTGTTTGCACGTCTCCTTTGAGCCTGGTTGGGAGAAAATCAAAGCACAGTGGGAGCCACACAAGAATCTATGAAGATCTCGGGTCTACAGACTAACCTGTACCAGTGTCACCAGAGAACCGCTATCTGAAGATAGGTATACTACCAACTAGGAGTTCTCAGCGAGTCCTGTTCGGTGTACCCATTCTCCAATGAGCACCTGTGTACAATCTTTGATGTCACACACCAATGGTTGTGGGATCAACCATTGCCCTCTAAGGGATAAGAAATGTACACACTAGTCTACTCTGGAATAACGATGCCCTAGTCTCGATATTTGCTCGACTAGGAACTGATTAAAGGATGTACTTTTGGACCACCCTAGCCCTACTAGTATGATCTCATCTTAATCCTGGTAGTCATGTACATATTCTAAGGGCTTTATACATGTGAGAGCAAGACAGTAAAGAATACAAGTCAACATGTTAAGATAAAGAGTAACCAGACAGCATACTATTATGTCGAGCAAGAAAGTCCTCTATATATATGTCCAAGCATACACTATAATATACATCACATGTACAATAATGGCCTCTAGGGCATATATATTCCTAACAATCTCCCACTTGCACTGAGGCTATGTATTGTAGTATCTCATACCCAACATCCCTAAAAGTCTCTCAAACTGCATCTGGGGGAGGGCCTTCGTGAGTGGATCCGCTACGTTGTCCTTCGTGTCAACTCTCCTTACCACGATCTCCCAGCGATCTACTCTCTCCCTGATCAGGTGATACCGCCTCAGAATACGTCTGGATCTCTGATAGGACCTGGGTTCCTTGGCCAGAGCCACAGCTCCATTGTTATCACAATACACAGGTATTGGATGCTCAATGGATGGAATCACTCTAAGCTCAGCAATGAACTTGTAATATTTCAGAAAAATAAAATGTTATTTTTGAGAATTTTTACAATTAAATAATAAAATATTGAATATTTTAATAGGGCAGTATAATTAAATACCGATAAATTGGGAATTTTTTGGAAAATTATGGAAATTACTAAAAAGAGGGTACTTTATATGATTCATGCAAATTATGAAAGTTTATGATACACTAATTTTGTGCTAATCGCGATTAAAAATCGCGAATCGGACTTTAAACGTGTTTTGTACACATGTCTTTTTTTTCCACACTTGTTACATTCTTCTTACATGATTTTTGGGTGTATGGTTATTGTTTTGGGTTTACTATTGCCAAGAGAAGAAAAAAAAAGAAAAGGAAAACGAAAATATTAAAGAAAGGGGTATAGGCATGAGAGAGAGAGAGCGTGAGGGGTCAACCATAGTGATGTGCCATTGCTTTTCACTTCATCATCTTCATCTTTCTTCTTCTCCTTAATCTCATGGAAGCACCATCCACCACCTCCACTTCAAACCCTCAAACCATCATCAAAACAACACCAAAACCACACTCCCACTTCACAAAAAGTGTGCACAAGCTCTCAAGCAACTCTTTGGATTAAGAAAGTTTGAGTTTTGGCGCTGTAGGGGATTCATGAGTGTCAAATGAGGTAATCCCTTCACAAATAGAATAGTATTTCAAGTGCTTTAACCTCTTTTCAAGTTTAATATCGATTTGGCGAAGTTTAGTGAACTTCGATATTCCAAGTTGGGAATTAGGGTTTGATTTGAGTTGTGGTTGTGAATTTGAGGCCTAGTGGTGACTACAAACCTCCCCTTTGTGTTTGCAACTGAAACCAAACTCAATTTACTGAAAATATGGATTTACAAAACTTTTCATGTCGGTTTGTGAGGTATTGGAGCAAGCAAAGAAATCTGGGATGACCTGGGTTAATTACGAGATGAGTAAACAACCCCTGTAGACTAGAATCGACCCTAGGAACCCCCTGTAGCAATACGAACCACAGAGGATCCCCCAGGGCCGGTGAGCTCGGAATTTTAGGGTAGGGGCTCGGCCACTTGGTGATGGTTAGGGCCCAGGTTGCTTCAGTAGGTCACGTACACTATATATATCATTGTTTTGGAACATTGTTGTAACCTTAATCAAAATCTGGAAGCACTCTAGTATGCTTTTTGGACATGTTTTCTGTATTCTAAATGATAAGTTTTGATATTTGGATTTGCGTTTAGTTGTTGTATGTTTTTACATCAACGACTTGGGAGGATGGGTCATGTTTTGCATGCGAGGCGATCGGTTTTGACCTATGTGAGTTCCGCGTGTCGTTTTGGTTTTGATTTGGATTTTAATCCGATACGATATGTTACTATATATAGGTACCCTCGCGAAGACTTCAAGACGAAAAGCGAGCGCATGGCGACATCGGTATCGGCAAGCGAAGGTCAAGGTGAGTAGATATATATCTACGAGGAGAAGTCGGGTGGATGGCGTATAACACCCCCGCAGTTCGATGTATAGTATTATATATATATACTATATATATATATGATATCTTTTTTGTGAGACATGGATATTCAGGATATGTTTATGTGTTCATGGATTAGTAGTGTTACTTGCGAAACCCTAGAGTAGTTGTTGTACCCACACACGCGCACACACTTGCATACATTCATTCTTTTACCTGTGTGTATATGGGGATATGTATGTGTGTGTATACACACACACACACACATGGGTATGGGACTATGTGTGTATATATATATATATAGGTATACATATACATGAATTATGAGGATAGTACTTGGTATTGGAGATGAGTCGATGAGATTGAGCTTGAGGCCATGAGATCGGTGATGTGACATGGTTCGTATTTGAGATACGATATGATGTTTTAGTGGGTGGCATGGTGTTTTCATACACACGCATGCATATACATATATGGCATCAGTGTTGTACTAGACGTAGATCGGTACCCCGGATCATGATATTTGATAATGTCACGCCCCACTTCCCGGTATACGGCGAAGGGGACGCGACTGGTCCGCTACGAATTTACTGTGAAGTAAATACGCTAAGTGTTTCTAAGCAATATAAAAGTAATCACAAGAGACAAGAGATATAAAAGTAACAGCAACTTTATTTATTAACATTCTTTTGTACAATGCATGAAAAGGAAATACAACTGAAGTAAAAATGATGCCTAAACAATGGCATAAAAGGAAATTAAAGGTACTGAATGGAAATGTACAATGTCTAGAGCTTGGGGTCTTCGAGGAACTGATCCAAGTCTTCACTGGTGGGCTCGATCTCTGCTGTGTCCAGATCACCTGACGACATTCAAAGAAGAAAGAAATAGAATTTCGTCAGCGAACAGGTCGCTCGGTAAGTCCCAAAGATAAGGGAGAAATAGAAAAGACAGAATAAGAATGTATCTTTTAAAGTTGTATAATATTGTAGAATATTGTGTTAACGTTGTTATTTGTAGCTTGGTACAGAAGGATGCCAGTGTATACGAGAGGGGTCTATATATGCTAGAGACCAGGGCAAACTGAAAGTACAAGGAACCGTTATGCCACGGTACAACAACAACAGGATTCATGTTAGGTGTCTTAATCTTACTGTCTCGTGCCACTTTTAACACCTTCCGTATTAATTTACCCCTTAAACCTCGTAGTGTTTTGATTGTATTGTTATGTTGTATTGTATAAGTTGTATAGTTAGATGACTGACCGAAACCATGATATCAGTAATGGATGTAATGTATGTAAACTGGAATCATGTAAATGGAAAGTATATCCATGGTTTGGTTCAGTCAAGTTGAATAGATTGATAACTGCATTCATGGATTCGTGTGTTCATGTTGAATTGTAATATTGTAGATTTATATAGTACTTAAATCATATTCAAGTCGGATTATAATCAGAATCAAACCCGAGTCGGATAGTAGAGATTTAAATCAAAGTCTTATATTTACTAGGGTCCTTTGGGTAATTTATAAAAACTTGAGGGGGTTTTATGTAAAAATACTTTTGTATAGTTTCAAGATACACCCCAAGTATTAATTATTCGTCTTTAGAGTTGTAATGAGTGTGGATTTTATATTATGACATTTCTAGTGAAAATATGCTACTTTTTATAAATAAAGGTATTTATCTTTAATATTGATTTATTTGAAGTTCATGGTATTTTAATGTAAAATTTATTCTTGTGATTTTTAGAAAAAAATGGAACATTTATATTATAATAAAATAGATATTTAAATGATAAATATATATATATTTATACAAAAATAATTTTAATAAATATTTTATATTGCAGAAGTCTCATTTTTCTTAAGATGTCGTATTTTAAACCTTTCGAGACCAAATGCTCCTTGCGGAGGTCTGAATCTCGCACTACTAAGCCCGAGGGTGCACGATAAACCGTACTATCTCGAACGGGTTCCCTAAAATGGGTTGTAGCGGCACTTTGCAAAGATTGTAGAATACTAATCCTTTAGAAAATGGTTTTATAAAGTAAAAGGTATTTATTTGTAAAAAGTCAATTTTCCGTATTTTAGATTCTAGATTTTTCTAATTCAACTAGACTATTTATAAATGGTCTAAACGACAAGCTGTTAGATGCCTCAAATCGCCTCTTCACCGCCAATTGTGGCTAGGTAAGTACAAGTGAAGAAAGGAGAGATCCGCTCACGATTCATAGTGAGACGGGCCTTTTAAAATTACCTTTCACACTTGCCTAGCCTAGACACCATAAAGTCAGGTTTAGATAAATGACCAATGTCCACAACTTATCGTATTTTCCTAATAATAGATCTTTATTTTAAAAGTGTATCAAAGCTAAAGCTTTTAGGAATGGTTTTATTAAGAATATGGTATTTAAATGAAAGTATTGTTTTATCGTATTCTAAGTTTTCAAGGTAGCGTGTTGTGTTTGCATATGAGAGTGTGAGGAGGTGGGTCATTACCTCATGATCTACTTTAAGGTATAGCAATGTTAAGGGGGTTAAATGTGAAAACGAAACATTGTGGTATTTAAGTGAAAAAATACGATAAATTGAAAAGGCTGTCATTTCATGTGAGGAAACTTGTTCAAATTATTTGTTAAGTGTTTAATAGTCAACAATAAGATGTTTAAGCATGAGTGAATGCGTGAGAAGTGAAATTTTATAGAAAACCGAATCGAAAATCGGATTTGTTCCGATTCCGTCAGGTTTTGTAAATTCTTATTTTAGAAAAGGAGAGAGAGAGATTAGAATGGGACTTACGGGTTTGGACAACACTAGAGAGTGAGAGGGAAGTAGAGGGTTCGCCGGTGCGTCGATTCGTCGCCGAGAGTTCCTAGCACGATCACCGGAATTTCGCCATCGATTTCGTCAGGGCTTCGCCTTTCGCTCGTTTTCAAAGTACACACGGTTTTCTTGAGATTTTGAGAGAGTGGGCTCAGAATTTTGGGATGAGAGGGTAGGAGGTAGGGGTGTATTTATAGGGTTAGGCTAGGGTTAGGGTAGGTGTAGGGTTTTTAATTAAAAATGTAAAAATAATAGGAAAATGTATTTAAAAATGTAGTAAATAGGTGTTAATGGGCTCTCTGGGATTGATCTACAGAATTAAAGTATGCAGTGGAGGTGGGGAGGTGAAGGGGCACACTTTTGTAGTTGGAGACTCGGCCGTCCAGCCGAATCCGGCCGGCGGCGCCGGCCCGAGTCGGCCGGTCGCGCCGGCCCGAGTCGGCCGGTCCGCCGGCCGACTCGGCCGAGTCAGGCCGAGTCGGGGGTGCAGGAGGTGGGGGGGTCGCCGGGGGTAGCTACTGGTACTTCTAACTTTTCATGGGTAGTGGGATTTTTATGAGAAAATACGTGTTGACTGTTGGTATTCCAGAATTTTTAAAACAAAATAATATTAAAAATAATGTGGGGCATGGGATTTGAACTCTGGTGGCTTGGTTCAGCAGTGCAAGGTATTACCAATGAGCTACAGGCTCCTTTTTGTAATTATGGTGTGAAATAAATACTTAAAGAGATATCAGCAACATTAAATACTCCAAGTACACTTTGAATTTAAATCAATTCTTTGTACATTAAAAATAAAGTTGTTACAGTCTACCCTCCTTACAAAAATTTCGTCCTCGAAATTTACAACTTTTATTTGAGTACTAGTTTACAAAGAGGTGTGGATATCTAGTACGCATTTCATCCTCCCTTTCCCAAGTCGACTCTCCTGGAGTGTCTTTCCTCCACATCACTCGGACCAAGTTAACTTTCTTGTTCCGAAGTGTCTTCACTTTCCTGTCCAGAATCTCCACAGGCTATTGCTCAAAAGACAAATCGGGCTGTATAGTGAGCTTGGAATGATCGAGAACATGGCTGGGGTCACTCACATACCTTCTGAGTTGGGATATGTGGAACACGTTATGCACTCCTTCTAATGAAGGTGGAAGTGCTAAGCGGTATGC
The DNA here is from genome assembly GCA_030015575.1 of Agapanthus africanus. Lineage (NCBI taxonomy): Eukaryota > Viridiplantae > Streptophyta > Magnoliopsida > Asparagales > Amaryllidaceae > Agapanthus > Agapanthus africanus. The sequence continues at coordinate 324,650,840 of JASDDO010000004.1, forward strand.
CACTTCACCTACTCGTTCGAGTATGTCGAACGGTCCAATATATCTCGGACTTAGCTTACCCCGTCTTCCAAATCGGATCACTCCGCGGTTCGGATATATCTTCAAGAACACATGATCTCCTGGCTGGAACTCCAGATGACGTCTCTTCGCATCAGCCCAGTGCTTCTGTCGATCTTGGGCTATGTGCATCTTTTCCCTGATAGTACGAACCACATCAACAGTCGCTACTATCATGTCTGGTCCAAGAAGTTCCCTATCTCCGATGTCGTCCCAAATTAATGGCGATCGACACTTCCTTCCATACAATGCTGCAAAATGTGCCATTCCTATACTTGCTTGGTAGCTGTTGTTGTACGAAAACTCCACAAGATGTAGATGATCTTCCCACGATCCTTTGAAGTCTAACATACACGCTCTGAGCATATCCTCCAAGATCAGAATAGTTCATTCCGACTGACCATCTGTTTGTGGATGATAAGCCGTGCTGAAGTTCAGACTTGTTCCCAAGCTTGCTTGCAGACTCTGCCAAAATTGCGATCGAAACCTGGTGTCACGATCGGAGACAATGCAGACCGGTACTCCATGAAGTCTCACAATTTCCTGTATGAGTTCATGGGTATCAGAGATAGTACATTATGAAGAGTTTAAATCTTAAGTAGATTATTACCTCCATGTACATCTTTGCTAGTATCTCAGTAGATTGGCCAACTCGAAATGGGATGAAGTGAGCCGACTTTGTGAGTCGATACACAATGACCCATACGGCATCGTTACCCTTTGTGCTTCGAGGAAGAGCAGTCAAAAAATATATCGTGATGTGTTGCCACTTATATTCTGGGATTGGTAACGGTTGAAGTAATCCAGCAATTCTGTGATGTTCAGCCTTTACTTGCTGACACACCAAGCATTTTGCGACGCTTCTGGCTACTTCACGCTTCATTCCATGCCACCAATAATTCTGACTTAGATCTTTGTACATTTTGGTACCTCCACGGTGTACTGAGTAGGGAGAGCTATGAGCTTCTTTCATTAACTCTTCACGAACATGACCTTTTGGTACACACAATCTGCTGTGTATCTCAAAGATCCGTCTTCATTGATGATGAAGTCAGTTCTGAGTCCATTCTCCACATGTTCTCTGATCTTTTGCAACTTAGCATCACTTTCTTGGGCTGCTTTGATCTGATTGACAATGGTTGATTGAACTTGTAAATTCATTAAACTTGAAACATTACCTGGCATGACTACTTCAATCTCCATCCGATGCAAGTCTTGTTGAAGCTTCCACTGAGCGGTGAGATTCATCGATAATGGTTGATGACTAAGAGCATCAGGTACCACATTCACCTTCCCTGGGTGATATTGTAAGTTGATGTCAAAGTACTCCATGAGTTCTAACCATCTTCTCTGTCGCATATTCAACTCCTTCTGAGTAAACACGTACTTCAGGCTCTTATGATCTGTGTAGATGTTCACTCGTTCACCAAGTAGATAATGGCGCCAAATCTTGAGAGCAAAGATGACGGCTGCCAATTCCAAATCATGCGTCGGATAATCACGCTCATGAATCTTCAGCTGTCTTGAAGCATAAGCCACAACTTTACCGTGCTGATGTAGAACACATCCTAATCTCTTACCCGATGCATCGCAATGCACTTCGAATCCTCCAGATTGATCCGGTATAACAAGAATAGGTGTTGATGTCAACCTTGACTTAAGTTCTACGAAAGCTTGTTCGCATGCTTCTGACCACACAAATTCTTCATCTTTACGTGTGAGCTTGGTCAGGGGTGTTGCTATCTTCGAAAATCCTTCAATGAATCTTCTGTAATATCCAGCTAAACCTAAGAAACTCTGAATGTCCACTGACTTTGGTGTAGGCCATTCGCTAACTGCTGAAAATTTTGCTGGATCCACCGAGATTCCTTCTCCTGATACGATGTGTCCAAGAAAACCAACTTGCTTTAGCCAAAACTCGCACTTGCTGTACTTGGCATAGATTTGATGTTGTCGAAGAGTTTCTAGGACAATTCGTAGATGTTCTGCATGCTCTTTCCGATTCTTAGAATACACCAGGATGTCATCGATGAAGATGACAACAAACCTGTCTAAGTACTCCCGGAAAACTTGATTCATTAGGTTCATGAATATTGCTGGTGCGTTGGTCACTCCAAATGGCATCACTAGAAATTCGTAATGTCCATAGCGAGTTCTGAAAGCTGTTTTATGAATATCAGTTTTCTAGACCTTCACCTGATGATAACCTGAACGAAGATCTAATTTAGAGAAAACACAAGATCCACTTAGTTGATCGAATAAATCGTCGATGCGCGGGAGTGTATACTTGTTCTTTATAGTGACTTCGTTCAAGGCTCTGTAATCGATGCACATTCTGTATGAACCTTCCTTCTTCTTCACAAGTAGTACAGGTGATCCCCAACTTGAAGTGCTGGGATGAATCCATCCTTTCGCCAGTAATTCGTCCAACTGTATTCGGACTTCCTTCAAACCTTCCGGACTTAAACGATAGGGTGCTTTGATCACCGGTTATGCTCCTGGTACTAAATCAATACTGAATTCAAGAGCTCGATCGGGAGGCAAACCTGATATATCGTCAGGAAATACATCGTCGAACTCTCGAACCACAACTGGTCTTGATTCTTCCTCCGCTTGGGCTGCTGCAACTACTGCTTCTCTTAGCTTCGCTTCGTAGGTACTTGGCTCCAGTGTACGGTCTCCGCTTTTGAAATAGAAGACCGGAGGCTCTGGAATCTCGAATACTACCCTCCTTTGACGACAGTCGATGGTAGCATAAAAATTTCCAAGCCAATCTATTCCTAGAACCACATCGAAGTTCGGTATGTCTAGCACTTTGAAGTCAGTATAAAACTCTCTGCTGCAGACGACGACTGGACACAAACGGTATCCCATAGTTGCCTTTAGAACGCCATTTCCAGAACCGACATTCCAGCTGGATACAAGCGATGAGACTGGAATCGCATGGGTTTGAACAAACCGTTGCGACATAAAGCAGTGAGATGCTCCAGTATCAAACAGTGCTAGTGCAGGAATTGAGGATACTAAGATTGTACCTAAGGTATGTGGGATTTGTTTTAGGTATAGGAAAAATATGTAGCTAATTAGCAGGATAAAAAAAGCAAAGTTTGAAAAGAAAAGTTTACCAGTGATGACTTGGCCAGTGGCCTCAGCTTCTTCCACTGATATAGTGAAAGCCTGGCGCCTTGGTACATTCCTCCTGGCCGGAGGAGCATTTCTCGGAACGTTCCTTTGAGCTTGATGGAACTGACGAGGAGACGGTGCAGCTTGTGGTCCTCTGGGTGGTGCTGGTAGTGCAAGTCTGGGAGCAGGTGCTTGAAGAGCTGGTCGCTGTGGAAAGGTATGTAAGTCTACAGTAGCGCCCCGGCCGTCTTTCAGATGCCAAATGCGGAACAAAAACTTTTATAACTGGCGCTATCGCATACTATAACCCGGATCTTCCATTAACGCTAAACTAACAAACTACAAAGAGGGTAGAAAGGTTATACCGAACGATCCGAGTCCTTCGTTCTTTAACCATCATCCCACGCTCCGTTGTGGCTTCTCCGATCTCGTCGATCTCCGATCTCCTCGTCCGGGTGGCACCACGTCATCGGATCTTTAAACGGGCTCCTGCCTCTGACCCGAGGCAACTCAGTCATCAAGTTTGCTAGAAGAGATGACCAAAATTGATGTAGAGAATGAGTAGAACACTTTGTCTCGCTTCGTCCAAAGCCATGGACGAACGGTTAATGAATTGCCATTTGAGTCGGGTGATGGAATGAGCTATGAAATTTCCATACACCGAAAACTATCATCTTTTTCAAACAACAACCATAATCATCCATCAAGGATAGGCCGGCCACTATATCAAGAGGTAGGGTGAGTGTAGGAGGAAAGGGGGGTGACCACAAGCAAAGCTTATCAAGAAGAAAATATCTTAAGCTTTACAAGAAAACATAAATGCAAAAGCATGAGTCACTAATACACCTCATCTCTCATTTAATGCTAACTATGAATCACTAACCAAGTCACCTTCCAAGAAGCATCCTCTCATGACTCACCCTCATGACTCACCCTCAAGAAAAGATAAATCCGCATTTAACCGAATGTTAAATACGGCTGATAGAAAACTGGAAACTGGCAACTTCCAAAAGCGATCCCGAAACGAATTTCAGGATAACCTCGTAACTGTATAAATATACCCGCATTTGTATTACGACCGAATACAAATGCAACTGAGAAAAAGATATTATATCTACTAAGTATAATACATGGATCCGGCTTAAACCAAAGCCCACCAGTATTATCTGCCCAAAATATGACACGTGCGTAAACGCACGTGCATTTTCCGAACCCTGCCATAAAACCATATGGCCTCTACAACGTTTCGCCCGAACTTGGGAAACTATCTGTGGGGGACTCCAATGACTCGTCAGTACCCTGGCAGTGGGTTTAACCACAAGCCGTCAGCGGCACTAGCTGTGCGTAACGGCTGCCCATGTACTGACCTCAAGGGAGGCCGATGAGCGAACTCATCCGGAAACCCTACTGAGCCTAACAGTGACAATGTATATACAGTTCGGTCCGTTCGTCTATGAGTATCGCATATCCGGCCTAGGGGGCTAGTAACGTCAGACCCCCAATAGCGGTATATGTCGTGTCGGAGACAAGCCCTGAACACCCTGAGAAACTACCGGAGTACCTACCAGTAATTCTCACCTTCCTTGGCCAAGGACTTGGTGTAATGGCTTTCCTAGACACAGCGCGACCTTTACCCCCAATACCGGGAGAGCCGAATCCCCTGCCGATCCGCTCACGTGCCTCCATGTGGCTCGGGACTGTACCCAAAAACTACCTGTTTGCACGACTCCTTTGAGCTGTGGTAGGGTAGAAATCAAAGCACAGTGGGAACTCACACGAGACAAATAACGACCTCAGGTCGATGAACTAACCTGTACACATGTCACCAGGGAACTGCTATCTGACGATATGTATAATACCAACTAGCAGGTAACCAGCGAGTCCTGTACGGTGTACTCATAACCCAATGAGCACCTGTATACATCTTAGGTGATCCAACTGACACCAGTGGCTTGTGAGACCGGCCACCGCCCCTCGTCGGGGTCTCGACTGTATACACTGGTCTACTCCAGAGTATCGATGCCCTGTCTCGGTACTCCCACGACTAGGGACTACTATTAAGGATGTGTTATGGACTACCCAACTCTCACGTATATGATCGCCCTCATACTGTTGGTAGTCAAGCAAGATCCTAAGGGCTCTATCAACGTGTAACATGTAATCAGTCACCTGAACATGTACACGACTGATAAAGGCAAACCAGATAGCATACTATCATCTCGAGTAAGACTGTCCTACCGGCATAGGTCCTCCTCAATCATTGCAATCACGTACCTGCGATCCAATAATTGACTTTGAGGGCACTATGTCCAACAATCTCCCACTTGCACTTAAGGCTAATTATTGCGATGTCGCATACTCACAGCCCGTGTGATATCGAACATCCAACTCCTCTACTAATCAGTTTCACAAATCCCGTTCGTAAAACTATTGTGTTCGAGAAATAGCCTCAGTGAGTGGATCCGCCCTGATGTTTCTTTCTATGTCTCTCTTTATCTCAAGTTCACGGAGAAAGCCATCTCCCGAATTGAGTAATACCTGTCTTAGAATATGTCTGTATATCTGATGGGACCTAGTTCATAAATGAACTCCAAATCCAAATTTCTTAGACTGTATCGATAACTGAACCTAATCAATATCCAGCACCATGCCTCCCACAGTATCCTCTTGGACCACCTGTCTATAATACTCTCCCTCGTCGGAGGGAAAACTATAACTCTGACAATCACTCTGTCATCCATGTCACCTTTGAAGCCTGGAATGATAACCGTCCCCCGAAAGAGACTGCCGTCATCAAATCCGTAGAACATTCACTTATGTTCTAAAACTTCTTCCTTATGTTTCTCCAGGAATGGATTAATACAAACTTATTGCATCTAGTGCAAAAACAACATCTAGTGTGGTACTTGACATCTCACGATTGACTCAATTGCCTAAGCAAGTGATATGCCAATCATGCACATCCCTCTCCCCTTTAGTCTGTAAGACACCTTTAGAGAGGGTGACTCCATCACCTGCAGGTACACCACCATGCCAGGAGTCATCTATTCTAAAAACCATTAGAATACCGTCAAAGTACGCACATTGGGAAACTACCCAAATCCATATCTAAAACCATAGATCTAGAAACCAGAATATCTGATATTATATCCATGTCCTGTCTGGAGAAACAACTGTGTGACGACCACAGTACAACCGATCGTAGTATAGGAATTTTACTTCCTACTCTGTGTATGATATCCAAATACCAGGACATCACACCCTACTACCTTCTTAACAGATCCATCCCCTATTCTGATGACGTCAAACCTATAACTGTCACATCAAAATTAGATGATCTATCTCCGCTATAACTGCTCAAGTCTATAAATAGACATAAGCAACTTGCTCACTATGCATCCGCTGCTCCCACTGACCATAACAACCCTCTGACAGAATAATATACACGTGCACTTCTAAAGCTAGTTTAGAATGACGCTATACTTAACCTCCTGCCGGGTCTCATAGTCTGGAACAACAGTGGTGTTAAGTCTGGGTAAGCAAGAACCTCCCTGTCACCGTCCTTGAGGCTACCGCAGTACCTCTCGGGTGTCTGAGGTTACCCACCATATCAGCGGAGTGGCTAATAGAATGTCAAACCTGATTGAATCTATAGGTCCTATTAAATTTTCCGTAATCGTTTGCGGTTCTGGAATCACTTCCAGTTCTACCATACTCCCACTACTGTTTTCTGAAAAAATCCATTTTACTAAAACTGTGGCGAGTTAAGAACAATATCACTATTGATCTTCCAGATGGTAGAAAATCAACCCTCGTCATAGCCTGGGCCAACCCACAAACAGCCATTACAGAAACGTGCCCTGAGTTATCCAGAGTCTGGTTTTAAGAATAAGCCGGACAACTCCCCGTACCTTAACAACGTTAAGATATGAAACATTATATATCCAATATAGAAACTTTGGCACTTATTTAATTGGAACCAGACTCTAATTATGCAGCTGTCTCCAGTGCATATCAACTTAATGGAGAGAGGCTAATCAGCATTACTCAACTTAGGAATCCATCCAATTATCAGTAACCCGAAAGAGAAACAAGTTTCTCAAAACCATTACTATCATCTGAATACCAATCACAAGTATCTACATCTTCGATCTGTTTGAAGAATCCCGATACTTGCGACATCTGGTTCTCTACTTTATTCTTATACCCATAACTTCTCAAAACTTAGACCTTGTATTTCTACAAAACACTTGTCTAAAAACTAGAGAAGTCATAAGTAAACAGAACATAGTACGAGGACCTACCCTTTTGTCCTGATGGACACTGGACAACATACAATACTCTGTATAAGTCCGCTGAGTTGAATAACTCAAAACCTGTGCGTCGTAGGTTGAAAATTGTACCCAGGCGATTTCCTCAAATATCACCAATTACTATGAATTCCGATATAATGAGGATGATCACCTAATTCCCAATAATTTGCTCCCACTCATCATCTATAAAACCATACAGATGTGAGAATGAAAACCTGGTAAATTCATACCCTGGAGTAAGTATCTAATCGGGAAAACAGTTTTCTATTAACAATGCACTGAACCATGAACATGCTTCGTAGGGGTATCCTGGTATTCATAATAATGCCTCTTCCCCTGCCAAATCCCTTTATTTGTCTTTAGTCGTTACCTTCTGTACACCATTGTTAGGCTAAATGGTTTTCTTCCTTCCCTACCGCTCGGCACCAGCCTATGGTTTGGAAGAAGACTATCCAGTAAGCATAATAGGTGTACCCTCCTCAACCTAGGAGTACTCACATCTTGAGAGAAGGTGATGATAAAAGACAACTGAATAATACCTTATTCTTTTAAAGGTGAAATAGGAGTGGCGATGAAGTACGCGGTTTGGTCGTGAATGATAACAGTCGCAACTTACTTTGCCCTCTTTCTAATCCCTTTATTTTGTCTTTAGATATTACCTTCTGTACACCCTACTTAGGCTAATTGGTTTTCTTCATTCCCTACCTTCGGCACCTGCCTATGGTTTGGAAGAAGACTATCCAATAAGCGTAATAGGTGTACTCTCCTAAACCAAGGAGCCCTCGCAACCTTAGAGAAGGTGATAATAAAAGACAACTGAATAAACCAATTCTATTTCTCCTGAACCTGGATCCATCCTCGAAGAAGTCCCTTCGAGTTCGTATATAACCATACGATGGATCTATCCAATGGAAGTGGATGTCCGTAGTAATACGGGGTGTTCTGAGAAATTCAAAGGGTAAAAGAAGGAGTGGCAATGACTTATGCAACTCAGAAAATCCAAAAGCCAGTATTTTTAAGAAGGTTCGGTCAACTTGGTCACTGAGTCATAGTCTAGGGTCGGTCAAAGGTCGCTGCCAAAAAGAGAGAGAAAAGAAACACTCTGCGTGCACTCTAACCTAGATCAGAATGGTTATCACTTTATCTAATCCGGAAACCTCCCACTGTACTGTCAAATTCTCCTCCAAACCTAAAAGAAGAATCAATCGGGATCACCCGAAGAGTAAACCAACTCATCAGTGGGAATCGGGATCCAACTCTCATCGCATGATAACGTGACGGAATCCACTCGCGTTATCACACTCTAGAAGGTATGCACATGCCTGGCAAGTTTCAGTTTGTTTAGAAACTCCCGATGTGATTTTTACCCCATGTTCTTATGACCTTGATGAAAGCCAACAAATCATAAGTCACATGTCAAGTTCTGCCCGTCATTATCTTGTTAATTCTAACCCACCCGTACATTCCCTTGACGAAAGCCAACAAGGTAATACGATTGTCCCAAACCAACTCATCTATCTATGCAACAAATGAATACCCCAGCAACTACCAAACACTATGCCTTGACGAAAGCCAACAAACATAGATTGAATTCTACTGACCATCCATAAGAAATGACGGAGGGCTACGGCTGGTTTTTGGCGAAAAACCTTTAACGTAATGAACTTGATCTCGTTGAAGGAACCTGATAACATTTTATAAAAATATAGTGGCGAAAACCTTTGCTAAAGAGGTCACTCCCGGTGAAGGGATCTCGGCTCTTTCCTCGTGGAATGAGGTGCAGGATATTCCACTAAATACCGTGATGCAAAGCAACATGTAATCGACTATAGTGAAGTTATTACCCTGACGCAAACTTCTTCCCAAGGGGTCACTCCCGGTGAAGGGATATCGGCCCTTGCCCCGTCGAATGAGGTGCAGGATATTCCACTCGAATACCACTGTGCAAAACAAAAGGAAATATCTTTGTAATAACACTTTTTAAATTTGTTCCAACAACATCCAAACAGGTTTTTTTTACATTGCATTGATTAGAATCAATGCAGTCCCATCAATTAATCACACCAGAAAAGAACGAAAATAAAATGTACGTATATGCCATCCGCATTCGTCTATGGGTCCTGTCATCACCCTTTAGGTTACTTAACTAACGACAGAGCGGGGACTGAACTAGCGCGGGTGTAAAACATATACAACATCTAATAGTATATATACCAATATACAATAATCGCTCCAGGCGTGATAATATGCAACATTACAGAAAAGTAATAAGCATCACAGAACAATACAGATAATCTGGGATCCCCGGGTTTCACAGAGCCGCTGCTGAAACCCGACGTTCCCCTGGTCGTGTGGATAGCCTGTGCAGTGAAACTTAGACCCCTACGGGTGCAGCAAGTTACCCGCCAAAACCTGAAGCGAGGCAGCCCCCTACAGCATAGTGAATGGACCACCCTTCACTTCACGGAATCCGGTAGCTTGAGCACCCCTCCTTGGGTCAACCTGTACCCCCTACGAGTGCGGCGAATAGTCTGCCAATTCTAGAGTGAGGCCCCTCTGCCTCTCAAAGCCATGAGATGCGGACCCGTTGCCCTCCAGAACCCGGCTATCCGTGCACTCCATCACGGGGTAAAACCTAGTACAGAAATGAAAAATATGTACAACGGGTACATCGACCTCAGCCCGGTCGTGCCCCAAAAGAATATTATACAAACAGGCAGTGACGGCAGTCCACATGTTGGACGCTCGCCCCGCAATATCAAATGTACAAATAAACTCAAACTGCACTTCCATTGCACATTGCTATCCACCACGACATATCCGCAACATCACAGCACAACACAGAACATCAACGCGAATGTCACGTTCGCAAACCCTTCTAAAAGAACTATAGCAATCATACGCGGTTTACCGCTCAAATGACATTCACGGTCGGAGATATAATGTAAGTACTGTAAACTAACACGTTTAAATTTCGATCGAATAAATTTCCCGAAGTGGGCCCCACATACATCTGCTGTACAGTAACAAAATATGGGCCCAAAAGAAATATTCCAGAAGCCACAATTTTCAATCTAGAACCTACTGTAGAAAGATGGTTCACTGTAGCTCTAAAACGGCCGCGGAACCGCGGCCAAACTAGGGTTTGTGCGGCGGTTCCGCGGCGTTTTAGAGTCAACAGTTGACCAAATTTCACCAGTATTCTTAGAAAAGCCTGCACGATTTTCTGAGATGCTCAAAATAATTTTTAGACCCTTTTAAAAATCGACAGAAACTTTTACACTGAAAATTGTGATTTTCGAAAATTCGTTCGATCGAAGTTTTAAACGCGTTAGCACAAGTTAGTAAAGCTTAATGGCAAGGCTCTGATACCATGTAAGTCTACGGTAGCGCCCCGGGCGTCTTTCAGACGCCAAATGCGGAACAAAAACTTTTATAACTGGCGCTATCGCATACTATAACCCGGATCTGCCATTAACGCTAAACTAACAAACTACAAAGAGGGTAGAAAGGTTATACCGAACGATCCGAGTCCTTCGTTCTTTAACCATCATCCCACGCTGCGTTGCGTCTGCTCCGATCTCGTCGATCTCCGATCTCCTCGTCCAGGTGGCACCACGTCATCGGATCTTTAAACGGGCTCCCGCCTCTGACCCGAGGCAACTCGGTCATCAAGTTTGCTAGAAGAGATGACTAAGATTGATGTAGAGAATGAGTAGAACACTTTGTCTCGCTTCGTCCAAAGCCATGGACGAACAGTTAATGAAGTTGTCATTTGAGTCGGGTGATGGAATGAAATGAGCTATGAAATTTCCATACACCGAAAACTATCATCTTTTTCAAACAACAACCATAATCATCCATCAAGGATGGGCCAGCCACTATATCAAGAGGTGGGGGTTAGTGTAGGAGGAAAGGGGGGTGACCACAAGCAAAGCTTATCATGAAGAAAATATCTTAAGTTTTACAAGAAAACATAAATGCAAAAGCATGAGTCACTAATACACCTCATCGCTCATTTAATGCTAACTATGAATCACTAACCAAGTCACCTTCCAAGAAGCTCACCCTCATGACTCACCCTCAAGAAAAGATAAATTCGCATTTAACCGAATGTTAAATATGCCTGATAGAAAACTGGAAACTGGCAACTTCCAAAAGCGACCCCGAAACGAATTTCAGGATAACCCCGTAACTGTATAAATATACCCGCATTTGTATTACGACCTAATACAAATGCAACTGAGACAAAGATATTATATCTAATAAGTATAATACATGGATCCGGCTTAAACTAAAGCCCACCAGTATTATCTGCCCGAAAAATGACACGTGCGTAAACGCACGTGCATTTTCCGAACCCTGCCATAAAACCATACGGCCTCTACAACGTTTCGCCCGAACTTGGGAAACTATCTATGGGGGACTCTAATGACTCGTCAGTACCCTGGCAGTGGGTTTAACCATAAGCCGTCAGCGGCACTAGATGTGCGTAACGGCTGCCCATGTACTGACCTCAAGGGAGGCCGATGAGCGAACTCATCCGGAAACCCTACTGAGCCTAACAGTGACAGTGTATATACAGTCCGGTCCGTTCATCTATGAGTATCGCATATCCGGCCTAGGGGGCTAGTAACATCAGACCCCCAATAGCGGTATAAGTCGTGTCGGAGACAAGCCCTGAACACCCTGAGAAACTACCGGAGTACCTACCAGTAATTCTCACCATCCTTGGCCAAGGACTTGGTGTAATGTCTTTCCTAGACACAGCGCGACCTCCACCCCCAATACCGGGAAAGACAAATCCCCTGCCGATCCGCTCACGTGCCTCCATGTGGCTCGGAACTATACCCAAAAACTACCTGTTTGCACAACTCCTTTGAGCCGTGGTAGGGTAGAAATCAAAGCACAGTGGGTACTCACACGAGACAAATGACGATCTCAGGTCGATGAACTAACCTGTACACATGTCACCAGGGAACTGCTATCTGACGATATGTATAATACCAACTAGCAGGTTCCCGGTGAGTCCTGTCCGGTGTACTCATAACCCAATGAGCACCTGTATACATCTTAGGTGATCCAACTGACACCAGTGGCTTGTGAGACTGGCCACCGCCCCTCGTCGGGGTCTCGACTGTATACACTGGTCTACTCCAGAGTATCGATGCCCTGTCTCGGTACTCCCACGACTAGGGACTACTATTAAGGATGTGCTTATGGACTACCCAACTCTCACGTATATGATCGCCCTCATACTGTTGGTAGTCAAGCAAGATCCTAAGGGCTCTATCAACGTGTAACATGTAATCAGTCACCTGAACACGTACACGACTGATAAAGGCAAACCAGATAGCATACTATCATCTCGAGTAAGACTGTCCTACCGGCATAGGTCCTCCTCAATCATTGCAATCACGTACCTGCGATCCAATAATTGACTTTGAGGGCACTATGTCCAACAAGGTAACTGCTGGCCTGGGTGCAGCAACTGTGTTTTGCTTTTAAGGACAAGATCCAATATCATGAGCAGCTGAGCTGCAGATCAAGCAAAGATGGTTGGCTCGCCGGCAGTCTTTCATCATATGTCCAGTTCTCTTGCAGTAGGCATAAAAGGCTAGGCTGGGACGGTTGTTTTGTACTCCAGGTCGCCTTAGCACAAAAGATGGCCTGGACGAGTCTCCTCCTGCCATCTGGTTGGCAGGACGCTTAAATCCAGCAGATTGAGGTCTTCCCCTCGCCTTTATCACAGCCTCATAACGGCGGGCAGCTTTCAGAGCCGATTCATGAGTCGGAAAATCTCCTGTGGCCAGTGCAGCCTGGATTTCCGAATCCAAACTTTGTTGAAAGCGACGGGCTCTGATCTCATCCGTCGGTATAAGGTGTGCCGCAAATCTGCTAAAAATATTGTGTTAGCTGTGTAATATGTGATATAAAAATTTCGAATTATTGAGACATATCTTACCGATTGAGCATAGTGAACTCAGCGTCATACTCATCTACTGACTTGGTCCACATCGAACCTTGTTGTAGATGGATGAACTGTTGTTCCATGTCGAACCTGGCAGTCTCAGGGAAGTACTTAGCGTCGAACATGTCGCGGAAAGTCTTCTATTCGATAGGCTGTTTAAGACGGATTTCTTTCGCCTTCCACCGGTTGCGAGCATTGTCTGTGAGCTGTAGTTTCGACACACGAACCCAAGCTATGTCTGGCACTTATGCTGCCGCCAGATCATCCTCTATGCTCTGCGCCCATTCCTCAGCTTCAAGTGGGCTTCCCTTTCCGGAGAACTGCTTGGGGTGTAAATCCCTAAATTGCTTTACCCCAGGTGCGTCTGCCTCGGGACCGCTCATTAATAGAGCAGTCTGCTGCTGCTGTCCCTCTAAGAGGCTTCGGATTGCCTCAAGCAGAACCGGTTGCTCGTTGATCGGAGCAGGGACGGCAGGTGTGAGTGGTAGGGCTGGAGGTGTGTTGTTGAAATTGGTGCTGGTGTTGTTCGGGGAATCCATAACCTTGAAGAAAAATTTGGGTTAGGATAGATTCAAAATGTTTGAAATGATAAGATTCAATGAATATGAAATTGTAAGATTCAAGGAACATGAATTGTAAAGAATGTTTAGTTGCTGGTTCTTGTATTATATTGCTTAGGTTGTTCACGCAGAACAGAACTGCATAGTATGATTTTATACAGCTCTGACCTGCATAGGCCACCAACAAAACCTGTCACGCCTCGCTTCCCGGTATACGGCGAAGGGGACACGACTGGTCCGCTACGTATTTACTGTGAAGTAAATACGCTAAGCGTATCTAAGCAATATAAAAGCAATCACAAGAGACAAGAGATATAAAAATAACAGCAACTTTATTTATTAACATTCTTTTGTACAATGCATGAAAAGGAAATACAACTGAAGTAAAAACGATGCCTAAACAATGGCATAAAAGGAAATTAAAGGCATTGAATGGAAATGTACAATGTCTAGAGCTCGGGGTCTTCGAGGAACTGATCCAAGTCTTCACTGGTGGGCTCGATCTCTACTGTGTCCAGATCACCTGACGACATTCAAAGAAGAAAGAAATAGAATGTCGTCGGCGAACAGGTCGCTCGGTATGTCCCAAAGATAAGGGAGAAATAGAAAAGACAGAATAAGAATGTATCTTTTAAAGTTGTATAATATTGTAGAATATTGTGTTAACACTGTTGTTTGTAGTTTGGTACAGAAGGATGCCAGTGTATACGAGAGGGGTCTCTATATGCAAGAGACCAGGGAAAACTGAAAGTACAAGGAACCGTTATGCCACGGTACAACAGCAACAGGATTCATGTTAGGTGTCTTAATCTTACTGTCTCGTGCCACTTTTAACACCTTCCATACCAATCTACCCCTTAAACCCCATAGTGTTTTGATTGTATTGTTATGTTGTATTGTATAAGTTGTATAGTTGGATAACTGACCGAAACCATGATATCAGTAACGGATGTAATGGATGTAAACTGGAATCATGTAAATGGAAAGTATATCCATAGTTTGGTTCAGTCAAGTTGAATAGATTGATAACTGCATTCATGGATTCGTGTGTTCATGTTGAATTGTAATATTGTAGATTTATATAGTACTTGAATCATATTCAAGTCGGATTATAATCAGACTCAAACCCGAGTTGGACAGTAGAGATGTAAATCAAAGTCTTATATTTACTTGGGACCTTAGGGTAATTTATAAAAACTTGAGGGGGTTTTATATAAAAATACTTTTGTATAGTTTCAAGATACACCCCAAGTATTTATTATTCGTCTTTAGAGTTGTAATAAGGGTGGATTTTATATTGTGACATTTCTAGTGAAAATATGCTAGTTTTTGTAAATAAAGGTATTTATCTTTAATATTCATTTAAATGATAAATATATATATATATATATATATTTATACAAAAATAATTTTAATAAATATTTTATATTCCAGAAGTCTCATTTTTCTTAAGATGTCGTATTTTAAACCTTTCGAGACCGAATGCTCCTTGCGAAGGTCTGAATCTCGCACTACTGAACCTGAGGGTGAACGATAAACCGTACTATCCCGAACAGGTTCCCCAAAATGGGTTGTAGCGGCACTTTGCAAAGATTGTAGAATACTAATCCTTTAGAAAACAGTTTTATAAAGTAAAAGGTATTTATTTGTAAAAAGTCAATTTTCCGTATTTTAGATTCTAGGTTTTTCTAATTCAACTAGACTATTTCTAAATGGTCTAAAAAACAAGTTGTTAGATACCTCAAATCGCCTCTTCACCACTAATTGTGGCCAGGTAAGTACAAGTGAAGAAAGGAGGGATTCGCTCACGATTCATCGTGAGACGGGACTTTTAAAATTACCTTTCTCACTTGCCTAGCCTAGACACCACAAAGTCAGGTTTAGATAAACGACCGATGTCCACAACTTATCGTATTTTCCTAATAAGAGATCTTTATTTAAAAGTGTATCAAAGCTAAATCTTTTAGGAATGGTTTTATTAAGAATATGGTATTTAAATGAAAGTATTGTTTTTATCGTATTCTAAGTTTTCAAGGTAGCGTGTTCTGTTTGCATATGAGTGTGTCAGGAGGTGGGTCATTACCTCGTGATCTACTTTAAGGTATAGCAATGTTAAGGGGGTTAAATGTGAAAACGAAACATTGTGGTATTTAAGTGAAAAAAATACGATAAATTGAAAAGGCTGTCATTTCATGTGAGGAAACTTGTTCAAATTATTTGTTAAGTGTTTAATAGTCAACAATAAGATGTTTAAGCATGAGTGAATGGGTGAGAAGTGAAATTTTATAGAAAACCGAATCGAAAATCGGATTTGTTCCGATTCCGTCTGGTTTTCTAAATTCGTATTTTAGAAAGAGAGAGAGAGATTAGAATGGGACTTACGGGTTTGGACAACACTAGAGACTGAGAGGGAAGTAGAGGGTTCGCCGGTGCGTCGATTCGTCGCCGAGAGTTCTTAGCACGATCACCGGAATTTCGCCGTCGATTTCGTCAGGGCTTTGCCTTTCGCTCGTTTTCAAAGTACACACGGTTTTCTTGAGATTTTGAGAGAGTGGGCTCAGAATTTTGGGATGAGAGGGTAGGAGGTAGGGGTGTATTTATAGGGTTAGGCTAGGGTTAGGGTAGGTGTAAAAATAATAGGAAAATGTAGTAAAAATATAGTAAATAGGTGTTAATGGGCTCTCTGGGATTGATCTACAGAATTAAAGTATGCAGTGGAGGTGGGGAGGTGAAGGGGCACACTTTTGTAGTTGGAGACTCGGTCGTCCGGCCGAGTCCGGCCGGTGGCGCCAGCCCGAGTCGGCCGGTCCGCCGGCCGACTCGGCCGAGTCAGGCCGAGTCGTGGGTGCAGGAGGTGGGGGGTCGCCGGGGGTAGCTACTGGTACTTCTATTTTTTCATGGGTAGTGGGGTTTTTGTGAGAAAACACGTGTTGACTGTTGGTATTCCAGAATTTTTAAAACAAAATAATATTAAAAATAATGTGGGGCATGGGATTTGAACTCTGGTGGCTTGGTTCAGCAGTGCAAGGTATTACCAATGAGCTACAAGCTCCTTCTTGTAATTATGGTGTGAAATAAATACTTAAAGAGATATCAATAATATTAAATACTCCAAGTATACTTTGAATTCAATTCAATTCTTTGTACATTAAAAATGGAGTTGTTACAGATAAAGAGGATACCAGATGAATAATATGATAGATGTGACATTTGACCCGTACCAAGATTTGGGAGGCCATACGACGGATTTACCGTACGAGCTATATTGATGATAGATCCGCACTCTTGACTTGAGAATGTCATATTATAGATATTGTATCGTATGGGATACTTTTGAGGCGGGATCACCGACTGTTATATTTATATATATATATATATATATATATATATATATGTATCGACTCAAATGTTAGGCGGTTTCCTTACCTTTCGATCAGCCTGTTTAGTTTAGTCTGATAGTTTACTTGTAAATGATAGATTAGATTCGAGTCATACCTATTTCAAAACTAACGAATCGTGAGTATTTTTAAAGACAGGCCAAGGGATTCTACGGATATTTCAAAGGACGTACATTTTCTTAAAAACACCGTAGTCTCTATTTTCTAAACACACGATCGTATTATTTCAAATGGCAAAACTGTACGACTCATACTTAGACATATGTAGATTCGTTATCATTGTATTTGATATTCAGCTCCCGCATATTCTTGCAGCTCGTATCGCATTGCATGCTTATATTATGTTTTCATATGTTAATATTGAAATCATGCGGTCAAGACACCAGCACCATTACCGATGATGCGTATGTTCCACATACACTTACTTGCCGGCTCACACACATCATTATCGGTAATTGCCATGTCACGTACACTTTAGAGAATATTATTTCATTGACATAGCTTGTTAGCTGATAGTTTCGACATGATATTAGTGTACTTGCTTTATATGTCAGTTTAGACATTTCACTTATTACTTGCAAATTCATGCATATTATTATTCACTGTTATGCAGTATTATTGAGTTTTATGCCGATATTCACTGTTTATTTACTGTCGATTCTTGGATTTCGGATTTTTATGAGATTCCTGGATTAGGGAGAAAACCGCAAGAATATATATAAACTTCTTTCTCTCTTTCTTTTTAAAATGAAAAGTGTGGTTTTTTCGTGATGTATGAGTCGTCCACCATGATGTTTTCTCGGTTATGAGATGGATTTCGAGACCCGATTCGAGGAGTTGGATGAACCGTCTGCGGGTACATGGTGGACCCGGTAAGGTACCCCGGGGCAAGAAGATCGAGGTGTAGACGATGAGCCCGGCAAGGGTAGACTGCCTACCGGTGATTTTACCTGGCGCGTCGGATATCCGGAAGATATCGTTCGTGGTCGTGTGATTGATGATAGGGGCCGATCAGGACTGACGGAGCCCTAGATAGTGAGATTTGAGACACTGAGATTTTGAGATATTGAGATTTGATGATACAGGCCAGTCCGGATAGCCGGAGCCTGAGATATTGAGATATTGGGATTTATGTTTTGTGTCGATGCTAGACTCTGATTATGTTGATTTCATTGATGATATCTCGTTTTAAATATACATAAATCTCACTAAGTTATGAAAGCAGTTTCTTCATTTACATGTATTCTGTTTTCATGCATTCATACCTCATTCATATGATATGTTGTTACCTGAGGCACTGACACGAGCACATTGGATTACACTTATGTATAGATGTTTACCCTTGCCACCTTTTCTTGCTTCAGACTTATCATTTGAGGTTATATATTTTATTGATCGTATTGACCTAGGATTGTGTTATACATACGATTTCAGCTCGGTGATATTTTCTACTCACGAGTTGGCAACTCACGCCCGTTGTGCCACAGTTTCTTGTAGGTTTTGCCGTACAGGTTCCATTACGGCTTTGCTGGCACACTGCTTCCTTTCTGGGTG
Organism: Agapanthus africanus; assembly: GCA_030015575.1. NCBI lineage: Eukaryota > Viridiplantae > Streptophyta > Magnoliopsida > Asparagales > Amaryllidaceae > Agapanthus > Agapanthus africanus. The sequence goes on from JASDDO010000004.1 coordinate 324,669,816, forward strand.
ATTGCTTTGGTAGGTAGGTTCACTTGTATCGTGACCACTATTGTACCTTTATTTTATTCAGTTGTATCTAGTAACTCCATCAACCAAACTTGTATATTTATTCAGACTTAGAGACCGGTGATGTATAATCTTTCGACCTTAGAGTCGCGCATTGTATTATTGTGGATTTCATGTTATTTGAGTTTCCTTTTCAGTTGTGATCCTCGCCCTTCGGTGTTGTATATTATATTGCTTGCTGTAGGGTGTTTTTCGTCACCCTATTGAGATGGGAATACGCGCGCGGTTGTCAGGCGTATTACAGATTCCCCTACCTAGGGTAGGCCGGGGTTTATTGATTGTGGGGATCCGAATCTCCGACAGCCGCGAACTAAGCTTCCGTTAATTACCCCTCGCATTTGGAGAGAAGGAACCTTCGATTGACGGGTTAAACTGGTCATGCGAACTCAATGTGCAGTGTACGTGTGTTGTGTTTTGGAGGGGGTTATGGATATATCGGGGGACCCGCAGAGTTTTTTACGGGGGTCTCGCTACCCGGATAGCGGGCTGGGGGTCAAGGGGGCTAGCGGCCTCCTTGCGGGGTGCGGGGCAGCGCCCCGTTTAGAAATTTTTTTCTAACGGGGGAGGCATATTTAGTGTGGAGTGCATAAAAAAAAGGGGGGAAAGCGTCTTAAAGACGCGTGTGCAGCATGTGGGCGCCTTGGTGCCCCGGGGTCACGTGGGCACACGTGACCGATGGGCGCCTTGGCGCCCCGGGGTCACGTGGGCACACGTGACCGATGGGCGCCTTGGCGCCCCCCCGGGGTCACGTGGGCACACGTGACCGATGGGCGCCTTGGCGCCCCCCCGGCGTCACGTGCGCACACATGACCGATGGGCGTCTTGGCGCCCCAGGGGTCACGTGCGCACACGTGACCGATGGACGCTTTGGCACCCCGGGGTCACGTGCGCACACGTGACCGATGGGCGCCTTAGCGCCCTGGGGTCACTTGGGCACACGTGACCGCAGGAAAAACCCGCGGAAAAGGAAGCCTAGCCCCTAGGCTGGGGAGTTGAACTCCCAAGGGAATTTTCGGAGTTGAACTCCTAACAGAAACAAATTTATGGAGTTAAACTCCAACAGAAATTAATTTATGGAGTTAAACTCCAGCAGACTTAGAAAGGAGTTAAACTCCTGGGGACTTATTGCTCTTCTTTTGAGCCTTGGGTCTGTCCAAAGTTAGATTTTTAGAGATGGGTCTCCTTCTTCTTGCTCTTGACCGGCGGGATCTTAGAGAAAAGGGGGTGAGACTTAAAAGTCTCCCCTTTTCGAGATCTGACTGGAGATCCGAGCTCCCCTTTGTGGGTTTTGTGGTGAAAAACTATTTATTTTTGAGAAAGGGAGAGTTAAACTCCTTATTTAATTCAACAGAAAGAAGAAGGTTTTTAGAACCTTGAAGAAGGAGAAAGAGGCACATGCCCTAGTTTTTGGGGGAATGAAAAGTTGTATTTTTTATTCATCATCATGTTGCCTTATATAGGCTTACACATTTACATATAGCCCCTTGGGCTTTACAAAAATGGCATTTTAGCCATCCCATGGCTCATGTGCCATTTCATTTTTGCACATAAGCCACGGGCTTACAAAATATTGGCTTTATGCCCATTTTGTTTACATTCATGCATAAAAAATTACATAAAAATTATTTATGACATGATTTTGTTGTTGGCATGAGAGAGGCTGGCCGCGGGCTCGACTTGGGCATGGGCCCGCTTGACCTGGGCTTGGGCCCACCTAGCTTGGGGGTTGACCTTGACTTTGACTCGGTCAACCGGGGTGTAAATTTTTACCCCAACACTTGCGTGGTTGTGGCTGTCGATTGATGAAGAGCTAGCTCCCGCTTGGGGATGCCTTTTATCATTCATGTATATATTTATCATGTTGTACACCGTTCGGGGCCAGTATTTACAATGGAAACTCTACCGAAATTTTCATAAAAGACTTGTGATTTTGAAAATGCATATTTCGGCTTATGTTGCTAAACTATTTGATTTAAATTGGTTTTTCTTCACTCTACTGCTTTACTTGGTTTTGATTTCTGGGTTTTGGCTTACTTAGATTACGTACGCCTCGAGACATTTCGTAATTTAAGTACCGGTCATGTTCTGTACTTTTTGGGTTGTGACAAAATTGGTAGAAGAGCGTTAGGTTTTACCTTCGGAGTATAGGATGACCCTTGGTTGATGGAGTAGGTAGCTTGAGTAGAGTGACGTATCGTACGTATGTTCCGCGGCATACTTACGATACGCTACTCCGCTTATGAAACCTTAGGATGTACAGTTCCTTGCACAACATTATATTCGTTCATGATCTATCCTCATCGATATCGGTTTGTGATTTTGCTGCCACGATTACACGGGCAGAGAGAGCTATGGCTAGAGTTGTGGTCAGCACGAGCTCGTCACGAATGAGGACTGACCATGGCGTGATTCCAGGGATACGATTGCATAAAGAGACGTTGTTTTATTGTGTTTTCACGCCATGAGCGTTGATGGATCGCTGTTATGAGATTTCTCGGGTGTGCAGATTTGCACCAGAGGATTGAGCCACTGATAGAGGCCAGCCAGAATGTGATGACCATTGATATATCGCTTATTCATAATGATTGAGGCACTGTTCAACGTGCAGAAGAATGAGCCAGTTCTTACTGCGAACGACGAGGTATCGTCCAGATGTTGGAGCAATTGAAGTACGAGTTATACTCAGAGATATGATAGATGGTCGCTAGTCATCCGAGGATGAATGACTAGGACATGTGGTTCGTTCGCTTACCCGGATGCGAGGTCATCAGATTGATTGATTCCAGCTTGAGGAGACTTCACACGTATACGTTAGGAGTCGATAGAGACGATCGAATGTTCGAAACCCATTTTTCAAGTTTAAAGTATTTGAAGAAAACATGCAAGTAACTCTACGGACCCTCTAGAAGAATGAAACCCTAACTCGACATAATGACCATATGAAAGCCTTTGAACCTTCGGGTTTGCGGCAGTTCCGCGGTGCCATTAGTGAGGCTTGGGTTTGCCCTTCTACGGTTGGTCCATAGGTGTTGTGGCATGTACTCGATATTATTAAAATGTACCCAAGATGTTGATCTCTTGGGGGATTATGAGGTTTTGACGAATCGATCGAATGGTTCGACTTCATTCGGATGCTATGCGATGGAATGCATTGCTTGGGAGACTCCAGATACGAGTATAGCCGTTGGAGCACATTCCTTGCAGCCACGATGAGACGAGTCCGAAGCAGTCGACATTAGAGAAAAATGGAGTAAGAGGTTCGTACGAGATCTTGATGAGACGACGTTCCCTCCATTGACATCAGAGATGTGATACGTATGCAGAGGCGTTGTATATGGATATATCTTCCAGAAGGAGTCGTGATGAGTATGCAGCCGTTCCGGAACACGAAATAGATTTAGTAATGATGATGACTTCCGGGCAGTTCGGCAGAAACAAGATTTGGGGAAAGATCTCGACAGGAACTTTCTGGAATAAATTACGAGAAGACTTGGACCCAGGAGCGGTCATATTGCGCACACCCAGCAGGCCAGAGTTCGGCATCGTCGACGAGATAGTTGGCCAGAGATCTGTAGAGGATGTGCTAAAGCGGGACTGTTTCCGTCGTCATTCCATATTGGGCCGTTCAGCCGAGGAGCAATATATCTAGCAATGCACAGTGGGAGACAAGAGCCTAAAAGCACCAGGCGCCAGACCATGAACATGAGGCAAGTAGATATCTTGCTCTGTTAGCATTGGATGCACCGACACCTTCTCGACCTTGAAGGAGGAAATATCGACGACGGTATTTATGATTTGTGATTTGGTTATTCGATTATCACGTATCCGTCACCTTGGATTCGGTATTTTGGGTGATCTATTCGCATGATTTAGTCTTGATGACCGAGTTTCATGATATTTATTTTCGTGCACCATGGTTGCACCTACTGGGTATTTATATTTTGTGCGTGGTTATTGCACTTGAGATATGCTTTATACACCGTTGTGTTGATTTATGATTTGTGCGCAGTTATCGCACTTGATATCGTTTTTGTGCCTTGGCTGCACATGCTTATGACTTCATGGATTTCATACAGTTGGATTGATTTTGTGTATATGGTACGTACCCGATTTGATTTTGCACTCGGTATAATTCAAATATACTTGCAGTGTTGTGATACGTATTTTGTGCACTACAGTTGTACAGGACTTCAATTTGATGTTATTTGAGGTATTGATTTTGACTTCATGCCTAGGGCATGCATATGATTTGACTTATGCTTACGGCATAGTTTTCATGCACTTTTAGTGTTCTGATTAGATTTGTGCACGCTGATGCACATGGTTGTGAGATTTGATACTACGGTATACCTTATTTGAATTTGAGATGTGTTGTATACCGTCAATTTCGATTATGATACTCGATATTTATTTCGTGCACCTTGTACACCTGATTGGATTCTTGCGCATATTTGATGCGCTTGGATTGGATTTTGCGCATGTTCGGAGCTTGATATTGGATTTCGTGATTTTGAGCATGTTGGACGCACATGATTTAGATTTTTATTCGTACATAATGGATGCACCTGATTTGGATTTTCGGGCATATTGGACGCATGATTTGAGATGCGATTTGGTGCACACCAGATGCACTAAATCGGGATTTTTCGTGCGTATCAGATGCACCTGATATTGCTGTCAGGCACACCTGTTGCCCTTGAAAGATGTTTTGTGCACACCCGTTGCACTTAGATGTTGTTTTTGTGCACATGTATGGCACATTCATGGATTTTGATTTCCGTGCACACCGGACGCACGTAGCATTCATATGCACATTTTGGGATTGATTTCTTATGGAGCAGTATGTTTTTATGATAATTACGATTTGTTTTCGTACTAAGCAGGACTAGTCAGAGGACAATACCTGGATATATTTTGCATGCATTGATAGTTATCGAAGGGATTTCCAAAGAGAGGAGCTATAGTCTCAGTATTTACCTACATGTCTGAGATGACACGAAACGTTTAAAACAGGGAAACCCTTCTAAATTGTTTTCAAAACGACGATACGTGCATGTAAACAAAGGATATATATATATATATATATATATATATATATATATATAGTTATTTTCTTACTCGAAACGTCCGCCAATGTGCAGTGTTATGCGCATGGCACAGCGACTTAAAATGGTTTGGCATGCATTTCCTTCAGGTGTTATATGTATAGTGTTGATGTATATCATATTGGTTTTCGTATTGGATCTAGACATTGATGTTTTCCCCTTGACTCCGATGATTGCGGAATGCTTGACGGAGTTTTGATTTTGAGTTATCTTCCCATTGTTCATGCGCACGCCTTGCGCTACGACGTGTTTTATGTATTGATGGTTTCAGGACCCCGACTGTTTAGTCTTTTACTGAAATGTTTTAGTATTGAGGGGTTTAAATTTAAATTCGGGGACCGAATTTCTTTAAGGGGGAAAGATTGTAATATTTCAGAAAAATAAAATGTTATTTTTAGGAATTTTTATAATTAAATAATAAAATATTGAATATTTTAATAGGGCGGTATAATTAAATACCGATAAATTAGGAAAATTTTTAAAAATTATGGAAATTACTAAAAAGAGGGTACTTTATGTGATTCATGCAAATTATGAAAGTTTATGATATATTATACACTAATTTTGTGCTAATCGCGATTAAAAATCGCGAATCGGACTTTAAGCGTGTTTTGTGCACATGTCTTTTTTTCACACTTGTTACATTCTTCCTACATGATTTTTGGGTGTATGGTTATTTTTTTGGGTTTACTATTGCCAAGAGAAGAAAAGAAAAGGAAAACATTAAAGAAAGGGGTATGGGCATGAGAGAGAGAGGGTGAGGGGTCAACCATAGTGATGGGCCATTGCTTCTCACTTCATCATCTTCATCTTTCTTCTTCTCCTTCCTCTCATGGTAGCACCCTCCACCACCTCCACTTCAGACCCTCAAACCATCATCAAAACAACACCAAAACCCCACTCCCACTTCACAAAAAGTGTGCACAAGCTCTCAAGCAACCCTTTGGACCAAGAAAGTTTGAGTTTTGGCGCTGCAGAGGATTCATGAGTGTCAAATGAGGTAATACCTTCACAAATAGAATATTATTTCAAGTGCTTTAGCCTCTTTTCAAGTTTAATATCGATTTGGCGAAGTTTAGTGAACTTTGATATTCCAAGTTGGGAATTAAGGTTTGATTTGAGTTGTGGTTGTGAATTTGAGGCCTAGTGGTGACTACAAACCTCCCCTTTGTGTTTGCAATTGAAACCAAACTCAATTTACTGGAAATACGGATTTATAGAACTTTTTTTGTCGGTTTGTGAGGTATTGGAGCGTGCAGGGAAATCTGGGGTGACCTGGGTTAATTACAAGATGAGCAAACAACCCCTGTAACTAGAATCGACCCTAGGAACCCCCTGTAGCAATACGAACCATAGAGGATCCCCCAGGGCCAGCGAGCTTGGAATTTTAAGGGAGGGTCTCGGCCACTTGGTGATGGTTAGGGCCCAGGTTGCTTCAGTAGGTCACGTACACTATATATATCACCGTAGTGTTGTTTTGGAACATTGTTGTAACCTTAATCAAAATCTGGAAGTACTTTAGTATGCTTTTTGGACATGTTTTCCGTATTCTAAATGATAAGTTTTGACATTTGGATTTGCGTTTAGTTGTTGGATGTTTGTACATCAACGACTAGGGAGGATGGGTCATGTTTTGCATGCGAGGCGATAGATTTTGACCTATGTGAGTTCCGCGTGTCATTTTGGTTTTGATTTGGATTTTAATCCGATACGATACGTTACTATATGTAGGTACCCTCGCAAAGACTTCAAGATGAAAAGCGAGCGCGTAGCGACATCGGCGTCGACAAGCGAAGGTCAAGGTGAGCAGATATATATCTATGGGGGGAAGTCGGGTGGATGGTGTATAGCACCATCGCAGTTCGATGTATAGTATGCTATATATATACTATATATGTATGATATCTTTTTTGTGAGACATGGATATTCAGGATATGGTTATGTGTTCATGGATTAGTAATGTTACTTGCGAAACCCTAGAGTAGTTGTTGCACCCACACACGCACACACACTTGCATACATTCATTCTTTTACCTGTGCGTATATGGGGATATGTATGTATGTATGTGTGTGTGTATACACACACACACACACACATAGGTATGGGACTATGTGTGTGTGTGTGTGTGTATATACGTATACATATACAAGTATTATGAGGATAGTACTTGGGATTGGAGATGAGTCGATGAGATTGAGCTTGAGGCCGTGAGATCGGTGATGTGACATGGTTCGTATTTGAGATACGATATGATGTTTTAGCGGGTCCTTTTGGCGTGGTGTTTTCATACACACGCATGCATATACATATGTGGTATCAGTGTTGTACTAGACGGAGATCAGTACCCCAGATCATGATATTTGATAAAGAGGATACCAGATGAATAATGTGATAGATGTGACATTTGACCCGTACCCAGATTTGAGAGGCCGTACGATGGATTTACCGTACGAGCTATATTGATGATAGATCCGCACTCTTGACTTGAGGATGTCATATTATAGATATTGTATCGTATGGGATACTTTTGAGACGGGATCACCGACTGTTATATATATATATATATATATATATATGTATGTATGTATGTGTGTGTGTGTGTATGTATCGACTCAGATGTTAGGCGGTTTCCTTACCTTTCGATCAGCCTGTTTAGTTTAGTCCGGTAGTTTACTTATAAATGATAGATTAGATTCGAGTCATACCTATTTCAAAACTAATGAATCATGAGTATTTTTAAAAACAAGCCAAGGGATTCTACGGATATTTCAAAGGACGTACATTTTCTTAAAAACACCGTAGTCCCTATTTTCTAAATACACGATTCGTATTATTTCAAATGGCAAAACTGTACGACTCATACTTAGAAATATGTAGATTCGTTATCATTGTATTTGATATTCAGCTCCCGCATATTCTTGCTGCTCGCATCGCATTGCATGCTTATATTGTGTTTTCATATGTTAATATTGAAATCATGCGGTCAGGACACCAGCACTATTACCGATGATGCGTATGTTCCACATACACTTACTTGCCGGCTCATACACATTATCATCGGTAATTGCCATGTTACGTACACTTTAGAGAATATTATTTCATTGACATAGTTTGTTAGCTGATAGTTTCGACATGATATTAGTGTACTTGCTTTATATGTCAGGTTAGACATTTCACTTATTACTAGCAAATTCATGCATATTATTATTCACTGTTATGCAGTATTATGGAGTTTTATGCCAATATTCACTTTTTATTTACTGTCGATTCTTGGATTTCGGATTTTTATGAGATTCCTGGATTAGGGAGAAAACCGCAAGAATATATATAAACTTCTTTATCTCTCTCTCTCTCTTTTTAAAATGAAAAGTGTAGTTTTCTCGTGATGTATAAGTCGTCCACCATGATGTTTTCTCGGTTATGAGATGGATTTCGAGACCCGATTCGAGGAGTTAGATGAACCGTCTGCGGGTATATGGTGGACCCGGTAAGGTACCCCCGGGCAAGAAGATCGAGGTGTAGACGATGAGCCCGGCAGGGGTAGACTGCCTACCAGTGATTTTACCTGGCGCGTCGGATATCCGGAGGATACCGTTCGTGGTCATGTGATTGATGATAGGGGCCGATCAGGACTGACGGAGCCCTAGATAGTGAGATTTGAGACACTGAGATTTTGAGGTATTGAGATTTGATGATACAGGCCAGTCCGGATAGCCAGAGCCTGAGATATTGAGATATTGGGATTTATGTTTTGTGTCGATGCTAGACACTGATTATGTTGATTTCATTGATGATACCTCGTTTTAAATATACAGAAATCTCACTAAGTTATGAAAGCAGTTTCTTCATTTACATGTATTCTGTTTTCATGCATTCATACCTCATTCATATGATATGTTGTTACCTGAGGCACTGACACGAGCAGATGGGATTACACTTATGTATAGATGTTTACCCTTACCACCTTTTCTTGCTTCAGACTTATCATTTGAGGTTATAAATTTAATTGATCGTATTGACCTAGGATTGTGTTATACATACTATTTCTGCTCGGTGATGTTTTCTACTCACGAGTTGGCAACTCACGCCCGTTGTGCCACAGTTTCTTGCAGGTTTTGCCGTACATGTTCCGTTACGGCTTTGCTGGCACACTGCTTCCTTTCTGGGTGATTGCTTTGGTAGGTGGGTTCACTTGTATCGTGACCACTATTGTACCTTTATTTTATTCTGTTGTATCAAGTAACTCCATCAACCAAACTTGTATATTTATTCAGACTTAGAGACCAGTGATGTATATTCTTTCGACCTTAGAGTCGCGCATTGTATTATTGTGGATTTCATGTTATTTGAGTTTCCTTTTCAGTTGTGATCCTCACCCTTCGACGTTGTATATTATATTGCTTGCGTGGTTGTGTCCATCGATTGACGAAGAGATAGCTCCCGCTTGGGGATGCCTTTTATCATTCATGTATATATTTATCATGTTGTACCCCGTTCGGGGCCAGTATTTACAAAGGAAACTCTGACGAAATTTTCATAAAAGACTTGTGATTTTAAAAATGCATATTTCAGCTTATGTTGCTAAACTACTTGTTTTAAATTGGTTTTTCTTCACTCTACTGCTTTACTTGGTTTTGATTTCTGGGTTTTGGCTTACTTAGATTACGTACGCCTCGAGACATTTCATAATTTAAGTGTCGGACATGTTCCATAATTTTTGGGTCGTGACAGAACTTCATCATCCAGACAGCCTCTTTGGCAGCATCGTTGGCAGCGATGTATTTAGCCTCCATCATCGAGTCTGCTACGGTGTCTTGCTTGGAACTCTTCCAACACACCGCCTCTCCGTTGAGGGTAAATACAAAACCCGAGACCGACTTACTGACGTCCTTATCACTCTGGAAGCTCGAATCAGTAAAGGAATCCACCTGGAGTTCACCATTATCATACACCAAGAACATTTCTTTAGTCTTTCTCAAGTTCTTAAGAATGTTCTTCACAGCTGTACAGTGTTTCTCCCCAGGATCCGGTTGATACCTGCTCTCTACACCTAGTGAGTAAGTTACATCCGGTCTGGTACACAATATCGCATACATGATAGAGCCTACCGCCGAAGCATAGGGTATCTCTTGCATGCGAGCCCTCTCCAAATCAGTCTTGGGAGACATCTCTTTGGAGAGAGTGATTCCTGAGAAAGCGGGTAAATTACCTCGCTTGGAATCTTTCATACTAAACCTCTTTAGTATGTACCTGGATTGGGACAATCCCAATATCCGTTTAGATCTATCTCTATAGATCTTTATCCCGAGGATATAGAAGGCATCACCTAGATCTTTCATGGAGATCTTATGTGATAAGAAGAGCTTCACCGAGTGTAGCATATGAACATCATTTTCTATCAAGAGTATGTCATCCACGTACAATAAAAGGAAGACCACCTTACTCTCTACAGCCTTCTTATATATACAAGGTTCATATATATTTTTGATGAAGTCAAACTCTTTGACAGCTTCATCAAAACAGATGTTTCAGCTCCGCGATGCCTGCTTAAATCCGTAGATGGATTTAAGCAGCTTGCACACCTTTCCGCTGCTCCCACTGTCTATGAAGCCCTTTGGTTGTGTCATGTACATGTTCTCTTCTAAATCACCATTTATAAAAGCGGTCTTGATTTCCATCTGCCAGATTTCGTAGTCATGGTATGCAACAATAGCAAGTAGGATCCTGATGGACTTAAGCATAGCGACAGGAGAAATGTTTCATCATAGTCGATGCCAGGTCGTTGACGAATACCTTTTGCTACAAGTCTAGCATTGAAAGTCTCAAATTTTTCATCTACACCTATCTTCTTCTTGAAGATCCACTTGCTCCCGATGGGTTTTACCCCTTCAGGAGAAACTTCCAAAGTCTATACTTTGTTGGTGTACATGGATTCCATCTCGGATCGTATAGCATCCAGGCATTTCACAGAGTCTCTACTTGTGATAGTCTTCTCGAAACTAGTCAGGTCATCATCTTCCTTGATGCAATCATCGCTCCCACCGTCTACGAGAAAACCGTTATATCTCTCAGGTGGATGAAGAACCCTACTAGATCTATGGAGTGGCTAGGATTCGTTGGGAACTATTGGATCCTCTGGTTCTACTAAATCGTCAGTTGTAGTCTGTGCTGCTGAAACTTCTTCCAGTTCTACCTCATTGCCAGTAAGTTCTTTTACAAGAAATTTCTTTTCTAAAAAGGCGGCATATTGAGAAACAAACACATTTTGTTCCTCGGTGTGGTAGAAGATATATCCTTGTGAATTCTTTGGATATCCTATAAACTTACATAGAACTGATCTTGCCTCGAGTTTGTCCGGATTTTGCTTTTTAACATAGGCCGGATAACCCCATATCTTAACTCGTTTAAGATACGGTCCCTTTCCACTCCATATCTCATATGGTGTTTTAGGCACAGATTTTGATGGAACTTGATTCAAAAGGTATGCGGTTGTCTCAAACGCATAACCCCAAAAAGAAATAGGTAACTCAGCAGTACTCATCATAGAGCGCACCATATCTAATAGGGTGCGATTCTTCCGCTCCGATATACCGTTGTGATGTGGTGTATACGGAGGAGTAAGCTGAGAGAGAATCTCATTCTCTTTTAGATAATCATGGAATTTCATGCTCAAGTATTCTCCTCCCCGATCAGATCGAAGGATTTTGATACTTTTACTCGTCTGGTTCTCTACTTCATTCTTAAATTCCTTAAATTTCTCAAAAGCTTCAGATTTGTGTTTCATCAAGAACACATGTCCGAATCTTGAGAGATCATCGGTAAATTTAATGAAGTACGAGAAAACATTCCTGGCATGTGTAGACATAGGACCGCATACATCACTATGTATTAGTCCCAAGAGTTCAATAGCTCTTTCTCTGTGTCCAGTAAACGGAGTTTTGGTCATCTTGCCTTTGAGACATAACTGGCAAGTTTCATAAGATGAAAATTCGAATGGATTCAAATATTCATCTTTATGCAACATAGCTAGTCTTGTCGCATTGATATGACCTAGTCTACAGTGCCACAAGAAGGTTTTGTTCATTTCTGAACTTTTCTTCTTGTTTGTGTTCTGTACATTAAGAACTATACTTTGATTAAGAACGTATATACCGTTACATAACGTACCAAATCCAATCAACACTTGATTTCGGAAAATGTTCATAACATTATCCTCTAATGTGAGACTATATTCTTCTTTAGTTAGCAAAGAAACCGATATAATGTTACACATAATTTTTGGTATGTAGTAACAGTTGTTCAGAATCAATGTATTACCAGTTGGTAATACAAGGTGATATTCTCCAACTGCCTTGGCTGCAACAATTGCACCATTCCCTACTGTTAGAGATTTATCACATTTTCCCAGTTTTCTACCTTTCTTTAGCCCATGTAACAAATTACATACGTGGGATCCTGATCCGGTATCCAATACTTAGGACGTAGAACAAACTGTGAAACAGTTCTCGGTAATGAACACACCCAAAGAAGATGCATCAACATGCTGTTTCTTCGTACGGGTGGCGCGAGAATCTTGATATTCCCCTATTCCTACGGAACCAGCGTTCCCCAGCTCAGTATAATAAGCAGGTTTGGTCAATACATCCATATTATTATCTTGATTAAGACGTAACATTGATTGCTGCCTGGAGAGAGAGAGAGAGAGAAGGAAATGCATTAGCGTGCGCTCTTTGCAAGATTAGATTGGTTATTAGTTTCTCTAATCAGGATGACTCCCACTGTTTTGGTCAAATCTTCATTCAAACCATAAAAGGTAAGATTAGCCGGGATTAATTACACCCTACATGTTCGCCAATCGTTCAGCCAAGCAGGTATCGGTACTCCGAAGGAGGTTTCCCATGCTTTCGCACGGATCTAATTAAAATAAACCTCATTTCCCTAGAGGCATAACCCCGTTGACACCTTTCTAGACACCTACTCGATTAACTAATTGTAAAGTGTAAAACTCTCCCAGGAGTAACTCTTACTCGCATGGGTATCAGGATCCAACTATTATATAGAAGGTATGAAATCTCATTGCAAATTTCAACACTTGAAATTCCCGATAATAGTTTTTTACCCCTAGCCACTTATGACCTTAACATAGTCAACAAATCATAAACGCTAGTCAAGTTCAACCCGTCATTTCTTGATTGGATTAAACCCACCCGTACGACCCTTAAAATAGTCAACAAAGCCGTACAAATACCCTAATCCAATCGTATCATATGGTTACAGATAAGCACTAATTAGCTACCGCGCACTACGCCTTAGTATAGTCAACAAACGTAGCACGAATACTAAATGACACTTATCTGAAATGACGGAGGGCTACGGCTGGTTCTGAGAAAAACCTTTAACGTAATGAACTTGATATCGTTGTAAAATCTAGTGATTTTGAAATGAAATGTTTTCGAGGCTTTTGCTTGTTTCGCTAAAGAGGTCACTCCCGGTGAAGGGATCTCGGCTCTTTTCTCATCGAATAAGGTGCTGGATATTCATCAAGAAATACCACTATACAAAGCAAGAACTAGAGAGGATTATCAAAAACAAAACCGAGTGAGTTGTAGAATTTGATAGTTTCGCTAAAAAGGTCACTCCCGGTGAAGGGATCTCGTCTCTTTCCTCATCGAATGAGGTGCTGGATATTCATCAAGAAATACCACTATGCAAAGCAAGAACTAGATAAGCTTATCAAAAACAAAACCGAGTGAGTTGTAGTATTTTCTAGTTTCGCTAAAGAGATCACTCCCAGTGAAGGGATCTTGGCTCTTTCCTCATCGAATGAGGTGCTGGATATTCATCAAGGAATACCACTATGCAAAGTAAAAACTAGAGCTACCCTTTTTGAAAATTTGATTCTACAACATCTTTAGGTTTCTTTCTTTTCATTAATCTTATTAATGAAGTTCCATCATTTAATGTTTCCTAAACATTACAGAAAAATGAAATGAAAATAGAACATACGCTTATGCCATCCGCATTCGCCACTGGGCCCCGTCGTGCACCGTTAAGTTACTTAACTACCGGCAGAGCAGGGGCTGGACTAGCGCGGGTGAAAAACATAAGCAACGTTTATTATATATCATACATATAATATAATATTCGTCTCATGCAGTTATATGATCACATCACAGAACCAAGCAGCAGAAGCAACATATGAAATATTGGATATACTAGGATTTCCGTGTTTTAAATTTAGCCAGTAATAAAAAACACGGATTCCACGGCCGTGAAGAATAGCCAAACCCACATCCCTAGACCCCTACGAGAGCGGGAAGTAACCCTACCAATTCTAGAATTAGGAGATCCGGTCTCAACTCCATGAGATGGTCTCCCGCTGGACTTTAGAACTCAATTATTTGTGCTCCCCACCTTGGGTCTATCCTAATACGGAAAGATAAATAATATACATCAATGGTGACATCATCCTCAACCCGGATGTGCCCCAATAAAAGAATATTACATACAAATTTTACATGAATGAAAATTGAAAAACTTTCATCTCACATAAAACCCCTGGCTATTCAATCACGACGATCCAATAAAATATATCAGCGACAGATAATATCGCATATCATCAACGTAAGTAAATACGTGTATCCCAAATTCCGTTGATATATAGCAATGAGATTTGGGATACCCCACGTATTACACTTATAGTCGCAGAAAAGAAATGTAATACCGCAATAATTAGAATCTGCGTTTTCTTAGACATCATAAACCCGGAATATCTCATATTCCGAATTTCATGCCTAACTCTATAAACCCCACATTTTAGTCTCATATCAAAAATTCTTTTCAATAATTTAGTTGGGAAATTCAACAAGATTTCTGACTACCCGATCGAATACACGTCGGAAACAATAGTAGATGGTCTCACCCCCGATGTCGTCAACCAAGTATACTTAGGCGGAACACCGTGGCCGCGAGCACCCGAGTGGGTACTATTGGCAACGGGGTTCTCCTACAGTCACTTGGTTGGGGCAATGAGGCGAGATTATCTAGTAAAGTTATTCGGCGAGTATTCACGTACGATACGCGATTGGGACGGAGTTTCGATCCGAATCAAAATTTCGTGGCAATCTATCTACCGAGACTTAAATGCTAGATTTATAAACACTAACTAGTTTTCACAAAACTAATTAAATGTGGATTCCAACTAATGCATCCATATCAAACTTAAACCCGAAACAATGTTAAAAACACGACTACGAAACACTCCGTATTATCCCTTTAACAAAATTAACATCACATGTAATTTTGGACTAATCAAACAATACCTGAAACCCCAAAATCCAAGTTACAAGAACACCCAAAAATACGAGACAAAAAGGGGTAAGGGGGACCGGCCAGGCCGGTTTTTGGCCCAATGTCACCGGCTCAAAAATGTTATTTTGGCCTCGAATTTTTCCAGTGTTCTAATTGTATCACATACAACATTATGCAGTTGCTTAAATAATTTTCAGAGGAAGTTTCAAAATCGACAGAAACTTGTGATCTTTGGTTTCAGTTTTGGAGTTGTTTCGTTTTCGTAACTTTATTAACATCGTTTAATTTTCTAGTTTAGGCTCTGTTACCATGTAGGTCAGGCAACCACCTTATCCAATGGGGTCGCCATGATACGGGTCCCTCAGTAGCTACTTTTTACGCATGTCCCTTCGCGAGGACTACAACCCGCCTAAACGCCTTCTGGTCTCAGGACACCCTGGAGGTAAGAGCCTATGCTTCTCCATACTGTCACATAGTGAGAACCTCCCATAGGTCGGCATCCAATACCTAGTAGCTCTGATACTATGAAAATCTACCCTAGCACCACCATAAGGTTCTAATCACATCAAGCATGTCAAATTCAAATTTTTATAGGTGCTAAGCTAGACTAAACAAAATCTTTAACTAGATTATTAGGGTTTTAGTTTGATAACAAGAAAAACTAGAGAGAAGGATATACCCTATAGATCGAGTCCTTCTCTTCTTTAGCTCCATGTAGTAGTCCACGCGACTACATTAGGCTCCTCTTTGAGTTGAACGGGCCTCCTTCGTGATCTTCGTGCCAAAGATGATCCACCCGAAGTCCCTCTAGTTCAAGCTACCTCTACACTAAACTCTTTTAGTGTAGGAAACACACTATACTTGATTGCTAGTCAAGGGTAGGAAGAAGAAGTAAGGGTTTTGAAAGCTCACAAATGATCTCACAAACTCAATGATTCACATTACATATGAGGGCTTTGAGTTTGGAGATGAGGTGAGATTTTTTGGAGAGCAAGAGAGAGAAAGAGCTCACCTCAAGAGAGCAAAAGAAAATCACAGGTGAAGAATGAAGTGAGTGTGAATGGCAACCCCTTGACCCTCACTCATTCAAGTATGGATAAATTGCAATATAAAATTACAAAAACGCTTGAATAGTGAGTCAAGATGAATTAACTAATAATAAAGCCCATTCCTCACCCATGCCTCACAAAGTCTCCCCATTTTCCACCTTTTATTCTATTTTCCAAAAATAGAAAATACATGGCATACTTCATATAATAATATATATATTTATATATATCAAATATACATTAATATATATATATATATATATTAATAAAGTAATTAGTGAGCTAATGATATTAGTTAATACATAATTATATCAAATATAATTTATATCAAATTATTAAATGAACGCTTGATTTAATCATCCGGTTATATCTGATATGACCAACTAATATCATTTATCTATTTATCACATTATCAAATCAACACTTGATTCGATAATCTGGTTATATCAAATATAACCTAACCGATAACAGATAAATGCTAGATTACAATACGGTATCACATACTCGTATTTAATCAGGCCCACGCACATATCAACAAATGTGCCCTACTTCATTTCGCTTGAACCAGGAAACTTCTGTGTGGGACTCTAAAGACTCGTCAATACACCAGCAGTAGGTGATGATCACATCAGTCACCTACAAGCCGTCGGCAGTACTAGCTGGACGTAACGGCTACCCGGGTATTGAGCGATATGAAGATCAACAAGCAAGCTCGTCCATACTCTCCATGAAGCCTATCAGTAACACTATCGTACAGTCCGGTCTCTTCGTCTAATATGTTGCATATCATATCTAGGGGTTGTAAACTTCAGACCCCAGTAACGTAATAAGTCATGCCGATGTCTGGCCAATAACGGTTCGAGAAACTTCTGATAACTCTTATCAGTAAATCTCAGCAGCAGCCCTGGCCAGGGACTTCCAGTTATAGCCAATCGAGCATAGCGCAACATCAACCCACAATACCGGGAGAGTCGAAACCCCTCTTATCGCTCATTGCCTTCATGTGACTCGGGACTGTACCCAAAATCCACCTGTTTGCACGTCTCCTTTGAGCGTGGTAGGGAGGAAACCAAAGCACAGTTGGAGATACACAAGACTCCATGATGATCTCGGTTCTACAGACTAACCTGTACCAGTGTCACTAGAGAACAGCTATCTAACGATAGGTATATTACCAACTAGGAGTCCTCGGTGAGTCCTGTTCGGTGTACCCATTCTCCAATGAGCACCTGTGTACAATCTTTGATGCCATATACCAATGGTTGTGGGATCAACCATCGCCCTCTAAGGGACAAGAAATGTACACACTAGTCTACTCTGGAATATCGATGCCCTAGTCTCGATATTCCCTCGACTATGAACTGATTAAAGGATGTACTTTTGGACCACCCTGGCCCCACTAGTATGATCTCATCATAATCCTGGTAGTCATGTACATATCTTAAGGGTTTTATCAACATGTGAGAGCAAGATAGTAAAGAATACCAGTCAACATGTTAAGATAAAGAGTAACCAGATAGCATACTATCATGTTGAGCAAGAAATTCCTCTATATATATGTTCAAGCATCCACTATAATATACATCACATGTACAATAATGGCCTCTAAGGCATACATATTCCTAACAATCTCCCACTTGCACTAAGACCATGTGTTGTACTATCTCATACCCAACATCCTAAAAAGTTTCTTGGGGTAGGCCTTCATGAGTGGATCCGCTATGTTGTCCTTCATGTCAACTCTCCTAACCTCGATCTCCCGGCGATCTACTTTCTCCCTGATCAGGTGATATCGCCTCAGAATATGTCGGGATCTATAATGGGACCTGGGTTCCTTGGCCAGAGACACAGCTCCATTGTTATCACAATACAAAGGTATTGGATACTCAATGGATGGAACCACTCCAAGCTCAGCAATGAACTTCATCATCCAGACAGTCTATTTCGAAGCATCGTTGGTAGCGATGTATTCAGCCTCCATCGTCGAGTCTGCTACGGTGTCTTGCTTGGAACTCTTCCAACACACCGCCCTTCCGTTGAGGGTAAAGACAAAACCCGAGGCCGACTTACTGTCTTCCTTATCACTCTGGAAGCTCAAATCGGTAAAGGAATCCACCTGGAGTTCACCGTTACCAAAAGTATTTAAGAATATTCTTCATAGCTGTCCAGTGTTTCTCCTCAGGATCTGATTGATACCTGCTCACTACACCTAGTGAGTAAGCTACATCCAGTTTGGTACACAATATCTCATACATGATAGATACCGCCGAAGCATAGGATATCCGTTGAATGCGGTCCCTCTCCAAATCAGTCTCAGGAGACATCTCTTTGGAGAGAGTGATTCCTGAGCAAGCGGGTAAATTACCTCTCTTGGAATCTTCCACACTAAACCTCTTTAGTATGGTGTCTATGTACCTGGATTGGGACAATTCCAATATCCGTTTAGATCTATCTCTATAGATCTTTATCCCCAAGATATAGGAGGCATCACCTAGATCTTTCATGGAGAACTTATGTGATAAGAAGAGTTTGACCGGGTGTAGCATAGGAGCATCATTTCCTATCAAGAGTTTGTCATCCACGTACAATATGAGGAAGACCACCTTACTCTCTACAGCCTTCTTATATTTACAAGGTTTATCAATATTTTTGATGAATTCAAACTCTTTGATTGAGTCGAGAGCTTATGGTTATATAATTATAAATATTTGTGTTAATGTGAGTTTCGGATACTTAGCAAGTAGAATCCTAGGAGACTTTAGGATAGTTTATGTGTAGTTATAGGAAGCTATATCCTTAGCCTTTTTACCTTTGTCGTGAACCTTAGGTTATATGTTGTTGCACACACACACGCATACACTTGGTATACATTGATGTGTGTATATGCATATGTGTGTGTGTGTGTGTGTGTGTTTGTTCACACACACACATACACATACACGTGAGATGAGGATAGTAGATGTTATGGATATAAGTCGATATGTTCGGGCATGATGCCGTGAGATTCTGATATGTGATTGAGTCGAGACATCGTATATGATATGATATAATAAAGGATAGTTGAGCGATATGTATTCAAACATGCGATAACATGTGATTTGATGATATTAAAATGTACGAGACTTTAGATCCTAACCCCCGATCATGATTTTGTACGATGATGATACCGTACGAATGATGATATATATATGATATGTGACCCGTACCCTCGACTTTGAGGATGTCGTACGATGAATTTTACCTACGAGATATATGATGATTGATCCGCTCTCTTGACTCGAGGATGTCGTACGATGTATTATTACCGTACGTGACGATATGAGGCTGGATCGCCGACTGATAGATATATCGACTTGGGATATTATAGATTTCTTATTACCTTCAACTAGGTTTGTCGTTTAGTCCTTAGTTGCTTAGATGAATGTTAGCTTAGGTTCGAGTCATACCTATTTTCAAACTGACGAATCGTAGACATTTTCAAAAAGATAAACCGAGGGACGCTACGGATTTTCAAAGGACATCTCTTTGGTCAAAACACCGTAGTCCCTACTTTTCTAAAACCCGCGATTCGTGCTTTTCGACCCGGTAAACGGTATGGCTCGTATATATATTCTTATATACCTTATTGTTGCTTTTACAGTTTACTTTCTGTTATGATCTCATCTCTTAGGACACCTGCACTATTGCCGATGATATGCATGTTGCACGTACACTTGCTGCCGGCTCACACACATCATCATCGGTAATTGCCATGTCACGTACATTGTAGTAATCGTTATTGCATTATATACACTGATGTCTGTAGCTAAGTAGTATTGTTTAGCATCCCTCATGTCCTATGCTTATTTATACATTGCATTGCTTACTTAGATGCCACATGCATTCGCATACATACATTCTGATTATATACTGCAATTGGGCTCTATGCCGATATTCATTGTTCATTATTTAGCTCACGATTTTGAGATTTCTGTATTTATGAGATTTTCTGGATTTGGGGAAAACCGCAAAGGAAATTTATAAACTTATTGTCATTTTCAAAATGCAAAGTGCGGTTTTCTCGTGATATGATGTGTGTGGCGTCCACCATGAGTTTTCTCAGTTCTTGAGCCACGTGTGTACACATACCCGATTCGAGGAGGGCGGTAATCCTTCTGCGGGTACATGGTGGGCCCGATACGGTACCCCGGGGCAAAAGGATCGTATAGAGAGACGATGAGCCCGGCAGGAGAGCACTACCGACCGGTGATTATGTTGGACCCGGCGGTTATCCGGAGGATACCGACCGGAGTCGTGTGATTTAACAGATTTGAGGGCCGATCTGAGGATACGACGCTCGAGATATATGAGGATATTGTATTACAAATGGATACGACTCTCATGATGTTTTCGAGTGTCGATGCTGGGCACTCAGGCTTTATCTTGATTTAGTGTGTCGTTGCTGGACACACATTCATTTATGCATTTACATTCATGCATATGTTTACATATGTCTATTACCACTTTATGACACGGACAGGAGTATCTGACTTACACATATTTCTAACTTATTACCTCTATTGTTACTCGATGTTGTCGTATTACTATTATTATTGTATTGCACTATATGACCTAGGAGATGGTCATACATTCGGTTTCTACTCGGTGATGTCTTCTACTCACGAGTTGGCAACTCACCCCGTTGTGCCACAGTTTCTTGCAGGTTTTTCCATACAGGTTTCGTAGTGGCTTTGCTGGCACACCGCTTTTTCTTTTAGGAGATTACTTTGGTAGGTGGGATCACTTGCATCATGACCACCATTGTACTTTATATTTTATTCTATTGGTATCTAATTAAAAGCTCCATCAACCAGACTATGTATATTTATAGACTTAGGAACACCGCTTGTATATTCTTTCGACCTTAGAGTCGCGTCTTGTATTCATTATTGTTGGGATTTTCTTTGTGATACTTTAGCTTTCTTTCTTTCTTTCTGTGTTTTGATCCTCGCCCTTCGGCGTTGTATATCTTACTTTATTGCGTGGTTGTTTCTGCCATTTAGCAAAGAGCTAGCTCCCGCTCGGGGATGCCTTATATATATTATTACTTGTATTCGTTTTTGGGTTAAAAATTAGAAAGGAGATGCTGCCCAAATTTTCAATGACGAAAATGTTTTCAAGTTAGATACAAACATTGTGTTTTCGTACACTAATATATATGTTTTAAAGAAAGAATGTGATTTCAGTAAAAACCTTATTTCAAAACTCCACCTCCACTATTTCCCCTATAAGTTTTAGATTTTCCGGGCTTTTGGCTTACTTGAATTAGGTGGGGTCCTATAGACTTCGCATGATTCAAATGTCAGTCACATGCTTTTTCCGGGTCGTGACATTGATATTGGTCCTCGACCCAGTCCTTGAATGTGAAGCAGTCCTCAAGGGGATGAACTATTGTTCTGTGATAAGAGCAATAGTCAGGATGGTAGACCCCATTTATCTGTTCTAGATGCCGAGATTCCGAAAGTGTCAACATTTGGTGCTTCATGACAAGGCCGAAGATTTTCCTTATCTTGTCTCGAGGAAATGAGTATTTCCGACCTATCTTCTTTATGAGGGACGGGCTAAAAGCGAACTTCCTTTGATTAATCGGCGTCTTAAACTTGCTTTGTTGTCCTTGAACGTTGTTCACGTTCTTCACCTTATTTTTACCTCCACTTCGGGATTTTCCTTTTCCCCGGAAGTACACAGCGGGTAGTACATAGAGGGCATCATGGTCTATTTCTCCCACTGATTTCCGACTGAAGCACCACGTCTTGGCCTTTTCATATATGACCATTTCGCGGCTGTGGTTGTCGCGGCTCACCTGACAAGCTTCTTTTATTGGCTTGTCAATTTTCTCTTCGAGCGTCGGACTTAACGTTCTTAAAGTAGGATCTCGCTCCAATTTGATGTCATGGCTATTTGGAAGAGTGTTTTCTTCTTCACCCGAGCTATTTATGACGTGGCAGCTATAGACTTGCTCCTGTTTCTTAAACTAAACATATCCCAGCCCATTTGTTTCCATCTTCCATTGGGCTTCTTTCATTGAGTCCTAGGGATATCCTAAATCATTTTGTAGAATTGGGCTTGCCAAACCATTTGTTCGAGAGGAACGTCTTGGCGCTATGACAGTTTCTTTAATCCCTCCGCATAATATCTTGGCATGCAGATGAGCTGGAGCCTGTCAAGAGTGGAGTTGGCACCATGCCAGACTTCATTTTCCACCTTAGTCTCCATAGATTTGTAGAAGAGAATCGCCATTTCATCTCTTCTTCTTGGAGGCACGTAGAAAATCTCCAGTTCTTGCACGCTATATGTATTGAGCGTGTCAAATTCCCTGTAGTATCGAGGCAGAGTCATCATAATATGTAGACTTTGATCTGTTTCGGCGAGAGTTTGTTTTGATGGGCGAATGGAGAACACCATGTTCGCCTCATCTTCAGAGTCATTACCAAAGGCCAAGATAAGGGTCAATAGTCTGGGCTTTTTGTTCTCTCTCGGAGGCTGTCCTGAGTAGACGATTTGTTCGTCTTCTTCGGTATCACTTCCGAAGACCGTGATGGTGGCCACGGATTTTTGCTTATTTTCGGCTTGTGGCACCTTTTGGTGTCTTCAAAATGCGGCTGAAAGTACTTTGCGTTTCACGTCCTGCTTTCCAAGATACCTAAATACGGCACGTGACAGAGCCAACCATGCTACCTATGGCTAGGAAGAATCCCTCCATAGTCACATTACGGCTGTCAAGGTGATATCAAGAACAGTAGAATAAAATCTAGCTAACACATGTCCATCTGCTACAATTGATAAAAGCCAAGAAAATCCGTACAGCGGAAATGAATCAAGATCCAAATAAAAACAATCTCTGAATCATGTCCTTTATCGGCTCACATCGATAAAAATAAAACTACAGAAAATAAAAGAAACTAAGCATCTCTAAACTAAACGTCTAGCTCTTCAATGCTCGGCTTGCTTGCTAAAGTACTCCTGATCTGCCTGTGATAATGTCAGAGGAACTGAGCCATGCAAAACCCAGATGTCAGTGTGTCATAATATCAAAATAATAGTAATAACCAGGATAGGATGATATGATCAAACATGAGTATAAATAATGAACACATGTATAAATTAGTGAGGTATATATATGTCATGTGTATCCTAAAGTCTGTGGCTCTAGGTTATCTATTCTAAAAGTCTTTGAAATCAATTTAATGAAATCGTCGATGTAACTCAGTAGTATCCAAGCAGGGTCCAGACTAGTTGGCCAATGAGAGCCATGTGTGTTCCCAGGACCACGGTCAAGATTCTCGGGCTGAATCCGAGATGTGCCGTTGAGCAGTAAATAGGTAACATGTACAGATGAATGATGTCAGCATCATCATTTCGAGGCTGGCCGAGCCCGTAGATAAATCAGTATCTGGAGTATCGAACTGTTGAGTTACAAGTCAGGTTTCATTATTGATTTCCCATTACCCCCAAGGTTTTGTGTTCGAGTCGGGTAGTGATGATATAAATCTAATGCCAACACAGGATCAAGCAGTTACATCTCTTGTCTATGTAGACAACAAGTCACGTCCGTCAGGACAACAAATCAGGATTTTCGGAATTAGTAATAAGATCAAAGTAACAAGTATGGTAGAGTGTCGTGAACATGTATATTAACTAGAATAGATTCTAATTGTAAAACTGTAACTAACATCGAAACACGGTAAACATAACTAATGCCAGAATGTATATGTATCTATCTGTAATAACCGTTTCACATCCATTACCATGTATGCTGCAAACTAGATAAAATACTGAACTGATATGGTATTATAATAATAATATCATGATGTTCCGGTATGCAATTGGATAATCCATTATCAGTATGGATACAAACGGATACTATAAAACTGTAAATCGCTACTACTTGGAGAATATTAAAACGTATGTACTATAGTCAAACATATAAATATCGATATAATCAAAATAGTATGTTTCAAGTTTAGAACTTGCCTGATCGAATCTCACGTCGAGATACGGATGTCACGTTCCGACGCCGAAATAAAGACACGACGCAAAACTTACGCACACTGGACTTGACCTGGCTGAGCAGCTGCGTGATATGGTGACTAGGTTAGACGATGACGGTGACTGGGTCGTCTGGATCATCGGCGACGTGCGCAACTCCGACGAGTCGATCCGGAAAAAGAAAAGAAAGAAGAAGAAGAATATAAGATGACTGTTGGGGGTTTGCTGGGGTTCTCTGGACATAGCAAGGGCAAGGATAGGGATGAGGCGGTCGGCGGCGAGGTGAGGGGCCGATGGTATTTGGTGTGATCGGGGATGAGCAGAGGAGGAGAAGAGGGTGTGGTGGTGGTTCTCTGGGGTTGCTGGGGAGACGAGGAGGTGACGGGGGTGAAGGTGGTGGTTGGGTTTCAGCAACGAGGTCGAGACGGGGTGGGGGTTGATGGGCTCTTGGTGTCTGGGTCTGGGTTAGGAGCTTGGTTGTCGTCGGGAAAGGAGGAGGAGGTGATGGTGAGGCAGAGGAGAGGACGACGACAATGCTAGGGCAGCGGCGGCGACGAGGGGTAGCAACAAGGTCGATGAGGGCTTGAAAGAAGTGGGTTCGGTGTCGGGGTTCTTCAGTCGAGGTCTCGGGAACGGGGAAGAGGTGAGGGCGGTGATGACGAGGATATGGGGTCGACGGCGATGAAGTGGGGACATCAACGGCGTAGGTTTGGCGTGGTTAGGGTTTGGGTTGGCGACGGAAGAAGAAGACGAGGGAGAGAGAGAGTGTTTTATAAATTTATTATTATTATTATTATTATTATAATATATATATACATATATAGAGAGAGATAGATAGATAGAGAGCGGGGGGGAGACAGAGAGATTCGAGTGAGAAAGAGAATGTTTTAAAAAAAATTAAATTTAAATATATATAACTGTATATATATATTAGTTATATATAATATATTATATGTATATATTATAGGATTTTACAGATAATACCATATTGCTCCGAATATTACTCGTTTCCCTTCAAAATATCTAGTTTTTAAATATGAAGAATATACGTAAGAATTCAAACCATGATACAAATGTATATAATTAAAAACATATAACCCCAAATAAAATCTACGTAAATACACATAGCGATCCAATAATCAGTTTGTCTAACCATTTGGATACGAACATGATATATGGGCGCAACCAATTGATATGGGGTACCATGACATGCAAGGCTAAATGGGAAAAATATTATTTAGTTTTATACTGTATCATAAAAAGATATGTGGATTCTAAAATATATTATATATGTATATATATTCTAGATTTGTATGGATACACTGTACTAGCAAATATTTGATGTAATCTCGAGCCATGTTGGGTTTAAAACATGTGGGGCAGGTCGGATAATAACCACAGCTACTAATTGCATTATTCGCAACCCAATATCCACAATAAGAAAGAATTTTACCGCAAGATTTGAAATACCCAAAATTATATCGTATAAATGTGCTAGGGTGTTACATTATACCCAACTACAAAAGAATTTCATCGTAAAAATTTCCGGAATAAAAAAAAGACAAGAAGACACAGATTTTAAGAAAAGAAGTGTCACGCCCCGCTTCCCAGTATACGGGTAAAGAGACGTGACGAGGCCCGCGACGTATTTACTCAGAAGTAAATACGTTAAGCATATATAAGCAATATAATAAATGTACACAAGAAATGACAAGAGATATAAATAAACAACAACTTTTTATTGATTAAACATTATTTACAATACAACTGGAAAGTAAATACAATACTGGAAAGCAATGCCTAAACAATGGCATATGAACCGAAAGTAAAAGTATGTACAAGTAATCTAGAGCTCTGGGTCATCAATGAACTGCTCCAAATCATCCCGGCTGGGCTCTACCTCCTAAGAGTCGGGTCCTCCTGACAACATTCCAAAGAAAGAAAAAAAGGAATGTCGTCAGCGAACAATCTCTCGGTAAGTCCCAAAAATGAGATAGATCAAGTAAAAGGAATAGATCTGGTAATTTATCTGTTTTTATTATACTAACGTAGTTGTTTGTATCTTGGTACAGAATGTATCAGTGTATATGAAAGGATTCCAACTTACTCCGTGGACTAAGGCATATGGAGTACAAGTCCCCGTCAAAATCCACAGGACAACGGCAACGGATATTCAAGTCAGTTGTATTATAGTGACTGTCTCATTCCACTTCTAATACATTCCGTACCAGTCTACCCCTTAAAACCCCCATAATGTATAATGTGTTGTTTGTAATGATTTGTTGTATAAGACTTGCCGAAACCATGGTATAAATTTTTCTTGTAAACGTATAAGGATGTAAACGGATAGTCATATATTTAAGTCAAGATATATGCATGGTTCGGTTAATTCAAGTCATGTTGATGTTGTTCTGGTATAGTTCTGGTATTCATGTTCAAGTTCAAGTATAGATTGGATTCATGTTGTATTGGAGTTAAGATTGGATTGTGTTCATGTTTAGATTGTATTCAGATTAGACTGAGACTCTAACTGAGTCAGACACTTAAACAGAATTGGATTCCTGAATTAGGTTTTGGAGTTATCGGTAACTGATGTACATGGACGGCAAGATTTGTGCCTTTTTCTACGCCAATTACCATTGATAACCCCATTTTAGTTTTCTACCTTAAATAGGTAAGCACCCACTTTCTCCGGCTTTCTGAGGCTCAAGAGAATTGGTCCCGCTTAAACCAATATTTACTACGGTCCTTAATATAAATTAATATAACTTGAGGGGGTTTTATGAAAAATAGTTTTAGTATACATTCAAAATAAAGCTCAAGTATTTATTTATCGTATTTAGGGTTTTCATGGATGTAATTTTTAAAAGTGAGATATTTTAGTGAATAAATACCTAGTTGAATAGTTCATGGTATTTTTGTATAAATTTGACTTGTATGGATTCTTGATGGTATTTTCATGGAAATATAATTCATTTCTTTTGTTTAGAAACACATGGAATTTATTTTATATCTAAAATAGATGGGTTGATAATATTTATGTATAATTATTAAAAATAAAATTTATTTATTAAATAGAAATCACGTTTTTCTTAAAAATTGAATTAAAAATTTCATCGAGATCGTATGCTTTGTGTGGAGGTCTGCATCATGCTCTACTAGTCCCGAGGTTGTGCGATAACCCGCACCATCCCGATCGGGTTCTCTAAAATGGGTTGTAGAGGCATAATTGCAAGAAATGTAAATAACACAACTTAAAGAATACGGTTTTTAATAGTTTATGGTATTTTAATGTAAAAGTCGTATTTGTCCCAAAAATGTTGTAAAAAAGGAAATCGTGTTATGTCATGATGCGTGTTGTGAGAGGTAGGTCATTACCTCGTGAGATTTTCCTAAAGGTAGTATGAGCAAAAGGTATTAAAATATGTCATATGTAAGTTTGTGGTATTAAAACGAAAATTTCAAATAAATGGTACATAACTTAGTATTTTGAGATGAAACTTGTTCTCAAAGGGTTTTTTATGATTACTAAGCAAGATATAAAGAAATGGTTGTTTGGTTATTAAGAAAGATTGTGTTTTATAACAAGTTTAGAATCGGATGTCGGAATAACTTCACTTCTGACGAGTTTTGAAAAGAGAACTTTTTAAATTAGGAAAAGGGAAGAAGAGAGGGGACTTAGGAGTTTAGAGAAGAGAGGGGAGGTGTAGGAATAGAGTGGTGGCTTCGTAGAGTCGTGGGGTCTCCGAAATCGTCTTGAATCGTCGCCGGAACTTGACCTTGGGCTAAGTCCACTTGTACCATTCTTTAACCTGGAAAATTTTGAGAATTTTGAACAATAGATTTCAGAATGAAGAGGCCTAGGGTATGGTATGGGGTTGTATTTATAGGGTAGAATTATGGTTTTGAGAATTAAAAAGAGAATTAAAATGCATTAAACCCGCTCGAAGCCAACAGGAGCTGAAAGAATTTTAATTCTTTGGATAATTGCAGGGAAAACAAACATACTAGGAGTAGTGGGGGTAGGCCAAGGGACTAGGGTTAAATTTGGAGTATTCCTTACGGGGGAAATCGGCGGCTCCAGCCTAAACGACGATCTCGCTGGTCATTGTGTTGAGGTGGGGTGTGGGATTCTTGTCACGTGTCTCTATCTGTTCATACACCATTTTCCAAATGTTTGTTTTCTGTGACTTTTCATTTTTACGTGTATTGAACGTGTAAACTTTTGGGCTTCCAAAAAGTTTAAAAGAAAAATCAATAAAAATATAAGTGGCTGATGGGATTCGAATACATGGGCTACATCACAGCAGTGCGGGACTTTACCAATGAGCTACAAGCTTGTTCCTTGCTGTTCACAAACAAAAATAATACTTAAAGTATACTCTGGTTTGCAAATACTCCATTCTGTACATTAATTTGAAAATTTTTGTACAATGAAATTAGAGTCGTTACAAGAGGTGTGGAAACTTCTGTCGGATCTCGTCTTCATATTCCCAAGTAGATTCTCCATGCGAATGATTCCCCCATGAAACGAGTACTAGCAGAATAACTTTATTCTTGAGGACTTTTTCTCGTCGATCCACAATCGCCATTGGTCGCTCTTCATACGTTAAATCCTCCCTTACTGTCAGTTCCAAGTGATCTAGGACATGCGTATCATCTCGAACATAGTTACGGAGTTGAGATACATGAAACACGTCATGAACACCCGCCAAGGATGGTGATAAAGCCAATCGATAAGCTATCTCTCCAACACGCTCGATAATATCGAAAGGCCCTACGAATCGAGGACTAAGCTTGCATCGACTACCAAATTGGATTAGTCCTCTGGTCGGTGATATCTTCAAGAATACCAGATCACCAACTGCGAACTCCAGAGGTCTTTTTCCAGTATCAGTCCAACTTTTCTGTCGATCCTGTGCCAACATCATATAATTTCGGATCATGTTAACTTTCCCCACCATTTGCGCAATAAGATCCGGTCCCAATAAACTTCGTTCTCCAACATCGTTCCAACAGACAGGCGAGCAACACTTACGACCATATAATGCTTCAAATAGAGCCATCTGTATAGTCTCCTGGAAACTGTTATTGTATGAAAACTCCACTAAGTGCAAATGATCCTCTTATGAACCCTTGAAGTCTAACATGCATGCTCTCAACATATTTTCAAGAGTTTGGATCGTTCTTTCAGACTGGCCATCTGTCTGAGGATGATAGGTCATGCTAAACTTCAAGCGAGTTCCTAAACTTTCCTGTAGACTCCTCCATAAGTGTGATAGAAATCGAGTATCACAATCCAAAACGATGCTCACGGGTACTCCATGCAATCTCACAATTTCCTGCATGTACCGCTCTGCCAAAACCTCCGTCGACTGACCAACTCGAAACGGTATAAAATGAGTTGGCTTGATCAATTGATCAATAATCACCCAAACTGCATTACCTTTGGACTCCGTGGTAATGCTGTCACGAAATCCATAGTTATATGTTCCCACTTCCATTGAGGAATCGGAAGTGGTTGCAACAAACCAGCTACCTTTGATGTTTAGCCTTGACTTACTGACACATCAAGCACTTCAATACGCAGCAAGCAATCTCCCTTTTCATGCCTTCCCACCAGAAATGTTGTCGAAGATCTCTGTACATCTTGGTGCCGCCCGGGTGTACAAAATAGGTGGATCTATGAGCCTCCTTCATGACTTCTTCACGAACATCTCCTTTAGGTACATATAAACGACTCCCATCTCGTAACAAACCATCTTCATGAATCAACAAATCTGTTTAAAGTCCTGCTTCTACTTGTTCTCGAAACTTTTGCAATCTTGGATCATGCTACTGTGCTACTTCAATGTTATCGATCAAGAATGATTGTACTTGAAACTGCATCAACTGTCCCAAAGAATTTGGTAGTACAATCTCAAATTCGAATCTCTGAAGATCAGTTATAATCTCCTTCTGTGCTGTCAACATCTGTATTGCTGGAAACCGAGTTAGAGCATCCGGTACTACATTAACTTTTCCCGGATGGTATTTTAGATCAAGATCATAGCCAGCCATCAGCTCTAACCATCTACGCTGCCTCATGTTTAGCTCTTTCTGTGTAAACACATATTTTAGGCTTTTGTGATCGGTAAATACTTCTACTCTTTTTCCCAATAAGTAGTGTCTCCAAATCTTTAGAGCTAAAATCACTGCTACTAACTTCAGATCATGAGTTTTCAATTGTCTTGACGCATAAGCTATGACCTTCTCATGCTGCATTAGAACACATCCCAAGTCTTTCCTAGATGCTTCTTTGTGAATAACTAACCCTCCGGAACCATCTGACACTGTCAGAATAGGAGCGGTGATCAATCTCTGCTTCAGCGCTTGGTATCTCCTTTCGTGTTAACTTGGTCAATGGTTCTGTTATTCAAGCGAAGTTCTCCACAAACCTTCTATAATATCCGACAAGTCCAAGAAAACTTCTGATCTTTCCTACGTTCTTATGAATTGGCTAATCATGAACAGCTGCTATCTTTTCAGGGTCAACGAAAATTCTATCTCCGGATACAACATGACCCAAGAACTTCACTTCTTCGAGCCAAAACTCGTACTTGCTCATTTTAGCATATAACTTTTCTTGTCTCAACGTTTGCAGTGCGAGCCCCAAGTGTTCTTCATGCTCTTCTTTGCTTCTCGAATAGACCAGAATATTGTCAATAAACACCACTACGAACTGGTCCAGGTATGGTGAAAAGATTCTGTTCATCAAGTCCATAAATATTATCGTTGCATTGGTAACTCCAAATGGAATCACTAAATACCCGTAATGCCCATATCGAGTTCGGAATGCTGTCGTGCAAATATCTTCTGATTTCACTCGAACTTGATAATACCCAGATCGCAAGTCCAACTTCGAGAATACCCTCGCGCTACTGAGTTGATCGAATAATTCGCCGACGCAAGAGATTGGGTACTTATTCTTAATAGTCACCCTATTTAATTCTCGATAGTCGATGCACATCCTCCGCGTGCCATCCTTCTTCTAGACTATAAGAACTGGAGCTCCCCAAAGTGAACCGCTGCTATGAATCCAACCTTTCTCTAGTAATTCGACAACTTGTTTCTTTACCACTTCTAGTTCCACCGGCACCATTAGATAATAAGCCTTTGAAATCGGCGCTTCTCCAGGAATAAGATCAATCGCGAACTCCACATCTCATTTTGGCGGTAAACCCGAGATGTCCTCGAACACATCTATAAAGTCCCGAACTACTGCTGGCACTTCTTCCTTGTTTATTTCCATCAACGAAAGAACGACATTAGTCAACTTAGGCCTAAATTTGACTAGCCCGACAGATCTGCTACTTCCCAAAAATATGAACTCCGGATGTCCGGGAATCTGTAAAATCACTTTCTTTGCCCTGCAATTAATGTGGGCGTGGAATGTTCCAAGAAAGTCCATTCCAAAGAAAACATCATAGCTGCCAGTATCAATTACCAAGAAATCCGTGAATAATTCCCATCCGCAAATAACGATCAAGCAACCCTTGCACTTACTGTTCGATACAATTCTCCCATTCTCGGTGTGTATGTCCCAGCAACTAGACAGGGCCGTGTGTGGAATAGAGTGTGCACTAATAAACTTGGACGACGTGAAGCAATGGGATGCACCTGAATCAAATAATGCCAATGCGTGAAAATTATAAACAAGTAGGATACCTGAAACAACGTCATCTGATGCCTTGGCCTCCTCGACCGTTAAGGTGAAGGCCCGTACTTGATTAGGCCTCTAAGTGATCATCTTCTGCCCATGAATCTGCTTCTGCGGTGATTTCTGAATATCGTCTCTTAATCGTAGCTTTGAAGGGCTAGCACTGATAGTATGGTCAGCTGATCTACAAACTAGACAAAGCCCGAGCCTCCTTCGATAGTCCTTCTGTAGGTGTCCGGGTAGATGGCAAAAGTCACAAATCACACTTCTTTTCTATCGGATACAACATGCTTCTTTAAGGTTACAGTGCTTTGCTTGTTTACCGGAATGCTTCTGCGTACAGGAGCTCTGTTTGGCGTAAACACTGGCTTCCGCACTATAACTTCTTGCTGCATATTACCTTTTGCTTTCACCGATAAACTCTATTGTGTTAGTTATATGTATACCCTAGAGGACATTATTGTACATATGATGTATATTGTAGTGGATGCTTAGACATATATAGGGAGGATTTTCTTGCTCGACATGATAGTATGCTATCAGGTTGCTCTTTATCTTAACATGTTGACTTGTATAAGTGATGTTGTCTTGCTCTCGCATGTTGATAAAGCCCTTAAGATGTGTACTTGACTACCAGGACTATGATGTAGATCATACTAGTGGGGCCAAAGGTAGTCCACAAGTACACCCTATAACTGTTCCTAGTCGAGCGTGTATCGAGACAGGGCATCGATATTCCAGAGTAGACTAGCGTATACGAATCTTGACCCATATGATGGGCGATGGATGATCCCACATCCATTAGTGTTTGACATCAAAGATGGTATACGGGTGCTCAGTGGAGACTGGGTACACTGGACGGACTCGCCGAGAACTCTTAGACGGTATTATACCTATCGTCAGATAGCAGTTCTCTGGTGACACTGGTACAGGTTAGTCCGTCGACCCGAGATCGTCATAGAGTATTGTATGATTCCCACTGTGCTTTTATTTCCACCAAACCACGGTCAAGAGATCGTGCAAAAAGGTGATTTTTGGGTACAGTCCCGAGTCACATGGAGGCAATGAGCGATAGGAGGGGATTCGTCTCTCCTGGTATTAGGAGTTGATGTTGCGCTATGCTCGATTGGCCATAACATGAAATCCCTGGCCAGGATTGCTGAGATTTACTGGTAAGTGTTATCGGTAGTTTCTCGAACCGTTATGGACCTTTCATCGGCATGACTTATCAGGCTATTGGGGTCTAACGTTATACCACCCCCAGGCTGTGATATGCGACATATCCGACGAAGAGACCGGACGGTACGGTAGTGTTACTGATTGAATTCGTAGGAGTATGAGCAAGCTTGCTTGTTGATCTTCTGATCGCTTAATACCCGAGTGGTCGTTACGTTTAGCAGACCGCTTGCGGCTTTTGGGTGTTTGATATGATCATCACCTACTGCCGGCGTATTGACGAGTCTTTAGAGTCCTACACAGAGGTTTCCTGGTTCATGCGAAATGAAGTAGGAGCACATATGTGATATGTGCAAGACCGAGATTAATCCGCGTATGTGATACCGCATTCTATTCTCGCGATATGTGATATCGGTCGGTTATATGTGATATAGCCGGGTTATCGGATCAAGTGTTGATTCAATAAGTTGTTACATTTGATATTAGTCGGTTGTATGTGATATAGCCGGATTATTAAATCAAGTGTTGATTTAATAATTTAATGTATAATTATATATGTGATATATTAATTTACATTAACTAATATTATCTCACTTAACATTTGTTTTTCTCACTTGTGTGCATATGGTATATATGTGATATATATTAACGTACATTTATTAGTGTCATGTTTGATGCCACATGCAACATGGGTGTATGAGACTTACACCATGGTTATGATAATCCTAAGATTTTTATTTATTTAGGCAATTCACAAATTAGAGGAAATTGTCACATGCTTGGAAGCTTGGAGAAGGTTGAAGCATCTTTGACTTAGTCCAATAGTTTTGTTTTACTTGTAGATATTTATTAACCCAACCATTATTGTTAACCCAATGTTTATTCTCTACATGAGTTAGTGTATGACACTAACTCATCCATGATTGCTATTCTTACCTCATAAGTTCATTCTCTCATTCTTCACTTGAGCTTCTTCTTCCTCAATGAGAAATCTCACTTGCTTTTCTCAAGATGAGAAAATATTGTGAGAAAATAAATTCTAAAGTGAGTCCGTTTCCTACTTCTTCATCCTCTACTATATTAGCCATTTAGTTTAGGGTGTTTACTTCACTAATCTATAATTAGTGAAGAGGTAGCATGAGCTTGAGTCTTCTCGACGTAGATCATCTTCGGCCTCGAAGACTTCGGGTAAGCATGATCATTTCTTCATGTGAACCCTTACTAGAGTTTAGGTGTCAACTACTTGGAGCGAAGGGCCTACTACAAGGAGTTTTAGAAGTGAAGGACCGGTCTACTAAGGTTGTATTCCTTATTCACTTGGATGTAAAAGTTGTTTACATGTTGTTTCGTTTAAAACTCTAGTTAAAGATTCTAGGTTAGGGTTCTTTAGAACGGCAAAAATTTGAAAACGGCATGGACGATGCCTCCCGAAAGCTTGCTGTCGTGCTACGGAACCCTACATATTGTTCCCTGGCTGCCTTGAGAACTTGGGAGAAGATGGTCAATTCTAGAGATATGATATGTCTTTGAATCTTCACATCCAAGCTACGCATAAACCGTTGTGACCTATCTGCTTCATTGGAAACCAAGGGCCCCGCCAATCGACTAAGCAGGGGCCAGTCAGCCGCATGTGTATCACCGGATCCGTCATTCTGCTTCAAGCTAATGAACTTCTCTTCCATTTCCTCCCGAGCAGACTGCGGAAAGAACTTCTCCAAGAAGCTACGTGAAAAAGTTGCCCAACTGATCGTCTTGGTCAGATGGGTGTCTTCTATGAGCCACCACTAGAAAGCATAATCCACCAATTGGATGCATACTACATCCACCATTTTCTCATTCGGAATCTGTGCCGCAACGAGCAGGTTCTCTGAATCGACTAGTCACCGCTCCACTGGCAATGGCTCCTCCAGTCCTGTAAATATGGACGGACCGAGCTTTTTAATGTCCGCCACGATACCCTCACGCTGTGTTAGCCTGGGTGCTGCTGCAACTATGGACTGCTGGACCATCCGCAGACCCTCCTGGAAAGCCTCGGCCTGCCACTGATTCAGCTCAGTTTGTTGCTTCTGGTTTTCAAGCGTACCATGTACAACTCCATGCAATGTGGCGTTATCTACACACCTTTAGTATGACTGCAAATCTCTATCCTCCATGATTCTAAAGTCAAGAAACTGAAGGGGATTAGTAACGGTAAACTTGATTCAATAAACAAGATATTAATAGCTATAGATTCAAAATGGGAAAGATGGTAATTTGGCAGGGCATATTCCTAATTCCGGGTTTTCTGGTTAGTGTATTGGGTTCAATACCCAACTAGAAAAGAACCAAACCCGACTAACCCTAAATCCTATGGCTCCGATACCAAACAAACTTTGTCATGCCCCGCTTCCTAAGATACGTAAATACGGCGCGCGACAGAGCCAACCATGCTACCTATGGCTAGGAATAATCCCTCCATAGTCACATTACGACTGTCAAGGTGATATCAAGTACAATAAAATAAAATGTAGCTAACACATGTCCATCTGCCACAATATATAAAAGCCAAGAAAATCCATACAGTAGAAACGAATCAAGATCCAAATAAAAACAATCTCTGAATCATGTCCCTCATGGACTCACATCGATAAAAATAAAACTACAGAAAATAAAAGAAACTAAGCATCTCTAAACTAAACGTCTAGCTCCTCAATGCTCGGCTTGCTTGCTAAAGTACTCATGATCTTCCTGCGATAATGTCAGAAGAACTGGTCCATGCAAAACCCAGACGTCAGTGCGTCATAATATCAAAATAATAGTAATAACCTGGATAGGATGATGTGATCAAACATGAGTATAAATAATGAACACAGGTATAAAACGGTGAGGTACATATATGCGATGTGTATCCTAAAGTCTGTGCCTCTAGGTTATCTATTCTACAAGTCTTTGAATTAAATTTAATAAAATCGTCGATGCAACTCAATAGTATCCCGTGCGTGCCTGGGACCACGGTCAAGATTCTCGGGCTGAATCCAAGACGTGCCGCTGAGCAGTAAACAGGTAACATGTACAGATGAATGATGTCAGCAGCATCATTATGAAGCTGGCCGAGCCCGTAGACTAATCAGTATCTGGAGTATCGAACTGTTGAGTTACAAGTCAGGTTTCATTATTGATTTCCTCTTACCCTAAGGTTTTGTGTTTGAGTCGGGTATTGATGATATAAATCTAATGCCAACACAGGATCAAGCAGGTACAGGTCTTGTCTATGTACACAACAAGTCACGTCCGTCAGGACAACAAGTCAGGATTGTCGGAATTAGCAATAAGATCCAAGTAACAAGTCTGGTAATGTGTCGTGAACATGTCATGCAATGTATATTAACCAGAATAAATGCCAATTGTAAAATGGTAACCAACATCGAAACACGGTAAACATAACTAATGCCAGAATGTATATGTATCTATCTGTAATAACCGTTTCACATGTATTACTATATATACTAAAAACTAGATATAATACTGAACTGATATGGTATAATAATAATAATATCATGATGTTCCTGCATGCAATTGAATAACCCATTATCAGTATGGATACAGACAGATACTATAAAACTGTAAATCGCTACTACATGAAGAATATTAAAACGTATGTACTATAGTCAAGCATATAAATATCGATATAATCAAAATATCATGTTGCAAGTTTAGAACTTTTCTAATCGAATCTTACGTCGATATACGGATGTCGCGTTCCGACGCCGAAATAAAGTCACGACACAAAACTTACGCACGCAGGACTTGACCTGGCTGAGCAACTGCGTGACGTGGTGACTGGGTTAGACGACGACGGTGACTGGGTCGTCTGGATCGTCGGCGACATGCGCAACTCCGGCGAGTCGATCCGGAAAAAGAAAAGAAAGAAGAAGAAGAATAGGAGATGGCTGTTGGGGGTTTGCTAGGGTTCTCTGGACTTAGTGAGGGCAAGGATGGGGATGAGGCGGTCGGCGGCGAGGTGACGGCGAGGTGAGTGGCCGATGGGATTTGGTGTGATCGGGGATGATCAGAGGAGAAGAAGAGGGTGTGGTGGTGGTTCTCTGGGGTTGCTGTGGAGACGAAGAGGTGACGGGGGTGAGGGTGGTGATCGGGTTTCGGCGACAAGGTCGAGGCGAGGTGGGCGTTGATGGGTTCTTGGTGTCGGGGTCTGGGTTAGGAGCTTGGTCGTCGTCGGGAAAGGAGGAGGTGATGGCAAACCAGGGGAGAGGACGATGACGACGCTAGGACGGCGACGACGAGAGTTGGCGACGAGATCGATGAAGGTTTGAAGGAAGTGGGTTCGATATCGGGGTTCTTCAGTCGAGGTCTCGGGAATAGGGAAGAGGTGAGGGCGGTGATGACGAGGATATGGGGCCGACGGCGACGAGGTGGGGATGTCAACGGCGCGGGTTTGGCACGGTTAGGGTTTGGATTGGCGACGGAAGAAGAATACAAGGGAGAGAGAGTGTTTTATAAATTTATTATATTATAATATATATATTAGGGATAGAGAGAGAGAAAGAGAAAGTTTTAAAAAAACAATTAAAATTTAAATATATATAAATGTATATATATTAGTTATATATAATATATTATATGTATATATTGTGGGATTTTACAGATAATACCATATTGCTCCGAATATTACCTGTATCCCTCAAATAATCTAGTTTTTAAATATGAAGAATATACGTAATAATTTAAACCATGATGCAAATGTATATAATTAAAAACATATACCCCTAAATAAAATCTATGTAAATACACGCAGCGATCCGATAATCGGTTGTCTAACCCTTAAGATACGGACATGATATATAGGCGCAACCACCTGATATGGGGTACCATGACATGGAAGGCTAGATGGGAAAAATATTATTTAGTTTTATATTGTATCATAAAAACATATGTGGGTTCTAAATTATAGTATATGTGTATATTTATTCTAGTTTTCATGGATACACTGTATTAGCAAATATTTGATATGATCTAGAACCATGTTGGGTTTCAAACATGCGGGTCAAGTCGGATAATAAACACATCTACTAATTGCATTATTCGTAACCCAATAGCCATTATAAGAAATAATTTTACAGTATGATATGAAATACCCAAAAATATATCGTATAAATGTGCTAGGGTGTTACATTGCGTCTTCATACTTTCGCACTTTTTTCACCGAGAAAGGATTGAACTCTCCCGTGACGATGTACTCAGAACCATCTTTAAAATACCTTATACACTGATATTGTGTAGATGGGACGGCGTTGTACTCATGTAGCCAAGACCTGCCTAGTAGTGCGTTGTAACAAGTCTTGGAATCAATCACGTAGAATTTTATGTCAGTGACAAGCAGCCCGAACCGGAGCGTCAATATTATGGACCTAAGCATTACTGACGACTGCGAGTCAAACCCCGAGATGATTATTTTATCTCATACAAGATGCTGAACATTCATACATATTTCTTTCAGCACTGTCACATTGAGAAGATTGACGGAGAATCCGTTGTCGATAAGGATTTTTCTTATCTTGATATCGTGGCAGTACCCAGTGATATAGAGCGGTCGATTATGTTCGCATGTACCGAGGAGTAGATCTTCATCACTGAATGTGATGTCAGCCATGTAGACCTCTGCCAGTTCGTTTTTCATCTTCTTTTCTGTGAGGAAGGCCTGAAACTGATCAGGCTCTTTGTTTAGTCGAAAATATTGTGCATTTGATATGACATTTTCCTTACTATTTCTATATAATAAAAGGTGTTTATTATAAATATGACACATATGAGGGTTTATCTGTAAAAATACTATTTTCATGTATTTATATATTATAATTAACATTATGAAGGAAAATGTAAGCATATAATATCTATATAATATTTAGTCCATTTAAATATGCTTACCTTATCAAATATCTTTAACCAATTTTCTAAAACTATAATATCATGTCAAATGGTTAAGATAATATCTCAATAAAAACAAATTCTACTAACATTATTTATTGAGTTATTGTGCAAAAATTATATCAGGACTGAAATCAAGGAAATTCAAGTTGGCAAGATCAAATCTGCCGAAATATTCAAGTAAATCGAAGAAAGATATTTTAGCAGAAACTACGAGATGATTTCAAGATTCCAGATATCAAAACAGTCTACATATGTCACCAGAAGAGGCCAACAGAAATATAAAATCAAGACCCTCCTAATCCACCGCAGATCCATGGCCAAACCCACCAAATGGCCGTGGTTCCGCCGCACGTCTGAAGATCTAGGGCTTGGGATTTTCAGGTCGGGATCCTAACAACTAGTTACCATATTAGGAAACTAGGGTTCTGGCTCTGTGACTATAAATAAGGACGGAGAGCCTCTTGGAAAAATCATCAAACCGACGCGATCACGAAATCCACGACGGCTCAAGAATCCTGATTGATCATCGACAGTTCATCTACCTCCTTAAGAAGAGATCGAGAAGCAAACTAGGATTTTGTAATCATTTTCTAAAGGAACAAAGCGTACTTGATCTCGTTGATTAATAAAGGCAGTTTTATTCTATTGCATTTTATTTTCTTCATGATTTCTATGTTTTCTTTTCCCAACATGCGCGAGTAATTCTTCGCTTGTTAGGGTTCGTAGGATTAGGGTAGATTAATGGATGATGAAGATGCTTAAACTCTTTTTACGTCCTATAATGTTTATAAACTTTACCAAAACAATCATTAATATCCTAATCGGACGCGCTACCAATTCATTGGGAGCCACGACCGCGATTAGAGATTAGATTAATGATTGTTTTGGTAAAGGCTAGACATGAACGGAGATCCATGTTAAGGTAGGGGTTAAGAGTGTGAACCCTTTTCCCTCCAGAAACCCTAATCTATATGCATCACTGTCGATCTAGTTTTAAATCTATTAAATAATAAGAGGAGTGATCTTTAATTAATCATCCATGAATACTAAATCTTAACGAACCCTACAAGCCCTCTTCTAATATAAAACCTACATCCGTAGTTAATCTAGATCTATATCCTGCATCCGTGTTTGACTTGGATCTAGAATCTACAACCATTCATCACCATTCTTTATTCTTCCCCTTTTTCAACACGTCTAAAATAAGATTAAAAGATTAAACGTTTTCCTGAGGACAACCCATACTCATCTTGGTCTAGCAACACGCGACACCGTTATTGATTAGGTTACAACACAACTCTAAAAACACCAACCAATCAAATGGCGCCGTTTCCGGGGAGACGTGCGTAATATTTTTTTCTTACTATTCATGTTGAATTCTTATTCGATCAATATCATAAATAAAACAAAACCGTATCTTGCATATTTAATGATTAGTGTGCGATTTTTGCGAGGGAATCTGGAGTCACTTTAGCGAGGAGATAAAGATTCAGAGACATTCATCAAGACCTAGAGTAGCAAAGGAGGCCACAGTGAAAAAAAATTAAACAAAGAACCCTCTAAAGCGCGGCAGAACCGCGGCTATTGTGTGCAAACGGCGGCGGAACCGCGGCGGTCTTGGGGAGTTATGCCTTCACACTTTCTGGTATCTTTTCTAACCCTTTATCTCTCCTCTGAAAAATCCAATAATATATTTTCTGCAGAATTCTTTGCAAAATGTCGCCGCTCAAAAATCTTTTTGCGTGTTTTGTTTTGCGGGTTGTTTTTGCATATTTTAATACGGACTTTAAGGGGCAAAGACCAAATTCAGATTAGGTGGGGATTTCATCATCTTTCCTAGGCCCCACAAATCACATAACGAGCATCCGCATCAACCCTACATTAATTAAAAAAATATCTAGACAAGACTCTAAGGACAGTCGCGCTCAAATAGGACAGAGGAAGGTCGTGGGTAATCTATCGCTTATCCGCATTTCTTTTGTGGTGTCTAAGAATGTGTGTCTAAAGCAAGTGGTTACTTAATTAGGCCCGCTATTTTCGGTGATTCTTATAGCGGATACTTCCTACTTACCTGGCACTTACCTGGCCACAAGATTGATAAAGAAATGGTAGAGGATTGATCCTGCGGCTTGTTCTTTGGAAGTCTAGGAGTGGTCTAGTGCTTGACCTAGGTAACCTTAGTTCTAGGGTTGTTTTTGCATTTTTATGATTTTTGTGAGTAAACCCCCAAGTCCACTTTCAAAGCAAAACCATCCAAATAGAGCTTAAATATTTTCACCCTCTTCTCTTTTCATCTTCTTATAATGGGCAACCCAAATAAAAGAACTCTTGCTGAGTTTTGCTATCCAGAACCAGATATTTCTTGTTATCATAATCGCTTCGGTATACCATCTGACTCTACCATGTCTTTAAGAGATCAGATAAGGCAAACGGAA
This sequence comes from Agapanthus africanus, assembly GCA_030015575.1. Lineage (NCBI taxonomy): Eukaryota > Viridiplantae > Streptophyta > Magnoliopsida > Asparagales > Amaryllidaceae > Agapanthus > Agapanthus africanus. The sequence goes on from JASDDO010000004.1 coordinate 324,711,602, forward strand.
AGAAACAGTCGGCCACCTCACTCCAGATCCTGTCAATCGCATCCAAATTCTACATCTTCATATATTGATACTCAGAGTGAAGGAACTCCTAAATACATGTTCATCGCTGAGCATATAGCGAGGGCTAACGGCCAAAGTTTCAATCCAGTCAAACCATTAGTACAACAAACACCACCACTTTCTAAAGAAGATTTTCATACTCGGTTTGTGGCGTATATGATGTCTGTTGAAAATCGCCAACCAACCAACCAATATCAATATTCTTCTTATCACAATGTTGATCCTACTCCTGCCCAATTTTCACAACCATTCAATTCCAATCAATCCTACCCGACTTTTACATCGTCTCTAGACAGTCCTTCTAATCAGTCATTTGAGAGTTTTACTTATCCACAAGAATTTCAATTTTATACTGAAACCCCTTTCCGACCCATGTCCAATCTTGAACGGACTGTGGAAAAATATGTGGTAGCGTCGCGTCGCACCAGAGAGGAATTGAAAGAGTGCATGGATGTCCTCAATAAACAAAACGAACGAGCAACTAGTTTCGAACCGGCTCAAAAATTTTCAATATATGATACGTCCATAGGACAAATTAAGAATTTGGGTAGTGAGAGAGAATGGCACACCCTTCCTAATCAAACCTCCCCATCCCAAATTAAAATCCACATGTCACGCCCTGCTTCCCAGTATACGGGCAGAGGACGCGACAGGGCTGCTACGTATTTACTGTGAAGTAAATACGCTAAGCGTATCTAAGCAATATAAAAGTAAATGCACAAGAGACAAGATATAATTAAAACAGCAACTTTATTTATTCACATTCTTTCTGTACAATACATGGAAAGTAAATACAACTGATAAAAAGCAATGCCTAAACAATGGCATAACAGAAATGAAAAGTACTGAATGGAAAGTGTACAATGAACTAGAGCTCGGAGTCTTCACTGAATTGGTCCAAGTCTTCAGCAATGGGCTCGACCTCTGATGTGTCCAGATCACCTGACGACATTCAAAGAAGAAAGAAAGAGAGTGTCGTCAGCGAACAGATCGCTCGGTAAGTCCCAAAGATAAGGGAGAAGTGGAATAGACAGAATAAGAAGGTAGCTTTTAAAGTTGTAGTATATTATTATAATATTGTGTTAACGTTGTTGTTTGTAGCTTGGTACAGAAGGATGCCAGTGTATACGAGAGGGGTCTCTATATACTAGAGACCAGGGCAAACGGAATATAGAGTACAAGGCTCCGTTAGAAAGCCCGGAACAACGGTAATTGGATATGGTTAGGTGTCTTAAATTTTGCAGTCTCGTGCCACTTTTAACACCTTCCGTACCAGTCTAACCCTTAAACCCCGTGTTATCTTGATTGTATTGTTGTATTATATTGCAACTTGAATTGTCTTGTAATATAGATTGTATAATTGGATGATTTGCAGAAACCATGATATCAGTAAACGGATGTAACTGTATAATCATATAAATGGATGTAACTGGAGAATCATGTAAATGGAATGTATATCAATGGTTCGGTTCGGTCAAGTTGTATAGATTGATAGATTGAATATATGTAATAATGGATTCATGGATTCATGTTGAATTGTAATATTGTAGATTGTAGATTGTAGATTCTACTTGAATCATATTCAAGTCAGATTATAAAGAGACTCATCTGAGTTAGACAATTAGAAAAGTAAATTGAAGTCCTGATTGTTTTGATGTTATCGGTAACCGCTGCACATAAGCGGCAGGATTTGTGTCTTTTTCAAAGACGATTACCGTGTTGATAACACCATTTGTTAATTGTCTACCTTATATAGGCAAGCACCCACTTCTCCGGCTCCCTGAGGCTCAAGAGATTGGTCCCGCTTAAACCTATGTTTACTAGGATCCTTAGGGTAATTTATAGAACTTGAGGGGGGTTTATGTAAAAATACTTTTGTATAGTTTTCAAAATACACCCCAAGTATTTATTAATCGTCTTTAGAGTTGTAATGAATGTAGATTTTATGTTGTGATGTTTCCAGTGAAAATATCCTAATTTCATGATAAAGGGTATTTATTTGTAATATTGACTTGTATGGATTTCATGGTATTTTAGTGTAAAATGATTCTTGTGATTTTTGAAAAGAGTTGGAATATTTATATTATTACAAAATAGATATTTTAAGGATATATATACATACATTTATATGAAAATAATTTTTAATATATATAATATTTCTAGAAATCTCATTTTCTTTAGATTTTCGTATTTTAAATCTTTCGAGACCGAATGCTCCTTGCGGAGGTCTGCATCTTGCACTACTAAGCCCGTGGATGTGCGATAATCTGCACCATCCCGAACGGGTTCCCCAAATAGGTTGAAGCGGCGCTTTGCAAAGATTTGTATAAATACTAAATCGTTTAGAAAATGGTTTTATTATTAAAAGGTATTTAAATGAAAAGGTGCCGTTTTCCCATATTCTATGTTCCCGAAAGTATTGTGCTATATTGCAGATGAGTGTGTGAGGAGGTAGGTCATTACCTCGTGATCTACTTAAAGGTATAGCAAAGTTTTGATGGTTTAAATGCCGAAATGAAACTACATGGTATTTTAGTTTAAAAAAATACGGTAAAATGGAAATATCAATTTCTTTTGATATAGAACTTGTTCAATATGATTAGTTAGTGTTTAATAGTCAACATGAATTGGTTCTAGCATAATTGTATTAAAGAAAAGTGAGGTTTTAGGATGAAACCGAATCGGAAATCGGATTTGTTCCGATTCCGTCGGGTTTTCGAAGTTCGTATTTTTAGAAAATACTAAAAGAGAGAAATTGGAACTTACAGGTTTAGGACTTTAAAAGAGAGGAAGGGGAGATGAGAGGAGTCGACGGTGTGTCGTTTCGTTGCCGGGAGTTCCTACGGTTGTCGCCGGAAAATCCGCCGGAGTTTCGTCTTTCGCTCACTTCGATTGCACACTAGGGTTTCTAGGGATTTCTTGAGAGTTGGCTCAGAAATTTGGGGTGAGGGGGTAGTGTTTAGGGGTGGTATTTATAGGGTTAGGCTAGGGTTAGGGTAGATGAAAGGTTAAAATGAAAAATGTAATAAAATGTATTAAAAATGTATTAAAAGTGGAGTAATTGTGCTTTTAAAAGAGCTCTGGAAATGGTCTGAGGAAATAAATTATACAAGTGTGTAGGGAATGTGAAAAGACACAATTTTTATGTTAGGGTCGTCGCCGGAATCGGCCGACTCGTCCATGACTCGGCCGTGACTCGGTCGGAGGTCTGAGTTGGCCGAGTCGAGGCCGAGTTGGCCGATTTCCGGCCGAGTCTGGCCGCCGGAATCCCCCCTGATGGTTGATCTATCCTCTAGCAATGTTACATTGTTGGGTGTAATGGGGTTTTTGTGAGACATGCACGTGTAAACCATTGGTATTCTAAAGGTTTAAAAAAATCAATATTAAAAATAATGTGGGGTATGGGGATTTGAACTCTGGTGGCTTGGTTCAGCAATGCAAGGTCTTACCAATGAGCTACAAGGTTGTCCATGCACATATTTAATTAGAATTAAATATATGCGGTTGCTTGAAAAGAAAGTGAGATTTTTGGGCTTAAAAGATTGGGAATGAAAAGAATGGAATTGGGCTTAAAGAATAAGTTTGGGTAAAAAGAAATGAGTTTTAGAAAATACTTAGATGTGAAAAATAGATGAAGGGATTAAATATAACTAATAACATAGAAATAAAAATATACAAATACAGTATTTTATTAATTAGAAGATATAGGAATTTTAGAGTCGTTACACCACAACTCCAGTTTCACAGATCTATCGAGTATACCAAATGATTCACCAATCGAAGATAGCATGTCTGATGAGTTGTGTGACTTTGTAGTGTTTGATTTACCCGATTGTGAATGGTTCATTTCAAGTGAAGCCACACCCAACCCTTGTGATTTCTATACCTCCACTCTAGAACCAAAATTGATTGAAAGCCCTGCTTTTGATGAGGTGTCTGAGACTTGTAACCTTCACTTGATTGAGGATATTGACGTTGGGGATATATTGAATGATGAAACCGAAATTTTGGATGAGTTTTTCCCACCAACTCATCAAGTCATTTCACTCCCGCGTGGTCATCATCTCGAGCCTCTAATTAATCTTCCTGAACCCCATATGCGTCTTGAAATTGATATAAATGTATAACCCAAAGGCAGAACGAAATTCAGCATTCATTTCCCACATCTGGTTCAGCAATGCTCGACACACCAATTTGTTTACTCATTTCTTCTCTCACTTTCTCTGGTTCTTCTTCTAATCAACCTTTACTTTTAGTGAGTGTTGATAAATCACAATACGGTATTTCGAGTTTGATAATTCTAGAAAGACAACTTGATTTAGATACTTTTGAGAATGAGGTAGATAAGCTTTTCGAGTCTCCTGCCTCCATAATTTTTGACAAATCAAGTGTGTTGAATTCTGGCGCGACACTTATTGACATTGAAACGTTCAATCGGACCATCGATGAAAGTTTCGAAGATATTTTCACTAACAAACTCGCATTCCTGAATGATACGGATTTTGTGATTAATCAACCTTCACCTGAAGAAGTTGAACCACCACCATTTCTTCTTATCCCATACGAGAATGTGACCATTCTTTCCATTCCTAATCATCCACATTCTTGTTTCCGTTCACCATTATTATTTCTTCTCTATCAACCAAGACGTAAACTATACCGCCTTCTATCTCCCCACTTCTTCAAATCTCTGATTTTCCACCAACCAGTACGTTACATCGATAAAATTTTTGAATGGTTGGTGTTGACATTTGGTCTTTGTAAGCCTTTACTTTTTACCAATAACTTTAACCCCCCCCAAATAATTTTAATTGCTTAATACTATTTTACTCAAGTTTGGGGGGGATATACTTTGGCTCTTGAAAGAAAATTTTTACAAAATTATGAGCCATAAATAAGTTTGGGGGAGGATTTCACCTTCATTATTTCTTGTCCCCGTTACTAACTTTTCCTCCCAAATCTACAGTTTTTTTTAAGCTTAACAGATGATATCAGTGAGGACACTGCTGTAAACAGGTTTGGGGGAGGTTTGTGCTTATTCATGCATGACTTTGCATTATATATAAGCACAAATTTTTTTTGATAATGAAAGTGTGAAAGTGAAAAAAAAAGTTACATTTGAAAGATTGGAAAAGTTTGAGAAAAGCAAGAAAATTAGATATTTTCTTAAACGAAACTAGTAATAAGTAGTTATGAGCCGTTGTCCTAAGGGTTAGTAAGATGAAGGAAATTACTAATCCGAGAATAAAAATAGTCCATATTCTTAAGTCCAAACATTTAATCGTTGATACCCTACTATACGCACTTACACACATCTTGAAACTTGGGATAGTAGAGGATACCTTAAAATGCTCTTGTCTAAAAGCCTTAGTATGAAGGAAAATAAAATAAAATATAAGTGGTGAAGAAAAAAAATGAACACTGATTTTGTAATTGCTTAAAGCAGCATAAAAAAAATAAAGCGAGGGTGCTTTATCACCTAGTGCCTTAGACCAACTGGTTTGAGAGCCACTGTTAAGCCTTAGGTGTTTCGAAACTAGGAATTACACCTAAATACGCAAGCACATTTTGTAATCGGTCGGTTAGTACCTCAAGAAGTATTAACGGTCGCATTAAGAATGTGTGAGTAATTTTATCTAAAATATTCACCAACTATAAAGTACTTTGGAAGATGGACAAAAGTATGATAGCTTGAATTGAATTTTCTAAGTGTAGGGATGTCTTTTACACACACGTAGGGGTATATGATCAATGTTTGGAAGAAAGATAGGGAGGAAGACTAAACGCGATATTTTATTAAGAGATAATGTGATTTCTAACATTTTTTCATGACCATTAAGATAGGGCTCATGACAACCGAAAAACTGGTGTAGTTGAAAACTCTTATTTTCAAGTTCTTTTTTTTATACTTCTTATCTTTATATGTAACTTTCATCATCTTTCTTTTATTATAGGATTTTGTGGGTGTAATCCGCTGAAAACCCTCAGGAGACAACACTCCTCCTACTAGGGACACCTAGAGTTTTAACGACTTGTCGCACGTGCTCAGTGCAATCGTGTTGCCTATGAAAGTGTGCTACTTAGTTTTTTTTTATTTTTCTTTTTCTCCTTCTCTTGAATAACTAGTTTGCTCGGGACGATCAAAGTTAAGTTTGGGGGTATTTGTTCAGTCGAAAATATTGTGCATTTGATATGACATTTTCCTTACTATTTCTATATAATAAAAGGTGTTTATTATAAATATGACACATATGAGGGTTTATCTGTAAAAATACTATTTTCATGTGTTTATATATTATAATTAATATTATGAAGGAAAATGTAAGCATATAATATCTATATAATATTTAGTCCATTTAAATATGCTTATCTTATCAAATATCTTTAACCAATTTTCTAAAACTATAATATCATGTCAAATGGTTAAGATAATATCTCAATAAAAACAAATTCTACTAACATTATTTATTGAGTTATTGTGCAGAAATTATATCATAACTGAAATCAAGGAAATTCGAGTTGGCGAGATCAAATCTGCCGAAATATTCAAGTAAATCGAAGAAAGATATGCTGGCAGAGACTACGAGATGATTTCAAGATTCCAAATATCAAAACAGTCTACATATGTCACCAGAAGAGGCCAACGGAAATATAAAATCAAGACCCTCCTAATCCACCGCAGATCCGCGGCCAAACCCACCAAATGGCCGCGGTTCCTCCACACGTCTGAAGATCTAGGGCTTGGGATTTTCAGGTCGGGATCCTAACAACTAGTTACCATATTAGGAAACTAGGATTCTGGCTCTGTGATTATAAATAAAGACTGAAAGCCTCTTGAAAAAATTATCAAACCGACGTGATCACGAACTCCACGACGGCTCAAGAATCCTGGTTGATCATCGACAGTTCATCTACCTCCTTAAGAAGAGATCGAGAAGCAAACTAGGGTTTTGTAATCATTTTCTAAAGGAACAAAGTGTACTTGATCTTGTTGATTAATATGGTAGTTTTATTCTATTGCATTTTATTTTCTTCATGATTTCTATCTTTTCTTTTCCCAACATGCGCGAGTAATTCTTCGCTTGTTAGGGTTCGTAGAATTAGGGTAGATTAATGGATGATGAAGATCCTTAAACTATTTTTACGTCCTATAATGTTTATAAACTTTACCAAAACAATCAATAATATCCTAATCGGGCGCGCTACCAATTCATTGGGAGCCACGACCGCGATTAGAGATTAGATTAATGATTGTTTTGGTAAAAGCTAGACATGAACGGAGATCCTTATCAAGGTAGGGGTTAAGAGTGTGAACCCTTTTCCTTCCAGAAACCCTAATCTACATGCATCACTGTCGATCTAGTTTTAAATCTATTAAAGGATAAGAAGAGTAATCTTTAATTAACCATGCATGACTACTAAATCTTAACGAACCCTACAAGCCCCCTTCTAATATAAAACCTACATCCGTAGTTAATCTAGATCTATATGCTGCATCCGTATTTGACGTGGATCTAGAATTTACAACCATTCTTCACCATTCTTTATTCTTCCTCTTTTTCAACACGTCTAAAGTAAGATTAAAAGATTAAACGTTTCCCTGAGGACGACCCGTACTCATCTCGGTCTAGCTACACGCGACACTGTTATTGATTGCGGTTGCAACAAAACTCTAAGAACATCGTCAATCACTCTTGCAGGGTTTTGATCAGGGAGTCTCGTGCCTCTTTGGACAAGAGCAAAGTATCCAAAATGCTCAGTTGTGAGGGTATTTTCCTCAGCTGCGCAAGGACATTATAATCCACTTTAATTTTTTTAGGCAGGTATTTCACGGCATACTCTTTGGCCACCTCTTCATCAAGGGATATCTGGTCGGGCATTTTCCCTTTTCCTATATCCTTTTTATTTGAACCTTTATTTGCTGGTCCGAGATTCTTTTCGGGCAGTATACGGTTACGCAGCTGAATATTCTCACAATCTTTCTCCTCCTCTTTTTTTTCAAAAGGGAGTTTTCAAAGAGAGAATCGAGGGGCATTTCATTCTCAGAATTGCTCTCGAACATGAGAACTCGGGGTTTCCCCCTTCTGAACTGGTACTAGCCATATGACAACTGCCATTTGCTTCTTTGTTTGCTGTCGTTTTGCCATTCTCATTTCGACGAGCGCGAACTTCCCGCTTCTCCTTCTTGAAGTGTTTTATGTAGGCAACATATCCTTACCACCACTTCTTGAAGGCATTGCACTCCTCGATGTGATGAGTGATTCATCGGTGATATGCACAGTATTTTGGGTGTCCTTCTCCACCTGCAAAATATGGGACCCCAGTCGTATACATCATGGGAGGTGGAAGTTTCGTCCGCATCAATAGGGCTTTGGCAAACCGTTTTTTAGCTTTATCCCTGCTCTTATTTGCTGTAGGCATGACTTGGTTTGGTTGAGAACTTTATGACTCGTCCTCACCGCAGCTTTTTTGTTCAGACGCTGACGTTTATCCTTTTCATATATGGTCGTCTCGCGTTCTTGGTCATTTTTTCTCTTTTGAAAGGCTTCATTTAGTAGCTTTTCAATTAAATCTTCTTCCGGCAGTTTTGGGGAATTTAGCGACGATTTTTCCCCCGGTTTACCCACGTCACTTTCTGACGCTGGTGGAGCTTCTTCATCATATAGTGATGAATGGGAGATCGTGTGGCAGCTTTCTACACGTTCCTCCGCTTCATCTGATGAGTGGTTTTCCTCATCATCGTCACTATCCACGTCCTTAAGAATACGCTTGAAGAATTTTTCGAGTGTGACTGGCGTTTGTGTTTTCTGATTGTATTCTTCCAGCGTATCTATATATTTCTGGAGGTATGTGCGCTTGTTGACATATTCAGCATGCTGCACAGGTTTCTTATTCTTCTTCTTTTTTCTCTAAGATTTTGAAGGCTTGATTTGGGGATTTCCCCTTGTCGTCATTCTTCAGCACGGGACGCGGCTTCAACATCCTTTTTATAATTTCGGGCTCAAGCGAGCTTTTCTACTTGATCGCCGGACAAGCTTGTAGATCTTTCAGCATTCTTTTAGTTTTTGCTGAAATACATAGTTCCCATAGAGCTTCTTCTACGAGCGAGCAGAATTCCCCCTGCGCATCGACTTTTTTGGGAGCGTGCTTTTGGAGAGGATCTACCCTCCAACTATCGGATTGTGTGGACTTCCCTAGCTGGTACTGATCCTCTACCCAGTTTTTTAAGATGTAGCAATTATCGATTAGATGGCTTACTATACGGTGGTAGGAGCAGTAGTTGGGTTTATTGACATCGCCTGCTTATGCGGGCCGCCACGGGTCTGGCAATGTGATCGGGTTATTTCGCATTGCTAGTTCAAACAACCTCATCATCTTATCGCGAGGGAATGAGTAAGCACATCCCAACCTTTCATCAAAGGTTTCTTTTTCTTTGCCTTTATTGTTGTTTCGAGGATCCTTTTTTGAGGAGGAAAGACCATGACCCATCTAATCCATCTGTGATAACTTATCAATTAGCGCCTGGAACGTGGCGGGCTTAAAGAAGGTCATGAACTAGGACACGTTCGATTGAGGATCAATAATCCTAATGAACATTCCTACAACCGGAGACTCCTCAATGCGTTGTTTGCATTTGGACTACAGGTTTCGCCATCAGATTGTGTATTGTACTACAGGTTCCGCCAACCATATCTTATAACAGGAGAGTCATCTACTTTGTGTTAGTAGCCTGCTCTGCAGCTTCGTTATCTTTCTTCTCCAAAACCCATCGCAAGAACTCTGTATTGGTTTTTTGCTCCTGGTGTTATTCTGTTGCTTCGTCCGGACTTTCTTTAGGTCCGGTGGGTGCTGCTATTTTGGTCAATATCTTTTGGATCTTTTGTTATTACTCCTGAGCCTTCGTCAACGACCAAGTATGCAGTCTGTGACTCACAGAATCACGGCTCTCTTCTTTTCCGTTGGCCATATAGACCGTATGTATAGTTATGCCTCCAGAATTGGGGCGTTAGGAGCTTTCACCTTTGGATTTTGCTGCGGTGATGGAATTTTCTTTTGGATACAGGTGCCCTCAAGGCAATTATCATAGTTGCGGGAATGCAATTACTGAATTCGAGGAGGGCCTATACCAAGAACAATCTTACTCGAGATGATAGTATGCTATCTGGTTTGTCTTTATCTGTTATGTGAATGGGTGTTAATAGTTATCGCGTATCACTAATATATGAGATAAAGCCTATTGGATCTTTGCTTGACTACCAGGATTATGATAAGGATCATACCAGTGGGGCCTGGTAGTATATAAGCACATCCTTAAAAGTCCCTAGTCATAGGAGTATCGAGACGGAGTATCGGTACTCCAGTTTAGACCAGGATTATGATAAGGATTATACATTTAATGATTTAATGTATAATTATATATTTGATATATTACTTTACATTAACTAGTATTGGCTCACTTAAGATTATTTTTCTCACTTGATGTGCACATAGTGTATATGTGATATATGTTTGTATCATACTTGATGATACATGCAAACATGGGTGTGTGTATGACTTACACCATACTTAAGATAATGGTTAGGGTTTTTATTTATTTTGTAATTCAAAATTAGTGGCATTTTGTCATGGCATGAAGCTTCATGAAGCTTAGTGATAACCATTGACCAAGTCCACTTGTTTTGTTTTACTAAAGATATTTATTAACCAAACCATTAGCTTAAACCATAGTTATATCTCTACAATGGTTAGTATATGATACTAACTCACCCATGATTGCATAACTCATTCTCATTATTCACCTTAGTTTATTTTCCTTGAGTTCTTCTTCTTCTTCTTCATCTAAACCCAAAAGCTTTCTAGGGTTTTGGTAAATGGTGAAAATGAGTGAGAAAATAAAATCTAAAGTGAGCACACTTCCTACTTCATCATCGTATACACTTGCTTGGGTAGTAAAGGGTGTTCTCTTTACAAAGTTCATGACCCAGTGAAGGGTTAGCTTGAGTTTGAGTCTTCTCGACGTAGATCATCTTTGGCCTCGAAGACTATGAGCAATCTTGTTCATTTCTCCGATGGAACCATTCTAGAGTTCGGGAAATCTTCACTTGCCATGATCGCAGCGAAGGGACGTCAACAGGGAGCTTTAGAAGTGAAGGACCAGTCTACAAAGGTTGTATTCCTTGTTCACTACTTGTAATGGTTGATTACATGTTATATTGTCTAGTTACTTTAGCTTGATCCTGGGGTTAGGGTTCATTAGCACCCTTGAATTTTTTAATTTAGCATGGTAGTTGCCGTGAAAACCCAGTAGGGTGCTAAGGAACCCCAACAAATGCCCCGTTTAACATATTTCATGCCTTCATATAATTTATTTCAATGAATAATGTATCTTTTATAAGCACTTGAATTGTTTTAGGGGTCAAATCGACATCCACTTTCACAAAAGGCAATATCATGTTACATATGAATCTAAAAGTAGAATGTTTATAATTTGAATTCACTACAAAATTCACAAAAGTATGATTACCCGCATACTTCTTTATCTGCCAATGTCCCGTTGGTGATTTCTTCGATATATCTGCATGAAACCTCCACGGGCGATTCTCGTTTGTTTTACAAATGACGGTGTATTTGGTCATGGTAGTCTTGATTGGTTTAAAAGAAACTCCGTATTTAATTGACCAAACGGTGACTGCCTGAATTAACTTCTCCTTATTCTCGAACAAATCGCCGACCTTCAACCCACTTTCAATATCGACTGCCGAAAGCCTAACAGCACTAATGTTGACATTCTCCATTACCACTGTAGATAACATGTGAGCATTTGTCATGTTATTGGCAAGTGGATCTTCAAACGCAACCAAGTCATTATTAACACATGAATTAGTAATTCACTGCATATCATTCTCATCGTCAATGACTTGTGCAATTTGCATACTATCTTATGCTTGAATCTCGCCCTCATCACTGGCATCATCATCATCATCATCACTTTTATCTCCATTATGTTCCAACACCGCTGGATCCGTAGCAGGTATATCGGTTGGATGTGTGGAACAAACATTAGGGACTTACATGGTACTTGATCTTCCTGCTTCATACCGACGAAATCCCGACCTATCGTCTGCAAACGGTGTCCGTCCCGTATTATATCCTGTATTGTATGACTGCATATGCTCGATATTTTAGGGCAGTATATTGAAGTCGAAACTTGGCGTTGGCATGCAATTAAAACCGAAGTTTTGTGGTAACATGCAATTATAACCGACCGGCGGTACATAAGAACTACATAAAAATTTATGAATACTTAGTAACAATTGTATATCTCCACACTCAATAAATAGTGTTCCGCTAAATGTACAAGTGGTATAAAGATATGTTAGGTAATACTTATTTCGTAAACTACCAATTCACCGGCGTTCCGCTTGATGTACCTTCACTTATGTAATTTTGATCTCTATACCGTTCATCATTGGTGAGAGACATAAAGACGGTAGAATAAGCATTCATATTGAGTAAGCGTGTCATTTCTTCTTGCGGGTAATGCCCGGATACTCGAAATAAAGGATCGAGCAATTCATAATAAGGTTCGGATAATTGAGCGGACGTCAATATATCTTTCTTCACAAACAGCTCGATCGATTTCGATTCCGATGCAAGCATGACCTGTGCATCCTTATCATCGGATACTTCAAAGGCGGTATATTCATGCTCCGTTGGTCATTTGCATATTAAGCAGATATTGAACTCTAACGGATTGATTTTGGCAGCTTTGTACACTACTTGGCACATCTCGTTGTATGTGCTAGACTTCTTGACTCTAGTTCTCTTAGTTTTTCCTTCGACATATTCAGGAATATTATTTTTTCCAATCGATAATTAGCCACCGAAATAGCAAACTAGATGGTGTAATTATCCGTTATTTTTCTACCTGCCAGAAATATTGATGCATATTTTGAGAGTTCTCATCAAACAATTACTTATTTATCTTCACATTTATACTCACATAATTACATAAAATTACAATAAAATCCATATTTATAGCATGTAACAAGTTGCAAGAACTTGTATCCTACTTATTGATCCGTCACAAGTAAAATCGGGGAAAACCCCTAATATGTACCCAATTTGTTCGAATTGTTTTCCCAATACGAAATTATAACCAAATTTATTTATGAATTATTTTAAATAAAATTAGGGTTTAGCTAACCTTCTAGTTGCTCACAGTAGTGATGACGATGACGAGGATGAAAGTGATTGTTCGCCCGTGAATTTCCATCTAAACTTGCACGAGCGGGAGATTGTGAGATCGTGAGAGCTGAGTGAGACAAAGAGATGAGAGAGAGTTAGAGGGAGAAAGATGAGAGTGAGAGACCAGAGAGGGAGAGATCGCCGATGAGGGAGAGGAGATCGCCGAGGAGGGGGTAGAGAGGTCTTGGGGGGAGGTCGAGGGAGGGAACATAAGAGGTCTCAGAGGGAGGTCAAAGGGGGAATAGAGGTCGGGTGGGAAGAGATCGAGAGAGAGGGAGAGAGCGAAGAGAGGGAGAGATCCCGAAAGAGAGAGAGAAGAGAGAGAGAATAGTGAGGAATAGGGAAAATTAATAGATCGTATCTATTTAAGTAGGAGAATGGGTGCACTTTGAAAGTTATGCGCCCACTAAAATATATGGGTATGGTTTAAAACTGCGCCCAGTACAAATATATGGGGTGCAGTTTGAAACTGTGCCTCTTAATAAAAAATTTTTATTCACGTCAGCACTGACGCTGAGCTGGTGCTGGCGTGACGCCTACGAGACAGAAAATGACATTTTTTTGTAATATGTTTTGAAAATGGTTTTTTTTAAAATGTCATTTTAATATGGTTTAATATAAAAAACTGTCCTAACTTTAATCCTAAATATAACCCAATATCTGCTCAACCGTCGCCGACCGACCACCTCCTCTGGCCGTTTCACAGCTGCCACCCACCTCCTTAATCATTGATTAAATTTTTAGTACTGATATAATCAATAAATTTTTTATGTAAATAATTGTAATTATTGAAAGGCCAAAAATATCATTTAATATGTAGAGTTAACACCATTAAACGGTTACCAGCATAAAACCTTATTCAAAATAGTTTCTTATAGAAACCACAAACTTTTAAAAATATAATTTCTTGCCAAAAGAAGAAACTCTTTTTAGGGAGTTTTGTAAAACTAAACCTAATCTAGAGTTAAATTAAATCCCAACATATTATTTAGGGTTTGTATATGTTTATTTGCATATACTCATAGTTTATTATGAGAAACTTTTTTTTTGCAGTGTATTATGAGAACTCGACACACCACAAGAAAAGAAAGTGCATCTATACTATCCACAAACCAAAACACATCACCAGAAGCCCCCCAGCCCCACACTCTGATCATCTCTCGCCATCCGAACAAACAACAAATCGCAATCCACAAGCCCTTGAGACATCAAACCACACTCCCCATGCAATGCAATCCCCAATTGGAAGATAAGCCCTCCACGAAAACCCCGCCACGTGTCGAGATATGATGGATCTCTTTTTCGAGCCTCCGTCAGATATTGTCTTCCATTGATCTCGCGGTGAATTTAACTGATTATCCTTCGTTGCGTGTGGGTCTCAATGTGTTTTTGGAGGAAGAGCTGAGATGAGTAAGTTGTTGCCGAGTACCTGCAAAGAAGTCCCGGGGTGGTTTGGTACCACCGAGGACCCTCCGACGCTCAAGTTAGCGATGAGATCCGAGCAGAGTAACGGCATAAAAGTGTCAAAAAAAGCTTACTTGACCCCTCTGGGATGGGGTTTATATAGTGGTGATGGCACGCAGCAGCAGGCGCGAGAATCTCGCTGGCAGTAACGCTCCCGACGTCACGCCCGCGTAGAGAGCGGATCTCCCATTAATGGGGATCGCGGGGGCGTGGAGTGTGGGATGTTGCTGGTGGAGAATCCGCGCATGGCAAGATTTGCGGAGTGGCGGTTACGCCTATGAGTGGTGGAGTTGGTCGGAGGGCCGAGGAAGACGGCCTCGGCAGGGAGCTTGGGGCCGAGCGGGGAGGCCGGGAGTCTTGGTCCCGTGGCGGCTCGGGACGAGCTGAATGGCCGAGGAGGCTAATTTGCAGGGGTCCTCGAGGAGGGCCGGCCCGTGCTTGATGGTCGGGCACGGGGTGGCCTGATCGCCCCCTGCGGGCCCTTTCTTTTGAGTTTTAGGGCGCGTCACCTGCCACGTGTCATGATCTTGGGGACCGCCAGTATTAAGCACTATCATTAGCCCCCCACTCTTCTCCCGACCAGTTGGTGGTCGGGTCAAGAGTGGACTGCCGGGCCTCCTGAGGAGAGATCCCTTCTATGGTTTCGTGGGGGCGACCCCTCGGCCCAACGGTCGTCTTTTCCGCTAGCGAACTAAGGCGAGAACTCCGCACCTCGGAGAGGTCATGCCGGCTCGCGCACTATGTAACTGAAGCGCTGGTCCACGCATCAAAGGATGACTGGCTGGTATGATGCATGCGGGCCCACAGCGCCCGATTGGATGCAGTCCAGTGCAGGACCGACATGTGGGGCGATCGGAGCCGATGGGCGTGAGGAGCCGTTTTGGCGGGAGGTGACGGGCGCCGTTGGATACGGCCACGCGTGGTGATAAAACGGGGGCGTGACTCACCTCAGCACCCCCAACCTTTCATTTCCCTTCGTCCTTGAGCCGCTGCCGCTCGGTGTTCTTCTTTCTTCGGGAGACATGGTTTGTTCCCACTTTTCGGGCGGCTCGCGCCGGGGGGAGGCTAGTGGCTTGGTCGGGCCCCCCGCCAGCTCGCGCCTTCTGCCGGATTCTCTGCCGACGGCAGGGTCGTCCATTTCGTCAACGGCATCTGGGAGTTTCTCTGGCGGCGGCCGGAGTCGTCAGCAATTACCCGAATCCCAGACTGGTGACGGGTGGAAGGGTGAGGGCAGGCCCCTTCCGAAGAGGAAGAGAACGGTTTCTCGCGCACCATCGTCGAAGGCCCCCGAAGGGATTCCCGTGCGGGAAGGGGGCTCCGTCTTCACTGTTCCGTCTGGGCTTTCCGTTGCTACTGGTCTGCTCGCCGGGATGGAGGAGTCGGCTAGAGGTCCCGTGCGGCTCCTTGAAGGATCAATTGGAGGCCGTGGCCCAAGGGACGGTCCAGGTACGAATCCCTCTACACGCATTTGCCTCGGTATGCTTTTCCTCGGTCTGGGTGTTTCCTGGTTTCTAATCGGCTCTTTGTCAGGTTCTTCAACACTGCGCCCTTGCCACCCGCATGGAGGCCAAGGGGGCGTTCCACGCCCAGAGGCCAGTGGAGGCGTTCACTTCGGAGGTCGAGCTTCTGCAACGCGACCTGCGCCGGGAGAGGGATAAGGCCGACGTTGTGGCTAGTGTAACAACTCCAATTTTGTATACCAAAAATTTGCTTTAAATATAGTGTATACTTGGAGTATTAATGTTGCTGGAAACAATTTAAGTATCTAATTCCTTACAATAATTACAAGAAAAAGCTTGTAGCTCATTGGTAATACCTTGCACTGCTAAACCAAGCCACCGAAGTTCAAATCCCATGCCCCACATTATTTTTGTATTTATTTTGTTTTATTTTTTTTTGGAAGTCAACGGTAAAAAGGCCATAACTCCCAAAATATGTACTGGACAACAAAAAGTAAAAATACCAAGTTGTTCCTCAGGAAAACCCCCGGCCATTGGACCCTTGACTCGGCCCGACTCGGCGCCGCCGGCCGGCGACTCGGCTGACTCGGTCCGGCGCCGCCGGCCGGACTTGGCCGGACGGCCGAGTCACCAACTGAGAAAAGTTGGCTCTTGACTTGGTCAACCCTCTTGCACACTTATTATAACTGGATCGGTTTTGATTTGGCCAATAAATCCCTTTTACTCCTTGGTTTAATGATTTTTAATGAATTTTTAATGTTTTTTATATATTTTTTAAATATTTTTAATCCAAACCCTAACCCTAGCCTAGCCCTATATAAAGACCCCTATCCTCTACCTTTTCCCCTCACAACTCTAAGTCCACTCTCTCAAATTCTCGAGAACTCGGTACGAAGAGCGAGAAGCGAAGCGGTGCCGAAATCGACGACGGATTCCGGCGACCGGATCAAGACCTTCGCGACGTTTTCAACGAATCGACAACCACCACGACCTCTAGCTTCCTTAGCTTGTCCAAATCGTAAGTCCCACCTCCTTCTATCTCTCTTTTCTTTAAGATAAAAATATGACTTTTTGGAACCCGACGGAAATCGGATAAACCGATTTCCGATTCGGTTTTTCTCTAAATTTCCACTTGTCACCTAATACATATTATCTACCCATATGCTTGTTGACTATTAATCACCCATAAACCAATTTAATCAAACTTTTTCACATGAAATGATAACTTCTTTGCAAAACCGTATTCTTTTCATAAAAATACCATGAAGTTCATTTTTCTTAGTTTAATTAATTCCCTCACTCCTAAATAGGTTTATCTTGATCACTAAACTTGTAGAACCCACTTTGAATGAAATTTCACACATAAAATGATAACGTTTCCGAATACCGTATTCTTGCGCTATAATACCTTTAAGTTTAACATAGCATGTTTTACCTTTAAACTTCACCAAAACTTAATATAAGTCACGGGGTAATGACCTACCCCTACACACACTCAATATAACCCTAATTGATAAATGTCAAAATACAGAATACGGAATTACAGGACTTTTTCACTAAAATACCATAATCTTTATAACTTTTATTTAAAGCTTTAAGTTGTAAACTTTTTAGATAAAATATTTTAATAAAATGAAAACACGATTGGTCATAGACATCGATCGTTTATTTAAACTGTCTTGTGGTGTCTAGGCTAGGCAAGTGAGCTTGGGTAACTTTAAAAGGCCCGTTTCACGATTCGTGAGCGGATCCCTCCCTCCTCACTTGTACTTACCTGGCCGCAATTGACGGTGAAGAGGCGATTTGAGGCTTCTAATGACTCATCATTTAGACCTTAGAAATCGGCTAGTTGGTTTAGGAAACCCTAATAACTAAAAATACGGAAAACTATACTTTTTGCAAATAAATACCCTATATTAATAAAACCGTTTTCCCAAATGAAAAGTATTTATAAACCTAAGCAAAGCGCCGCTACAACCCACTTTTGGGGAACCTGTTAGGGAAAGTACGGTTCATCGTGCACCCGCAGGCTAGTAGTGCGAGATTCAGACCTCCGCAAGGAGCATTCGGTCTCGAAAGGTTTAAAATACGATATTTAAGGAAAATGAGATTTTTAAAGATAAAATACTCATTTAAAAATTATTCATGTGTTAATATATATATAATTATCATTTTAACACCTATTTGATCCTAATATAAAGTTTCCACATTTTTCTAAAAAATTACAAGATTAAAAGTTACACTAAAATACCATGAACTTCAGATAAAACAAATAATACTTTTATTAGGATATATTCACTAGAATAACACAAATAAAATTCACATTCATTATAACAATTAAAGACGAATATTAAATACTTGAGATGTATTTTGAAAACTATACAAAAGTATTTTTACATAAAATCCCCTCAAGTTTCGCAAATTACAATAAGGCCCCTAGCTAATATTGAACTTCAAATTCTTTTCTTTTAGTCTGACTCGGGTTAGAGTCTGACTATTCTTGACTCGAATATGATTCAAGTCAATCTATATGCTTTTATATTCCAATACAATTTGAATACATGAATCCATGAACCCAGTTAACAATATATTCCTTTTTGACTGAATCAAACCATGGATATTCATCCATTATCCTGATATTCCATTTACCTGATTATACAGTTGCAACATGTCTTCTGATATCATGGTTTTGGTCAGTCAACCAACTTACATATTCCAATACTACAATACTGTTAAAACATTACGGGGTTTAAGGGGTAGATTGGTACGGAAGATGTTAAAGGTGGCACGAGGTGGTCAGATTAAGACACCTAACCTGAATCCTGTTGCTGTTGTACCGTGGCATAACGGTTCCTTGTACTTTCCATTTGCCCTGATCTCTAGCATATAGAGATCCCCCTCGTATACACTGGCATCCTTCTGTACCAAGCTACAAATAACAACGTTACACAATGTTCCATAATATTCAACATTATAATACTTTAGAAAATACTGTTACTCTATCATTCTCATTCTTCTTATTCTTTTGGGACTTACCGAGCGACCTGTTCGCTGACGACATTCTATCTCTTTCTTCTTTGAATGTCGTCAGGTGCGTTGGACCAAGTTGAGATCGAGCCCACCGGTGAAGATTTGGAGCAATTCCAGGCAGACCCAAAGCTCTAGATAATTGTACCTTGTTCTTCCAGTTTATTTCATTTCCTGTTATGCCACTGTTTAGGCATTGTTTTTTTCATTCCAGTTGTATTTTCCTTTTCCTGCATTGTAAAAAAGAATGTTATTAATAAAGGTTGATGTTATTTCCATATTATTCGTCTCTTATGATTTACTTTATATTGCTTAGTTACGCTTAGCGTATATACTTCTGAGTATATACGTAGCGGGTCTCGTCACGTCCACTTCGCCGTACACTGGGAAGCGGGGCGTGACAGGTTTTGTTGGTGGCCCATGCAGGTCAGAGTTGTATGAATCCCTGTCATGCAGTTCTGGTCTGCGTGAACAACCTAAGCAATATAACACAAGAACCAGCAACTAAAACATTCTTTACAATTCATGTTCTTTGAAACTTGCAAATCTCTATTCCTTGAATCTTATCATTTCATGTATTTGATTCTGTCCTAATCCAAATTTTTCTTCAGGATTATGGAATCCCCGAACAACACCAGCACCAACGTCAACAACACCCCACCAGCACTACCTCTCACACCAGCTGTTCCCGCACCACCCACTGAGCAGACGATGTTATTTGATGCGATCCGTAGTCTTCTCGAGGGACAGCAACAACTTCTGAGCCGTCCTGATAACGATGCACCGGGAGTAAAGCAATTCCAGGCTTTGCACCCAAAGCAGTTCTCTGGTAAAGGAAGCCCTCTCGAAGCAGAAGAATGGGCATAAAGCATCGAAGACGATCTGGCAGCAGCTCAAGTGCCAGATAACGCTTGGGTCCGTGTAGCGAAGCTACAGCTCACGGATAATGCTCGAAATTGGTGGAAGACGGAAGAAACCCGTCTAGCGCAGCCGATTGAATGGAAGACATTTCGCGAGAAGTTTGACGCGAAATATTTCCCAGTGACTGCCAGGTTCGCTATGGAGCAGCAGTTTATTCATCTACAGCAAGGATCAATGTGAGAGAAATCGGTAGATGAATACGATGCTGAGTTCACTATGTTGAGCCGGTAAGATATGTCACAATAGTTCAATTTTTGAAATATCACATATTACACAGCTAACACAATTTTTAAATAGATTCGCGGCACACCTGATACCGACGGACGAGATCAGAGCCCGTCGTTTTCAGCAAGGTTTGGACACAGAGATCAAGGCTGCTCTAGCCACAGGAAAGTTTTTGACTCATGAGGAAGCCCTAGAAGCTGCCCGCAGTTATGAGGCAGTGATAAAAGAGAGGGGCAGACCTCAGTCTGCAGGAGTCAAACGCCCTGCCAACCAGATGGCAGGTGGAGCCACGTCCAAACCATCTTTCGTGCCGAGGCGACCCGGAGTACCAACTCATCGTCCTAGCCCAACCTTTTGCACTTACTGCAAGAGAACTGGACATATGATGAAGAACTGCCGTCGAGCCAACCGCCTCTGTTTAATCTGCGGTTCAGCCACTCATGATATTGGATCTTGTCCCCAAAGGCAGAACTCAGTTGCTGCACCCAGGCCAGCAAATACTTATCAGCAGCGACCAGCTCTTCCGGCACCTGCTCCCAGACTTGCACTGCCTGCACCACCTAGGGGACCACAAGCCGCACCACCTCCTCGACAGTTCCATCAAGCTCAAAGGAACGTTCAGAGGAATGCTCCTCAGGCCAGGAGGAATGTGCCGAAGCGCCTGGCTTTCATGATGTCTGTGGAAGAAGCTGAGGCCACGGGCCAAGTCATTACTGGTAAACTTTCTTCTCAAACTCATCTTTTAGTTTTGTTTACCTACACACTTTCCCTATACCTGAACCTATCCCATATACCTTAGGTACAATCCTAGTAGCTTCACTACCTGCACTTGCACTGTTTGATACTGGAGCATCCCACTGCTTTATGTCGCAACGGTTTGTCCGAACCCATGCGATTCCAGTCTCACCGCTTGTATCCAGCTGGAATGTCAGTTCTGGAAATGGTGTTCTAAAGGCAACTATGGGATACAGCATGTGTCCAGTCGTCGTCTGCAGTCGAGAGTTTTACGCTGACTTCAAAGTACTGGACATACCAAACTTCGATGTGGTTCTAGGAATGGACTGGCTTGGAACCTTTTATGCTACCATCGATTGTCGTCAAAGGAGGGTAGTATTTGAGATTCCAGATCATCCGGTCTTCTATTTCAAGAGTGGAGATCGTACATTGGAGCCAAGTACTTACAAAGCGAAACCAAGGGAAGCAGTAGTTGCAGCAGCTCATGCAGAGGAAGAATCAAGACCAGAAGTAGTTCGAGAGTTCGACGATGTTTTCCCTGACGATATATCAGGTTTGCCTCCCGATCGAGCTCTTGAATTCAGTATTGACTTAGTACCAGGAGCACAACCAGTGATCAAAGCACCGTATAGACTAAGTCCAGAAGGTTTGAAAGAAGTTCGAACACAGTTGGACGAATTACTGGAGAAAGGATGGATTCGTCCCTGCACTTCAAGTTGGGGAGCACCTGTACTATTGGTGAAGAAGAAGGAAGGTTCATACAGAATGTGCATCGACTATAGGGCCTTGAACGAAGTTACTATAAAGAACAAGTATCCTCTCCCGCGCATCGACGATTTGTTCGATCAGCTAAGTGGATCTTGTGTCTTCTCTAAACTAGATCTTCGTTCAGGTTATCATCAAGTGAAGGTCAAAGAGGCTGATATTCACAAAACAGCTTTCAGAACTCGCTATGGACATTACAAATTTCTAGTAATGCCATTTGGAGTGACCAATGCACCAGCAATCTTCATGAACCTTATGAACCAAGTTTTCCGGGAGTATTTAGACAGGTTCGTTGTCATCTTCATCGACGACATCCTGGTATATTCTAAGAATCGGAAAGAGCATGCGGAGCACTTACGAATTGTCCTGGAAACACTTCGACAGCATAAGCTTTATGCCAAGTACAGCAAGTGCGAGTTTTGGCTAAAACAAGTTGGTTTTCTTGGACACATCGTATCAGGAGAAGGGATTTCTGTAGATCCAGCAAAGGTTTCAACAGTCAGCGAATGGCCTACACCAAAATCAGTGAAGGATATTCGGAGTTTCTTGGGCTTAGCTGGGTATTACAGAAGATTCATTGAAGGCTTTTCGAAGATAGCAACACCCCTGACCAAGCTTACAAGAAAAGATGAAGAATTTGTGTGGTCAGAAGCATGCGAGCAAGCTTTCGTAGAACTCAAGTCAAGACTGACATCTGCACCTATTCTCGTCATGCCGGATCAAACCGGAGGATTCGAAGTACATTGTGATGCATCCGGTAAGGGACTAGGATGTGTTCTACATCAGCACGGTAAGGTTGTGGCTTATACTTCAAGACAACTGAAGACTCATGTGCGCAATTATCCGACGCATGATCTAGAGTTGGCAGCCGTTATTTTTGCTCTCAAGATTTGGCGCCACTACTTACTTGGTGAACGAGTGAACATCTACACAGATCATAAAAGTTTGAAGTACGTGTTTACTCAGAAGGAGTTGAATATGCGGCAGAGAAGATGGTTAGAACTTATGGAGGACTTCGACATCAATTTGCAATATCATCCAAGAAAAGTGAACGTAGTACCTGATGCTCTTAGTCGCCAACCATTATCAATGAATCTCACCGCCCAGTGGAAGCTTCAGCAGGACCTACATCAGATGGAGATTGAACTAGTCATGCCAGGTGCTGTTTCAAATTTGATGAATCTACAAATCCAATCAACTATTGTCAATCAGATCAAAGCAGCTCAAGCCAGCGATGCTAAGTTGCAAAAGATCAGAGAACAAGTGGAGAATGGACTCAGAACAGATTTCATCATCCATGAAGACGGATCCTTGAGATACGGCAGCAGATTGTGTGTACCAAAGGGTCCTGTCCAGGAAGAGTTAATGAAAGAAGCTCACAGCTCTCCGTATTCAGTACATCCTGGAGGTACCAAAATGTACAAAGATCTACGTCAGAATTATTGGTGGCATGGAATGAAGCGCGAAGTAGCCAGGAGTGTCGCAAAATGCTTGGTGTGTCAGCAAGTAAAGGCTGAACATCACAGGACAGCTGGACTACTTCAACCGTTACCAATCCCAGAATGGAAGTGGCAGCACATCACGATGGACTTTGTAACTGCTCTTCCTCGCAGCACAAAGGGTAACGATGCGATTTGGGTCATTGTGGATCGACTCACAAAGTCGGCTCACTTCATCCCATTTCGAGTTGGCCAATCAACTGAGACATTAGCAAAGAAGTACATGGAGGTAATAATCTAAATTAAGATTTAAACTCATCATAACGCACTATCTCTGATACCCATGAACTCATACAGGAAATTGTGAGACTTCATGGAGTACCGGTCTGCATTGTCTCCGATCGTGACACCAGGTTCCGATCGCAATTTTGGCAAAGTCTGCAAGCTAGCTTGGGAACAAGTCTGAACTTCAGCACGGCTTATCATCCACAAACAGATGGTCAGTCGGAACGAACAATTCAGATCTTGGAGGATATGCTCAGAGCATGTATGCTCGACTTCAAAGGATCGTGGGAAGATCACCTACACCTTGTGGAGTTTGCGTACAACAACAGCTACAAAGCAAGCATAGGAATGGCACCTTTTGCAGCATTATATGGAAGAAAGTGTCGATCGCCATTAAGTTGGGACGACATCGGAGATAGAGAACTCCTTGGACCAGAGATGATAGTAGAAACCGTTGATGTGGTTCGTACTATCAGGGAAAGAATGCGCATAGCCCAAGATAGACAGAAACACTGGGCTGATGCGAAGAGACGACACTTGGAGTTCCAGCCAGGAGAGCATGTATTCCTGAAAATCTCTCCGTACCGCGGAGTGATCAGATTTGGAAGACGGGGAAAGTTGAGTCCGAGATACATTGGACCGTTCGATATACTCGAACGAGTCGGTGAAGTGGCATATCGTTTAGCGCTTCCACCCTCATTGGAAGGAGTGTTGGAGATAGTGCCCTCAGAGTCGATTATTGGATCACAGGCACGTGATTGCAATGATTGAGGGAGGACCTATCCCGGTAGGACAGTCTTACTCGAGATGATAGTATGCTATCTGGTTTACCTTTATCATCGTGTACTGCTTAAGGTGACATGACAGGTCGCTATTGCACGTTGATAGAGACCCTAGGATTCTTGCTTGACTACCGGAAGTATGAGGGCGATCATATACGTGGGAGCTGGTAGTCTATAAGCACATCCTTAAAAGGTCCCTAGTCGTGGGAGTTTCGAGATAGGGCATCGATACTCCAGAGTAGACTAGTGTATACAGTCGAGACCCCGACGAGGGGCGGTGGCCGGTCTCACAAGCCACTGGTGTCAGTTGGTTCACCTAAGATGTATACAGGTTCTCATTGGGTTATGAGTACACCGGACAGGACTCGCCGGGAACATGCTAGTTGGTCTTATACCTAACGTCAGATAGCAGTTCCCTGGTGACATGTGTACAGGTTAGTTCATCGACCTGGGGATCGTCATTTGTCTCGTGTGAGTTCCCACTGTACTTTGATTACTACCCTACCACGGCTCAAAGGAGTCGTGCAAACAGGTTTTAGTTGGGTACAGTCCCGAGCCACATGGAGGCAGTGAGCGGATCTTCAGGGGTTCGTCTCTCCCGGTATTGGGGGTGAGGTCGCGCTGTGTCTAGGAGAGCCATTACACGAAGACCTTGGCCAAGGCAGGAGATTTACTGGTAGGTATTCCAGTAGTATCTCAGGGTGTTCTGGGCTGCACTCCGACACGACTTGTACCGCTTTTGGGGGTCTGACTTTTACCAACCCCCTAGGCCCGACATGCGAATGCTCATAGACGAACGGACCGGACTGTACGGATATTGTCACTGACAGGCTCAGTAGGGTGTCAGGATGAGTTCGCTCATCGACGTCCCTTTTAGTCAATAACTGGTGGCCCGTCACGTATTGGCTTATACCTCTGATGTGCTAGTGGTTAAATCCACAGCCATAGTATTGACGAGTCTTTAGAGTCCACCACACTTTCAGTTACTCAAGCTTTCGGGCGAAACGCTGTAGAGGCCGTATGGAGATATGGCAGGGTCCGATCAGATACGTGCGGTATTGCACGGATCAGGATCGGACGGTTTGTACTAGAGGCCATATGGTTATATGGCAGCGTTCGATCAGATACGTGCGGTATTGCACGGATCAGGATCGGACGGATATTACTAGCCGGTTTTGGTTTAAGCCGGATCCTAGTATAGTACCGTGTAGATTTTGTCTCATTGCATTTGTATCCGGACGGAATACAGATGCGGGTGTGTATGCACAGTATCGGGGTTTTCCTGTAATTTATTACGGGACCAGTTTTCTGGAGTTGCCAGTTTGCATTCCGTTCCGGCCGATTTTCCTTTGTTCTTTCCCGGCCGGACTTTTCCGATGGAGGGGGTTATTTGCAAGTTTGCAAATAACACATTGTGGAGGTTTTTCTTGCAAATGTATTTATTATGAAAGCATCTTTTGATACCATTCTTATCCATCATTATCACTTGCTTTTTGTTGATTAGAAGTGATTAAAGTTTGATGTGAGATGGTTATGATGATGTTTTGGATGTGGTCACCAGTTGTGCTCCTACCATCACCTCCCTTCATGCTTCATATTCTTTCCTCCGCCATTTCTAAGAGAATAAGTTTTTTTCATGGTTGAGAGAGATGAAGATGAGAGCTTCATTTTGAGAGTGTAGGATTTTTGATCTCTTTTCATGTTAAGAAAAATGCAAGCACCATTTTTCTTATCTTGTTTCCTCCATCATCTTCAAATGGCAACGAACCCAAATGAGACATAGCCTCTACACTACACTTCCTACAGCAAATCTTGGACGCGTCGACTCGCCAGCTTCGCGCCCGAGTTGCCTCGGTATTAAGGTGGGAGCCCGTAAAAGATGCAGGCGATGTGCCCTTCCGGCGAATTGGCGACAACGAGGAGATGAAGGATGAAGCGTCCGCGGGAGATCGGAGTGGAGACGAAGACCGAAGGACTCGGATCATTCGGTATATCTCTTCCCCTTCTTGTACTTTGCTAGATCTAGTTTAATGGCCCGATCCGGGGTTTAGTGCGCGGTGGTGCCGGTTTGCTAAGTCCGCAAAATTAAAGTTTATCACCGCTTCCGCATTCCGGCGTCGGATTGACGGCCGGGGCGCCGCCGTGCACTTACAGTGGTATCAGAGCCTCGCCATTAACTTCGTCTAGCTTTGTTTGATGTGTTTTGCAGTTCCGATCGACCAAATTCCAAAAACCCAATTTTAGTTCACATCAGTTTTCTGTTGAAATTTTTTGAAGTCTAAAAATTTTTCAGGTGGTCTCAGAATGATGTGCAGGGAGTTCTAAGAACTCTGGGAAAATTCGAGACAATGATCCCTCAGCTCGAGCGCGGAACCGCGGCAAAACCCCCTTTGTTGCCGCGGTTCCGCCGCAGGTTGGTGGGATCAATGCTTCGAAATTCTCCAGTGGGCTTCTGGGCTGTTATTAGGGGATTTGGAATATTAATTTTGGGCCCAGAATTTCTGTGAGTACTACAGTATTGCTTGGGGGCCCACTTGTTAATTTTTGATCGATCGGATATTTTAAATACATTTTTCACAGTATTTACATTATATCTGCGACCGTGAATGTCACTCGATCGGTAAATCCGGTCTAACTGCTATAGCCCGGTTAGACGGATTTGCGAACGTGACTTTCACGTTGATGTTTTGTGTTTTTGCTGTGATGTTGCGGATCGGTCGTGGGGATAGCCTGGATGCAATGCTAGTACAGTTGTGGATGTATTATGTACATTTGATATTGCGGGGCGAGCGTCCGACATGTGGACTGCCGTCACTGCCTGATTGTATTATTATTTTGGGACACGGCCAGGTTGCGGTCGATGTACCCGTTGTATGTATATTTTACTTTCTGTACTAGGATTACCCCGCGGAGGAGTGCACGGATAGCCGGGTTCTGGAAGGCTACAAGCCCGCATCTCATGGCATTGGGACGGAGGGGGATTCACTCTAGAATTGGCGGGCTATTCACCGCACTCGTAGGGGGTACAGGTTGACCCAGGAGGGGTGCCCAAGTTACCGGATTCCGTGAAGTGCTGGGTGGTCCATTCACGGCGCTGAAGGGGGCTGCCTCGCTTCAGGTTTTGGCGGGTAACTTGCCGCGCCCGTAGGGGTCTAGGATTTCATTGCACAGGTTATCCACACGAACAGGGGAACGTCGGGTTTCAGTAGTGGCTCTGTGAAACCCGGGGATCCCAGATATCTGTATTGTTCTGTGATGTTGTACATTTCTGTGATGTTGCATTTTATCACGCCTTGAGCGAATATAATATATTGGTATATATATTAGTAGATGTTGTATATGTTTTTCATCCGCGCTAGTCCATTCCCCGCTCTGCCGTTAGTAAGCTAACCTAACGGGTGATGACGGGACCCAGTGGCGAATGCGGATGGCATATACGTACGTCAGTATATTTTCGTTCTTTATTGGTGTGATCAATTAATGGGACTGCGTTGATTCGGATCAATGCAAGTTAAAACAAACCTATTCTGATGTTGTTGGAACACTTTTCAAAAAGCTGTTATTGCAAGGACGTTCACTTTTGTTTTGCATCGTGGTATTCATTTGGAATATCCTGCTCCTCAGTCTACGAGGCAAGGGCCGAGATCCCTTCACCGGGAGTGACCCCTTGGACAGAAGTTTGCGTCAGGGCATTAACTTCACTATAGCCGATTACTTTTGCTTTGCATCGTGGTATTCATTTGGAATATCCTGCACCCCATTCTACGGGGAAAGAGCCGAGATCCCTTCACCGGGAGTGACCTCTTTAGTAAAGGTTTTCGTCACTATATTTTCTAAAAAGCTATCCGTTCCTTCAACGAGATCAAGTTCATTACGTTAAAGGTTTTCGCCAGAAACCATTCGTAGCCCTCCGTCGTTTCATATGGGTAGTCAATAGTATTCAAGCTGTGTATGTTGGCCAAAGTCAAGGCACAGTGATTGGTAGCTATTGGGGTATTCATATGCAGCATAGATAGATGTGTTGGTTTGGGACAGTCGTACTGCCATTTTGGCCAAAGTCAAGGGTATGTACGGGTGGGTTCAAATTAACCTGGAGAATGACGGGTAGAACTTGACATGTGACTTATGATATGTTGGCCAAAGTCAAGGTCATAAGAGCATGGGGTAAAAATCACATCGGGAGTTTCAAAAGAACTGAAACTTGCCAGATATGCGCATACCTTCTGGAGTGTGATACCGTGAGCGCATTCCGTCACGTTATCATGCAATGATAGTTGGATCCCGATTCCCACTGATGAGTTGGTTTACTCCTCGGGTGACCCCGACTAATTCTTCTTTCAGGTTTGGAGGAGAATTTGAGGTACAGTGGGAGGTTTCCAGATTAGATAAATTGGTAACCATTCTGATCTAGGATAGAGTGCACGCTGAGTGTTTATTTTCTCTCTCTCTCTGGCAGCGACCATTGACCCGACCCTAGATTATGACTCAGTGACCAAGTTGACCGAACCTTCTTAAACACTGGCTTTTGGATTGTCAGAGTTGCAGACCTCATTGCCACTCCTACTTTTACCCTTTTCTCCAGGACACCTCGTATTACTACGAACGTCCACTTCCATTGGACAAAACCATCGTATGGTTATATACGAACTCGAAGGACTTCGAGGATGGTTTCTGGTTCTGGAGAAAACGGATAGGATTATTCAGTTGTCTTTTCCCTTTTACCTTCTCTCAAGTTGTGAGTACTTCTTGGTTTAGGAGATAGTACACCTATTACGCAAATTGGATAGTCTTCTTCCAAACCTTAGGCTGGTGCCGACCGGTAGGGAATGAAGAAAACCAATTAGCCTAAACGGTGTGCAGAAGGTATTAAGATTAAGACAAAGCAAGGGATTAGTAAGAGGGCAAAGTAAATTGCGACTGATATTCACGACCAAACCAAGTATTTCTTCGCCAATCCTAAATCACCTTTGTATTTCTCCAGGACACTCCGTATCACTACGAAGATCCACAGTTTATTTGGATACTCCATCGTATGGTTATATACGAACTCGAAAGGAACTTGTTCCAATTCGGGGATGGATTCTGGTCCAGGAGAAATAGGAATAAGGTTTATTCGGTTGTCTTTTATCTTCACCTTCTCTCGCATTGCGAGTGCTCCTAGGATTAGGACAGTACACCCATTATGCTTATTAGATAGTCTTCTTCCAAACCATAGGCTGGTGCCGAACGGTAGGGAAGGAAGAAAACCATTTGGCCTAAGGGGTGTGCAGAAGGTAATGACTAAAGACATATAAAGGGATTTGAAGAGGTGGCAAAGAATTATACGGTTATAGTTGTGAATCTGGATACTGGAAGGGGCATTGCTAGGAATACCAGGATACCCCATCGAAACATTTCAATGTTTTAATTCAACTGTGTACTGTTAAAAGAAAACAGATTTCCCGATTAGACACTTGCTCCAGGGTATGAATTTACCAGGTATGATTCTCACATCTGTATGGTTTTACAGATGATGAGTGGGAGTAAGTTATTGGGAATTAGGTGACCATCCTCATTATATCGGGATTCGTTAGAATTGGTGATATTTGAGGAAGCCACCTGGGTTGTTTGCCGGTCGGCAAATATTTGGTTTTGAATATCCGCTGTTGTGCACCAATTTCAAATTGATATATCTGTACGTCTATTTTCATAGAGTGAGATATACCTTTTGATATTATGTAGTTGACATTTACCTATATCAGTGGATGGTTAGGTAAGGAGCATTAAACAGCGGTGTAATTCTTCTTAACCATAAGTACAGTTTTCAACCTACGACACACAGTGAAAGAGTTGTTAGACTCAGCGGACTTATACAGAGTATTGTATGTTGTCCAGTGTCCATTAGGACAGAGGGGTTGGTCCTCTTACTATATTCTGTTTACTTTTAACTTCTCTAGTTCCTAGTTCTTAGACATGTGTTTCGTAGAAACACAGGGTCTAAGTTTTGAGGAGTTATAGGTATTTGAATAGAGTAGAGAACCAGGTGTAGCAAGTATCGGGATTCTTCAAAGTGATCGAAGATGTAGATACTTGTGTATGGTATTCAGTTGATAGTAATGATAAAGAGAAATTGCTTCTCTTTCAGGTTACTCATAATTGGAAGCATTCCTAAGTTGAGTAACGCTGATCGGCCTCTCTCCATTTAGTTGACATGCACTGGAGACAGCTGCATGATTTGAATCTGGTTCAATTAAATCAGTGCCTCTGGTTTTATATTGGATATAGAACAGTTCATATCTTAACGATGTTAAGGTACGGGGAGTTGTCCGGCTTATGATTAAAACCAGACACTGGACAACTCAAGGCACGTTTCTGTAATGGCAGTTTGTAGGTTGACCCAGGCTATGACGAGGGTTGATTTTCTACCATCTGGCAGATCAATAGAAATATTGTTCTAGACTCGCCACAGTTTTATTAAAAATGGATTTTTTCAAAAACAGTAGTGGGAGTATGGTAGAACTGGAAGTGATTCCAGAACCGCAAACGATTACTGAAGATTTGATAAGGAACCTAAAGATTCAATCTGATTTGACATTCCATTGGCCACTCCGCAGATAAGGTGGGTAACTTCAGGCACCCGAGAGGTACTCCGGTAGCCTCAAGGACGGTGACAGGGAAGTTCTTGTTTACCCACACTTGCCATTGTTGTTGTTCCAGGCTGCGAGACCCGGCAGGAGGATGAGTATAGCGTCGTTCTAAACTTGCTTTAGATGTGCACGTCTATATGACTCTGCCAGAGGGTTGTCGTAGTCAGTGGGAGCAGCGGAAGCATTGGTGGACATCAGGCTTATGTCTATTTATAGACTAAAGCAGATGTAGCGGAGATAGATCATCTATTTCTGATGTGACAGTCATAGGTTTGACGTCATCAGAATAGGGGATGGATCTGTTGAGAAAGTAATAGGAAGTGATATTCCTATACTACGATCGGTTATACTTTGGTCGTCACACAGTGGTTTCTCCATAAAGGACTTGGACATTATATCAGACATACTGGTTACTAGATCTATGGTTTTAGATCTAGATTTGGGTGGTTTCCCAATCAGGGTACTTTGACAGCATTCTAAGAATATTTAGAATGGACGACTCCTGGCACGGTAGTGTACCTGCAGGTGATGGAGTCACCCTCTCTAAAGGTGTCTTATAGACTAAAGTAGATAGGGATGCGCATGATTGGCAGATCACTTGCTTAGGCAATTGAGTCAATCATGAGAGGTCAAGTACCACACCAGATGTTGTTCTTGCACTAGATGCAATAAGTTGACATTGATCCAATCCTGGAGAAACAGTCGGAAGCAGTTTTAGAACATAAGTGGATGTTCTAGGGATATGATAGCGACAGCCTCATTTGGGAGACAATTATCATTCCAGGCTTCCAAGGTGACATGGACGACAAGGAGGTTGTCAGAGTTATATTTTTCCTTCTGACGAGGGGCAGTATTTTGGACAGGTGGTCCAAGGCAATACTGAGGGTGGCATGGCGCAGGAAACTGATTAAGTTCAGTTGACGATACAGTCTAAGAAGTTTGGATTTGGAGTTCATTTATGAGCTAGGTCCCATCAGACATCCAGACATTCTAAGACAGGTATTGCTCATTTCGGGAGATGGTTTTCTCCGCGAACATGAGATATAGAGAGACATAGAAAGAAACACCACAGGCGGATCCACTCACTGAGGCTATTCCTCGAACGCAATAGTTCCACAAACGAGTTTTGTGAGACTGACAAGTAGAGGAGTTGGGTGTTCGGTATCACACGGGCTGTGAGTATGCGACATTGCAATAATTAGCCTTGAGTGCAAGTGGGAGATTGTTGGAGATAGTGCCCTCAGAGTCGATTATTGGATCACAGGCACGTGATTGCAATGATTGAGGGAGGACCTATCCCGGTAGGACAGTCTTACTCGAGATGATAGTATGCTATCTGGTTTACCTTTATCATCGTGTACTGCTTAAGGTGACATGACAGGTCGCTATTGCACGTTGATAGAACCCCTAGGATTCTTGCTTGACTACCGGCAGTATGAGGGCGATCATATACGTGGGAGCTGGTAGTCTATAAGCACATCCTTAAAAGGTCCCTAGTCGTGGGAGTTTCGAGATAGGGCATCGATACTCCAGAGTAGACTAGTGTATACAGTCGAGACCCCGACGAGGGGCGGTGGCCGGTCTCACAAGCCACTGGTGTCAGTTGGTTCACCTAAGATGTATACAGGTTCTCATTGGGTTATGAGTACACCGGACAGGACTCGCCGGGAACATGCTAGTTGGTCTTATACCTGACGTCAGATAGCAGTTCCCTGGTGACATGTGTACAGGTTAGTTCATCGACCTGGGGATCGTCATTTGTCTCGTGTGAGTTCCCACTGTACTTTGATTACTACCCTACCACGGCTCAAAGGAGTCGTGCAAACAGGTTTTAGTTGGGTACAGTCCCGAGCCACATGGAGGCAGTGAGCGGATCTTCAGGGGTTCGTCTCTCCCGGTATTGGGGGTGAGGTCGCGCTGTGTCTAGGAGAGCCATTACACGAAGACCTTGGCCAAGGCAGGAGATTTACTGGTAGGTATTCCAGTAGTATCTCAGGGTGTTCTGGGCTGCACTCCGACACGACTTGTACCGCTTTTGGGGGTCTGACTTTTACCAACCCCCTAGGCCCGACATGCGATGCTCATAGACGAACGGACCGGACTGTACGGATATTGTCACTGACAGGCTCAGTAGGGTGTCAGGATGAGTTCACTCATCGACGTCCCTTTTAGTCAATAGCTGGTGGCCCGTCACGTATTGGCTTATACCTCTGACGTGCTAGTGGTTAAATCCACAGCCATAGTATTGACGAGTCTTTAGAGTCCACCACACTTTCAGATACTCAAGCTTTCGGGCGAAACGCTGTAGAGGCCGTATGGAGATATGGCAGGGTCCGATCAGATACGTGCGGTATTGCACGGATCAGGATCGGACGGTTTGTACTAGAGGCCGTATGGTTATATGGCAGCGTTCGATCAGATACGTGTGGTATTGCACGGATCAGGATCGGACGGATATTACTAGCCGGTTTTGGTTTAAGCCGGATCCTAGTATAGTACAGTGTAGATTTTGTCTCATTGCATTTGTATCCGGACGGAATACAGATGCGGGTGTGTATGCACAGTATCGGGGTTTTCCTGTAATTTATTACGGGACCAATTTTCTGGAGTTGCCAGTTTGCATTCCGTTCCGGCCGATTTTCCTTTGTTCTTTCCCGGCCGGACTTTTCCGATGGAGGGGGTTATTTGCAAGTTTGCAAATAACACATTGTGGAGGTTTTTCTTGCAAATGTATTTATTATGAAAGCATCTTTTGATACCATTCTTATCCATCATTATCACTTGCTTTTTGTTGATTAGAAGTGATTAGAGTTTGATGTGAGATGGTTATGATGATGTTTTGGATGTGGTCACCACTTGTGCTCCTACCATCACCTCCCTTCATGCTTCATATTCTTTCCTCCACCATTTCTAAGAGAATAAGTTTTTTTCATGGTTGAGAGAGATGAAGATGAGAGCTTCATTTTGAGAGTGTAGGATTTTTGATCTCTTTTCATGTTACGAAAAATGCAAGCACCATTTTTCTTATCTTGTTTCCTCCATCATCTTCAAATGGCAACGAACCCAAATGAGACATAGCCTCTACACTACACTTCCTACAGCAAATCTTGGACGCGTCGACTCGCCAGCTTCGCGCCCGAGTTGCCTCGGTATTGAGGTGGGAGCCCGTAAAAGATGCAGGCGATGTGGTGCCCTTCCGGCGAAGAGGCGACAACGAGGAGATGAAGGACGAAGCGTCCGCGGGAGATCGGAGTGGAGACGAAGACCGAAGGACTCGGATCATTCGGTATATCTCTTCCCCTTCTTGTACTTTGCTAGATCTAGTTTAATGGCCCGATCCGGGGTTTAGTGCGCGGTGGTGCCGGTTTGCTAAGTCCGCAAAATTAAAGTTTATCACCGCTTCTGCATTCCGGCGTCGGATTGACGGCCGGGGCGCCGCCGTGCACTTACAAGGAGTGCATAACGTGTTCCACATATCCCAACTCAGAAGGTATGAGAGTGACCCCAGCCATGTACTTGATCATTCCGAACTCACGATACAGCCCGATTGGTCTTATGAGCAATAACCTGTGGAGATCCTGGACAGGAAAGTGAAGACACTTCGGAACAAAGAAGTTAATTTGGTCCGGGTAATGTGGAGGAAAGACACTCCAGGAGAATCCACGTGGGAAAGGGAGGATGAGATGCGTGCAAGATATCCGCACCTTTTTGTAAACTAGTCCTTAAATAAAAGTTGTAAATTTCGAGGACGAAATTTTTGTAAGGAGGGTAGATTGTAACAACTCCAATTTTGTATACCAAAAATTTGCTTTAAATATAGTATATACTTGGAGTATTAATGTTGCTGGAAACAATTTAAGTATCTAATTACTTACAATAATTACAAGAAGAAGCTTGTAGCTCATTGGTAATACCTTGCACTGCTAAACCAAGCCACCGGAGTTCAAATCCCATGCCCCACATTATTTTTGTATTTATTTTGTTTTATTTTTTTTTGGAAGTCAACGGTAAAAAGGCCATAACTCCCAAAATATGTACTGGACAACAAAAAGTAAAAATACCAAGTTGTTCCTCAGGAAAACCCCCGGCCATTGGACCCTTGACTCGGCCCGACTCGGCGCCACCGGCCGGCGACTCGGCCGACTCGGTCCGGCTCCGCCGGCCGGACTTGGCCGGACGGCCGAGTCACCAACTGAGAAAAGTTGGCTCTTGACTTGGTCAACCCTCTTGCACACTTATTATACCTGGATCGGTTTTGATTTGGCCAATAAATCCCTTTTACTCCTAGGTTTAATAATTTTTAATGAATTTTTAATGTTTTTTATATATTTTTTAAATATTTTTAATCCAAACCCTAACCCTAGCCTAGCCCTATATAAAGACCCCTATCCTCTACCTTTTCCCCTCACAACTCTAAGTCCACTCTCTCAAATTCTCGAGAACTCGGTA
Source organism: Agapanthus africanus (assembly GCA_030015575.1). NCBI lineage: Eukaryota > Viridiplantae > Streptophyta > Magnoliopsida > Asparagales > Amaryllidaceae > Agapanthus > Agapanthus africanus. The sequence goes on from JASDDO010000004.1 coordinate 324,747,088, forward strand.
CGAAGAGCGAGAAGCGAAGCGGTGCCGAAATCGACGACGGATTCCGGCGACCGGATCAGGGCCTTCGCGACGTTTTCAACGAATCGACAACCACCACGACCTCTAGCTTCCTTAGCTTGTCCAAATCGTAAGTCCTACCTCCTTCTATCTCTCTTTTGTTTAAGATAAAAATACGACTTTTTGGAACCCGACGGAAATCGGATAAACCGATTTCCGATTCGGTTTTTCTCTAAATTTCCACTTGTCACCTAATACATATTATCTACCCATATGCTTGTTGACTATTAATCACCCATAAACCAATTTAATCAAACTTTTTCACATGAAATGATAACTTCTTTGCAAAACCGTATTCTTTTCATAAAAATACCATGAAGTTCATTTTTCTTAGTTTAATTAATTCCCTCACTCCTAAATAGGTTTATCTTGATCACTAAACTTGTAGAACCCACTTTGAATGAAATTTCACACATAAAATGATAACGTTTCCGAATACCGTATTCTTGCGCTATAATACCTTTAAGTTTAACATAGCATGTTTTACCTTTAAACTTCACCAAAACTTAATATAAGTCACGGGGTAATGACCTACCCCTACACACACTCAATATAACCCTAATTGATAAATGTCAAAATACAGAATACGGAATTACAGGACTTTTTCACTAAAATACCATAATCTTTATAACTTTTATTTAAAGCTTTAAGTTGTAAACTTTTTAGATAAAATATTTTATTAAAATGAAAACACGATTGGTCATAGACATCGATCGTTTATCTAAACTGTCTTGTGGTGTCTAGGCTAGGCAAGTGAGCTTGGGTAACTTTAAAAGGCCCGTTTCACGATTCGTGAGCGGATCCCTCCCTCCTCACTTGTACTTACCTGGCCGCAATTGACGGTGAAGAGGCGATTTGAGGCTTCTAATGACTCATCGTTTAGATCTTAGAAATCGGCTAGTTGGTTTAGGAAACCCTAATAACTAAAAATACGGAAAACTATACTTTTTGCAAATAAATACCCTATATTAATAAAACCGTTTTCCCAAATGAAAAGAATTTATAAACCTAAGCAAAGCGCCGCTACAACCCACTTTTGGGGAACCTGTTAGGGAAAGTACGGTTCATCGTGCACCCGCAGGCTAGTAGTGCGAGATTCAGACCTCCGCAAGGAGCATTCGGTCTCGAAAGGTATAAAATACGATATTTAAGGAAAATGAGATTTTTAAAGATAAAATACTCATTTAAAAATTATTCATGTGTTAATATATATATAATTATCATTTTAACACCTATTTGATCCTAATATAAAGTTTCCACATTTTTCTAAAAAATTACAAGATTAAAAGTTACACTAAAATACCATGAACTTCAGATAAAACAAATAATACTTTTATTAGGATATATTCACTAGAATAACACAAATAAAATTCACATTCATTATAACAATTAAAGACGAATATTAAATACTTGAGGTGTATTTTGAAAACTATACAAAAGTATTTTTACATAAAATCCCCTCAAGTTTCGCAAATTACAATAAGGCCCCTAGCAAATATTGAACTTCAAATTCTTTTCTTTTAGTCTGACTCGGGTTAGAGTCTGACTATTCTTGACTCGAATATGATTCAAGTCAATCTATATGCTTTTATATTCCAATACAATTTGAATACATGAATCCATGAACCCAGTTAACAATATATTCCTTTTTGACTGAATCAAACCATGGATATTCATCCATTATCCTGATATTCCATTTACCTGATTATACAGTTGCAACATGTCTTCTGATATCATGGTTTTGGTCAGTCAACCAACTTACATATTCCAATACTACAATACTGTTAAAACATTACGGGGTTTAAGGGGTAGATTGGTACGGAAGATGTTAAAGGTGGCACGAGGTGGTCAGATTAAGACACCTAACCTGAATCCTGTTGCTGTTGTACCGTGGCATAACGGTTCCTTGTACTTTCCATTTGCCCTGATCTCTAGCATATAGAGATCCCCCTCGTATACACTGGCATCCTTCTGTACCAAGCTACAAACAACAACGTTACACGATGTTCCATAATATTCAACATTATAATACTTTAGAAAATACTGTTACTCTATCATTCTCATTCTTCTTATTCTTTTGGGACTTACCGAGCGACCTGTTCGCTGACGACATTCTATCTCTTTCTTCTTTGAATGTCGTCAGGTGCGTTGGACCAAGTTGAGATCGAGCCCACCGGTGAAGATTTGGAGCAATTCCAGGCAGACCCTGAGCTCTAGATAATTGTACCTTGTTCTTCCAGTTTATTTCATTTCCTGTTATGCCACTGTTTAGGCATTGTTTTTTTCATTCCAGTTGTATTTTCCTTTTCCTGCATTGTAAAAAAGAATGTTATTAATAAAGGTTGCTGTTATTTCCATATTATTCGTCTCTTGTGATTTACTTTATATTGCTTAGTTACGCTTAGCGTATATACTTCTGAGTATATACGTAGCGGGCCTCGTCACGTCCACTTCGCCGTACACTGGGAAGCGGGGCGTGACAGCTAGCCGGGCGGAGGCTGCGGAGATCGCCAACTCGGCGACTCGGGGTGCCCTTCACCGTCTGAATGCGTCACTCCGGGTTGCCGATAAGAAGCTGGCGGACATAGCCGAACGCTTTGCAGCCCTGGAGAAGGAAAGGGATGCAAGCAGGGGAGATGCCAAGGCGGCACTGCTGAAGGCCCAAGTTGCTGAGGCTCGGGCTAAGAAAGCTGTGGTCGAGTATAAGGCGTCTGAACAGTTTTACGCCGAGCTCTGGGAGTATTCTTCCATCGCGTGGAATAAGTCTTTGGACGCCGTGAAAGAACAGCTTCCCGAGTTTGACGATGGTGAACTCCGCGCTCGGGTTCCGCTCTCGGCGACGAGGCCTCCGGTGAGAGATGACGAGGGAAGCAGGGCGCGCCCCTGGTGGCAGAGTCTCCGGTGGTAGGGCCGTGACGCCGACGATGAAGTGGCCGAAGTAAGCCTCCGGGCAGTTTGTAGGGCTGGGGCCCCCAGAATACCCTTTGTAAAGATCTCGATTTTAGCAATAAAAGAGAAAACCCTTGATTCGTCGGTTTGTATTTCATCTCTTGTGTGTGAAGGACGTTCGTGGAATATCCTTGCTTGTATTGCCTTGTTTCCGTGCACCTCGGATCCTTATGTATGGCAACAGGGCTACCGGCCGGGCTTGACCGAGCAGGGTGGCCGTTTGGGTGCCGCTGCGAGGGCTTTGGGCCGCGGAGGGCCACTAAGAATTACCGGGCCATGAGGATGCGCGGTTGCCTCTTGGTGAGGGATTTGATCTCTGGCGTCATGGGTAGGCAACTACCAGCCTGGGATGGACGAGCGGGGCAGCCACTTCTATCCTGGCGTCGCGGGTAGGGAGCTACCAGCTGGAGTTTTTGTCGAGCAGGGTAGCTGCTCGGTTGCCTCTTGCGAGGAATTTTGACCCTTCAGGACGGGGACCAAGAAGGGTAGCTGCCCAGTGCCTCTTGGCGAGGACTTTGATCACTGTCGGTTGTGGTAGGAAGCTACCAGCCGGGGATAGCCGGGCGAGGACCCGACTACCTCTGGGAGGACTTTGGTCCCTGGCGCGGGAAGAGCTATAAGGCTGTAAAAAGCCCACCAAGGACCCTTGGCTGGGCAGGGTCACTGCCCGGTGCCTCTTGGCGAGGGCTTTTGTTCTAAAAGATAGCCGAGCGAGGGAACCTCGGGCCCGACTGCCTCTGAGAGGGCTTTTTGATCCCCGGCGTTGTGGCAGGGAAGCTGCCCGCTGGGGATAGCCGGGCGAGGGAACCTCGGGCCCGACTGCCTCTGGGAGGGCTTTTTGATCCCCAGCGTTGTGGCAGGGAAGCTGCCTGCTGGGAATAGCCGAGCGAGGGAACCTTGGGCCCGACTGCCTCTGGGAGAGCTCTTTCGTTGTACAGGGGGAACTCTACCGGAAAAAAGGTTCGAAAGTCTCTTTATTCGTATGGGTAGGAACCTTAGACAATGCTATACACCATCTTTTGAAAGGGCAATCTCGAGTGGTAGCTGGGATGCAATGCTTTGCAAGCTCTGACTTCATTGGTATAGCTTGAGCTTCTCGGCGTTGTAAGGCCGAGGGAGCTTCCGTCCGTCCGCGTCCTACAGGCGGTAGGCTCCGCCGGGGAGCGTTTCGAAGACGAGGAAATGACCTTCCCACTTTGGGGAGAGCTTGTGAAGCCTGCCTTGGTCGATGAATTCGTTCCGCCGCAGGACTAGGTCCCCGGTCTTGAAGGATCGGTGTTTTACCCGAGCGTTGTAGTACCAGGCCGTCTGCTGTTGGTAGGCGGCGGCTCTGATCTGGGCCCGATCCCTTTTCTCCAACAGCACGTCGAGGTTGGTTCGTAGCGCCATGGTGTTTGCTTCATCGTCGAAGTACTCAACTCGGTGGCTGGGTAGCTCGATCTCCGCTGGGACCATTGCTTCGGTCCCGTAGCAGAGGCTGAAAGGGGTCTCCCCGGTGGGAGTCTTTTTCAACGTGCGCAGGGCCCACAAGACCCGGGGTAGCTCCTCAACCCACCCTCCTTGTCACTCTTCCAGGCGGGTTCGGAGGCCTCTGAGGACGTCCCGGTTAGCGACCTTGGCTTGCACGTTACATTGGGGGTGCGCGACCACGGCGAACTTCATGAGGATGTGGTATTCTTTGCAGAAGTCCCTTACTTTCTCGTTCTCGAAGTTCGTCCCGTGGTCGGTGATGATGCACCTGGGGATTCCGAACCGGTGTATCAGGTTGTTTTGGAGGAACTTGATGGTTGTGGCGGCGTCCGGTTTCCTGATGGGAACGGCCTCGATCCACTTGGTGAAGTAGTCCACCGCGACGAGGATGTATTTATGTCCGCCAGTTCCGGTGGGGAACTGGCCGATCATATCTAATCCTCACTGGGCAAATGGCCACGGGGATGTCAGGGCAGTTAGCTCGGCAGCTGGGAGGCGGGGGATACTGCCGTGGAGTTGGCAGCTCTTGCACCTCCTGACCAGCTTCAGGGCGTCCTCGTGCATGGTGGGCCAATAGTACCCCTGAAGTAGTGCCTTTTGGGTCAAGGTTCGAGCCCTCTGGTATGCGCCGCCTACTCCTTCATGGATTTCCTGCAGGACATAGTCGGCCTCGTGGGGGTCAACGCACCGGATCAGGGGCTGGGTGAAGGCCTTCTTATAGAGGTTCCCGTTGCTCCAGATGAAGTGGGTGGCTTAGGCCCGGAGGCAGCGGGTGGCTGCTCTGTCTTCCGGGAGCGTGCCGTCCTTCAGGAATTCCATGAGGGGCTTCCTCCAATCCGAGTTGTTCTCTTGTGTCGTGTACACTTGGAGTGTCGCCGCCTCGTCTTCGACGCTAGGTCGGATCAAGGTTTCAAAGAGTATCGACCGCCTGGTGCTGGCCGAGTATGATGAAGCCAGCTTGCTCGGGGCGTCTGCTTTAGCGTTCATTTGCCTGGGTATTTGTTCCACCTGGACTTCGTCGAAGTTTTTCCGGATCTTCCTCACCTCGGCTAGGTATTTCATCATCAGGGTCTCTCGAGCCTCGAAGCGGCCAGTCACTTGGCCGACAACTAGGGCTGAGTCGCTGCGGACCCGGACGGTCTTCAGTCCCAGCCCGACAGCCATGAGCAGTCCGGCTAGGAGGGCTTCGTACTCCGCCATGTTGTTCGACGCTTTGAAACCGAGCCTCAAGGAATACTCCATCTCAGCTTCGTTTGGGCCCCGGATAATGAGGCTGGCACCGCAGCCTTCCTCGGTAGAGGACCCGTCGACGTAGATGACCCATTCCGGGGCTGAGCTAGGGCCTTGCTGGACGGGAAGCCGGGCTGCGAGGGCGACGCGGGGTCCTGCTTCCTGCTAGGGATGGTGCATTCAACGAAGAAATCGGCCAGGGCCTGTGCCTTGATGGCTTGTCTCGGGCGATACCTTATGTCGAATTGAAACAGCTCCCATCTCCATTTCACTAGACGGCCAGAGGATTCCGGCGACGCCAGGATAGCCCCCAAGGGGCGCTCAGTGAGGACGATGATTGTATGCGCTTGGAAGTAGTGTCGCAGCTTCCGCGAGGTTACTACGAGGGCTAGGACAATCTTCTCTATGGCGGGGTATCTCGTCTCCGCGTCCTTGAATACATGGCTCACATAGTACACTGGCTTCTGTGCCCCCTCGTCCTCTCGGACGAGCACCGACCCTGCTGCATGGTCGGATACTGCCAGGTACAGCGACAGCTCGTCCCCTTCCACGGGCCGGGTGAGCAGGGGCGGTGTTGCGAGGTGCCTCTTCAGTTGGTCGAAGGCGGCCTGACAATCTTCCGACCACTCGAACCTTGGAATTTTCCTCAGTGCCTTGAAGAACAGAAGGCACTTCTCCCCCGACCTGGACATGAAACGGCTCAGAGCGGCGACCCGCCCCGTGAGCTGCATGATCTCAACGTTGGTCTTGGGTACGGTCATGCTCAGGATGGCGTCGATCTTCTCTGGGTAAGCTTCAATTCCGCGGTGAGTGACCATGAACCCGAGGAACTTCCTCCGGTGACTCCGAACGCACGATTGGCAGGATTCGGCTTCATGTTGAACTTGCGGAGCACCCTAAACGCCTCGCCCAAGTCCTTGACATGGTCGGCCGACGAGACGGACTTGACGAGCATGTCGTCAACGTAGACTTCCATGTTCCTTCCGATCTGCAGCTTGAACATGCGGTTGACCAGCCTCTGGTATGTGGCCCCGGCATTCTTGAGGCCGAAGGGCATCACTCTGTAGCAGTACACCCCCCGGTCCGTCGTGAATGTGGTCATATCGTCGTCTTACAGATTCATACGGATTTGGTTGTAGCCGGAGAAAGCGTCCATAAAGCTCAGGAGCTCATGCCCGGCTGAGCTGTCGACAAGCTGGTCTATGCGGGGGAGCGGGAAGTTGTCCTTGGGGCAGGCCTTGTTGAGGTCGGTGAAGTCGACGCACATACGCCACTTCCCACTCGACTTCTTGACCAGGACCACGTTGGCCAGCCACTCCGAGTAAGGCACGTTCCTGATGAAGTTGGCGGCGAGGAGTCGGTCAACTTCCTCTTCAATGGCCTTTTGTTTGACCGGGGCGAAGCTTCTTTTCTTCTGCCTGACGGGTCGGGCCGTAGGATCGACCCTGAGCTTGTAGGAGATGATCTTAGGGTCGATCCCATGCATGTCTGCTGGGGCCCAGGCGAAGACGTCGGAATTGCTTCGGAGGAACTCGGTCAGGTCATCCCGCTGGTTTTCCGTCAGGAGTGACCCGACATGGACGGTCTTCCCTAGGTCTCCTTCCGCTAAGGGCACCTCGATCAGGGGCTCGACCGGTGCTCCACGGACCTCCTTCCGTTCGTCCCGGGTGTCCAGAGATCCCTTAATGTCGCCGCATACGTCGGTGCTATCAGTGTGCTGCTCGGGAGAAGATGCCTCTGTCAGGCCTACCTCCGCAACCCGTTGGCTTCCGTAGGCCTGGCCCACCCTACCTTGGTCGAGGGGGAATTTCATCGCCAGGTGGTATGTCGAGATCTGGGCCTGGAGGGTGTTCAGCGTCGGCCGGCCGAGGAGGACGTTGTAGGCCGAGGGGACCCTAGCCACAATGAAGTCCATAGGCAGCGTGCGCGTGCGGCTGGGCTCCCCAATCGTGAATTGCAGGGTGACCACTCCTTGCGCCGGGACGGAGTGGTTGGTGAATCCCGAGAGGACGTGGGAGGTCGGCCTCAAGTCTGCTGGGCCAGCCCCATTCGCAAAAAGCAGTCGTGGAAGAGGATGTCCGCCGAGCTGCCTGAATCGATGAGTATTCGGTGGACTTCGTATTGGTGAATTCGCGCTATGATCACCAGTGGGTCGCTATGGGGCAGAGATATACTGTGGAGATCCTCTTCGTCAAAGGTGATGGTCTCCCGGCCCCTAGCCCTTTTGGCCGGGCGGACGCCGGAGCCTGTGAGGCGGCAGCCTGCGGGGAGACCGACGAACTTGGGCGAGGGTTTGCCCCCGTCTTCGTTGCGAGGGAGGCGGTAGCGGAGGTTTGGGTATTCAGGGGAATCGGTCGCCATGCGGGCGGAGATCGGAAGGCCAACTTTGTTTTTAGTGGAGTTATTGTTTCCCACAGATGGTGCTAACTGATGGAGCTCCTTTTCGGGCCTCCGTCATATGTTTTCTTCCGTTGATCTCGCGGTGAACTTAACTGATTATCCTTCGTTGTGTGTGGGTCTCAATGGGTTTTTGGAGGAAGAGGTGAGATGAGGAAGTTGTTGCCGAGTACCTGCAAAGAAGTCCGGGGTGGTTTGGTATCACTGAGGACCCTCCGACGCTCAAGTTAGCGATGAGATCCGAGCAGAGTAACGGCATAAAAGTTTCAAAAAAAAAGCTTACTTGACCCCTCTGGGATGGGGTTTATATAGTGGTGATGGCACGCAGCAGCAGGCGCGAGAATCTCACCGGCAGTTACGCTCCCGACGTCACGCCCGCATAGAGAGCGGATCGTCCATTAAAGGGGATCGCGGGGGCGTGGAGTGTGGGATGTTGCTGGAGGAGAATCCGCGCATGGCGAGATTTTCGAAGCGGCGGTTACGCCCGTGAGTGGTGGAGTTTGTCAGAGGGCCGAAGAAGACGGCCTCGGCAGGGAGCTTGGGGCCGAGCGGGGAGGCCGGAGAGTCTTGGTCCCGTGGCGGCTCGGGACGAGCTGAATGGCCGAGGAGGCTAATTTGCAGGAGTCCTCAAGGAGGGCCGGCCCGTGCTTGATGGTCGGGCACGGGGTGGCCTGATCGGCCCCTGCGGGCACTTTCTTTTGAGTTTTAGGGCGCGTCATCTGCCACGTGTCATGATCTTGGGGACCGTCAGTATTGAGCACTATCAAGATAACACCACAACCCTCGCTCCTTTTATACTCAACCTCCCTCACTCATGCTCTCGGCTCTCGATCAGGCACCAACTAACAGCTTTAACAATGGCCTCCTCCTCCCTCTCCTCCACCCCTGCCACCACCCTAAGCACGCCGTTCCTCCGCCGCTCCCTCGGCTCCTCCCTCCCCGCGTCCGTCTCCTTCGGCCTCAACCTCGTCCGGGCAAGGTCACCGCCATGGCCACCTACAAGGTGAAGCTGATAACCCCGGATGGGCCCGTGGAGATCGAGTGCGCGGACGACATGTACATCCTGGACGCGGCAGAGGAGACCGGGTCGAGCTGCCGTACTCGTGCCGCGCGGGCTCGGGCTCATCCTGCACGGGCAAGGTGGTGGAAGGGGAGGTGGACCAGTCGGACGTCAGCTTCCTCGATGACGACCAGATTGCCGAGGGGTGGGTGCTTACCTGCTACGCCTACCCAAAGTCCGATGTTGTTATCGAGACTCACAAGGAGGAGGAACTGGCTGCAGCCTAATTAAGCAGTATACATTATATGTTGTGCCCTTTTAATTTAATTTTGCTTGTTTTCCATTTTTCTTACAATGTGTTGAGGTCCGTTCCTTTGTTGTGGTGAGTTAAATAATTAATTAAGGTGAAATTTATATATGCAGAGTGATTTCTTTGTTTTCCATTTCCTTGTTAATTAATTTCTACTCTATCTATATATCTATATATATATATATATATCCTAAAATTCGTGCACCCTTATTCCTCGTTAAATAAATACCTATTTACTGTTCGAGTACCGATTTATAATTAATTCTCGATAACTAATGTACAAGAACAAGTTTGTATCTCATTGGTTAAGTCTTCACACTGCTGTAAGCGTTGCATACGGGGTTCCGAAACCTTATAAGAAAAGCAATACATGTTTTTGGACCACAAATGATGCACGAACCTAGAGGTCGAGACTTGAACCCAATGCTCGAGTCTTGACCGCCCCAGGCGGCCACGAGCAGGGTTCGGGCGGCCTGTTGGGGCCCACTCATGCTCAGCTTGTGCGCACAAGTTCCTTTGGGTTAGAGACGGTTTGTTTCATATTCCAAACTGTCGATTCATTCTGTGAACCCCCAACTTTTCATTTCCTCTATCAATTTTCTTTTTAATGTCTTTTATCCTTTTTAATACACCACCATTTTAATTGCTTCTTCTTCATCATTCCTTTGGCTGTCTATAACCCATTTCCTCTCTGAAAATTCTACACAAACAATCCTCTTAAATCAATCGCCGGTCTCCTTATACCTGGACAACGCTTTCGATCAAGCTCGTATTCCCTTATAAACGGCGATACAGTTGTTATACTGTATCGCAACATGAGTAAGTCCCCTCCGTCTCTCTCCTTCTCTTCCTCTTGTCATGACTCCATGAACCCAGTGTACTTTCCTTGTCAATAGTCCCTAAAAATAACATAAATAAATAACTAAGTATATATTTCACATGTTATGTATATTGAGAATTATTGATTGCATCTTGTTCAAGTCTCATGATAATTTATTGCATTTCTTCACGTGATGTTATGCTCATATGGTTATAGTCGTATGTTGTTAATGAAATTAGTATCATCTGAAACGAGCTACATATTTTACCTATTAAAAATTTCTAATGGGTTTCATTTAAATAGACTCTATGTGCAAGTCATCGCCCTTGTATTACCACATATAAGATGTTCGCATGATAATCTTAAATTATTCTAGTTGTCGTGTACTATTTAAGAAAAAAAAAGTGTTTTACGCTCGCTGCTATTTTTAACATGATTAAAGAAATCGATGTGTAAATTAATTCTTTTCCTTGAGATATGTACGGAAATACCCGACTTGTCGTTTTCTTGTACCATAACATATTTGGATAGGTATACGTCCATGTTTTTCTTTATACAAAATTCTGGAAAATTAGATAGAGTAATATAGAGATTTTTTTTCACAGGTTATAAAAATTTCAGATTGGATCGAATAACGGTTTAGAAGTTACATAGTTTTTATTCACTGTTTTTTTTTAAATCAGAAAACTATTTTTATCGGTCATTTCGAAAACACATAACTCGGTCTACCGAGATCTATTTTGAGAAAACTCGAGTGTTCTCGATATCTAGGTCGAAAAATATTGATTTTCCTAGTTTTAAGGTTTTCCTGAAAAACGACGTAAATTATAGAAATCTACGTTATAAAATTAAATGATGAATTTAGACAGAATCTGTTATACTGTTTTTAAACATGACATAACTCGAACTCCCGATATCGGTTCGTGACAAACTTTAGATGTATATATGCATAATTTACAGACCTATAACATTCCGATAGAATTGATGACTCGGAAACGCATAAAACAAACCGTTATATACCCTACAAGATGACCCATAGTTGTTGTCCAAAAATCAGAATTTCTGTTTTAAAACCTGATTTTAATATGATCATAACTAGATATTTAGGATTCCAAATCATGTAGAACTTGGTTGTTTGGATAAGTAGACCCAAAAAACTGCAAGTTTCTAATAATTTTCAAAACCTAAAAATCGATGGAAATTAACTCAAACTGTGTTTTAAAAATGTATGACGGTGCTGGACAGATTCTGATCTGTTCTGCACGACGATACGAAAATGGGTATATCTCCCAAACTAGTAGTCGTAATTAAGCGAGACTTGAACTCACGCTTGTATAACATCTAAGACTATATTTCTTGTTTAATTTCTAAATTCAATTGACTTGAGTAATTAGTAGTTCACAACACTTTTTTACAGTACAGTTTTTTATTATTAATTGAATATTGTACTTGTCTCATTTCATACCATTCGAATATGTGTACCTTTATTTCTTGATCTCTAAATTGGTGCTTGTATATGATGACATGATTAGACATTTTATGTTTGACATGAACTTTACCTGAACCATGAATGCGTATATACATGAATACTTGAACTTGACTTGAACTCATAACCCTTAATGTATGCATGGATTTATGTAAGACTTGTATCATTATTCATAGTTTAACATACGTAGGATATTGGGATAGTTTGAGTGGTGAATTCGTGTTGGATATATTGCCCTCAAGGCAATTATTGTAATTGCAGGCAGACAATTATGGCAATTGAGGGAGGTCCTATACGGGTAGAACAGTCTTGCTCGAGATGATAGTATACTATCTGGTTTGTTTTTATCAATATGTGAATACATTTTATTACGTGTTGCTAACACATAATGATAAAGCCCATAGGATTCTTTCTTGAATTCCAGTATTATGATGGCGATCATCTACGTGGGAGCTCGGTAGTCCATAAGCACATCCTTAAATATCTCTAGTCGTGGGAGTATCGAGACTGGGCATCGATATCCAGATTAGACTAGTGTATGCATTTCTAGACGCCGACGAGGGGCGGTAGCCGGTCTCACAAGCCATTGGTGTTTTGGCATATAAGATTATATACAGATACTCACTGGAAGTGAGTACACCGGACGGACTCGCCGAGAAATTCTAGATGGTATTATACCTATCGTCAGATAGCAGTTTTCTGATGACATGAGCACAACGTAGTCTTTAGACTTGAGATCGCCATTTGTCTCGTATGAGTTCTCACTGTATTCAGATTACTTGTAATACCCAGTTCCTATTGTGCTCAATATCCACATTTAAATAAAAATAAATTTTTTTTTCCAAACAATTTTTCTAATTATTCTAATTCCTCACTCTCACTTCTTTCTCTTTTGTATTTACTTTAATCTAAAACCTAACCCAAATCTTAGCCCACACCCTCACCCTGGCCCATTTCTCCCTCACTCTTTTCTTTCACCCTTCTTTTCCCAAGCCCAGCAACCCAAACCCTAAACCGGTCCCCCTCTCATTCTTTCTATCTCTTTCTTCACCTCACATCACCGACCTCTCTTCCTCGAACCCCACTTCTTCTCCCTCGTGACCCGCTCCTCACACACGACGCGCTCCCCATAACGGCTTCCCTCCTCCTTCACCAAACGCCTCCACGAAATCTGCGTTGTTTCCCCTATTCTCCCCTCTCTTTAGATCTTTATTTCTTTATCCCTCAATCTCTCTCGTCCTCCTCCAACCTCACCGGCCACCGATAATAACCACCTCGACGACGAGAACCACAAACACCTAGCTCATTCCCTTCTTCTCTCGAGCCACCACCTTTTTCCAACCGACAGATGCCTCACTACACACCCGCGCCGCCTGCAGCCACCACTTCCTCTTCCGGTCATCTCCCATCACCCAAGCTCCTTTTTACCGTCGCAGGCGTTACCTCTCTCCTCCATAACCTCTACGCTATCACCTCCTTGAAATCGGGCCACCACACCATCTCATTCTCTCTCTTCTCTTACCCTGGCATCATCAACCTCCTTGCAACCATGAGCCTCCCTGTAACTCCACCGCCGACAGCTCCTTCTTCTACCGCATGAGCTCCTTCCACGCTATTGTCGAGTCCTGCCACCATCACCGCGGAACTGAGCACCGCCATCGACGAGCCCCTGCTCTGCCACTACTCCACCCTATCTCCTGATCTCCACACTTAGCCGAGCTCCTTCCCTTTCTGTTGATAGCTTATGGATTTCGATGATCCATTTATTTATTTTTAATGATAGCTTAAACATGAATAGTTTTTCTAGCGTCACTTGCTTATCTTGCTTACAATATCGACACTAAACTCATATACACTTGTTGTTTAGCTTGCTTATCCTTTATCTTGTGTATACCGAGTAATATATCAATATCTCATGCTATACTTGTGTTATATTCTTGATATTGATATATTACTCTCATTCATTTGTTTTGGTAATTCACAATATGAATTTGTATATACAAGTGATCTATATCTTGCTTTTTTTCTACCATGTATATATAGTTAGTATATCAATATAGCATGCTTTGAGTTTGAGTTATATCTTGATATTGATATACTATTCATGATTGTGATATCAAAACAAATGAATGTTCATATACTTGTGTTTACTATCTTGCTAATATTTCATAACACTGTATATGATATACTTGGTCGTGTTTGGTATTGGTTTTCAGGATATTCAGGATATCTCGTGACACAAGCATATAAAGGAGGATGGAGGAAATCAAGCTTAAATTGGAATATTTAATGAAGATTGGAGGATATGAACGAATGTTTCACAATTTGCATATTCAAGTTTCGTGATGCTAAGTAGCTAAGGTTCAAGAGATTCAAGAGTTCAAGCTACAAATAGCCAAAAAAAACTAGAAGCCAGATCCAAGTTTGAAGCGTCAAAGATCGAAGTCGAAGCGAAGCTCATTTGAAGATCAAATATCGACTTCAAGACGCAAGTGAGTGAAATGGCGTGTTCGAGTTTGAAGCATCAAGTGTCAAAACTAATTGAATATCAATCAACCAACGCAAAGTTCAAGCGAGGCGCCAAACTTTCAAGAGCTCGTGTTGAAGTGTTGAAGATCCAAGATTTCGAAGAAATGCGATATCGACATAGGATTCTATGTAACTACTCTATAAAATATGGTTTATATCAATTAGAGCTCTTGAACACTCGTACATGCTTGAACAAACGTTTTACATTGCATGAACTTTGGGGTTTTCTATTTAAAATTTATTTTCATCACAAAACACAAGTTTCTGAGTTTTTACACTTTAGACGCCTATCCTCATATGCTTCAGACATCTGCCGTTCTTCTGTGTTTTTACAAAATCCCCAAATTTCAGATCGGTTTTCATGTTATTTGTGCTTCAGACGTTTGTCCCTTACTTATTCAGACGTCTGCCTTCTCTCTTTGTTTTCATATGACTTATTTTTATAAGATATAGATGTATGTCCCTTACCTATTCAGACGTCTGTCTATTCTCTGTATTTTCATATAGCCCTTTTGTTATGAGAGGCAGACGTCTGCAGTTCATATAGACAGACGTCTGCTGAAGGTTTTCAAAATGTTTTTTTGTTCTCCAGACGTCGGCCCATTGTCCTTCAGATGTTTGTCGAAGATCTGTGTTTTTGATTGCCTTCTTTGAAAAGATCGACAAATGTCTAAAGCTATGATGAACAGACGTCTGCAGTAGAAAAAGTTTTAAAAAGTGACTGTTTATAGTCGTTGGGGTCTTTTTTCTTTAGCAACAGACATCTGCCCAAACCTTCTTCAGACGTCTGTCAACGCTGTTGATTTGTGTTTTTCATTAGGACTATAAAAAAAGTTTTGGGTTAGTTTTTTAAGCTCTAATCACTCAATATTTCAGTTTCTATTATCCCAAAGTGATCAAGAGTGAAAAATCACATTTCTAGTGAGAGTTTCAATAGAGTTTTTACATTTGATTATCAAATCACTCTCACACACAAAATCAAGAGTTTCAAATTGATTATCCATACTTTGTAGAGTATTAGAAGTGAGCTTGAGAGAAACTTTATTAAAGAGTATTGTGCTCCAATTGCAAGGACTCTTGAGTGCAAAAGTTCTATTGTGAAGAGAAGATCTTGTGGAGAGAAGAGGTGCTTAAGTGTGAGCACGTGGATTTGTAGAGAGAAGGGTGATGAGCTTTGTAAAGGAAATGTTGTTCATAGTGGTGAACAACGTGTGGTCTTTAAAGAGACGTGTTTGGTTTAGCCTCCGCTGGAAGCGGGGTTGTGTATAGTTTGCGGGCAACGTGTTTGTCACCAAGAGAAAGACGTGAATTAGTGGAATGGGCTCATGCATCTAAAGAAAGTGTAAGGTTAGCTTAGCACCATGTGAAGGTTTTGGCAAGCATCAAACATGCTCTATTAAATTTTTTGGGGTGCTAAACAACCCCACCAAGTAATCGAACAAGAGAATTAGGGTTAAATATGATATGTAAACACTTTACATTCATAGCGAGCAAGGAATACAACCTTTGTAGACCGATCATTCACTTCAATAGCTCCGTGTAGTAGTCCTTTCGCTGCGATCGTGAACTCCAGACTCTAGAGAGGCTCCCATGAAGAAACGAACATATTTGCTTCGAAGTCTTCGAGGCCAAAGATGATCTACGTCGAGGAGACACTAACCCAAGCTATCTCTTGACTAATTATGAAATTAGTGAAGCAAACACCCTATACTAAATAGCAAATAGTATAGGATGATGAAGTAGGAAGTGGGCTCACTTTAGATTTGATTTTCTCACTCATTTTCTCATATCTCCATTGAAGCTAGAAAGCTTTTAGAGAAAGAAGAAGAAGATGAAGAAAAATATCTCATATCATAATTATCCAAAGGATAATTAGCAACCATGGTGAGTTAAGCATCTCATGCTTAACCTTTGTAGAGAGTTAACCATGGCTAGGTTTAATTGGTTGGGTTAACAAATATCTTAACCAAAACAAAAGAGTGGACTTGGTCAAAAATCAATACAACCTTCTACAAGCTTTCATCCATGAAAAAATGCCACCTTTTGTAATTAGCAAAATAAATAAAACCCTAGCAATTAAACCAAGCATGGTGTAAGTCAAATGCACACCTTTGTTGCATGTATCATCAAGCATGACACATAACATGTACACACAAATATATCACGTATATTCAGTGTGCACAAAATGAGAAAAAGAAATCATAAGTGAGCTTAATATTAATTAATGTAATATAATATATTAAATATATAATTATACATTAAATTATTAAATCAACTCTTGATTTAATAATCCGGCTATATCACATATAACCGACCAATATCATGTGTAACAACTTATCGAATCAACACTTGATCCGATAACCCGGCTTTATCGCATATAACCGACCAATGTCACAAATCGTGAGAATAGAATACAGTATCTCATATCGTATCAATCTCGGTCCCGCACATATCACATATATGCTCCTACTCCATTTTGCTTGAGCCAGGAAACCCCTGTGTATGACTCTAAAGACTCGTCAATACGCCGGCAGTAGGTGATGATCATATCAAACACCCACAAGCCGCAAGAGGTCTACTAAACGTAACGGCCATCCGGGTATTGAGCGATCAGAAGATCAAAAACCAAGCCTGCTCACACTCCTGCGAATCCAATTAGTAACACTACCGTACAGTCCGGTCTCTTCATCTGATATGTAGCATATCTCGTCTGGGGGTGGTAAACGTCAGACCTCAGTAACTCGATAAGTCATGCCGATATGAAGCTCATAACGGGTCGAGAAACTACTGATAACACTTACCAGTATATCTCTGAAGCAGCCTTGGCCAAGGACTTCCTGTTATAGCCAATCGAGGACAGCGCAACATCAACCTCCAATACCGGGTGAGACGAAACCCCTCCTATCGCTCATTACCTTCATGTGATTCGGGACTGTACCCTAAAGCCACCATTTTGCACGTTCTCTTGAACGTGGTAAGGTGGAAATCAAAGCACAGTGGGAATCACACAAGACTCTATGACGATCTCGGGTCTACAGACTAACCTGTACCAGTGTCACCAGAGAACTGCTATCTGACGATAGGTATAATACCATCTAGGAGTTATCGGCAAGTCTGTTCAGTGTACCCAGTCTCCACTGAGCACCCGCATACTGTCTCTGATGTCAAACACCAATGGATATGGGATCATCCATCGCCCATCTACATGGGTCGAGAAGTTATACGCTAGTCTACTCTGGTATATCGATGCCCTGTCTCGATACACCTATGACTAGGAACATTTGAAGGATGTACTTAGCGACTACTCTGTCCCCACTAGTATGATCTGCATCATAGTCCTGGTAGTCAAGTACTCATTCTAAGGGCTTTATCAACATGTAACATAGAGACAATCAGCGTATATGTTAAGATAAAGAGAAACCAGATAGCATACTATCATGCCGAGTAAGAAAGTCCTCCATATATATGTCCAAGCATCCACTAAAATATACATCATATGTACAGTAATGGCCTCTAGGGCATACATATAACTAACAATCTCCCACTTGCACTAGGGCCATCTATTGTAGTATCTCATACTCAACAATCAGCAGTGGTCGAAGTATCTCATACTTAACTATCCCATAAAATTCTCTCCTGGGAATAGGCCTTTGTGAGTGGATCCGTCCTGTTTTCCTTTGTGTCTACTCTCCTATCCTCGATCTCCCTGGAGATCATCCATCACCATGATCAGGTGATACTGCCTAAGAATACGCCTGGATCTCTGATGGGACGGGGGTTCCTAGGCCAAAGACACAACTCCATTGTCACACAATGGTGGGAACGAAGTTCATCTCATGAACTTATATACATCCAGACTACCTCTTTAGTAGCATCCTTGGTAGCGATGTATCCAGCCTTTACCGTCTAGTATGTCACGGTATCTAGCTTGAAACTCTTCCAACATACTGTCCCTCTACTGAGGGTAACGACAATGCCTGTGACTGACATTCAGTCGACCTTACCATGCTGGAAGCTATCCAGTGATTCTCCCAAGGATCGATTAATACCATCTCACTACACCTAGTGAGAATCGTAACATCCATTTAGATCTATCTCATAGATCCAAAACTCAGGATTTAGGAGGTATCACCTTGATCCTATATGGAGAATCCTTGTGATAAGAGGAGATTGACCGAGCGTAGTATAGGAAACTCCTTTCCTATCAAGAGTATGTTATCCACGTACAATGCGAGGATCGCCACTATACTCCCTACTACCTTTTTGTATATACAAGGTTTATCTACCATTTTGATGAAATCAAACTCTTTGACTACCACATCAAAACAGATGTTCCAACTCCGCGATGCCTGCTTTAACTCATAAAGCAACTTGCACACATTTCCGCTGCTCCCACTGTCTACGAAGCTCTCTGGCTGTGTACTTATAGACGCTCTCTTCTAAATCAGCATTTAGAAAAGCAGTCATGACACCCAACCTCCAGATATCGTAGTCATGGTATGTAGCAATGGCAAGTAAGATCCGGATGGACTTAATCATAGGCACTAGAAAAGGTTTCATCATAATCCACACCTGGTCAGTGACGAAAACCTTTTACAACAAGCCTTAGCTTTGAAAGTCTCAAATTTTCCATGTACACTAAGTAACCTTCTCAAGATATACTTGCTCCTGATGGGGATTTAACCCTTCAGATAAAGCAACCAAAGTCCATACTTTGTTGGTGTATATGGATTCCATCTAAGATCGCATGGCATCCAGCCATTCTCACAGAGTCCCCACTCTTGATGGCCTGCTCGAAACTAGTTGGGTCATCATCTCATGATGCAATCCTCGCTCCCACTGTCATAGAGAAACCAAAGTATCTCTCAAGTGGATGAGGAACCCTACTAGATCGGCGGAGAGGCTGAGGTTCGGCGGAAGCTATTGAATCCTTTGGTTCTACCAAATCATCAGCTGTGGTTTGTATAGCTGGAACTCTTTTTAGTTCTACCTCATGACCACTAATTTCTTCACAAGAAATTCCCTTTCTAAAAGGTGGCATGCTGAGAAACAAAACGCCTTTTGCTCCTCAGTGTGGTAGAAGATATTCCCTTGCGAATGCTTGGGATATCCAACAAACTTCCACAGAACTGACCTTGCCTCGAGCTTGTCCGGATTTTACTTTTGATATAGGCCGGACAACCCCAAATCTTAACATCCTTAAGAGATGGGCTCTTCCCATACCATATCACATATGGAGTGGTAGGCATCCGATTTGATTGGAACCCTATTCAATAGGTATGCAGCTTCTCATGTGCATAACCTCCAAAAGGAAATAAGCAACTCAGTAGTACTCATCATAGAGCGCACCTTATCACATAGGGTGCGTCTGCTCCGCCTCGATATACCAACGTGCTGTGGTGTATACGAAGGAGTAATGCTGAGAGAGAATCTCATTCTCCTTTAGAATAGTCCAGGAATTTCATGCTCAAGTATTCTCTTCCCTGATCATATCAAAGGACATAATACTTTTACCCGTTTTTGCTCTCTACTTCTAACTTATATTCTTTAAATATCTCAAAAGTTTCAGACTTGTGTTTCAACATGAACATATACCCTAATCTTGAGAGCTTATCACTGAATGTAATGAAGTACAAAGAACCGGTCCTGGCATGTGTAGACAGGGGACCTACATACATCATCATGTATTAATCCCAAGAGTTCACTAACTCTTTCTCTGTTTCCAATAAACGGAGCTATGGTCATCTTATCTTTGCGGCATGACTGGAAAGTTTCACAAGATGTAAATTCAAACCGATTTAAATATGCATCTAAATGTAACTTAGCTAGTTGTGTCGCATTGATATGATCTAGTCTACAATGCCTCAAGAAGGATTCGTTCATTTCTGAACTCTTCCTCTTGTGTGTGTTCTGTACGTTAAAGAACTGTGGTTTGATTTAGAACGTATATGCTTTTAGATAACGTGCCTGAACCGATCAACTCTTGATATAGGAAATTTTCAAAACATTATCCAACAATACAAAATTATATCCTTCTTTACTTAATAAAGAGACTGATATGATGTTGTAAATCAGGTTCGGTATCTAATAACATTCGTTCCGAATCAATGTATTTGATAATACAGGATGATAACTGCCAACAGACTTGGCTACAACAATTGCACCGTTTCTAACTCTTAAAACTTATCACTCATTCTCAATTCTCTACCTATCTGTAGCCCATGTAACAGATTACATTTGTGGGATCCTGATCCGGTTTCTCATACCCAGGACGTAAAGGATACTGAGAAACAGTTCTCAGTAATGAACACACCCGAAAATGATGCATCAGCATGCACTTTCTTCGTTTGGGCGGCACGGGAATCCTGGTAATCCTCTATTTCCTACTCGGTCTTATAATAATTATAAGTTGGAGCGGGACCAACGTTCCTTAGCTCAGTAAGACAAGCGGGTTCGGTCAATATATCCATATTATTATCTTAATTAAGGCGTGACATAGTCTCTACTTGGAGAGAGAGAAGAAAACACTCAGCGTATACTCTTGCAAGATTAGATTGGTTATTAATTTATCTAATCAGGATGGCTCCCACTGTTTTAGTCAAATCTTCCTTCAAACCCTAAAAGGAAAGACTAGCCGGGATTAATTACACTCTACAAGTTTGCTAATCTTTCAGCCAGGCCAATGCCGGTACCTTGAGGGAGGTTCTCCGTGCTTTCGCACGGACTTAATTAAAATAAACATCGTTTTCCCAGAGGCATAACCCCGTTGACACCTTTCTAGACACCTACTTGATCGACTAATTGTAATGTGTAAAACTCTTCCAGGAGTAACTCTTACTCGCAGTGGATATCAGGATCCAACTATCTCATAGAGGGTATGCAATCTCATTGCAAATTTCAACACTTGAAATTCCCGATAAAATTTTACCCCTAGTATCCTATGACCTTGACGGAGGTCAACAAACCATAGGCTACTAGTCAAGTTTAACCCGTACATTTCCAGATTGAATTAAACCCACCCGCATGACCCTTGACGGAGGTCAACAAGGTTGCACGACTACCCTAACTCAATCGCATCGTATGCTTATACAGATAAGCATAAATAGCTACCGCACACTACGTCTTGACGGAGGTCAACAAACGTAGCACGAATACTATGAAGTACTTATCTGAAATGACGGAGGGCTGCGACAGGTTTTTAAGAAAACCTTTTGTGTAATGAACTTGATATCGTTGTAGAATCAAATGATTTTAAATGGAGTGTTTTTTAGGCTTTTGCTAGTTTTGCTAAAGAGGTCACTCCCTGTGAAGGGATCTCGGCTCTTTCATCGTCGAATGAGGTGCAGGATATTCACAATACCACTATGCAAAGCAAAAACTAGAAAATCAATCAAAAGAAGAAACCAAGGGTTGTAGCATCTGCCAGTTATCGCTAAAGAGGTCACTCCGGGTGAAGGGATCTCGGCTCTTTCCTTATCGAATAAGGTGCTGGATATTCTACAAGGAATACCGCTATGCAAAGCAATAACTAGAGCTACCTGTTTTTGAAAATTCGATTCCACAACATCTTTAGGTTTATTTTCTTTCATTAATCTCATTAATGAAGTCCCATCATTTTAAGTTACCTAAACATCACAGATAAATACAACGTACGCTTATACCATCCGTATTCGCCTCGATGTCCCCTCGTGCAACGTTAGGTTAGGTAACTAACGGCGGAGCGGGGCAGTGCTAGCGCAGGTGTAAAACATAAGCAACGTCTATATAATATATCAAATATACTATATCCAGTATCTATCTCATCAATATATCAAATGATCACATCACAGATATCGCAGCAGAATACAACATATGAAATATTGGATATACAAGGATTTCCGGGTTTTATTTTAAGCCTATATAAAACACGGATTCCACGGTCGTGATGAATAGCCAATCCCACACCCCTAGACCCCTACAAGAGCATCAAGCAACCCTACCAATTCTAGAGTTAGGATACTCGGTCTCGACTCCTCGAGATGGTCTCCTACTGGACCCTAGAACCCGGTTACTTGTGTTCCCCACCTTGGGTTTATCCTAATGCGGAAAAGTAAATAATATACAATGGTGACATCATCCTTAACCCGGAAGTGCCCTAATAAAAGAATATTACATACAATGAATTTTACATGAATGAAAATGAAAAACTCTCATCTCACATAAAACCCCCGGCTATTCAATCACGACGATCCAATATAACATATCCCAGCAACACATAACATCACATGTCATCAACGTAAGTAAATATGTGTATCCCAATTGTCGTTGACATATAGCAATGAAACCGGAAATACAGCACATATTACACTTACGGTCGCAGAAAAGAAAGTGAAAAACTACAACAGTTGGAATCCGCAACCATCTTAGACATCGCATGTCTCACCAAATGAATTCCTTAGACATCACATGCCTAACAATTATAAACCCTGCATTTTAGTCTCTATATCGAAAACACTTTTCAATATCTAGTCGGGCAATTCAACAAGATTCCCGACATCCTGATCGAATGCTCGTCGGAAACTTTAGAAAACAACCGCACCCCCCGATGTCGTCGACGAAGTGCACTAAAGCGGAACAACGCTGCCGCGAGCACCCGAACGGATGTTTTTGGCGACAAGGTTCTCCTACAGTCACTTGGTTGGGGCTATGGGGCGTGGCTATCTAATAAGATTACCCGGCGAGTATCCGCGTACGCTACGTGATTGCGACGGACTTTTGATCACATCAAAATCCCGTGGAAACCGATCAAATGAGACTAAACTTCTAGATTTATAAAATTCAAATTAGTTATCTCATAACTACTTTTGTGGATTCCAAATATTGTATCACAATCACAGAAAGCTAGGCGAAGTTAGATAATTCAATCGATGCAATGAATTCCCAAAAATTCCCATAAAGCTCAACACTTGAGCACAGTTAAAGATAACCAGAGACATGCCACAACACCTACGGACCAACAGCTGAAGGGCCCGACCCAAGCCTCTCAAGTGGCGCCGCGGATCTGCCACCAAAACCATGTTTTGGCCGCGGATCCGCGATCACTTGGACGGGTTAGGGTTTCGTTCTTCAGGTGTGTCCATAAAATTCTCTGCATGATTTTCTGAGTATTTTTAACGTGGAAAAATCCATCTTTTTGAAAAATTTCCAAAGAGGGGGTATAATCGGGTTTTCGGAGTTTCGATCGGACTTTAAACTTCGTCTAGACAACACCTAATGCTCTAGCTTGGCTCTGATACAACTGTAGGGTCAGCTTAGCACCATGCGAAGGAATTGGAAAGCATCAAACATGCTCTATTAAAATTTTTGGGGTGCTAAACCAACCCGCCAAGTAATCGAACTAGAGAATTAGGGTTAAACATGATATGTAAACACTTTACATTCTAAGTGAGCAAGAAATACAAACTTTGTAGACCGGTCCTTCACTTCAATAGCTCCATGTAGTAGTCCCTTCGCTGCGATCGTGAACTCCGGACTCTAGAGAGGCTCCCATGAAGAAACGGACATGCTTGCTTCGAAGTCTTTGAAGCCGAAGATGATCTACGTCGTGGAGACACTAACCCAAGCTATCACTTCACTAATTGTGAAATTGGTGAAGCAAACACCCTATACTAAATGGAAAGTAGTAGAGGATGATGAAGTAGGAAGTGGTCTCACTTTAGATTTTATTTTCTCACTCATTTTCTCACATCTCCATTAAAGGTAGAAAGCTTTTAGAGGAAGAAGAAGAAGATGAAGAAAAATATCTCATATCATAATTATCCAAAGGATAATTAGTAACCATGGTGAGTTAATCATATCATGCTTAACCTTTGTAGAGAGTTAACCATGGCTAGGTTTAATTGGTTGGGTTGACAAATATCTTAGCCAAAACAAAAGAGTGGACTTGGTCAAAGATCAATAAAAGCTTCTACAAGCTTTCATCCATGACAAAATGCCACCTTTTGTAATTAGCAAAATAAATAAAACCCTAGCAATTAAACCAAGCATGGTGTAAGTCATACACACACCTTTGTTGCATGTATCATCAAGCATGACACATAACATGTACACACAAATATATCACGTATATTCAGTGTGCACAAAATGAGAAAAAGAAATCATAAGTGAGCTTAATATTAGTTAATGTAATATAATTTATTAAATATATAATTATACATTAAATTATTAAATCAACTCTTGATTTAATAATCCAGCTATATCACATATAACCGACTAATATCATGTGTAACAACTTATCGAATCAACACTTGATCCGATAACCCGGCTATATCGCATATAACCGACCAATGTCACAAATCGCGAGAATAGAATACGGTATCTCATATCGTATCAATATCGATCCCGCACATATCACATATATGCTCCTACTCCGTTTCGCTTGAGCCAGGAAACCCATGTGTAGGACTCTAAAGACTCGTCAATACGCCGGCAGTAGGTGATGATCATATCAAACACCCACAAGCCGCAAGCGGTCTGCTTAACGTAATGGCCACCCAGGTATTGAGCGATCAGAAGATCAACAAGCAAGCCTGCTCACACTCCTGCGAATCCAATCAGTAACACTACCTTATAGTCCGGTCTCTTAATCTGATATGTCGCATATCTCGTCTAGGGATGGTAAACGTCAGACCCCAGTAACTCGATAAGTCGTGCCGATATGAGGCTCATAACGGGTCGAGAAACTACTGATAACACTTACCAGTATATCTCTGAAGTAGCCTTGGCTAAGGAATTCCTGTTATAGCCAATCGAGCATAGCGCAAAATCAACCCCCAATACCGGGAGAGACGAAACCCCTCATAACGCTCATTGCCTTCATGTGATTCGGGACTGTACCCAAAAGCCATCGTTTTGCACGTTCTCTTGAACGTGGTAAGGTGGAAATCAAAGCACAGCAGGAATCACACAAGACTCTATGACGATCTCGGGTCTACAGACTAACATATACCAGTGTCACCAGAGAACTGCTATCTAACGATAGGTATAATACCATCTAGGAGTTATCGGCGAGTTCATTCAGTGTACCCAGTCTCCACTGAGCACCCCTATACTGTCTCTGATGTCAAATACTAATGGATATGGGATCATCCATCGCCTATCTACATGGGTCGAGAAGCTATATGCTAGTCTACTCTGGTATATCAATGCCCTGTCTCGATACACCTACGACTAGGAACATTTGAAGGATGTACTTAGCGACTACTCTGTTCCCACTAGTATGATCTGCATCATAGTCCTGGTAGTCAAGTACTCATTCTAAGGGCTTTATCAACATGTAACATAGAGACAATTATCGTACATGTTAAGAAGAGCAACCAGATAGCATACTATCATGTCGAGCAAGAAAGTCCTCCATATATATGTCCAAGTATCCACTACAATATACATCGTTTGTACAGTAATGGCCTCTAGGGCATACATATAACTAACAGAAAGTGGACTAGGGAATCTCCCGAACCACTCTAAAAATTTCATGTGCCTTGAGTTTGCAATTTCTCTATATTTCTCTTTTATTACTTACCATTTACATTTGTATCTAATTTCTTCCAAGTATCCATAGATTAGAAATTGCATGCTTGTTCTCTACTTGCTTTATATGCTCATAACTTGATATTATTGCTTGCTTGTTATACATAGTTTGTCACAATCATAACTTGCTTAGCCACTTATCATATTGATATATTTTTTACTGAGTTATTCAATTGTGTTCTCTTTTAGCAAATGTAGTATAATTTTTTTTAATTTGGGATTTAGTTAGCATAGTCCTATTCACCTCCCTGTAGGACTAGTTGGTGTGAGCTTCCGCGATATTTCAGCTGTCTTGGCCGGCCACCCTTCCCTAGCCGGAGCTTCACCTGAAACCGCCGCCAAGCACTGTCGGGCTCCCCTCGCCATCGAGACTACTGAAGCCTTCTCCACACTAAACCCGAGCCAAGCCCTAGCCAAGACGATCCAACCATGTTGTCATGTTGTTGTTGCTGCTGTGCCGTGCTGTCTTCGTCGTTCGGGTCTTTGTCACCGTAGCGGCCACCGTCGCAGTGGTCGTTACCGTCACCGTAGTAATCGCTTACGCCGCAACCAAACCCCTTCGGCATTTCATCGAATACATTCATCCGTCGCCAAACGCCGCTATTCCGGCCACCGCCGTCGTCATCCAAGCTGTCGCCTCGATCTCTGTAGCAGTCATTGTCCTCAACGCAATAGCCGTCATAACGCCAGTGCACGTCCGTCACAAGCCGTATTGCGTCCGAGCCTCACTCACGTCGCGCCGTGCCCAGTTCCGCGATGTTCGTAGCCGTCTCATGTGTCGAGGCTATCCCACATCCGTTTCGCTTCCAATTCAGCAACCTAAGCAAGTAAACTCCCTCACTTAACTTAATCATGCCATAGATATATAGTTACATTAAATGGTTTGTTAAATGTAAATTATGATGGTATATATATTTATATTCTAAGAGTTAGATGCGATTGCAATAACTAAAACCCTATTTAAAATCCTCATATTTTATGATCAATAGTTTCCCTTACTATAACGAATACCCTGTAGTGATTTGGACTCAAAATAAAGTAGTTTGGCACATGTAATGACATCTCCGATAATCAAGATGAATCTGGAATTTACTGAACCTATCTTCGAATTAAATTCATAATAAATTGTATATAAATCTTAACGTGGCGTTCCAGTGCTCGTATCGAAACCAACGGAGTAATATACATATTTCTGTAATTATTTAATAGATATTAACAAGTTACGCTAATGAAAATGGGATAGAAATATGACTCTGGACAGCAGTCCAAAGCAGTTACTTCTTTCGATACCTGATTTAAGACACTTATACATCCCTGTACGCAAATGAAAATAAGCAGACCCTTACCGTTGCGTAGATAATTGAGTTAAATTTCATATGCCACTAGTTTTACCAAATTCCATCACAGTTTGATATTTATAACATAATTTATATCGTCAACATGCCTGACTGTTTACTGCAGTAACAGTTTATACGTAGTAACACCAAATAGACCGTAACTCCCCGCATATGATGGTTATTACTAATCCATCAGTTGATTTAGAACCTTAACTAATAAATATATATTTCATTGAACTCTAGCGATGCCTAAATCTGAACATAACCATTGGCAAAATACGTTCGAAGTTGGACTTCCAGTCAAAAACTGGAATTCCAACCATGAACATCTGTTTTAAAACGATCGTATCTCCCTAACCAGTGCCCCGATTAGTATGAAACCAAATTTTTTTGTCTAGATAACTAAGTTTACTGCTTATGACTTTTATATTATTTTGCTTGATTCTGCACGTATGAATTACTGTAAATTTTCTTACCTGAATGATATTGGTTGCCCATATTTTACTCATAGTATATTTCACTGCATTTCTATCATATTGTGCGGCTGTTATACCCTTAGTGATTGGTGATCATTTGCATTGATACCCTAGTGACTATTTTTACATTATCGAGTAATAAGTTTTAGTGATTGGATTGTGGCAAGTATATTAGTGTAAAAGCGTGATTGAATAGTGGATGCGACTCGTACTTGTACACAATCAGTGAAACTATTTAGTTATTGCATTGTTGACATCTATGAGACATATATAAGTGTAACTATAACTGGAATGGAACGGGTATGGAAGCACTTATATTAGTTTCATAGGTAAGACATCGAGGACTATCCACTTGTCTTAGATACCATTCAAGACATGCTTGATGGAGACCATGTCTCCAATTCTCGCATAAACTTGTCATGGAGAGACTAGTATTTAGATTCATGGTCGATTCTTAATGTAGACTGCGGGGTGTGGGGTATTTTGAGTGTGAGTTCGATCAACGGAATCTCAGGAGTCCCTTTACTTGTATATTTCTTGAGTTTGTGATTTCATGATATTGTTACCGGTCATGTTACTAACTCTTACTGATCATGATTCAGATTCGTGTTTCCAACCCCCAGGATAGGTGTTTAGTGCCTTGGGTTTGAGAATACTCCTGCGGTGGTTGACTCTCACACTCGGACTGATGATAGGTTTAGTGACATGGACCTTGAAACTTAGAAACTGATAGGTTTAGTGACATAGACATTATATTAATTACTGAACTGATAGACATGCTTTACTGTTACCAGTACATGTTATTTCCTGCTCATGTTATTGCCCTATACTTGCTACTCTGTGTTTATCATTAATGCGCGTATTATATATATTGCTATATTGTGTCACCCTAACGACCTGAGTGTGCATGCTCAAAGTGAGAAGTAGACTTAGCTCAGAACATGGCCTACTTTATTTCGAGGATATTGCGGAGATCTAGATCAGCGACGTCAGTGCTATCTTTCCTTTATCACTATCTGATTAGCTATCTCTTTTTCTTGTATCCGTTGCACTCTAATTAGTTTAAATTTGGTAGACTTAGTGACCGTATATATCGTTATTTGTGTTAGATTACTGCTTACCATATACTGTTAGAAGACAAAGTGTGACTATGACAGGATCTTTCCTTGACCGTAGGTGTATGGCTGGCATAGTCACTATCGTATTTCCGTATTTTAAGAAGCGAGGTGTGACATTATTACCCAACCATGGCTCAAAGGAATTGTGCAAACAGGTTTTAGTTGGGTACAGTCCTGAGCCATATGGAGGCAGTAAGCGATCAGAAAGAATTTGTCTCTCCCAGTATAGGGAGTCGATGTCGCGCAGTGTTCGATTGTCTATCACTATAAATCTCTGACCAGGGTGGATAAGATTTACTGATAGGAGATCAGTAGTTTCTCGGTGGGTGATGAACTTGACACTAGCACGACTTATCGGGTTATTAGGGGTCTGACGCTCTCCACCCCTACACTCAGTATGCGATACGCTTTGATGAAAAGACCGAACTGTACGAAAATTGTCACATTCAGGCTCGGTAAGGAATGGACGGACTTGATTGTCAACCTCCTTTTTCGGCATATACCTAGGTAACCGTTACGTATAGCTAGTATCGCTGACGTGCTTATGGTTATGGATTTATCCAGTAACTCACTGCCAGAGTATTGTCGAGTCTTTAGAGTCCCATACAGAAGGGTTTTCCGATTTAGGCATTATGATGTAGAGGCCGTACGTTGATACGTGCAGGGGTCCGATTAAATACATGTACTGGCTACACGAACTTTAATCTGACAGTTGATAATACTAAGACGGATTATTAAATCAAGGTTGATTTAATAATTTACATATATATATTTTTAATATATATATTCTAGTATTATGTTCACTATTCATTTTCTCTCTCTTGGCTATTCGTATTTTTTATACGAATACGCGTATGTGTATTTCGATACGTATACCAGGGTTGTATTCCGTATTTATACAAAATACTTCTAAAAAGAGGACACCTTATTATTGATTTTTCTTTTTAGGAAAATCAAGTAATTAGGTGGCATGTGAGGTGGAAAGTGTAAGCATGGCTGAGAGGGATGGGTTCATTTTAAAATGCTAAAATGGTTATGTCATATTTTTTTTAGTGGCGGAAAATAAATGGTATCCCTCTCTCATTCATTCTCTACACTTTGCTCATTTTGTGTTATGAGACTCTCTCTCCTCACTTCCTCCTTCTTATTTGCTCTTTAGAGTTTTGAGATGAGAGTGAAAATGTTAGTGTAAAATTCCAACATCCTTCATATATTATTCCTAGCAAGTCCAGTATGTTAGTTGCTTCCTCAAAGTGATCTTTGGAGTGCAGCTGGAGCTTGGATCGGTTTTTCTCAGGTGGGTCATTTTCGATAAGGGCGGTCGCCTCTCAAGCGTGTTCCTGATGGCCTATGGAGCTTGGAGGGGTCTTACACGATTGAGTGGACACACATCAAAGATTGTAATCTCTCAACCTTGCATGTTTTTGTTTCTAGTTTAGTTATTGAGCGAATTCTAGGCTGCGGTAACCTCGCGCTCGCAAGAAATTTTTGTTTGCAAAACGCTTCCATATTAACCATGAGCTCTGGGGAACGCTAACATGCTATCAGAGCCAACCAAACACTAAAACTAGTTTTAGATAATGTTATAGTTTCGGCACCAAAAGTTTTGCCGGATCATGTTTCATTCAAGTTTCTGTCCAAATTTTTAAACGGCACCTAAAATTTTTTTGAAAGTATGCCAGTGGACATGTTTTGAAGCTAGAAAACTTGGCACAAAATTCAAGGCCAGGAGACACAAACTTGGCCGACCTAGAAGTCCTTTTGGCTATTTTGGGAGGCCAATTTGTTGCCTCCTGTCTCGAAATTTGTGCAGAAGCTTGATATAGTGAAAACTTGATTATTTGGGACCGTTTTACTTTCGAAGACTGAACTGAGACGCGGAGGACGTCTAGCCTGAATTTGGGGGGCATATGCTATTTGCAACATATCCGTCCACCTCTCCGATGATGTCAAGATGATTTATGGCACCGTATATTGGAGGTTTAAGCAGATGCGACCATTGTAACGTGACTTTATCATATTCCCCCTCATTTGTGAGGGGTTTTTGATTGTAAAGATGTTCTTCCGTGCAGGCACAAGCCCCTACAATTAATTACGTTATCGCGTTGTGATAACAACTTTTACCTGCTCCGGTAGATCACTTCATGTCATGTTATATTTATTGTTTATTATGGCTGCCCGTGGATTGTATACGGAGACTAGTTTATGTCGTCGTCCGTAGGGCGCGGATTAGTCTATATCCGTATATTAAATTTGGATTTGAACCTAGTTCATATGTTCCATCGATTTAGGGGATATTTTATTTTATTTAAGGACCGTTAATCTGGTTTTAGATTAAGATCGACTTAAATATATTAGGATATGGGCTCAATTTATTTTAACTAAGGATACATTAGTCTTATATGAGACTAAGATTAACTTAGAAGTATGGTTAAGGATCACTAAATTTTGTTAAGATCTATTAACAAAGGTGAGTGTTCACCGCCGAAAGCCGGAAAAACAAACGTCTTGCCTGAATTTGGGGGCAGATACTATTTGGTTTTATCTGTCCACCTCTCCGAATATGCCAAGTTGATTTATGGCACCATGTATCGGAGGTTTAGACGGATGCGACCGTCGTAGCAGACTTCGTCAGATTCCCCCCATTGTGAGGGGTTTTTTATTGTGGGGACGCTCTTCCCTGCAGGCGCAAGCCCCTGCAGTTAATTACGCTATCGCATCGCGGTAACCACTTTCTCCTTCTCCAGATGGTCACTTCGTGTCGTGTTTGTTTGGTTTGTTTTTTGGTTGCCCGTGGATTGGATTTGGAGACTAATTTAT
This sequence comes from Agapanthus africanus, assembly GCA_030015575.1. Taxonomy (NCBI): domain Eukaryota; kingdom Viridiplantae; phylum Streptophyta; class Magnoliopsida; order Asparagales; family Amaryllidaceae; genus Agapanthus; species Agapanthus africanus. The sequence goes on from JASDDO010000004.1 coordinate 324,778,655, forward strand.
GTTGTCTCCCGTAGGGCGGGGATTAGTCCAAATCCGAATTTTCTTAGATTTGGGTTTAAGGATCGTTAATTTCATTTGAGACTAAGATCAACTTAAACGTTTGTTAAGATTACGTTAGTCTAATTTTAGACTAAGATCTACTTAACAAGATCATTTAGATCCAACAAAAGCGCATTTGGGCTCTATTGTTTTAGTTTACGGACATTACGGTCCATAGTTAGTTTTAGGACATTGCGGTCCATTGGGTTTAAGGACGTCATAGTCCATGGTAGTTTAGAGACATCATAGTCTGTAAAGTTTAAAGACATCATAGTCTATGAGTTTACGGACCTCACAGTCCATAAAGTTTAAGGACATCATAGTCCATGAGTTTAAGGACCTCATAGTCCATCGAGTTTAGTTTAGGGACGTTGCGGTCCATAAGTTTAAGGACATCATAGTCCATAGAGTTTAAGGACATCATAGTCCATAGTTTAAGGACCTCATAGTCCGTAAAGTTTAAGGACATCATAGTCAATAAGTTTAAGGACCTCACAGTCCGTAAAGTTTAAGGACATCATAGTCCATGAGTTTAAGGACCTCATAGTCCAGTTTAAAGATATCATAGTCTAGTTTAAAGACCTCATAGTCTATAAAGTTTAAGGACATCATGGTCCATGAGTTTAAGGACCTCATAGTCCATAAAGTTTAAGGACATCATAGTCCATGAGTTTAAGGACCTCATAGTCCATAGAGTTTAGTTTAGGATGTTGCGGTCCATAAGTTTAAGGATATCATAGTCTATAGAGTTTGGTTTAGGTACGTTGCGGTCCATAAGTTTAAGGATGTCATAGTCCATGAGTTTAAGGACCTCATAGTCCGTAAAGTTTAAGGACATCATAGTCTAGTTTAACGACGTCATAGTCTGTGTGATTTTGGTTCAACCGTTTGGGGATGCACCAAAAGTTATTAGTTATTGGGACCCTCCACCTCTCTGAAGACGTTGAAGAATTACAACGACATGTATCAGAGGTGTGTAGAGATGTGCCCTTGAACCAAATGCCAGATTGAGAAGGAATGGGATGAACATTACTTTGAATGCCATCTGAGATCAATTTTGAAAGACCTGGGTATAATTGGAACTCGGGTGTTGACTTTGGGAGACTTGGTTGATTTGGGCTAAGGTTAGCCTCTCGTAGCATTAAACACTAGTGTATGCTCAGCGCTCATGTGCTCCCATGTGAGGCGATTGAAGTAGTGTTAAACACTGAAAATTTGAAGCGCTCACGTAGGGTCACGTGAAGCGCATGAAGTAGTATTAAACACTGAGATTTGAAGCGCTCACGGGGGTCACGTGAGGCGCTTGAAGTAGTGTTAAACAGTGAAGATTTGAAGCGCTCACGTGGGGTCACGTGAGGTGCTTGAAATAGTGTTAAACACTGAAGATTTGAGGCACTCATGTGTGGTCACGTGAGGCGTTTGAAGTAGCGTTAAACACTGAAGATTTGAAGCGCTCACGTGGGGTCACGTGAGGCGCTTGAAGTAGTGTTAAACACTGAACATTACGTGAGGTCATGTGAGGCGCCTGAGATTTGGCACGGCTTCTTTGAATTTGTTCCCTTTTTCTTTTCTGAGTGCTGAGCACTATCGGGTCACGTGGGATCACGTGAGGCGTCCCCAAAGACTGAAAGCTGCCTCTGTTTTATTCTCTTTTGAAAAGTTCTAAGCACTATTAAGGGATCACGTGATGTCACGTGAGGCGCCCTAAAATAGAAACTGCCTTGGGTTTATTCCCCCTTTTTCTTCTGAAGGCTTGTTCAAGGGTCACGTGGGAGCACGTGACCTGATTTCATTTGTTTTCTATCGTTCAACACGGGTGCTCACGTGGGAACACATGATCATGTTTGGGTGCTTATCTTCTTTTTTTTACGTGCATGGCGATCTTGAGTTTTGAGACCTTCAAGTCCCTTGTTCAAAAAGAATTAAATTCTTTTGTGGGGTTGAACCCTAGTTTTATTTAGAGAAATTAAATTTCTAGATGTTCTATTATAAGAATTAAATTCTTTGGACTCGATTCTCCTCCTAAGTTTTGAATCTGCATAACAGATCTCCCCGATGAGAATTAAATTCTCAACTTGTGGGGAGGTCTGCTTCTGCAAATCTTCAACCAGAGGAAGAACTAAGTTCTTTTTAGAAGAGTTAAACTCTTATGAATATGAAGAAAAGGTAAGAAGTTCTGTCTTTGTTCCTTTCCTTACCTAGGGTTTCTTTTGGATATCTTCTTCTCTCTGGAGAATTAAATTCTCTTTTCTTTTGGCTTACGAAGGGATTTTTTCTCTCTTTTTGTATATCCCTTTTTTCTTTCCCTTTGTTCTTATTTATAGGAGAAAGAAAAGAATCAATTTGTTCAGAAAATCTCTCATTGAGAGATGTTGATTGATTTTATAATCATCCAAAATGATCTTTTAGATTGATCAGTGAATTTTATTCACCATTGGATTTTTAATCCAAGGTCTTCTGTTTTACAGAAGATATCTCTTTTGTTATTCATAACAAGATTAGGAAGATATTTCCCCAAACAGAATTTTTCTGTAGATTGGTGATCTTTAATCACCATTGGATTTTTTTAATCCAACGGCGTTCTGTTTACAGAGTGCAATCTTTCTTATTTAGAAAGATCCAAGGAAATATTTTCCAAATAAGGCTTTTGATTCATTTGTTTAGAATTTAATTCTATCTGTTCAGAAGGCATAGGAACCCTCACGTGTACTACGTGATTCCTCACAGAATTAGTTTGGTTTGTTTGCATGCAGGAGTTCAACAGAGGCAAGACATCACGTGGTAACACGTGAGCCTCTTTTTTTGTTTTATAACTGAGTCTCGCACGTTTTGTGTGAAAAGACGATCGCGTGCTTGCACGTGAGGCTTTTGTCGCCACTTATTAAACGGAGCTGCCTATTCTGCATACAGATGCATCACGTGCTTGCACGTTATGCTCCACCAGCTGGAACTTTTTCCTTTTCCCTCTATGAGTTTTCTTTGTAAGGGATTGATGATCACGTGCTCACACGTGATGTTTCCATTAGTGGGGAATTTTCCTTTTCCTTCTTCTTCTGAATTTTTATAAGGGAACAGTGAGCATATGGGCTCGATTATGATAAGCAATATGGGCTCAAGGGGTATGAAGTTCCAGGGGCTCAGCCAATATTAAGGCTCGGTCTCAAGCTTTTTCATCATCTAACAGTGCTAAGCACTTAGTCTTTTGACTATGGATATAATATCCAAACTCCATTCTGGCGCTCATGTGGGGGTCACGTGAGGTGCTCAGGCTTGGGTGTTTCCCTATCAGTGCTAAGAACTTGGTCCCTGGGAATATATATTATTCAAAACATATATTGACGCTCATGTGGATATCACGTGGGGCGCTTGGACTTGGACATTGCCATATTGGTGCTAATCACTTTATACAGCGCTCACACGGGTATCACATAAGGCGCTCCTGCTTGACATTTTTTAGACACTCACGTGTATGGCATGTGAGGCGCCAGATCTTTGCTTATAGGCACTCATGTGTGTGGCACGTGAAGCGCTGTCTTCATTGGCCTTCTGCACGCTCACGTAAGTGTCACGTGAGGCGCTAACTTCATGGAATCTTTTAGGCGCTCACATGAATATCACGTGAGGCGTTGAGTCCTTAGAGATTTAATCTCTGTTTATTTTCTTGAAGAAAAGTTAAATTTCTATTAATGGTGTTTTAGCCATTAATGATCACCAAGATCTCTGTTTTGAAAATCTGGGATCGGATTTTTGAGAACTAAGTTGTTTGAAGGGTTAAACCATATTTTTACAGGAATTAAATTCCTGGAATGTAAATTCCATTTTTTTATGTTTATTTTCTCATGTTTAGTTTTTCCCTAGATCTTGAGTTTGAAGACCAAGATATTCCAGATGAGAATTAAATTCTCAACTTATAGGAGATCTGTCTTGCGGATCTCAGATCCAGAGAACTAATTTCTTTATAAAGGTTCAAACCCTTGTATCTCTATATATGAGAGGTAAAGGAGATGTTTTGATCTCTGCTTTTTTCTTTACCTAGGATTTGAGAAGAACAAGGAGGTTTTCTTCAGAAAGAGAATTAAATTCTCAATTGTGGTTTCTATCTCTCTTTTTTTACAGAAGTTTATAGAGGGTTTTCTCTGTGTGAGACTTAAAATCGCAGGTCCTTTATATAGGTGAGGAAAAACAGTTGATCAGTTGAGAGGATTGTTCCCCTCCGACGACGAAGAGAAGTCTTGCCTGAGATTCGGGACAGATGCTAATTGGTGCTATCCGTCCACCTCTCCGAAAATGCCAAGTTGATTTATGGCACCGTATATCGAAGGTTTAAACGGATGCGTCCGATGTAGCAGACTTCGTCAGATTCCCCCTCGCTTGAGGGGGTTTTGATTGTGGGGACGCTCTTCCCTGCAGGCGCAAGCCCCTGCAGTTAATTACGCTACCGCATCGCGGTAACAACTTTCTCCTTCTCCAGATGGTCACTTCATGTCATGGGTGTTTGTTTTGTATTTGGTTGCCCGTGGATTGTATACGGAGACTAAGTTATGTTGTCACCCGTAGGGCGTGGACTAGTCCAAATCCGTATTATCTTAGATTTGGGTTTGGGGGTTTGGGTTTAAGGATACATTAGCCTCATTTGAGACTAAGATCAACTTAAACGTTTGTTAAGGATACGTTAGTCTCATTTTAGACTAAGATCGACTAAACGGGATCATTTAGATCCGACAAGAGAACAATTGGGGGGGCTCTATTGTTTACTTTAGTGACATTGCGGTCGATAAGTAGTTTAAGGACATTGCGGTCCAATGTTAGTTTTAAGACATTGCGGTCAAGGTTAAGGACATCATAGTCCGTTGTTAGTTTTAAGACATTCCGGTCAAGGTTAAGGACGTCATAGTCCATGAGTTTAAAGACCCCCACAGTCCGTTGTTAGTTTTAAGACATCACGGTCAAGGTTAAGGACGTCATAGTCCATAAGTTTAAGGACCCCACAGTCCGTTGTTAGTTTTAAGACATCCCGGTCAAGGTTAAGGACATCATAGTCCATGAGTTTAAGGACCCCACAGTCCGTTGTTAGTTTTAAGACATCCCGGTCAAGGTTAAGGACGTCATAGTCTATGAGTTTAAGGACCCCTACAGTCCGTTGTTAGTTTTAAGACATCCCGGTCAAGGTTAAGGACGTCATAGTCCGTTGTTAGTTTTAAGACATTCCGGTCAAGGTTAAGGACATCATAGTCCATGAGTTTAAGGACCCCACAGTCCGTTGTTAGTTTTAAGACATCACGGTCAAGGTTAAGGACGTCATAGTCCATGAGTTTAAGGATCCCACAGTCCGTTGTTTGTTTTAAGACATCCCGGTCAAGGTTAAGGACGTCATAGTCTGTTGTTAGTTTTAAGACATTCCGATCAAGGTTAAGGACATCATAGTCCATGAGTTTAAGGACCCTACAGTCCGTTGTTAGTTTTAAAACATCACGGTCAAGGTTAAGGACGTCATAGTCCATGAGTTTAAGGACCCCACAGTCTGTTGTTAGTTTTAAGACATCCCGGTCAAGGTTAAGGACATCATAGTCCATGAGTTTAAGGACCCCACAGTCCGTGAAATGTATGGTTGTTAGGACACGTCACCTCTTTGAAGACGTTGAGAAATTACAACGACAAATATCAAAGAAGTGAAGAGGTGTACCATTGAACCAAGGTAGATTAAATGATCTGTAGCCCAATTTGAACCAAGATCAATTAATTATATTATGAGCCCATTGGCTCAGTTAAGTTTGAATTGAGGACTTATGGCCTTCTTGGGCTAAGTCCAATCATGTTTGGAATATTGGCCCTCTGTTGGTTCATTGAAGGGGAGGCTTTGCCTCTAGAAAATTAGCCAATTGGGCTAAAGCTGGTGTTAAACACTAAAGACCAACAGTGTTGAACACTGAAAATAAAATTATCAAATTAGTGTTAAACACTAAAAATTGTGATTCTCAAATTAGTGTTAAACACTAACAGATAACAGTATTAAACACTGGCGACAAAATTATCAGATTAGTGTTAAACATTAACAGAGGGGGGATCACGTGGGAGCACGTGATGGCATAAAAAAGTGGGGCCAGATCCTCTTCATTTTGTTCTGCGGATAAGTGTTCAACACCTTTAATTCTCACAGCCATCACGTGTGGGCACGTGATGGGTGCTCATGCCTTGATTTATTATAATATTCATTAGGGGTCACGTGGTGACACGTGAGGGCGCCCAGAGGTTCTGTTCTGTGGATCTTTTACAAGGGTCACGTGGGGACACGTGACCGTGGTTCTTTCCTGTTTAAAGATCTGTTTGTCTTTTTAAGAATTAAATTCTTCATAGGGTTAAACCCTAGCTATAACTTTGGAGGAATTAAATTCCTATTTTCGAAGAATTATATTCTTAGGTAGGGTTAAACCCTAATTTTCTTTCTGTAGGAATTAGATTCTCATATATGTAAAAAAAAACAAGTTCTGATATAGGGTGAAACCCTAATTTTATTTTAAGGGGAATCAAATCCCTGTGAGTTTGAGAGAATCAAATTCTCAATTAGGGTTAAAATCTAGTTTTGTCCATTTTGAAGGAATTAAATTCCTATAATTTTGGAGAATTAAATTCTCAGATAGGGTTAAACCCTAATTTTATCTTGGAGGAATTAAATTCCTATAAGTTTGTGAGAATTAAATTTTCAAAACTCAATTCCTCCTCTATGTTTTAGATCTGCATGGCAGGATCTCGACCCGAAGAGAATTAAATTCTCAACCTATGGGGAGATGTGCACTTTGCAGGTCTTCCACCAGAGAAAGAACTAAGTTCTTTTCTTTTTATATAAGAGTTAAACTCTTGGATTGAGAATTAAATTCTCTTTTTGAAGTCTTTACCTCCTTTTTTCTTACCTGGGGTTTTTTCTTTGTAAAGAATCAAATTCTTCTTTCTTTTCTCTCTGAATTTTTAAGATTCCAAGGCACTCTCTGTTTTTCTCTCCCAAAAAAAAGGTCCCTCCTCTTCTCTTCTTGGCTCATATTTATAGGAGAAAGAAAAGAATCAATTTGTTTTGTGAATCTTTCATTGAAAGATTTTAATTGATTTCATAATTAATATGATCCTTTAGATCACACAATGAATTTTATTCACCGTTGGATTTTAAATCCAAAGATATTCTGTTTGTTATTTTTGGTGAGATTTGGGGGAAATCTTTCCTTGTCTAAGATTTTTCCATAAATTGGTGATATTTAATCCAACGGTTTTACATAATTCTTCTCTATTTTGGAATGATTTAAATGATCTTTTTCAGAATTTAATTCTGTTAAACAGTAAGGCTTTTAAAGCCAGTCACGTGTTGTCACGTGACCTTTGGTCACCAGTCACGTGCGAGCACGCGGCCACCTGTCACGTGCGAGCACGCGGCCACCGGTCACGTCTCGCATGTGACCCCTCCGAATGGGCTCCTCTTCTTTGCTCTGTTCTTTTCCGCTGCTTTACCATCACGTGCCAACACATGACCACTGATCACGTGTGTGCACGTGATGCTTCCAATGAAACTTTTTTCCTGATTTTTTAATCAGGGAACAAATACCCCCACAGCGTTGCTCTCACGTGTCTGCACGTGAGTGCAACGCTGTCACTTTTGTGACCGTTGGATCTGCCTTGGGAGTGGGGTAGATGAAATGTTTTCCATCCCATCCTATAAATGCCAATGTCTTTTCAGAAGCGCCTCCGCTTTGCTCATCTTCCTCTTTTGAGAACTTTCTTCTTTTGAGAATTTAATTCTCCTTTTCCAGAGCTTAATTCTCTGCTTCAAACATTTTCTAGAGTTTAACTCTGTTGAAGGATTCCCTTTTCCTCAGGTAATGCTCCTGAACGAACGAAGAACTTTCATACCTAAAACTCTCTGGATTTTAAATCCATACCAAGGGTTTTCCCTTTTGACAAGAATCCATCTTTTAAGTTCCTTAACGAAAACAAGAAACCATCTGATCTTCAAATACTAGATCTTTTAAAGTTTCTCTGATCTTTAGGGATCGTTGGTGGTGTTTGTCTCTTCCATGGAATTTAATTCCATAGTCAAGGAGTTCTGGCTCTGGAACAAAAAATATCTGGGAATTTAATTCCCTTTTTCAAAAAGGAATTTAATTCCTGTGAGGAACTATGTTCTTCCCATGGGGACTTCTTGGGGTTTCCTTGCCCTGAGTTGTCTCCTGTAACCAAGAGGAAGAATCTTGCAATGGTGCCTTTCCCCAGGGAGCGTGCCGAGTTGCTTGAAATCCTTTGTTTATTTAGACAAGTATTCTTCTTGATTGGCTTGTCTATTAAATTCTCATGATCTTTATTTCAGGTATTATGGACGCCCATTTGTATGATCTTGATGAAATCATTTCTTACGGAAACATTCGTGCACTGGGCCGCAGCCAGAACCAGGAGTTCACCAACGCTCAGTGTGCTGAGATCATGAGCCGCTTTGATGAGTATAATGGTCGGCTACTCCCTCGTCGCTCTTCTCTTTTGAAACTCATCGTGCTGGCGATCTGGGAGGCGCTCCCTCTCTTTTGCACCGGCGTACCGCTCGGGGCATTGGATGCCGCCGAGGATAAAGTGCATTCGGTGTATCTGATGAGCCTAATCTCGAAGAGAAGGCGAGACAACCTCATTGATCTCTTACACCAGGCTTTTCAGCAGTCGGCCATACTTGCTGCTTATCGGAGGGTGGAGGACATCCGTAAGGATCCCGATTCCTGTGATCGCGAGAGAAAACATACTAGGATGGTTCGAAATGCCTGGAAGATCTTGGACAAAGTCACGTTTGAGTTTCTCAATCCATGTCCCACGTCTGAGGTCCTGCCGTTGTAATCCTTTCTTTTTATTTTGTATGAACTTTTAAAGTATGAGTGATAAGTTTTGTCGTGTCCTTCTGTGTTTGCATGCCCCCTTTTTTGGGGATTTTGTCATTTTTTCTATTGTTGGTGCTGATGTGTTTAGCGTGTAAGGCACTATTTCACTTTTCAGTACACATCAAGCGTGGTGCTCATGTGCTCCACACGTGGGGCCCTCTTGATGGGGCTGTTTAATTTTTCATGCCATATTTTTTGTGCACAGCATTAGATGCAGGAAAGGAGCATTGGAAATAGTTCCATCTCCTTGATTTCCAATGCCTTCCCTTTTTTGGGCCTTGGAAATAGTTCCACCATGCAATATTCTCCGTGCGCAACATTTATGCTCCTCTTTATAACCTGAGGCCATAGCCTTCTTTTTCTCTTCACAGAGAAATCTATTCTCAATTTAGTGTGGTTTATCTTGGGGAAACAACTGAGTGCCATGGCCTGCAACCGCCCCCATGCTCGTCGACAGCCGTGGGAAGTGCCTATCGAGAAGATGATTCCTCGCTTTGCTGCGCGATTGGCGGATCCCCTTCTTACCGATGACGAATGTGATTCAGCGACATATGAACTCTCGATCCGTAGGGGGTCCCCTCTTCCAATGGGATCCCTTTGGCTCCGGATGATTCTTGCTGCCGTGCTTGCTGACATCCCTCCTCACCCAGCGGAGATGACCCTGGCGATGCTTGACGCAGCTGAAGACAAGCTCGAGTGTTTTCACGAAGCGTGTCTGATCACTCAGGCTCTGAAAGATTGCTCGGTTCACCTGTTGGGCCAAATAAGAGCCCAGAGGGCTATTATGTCTGCTTTTGCAGACGAACATGACGCCAATCGGTGGGGAGCCACTCCTCGTGAAAATCGTCGCTTCGATGTGCTGGAGAAGGCGGCGAGGGAGTTAGAAAATTTTGAATACTGTTTTGTTCACCCTTGTGCCACTGATCCCTTGTTTGGCGATCTTTTCGTGGTAGTGTAGTATGCTTAAATCGATGTACTCTTTTTGTCATTGGCTGTTGTATGCTTTTCTGTTGAATTTTCATATTTGTCAGGTACTCGTATGTGCGTCTTGCTTGTGTAAATGAGCTTCATATTTCTCCATGGAAATTTTCTTTAATTGCGAGCACTATCGTTATGTTGCATGCACATCAGAGCTTTGGTTGTCATTTCCTTTCGAATATTCATATAGTTGTAAATGCATGCTCGGTAGGATATGCATCGGAGATTTTCCTTGTTGCCTCCCATATCAGGTGATTTGTGCGTGTTCTAGATCGAGTATCGCCGTCGAATGGAGGCTTGTTTATACAGTGCTCGAGTGTACCCGTCTTTCCTCGGAGGCTGTGGCTGCGAAAGCGGGCTTACGAGGTTTGATTGAGTGGTGCGTGGCAAACATGGTGTCGTGCGAGAAGAGGCTCGGCCGCAAATTCTCGGAGAGGGAGCTGGCTTCTATGGCGCTGAACGAGCTTCAAGCCAATCTTACCGCCAAGGCCAACAAAGCGTATGAACTCTGGCGAGTGCTTCAAGAGGCCATCAAGGAGGTAGTGGCCATCGACAAGGCCGCCGAGTTTACTCGCGAAAGAGTCGAGGCCCACAAAGCTACCAAGAAGGAGCTCGAAGGTCGGCTTGCTTCATATCAGGCCCAGCAGGCTTAGGCAGAGGCCCGTCTTCTGGCGATATTGAATCACAAAGGCGTGGCCCAGCAAAAGAAGGATGAGCTGGCCAAGCTGCTAAATCGCCCGCCGGCCTGAAGACTTATATATCCCTTTTTTTTCTTCTTTTGTATATACTCCTGAATGAGAGTATATATTTTTCGTTCTTTCACGAATTTTACTTTGTATCCATTTTGGTTTATGAATAAAAGACACATTTTTCTTCTCAATGATGTGTCCCTTTTTATTGAATGTATTCTGCGGACAGTCTATCTTGATCTTTTTGCGGGATAGCGATGGCTGAGGATTCAGGGTTAAGATCTGCCTCCTAAGACTTTTCAACTTTATGAGCCGTGAGGGTCTCATAAAGAGTTTTTCTCCCTATAGGTCGAGAGGATCCCATAGGTGTAATTTCTCCTTAAGAATCGTGAGGATTCCTAAGCGTGTTTTCTCTTGGAAGTCATAAGGATTTCGCAAGAAAATTTGCTCCCTTATGAGTCGTGAGGACCCACAAGTGATGGGTGAAGTTGCCCTTATCCGTATCTCATGGGGTCAGGGGTTGCTTTGGATGTTTTCCAGGGTACCATAGTTTTAAGATATTGCGGTCAAGGTTAAGGACATCATAGTCCGTGGATTTAAGGACTCCACAGTCCAATGTTAGTTTTAAGACATCACGGTCAAGGTTAAGGACATCATAGTCCGTGGATTTAAAGACTCCACAGTCCAATGTTAGTTTTAAGACATCACAGTCAAGGTTAAGGACATCATAGTCCGTGGATTTAAGGACTCCACAGTCCAATGTTAGTTTTAAGACATCACGGTCAAGGTTAAGGACATCATAGTTCGTGGATTTAAGGACTCCACAGTCCGATGTGTGGTTACTGGGACCCGTCACCTCTTTGAAGACGTTGAGGAATTACAACGACGAATATCAAAGAAGTGAAGAGATGTACCCTTGAACCAAGGTGAAATCAGTCTAGAATCATCATGGTTGATCGTTAGTTTTAAGACATTACGGTCGAGGTTAAGGACATCATAGTCCGTGGATTTTAAGGACTCCACGGTCCGATGTTTGCTCTGGATGCTTCACACGGGTTCACTGCCGTGCTCTGCGAAGACCAGGCTCCGCTCTGGACGTTTTCCGCAGGGTCAAAAGAGTGACGTTATCCGCGTTCCACGTGACCAGGAATTTTGCTCTGGATGCTTCCTACGGGTTCACTGCCGTGTTCTGCGAGGACCAGGCTCCGATCTAGACGTTTTCCACAGGGTCGAAGAGTGACGTTATCCGCGTTCCACGTGACCAGGAATTTTGCACTAGATGCTTCATACGGGTTCACTGCCGTGTTCGACGAAGACTAGGCTCCGCTCTGGATGCTTCACATGGGTTCACTGTTGTGCTCTGCGAGGACCAGGATCCGCTCTGGACGTTTTCCACGGGGTCAAAGAGTGACGTTATCCGCATTCTACGTGACCAGGAATTTTGCTCTGGATGCTTCCCACGAGTTCACTGCCGTGTTCTGTGAGGACCAGGCTCCGCTCTGGACGTTTTCCACGGGGTCAGAGAGTGACGTTATCTGCGTTCCACGTGACCGGGAATTTTGCTCTGGATGCTTCCCACGGGTTCACTGCCGTGTTCTGCGAGGACCAGGCTCTGCTCTGGACGTTTTCCACGAGGTCAAAGAGTGACGTTATCTGCATTCCACGTGACCAGGAATTTTGCTCCGGATGCTTCCCACGGGTTCACTGCCGTGTTCTGCGAGGACCAGGCTCCGCTCTGGACGTTTTCCACGGGGTCAAAGAGTGACGTTATCCGCGTTCCACGTGACCAGGAATTTTTCTCTTGATGCTTCCCACGGGTTCACTGCCGTGTTCTGCGAGGACCAGGCTCCGCTCTGGACGTTTCCCACGGGGTCAAAGAGTGACGTTATCCGCGTTCCACGTGACCATGAATTTTGTTGATTGTATCCGCATTTCACGGAGTTGGGATTTGACTCTCGGTCATCTGTACACCGTCGAGTCATGGAACTGGGAATTTCCGCTGTTCCGCTTTGCTTGATATTGTGTCTGCTGCAATGAGACGAACGTCGAGATGATCTCTAGGCTATATGTGACTCATCGAGATTCGGCTTCTTCTTCTAATGAAACCTGGGAGAGGAGGAGTGCGATTCCTTCTTTGTTTGCGCCCCTGGATTGTATACAGGGATTGATGTAATATCACCTGTAGGGCATAAATTTCATTTTTTGTTTTATTTCTTTTTCCGCGATGCTCTATCATTTCAGCTTTTACATCGCGAAGGTCGCGATTGCCCCATCATTTCGGCTATTTTTCGCGGTGCCCAATCATTTCGGCTATTTATTTTATTTTTACTCGCTGCTTTTTATTGCGAGTTGCCCAATCATTTCGGCTATTTTTCATGCATACATTTTTACTTGCTGCTTTTTATTGCAAGTTGCCCCATCATTTCGGCTATTTCATATGCATTTTTAGCTCGCTGATTTTTTATCGCGAGTGTAGAACTTAGAATCTGGTGCCAATCTCAGCATCAGCGTCGCTACAACTGGAATATGGCCAGGAGCGAATCATTATTTTCCATGAAAGGACTCGGAATTTGATACCGTTTTAGGCATCAGCATCGCTACAACTGGGATATTGCCAGGAGCGAATCATCATTTGCCTCTATCGATGTCGAACAAAGGTGGCTTAGTAAACAGGGTTAGGATTCTGTCGACTAAGGCTTTTGACTTTATGAGCCGTAAGGGTCTCACAAAGGTATTTTCCCTACAAGTCGTGAGGATCTCGTAGGTGTGTTTTCTCCTTGGGAATCGCGAGGATTCCTAAGTGCGTGTTCCCCTGTAAGTCGTAAGGATCTTACAAAAGTATTTTCTCCTTATAAGTCGAGAGGACTCATAAGGGTTGTTCACCATATGGACATATCCCTAGTCACGGGTGGGACTTTGCTGGGGAAATGTTTATTCGCGCCCGTGGATTGTATACAAGGGTCAGTATGAGCCGCTTGTAGGGCAATATCGAAGGTTGTGGGGGGGTTGCTTAAGAACAGGTTCAGGTCTCTGTAACTTAAGACTTTCAAATCTTATGAGCCGTGAGGGTCTCATAAGAGAGTTCTCCTTACGAGTCGTAAGGATCTCGCAAGGGTAATTTCTCCTTAGGAATCGAGAGGATTCTTAAGTGTGTTGCTCCTTTGTGAGTCGTAAGGATCTCACGCAGGTGGTTTCTCCTTACAAGATCGAGAGGACCCTGCAAGTATCTTTCAACGAGGTTGCGCCCTTTCGGGTTTTCACAAACACTCGCCGGTAGCCCTGCTGTTTTTACTCACGGAGCCCTTTCGGGTTTTCATCCGTGCCCATTTTTCTTATGGACATACCGTCTTTCCCTTTTTTTATTCTTTTTATTTTTCTAACGAGGTTGCGCTCTTTCAGGTTTTCACAAACACTCGCCGGTAACCCTGCTGTTTTTACTCCCGGAGCCCTTTCGGGTTTTCATCCGTGCCCATTTTGTTTATAGACATACCATTTTTATTTTTATTTTTTTTATTCCCTTTTTTGTATCGGTTTCGGGATGCCGCAATCCATCATAGTTTATCGACATCTCGGTCAACAACTAGTTTTAAGACATAGTGGTCCATCATTAGTTTAAGGACGTTTCGGTCCGTTGTTAGTTTAAGGACGTTTCGGTCTGTTGTTAGTTTAAGGACATTTCGGTCCGCTGTTGCAGAAGGCCGGTCACTACTTATAGAGTTCGGGCTTAGGAAGATAGCGAGCGGACATAGTCGTCGTCATCTATTATTGACATAGGTTGTAACTCATTAAGCGTAGTATTTCTTTAGGAAGCGACCGTTTATTGGCCTGAAAGGCCTTTCACCGTGCATATCCATGAGTAGATAGGCTCCACCCTAGTAGACCTTGTCTATGATGTACGGTCCTTCATAGTTCGGCTCGAATTTTCCCCGCTTGGCGCGATTGGGGATCATAGGTCTTTTGACCACTAGCACAAGTTCGCATTGGCGGAATGTCCTCGGCCTGGTCAATCTTTCATATGAGCGCGTCATCTTTGCTTTATAAGCCTCCAGATTTTGTTGCGCTATGAGGCGGGTTTCATTAAGGGCATCAAGCTCTTCAAGCCGAAGGTGAGCATTTTCTTCGTCCGTCAGCTCGTAGTTGATTGCCACTCGTAGAAAGGGTAACTCTATCTCGAGGGGGAGTACTGCTTCCGTACCGAATACCAACGCGTATGGCGTTGTGTTCGTGGCCGTTTTGAACGTAGTTCGATACGCCCAGAGAGCTTCTTGCAGTCTCTCGTGCCAGTCCTTCTTATTTCGGGACACCGTCTTCTTCACGATCTTCGTCAAGGTCTTGTTGAAAGCCTCAGCTAGACTGTTAGCTCGGGGATTATAAACTGAGGAATATATCCAGTCTATGTTGTGTTGTTGCGCGAAGCGGCTGATCTTGTGGCTTCTGTAGGCTGGCCCATTATCGGAGATGATCCGTTGTGGAGTTCCAAACAGATAAATGACGTGCGTTTTGAAGAAATAGAGGATATTCTCCATCTTCACTTCCCTCAGCGGTATTGCTTCTGCCCATTTGGAGAAGTAGTCAGTCGTCGCCAAGATGAAATTATTTCCTCTAGACGATGCTGGTTCGATGGGGCCGACTATATAAGTTCCCCACATTTCGAATGGCTAGCTTGCCACTGTTGGATGTAGAGGATTTGGGTGCTGATGGATAAAGTCCCCATGAATTTGGCATGAGTGGCATTGCTTCGTATATTCGAGGCAGTCCTGAATCATCGTGGGCCAATAGTATCCCATCCGTTTAATCTTCAACTTCATCTTTGGGCCTGCTTGGTGAAAACTGCAAAGTCCGTCGTGAACTTCCTGAATAACTCTTTTCGCCGCGTCAGGTCCCAGACATCTCAACCACAGAGAATCAAACGGCCTCTTGTACAGATTATCATTGACGAAGGCGAAAGACAGAGCTCGTTTCATGAGCTGATGTCTTGAGGACGCATCTTCAGGCGTTCGATTGGATTTGAAGTAGTCTACAAAGACTTCTCTCCAATCCTCAGCCTTTCCCTGATCTTTTATTTGCATAGCCATTTGCCCAGTCAGTCCCTTTTCTCCGGATGATTCTGGATCCGGAGATATTTCTGCGGGGGAAAGCACCCGACGGTTTTGTACCACGATCTTTACGTCATCGAGGTTCTCATCGGCCAGTTCTTTAGCGAGCTTAGCTAGTGCATCTGCTTTGCTATTTTCCGCATGCGGTATGCTTTCCAGCGTATAGGAGGGAATTTGAGTCAACAGTTGATGTACTCTCTCTCCATATTTCACCAGTTCTGGCTTGCACGTCTAGTAGTCGCCGTTTACTTGACTGACGACCAGTTGAGAATCTCCGTATATAAGGAGGTTTTCAATTCCCATATCGATGGCGATCTCGAGGCCTGCTATCAAAGCTTCGTACTCAGCTTCATTGTTCGTCCTCGGCTCTGTCAAGGAGAAGGCGAAGCGCATTATCCCTCCTTGTGGGGTCACGAAGATGAGGCCTACTCCTGATTTGATTACAGGGGTGTTCTGTTTGCACTTCTTCATGGAGGACGCTCCATCAAAGTAGAGATCCCATCGGGTATCACTACCGTCGATCGCATCAAACGCATGTTCGTCTGGCAGTTCACCATTCAAAGGGGAATCGGCAGGTATCGGATGCTCAGCGAGGAAGTCGGCGATGGCCTGGCCTTTCACCGCCTTAAGAGGTTGATAGGTTATCGAAAACTCCATTAAGAGCAAGGCCCATTTAGCAAGTCTCCCTGTCAATATGGACTTCGACATTAAATATTTAAGGGGGTCTACCTTCGAAATGAGACGGACTTCATGCGCCAACGCATAGTGCCTGAGCTTTGTCATCGCGAAGATCAACGCCGGGCAGTGTTTTTCGATAGGAGAGTAGTTGCTTTCTGCCCCCAGTAGAACTTGACTTAAGTAATAGAGAGCTCTTTCTTTCCCTTGGTCGTTCTCTTGTGCCCACAATGCACCTAAGGAACCCTCGAGGACGGTTGTATAAAGAATAAGAGGCTTTCCCTTGACCGGAGCAGCCAATACTGGTGGATTCTGCAAGTATTGCTTGATTTCGTCTAGTGCGCTCTGGCATTTATGATCCCAAACGAAAGGGGTTCCCTTCTTCATCAGGTGACTGTAAGGGCGGCACTTGCCTGAAAGGTTGGCTATAAATCGCTGGATGTACGCGAGCTTCCCTTGGAGAGACCGCAATTGTTTGAGAGTCCTGGGCGGAGGCATTTCCATGATCGCCTTGATCTTTGACGGATCTATCTCGATACCTCGGTGTCGGATGATGAATCCTAGGAATTTGCCCGAGGAAACTCCGAATGCGCACTTGAGAGGGTTCATCTTCAGGTTGTATTGCCAAAAGCGTTGAAATACGGTCTTCAGATGCTCTAAATGCTCCTCGTATGTTTTGCTCTTAACCACGAGGTCGTCGATATAGCATTCGACGATTTCGTGTATAAAGTCATCAAAGATCTTTGTCATGGACCTTTGATAGGTGGCACCGGCGCTCTTTAGACCGAAGGGCATAACCTTGTAGCAGAATATACCCAAAGGGGTCCAGAAAGCGGTGTGCTTCTGGTCTTCGGGATGCATCTTTATCTGATTGTATCCTGATGAGCCATCCATGAATGAGAAAACCTCGTGAGTGGACGTGTTATCTATCATCAGCTCGGTGACTGGTACTGGGAAGTCGTCCTTCGGGCAGGCTTTATTAAGATCCCGAAAGTCCACACATATGCGCACGGTCCCATTCTTCTTCATTACTGGGACGATGTTGGCGATCCAATCAGGGTATTGAACCTCTTGGATGAAGCCAGAGTCGATTATCTTTTTGACTTCAGCGTTAATGCTCACCTCAAGCTCAAGCCGCATTCTTCTCTGTGCTTGTTTGATTGGCTTAACGTCCGGGGATATGGCCAGTTTGTGAACAGCAATCTCTGGGTCTAATCCTGGCATTTCGGAATAGTTCCATGTGAAGCAGTCTCTATGCTGCATGAGCACGTCTTTTAGCGCAGCCACCTTTTCTTCAGACAACAGCTCGCTGACGAATGTCGGCCGCGGGTCGCTTGTCGTCCCCGGCTCAATTTTCTTGAGCTCATCTGCAGTGGTATGGATTCCATCTTCCAACTATTTCGGCACCGGCGGGAATTCTGTAATCACCTCGTCATTATTGTTTTCGAAGCACCAGGGAAGGTCATCCATATCCCCTGGCTTTTCTTTTGATATCATTATCATATGACAAGTACGAGTTCGCTTCGAAGACCAATGCGGATCTGGTTCCACTCTCGTGGCTTTGGGCTCATGCTTCTGTGGCGGCGTTACCCTCCAACTGTTAGACAGAGCAAACTTGCCGAGCTGATACTGATCTTCGACCCAATTCTTGAAGGTGAAGCAATCTTCGAGAGGGTGCTCTATTACCCTATGATAAGAGAAATAGTTTGGGTGTGAGACTTCGCATGCTTGTTCGGGATGCTTGGACTCCGGAAGTGTAATCATTTGATGTTTTATAGCGAGGTCAAGTATCTTCTTTGTCTTTTCTTGAAGAAAAGATTATGCTCGACTCATCTTCTTCATAAGGGAAAAATCCGGACCGCTTGATTCCCGACAGCGTGGCTTCTTAGTCCCGCTTTGTCGCTGTCGAACGCCTTTTCCACTCTTTGGCTTGTTTCTGCCTCTGCGTCGGGCCTTTTGCACCACAGGTTGACAGGGAGGAGCATTTTTATCTTTCGCAGCCTGTTGAAGAAGGCGTTGTGTCCTGGCTTTCTCATAGATGGCCATTTCGCGATTATGGTCGTCTCGAGCTTTTTGACCCGCTTTCCTGATAAGCTTGTCCATTCGTTCTTCAAATGACGGACTCAGCATTTTGGTTGGAGGATTTTGTTTTGGTGCGGGGTCGGCATTTTCTGACAGGGTGTCCTCTTCTTCATCGAAGTTATATATGGTGTAGCTACCATGGACTCATTCCCGTTTCCCGGATCTCACATATCCAAGCCCGAGCATTTCCATTTTTCCATTGGGCAGCTTGTGCTGAGTCCCAGGGACATCCCAAATCCTGTTGTAGAACCGAGCTTGTCGAATAGTCTGTTTGAAAGGTACCCCTTGGCGCTTCATGAGCCTTCTCAAGACTTTCGAGTAATATCTAGGCAGACGGATGGGCTGGAGTCTGTCGAGTGTAGAATCCGCGCGATGCCAGATTTCTTTCTCCACTCTTGTTTCCGTGGACAGATAGAATAGGATCGCCTTTTCACCTTTTCTCCTGGGAGGGACGTAAAATGTCTGTAGGTCTTGCACACTGTAAGCTTCAAGTGCGTCGAGATCTTTGTAGTGCTCCCGCGGAATCATGGTAATTTGCAAACTCTGATTGTCACCAGGGAATGCTGGTATTGACGGCCGGCTAGAGAACACAGCATTAACCTCATCTTCCGAGTCGCTTCCGAAGATCAACATAGGAGCGGACGGTCCTGGCTTGTTGTGCTGGGGTAGGCCTGAATAAACTATCTCTTCCTCTTCTTCAGTATCGCTCCCGAAGATGGGAATGGTGGTGATAGATTTGTTCTCCGGTTTGTGACACCTCTCTGTGTCCTCGAAATCTGGCAAGAAGTATTTTGCATCTTCGTACTTGCGGACTTCGTTCACGGAGAATGGATTCAGCTCTCCTGTCACGGTATACTCAAAACATCCTTGAAATACTTCATACACTGATGTTGCGTAGAAGGGATGATGTTGTACTCATGTAACCATAGACGACCGAGCAAAGCGTTGTAGCATGTCCTGGCGTCAATGACATGAAATTTAATGTCTATGACAAGCAGCCCAAAGCGTAGCGTCAGTATTACAGACCTAAGGGTCCGTGATGATTAGGAGTCGAACCCGTAGATGGTGATCTTATCACGAGCAAGGTGTTGAACGCTCATGCAGATTTCTTTCAACACTCGCACGTTGAGGAGATTGACGGAAGACCCATTGTCGACCAGGATTTTACCTATCTTTATATCGTGGTAGTATCCTGAGACATAGAGGGGACGGTTGTGGTCGCACGTCCTAAGGAGAAGGTCCTCATCACCGAACATGACATCGGCTGTGTGTACTTCTTCCAGTTCATCCTTCATCCTTTCTTCGGCGAGAAAGGCCGGGAATTGCTCGGGCTCTTGCAACCCCTTGATTAACGAATCTCTCGCTTCTTTTGATAATAAAAGGGCGTCGAGAATGCTGAGTTGAGAGGGCAATTTCCTCAAGTGCGCCAGAACGTTGTAGTCCACCTTGTTCTTTTTTGGCGGGTTTTTGGCAGTCAGCTCTTTCATGACTTGGTCATCCAGGGCAATATCCTCAGAGACCTTTTCTTTTCCCTTATCTTTTCTGTTTGTGGGTCGGAGATTTTTTTCTGGAAGCGTGCGATTACGCAGCTGAATGTTTTCACAGGCTTTCAGTTCTTCCTCTTTTCCCGAGATGGATTCTTTAAAGAGAGGGCTTAGGGTCATTCCTTCGTCAGAGTCGCTCCCGAAGGTGAGAACCTGCGATCCCCCGGCGTTGACCGTGCGACAATTGCCAGTAATTCCTTTATGCTCCTCGGTCGTACTTCTTCGCTCCCGACGAGTCTTGCATTTCATCCGCTTAACATGTTGCCGGTGAGCAACATACCCCTGCCACCATCTTTTAAAAGCGTCGCATTCTTCGGTGGGGTGCGAAATCTTTCGATGATATGAGCAGTAGCTAGGATGCATCTCTGCTTCACCGGGAGTGTTTCCTTCGGAGGGTGGCAGCTTCATCCCCATTGATATGGCTTTAGCAAACCTTTTCCTCGACTTGAATCTGTTTTTATCCGCATCGGATGTCTTTTGTTTTGGCGGGAGTTCCTCAACTCTTTCGTCTAGTCGCCGGCGTTTGGCTCCTTCTAATATGGCCATCTCACGCTCCCGATTGGCTTTACTTTTCAGACGAATCCCATTCAGAAAGGCGTCGATCATCTCGTCTGACGGCCGCACAAGTTCCGGCTCAGGCTCTGCCCCCAGTCTTTATGCGCAGTGCGCTTCTTCATTGTCTAGCGATGAATGAGAGATCACATGGCAACTTGCTACGTAATCCTCAGATCCGTCTGACGAGTTTTCCCCATCATTTTCGTCCTCAAGGACGTGGCTGAGGAACTCTTGGAGCATGATGGGGGTCCGCGCTTTCTGATTATATTTGTAACATTTCAAAAAAGATAAAATGTTAATTTTGGGAATTTTTATAATTTAATATTATTTTATTGAATATTTTAATATTTTGGAATTATTAAATACAAATAAATGGGGAAAAATTTTGGAAAAATTCTAAAATAGGGTAAATTAGAGAATTATGACATTTTAAAGTTTTTGTGATTAATTTGACACTAATTTAGTGCTAATCGCGATTAAAAATCGCTAATCGGTTTTTAGCTTTTTGTGCAACACATGCACATATCACTTTTTCACACTTGTGCATTTTCTTGCCATGCTTTTCATTTGGGTTTACTATTTGAGTGAGAAGGGTTTTAAAAGGAAAAAGAAAAGGAAAAGAATAAAGAAATGGGTAGTTGGTGAGAGAGAGAGGTATGGGCTTCATTGACTAAGGACTTAACCATTTCTCCCCTCATTTCCCTCCCTCTTCTCCCTTCTCCTGCTGCTGCTCCTGCACCTCCTTTCCCTCCCCTCTTCAAGCTCCAAAACACCTCTAAAACAACCCCAAAACCCAATCTCCATTTCATTAAATGTGTGCACAATCCCTAGATCTACACTTGGTGCTAAAGAAGCAAGGATTTTGGCCACTAGGGGCAACTCAAGAAAATTCTTGAGTTGCCAAATGAGGTGTTTTCTGGACCTTAAACTTAGTTTATGCATTTCCTTTACCCTCATATTAAGATCGAATCGATATTGTGTGATATTGTGGACTTGTGGATAACCTAGTTAGGGTTGTGATGATTTATGGGTTGTAATATGGAATTGAGGTCAGTAGAGGTTATACCATCACCCTAGTGTATGAATTGGAAACCCAAAACCTGAAGCTTAAACCATAATACGGATTTTAGAAACCGATATCGGGGAATTTATGAAATCTGTGAAGGGTATATTGAATCTGCTATCACCCGAGACACCCTAAATTAAAATTGATTGGACAGTGACACGTGCAGGCACCCAGGAAGCTAACCCCAAGACCCCAACTCCCACTTCTTCTTCCCGGCCGCCAATTTATCCCCATTGGCCGCAAATTGCGGCCTGGGTCCCACCATTTTGGCTCGTATTGGTTCTGTAGCTCCTACATGTTCATGTTAGACCCCTGATATATATAGATTTGTATAAAGTGACCTAGGGTAAAATCTGGGACATATTTCCTAAGTTGCTGTTTTAGATTCATGTTTCCGTATTCCGTATTTTTAATTCTGCAATTGTGGATTGTGTTTTGCCTCGACTATTTGGCGTTTATACGATGATATAGAGGATGTGTTGATGGTTTTGAAGGCGTGCCATGGGTTTTAACCTATAGGCCTCTTATCGTATCATTTTGGATTTCATGTGCCGTTTTAGCTTTGATTTGGTTTTAATGCGCATATACGATATTTTGATGTGTAGGTACCCCATGAAGACTTCGGGACGACAAGCAAGCGCGTGGCGACGTCCACAAATGAAGACGCTAGGTGAGTAGATTATATCTACTGGGGGAAGTCGGGTGGATGGCGTATAGCACCCCCGCAGTCCGTAGTTGTTATTATATATGATAGTTAGGTGTATTATGGATAGTGTAGGGTTAGAAGTGACTAGTGTAGTTCATAGTCGCGAACCCTAGAATAGAATTACACCTACACGCACACCCTTGCATATTACTTATACTGGCACTGTGTTGATGATATTGGATGACTTTGGAGATGAGTCAATGATATTGGGCTTTGTGCCGCGAGATCGGTGATGTGATATGATTCGTATTTGGGATACGAAATGTGATTCTTGCGGGCTTGGGATGTGTGTTTACCCCCGCATGCATACTTTATTGATGGTATCGATTTATACTAGACATAGAATAGTACCCCAGATTATATGATATGTTGATGGTGATACCTGAAGTGTGATGAGATAGTGTGATATTGACCCGTACCCAGCTATTGGGATGCCGTACGACGATTTACCGTATGAGCTTTACATTGATGATAGATCCGCACTCATGACTTGAGGATGTCATATGATATACTGTATCGTACGCGATACTATTGAGGCGGAATCACCGACTATTATATTTATATATATATCGACTTAGATGTTAGGCGGTTTCCTTACCTGTAGCTCAGCTTGTTAGTTCAGCTGTATAGTTTAGTGTAGTTGTTAGATTAGATTAGACTCCTACCTATTTCAAAACTAGCGGGTCGTGGGTATTTTAAAAGACAGGTCAAGGGATCTACGGACATTTCAAAAGGCGTATCTTTTCATAAAAACACCGTAGCCCCTATTTTCAAAACCCCATGATTCGTGATATTTCAAAAGGCACCATTTGTAGGACTTATATTAGATTAATGCAGATTAGTTATAGTTGCGTCTAGATTCAGCTCCCACTTTTTTTGTGGTTCGCTTTGCATCGCATTCTTATATTATGTTTCATACTCCATTATTGATATCATGCTGTTAGGACACCAGCACCATTACCGATGTTGCGTATGTACCACGTACACTTACTTGCCGGCTCACACACATCTTCATCGGTAATTGCCATGTCACGTACACCTTAGAAAATACTATTGCTTGACATAACCTATTAGCTAATAGTTTAGACATTGTAGTTATTACCTGCTACTTCATGCATACTGATATTCATTGTTATGCCGCATTCATGGATTCTCATGCATATATTCACTATTTTACGTGTTACTGAGGTTTTGGATTTGGATTTCCGTGAGATTTTCTGGATTTGGAGGAAAACCGCAAAAACACAGATAAACATTTTCTCTCTTTTAAAATAAAAAGTGCGGTTTTCCCATGATGTATGAGTCGTCCACCATGAGTTTGCTGATGGATTTGGAAACCCGATTCGAGGAGACGGATGAACCGTTTCGGGTACATGGTGGACCCGGTGCGGTATCCCGGGGCAAGATGAATGTGGTGATGACGTTGAGCCTGGCAGGGGAGCACTACCGACCGGTGATTTTACCTGACGCGTCGGATATCCGGAGGATACCGTCGTGGTCTTGAGATTGATGGTAGGGGCCGGTCTGGACTGACGGTGCCCTAGATTTTGTGATTGGGATACAGAGATATCGGGATATTTGGATTACGTTTTGTGCCGATGTTAGGCACTGTTTTATGCTGATTTCATTATGATACCTCATTTTAAAAATACAAAGGAAATCTCACTAAAGTATGAAAACAGTTTCTTCATTTACATGTATTATGTTCTCATGCATTCATACCTCATTCTTATGTTATATTGCTACCTGAGGCACTGACACAGGCACAGGAGATTACACTCGGGTTAGATATTTACCCTAACCTTGTTATAGGCTGCATGTTTTATATTGAGGATTTTGTACTGATCGTTTTGACCTAGGATTATGTCTTGCGTTCGGTTTCTGCTTGTAGTTATTCTCTATTCACGAGTTGGCAACTCACCCCCGTTGTGCCACAGTTCTTGCAGGTTTTGCCGTACAGGTTCCTTTGCGGCATTTCTGGCACATTGCTTCCTTGCGGGTGAATTGCATTTGGTAGGTGGTTCCTTTTGTATCAAAACCACCATTGTACTTATATTATTCTTTGTATCTAGAATTTCCATCAACCAAATTTGTTTATTGTTTCAGACTCAGACTTTAGTGATGTTTTATTTGGCCTTAGAGTCGCGCTTAGTAGTATGGCGGTTTTCATGCTTACTGTGTTTCTTTTGGATCGATCCTCGCCTTTCGGCGTTGTATATTATATTGCATGTGTGGTTGTGACCGTCAATTGACGAAGAGCTAGCTCCCGCTTGGGGATGCCTTTTATCATTGTATATATGTTATGCTTGTTGTATCCCGTTCGGGGCCAGTATTTACAAAAGAAACTCTGCCGAAATTTTTAGAAAAGACTTTACCTTTTAAAAATGCACCTTCGGCTTAGTTATTTAAAAACCTCGACTTCAAACATATTTTCCTTCACTTCTTTAAACCAGTTTTCTTCACTTACTCTTAAAATGGTTTTAGATTTCTGGGCTTTGGCTTACTTGGATCAGATGGAGTCCTATAGATTTCATATGGTTCGAGGGCCAGTCACGTGCTCTTTCGGGTCGTGACAAAGTTGGTATCAGAGCGCTAGGTTGACCTTGGTTCGAGTCTAAGTTTGACTATGTGGAGCCTAGGGCGTTTATATATATACGGAACTTAGGCTTGACCTTACGGAACTTAGACTTAGTCGAGGGGGTATTAGACCCGAACTTTCGTCGTATAGGATGACCCTTGGTTGATGGAATAGGTGACTAAAGTAGAGTGACGTACCGTTGGTATGTTCCGCGGCATACTTACGACACGCCACTCCGCTTAAGGAACCTTAGGATGTACATATTTTCGAGATCAGTGATTCTCTTTATATCCATGATTATACATCCATTTGAGATCCCCGATTCTATTAGTCCATGATCATACCTTCATTGATGCTGTTCCTTCTTATGATCGTGTATCCACTCTGGATCTGTTGTTTCCTTTCTTGCCATTGATCTGCTCTCTTCGATACTCGATTGAGGTTCCTGTCACCATGTTTGAGCGCAGTTTGGGCTGCTACTAGGGTTACGGTCAGTGCGAGCTCGTCTGGTACGAGGGCTGACCATTGTGTTTTCTGGTGACATGGGAACGTCTCGAGTTAGTATTGATGACTGTGACCTCAAGTGGAGGCGAGTGCTTGGTTTTGCACCGGATGATCGGGCCATTGTTAGAGCTGCCAGTTGAGAGAGGACTGTTGATGTACATCATACCTTAGAGATTATGATGTCGCCTACCGTGCAGACAGAGGGACCAGCTGTTGCTGAGATTGACGGGATGTCGCTTTCGGAGCTTACGAGCTTAGATTGTCGGAGCTTCCAGACAGATATGAGACAGATTATAGCTAGTCTACTCGATTTGAGAGACGAAGGTGATTCGTCCGATTTATGCACCGGAGCGGGCCCAGTTGAGTTGAAGATTTCCAGTGTGGAGAGTCTTACTCAGATCTAGGGCAGACCGATTCAGAGATGACCGCCAATGCGTCGTCTTTCCTGGAGGATTGAGGCGTTGTTCGGCATGCAGGTGAATGAGCCAGTTGCTGCTGCAAATGACGAGATATCGCCCAGATGGTTGGAGCTGCTGCAGCGTGAGCATATACTTAGAGAGATGATAGCGAGTCGCCAGTCACCTGAGGATGAATGACTAGGACATTTGGTTCGTCCGTTTACCGATGCGAGGTCATCAGATAGATTGATTCCAGCTAGAGACGACTTCACGCAGATTCGTTGAGAGTCGATTGAGACGATCGAATGTCAGGAGCCCATTTTCCAAGTTTAAAGTATACGGAAAGACATGTAGGTGATTCTATGGACCCTCTAGAAGAATGAAACCCTAACTCGACTTAATGACCGTGTGAAAGCCTTTGAACCTTAGGGTTTACGGCAGTTCCGCGGCGCCATTAGTGAGGCTTGGGTTTGCCCTTCTACGGCTGGACCACCGACGTTGAGGCATGTACTCGATACTATTAAACTGTACTCAAGATGTTGATCTCTTGGGGGATTATAAGGTTCTGACGAGTCGATCGAATGTTTCGACATCATTCGGATATCATGTGATGGGATGCATTGCTTGGGAGACTCCAGATACGAGTATAGCCGTTGGAGCATAGTCCATGCAGCCACGATGAGACGAGTCCGAATCAGTCGACATTGAAGCAGAGTGAAGAAAAGAGTTCGCAAGAGATTTCGACGAGATGACGTCCCACTCCGCTGACATTAGAGATGTGATACGCACCCAGAGGCGTTGTATATGGATATATCTTCCAGAAAGAAGCGCGATAAGTATCCGGAACAAGAATTTGCTTCAGCAAGGGATGATGACTTCTGGGCAATTCGGCAGGGATGAGATTTGAGAGAAACTTCGACATGACCTTTCTGGAATACTATACGAGAAGACCTGACCCAGGAGTGGTCATATTGCGCACAACCAGCAGGCCAGAGTTAGCATTGTCGATGAGGTAGTTGACCAGATTCGGATAAAGGAACTTACCCAGATGCGTTGCGAATCGATCAAGGACGGACGAGTATTGAGTATTCCTCCTATGGTTGGGACGTGTTTCCGAGGGCCTGTTCGGCCTGACATCTTCTACAGAATGATGAAGCTACAGAGTACGCGATTTCGAGTCCGTGTGAGAGACTTCAGATTGACCGTGGCCGAGAACAGTGCAGTGCGTAGATATGCATGGCGTGACGTCATAGTGGACGACGATAGAGACAGGTGGAACCAGAGGTTCGGGCGAGACGCTGACGAGCTGTCATTGCTTCCCGTCGAGACCAGAGGTCAGATATGCCTACAGAGGCATTGGGATGCAACCAGATTCCGAGAAATATTGTGCTGAGGACACAGATGTCTATCGAGTGAGAAGAGATTATGCAGGAGAGCCAGCCTCTGTACAGTTCGGCATAGGCAAGATCGGAAGAGACCTTGAGCAGGATTCCTTCCAGGACATTGCTGCAATGATGTTTGCACCCAGGATCAGATATGTGACGTGCATTCAGAGAGCCAGAGGCCGACGCCAGTGATGGGCTGCCTCACGAGTGGTCGTGAGGATTGACCGATAGGTGACCAGAGAAGTGCCAGAACGGAATCGTCCCCGTTAGCACACCTGACAGGGCCGATGAGCCGATTGACTGCGAGATAGGTAATCCTCAGAGAAGATAAGGACCCAGAGTCAGAGGGCGCCAGACCGTGAGCAAGAGGCAAGTAGATATCTTGCGCTGCTAGCAGTGGATGCACCGACTCCTTCTCGACCTCGAAGGAGGAACTACCGACGACGGTACTATGATTTGTGATTTTGTGATTCGATTATCACGTATCCGTCATTTTGGATTTCGGTATTTTGGGCGTTCCGTTTGCATGATTTAGTTTTGATGACTGAGTTTCATGATATTTGTTTCATGCACCCACTGGATATTTATATTTTGCGCATAGTTATTACATTCGAGGTTTTGATTGTGAATTCACGCCCACCTTATACAGTGATTTGATTTACACTTCCAGCAGAGTTTTCATGCACCTTTAGTGTTTTGATATACGATTTTGGTGCATGCCAGATGCACTAAATCGGGATTCTTCGTGCATGTTACATGCACCTGATTTGGTTGCTGTCAGGCACACACGTTGCCTATGACAGATGTTTCGTGCACACCCGTTGCACCTAGATGTTGTTTTGTACACCTGTATGACACATATATGGATTTTGATTCCTTGCGCACCAGACGCATAGGATATTCTCTATGTATTGATGTCTTCGGAGCCCCGACAAATTGGAGTATTACAAAAATTGTTTTAGTATTGGGGGTTTAAATTTAAATTCGGGGACCGAATTTCTTTAAGGGGGGTAGATTGTAACATTTCAAAAAAGATAAAATGTTAATTTTGGGAATTTTTATAATCTAATAATATTTTATTGAATATTTTAATATTTTGGAATTATTAAATACAAATAAATGTGGAAAAATTTTGGAAAATTCTAAAATAGGGTAAATTAGAGAATTATGACATTTTAAATTTTTGTGATTAATTTGACACTAATTTAGTGCTAATCGCGATTAAAAATCGCTAATCGTTTTTAGCTTTTTGTGCAACACATGCACATATCACTTTTTCACACTTGCGCATTTTCTTGCCATGCTTTTCATTTGGGTTTACTATTTGGGTGAGAAGGGTTTTAAAAGGAAAAAGAAAAGGAAAAGAATAAAGAAATGGGTAGTTGGTGAGAGAGAGAGGTATGGGCTTCATTGACTAAGGACTTAACCATTTCTCCCCTCATTTCCCTCCCTCTTCTCCCTTCTCCTGCTGCTGCTCCTGCACCTCCTTTCCCTCCCCTCTTCAAGCTCCAAAACACCTCTAAAACAACCCCAAAACCCAATCTCCATTTCATTAAATGTGTGCACAATCCCTAGATCTACACTTGGTGCTAAAGAAGCAAGGATTTTGGCCACTAGGGGCAACTCAAGAAAATTCTTGAGTTGCCAAATGAGGTATTTTCTGGACCTTAAACTTAGTTTATGCATTTCCTTTACCCTCATATTAAGATCGAATCGATATTGTGTGATATTGTGGACTTGTGGATAACCTAGTTAGGGTTGTGATGATTTATGGGTTGTAATATGGAATTGAGGTCAGTAGAGCTTATACCATCACCCTAGTGTATGAATTGGAAACCCAAAACCTGAAGCTTAAACCATAATACGGATTTTAGAAACCGATATCGGGGAATTTATGAAATCTGTGAAGGGTATATTGAATCTGCTATCACCCGAGACACCCTAAATTAAAATTGATTGGACAGTGACACGTGCAGGCACCCAGGAAGCTAACCCCAAGACCCCAGCTCCCACTTCTTCTTCCCGGCCGCCAATTTATCCCCATTGGCCGCAAATTGCGGCCTGGGTCCCACCATTTTGGCTCGTATTGGTTCTGTAGCTCCTACATGTTCATGTTAGACCCCTGATATATATAGATTTGTATAAAGTGACCTAGGGTAAAATCTGGGACATATTTCCTAAGTTGCTGTTTTAGATTCATGTTTCCGTATTCCGTATTTTTAATTCTGCAATTGTGGATTGTGTTTTGCCTCGACTATTTGGCGTTTATACGACGATATAGAGGATGTGTTGATGGTTTTGAAGGCGTGCCATGGGTTTTAACCTATAGGCCTCTTATCGTATCATTTTGGATTTCATGTGCCGTTTTAGCTTTGATTTGGTTTTAATGCGCATATACGATATTTTGATGTGTAGGTACCCCATGAAGACTTCGGGACGACAAGCAAGCGCGTGGCGACGTCCACAAATGAAGACGCTAGGTGAGTAGATTATATCTACTGGGGGAAGTCAGGTGGATGGCATATAGCACCCCCGCAGTCCGTAGTTGTTATTATATATGATAGTTAGGTGTATTATGGATAGTGTAGGGTTAGAAGTGACTAGTGTAGTTCATAGTCGCGAACCCTAGAATAGAATTACACCTACACGCACACCCTTGCATATTACTTATACTGGCACTGTGTTGATGATATTGGATGACTTTGGAGATGAGTCAATGATATTGGGCTTTGTGCCGCGAGATCGGTGATGTGATATGATTCGTATTTGGGATACGAAATGTGATTCTTGCGGGCTTGGGATGTGTGTTTACCCCCGCATGCATACTTTATTGATGGTATCGATTTATACTAGACATAGAATAGTACCCCAGATTATATGATATGTTGATAGTGATACCTGAAGTGTGATGAGATAGTGTGATATTGACCCGTACCCAGCTATTGGGATGCCGTACGACGATTTACCGTATGAGCTTTACATTGATGATAGATCCGCACTCATGACTTGAGGATGTCATATGATATACTGTATCGTACGCGATACTATTGAGGCGGAATCACCGACTATTATATCTATATATATATCGACTTAGATGTTAGGCGGTTTCCTTACCTGTAGCTCAGCTTGTTAGTTCAGCTGTATAGTTTAGTGTAGTTGTTAGATTAGATTAGACTCCTACCTATTTCAAAACTAGCGGGTCGTGGGTATTTTAAAAGACAGGTCAAGGGATCTACGGACATTTCAAAAGGCGTATCTTTTCATAAAAACACCGTAGCCCCTATTTTCAAAACCCCATGATTCGTGATATTTCAAAAGGCACCATTTGTAGGACTTATATTAGATTAATGCAGATTAGTTATAGTTGCGTCTAGATTCAGCTCCCACTTTTTTTGTGGTTCGCTTTGCATCGCATTCTTATATTATGTTTCATACTCCATTATTGATATCATGCTGTTAGGACACCAGCACCATTACCGATGTTGCGTATGTACCACGTACACTTACTTGCCGGCTCACACACATCTTCATCGGTAATTGCCATGTCGCGTACACCTTAGAAAATACTATTGCTTGACATAACCTATTAGCTAATAGTTTAGACATTGTAGTTATTACCTGCTACTTCATGCATACTGATATTCATTGTTATGCCGCATTCATGGATTCTCATGCATATATTCACTATTTTACGTGTTACTGAGGTTTTGGATTTGGATTTCCGTGAGATTTTCTGGATTTGGAGGAAAACCGCAAAAACACAGATAAACATTTTCTCTCTTTTAAAATAAAAAGTGCGGTTTTCCCATGATGTATGAGTCGTCCACCATGAGTTTGCTGATGGATTTGGAAACCCGATTCGAGGAGACGGATGAACCGTTTCGGGTACATGGTGGACCCGGTGCGGTACCCCGGGGCAAGATGAATGTGGTGATGACGTTGAGCCTGGCAGGGGAGCACTACCGACCGGTGATTTTACCTGACGCGTCGGATATCCGGAGGATACCGTCGTGGTCTTGAGATTGATGGTAGGGGCCGGTCTGGACTGACGGTGCCCTAGATTTTGTGATTGGGATACAGAGATATCGGGATATTTGGATTACGTTTTGTGCCGATGTTAGGCACTGTTTTATGCTGATTTCATTATGATACCTCATTTTAAAAATACAAAGGAAATCTCACTAAAGTATGAAAACAGTTTCTTCATTTACATGTATTATGTTCTCATGCATTCATACCTCATTCTTATGTTATATTGCTACCTGAGGCACTGACACAGGCACAGGAGATTACACTCGGGTTAGATATTTACCCTAGCCTTGTTATAGGCTGCATGTTTTATATTGAGGATTTTGTACTGATCTTTTTGACCTAGGATTATGTCTTGCGTTCGGTTTCTGCTTGTAGTTATTCTCTATTTACGAGTTGGCAACTCACCCCCGTTGTGCCACAGTTCTTACAGGTTTTGCCGTACAGGTTCCTTTGCGGCATTTCTGGCACATTGCTTCCTTGCGGGTGAATTGCATTTGGTAGGTGGTTCCTTTTGCATCAAAACCACCATTGTACTTATATTATTCTTTGTATCTAGAATTTCCATCAACCAAATTTGTTTATTGTTTCAGACTCAGACTTTAGTGATGTTTTATTTGGCCTTAGAGTCGCGCTTAGTAGTATTGCGGTTTTCATGCTTACTGTGTTTCTTTTGGATCGATCCTCGCCTTTCGGCGTTGTATATTATATTGCATGTGTGGTTGTGACCGTCAATTGACGAAGAGCTAGCTCCCGCTTGGGGATGCCTTTTATCATTGTATATATGTTATGCTTGTTGTATCCCGTTCGGGGCCAGTATTTACAAAAGAAACTCTGCTGAAATTTTTAGAAAAGACTTTACCTTTTAAAAATGCACCTTCGGCTTAGTTATTTAAAAACCTCGACTTCAAACATATTTTCCTTCACTTCTTTAAACCAGTTTTCTTCACTTACTTTTAAAATGGTTTTAGATTTCTGGGCTTTGGCTTACTTGGATCAGATGGAGTCCTATAGATTTCATATGGTTCGAGGGCCAGTCACGTGCTCTTTCGGGTCGTGACAATATTCTTCCAGCGCGTCGATCTGTTTCTGCAAATCCGTGCGCTTGTCACCAGGTTTCACGGGCTTCTTGGATTTCTTCTTGTTTTTCTTTGAAGATTTTAACGGCTGGGTGTGAGTGCTTGGGCCATTACCGCCAATCTTCGGAGTTGGGTGTGGCTTCAGCATCCCTTCGATGATCTGAGGTTCCAGCGGGTTCTTCCACCTGATCCCCGGGCATGTCTGGAGATCATTCAGCATCCTTTTGGTCTTGGCCGAAAGAGCCACCTCCCATGGAGCTTCTTCAATAAAAGAACAAGTTGCCCCCGGTGTGTCTGTCTTCTTAGGAGCGTGCGGTTGTGGTGGGTTTACCTTCCACTTCTCGGACAGCGCAAACTTGCCTTGAAGGTACTGATCTTCGATCCATCCTTTAAAGACAAAGCGATCCTCAATCGGATGGCTTACCGTTTGATGGTAAGGGCAGTAACTGGGGTTATTCACCTCGCTGGGTTGCGGGGGTCGCCTTGGATTTGGTAAGTTGATAAGCCTGTTGCGTACCGCCAGCTCGAACGGCCTCTTCGTTTTATCCTGCGGGAATGAGAAAGGGCGTTTCATTTTCTCATTGTAATAACGTCGTCTCTCCTCCAATTGATCTGCCAGTCTTGGAGCACTGGGTTGCTGTTGAGCGTTCGCAACGATGGTCGCCTTCCCTTTACCCTTGTCGTTCCGAGGTTCCGGTTTCAGGGGAGACGGTCTGTGACCCATCTGGTCCATCTGGGCCAGCTTGTCGATCAAAGCCTGGAATTTGGTTGGTTTGAAGAACATCATGAACTGTGAAATAGTTGCATGAGGGTCTAGGGTGCCCACGAACATGCCCACAGCTGGTGCTTTTTCGATGCGCTGTTCGCACTTTGACCATAAGTTCCGCCATCGGATCGCGTATTGAACCCAAGCTTCACCCAGCTTCACCCTTGCATTAATCAAAGCTGTTATCGGGGTGCGTTCACTGGCGCTTGCGAAACGCTGGGTAAACAGCAACTCCATTTCAGCGAAAGTTTTGACGGAGTCATTCAGAAGCTCAGAGTACCACTCAAATGCCGTCTCTGATAAACTGCCGACGAATTGGCGAAGCAAGAGCTTATCGTCGCCGCCAGTGTTGCCGCAAAGAGCCCTGAACTGGGACACATGTTGATGGGGATTGCCTGTCCCCTTGTAGACATGGAATTTTGGGATCGTGTAACCCGACGGGTATTTGATCTGATCATACCAGCTCGGATATGGTCGCCCCGTTTTGACAACTTGGCTGACTGCCTCAGTTGCCTGGTGAACTCGTATTTGTTGAGCTATGTATTCATCCAGGGCAACTTTGGAGATCGTTTCTTCTTTAGCTGTTGAAAGAGCCGGAGGTAGATTTAACGTTTCCCCTCTGTCATCTTCGAGGACAATCGGAGGATCTTCCGCCGGCGGATCCTGCTGGATCATCATAACCACCATATCTTGGAACAGAAGGGCCATTCATTTTATATTGGCTGCTTGTTCTGCAGCCTCTTTGTCCTTCTTTTCAAGTATCCTGCGAAGGAATTCGGCGTCGGTTTCTTACTCCTGGCGTTGATCCGAGGATACTTCTGGGCTCTCTTTTGGCCCAGTAAGTGCGGCCATCGCAGTCATCATTTCTTGGAGCTTCTGCTGCTGCTCCAGAGCTTTAGTCACCGATCACGTAAGCGGTCTATAACCTGTGGATATACGGCTGTCCTCTTTTCCGGACGCCATGTAGATGGTGTGTACCACAATGCCCCCGGACTTAGGGCGTTTGGGTTCACTGCCTTTGACGTTCGCCGCAGGCGTGGGGATTTTCTCCGGCCTTCTTCTCTTGTGGGCCGTCGAAGTTGAGAGGGCCGTTGCTTTGGGCACCCAGGTGGTCGTCGTCTTCCGTTGCTTGACAGGGGGATTTTCTTCCTGCCAGACTTACGACTTCTTATGCTGATGAGAGAGATTCGGATCAATCACCGATTCTCGGACTCGTCGTCAAGTCTTGTAGATCCTAGAAGACAGTCGTTGAGGAGACTGCTCTGGCTCTTCTGGTTTTTCTTCCATGACGGTATCTACTGGTGGAGGAGATCTTTTGAGCACCGCAGTTGGCGAATTTCTGCGTACCCTGTTCAGCGGCTCAAAGCTGTTCCCGGTTGGAACAGCAGCATTAACTTCCACTGTTGGAGCTGGTGGAGTTAGCCCAGATGGGGAGTTGCCCCCAGTCTTCCTTATCCGGTGCCAGTGGCGACGTCGGGCATGACGGGTTGTCGGGGCTGGTTCGGCGATGGGTTTATCTTGCCCCCTGTTCAGGTGAGGGGCTGTTGCCGGTGTCAGCCTCTTGAAGACTGACGTCCGTTGAGAAGCCGTGTCCAACCAATCAAAAACAGATTTCTGAACGGGAACGGGACTGGGAGCAGTCAGCCTTGCGAAGACCGACCCTCTTACAGGAGAAGCTGTCTCGATGACTTTAGGAGCAGAGATGGCTGTCTTCCTTGGGATGGCCACTTCAGGGGTCATGGGCTTCTTGGCAGGCCCATCGGAGTTCAGGTTCAGTCTGGTGAAGACCGAGGAGTTGGAATTGGACGACCCGTTGAGAGGGGCCGTGGTAGTAGTGAGCCGATGAAGTCCGACTTCTTTTATGCTTCCTTCAGCAGTGGGATATTAATGTTCGCTGGCGGGAGTATGGTCCCAAAGAACAAACCGGTGGTATCCTGAGTCACTTGTTCCACCGGCATAGCAAAGATGGAGGCCGCTTGAAGCCCGTAAGCCACACCTCCAGGTGAGGCGGAGCGTCGGTTACAGTTGCATTTGGAGCAGTTTGAGCAGTTGGACGTCATTGCTGTTTGATTTCTGCGCCAAGCAAGAGACCAAATCTTAGCAACTTGAAACACGAGGGCAACCATTAAAAAACCGCGATTCATTCGCGAAGACGACACAAGAAGTGTGGAGTGGAAAGAGGAAAAGGTCCCACCGGGCGTGCCAGAATCTGTTCCCCTCCGAAAGACGGCACGACGAAGAGACGTCTTGCCTGAGATTCGGGGCAGATGCTAATTGGTGCTATCCGTCCACCTCTCCGAAAATTCCAAGTTGATTTATGGCACCGTATATCGAAGTTTTAAACGAATGCGTCCGATGTAGCAGACTTCGTCAGATTCCCCCTCGCTTGAGGGGTTTTTGATTGTGGGGACGCTCTTCCCTGCATGCGCAAGCCCCTGCAGTTAATTACGCTACCGCATCGCGGTAACAACTTTCTCCTTCTCCAGATAATCACTTCGTGTCGTGGGTGTTTGTTTTGTGTTTGGTTGCCCGTGGATTGTATACGGAGACTAAGTTATGTTGTCGCCCATAGGGCGTGGAATAGTCCAAATCCGTATTATCTTAGATTTAGGTTTGGAGGTTTAAGTTTAAGGATACGTTAGCCTCATTTGAGACTAAGATCAACTTAAACGTTTGTTAAGGATACGTTAGTCTCATTTTAGACTAAGATCGACTTAACGGGATCATTTAGATCCGACAAGAGAGCAATTGGGGGGCTCTATTGTTTAGTTTAGTGACATTGCGGTCGATAAGTAGTTTAAGGACATTGTGGTCCAATGTTAGTTTTAAGACATTGCGGTCAAGGTTAAGGACATCATAGTCCGTTGTTAGTTTTAAGACATTCCGGTCAAGGTTAAAGACGTCATAGTCCATGAGTTTAAGGACCCCACAGTCCGTTGTTAGTTTTAAGACATTACGGTCAAGGTTAAGGACGTCATAGTCCATAAGTTTAAGGACCCCACAGTCCGTTGTTAGTTTTAAGACATCCTGGTCAAGGTTAAGGACATCATAGTCCATAAGTTTAAGGACCCCACAGTCCGTTGTTAGTTTTAGGAAATCATGGTCAAGGTTAAGGACATCATAGTCCATGAGTTTAAGGACCCCACAGTCCGTTATAAGTTTTAACACATCCCGGTCAAGGTTAAGGACGTCATAGTCCGTTGTTAGTTTTAAGACATTCCGGTCAAGGTTAAGGACATCATAGTCCATGAGTTTAAGGACCCCACAGTCCGTTGTTAGTTTTAAGACATCACGGTCAAGGTTAAGGACGTCATAGTCCATGAGTTTAAAGACCCCACGGTCCGTTGTTAGTCTTAAGACATCCCGGTCAAGGTAAAGGACGTCATAGTCCGTTGTTAGTTTTAAGACTTTCCGATCAAGGTTAAGGACATCATAGTCCATGAGTTTAAGGACCCCACAGTCCGTTGTTAGTTTTAAGACATCACGGTCAAGGTTAAGGACGTCATAGTCCATGAGTTTAAGGACCCCACAGTCCGTTGTTAGTTTTAAGACATCCCGGTCAAGGTTAAGGACATCATAGTCCATGAGTTTAAGGACCCCACGGTCCGTGAAATGTATGGTTGTTGGGACACGTCACCTCTTTGAAGACGTTGAGAAATTACAACGACAAATATCAAAGAAGTGAAGAGGTGTACCATTGAACCAAGGTAGATTAAATGATCTGTAGCCCAATTTGGAACCAAGATCAATTAATTATATTATGAGCCCATTGGCTCGGCTAAGTCTGAATTGAGGACTTATGGCATTCTTGGGCTAAGTCCAATCATGTTTGGAATATTGGCCCTCTTTTGGTCCATTGAAGGGGAGGCTTTGCCTCTAGAAAATTAGCCAATTGGGCTAAAACTAGTGTTAAACACTAAAGACCAACAGTGTTGAACACTGGAAATAAGATTATCAAATTAGTGTTGAACACTGGAAATAAGATTATCAAATTAGTGTTAAACACTAACAGATAACAGTATTAAACACTGGCGACAAAATTATCATATTAGTGTTAAACATTAACAGAGGGGGGGATCACGTGGGAGCACGTGATGGCATCAAAAAGTGGGGCCAGATCCCCTTCATTTTGTTCTGCGGATAAGTGTTTAACACCTTTAATTCTCATAGCCATCACGTGTGGGCACGTGATGGGTGCTCATGCCTTGATTTATTAGAATATTCATTAGGGGTCACGTGAGGGCGCCCAGAGCTTCTGTTCTGTGGATCTTTTACAGAGGTCGCGTGGGGACACGTGACCCTGGTTCTTTCTTGTTTAAAGATCTGTTTGTCTTTTTAAGAATTAAATTCTTCATAGGGTTAAACCCTAGCTATAACTTTGGAGGAATTAAATTCCTATTTTCGAAGAATTATATTCTTAGGTAGGGTTAAACCCTAATTTTCTTTCTATAGGAATTAGATTCGCATATATGTAAAGAAAAAAGTTCTGATATAGGGTGAAACCCTAATTTTATTTTAAGGGGAATCAAATCCCTGTGAGTTTGAGAGAATCAAATTCTCAATTAGGTTTAAACCCTAGTTCTGTCCATTTTGAAGGAATTAAATTTCTATAATTTTGGAGAATTAAATTCTCAGATAGGGTTAAACCCTAATTTTATCTTGGAGGAATTAAATTCCTATAACTTTGTGAGAATTAAATTCTCAAAATTCAATTCCTCCTATATGTTTTAGATCTGCATGGCACGATCTTGACCCGATGAGAATTAAATTCTCAACCTATGGGGAGATGTGCACTTTGCAGGTCTTCCACCAGAGAAAGTACTAAGTTCTTTTCTTTTTATATAAGAGTTAAACACTTGGATTGAGAATTAAATTCTCTTTTTGAAGCCTTTACCCCCTTTTTTCTTACCCAGGGTTTTTTCTTTGTAGAGAATCAAATTCTTCTTTCTTTTCTCTCTGAATTTTTTAGATTCCAAGGCTCTTCCTGTTTTTCTCTCCTAAAAAAAAGGTCCCTCCTCTTCTCTTCTTGGCTCCTATTTATAGGAGAAAGAAAAGAATCAATTTGTTTTGTGAATCTTTCATTGAAAGATTTTAATTGATTTCATAATTAATATGATCCTTTAGATCACACAATGAATTTTATTCACCGTTGGATTTTAAATCCAAAGATATTCTGTTTGTTATTTTCGGTGAGATTTGGGGGAAATCTTTCCTTGTCTAAGATTTTTCCGTAAATTGGTGATATTTAATCACCGTCGGATTCTTAATCCAATGGTTTTACATAATTCTTCTCTATTTTGGAAAGATTTAAATGATCTTTTTCAGAATTTAATTCTGTTAAACAGTAAGGCTTTTAAAGCCCGTCACGTGTTGTCACGTGACCTTTGGTCACGTGTGAGCACGTGACCCAAGCACGCGACCACCGGTCACGTGCAAGCACGTGACCCTTCCGAATGGGCTCCTCTTCTTTGCTCTGTTCTATGCCGCTGCTTTACCATCGCGTGCCAACACGTGACCACTGATCAAGTGTGTGCACGTGATGCTTCCTCTGAAACTTTTTTCCTGATTTTTTAATCAGGGAACAAGGATCCCTTATTTAGGAGATCTCGTCTTGATTTCATAGTCAAGTGGTTATTTTTAATCACCATTGGATCTTAGATCCAAGGCTCCCTATTTAACTGAATATATTTTTATTGTTTTTAACAAGATTAGGAAAATATTTTCTCATATAGAATTAATTCTATATCTTGATTCAAAGGGTGATTTTTTAATCTAAGGGTTCAGAGCATATCTTTCTTATTTAGAAAAATTAGGGAAATATTTTCTTATATAGAATTCAATTCTATCTCTCGATGATTTTTTTTAATCACCATTGAATATTTGATCCAATGGCTCTCTGTTTAACAGAGAATATCCTTCTTGTTTAAATAGATTATGGAGTTATTTTTTCCTAATAGAATTTAATTCTACCATTGGATCTTTGACCCAACGGCTCTCTGTTTAACAGAGAATCTCTTTCTTTTTTAGGGAAATATTTTCCCATGTAGAATTTAATTCTACCCGAAGCAAAACTGTTTCAACTTTAGGTGCTGACACTCACGTGCTATGCACGTGGACGTAGCCAAAGGATTTAAGGCGCTCACGTGCCTAACATGTGAGGCGCTGCCATAGGATTTAATCCTATCTGAGACAAGCATCTATGTGCTTTGCACACGGGCGCTTCACATGTTATAAACGTGATGCGCTGCCTATTTTTTTATGAGGGAACAAATGCCCCCCTCCATTGTTCTCACGTGGCTTGCATGTGAGTGCAACGGTGTCCAGCCTTTTAGTCGTCCGAACCATCTGGAATACGGGGAATTTGAACTGACCCCATCACTTTATAAATAAGGAATTAAGCCCTAGGCGATAGCTGCGCCTCCATCTTTTCTTCTTCCTTAAGAATTTTATTCTCCATTAGAGCTTAGCGCAGTCGTGACGCTTAGTTCTTCAATTTTTTGCAACAACTCTGCATTGCAGACTCACTTTGCCAAAATTTTCTTAGTAAGAGTCTTTTCAACAGAGCTTTGCTCTTGCATTTGGGATATTTCCGGATTTTAAATCCATTAACATATTTGACACTGCTTGGATCTTTTCCTTGAACCGATCTCTTGGAGATCTAAAAAAAGGCTTTTTTTATGAAGATGATGGATCTTGATGTCCTGATTAAGGGTTCAACTCGATAGACATTTTTAAGTTTATCTTTGATTTTTCTCAGGGATTTACCCTGTTGTCCATCCGAATATTTTGGGAATTTCTGGAATTTAATTCCATTGTTCATTCCACAAGTTCCCTAATGTGGGCATTCTACAATTATTTTCTTGTTTGCACAGCTTAGCTCTGATTTGATGTTTTGAAAGGTTCCTTCATTAGAAATTTTGGGAATTTTATTCCACTAACTTTCTCCCCAAGTTCTTGAATATATGTGTTTTCCTATTTAGGGTTTTCAAGGTTTTAATTCCTGCCGCTGGATTTGAGAAATTTTATTAAAAGGGACCCACTTTTTGGGATATTAGGAGTTTAACTCCATCTGCTTATTTAATGAGAATCATTTTCGATACCCACAATGGGCACATGTTCCATCATTATTGAGCCGCCACTTTGATTTCATGGGGTCCACTAGCTTTTGGATTTATTGATTCTAGCACTTCTTGCTAATTTTCCAACTGATTTCTTTTTATGTACCATGGTTGCTCATTTTTATGATATCGAGGAGATTATTTCCTACGAGGAGATTCACATTCAAGTTCGCTTTCAAGGCAAGGAGTATACTGCGGCCCTATGCGATGAAGTAATGCGTCGCTTCCATGATCACAATGGCTGATTGCTCCCTCGCCACTTTGCCCTTTTGAAGATCGTTAGTGGGTCGATCTAAGAAGCTCTACCTGATCTTGCTGAGGCTATGCCGCTTCAGGCACTCGATGACGCTGAAGACAAGGTGCATTCAGTATATCTGATGGGCCTGATTTCGAAGAAATGAAGAGATGATCTCATCACTATCTTGCATCGCGTCTTTCAAAAGAAAAAATAAAATTCTCGTACCAGAGGATGGAGGATATCAGCAGGGATCTCGAATCTTGCATCCGGGAGAGGATGCATCAGAAGATGGTCTATGAAGCTAAAGATACTTTACCCAAACTTGCCTTTAAGTTTGAGAATCCGTGTCCGGAATTTTGTTTCTTTTTTATTTCCTTTGTATTCAATTTCAGTCGACAATGTGTAATCCCTTTTTTTTGAAGTATGAAAAGTATCTTTTCCTTTCATATCTGCACTTTTCTTTTCTTTTTGTGCCAAAATTAGTTTATCTACTCAGTTCGGAGTGTCCAGTTTACCTTTTCTTTAGGTTTATAGGCAAACTCACCATAAAGTTAAATATTGATAACCCCCTATTTATGATAGGGGTCCGTTAGATTTATGGTACTGGGTTAAATCCATCGTACCGCCGCGTTGGATGATGTATTCTCGATATTCAATCCCTTGAATTGAGGCTCGAGTAGCCATACGTCTGTCGTGTCTCTGATCCCTTCTGAGGCTGGACAAGACGTCTTCAAGTAATCTTCTTAGATTAGAATATCCATATTACTATCGGAAGATCAAGCATTAGGTATTGTCGTGGCGCTTTACTTGAGGTTAGATTTGATTTGAAGCCCCGATGAGTCATAATCGCACCCTTCTGGGGTGGGATGGCATCCAATGGTCTTTAGGCTTGCCATCAAGACCCAAAGCTAAGCACATGCCGTCACTTCGCATTCGTTTTGGTGTCGCACCAATTCTTCGCTGAAATAAGGTAGACATCCGTATGACCTCTATGATATATGTATCACCATCGAGATCTAGATCTTGGAATATGTTATTACTCCGATTTTATTTGACAGTTGCGTCCGCACCCTGTTGGAATGAGGAGGAACGTCGAGGTAGTCTATAGGCTATAGATGTACCGTCAAGACCTGGATCTTCTTTTGACGAAGCATGGCGGGAAGATATGGTTCCCTTTCTTTCATTTATGCCCATGGATTGTACACAAGAGTCGCTGCGGATCTACTTGCAGGGAAGAAATTTTTTTATTTTTTTATTTTTTTATATTTCCGTGATGCTCTATTTTTTCAGCTTTTTATATCGCGAAAGTCGCGATTGCCCAATCATTTCGGCAATTTTATTCGCGGTGCCCAATCATTTCGGCTATTTTTTTTCACTCGCTGCTTTTTAGTACGAGTTGCCTATCATTTCGGCTATTTTTTTGTTTTTACTTGCTCATCAATTTTGCTATGAGTCGGAACGTGGGTTTTGATGCCAGCTTCGGCATCAATATCGCTATAACTGAAATATTGCCAGGAGCGACTCATCATATGCCATTGTCAATTTCGGCCAAATGGTGGCTTAGGTAACAGGGTTTAGATTCCTACTAGCTAATGCTTTTTCGAATTTACGAGCCGTAAAGGTCTCATAAAGATATTTCTCCTTATGGGTCATGAAGATCCCATGGGTGTATTTTCTCCTTAGGAGTCATGGGAACTCCTAAGTGTATATTACTCTTGTAAGTCATAAGGCTCTTACAGGTATACTTTCTCATTGCCAATCGAGAGGAATTGCAAGTATCGTTCACCTTGTCGAGCAATATTTCTCGTTTTTGGTAGGACTTGGTCGAGAATATATTTATTTACGCCTGTGGATTGTATACAAGGGTCGATATTGGACCACTTGTAGGGCATAAATTTATGGAGTTATGATGGCTTAAGAACAGGTTCAGATCCCTATAACTTAAGGCTTCTGAATTCTATAAGTCGTGAGGGTCTTATAGAGGGTATATTGTCCTTACGAGTCGTAAGGATCTCGTAAGTGTATTTTCTCCTTAAGGGTCGTATGGATTCCCAACTGTGTTTATCCTTTGTGAGTCGTAAGGATCACACGCAGGTGTTTTCTCCTTATAAAGTTGTAAGGACTTTGCAAGCGCATCTTTTCATTCCTTTTAACGAGTTCGCGCCCTTTCGGGTTTTCACAAGCTCGCCGGTAGTCCTATTGTTTTTACTCACGGCGTCCATTCGGGTTTTCATCTGTTCCCGTTTTTCTTGTGGACATACCACTTTTTTTGGCGACCCATAAAGTAATGCACTAACAGCTGCGGATCACGACATTCTTTGAAGGACTGCATCATATGGGACTTGGGAAGGATATGGATTATTTATGCCCGTAGATTGTATACGGTGCTCGTTATGGAGACCCACCGCAGGACACGACGCCAGTTTAAGGACATAGTAGTCCAATATTAGTTTAGGGACGTCTCGGTCCATCATTGGTTTCGGAACGTTTCGTTCTAGTATTACTTTAGGGACGCTTCGGTCTATCATATGCCATTGCCAATTCCGGCCAAGATTGGTATTAAATCTCAAGTTCCATACTCGTAACAAAAATCAACGAGCAAAAAATGCATATGAAATAGCCGAAATGATGGGGCAACTCGCAATAAAAATCAGCGAGCAAAATATATGCATATAAAAACAGCCAAAATGATTTGGCAACTCGCAATAAAAAGCAGCGAGTAAAAAGAAAAGAATAGTCGAAATGATTGAGTACCGCGATAAAAAGCCGAAATGATTGGGCAATCGCAACTTTCGCATTATAAAAAGATGAAATAATAGAGCATCGCGGAAAGAAATTTAAAAAAATGAAACTTTTGTCCTGCAGGTGAGTCCACATCAACCCCTGTATACAATCCATGGGCATAAACAAAAAAGGAACCATATTTTCCTACCAGGGTCCGTCAAAGGGAGAGCCAGATCTCGATGGCAAGATCCAGAGTCTAGAGATCATTTCAACGCATCTTCTCACTCCAGCAGGATGTAGACGCAACGTCAACAAAAGGCCCAAGAGTCAAAACAAAGCAGAGCCATGGCAAATTCCTAGATCCAAGTCTTGATGGTTCATATGCAACCTAAAGATAACCCCGGCGTACCTTCTCATTCCAGCAGGATGCAGATGCAATGTCAACAATGTCGTTCCCTCTCACTCCAGCAGGATGCAGACACGACGTCAAAAAAAGACCCCAGGGTCGAAACAAAACGGAGTCATGGCAAAATTCCTAGCTCCAAGTCTTGACGGTTCACAAAACAACCTAAAAACTACCTCGACATTCGTCTCTTTACAGAAGACGCAGTGTCAACAATGGCGTTTCTTCTCACTCCAAGCAGGATGCTGACGCAACGTCAACAAACGACCCTAGGGTCAAAACAAAGCGGAGTCACGGCAAAGTCCCTAGATCCAAGCCTCGATGGTTCATAAACAACGTAGAGACCACCTCGACACTCGTCTTGTTACAGCAGACGCAATGTCAACAACTGCGTTCCTTCTCACTCCAGCAGGATGCAGACGCGGCGTCAACAAAGACTCCAGGGTCAAAAACAAAACGGAGCCATGGCAAAGTCCCTAGTTCCAAGCCTCGATGGTTCACAAACAACCTAGAGACCACCTCGACACTCGTCTTTTTACAGCAGACACAATGTCAACAACGACGTTCCTTATCACTCCAGTAGGATGCAGACGCGGCGTCAATAAAGACTCCAGGGTCAAAAACAAAACGGAGCCATGGCAAAGTCCCTAGTTCCAAGTCTCAACGGTTCACAAACAACCTAGAGACCATCTCGACACTCGTCTCGTTACAGCAGACATAGTGTCAACAACGGCGTTTCTTCTCACTCCAGCAGGATGCAGACGCAACGTCAACAAACGACCCCGGGGTAAAAAAAAAACAGAGCCATGGCAAAGTCTCTAGTTTCAATTCTCGACGGTTCACAAAACAACCTAGAGATCAGCTCGACATTCGTCTCATTACAACAGACACAGTGTCGACAAAGGAAGCGAAGGCCAAATTCCTAGCTTTAGAGTCTTTACGGCAACTCAAATAAAACCCGAAAGACTATTGGAGATCATCCCACACCGGTGCATAGTGGTTATAACTCATCGGGTCTCCCAAACTGAGCCTAACCTCAAGTAAAAAGCGACATGGAAAAATTCCGAGCGCTTGCTCTTCTGACGGTCAAACTGCCTAAGGAGATTACTTGAAGACGTCTTGTCCAGCCCCCGAAAGGATCAGAGACACGACAGTCGCGGGACTACTCGAACAGCAGCGTAAAGACTGCATATCGGGGAATGCATCAGCCAACGCGACGGTACGACGGACAAAAACCCTAGTACCACAAAACCTAACGGACCTCTGTCGCAAAGAGCAGGGGTTATCTATGACGTTAGGATAAGTTTTTCTACAATCCCAAGGGAGGTAAGCTAAACAAACTCCGAAATGAGTCCATAA
Organism: Agapanthus africanus; assembly: GCA_030015575.1. NCBI lineage: Eukaryota > Viridiplantae > Streptophyta > Magnoliopsida > Asparagales > Amaryllidaceae > Agapanthus > Agapanthus africanus. Next base: position 324,823,566 of record JASDDO010000004.1, read on the forward strand.
ACTGCAAGCTCCGAAATGAGTTCATAAACTAGAGGCTCCGAAATGAGTTCATAAACTGCAAGCTCCGAAATGAGTTCATAAACTAAAGACTCCGAAATGAGTGAATAAACTACAAACTCCTCAATGAGTATATAAACTACTTTGTACCAAGTCAAGACAGCAAAAGAAAGAAAAGCGCTAGTATAAAATGAAATATGTCTTTTATTCATGAATCAAAATGAATACAAGATACTCTTATTTATGAATGAATACAAAAAAAGGGAGAATATACAGCGACAAAAATGTTTAAGTCGGCGAACGGTTCAGTAGGCCAGCAAGTTCGTCATTCTTCCGCTGGACTTTGGCTTCAAGCTCCTTCAGTGCTGCAAGATGAGTCCCTGCCTGGGTCTGTTGATCCTGGTATGAAGCAAACCGACTCTCGAGCTCCTTCTCAGAGACCTTATGGGCTTCAACCATCTCACGGGTAAAAATAACGGCTTTGTCAAGAGCCACCACCTCTGTAATGGCTTCTTGAAGCACCCGCCAAATTTCATACGCACGGGTGGTCTTGGCAATAAGCTGAGCCTGAAGTTCCCCCAAAGCGTTTGAAGCCAACTCCCTCTCCGAAAACTTCCGGTTGAGCCTCTTCTCGCATGACTAGAGATTGGCTGCACACAGTTCGATCCATCCCCGCAGGCTCGCTTTTACAGTTAAGATGTCGGAGGGAAGGCGTATGCACTCAAGCCCATGTAGGAAAGCCTCCACTCGGCGACAATACTCAACCCAAGCACGCACCAATGCTTCGTCATGATAGGTGGCGAGAACAGACAAGGAAGCGTTGGTTTCAGCAGCAAATTCTTCGGCCGCGACAGAGGAACCAGCGCGAAGATCTTCAATAAGAGCCGCCAGTGAGTAAACGCTCTATTTTGCCATCCTTTTAGATACACGCCGGGCGTAATGGCCTGATGGCATAGGGATCCGAGACTCTAATGGGGTCAGGGCTGGCAAAACTGTGAAGATTTATGTACGGTCAGTTGTATTTCCAAACATAGAGTAAAAAGAACGATGCCAAAGATAAAGCATCACTTACCCACAGTCATGCAAGGTGGGTTTGAGAGATCCCCAGGCCCATCAAGAATCTCGACTTCATCGTCGGCTTCCAGAACTGTGGATTAAAATGAAGGGCATATTAGCATCATTATAAAAATATATAACAAAAAGGGTAAAAGAATACCGACCTTGGTCAGAAGAAAGTACTATGCTTTGTGGAGGTATTGCTTGTAGGGCCGCCATGTCAAGCAATCGATGGAAGGTTTCCCTTGGGGAAAGATCCACGATGGAAGCCGTCAGCTCCCGCAATTCTGAGAGAAGGGAAAGTTCAGATAAAGGAGAGGTCGTTAAACAAAATGTGTATGTGTGGAAGATTACCTTCGATGCTTCATCCGCCCTGAACTGGAGAGATAGCAGTTTCGGTAACTTATTCTACACCCTCCGGTGCGTCACTAGAAATAGCCATGGGACCTATGGCTGGCAAGACCACCTCTGCCGGAGGAGTAGATGCTGAAGGGACAAAAGCCACCACCGGGAACTCCACAACAAGGGTAGAAGCTTCAGCAATCTCCTCTACACCCGCCGATGCGTCACGGGAGATATTCGTAGAATCCGCAGCCATGGCTCGATCTGGACTCAAATCCACTCCCGCTGCAAAAGTCCCTGCAAAGTTTTCGCAAAAATAAGAAGGCATAAAAGTAATACAAATTACTCGCCAAAAGAAAGACACGAAAAACATGCATACCAATACGCCAGGAAGCCTGAAGTATGGCCTTTTCGAGCCGTTGTTCTTTTCTGATTAATTACGCTCACCGGGCTTCAAGCACAAATAAATGACTACCCGTCTTTAAGGCAAGCTCGTTTTCATAAGCAACCGAGATGGGATGTTTGAGGGTGTAGGGTTACTAGGCACACTCATAAGGTTCTACAAGGCATCAACAATGCCCGATTTAAAATTTAGACGTGCCGAACAACCCTAACCAAGATCTTTAAACTAGAGATTAGGCGAAACAAAGCATGTTAAACACTTTAACATCAAAGAGTTTGGGATTACAACCTTTGTAGTCCGGTCCTTCACTTCATAAGCTCCGTGTTGAGGTCCCTTCGCTGCGATCATCAAGAATCCGGACTCTAGAGAGGCTCCACAAAAGAAAGATGCAAGCTTGCTTCCGATCTTCGATAACTAAGATGATCTACCTTGAAGAAACTTTAACTCAAGCTCTCACTCACTAATGAAGTGAACACCCTAATCTAAATGGTTAGGATAGATTAGGATGATGAAGTAGGATTTTTGCTCTCATTTGTTTTCTTAATCTCACTCATTTTCATCACCTCTCAAAAAGCTAGAAAGCTTTTCAAGCAAGAAGGAAGAAGAAGAAGAAGAAGAAGCTAACTCTTTTGTGATGAATAATGAAAGTCTAATGTGGTTAGAAATGCAACCATGGGTTAAGTATGATAACTTAACCCATGTAGAGACTTAACCATAGTCAAGGGTTGGGTTGGGTTAACAAAATATCTACAAAAATATCTTTACAAAATATCTTTGCAAAAACAAAACAAAAGCTTCTAGAAGCTTCTAGAAAAATTAACCCAAATCAAACCTTAATCATGTTTAATCTCCACTAATCACGTTGCATTAATAACCCTAACATGTTACAATATTATATATCACATATACAATATTTATTGTAACAAAATAAAATAATACAATTAACATATATCGCATATATATCAATGTATTACCCGAGTGAGAAAAAGAATCTTTTAGTGAGCTTATATCAGTTAATGTAATTTAATACATCAAATATATAATTATACATTAAATTATCGAATAAACACTTGATCCGATAATCCGGCTATTTCACAAATAACCAACTAATATAATCTATATCAGTTCATCAAATCAACACTTGATCCGATGACCCGGCTATATCACATATACCCGGCCGATATCACATATCGCGAGAATCTAATACGGTATCACATACACGTATTGTTCTCGGTCCCGCATATATCATATATGTGCTCCTACTCCATTTTGCTTGAGCCAAGAAACCGCTGTGTAGGACTCTAAAGAATCGTCAATACGCCGGCAGTAGGTGATGATCATATCAAACACCCACAAGCTGCAAGCGGTCAGCTAAACATAACAGCCACCCAGGTATTGAGCGATCAGAAGATCAACAAACAAGCCTGTACATTCTCCCGTGAATCCAACCAGTAACACTTCCGTACAGTTCGGTCTCTTCGTCTGATATGTCCCATATCTCGCCTAGGGGTGGTAAACGTCAGACCCCAGTAGCTTGATAAGTCATGTCGATATGAGGTCTATAACAGTTCGAGAAACTACTGATAACACTTACCAGTAAATCTCAACAACCCTGACCAGGGATTTCTAGTTATAGCCAATCGAACACTGCGCAACATCAACTCCCTATACCGGGAGAGACGAAACCCCTCCTATCGCTCATTGTCTCCATGTGATTCGGGACTGTACCCAAAAGCCACCGTTTTGCACGCCCTCTTGGACGTGGTATGATGGAAATCAAAGCACAGTGGGAATTACACAAGACTCTATGACGATCTCGGGTCTATAGACTAACCTGTACCAGTGTCACCAGAGAACTACCATCTGACGTGAGGTATAATACCATCAGGGAGTTCTCGGCGAGTCCGTCCAGTGTACCCAGTCTCCACTGAGCACCCGTATACCTTCTCTGATGTCAAACACCAATGGATATGGGATCATCCATCGCCCATCATATGGTCAAGAAGCGCATACGCTAGTCTACTCTGGTATATCGATGCCCTGTCTCGATACACCTACGACTAGGAACATTTAAAGGATGTACTTGACGACTACACTGTCCCCACTAGTATGATCCGCATCATAGTCCTGGTAGTCAAGTACTTATCCTAAGGGCTTTATCAACATGTAACATAGAGACAATCAGAGTACATGTTAAGATAAAGAGCAACCAGATAGCGTACTATCATGTCGAGCAAGAAAGTCATCCCTATATAAGTCCAATCATCCATTACAATATACATCGTATGTACAGTAATGGCCTCTAGGGCATACATATAACTAACAGAGGGCCCGTTCTTCTTCCATTAACAAAGGACCCATGTGTACCCTCCGTAATGATAGGTCAACATCGTAGAATACAACAGGAGGGTAGGGTTTCTTCAGGGCGCACACATTTTCAGTCTCATCTCGTGAGCGCCTTAATGCCTCGGCCAACTGCGCGGCCTCCTCGGCAGACGAACCAGGAAAGAGAAGACCGACGTCCGGCTCCTGCAAAGATATCGGCTCGTCCTGAATAAAGGGCTCGGATTCAAGTAAAGTGTCGAGTAGTCCAGCGAACGATTTCTTTCTCCTCTTGGAGCATGTGCTAATGCTAGCGAAGGAGCGCTTCCTCCTCCTTGGTGCTTTGGCGTGGCGTTGCCCAACTTCGCCTTCAGTATCACTCTTTGGTGACACCACCGCGGGTTCTTTATCAGGAACTTCTGCCTGGGCTCTAGTACGCATCGGCATACCAGCAGTGCGAGGGGTTGATTATATTTCTGCGACTTTAGGGATAAGCACCGAACCGCTATCCCTCAGAGGAGGGCGAACCACCGACCGCGGCCGCAATGGAGAGGTGGTGACCTGAGCCGGAATGGGAGCTCTACACTCGAAAAGCACCCTTCTCTCCACTGCAATGACAGGGCTGACCCGATGGCGATACCAACCCTTGAAGGACCCCACTGGCCTTAGAAGATAGTCCGGCTCCGGGATCATGAAGCGGGAGCCAGTGTTTAACCGCATGAAATGGTGAATGACATTTCCAGTAACCTCCAAGGAGAGGGCAGGCTCAACTAAAAATGCCTCTAGAGAAATGCCCTGATTGTAGCCTAACTGCCGGGCGAAGCAATGCGGATTTTACCGCATGAAGAGAGTGTTTCCCCCAATAATAGAAGAGCAAGGCTCTGTTCAAAATTTGAAAAGAGGCAGCGCCTTACGTGCCTTATACGAGGGCGCTAGTGCAAGAGTTAAAAACTCTGAGGCAGCGCCTCACGCGCCTTGCACGAGGGCACCAGCGCTAAGAGTTAAAAACTCTGAAGCAGCGCCTCACGTGCCCCGGACGAAAGTTCCGGTGCCAGAACTAAAAGTTCTCTGCCGTTGGATCAAAAATCCAACAGATATGATAAATCATCAAAACACAAAATTAAATTCTGATTGAGAAAATATTCATCAAATCTTCCTGAACAAGAAAGATTCTTCACTGTAAAACAGAGCACCGTTGGATTAAAAATCCAATGGTGATTTAAAAAGAAAATCACCACGCTGCAGAATAAGCTCTGTAGGGGAAAATATTTTCCCCAATATTTCTGAACAAGAAAGATTACGCTCTGTAAAACAGAGCACCGTTGGATTAAAGATCCAATGGTGATTAAAAATCACCAAGCTACAGAATAAACTCTGTATGGAAAATATTTTTCCAATCTTGTTAAAAACAAGAAAAATATCTTCTGTAAAACAGAAGTCTTTGGATCAAAGATTTAACGGTGGATAAAATCCCCAAATCAATTAAGGGTCTCTCAATGAGAGATTTCTTTAACTAAATCAACAAACTTGCATCCACTATATAAAGGCCCCAAGACTTCAAGTCTTGTACAGAGGACCCCCCCCCCCTAAACTTCAAGTTCAAAAAGAAGAGCAAGAAAAAAAAAGAGTTTTAAGAGAGAAGAAGGAAGAAGAACTTTCTTCAAGGTAAATAAAGATAATAGAGATCAGAGCATCTCATCTGCATATCTAAGGGTTTAACTCTCATAAAAGAACATAGTTCTTTCCCTGGATCTGAGATCCATGCGAAAAGTCTCCCACAAATGAGAATTTAATTCTCGTGGAGATGAATTTGTTCTTGGGGATTGAAGATCCAGGGGAGAACAAAGAATCGAACTCTTTAGAAAAATGCACAAAGAAAGAAACAGCGCCGAGCGCCTCACGTGCCCCTCACGTGGGCGCTGCTTAAAAAAGAGTGCTTGGCACTCAGTGGTTTGCGCCCAGCGCCAAGCGCCCCACGTGCCCCTTACATGGGCGATGCTTAAAGAGTGCTTAGCACTTAGTGGTTGGCGCCCAGCGCCAAGCATCCCACGTGCCCCTCAAGTGGGCGCTGCTTAATAAAGAGTGCTTAGCACTCAGTGGCGCCCAGCATCAAGCGTCTCATGTGCCCCTCACGTGGGCGCTGCTCAATAAGTAGTGCCTTGCACTCAGTGGTTGGCGCTCAGCGCCAAGCGCCTCACGTGTCCTGTTCCCCCAATCAGAGCAAAGCTCTGTTCAAATTTTGAAACTTGAAATGAAGCGTCGCTTCATAAAAGCGATGGCGCTAAGAGCGATGGTGCCAAGAGTGCTGGCGCCAGTGCGCGAGCGCTAAGAGTCAAAGACTCTGAGGCAGCGCTCACGTGCCAAGCACGAGAGCGATCGTGCCAAGAGCGCCAGCGTTAAGAGTCAAAGACTCTGAGGCAGCGCTCACATGCAGAGCACGAGAGTGCTAGCGCCAAGTGCGCCAGTGCTAAGAGTCAAAGACTCTGAGGCAGTGCTCACGTGCAAAGCACGAGAGCGCTCGCGCCAAGTGCGCAAGCGCTAAGAGTCAAATACTCTGAAGCAGCGCTCACGCACAAGGAACGAGAGCGCCAAGCGCTAGAATTAAATGTTCCCCACCGTTGGATCTTTTGATCCAACGGAGATGATTAAAAATCACCAAAGTAAAGAATTAAATTCTGTTGAGGGAATACTCCTCAAAATCTTTCCAAACAGGAAAGATTGTGCTCTGTAAATCAGAGCACCGTTGGACAAAGATCCAATGGTGATTAAAAATCACCAAGATCCAATGGCGTCGAGGGAACATAAACTATTCTTTAAATAAAGCCCCAGAGCCATAAGGAGTGCTCAACACTCAAATTAATGCTCGGCATTATTGAACAAAAGTGGCTAAGCCCAAACAAATGTTCAACGCCCAAATAAATGTTCAAGATTTTATTTAAACTGAGTAGGCTGAGCCTAAGTTGGCCACAAGTCTCAAGCTCAGACCAACCGAGCCCATGTGCTCATAATTTCCCTAATTGGTCTTAGTCTCAAACATGACTACAAACTCTCAACCAACATTGGTTCAAGGGTACATCTCTTCATACCTCTGATATATGTTGTTGTAATTCTTCAACATCTTCAAAGAGATGGATGGTCCCAATAACCAATAACTTTTGGCGCATCCCCAAACGGTCGAACCAAAACCACATAGACTATGACGTCTTTAAACTGGACTATGATGTCCTTAAACTTTATGGGCTATGATGTCCTTAAACTCCGTGGACTATAATGTCCTTAAACTTATGGACCGCAATTTCCCTAAACTAAAACAATAGAGCCCAAATGCTCTTTTGCTGGATCTAAATGATCCTGTTAAGTAGATCTTAGTCTAAAATTAGACTAACGTATCCTTAATAAACGTTTAAGTTGATCTTAGTCTCAAATGAGATTAACGATCCTTAAACCAACCCAAACCCAAATCTAAGAAAATACGGATTTGGACTAATCCACGCCCTACGGGCGACAACATAAATTAGTCTCCGTATACAATCCACGGGAAACAAAAAACAAAATAAACACACACGAAACGAAGTGACCATCTAGAGAAGTAGAAAGTGGTTACCGCGATGTGGTAGCATAATTAACTGCAGGGGCTTGCGCCTGCAGGGAAGAGCGTCCCCACAATCAAAAACCCCTCAACGATGGGGAATCTGACGAAGTCTGCTATATCGGCCGCATCCATTTAAACCTTCAATACATGGTGTCATAAATCAACTTGGCCTCTTCGGAGAGGTGGACGGATAGCACCAAATAGCATCTGCGCCCAAAATTCAGGCCGGACGTCCCAACATCCCGGTCACGTCTTTCGGTAGAGAACAGATTCTAGCACACCCGGTGGGACCTTTTCCTATTTCCACTCCACACTTCGTGTGTCGTGTTCGCGAATGAATCGCGGTTCGCTATGATTGCCCCTGGATTCGAGGTACTAAGATTTGGTGTCTTTCTCCGTGCAGAAAACAGAAGATCAATGGCTTTCAACTGCAACAACTACAACAGCTCCCACTCCGTCCTTGCCGGAGGAGTGACTTACGGGCCTAAAGCGGCCTCCATTTTCGCGATTCTAGTAGAACAGGTGATGCAAACCACGACTGGGCTGTTCTTTGAACCATGCTCCCACCAATGAGCTTTAACGCCCCAGTGCCAGCGCAAGAAACTCCAAAGAAGTCGATCTTTGATCGGCTTGCAACTACCGCGGCCCCTCTCAACGGGTCACCCAAATCCAGCGCCTCAGTCTTTAACAGACTAGGCCAAAACTCCAATGGGCCCGTGAAGAAGCCCGCGATACCTTAGGGGGTTATCCCGAAACGGATAGCCATCCCTGTTCAAGCAAACGAAATCATCAAAGAGGCTTCTCCTGCTAAGGGATCGATCTTCGCTAGACTATCCACTCCAACTCCCGTTTCGGGCGAGATCACCAAAGTTGCTTCCCCTGCCCAAGGGTCAATCTTCGACAGGTTGGGTGCTTCTTCTCAGCGGACATTAGTTTTCAAGAGGCTGGCACCGGCGGCAACTCTTCACCAGAGCAGGGGCATGATGAAACTACCTCCACAGCTGAGCCAATACCGTCTGCAAGGCATGCTCAACGTCGCCACTGGCGCTGAGTGAGGAAGGCTGGGGGCAGTTCCCCCTCTGGATTAACTCCACCAGCTCCGATGGTGGAAATTGATGATGTTGTTCCAACTGGGAACAGCTTTGAACCACTTAACAGGGTGCGTAGGAATTCGCCGACTGCCGTGCTGAAAAAGTCCCCTCCACCTGCTGAAAAGATCACAAAGACGAAGCCGGGACAGCCCCCTCAGCGGCTGTCCTCTAAAATCCATAGGGTTTGGCGAAGGGTCCAAGACTCTGTGAGTAACCAAGACTACTCCCGCCAACCAAAGAAAATGAAGGTTCGGAAAGAGAAGGACCACCCTATCATGCCACAGAAGTTATCATATACTTGGGTGCCCGCTACAACGGCCCCCTCAACTTCGACCGCTCACAAAAGGAGAAAGCTGGAGAAGATCTTCGCGTCTGTGATGAACCACAAGGGCATTGAATCCAAACGCCCCAAGTCTGGGGGCATGGTAGTGCATACTGTTTATATGGCTTCCTGAAAAGAGGAAAGTCGTGCTTCTATGGGTCACCGACCGCTCACCCGATCAGTAACAAAGGCTCACGAGCAACAACAGCAAAAGCTCCAAGAGAAGCTAACGAAGATGGCCACACTCACTGGGCCAAAAGAAAGCCTGGAAATATCGTCGGAACAGCGTCAAGAACAGGAAACTGATGCCGAATTCCTCCGAAGAATGCTCGAGAGGAAAGGCAAAGAGGCCACGGAACAAGCGGCCAACATAAAACAAATGGCGCTACTATTCTAAGACATGGTCGGCATGATAATCCAACTGGACCCTCCAGCCGAGGATCCTCCAGTAATAATTGAAGACGACAGAGGAGAGTCATCGAACCCTCCTCCGGCCTTTTCAGCGGCCAAGAAAGAAACAATCTCGAAATATACGCTCGATGATTATATAGCTCAACAGATACGAGCTCATCAGGCAAATGAAGCAACTGGCCAAGTCGTTAGAACTGGGCGACCATATCCAGGATGGTATGATCAGATAAAGTACCCGCCGGGATATACGATCCCTAAATTCTACGTGTATAAGGGGACGGGCAATCCCCATCAACATGTCGCTCAGTTCAAGGCTCTGTGCAGCAACACTGGAGGTGACGATAAGCTACTGCTGCGCCAATTCGTCGGCAGCTTGTCGGAGACAGCGTTCGAATGGTATTCAGAGCTTCCCAAAGACTCCGTCAAAACTTTTACGGAGATGGAACTGCTATTCACCAAGCGTTTCACCAGCGCTAGCGAACGTACCCCAATCACGGCATTGATCAATGCCAGGGTGAAGCCAGGAGAAACCTGGGTTCAATACGCCATTCGATGGCCGTATCTATGGTCAAAATGTGAACAGCGTATAGAGGAAGTTCCTGCAGTGGGCATGTTTGTGGGAACCCTCGATCCGTAGGCAACCATATCTCAATTCATGATGTTCTTCAAGCCGACTACTTTCCAGGCCTTGATTGACAAGCTGGCCCAAATGGACCAGATAGACCACAGGCCTTCCTCTTCGAAGTCAGAGCCGCAGAGTGAAAAGGGGAAAGGAAAAGCGACCTTCGTCGCCAATGCTCGGCAATAGCCAACTGGTCCAAAACTAGCTGATCGCCAAAGTGAGAGATAACGATTCCTCAACGAAAAGTTAAAACGTCCTTACTCGTTTCCGCTGGAGAAAACAAAGAGACTGTTCAAACTGGCGATACGCAACAGGCTCATCAATCTGCCGGATCCGAGATGCCCATTGCAGCCCGGTGATGTCAACAATCCCAATTATTGCCCCTATCACCGAGTAGTAGGCCATCCAATCAAAGGTTGCTTCGTCTTCAAAGGCTGGATTGAAGACCAATACCAACAGGGCAAATTCGTGCTGTCCGAGAATTGGAAAGTAAGTCCGCCCCAGCCGCACACTCTTAAAAAGGTAGACAGACCAGGGGCATCGTGCTCTTTTGTAGAAGAAGGTCCATGGGAGGTCGCTCTTTTAGCCAAACGAAAATAATGCTGAAGGATCTCCAAACATGCCCGGCGATCAGGTGGAAAAGTCCGCTGGAATCCGAGGTCATTGAGAGAATGCTAAAGCCGCGCCCGACACCAAGAATTGGTAGCGATAGTCAAAACGCCCATGCCCAGCCGTCAAAGTCTTCAAAGAAGAAGAAGAAGACCCAAAAGCCTGTGAAGCCTGATGATAAGCGCACGGACCTGCAAAAATATAATGACGCGCTGGAGGAATACAACCAAAAGGCACGAACCCCGGGCATAATCCAAGAATTTCTCAACGATATCCTTGAGAGCGGAGATAATGACAATAACGACGGAGATGACTCGTTAGAAGAATCTGAGGATTATGTGGCAAGTTGCCACATGATCTCTCATTCGGTGTTAACTAACGAAGAAGCTCACTCGGCGTTAGAAGACAGCATAAAGGAGCTGGGGGCAGAACCGAAACTCTTGGAACCGTTAGATGAGATGATCGACATGCTACTGAACGAAGCCCGTCAGAAGAGAAAAGCTGACCGAGAGCGCGAAATGGCCATATTCGAAAAAGCCAGACGTCGGCGACTGGATGAAAGGGTTGAAGCACTCTAACCAGATCGAAGCACACCCGCGGCAAACAAAAGCAGGCTTAAGGCAAGGAAACGGTTCGTTAAAGCCCTGTCAATGGGAATGAAGCTGCCATCTCCCAAAGAAAATACTCCTGGCAATATACGCCTTGACGAAGCGGATGTGCATCCTCACTGCTGCTTATATCATCAAAGGAGGGCGCACCCTACCGAAGGGTGCAACGCCTTTAAAAACTAGTGGCAGGGAAATGTTGCCCACCGACAACACGTCAAGCGATTGAAGCGCAAGGCTCTTCAGGAACAGAGAAGCACGACAGATGAGTGTAAAGGAACTCCCGGCAACTGTCACATGGTTGATTCCGGAAGATCGCAAGTCCTCATATTCGGGAGTGATTCTGATGAAGAAATAGCTCTCGACCCTCTCTTCAAGGAATCCATCTCCGAAACAGAAGAGATAAAGACCTGCAAGAACATTCAGCTGCGCAATCGCACGTTACCCGAAAAGAATCTCGGACCCACAAACAAGGGATCGAACAAAAAAGATAAAGGGAAAGAAAAAGTCCCTGAAGATATCGCCCTCAATGACCGAGTCGTCAAAGAGCTTGCAGCCAAAGACCCGCCTAAGAAAAACAAGGTGGATTACAACGTTCCGGTACACCTGAGGAAGATACCCTCGCAGCTAAGCATTCTCGATACCTTTCTGCTATCTAAAGAGGTGAGAGATTCTTTAATCAAGGCAATACAAGAGCCCGAACAATTTCAAGCTTTCTTTGCCGAAAAAAAGATGAAGGATGAGCTGGAAAAAGTGCACACTGCTGACGTCACTTTCGGCGATGAAGTCCTCCTCCTCGGGACGTGCAAGCACAACCGTCCCCTGTATGTAACTGGATACTGCCATGACATCAAGATAGGGAAGATTCTAGTTGGACATCAAGATAGGGAAGATTCTAGTTGACAGCGGGTCTTCTGTCAATCTCCTAAATGTGAGGGTACTAAAAGAAATCTGCATGAGCGTCCAGCACCTCGCTCGGGATAAAATCACTATCTCCGGAATCGTCTGAAGAAAAGGAAGCAACCAAGCAAACGGCCTTACAAATAAAAGACCAGGAAAAGGCTAAGGATTGGAGGGAAGTCTTTATAGACTACTTCAAATCCCATTGAACACCTGAAGATGCATCCTCAAGACATCAACTCATGAAACGAGCTCTGTCCTTCGCCTTCGTCAATGACACGCTGTATAAGAGATCGTTCGACTCTCTATGGCTAAGATGCCTAGGACCGGAAGAAGCAAAGAAGGCCGTCCAAGAAACTCACGATGGACTCTGCGGTTCTCATCAAGCCGGGCCGAAGATGAAGCGAAAAATCAAAAGGATGGGATACTACTGGCCCATGATAATTCAGGACTGCCTCAAATATGTGAAGCAGTGCCACTCGTGCCAGATTCACGGGAATTTCATCCACCAGTATCCAAACCCGCTACACCCAACGGTGGCTAGCTGGTCGTTCGAAATGTAGGGAACTGACATAATTGGGCCCATCGAACCAGCATCGTCCAAAGGACATCGGTTCATGCGGCGAAACTATTCTCGAGAGTTTTCTCACCAAAAAAAGGGTACATCCACAAGCGAAATGGACATGGATGAAAACCCGAAAGGGCGCCGTGAGTAAAAACAGCAGGACTACCTGCAAGTTTGTGAAAACCCGAAAGGGTGCAATCTCGTTAAAATAAAGACACCTGTAAGGTCCTCTCGACCTTGTGAGGAGAAAATACCTGCGTGAGATCCTTACAACTCATAAGGGTGCAACACACTTAGGGATCCCCACGATTCCTAAAGAGAAATTGCACTTACGAGATCCTCATGACTCGTAAGGAGAATTCCCCCTATGAGACCCTTATGGCTCATAGGATTCAAAAAGCCTTAAGCTACAGGGATCTGAACCTGTTCTTAAGCCATCACACTCCCCAAGTTGCCCGACAAACGGTTCAATATCGGCCCTTGTATACAATCCACGGGCACAAATAAACGTTTCCCCCACCGAGTTCCACCAATGACGCGAAATTTCCCCATTTGGCGAACGACATTTGTAAGTCCTCTCGACTTATAAGGAGAAAACACTCTTGTAAGATCCTTACGACTTATAAGAGAACATGCATTTCGGAATCCTCACGACTCCTAAAGAGAAAACACACCTACGAGATCCTCACAACTCGTAGGGAGAAACATCTTTATGAGACCCTTACGGCTCATGAAGTCAAAAGCCTTAGTCGACAGGATCCTAACCCTGTTCGCTAAGCCACCTTTGTTCGAACCGATAAAGGCAAATGATGATTCGCTCCTGGCAATGTCCCAGTGGTAGCGATGCTAATGCCTAAATTGGTATCAAATTCCAAGTCCTTTCACGGCAAATGATGATTCTCTCCTGGAAATATTCCAGTCGCAGCGATGTTGATGCTAAGATTGGTATCAGGTCTTAAGTTCCATACTCGCAAAAAAAAATCAGCAAGCCAAAAATGCATATGAAATAGCCGAAATGATATGGCAACTTGCAAAAAAAATCAGCAAGTAAAATATATGCATACAAAAATAGCCTAAATGATTGGGCAACTCGCAATAAATTGTTGGATATAGTGCCCTCAAAGTCAATTATTGGGTTGCAGGTACATGATTGTAATGATTGAGGAGGACCTATACCGGTAGCACAGTCTTACTCGAGATGATAGTATGCTATCTGGTTTGCCTTTATCAGTCGTGTACAGGTTCAGATGACTGATCACTATTACACGTTGATAGAGCCCTTAGGATCTTGATTGACTACCAACAGTATGATGGCGATCATATACGTGAGAATTGGGTAGTCTATAAGCACATCCTTAATTGTGGTCCCTAGTCGTGGGAGTTTCGAGACAGGGCATCGATACTCCGGAGTAGACTAGTGTATACAGTCGAGACCCCGACAAGGGGAAGTGGCCAGTCTCACAATCCACTGATGTCAGTTGGATCACCTAAGATGTATACATGTGCTCATTGGGTTATGAGTACACCGGACAGGACTCGCCGGGAACCTGCTAGTTGGTATTATACCTATCGTCAGATAGCAGTTCCCTGGTGACATGTGTACAGGTTAGTTCATCGACCTGAGGTCGTCATTTATCTCGTGTGAGTTCCCACTGTGCTTTGATTTCTACCCTACCACGGCTCAAAGGAGTCGTGCAAACAGGTCTTTTTTGGGTACAGTCCCGAGCTACATGGAGGCAATTGAGCGGATCGGCAGGGGATTCATCTCTCCCGGTGTTGGGGGTGAGATCGTGATGTGTCTAGGAGAGCCATTACACCAAGTCCTTGGCCAAGACGGGTGAGAATTACTGGTAAGTATTCCAGTAGTTTCTCAGGGTGTTCAGGGCTTGTCTCCGACACGACTTATACCGTTATTGGGGGTCTGACATTACCAGCCCCCTAGGCCCGATATGCGATACTCATAAACGAACGGACCGGACTGTATGTATATTTTCACTGTTAGGCTCAGTAGGGTTCCAGGATGAGTTCGCTCATCGGTTTCCCTTGAGGTCAGTACATGGGCAGCCGTTACGCACAGCTAGTGCCACTGACGTGCTTGTGGTTAAACCCACTGCCAGGGTACTGATGAGTCATTAGAGTCCCCCACAGATAGTTTCCCAAGTTCGTGCGAAACGTTGTAGAGGCCGTATGGTTTTATGGCAGGGTTCGGAAAATGCACGTGCGTTTACGCACGTGTCATATTTCTGGCAGATAATACTGGTGGGCTTTGGTTTAAGCCGGATCCATGTATTATACTGTGTAGATATAATATCTTTGTCTCAGTTGCATTTGTATTCGGTCGTAATACAAATGCGGGTATGTTTATACTGTTACGGGGTTATCCTGAAATTCTTTTTGGGTTCGCTTTTTGAAGTTGCCAGTTTTCTATCACCCGTCTTAAACATTCGGTTTAATGCGGATTTATCTTTTTCATTTGGGTGAGTCATGAGGGTGAGTCATGAGTGGAAGCTTCTAGTTGGTGACTAGGTTTAGTGATTCATTGTTTTGCATTAATGGTTGATGAGGTGTTATTAGTGAGTCACCTTTTCAATTAATGCCTTTTGTTTGCATGAAGGATATTTTGTGTTGTAATAAGCTTTACTTATGGTCACCCTTCCTCCTACACTCACCCCCACCTCTTCATATAGTGGTCGGCCCTTTCTTGAGAAAAGATGATGGATTGATTAAAAAGATTATGGAATTTGGTTCATAGAAATTTGATATGCTCATTTCTCATTTCACTCCATTAAAAGGCAACTTCATTAACCATTCATCCATGGTTTTGGATGAAGCGAGACAAAGTGTTCTACTCATTCTCTACATCAATCTTGGACATGTTGGCTAGCAAACTTCATGTCCGAGTTGCCTCGGTATAGAGGCGGAAGCCCGTTTAATGATCCGTAGATGTGGTGCCACCTCGACGAGGAGCCAGGAGATCAGAGCAGCCGCAACGGAGCGTGGGATGATGGTTAAAGACCGAAGGACTCGGATCGTTCGGTATAGCCTTTCTACCCACTTTATAGTTTGTTAGTTTAGCGATAATGGCACATCCGGGTTATAGTATGCGATAGCGCCGGTTATAAAAGTTTTTGTTCCGCGTTTGGCGTCAGATTGACGGCCGGGGCGCTACCGTAGACTTACATGTTATCAGAGCCACGCCATTAAGCTTTACTAACTTGTTCTAACGCGTTTAAAACAACGATCGAACGAAATTTCGAAAACCGCAATTTTCTGGGTATTGTTTCTGTCGATTTTAAAAACTGGTCTAAAAATTATTTTGAGGATCTCAGAAAATCGAGCAGGCTTTTCTAGGAATTCTGATGAAATTTGGTGTACTGACTCAACAGTGTTGCCGTGGAACCGCCGCACAAATAAGGGTTTGGCCGCGGTTCCGCTGCCACTTTGTGAGAACAGTACTCCATATTTCTACAGTAGGGTCCTTGATGTAAATTGTGGTTTCTGGAATATTTCTTTTGGGCCCAGATTTTGTTACTGTACTGCAGATGTACGTGGGGCCCACTTCGTGAAGTTTTGTCGATCGAAATGTTAAACTTGTTAGTTTACAGTACTTACATTATATCTCCGACCGTGAATGTCATTCGAGCGGTAAATTGCGTCTAATTGCTATAGTCCTTTTAGATGGATTTGCGAACGTGACATTCGCGTTGATATTCTGTGTTGTGCTGTGATGTTGTGGATTTGTCGTGGTGGATAGCAGTGTACAATGGTAATGCGGTTTGGAATTATTTGTACATTTAATATTGCGGGGCGAGCGTCCAATATGTGGACTGCCGTCACTGCCTGTTTGTATAATATTCTTTTGGGGCACGACTGGGCTGAGCTCGATGTACCCGTTGTACATATTTTTCATTTCTGTACTAGGTTTTACCCCGCGACGGGGTGCACGGATAGCCGGGTTCTGGAGTGCAACGGGTCCGCATCTCATGGCTTTGAGAGGCAGAGGGGCCTCACTCTAGTATTGGCAGACTATTTGCCGCATTTGTAAGGGGTACAGGTTGACCCAAGGAGGGGTGCTCAAGTTACCGGATTCCATGAAGTGCAGGGTGGTCCATTCACTATGCTGTAGGGGGCTGCCTCGCTTCATGTTTTGGCGGGTAACTTGCCGCACCCGTAGGGGTCTAGGTTTCATTGCACAGGCTATCCACACGACTAGGGGAACTGTTCCCCTCCGAATGGCGGCCAAGACATGGGCTGTCTTTTCTGAGATTCGGGGCAGATGCTATTTGGTTTTATCCGTCCACCTCTCCGAAGATGCCAAGTTGATTTATGGCACCGTGTATCGGAGGTTTAGACGGATGCGGCCGATATAGCAGACTTCGTCAGATTCCCCCTCGCTTGAGGGGTTTTTGATTGTGGGGACGCTCTTCCCTGCAGGCGCAATCCCCTGCAGTTAATTACGCTACCGCATCGCGGTAACAACTTTCTCTTTCTCCAGAATTTCACTTCGTGTCGTGTGTGTCTGTTTTGTTTGTGGTTGCCCGTGGATTGTATACGGAGACTGAGTAATGCCGTCTCCCGTAGGACGTGGATTAGTCCAAATCCATATTTACTTAGATTTAGGTTTGGTGTTTTTAGTTTAAGGATGCATTAGTCGCGTTGCGGCTAAGATCAACTTAAACGTTCGTTAAGGATACGTTAGTCCTGTTTTAGACTAAGATCAACTTAACGTAGTGATTCATTTAATATATGTCCGTCAGGACTCGTCACCTCTCTAATGTCGTTGAAGGATTACAACGACAGGTGTCAGAGGAGCTCGGGAATGTACCCTCGAACCAGAGTTGATTTGGAATTTTGTAGTCCACTTGAATGTTTAAGGATACGTTAGCCGTGTTTGGGGGCTAAGATCGACTTAAACGGGATCGTTTAGATCCGGTAAAAGAGCATTTGGAGGCTCTATTGTTCCAGTTTAGGGACGTGGTGGTCCATACTCCAGTTTAGGGACGTGTTGGTCTATCGCCAGTTTAGGGACGTGGTGGTCCATATTCCAGTTTAGGGACGTGGTGGTCCATCGCCAGTTTAGGGACGTGGTGGTCTATATTCCAGTTTATGGACGTAGTGGTCCATATTCCAGTTTAGGGACGTGGTGGTCCGACATTAGTTTAAGGACGTTCCGGTCCAATATTAGTTTTAAGGACGTCTCGGTCCAACATTAGTTTAAGGACGTTCCGGTCCAACATTAGTTTTAAGGACGTCTCGGTCCAATATTAGTTTTAAGGACGTCTCGGTCCACGAGTTTAAGGACCCCGCAGTCCGTATTGATGTGTGGTCGTCAGGACCCGTCACCTCTCTGGCGTCGTTGAAGGATTACAATGATGGGTGTCAGAGGAGTTCGGAGATGTACCCTCGAACCGGATATAAATTAATTTAAGAGAACAGCTGTGCTCAGTCAATTTAATTTGAGGACTTACGGCCAAAATTGGGCTAAGTCCAGTTGAACATGTTCAACACCCTTATTTATTTTTGGTCTATTAGACCTGTGCTAGGGCTTTGCCCACACTTAAATAATGCATTGCATTACTTCTATTTTTTTGTTTGGGCTCTGCCCATAAAAGATGCAGAGCATCAATTTCACTTGGGCTCTGCCCCCTTTTTATTGCTTTGCAATTTATTTTGGCCTGCTAGGTCTTTTTGATTTGGGCCTGGCCCTTTAAGAAATGCCTTGCATTTGTCAGGCGCTTTGCGCCAATCAGAGAACACAAGCGCTTGTAGTGTTGACACGTGTCGCGCAAGCGCAGTGCGCTGCGCTAATGCGCTGCACCTGCGCTGCTGACACGTGGCGCGCTCTGGTGGCTTGCGCCAATTTCAGAGAGTGAAGCTCTATTCAAAAGCGCATAGCGCAAATGGTTCAGGCGCTGACACGTGGCGCTCTTTGGTGGCTTGCGCCAGCCCAAGAGCGCAACAGTGCAGATTTATAAGTGCAAAGCACTATTAATTTGAGAATCTTTTAGATTCGAGAACAGAAGTGCAAAGCACTGTTAGATTTCTTGATCTAATTTAGATCAAAGGAAAAGATAAGTTTTTTCTTATCTTAAAGAACCAAAGGTTCATGAAAAAGTGCAAAGCACTATTTTTATTTTATTTATTCATTTTATTTAGTTATGTTTAAAGATCAATGATCTTGTTTTTAGATCACTGATCTGTTCATAAGAGAATTTTCTCTTCTTTCAAAGGTTTTTACCTTCTGTTGTTCTTGAGGAGTTCTCAAGAGTTCTCTTCTCTTTTTTTTAGAAAGATGTTGATGCCTTTGAATTGAGGCCTGGGGTCCTTTTTATAGTGCTCATAAATTAGTTAAATTTGTTAAAGAGATCTTTCTCTGAGTGATTTGGGGAATTTTCCCCACCGTTGGATCTTTGATCCAAGGGCTTCTGCTTTGCAGAAGAAAATCTTCTTGTTTTAACAAGAACAGAAAAGATTTCTTAGAATTTTAATTCTGTTTGGCGCAGATGCCCCAGCGCGTGACACGTGTCGCGCAGCGCACAGCGCAGCACAACTGCGCTTGCGCATCTGCGCTGACACGTGTCGCACAGCGCACCTGCGCTAGCGCAACTGCGCTGACACGTGTCGCGCAGAGCAGCGCTTGTGCAAAAGCGACAGCGCTGACACGTGTCGCGCAGCGCAGCGCTTGCGCAACTGAAGCTTTGCTTCTATTTTGTTTTCAATAGAGCTTTGCTCTTGATGGAGTGCGCTTCCTTTGGCGTTGCGCTCCCTGCGCTGGTGTGTCTGATTTTGACACGTGGCACTCTGTGCGCAGCGCAGGGGATCTGAAGCGTTGCTTCATTTATTTTTATTTTTATTTTCAATACAGAGCTTTGCTCTGATTGGGGAAACAGAAGCGTTGCTTCGTTTCCCGCCTTGGAATTTGAACAGAGCTTTGCTCTGATTGGGGTAAACAGGAACGTCGAGTTTCAGCAGCGGCTCTGTGAAACCCGGGGATCCCAGATTATCTGTATTGTTCTGTGATGCTTATTACTTCTCTGTAATGTTGCATATTATCACGCCTGGAGCGATTATTGTATATTGGTATATATACTAGTAGATGTTGTATATGTTTTGCACCCGCGCTAGTCCAGTCCTCGCTCTGTCATTAGTTAAGTAACCTAACGAGCAATGACGGGACCCAGTGGCGAATGCGGATGGCATATACATACATTTTATTTTCGTTCTTTTCTGGTGTGATTAATTGATGGGACTGCGTTGATTCTGATCAATGCAAAGGAAAACAAACCTTTTTGGATGTTGTTGGAACAGTTTTAAAAAGTGTTATTACAAAGACGTTTTCTTTTGTTTTGCATAGTGGTATTCAGTTGGAATATCCTGCACCTCATTCGACGAGGCAAGGGCCGAGATCCCTTCACCGGGAGTGACCCCTTAGGCAGAAGTTTGCATCAGGGTAATAACTTCGCTATAGTCAATTACATGTTGCTTTGCATCGCGGTATTCAGTTGGAATATCCTGCACCTCATTCCACGAGGAAAGAGCCGAGATCCCTTCACCGGGAGTGACCTCTTTAGCAATGGTTTTCGCCACAATATTTTTATAAAAAGCTATCAGGTTCCTTCAGCGATATCAAGTTCGTTACGTTAAAGGTTTTTCGCCAAAAACCAGCCGTAGCCCTCCGTCATTTTTTTTGGGTATTCAGTAGTATTCAAGCTATGTATTTTGACCAAAGCCAAGGCATGGTGTTTGGTAGCTGCTGGGTATTCATTTGTTGCATAGATAGATGAGTTAGTTTGGGGCAGTCGTTCTGGCGATTGGCCAAAGTCAGAGGCATGTGCGGATAGGTTCAAATTGACAAGATAATGACGGGTAGAACTTAGCATGTGACTTATGGCATTTTGGCCAAAGTCAAGGTCATAAGAGCATGGGGGAAAAATCATATCGGGAGTTTCTAAAGAAACTGAAACTTGCCAAGCTTGCGCATACCTTCTGGAGTGTGATAACATGAGTGGATTCCTTCATGTTATCATGCAATGAGAGTTGGATCTCAATTCCCACTGATGAGTTGGTTTACTCTTCGGGTGATCCCGATTGATTCTTCTTTTAGGTTTGGAGGAGAATTTGACAGTACAGTGGGAGGTTTCCTGATTAGATAAAGTGATAACCATTCTGATCTAGGTTAGAGTGCACGCAGAGTGTTTCTTTTCTCTCTCTCTTTGGCAGCGACCTTTGACCGACCCTTGACTATGACTCAGTGACCAAGTTAACCGAACCTTCTTAAAATACTGGCTTTTGGATTGTCTGAGTTGCATAAGTCATTGCCACTCCTTCTTTTACCCTTTGCATTTCTCAGAACACCACGTATTACTACGGACATCCACTTCCATTGGATAGATCCATCGTATGGTTATATACGAACTCGAAGGGACTTCTTCGAGGATGGATCCAGGTTCAAGAGAAATAGAATTGGTTTATTCTGTTGTCTTTTATCATCACCTTCTCTCAGGTTGCGAGAGCTCCTTAGTTTAGGAGAGTACACCTATTACGCTTATTGGATAGTCTTCTTCCAAACCATAAGCAGGTGCCGAAAGGTAGGGAATGAAGAAAACCAATTAGCCTAAGTAGGGTGTACAGAAGGTAATATGTAAAGACAAAATAAAGGGATTAGAAAGAGGGCAAAGTAAATTGCGACTGCTATCATTCACGACCAAACCGTGTACTTCATCGCCACTCCTATTTCACCTTTGCTTTTTTCCCCAGTTCGGGAGAAATAGAATAAGGTATTATTCAGTTGTCTTTTATCATCACCTTCTCTCAGGTTGGGAGTACTCCTTGGTTTATGAGAGTACACCTATTATGCTTACTGGATAGTCTTCTTCCAAACCATAGGCTGGTGCCGAACGGTAGGGAAGGAAGAAAACCACTTAGCCTAAAGGGGTGTGCAGAAGGTAACGACTAAAGACAAATAAAGGGATTTGGAGAGATGGCAAAGAAATATACGGTTACAGTCATGAATTGGATTATGGAAGAGGCATTACTATGAATACCGGGATACCCCTACGAAACATTTTCATGTTTCAGTTTCGTTGTGCGTTGTTAAAGGAAAACTGATTTCCTGATTAGATACTTACTCCAGGGTATGTATTTACCAGGTATGATTCTCACATCTGTATGGTTTTACAGATGATGAGTGGGAGTAGGTTATTGGGAATAAGGTGATCATCCTCATTATATAGGAATTCGTTGTAATTGGTGATATTTGAGGAAGTCGCCTGGGTTTTTGCCGGACGGCAAGTATTTGGTTTTGAGTATCCGTTGTTGTGTACCAATTTCAAAATGATATATATGTACGTTTATTTTTATAAAGTGAGATATAACTTTTTGAAATCATGTCTGTGACATTTACCGATATCAGTTGACGATTGGGTAAGGAGTATCGAACAACAGAGTAGTTCTTAACCATAAGTACAGTTTTCAACCTACGATGCACAGGTTTTGAGTTATTCGACTCAGCGGACTTATATAGAGTATTGTATGATGTCCAGTGTCCATCAGGACAAAGGGGTTGGTCCTCGTACTATGTTCTGGTTACTTGTGACTTCTCTAGTTTTTAGACAGGTGTTTCGCAGAAATACAAGGTCTAAGTTTTGAGAAGTTGTGGGTATAGGAATAAAGTAGAGAACCAGTTGTCGTAAGTATCGGGATTTTTCAAAGAGATCGAAGATATAGATACTTGTGATTGGTATTCAATTGATAGTAAAAGTTTTGAGAAACTTGTTTCTCTTTCAGGTTACTCATAATTGGATGTATTCCTAAGTTGAGTAATGCTGATCGGCCTCTCTCCATTAAATTGATATGCACTGGAGACAACTGCATGATTAGAATCTGGTTCCAATTAAATAAGTGCCAAAATTTCTATATTGGATATAGAATGGTTCATATCTTAACGATGTTAAGGTACGGGGAGTTGTCCGGCTTATAATTAAAACCAGACTTTGGATAACTCAGGGCACGTTTCTGTAATGGCAGTTTGTGGGTTGACCTGGGCTATGTCGAGGGTTGACTTTCTACCATCTGGAAGATCAATGGTGATATTGTTCTTGACACGCCACAGTTTTAGTAAAATGGATTTTTTCAGAAAACAGTAGTGGAAGTATGGTAGAACTGGAAGTGATTCCAGAACCGCAAACGATTACGGAAAATTTAATAGGACCTAAAGATTCAATCAGATTTGACATTCCATTAGCCACTCCGCAGATATGGTGGGTAACCTCAGGCACCCGAGAGGTACTCCGGTAGCCTCAAGGACGGTGACGGGGAGATTCTTGTTTACCCAGACTTGACACTACTGTTGTTCCAGATTATGAGACCCGGCAGGAGGTTAAGAATAACGTCGTTCTAAACTAGCTTTAGAAGTGCACGTATATATTATTCTGCCAGAGGGTTATTGTGGTCAGTGGGAGCAGCGGAAGCATAGTGGGCAAGTAGCTTATGTCTATTTATAGACTTAAGCAGTTATAGCGGAGATAGATCATCTATTTTTGATGTGACGGTCATGGCTTTGACTTCATCAGAATAGGGGATGGATCTGTTAAGAAGGTAGTAGGGTGTGTGATGTCCTGGTATTTGGATAACATACACAGAGTAGAAAGTAAAATTCCTATACTACGATCGGTTATACTGTGGTTGTCACACAGTTGTTTCTCCACACGGGATTTGGATATAATATCAGACATTCTGGTTACTAGATCTATAGATTTAGATCTAGAATTGGGTAGTTTCCCGATCTGGGTACTTTGACAATATTCTAATAGTATTTTAGAATAGATGACTCCTGACATGGTGGTATACCTGCAGGTGATGGAGTCACATGCTTTCTTTCGTTGATTTCAACCAACTTCCTCTCTAAAGGTGTCTTACAGACTAAAGGGGAGAGAGATGTGCATGATTGGCAGATCACTTGCTTAGGCAATTGAGTCGATCATGAGATGTCAAGTACCACACCAGATGCTGTTTTTGCACTAGATGCGATAAGTTTATATTAATCCAATCCTGAAGAAACATAAGGAAGCAGTTTTAGAACATTAGTGGATGTTCTACGGATTTGATGACGGCAGCCTCCTTCGGAGACGGTTATCATTCCAGGCTTCAAAAGTGACATGGATGACAGAGTGATTGTCAGAGTTATAGTTTTCCCTCTGACGAGGGACAGTATTATGGACAGGTGGTCCAAGAGGATACTGTGGGAGGCATGGTGCAGGATACTGATTAGGTTCAGTTGACGATACAGTCTAAGAAGTTTGGATTTGGAGTTCATTTATGAACTAGGTCCCATCAGATATCCAGACATATTCTAAGACGGGTATTACTCAATTCGGGAGATGGGTTTTCTCCGTGAATTTGAGATTAAGAGAGACATAAAAAGGAACATTGGGGCGGATCCACTCATTGAGGCTATTTCTCGAACACAATAGTTTTACAAACGGGCATTGTGAAACTGATTAGTAGAGGAGTTGGGTGTTCGGTGTCACACGGGCTGTGAGTATGCGACATCGCAATAATTAGCCTTAAGTGCAAGTGGGAGATTGTTGGATATAGTGCCCTCAAAGTCAATTATTGGGTCGCAGGTACGTGATTGCAATGATTGAGGAGGACCTATACCGGTAGCACAGTCTTACTCGAGATGATAGTATGCTATCTGGTTTGCCTTTATCAGTCGTGTACAGGTTCAGGTGACTGATCACTATTACACGTTGATAGAGCCCTTAGGATCTTGCTTGACTACCAACAGTATGATGGCGATCATATACGTGAGAATTGGGTAGTCTATAAGCACATCCTTAATTGTGGTCCCTAGTCGTAGGAATTTCGAGACAGGGCATCGATACTCCGGAGTAGACTAGTGTATACAGTCGAGACTGTAGGGTATTTTTCGTCACCCCATTGAGATGGGAATACGCGCGCGCTTGTCAGGCGTATACTACAGATTCCCCCTGCCTAGGATAGGCGGGGGTTTAATGATTGTGGGGATCCGAATCTCCGGCAGCCGCGGACTAAGCTGCCGTTAATTACCCCTCGCCTTTGGGGCGAGGGAACCTCCGATTAACGGGTTAAAATGGTCATGCGAACTCAATGTGCAGTGTACGTGTGTTGTGTTTTGAAAGGGGGGTTTGGATATATCGGGAGCCACGCAGAGTTTTTTACGGGGGTCCCGCTACCCGGATAGCGGGCTGGGGGTCAAGGGGGCTAGCAGCCCCCTTGCGGGGTGCGGGGCAGCACCCCGTTAGAAATTTTTTTCTAACAGGGACAGTGTCGCGGAGTATGTGTGTATATAAATATGTATACATATGTATATATATATTTATATACATAAAAATAGGGGGAAAAGACATCCAAAGGATGCGTGGGGCAGCACCTTAGGCACTGTGGGCCTAGATGCTGTGCGCTCAGGCGCTAGAGTGTCATGTGTCGGCACGTGGGCGCTCTGCGCTTGAGCGCTGGGCGCTTGAGCTCAAGTGCGCCACGTGTCAGCACGGGGGCGACTTGCGCTTGAGCGCTTGCGCTTGAGCACAAGCGCGCCACGTGTCGGCACGGGGGCGACAAGCGCTCCACGTGTCGGCACCGGGGGCGCTCGAGCGCAAGCGCGCCACGTGTCGGCACGGGGGAGACTTGCGCTCGAGCGCTTGCGCTTGAGCGCAAGCGCGCCACGTGTCGGCACGGGGGAGACTTGCGCTCGAGCGCTTGCGCTTGAGCGCAAGCACGCCATGTGTCGGCACCGGGGCGACTTGCGCTCGAGCGCTTGCGCTTGAGCGCAAGCGCGCCACGTGTCGGCACGGGGGCGACTTGCGCTCGAGCGCTTGCGCTTGAGCGCAAGCGCGCCACGTGTCGGCACGGGGGCGACTTGCGCTCCACGTGTCGGCACCGGGGCTACTTGCGCTCGAGCGCTTGCGCTCGAGTGCAAGCGCGCCACGTGTCGGCACGCGGGCGCTCTGCGCTCGAGCGCCGGCGAGAAAAGGAGGCTTTTAGCCTAAGAAACAGAAGGTATGCTTCAAAAAGGAAATATTTGTTGTTTTATATATATGGAGTTAAACTCCTATGATGTTTTGAAGCTGATGAAGGGGGTTCTTCTTCTTCCTCCTGTTTTTTGGCCGAATCTTGAAGATCAAGAAGTAGGAGATTTTAAAAATCGCTCCTTTTTAAGATCTGATGGAATATCTGAGTTCCCCTTTGTGGGTTTTGTGGTGGAAAACTACTTAGTTTTTGAAAAGAAAGAGTAAAACTCTTGATTTAATTCAAAGAAATGAGAAGGTTTTGAACCTTGGAGAAGGAGCAGGAGGCACAAAGAACCCTATTTTTTGGGGGAATGAAAAGTTGTCCTTTTTTTTATTCATCATGTTGCCTTTTATAGGCTTACATATTTACATATAGCCCCTTGGGCTTTACAAAAATGGCATTTTAGCCATCCCATGGCTCATGTGCTATTTCATTTTTGCACATAAGCCATGGGCTTACAAAATATTGGCTTTATGCCCATTTCGCATACATTCATGTATAAAAAATTACATAAAAATTATTTATTACATGATTTTTTTTGTTGGGATGGCGGAAGGCCGGACGCTTCGTGTTCGGGCTCAACCTGGGCATTGGCCCACTTGCTTGGGCTTGGGCCCACCTGGCTTGGGGTTGACCTTGACTTTGACTTGGTCAATCGGGGTGCAAATTTTGACTTCAACAGAGACCCCGACAAGGGGCAGTGGCCGGTCTCACAATCCACTGGTGTCAGTTGGATCACCTAAGATGTATACATGTGCTCATTGGGTTATGAGTACACCGGACAGGACTCGCCGAGAACCTGCTAGTTGGTATTATACCTATCGTCAGATAGCAGTTCCCTGGTGACATGTGTACAGGTTAGTTCATCGACCTGAGGTCGTCATTTGTCTCATGTGAGTTCCCACTGTGCTTTAATTTCTACCCTACCACGGCTCAAAGGAGTCGTGCAAACAGGTCTTTTTTGGGTACAGTCCCGAGCCACATGGAGGCAATTGAGCGGATCGGCAGGGGATTCGTGTCTCCCGGTATTGGGGGTGAGATCGTGCTGTGTCTAGGAGAGCCATTACACCAAGTCCTTGGCCAAGGCGGGTGAGAATTACTGGTAAGTATTCCAGTAGTTACTCATGGTGTTCAGGGCTTGTCTCCGACACGACTTATACCGCTATTGGGGGTCTGACGTTACCATCCCCCTAGGCCCGATATGCGATACTCATAGACGAACGGACCGGACTGTATGTATATTGTCACTGTTAGGCTCGGTAGGGTTCCAGGATGAGTTCGCTCATCGGTTTCCCTTGAGGTCAGTACATGGGCAGCCGTTACGCACAGCTAGTGCCACTGACGTGCTTATGGTTAAACCCACTGCCAGGGTACTGATGAGTCATTAGAGTCCCCCATAGATAGTTTCCCAAGTTCGGGCGAAACGTTATAGAGGCCGTATGGTTTTATGGCAGGGTTCGGAAAATGCACATGCGTTTACGCACGTGTCATATTTCTGGCAGATAATACTGGTGAGCTTTGGTTTAAGCCGGATCCATGTATTATAATGTGTAGATATAATATCTTTGTCTCAGTTGCATTTGTATTCGGTCGTAATACAAATGCGGGTATGTATATACTGTTATGGGGTTATCCTGAAATTCGTTTTGGGATCGCTTTTTGAAGTTGCCAGTTTTCTATCACCCGTCTTAAACATTCGGTTTATTGCGGATTTATCTTTTTCATTTGGGTGAGTCATGAGGGTGAGTCATGAGTGGAATCTTCTATTTGGTGACTAGGTTTAGTGATTCATTGTTTTGCATTAATGGTTGATGAGGTGTTATTAGTGAGTCACCTTTTCAATTAATGCCTTTTGTTTGCATGAAGGATATTTTGTGTTGTGATAAGCTTTACTTATGGTCACCCTTCCTCCTACACTCACCCCCACCTCTTCATATAGTGGTCGGCCCCTTCTTGAGAAAAGATGGTGGATTGATTAAAAAGATTGTGGAATTTGGTTCATGGAAATTTGATATGCTCATTTCTCATTTCACTCCATTAAAAGGCAACTTCATTAACCATTCATCCATGGTTTTGGATGAAGCGAGACAAAGTGTTCTACTCATTCTCTACATCAATCTTGGACATGTCGGCTAGCAAACTTCATGTCCTAGTTGCCTCGGTATCGAGGCGGGAGCCCGTTTAATGATCCGTAGATGTGGTGCCACCTCGATGAGGAGCCAGGAGATCGGAGCAGCCGCAACGGAGCGTGGAATGATGGTTAAAGACCAAAGGACTCGAATCGTTCGGTATAGCCTTTCTACCCACTTTGTAGTTTGTTAGTTTAGCGTTAATGGCAGATCCGGGTTATAGTATGCGATAGCGCCAGTTATAAAAGTTTCTGTTCTGCGTTTGGTGTCAGATTGACGGCCGGGGCGCTACCGTAGCCTTACATAAAAAGCAGCGAGTAAAGAAAAAGAAAAATAGCCGAAATGATTGGGCACCGCGAAAAAATAGCCGAAATGATTAGGTAATCGCGACTTTCGCGATATAAAAAACTAAAATGATAGAGTATCGAGGAAAGAAATAAAAAATGAAATGAAATTTCTGCCCTGCAGGTGAGATCACATTGACCCCTGTATACAATCCATGGGCATAAACGAAAAGGGAACCATATTGTCCCACCATGCTCCGTCAAAGGGAAGCCAGATCTCAATGGCTATATCTACAGCCTAGAAATCAACAACATCGTTCTTCTCGTTCCAACCAGAAGCAGATACGACGTCGGCAAAACGGAGCCACGACAAAGTCCCCTAGTTCCAAATCTCGACGGTTCACAGACAACCTAGAGACTACCTCGGAGCCACGGCAAAGTCCTCTAGTTACAGATCTCGACGGTTCACAGAAAACCTAGAGACTACCTCGGAACCATGGCAAAGTCTCTAGTTCCAAGTCTCGATAGCGGCATCCACAGCCTAGAGATCAACCAACAGCATTCTTCCTCCCTCCAGCAGGATACAGGTGCGACATCAACAAACGGAGCCATGGCAAAGTCCCCTAGTTCCAAATCT
Organism: Agapanthus africanus; assembly: GCA_030015575.1. Taxonomy (NCBI): domain Eukaryota; kingdom Viridiplantae; phylum Streptophyta; class Magnoliopsida; order Asparagales; family Amaryllidaceae; genus Agapanthus; species Agapanthus africanus. The sequence continues at coordinate 324,852,503 of JASDDO010000004.1, forward strand.
CGACGGTTCACAGACAACCCAGAACAACCTCGACATTCGTCGCAATATTGCAGACGCGATGTCAATAAATGAAGCAAAGGAAGATCCCTAGCTTCAGGCTCTTGGCGGCAACTCAAATGAGACCTGAAAGACCATCGGAGATCATCCCGCTCCAGCGCGGAGTGGTCATGACTCATCGGGGCTCCTAAACTGAGCCTAACCTGAAGTAAAAAGCGACATGGAATATCCCTAACGCTTGCTCTTTCGACGGTAATATTACCTGGAAGATTACTTGAAGACGTCTTGTCCAGCCCCCGAAGGGATCAGAGACACGACAGTCGCGAGGCTACCCGAACAGCAAGATTGCATATCGGGGAATATATCGACCAACGCGACGGTGCGATGGGTAAAAAACCCTAGTACCACAGACCTTAACAGACTTCTATTAGCAGGAGTTAACTGTGACGTTAGGACACCCTTGCGAGAACTTCTCGATTTGTCTCGACTCGTAGGGAAAAGCCTTAGGAAATATGGATAAGGACCTGTTTCCTAAGCATTGGGGCCCTGCAAGTCGGTCCAAGATGGACTATTGCATACTATTCATGGGCCACACTCTCCAAAGTCGAATCTTAACAACGAGGGAAACAACCACTTATGAGTCCTCTAGGCTTGTAAACGAGAAAAATTCTCTTATGAGATCCTTACGACTCTCAAGAGAAAACACACTTAGGAGTCCTCATAACTCCTAAAGAGAAAAGACACATACGGGATCCTCTCGACTTGTAGGGAGAAAAGTATTTTTGAGACTCTCACGGCTCGTAAAGTTGAAAAGTCTTAGGCGGCAGATCTGAACCTGTATTTTAAGCCATCGCTGCCCTGCAAGGAGATCAAGGTTGACTATCTATAAGATGCATTTGCTAAGGGAACATGCCCATATAAAATGAAGTGTGTCTTTTATTCATGAATTCAAGTGAATACAAGATACATTTCATAAAGGAATCAAAATGAATACATATTATTCATAAACTGCAAGTTTACAGTAAAAAAAGGGAGGGTACAAAGACGGTTATTGAGGAGGAGGCGTTTTCAACAAATCAGCAAGCTGCTCGCGTGTTCGTCTCAATCCTTTCTCGTGATCAGCCGCCACGGCCAACTCCGCTTCCACTTGAGCCCGTTGCCGTAAACAGGACGAAAGCTTCCAATCGGCTTCTAGCATAGCAGCTTCACAGTCTTGCATGACCTGCTCGGCGAAGTCAAGCGTCCGCCTCAGCGTCAACCCATCCGAAATACATCTCTGGAGACTGTCAAAAACAGCTTTTAGCTGTGCAGCATTCGCTTCAATCTGGGCGCACAGTCGGACGGATTTGCTGGAAGCCACCTCATGTTCCTTTCGTCTCAAGGTCATCTCTTGTTCAAAATGGCGAATGAAAGGAACACTACGCTCGATCCAAGCAGCCGCTGAGAGTTCGAATTTAATACTTCAGGAGCTGGACGCTGGAGCTCAATCTCGTGCGAGCAAGCCTCAATCTTTCTGCGGTAATCAACCCAAGAGCCGACAAGATCTTCATCATGGAAGCTCACAAGTGTCGCTAGTATTGGGTTAACATCGACAGCAAAATCTACAGCCGATGTAAGGGCCTCGGCGTCAAGATCTTCGACGAATTCGCTCAACATTCGACGGCTGTTTGCGGCGCCCCTGGAAGATATGTGTTTGGCAAAGGGCCCTGTGGGCATCGGAATGCGGGACTCGAAGGGAACGGGAGCCAGTGCAATTGCTGCAAAATGAATTACGGTCAAATGCCAACTCAGGAAATGAAGGAAACATATGATCGATGAAGTTTATTATACCAGCTGTGACAGGCGGCAGGACGGGGAGCGTCGGAGACACGATTGTTCTTTCTCACCCTCCCTCGACCCGTAACGCTATATCCAATATGAAGAAGAATTAGCAACAACATGTCTAAAAGAAAGGAAGAGACGTCAGTTGAAGAATATACTAACCAATACCAGGAGGCGGAATGACTTCCGACTGGAAGGAGAAATGCGGGTTTAACACCTGGTATAGATGGTCGAAAAGGACTCCTGCAGAGTTGCGACAATATACTGTCAATACAAGGAGGATGGTACCCAAAGTAAAACAGATAAGTCGCAAACCCATACCTTCCAATATTCGAGAGGGCACGGAAGAAGGAGAGGGGACAGTGACCGTCAGAGCGGCGAGCGGCGACCGGCGACACTTCTTCAGACGACACAGCCTCACGGTTCAACGAACCTATACTCAAGACAAACAAAATATCATTAGAAGGGTTGAACAGGATTGAAAAACTTGAAAATAGAGAACCAGCGACTACTTGATAAATCATGGACCGAAACCATGACGGAGGCGTCACCGGGTGTAACAACTTCTTCGCTCTCTCTCGGAGGAGTAGATTCCGCGCCCATAGCTTCATCCCCTGACTCAACGAGGGCCGTCGTGATGCTTGCGACACCCGCCGATACCAAGGAGCCACAGGGAGAAAGGGCAGTGGTCTGGACAGTCCCAGATTCCAGAGAAAGGGTAGTAACTTCGGGCACTGTAACCGCTAGAGTTTCACCTGTCATCCCATCGCCAAGACTGGGCCCTGCAGAAAATGCATATGTTAAAATTCGAAGATCAAGTTCTAGTAAAAGACTCGGTGTTATGTTACCTTGGAGAAGCTTTTCAGTTTCTTCCCGAGCCGCGTGTGCAACCTGTCTACGGGCGGTAGACAAGGAAGAGGGAACATCCGCCGAAGGAGTATCAGCAAGCGGAATGCTGCTTGAGACTGCACTTATAGCCAAACCGGCATCGCGTTCCCTCGCCACATGCTTCCTACGCTTCCTTTCGGTCTGAGCAGTGAGAAATGATCAACTCAAGAACTCTGACAAGGGGAAGTTGTCGTCCGAACCAAGCTCTGTCTCTGGAGCTGTTACGGCATCCATCATCGGCTGCTTTAGCAAAGCCTCTTGCGGTGATGTTGGGAGAGCTGGGGCCACAACAGCTGGCTCTGGAAGTTTTGCCGCATCGTTGCTTGTGATCGGCACTGCACTTGGAATAACCTGAGTCAAGGTGGTCCCTGCAATAAAGTAAAGGAGAGGGTCAGAGCATGAATAAAAAGAATAAGGGTGTAATGAAGCGACTCATACCAATACTCAAAGAAGCGCGGAGCCTTTCTTCCTCCTCGAACGTCCTAAGGGAAGCCGCGAGAGCCTTTTCGGCATAAATACCTGTTAAAGAAGAAAGCGTCAATACAAACATAATAAAGAAAAAAGGGATAGATGTGGAAGAATACAGCTAAAGTATACCTGACTTCGCGATGGTGATCAACGCCGCTTCCTCGCGAGCCAGTCGCTCGGAAGCTGTGAGCGCAGCCTGAAGATCAGTGTCGGTCACAGGCGTGTCGAACAAACCCTCGTTGGTACCGTATTCGCACAAGCCCTCGCTGTAGGGAGCATGTGGTTCCTGGCCAAATATGACGTCGGCAGAAAACAGCAACTTCTTCTTCTTTTGCGAGTGAGCACCAGCGGCCGATGACAAGAGCTTGCGCTTAACGGGCATTTTTGGGCGGCGGGTCCCGATTTCCACACCAACGCCAGACTCTGGGGACACTACAGCTACCGTTTCTACAGGAACACGGGGTGGAGGCTTCTTAGAGAAGGCGCGTGGGACCACAACCGCGGCAGCTTCTCTTAAGGAAGGATGAACGGTGGTCCGTCGCTTCAAAGGAACTGTTGAATTACCAGCTGGGATAGCATCCTTATGATCAAGTAATAGCCGCCTCCCTTTCCTGATAACAGCACATTTCGCATGCTGATACCACGCCACGTAGGCATTCGAAGTTTTCGGCACGTAGCTTGGCTCGCTGATGAGAAAGCTAGACCCCATGTTTAGCCGCATAAAGTGGTGCAGCGCGCTGCGGATACCCTCTTCCGTAGCAACCGGCTTGGCTAAGAAAGCCTCGAGCGGGACACCCTGATCATAACCCTATTGTTGAGCAAAACGGTACGGGTTATATCTCATGAACAATGCCGAGGTGTCTTGCCTGAACACTAGAAAGCCTGGCCTGATCGAATATAAGTGCAGGATCTCCCGAGCCTTCAACGTAGGAGCCCCGTCTTTGAAAGTATCATGCAGCGTTGCACTGCCTTGGTAGATTCCTTGCTGATAGTTAAGACTCTGTCGACAAAAGTCATACTATCCCCAACCATACGCGGGCGAAGGACTAGACGTCGAGCCTTTCGCTGCGACGGATCTAATGCGGAAGCGTCAACTAGGAACATGATCCGGGTAAAGTTATAACTGTCATAGAAATGGGGCCGTTTGTAGACTCCGAAAGCACCAAGCACGTGCATCTCAACCCAGGACGTAAAGTAGTGCAATGGAAGATGTACAGGTTTTACCCAAGGTTGAGTAGTATCTGCTGCTAAGCTCAGGCCGTGGTATAGATGAGACAGCCCCGCAATCCCAACGGCCACACGCATCCCCGCAACCATGCGGTGGGCTGGGTAAAAGACTGACGGCCTCATATAGCGAGGGTGCATCAGAAGCACGAACCAGTTCAACCACAACCCAATTAACTCCAGGAAGAACGTCTCTTCATCGACGTCTGAAGCGGTGAGCTCTGCAAAAGGGATGACCAGGGTGTCTGGAATGAAGAAGCTTCTTAAATCTGCTTCCGCCGTCGGCTGGTTATCCAAACCGAAACCGAACGGGTCGTCAAGCTTAGCGAATTTCGCGGCTTGTTTTGACAAGACTTCTGGGCGAAGAAAGCGAGCGATAAAGTCTGTGGAGCTAACTCCATGCCCTCCAGACTCTAGAAATGGACTCTCGTAAATGTTCAATACCTTAATTAGGCTTGGGAATCGATGTTGAACGGCATTCTCCGGGGTAAGGCCCATCACTACCGATTTGGTGGCAAAGATGTACTCGTCGGGGGGTAATATCTCCTCGTAATGTTCCCCTCTGACGGGTAAGCCGGAGATCTCCGCGAACTTCTCCAAGGAAATTGAAACTTCCCGATCCGATAGAAGAAAGGTGTGAGTCGGGATGTTCCATTGCTCCAGGACAGCTTTGACCCACCATACATGTGGCGCGGGATATTGAAAAAGCGACGCATAAATTGCAGGATACAACTCGAGCTTCAGCAACAGCGACTTCTTGGCCGACAGGATGTATCAAGCTCACTGCGGGTATCCGGCTGAACAGCGAGGAGTCAAACCAATCATATATACTTGTCCCCAAGGGCGCGACTCGCCTTGATATATGTGCCGCCCCAAGATATCCAAAGCCATTGGAGGCTGTACGGGTATTGAAGCCATAGAAGGCTGAAGACGACCCTCCGAGGTCCAGTTAACCTTCTCTACAGCGTAATTCACTTGAGGCGAGTCGGCGTAGTGAATTGCTGAAATGGGCTCTGAGGGTTACTGCACAAGAAAAACTGCGCAGACCCTGGATAATCTGATTGTACCATGACCCCCATAGGTGAAGAGATTTCTGCTCTGGGTCGTGATCTTTAATGAGCGCGAAGACTTTCCGATCCACGGGCGCGTCAGCGAAGGCGCTCTCTAAACGAACAAAAGGAAAAGAAGAATCGAAAGCCATGGTACCTACACGAAAAAAGGCGAGGGTTAGTTGCCAACGCTATAATCCGAATTCTGACACTTGGTACTTTAAAATTGTGCCACACTGCAATGAAGGAGAAAGGGAACAAGGAGGACCCACAAAATCAAAGTGACGGCTCATCATTGATGAGACAGTCGCTCATTAAGGAGGGAATCCTAAAAGGATTCTCATTTAATGAGAAACTCATTGGGCCAAGAAGTTAAACTCCCTCGAGAGCAGTGCTCTGCAGACAGAAATCATATCTGTCGAATGTAATTAAGAGGGGGATAAAAATTCCCCAGAAATTTCTAAAAGAGCCATGCTCTGTAAAAGCGATGGTACAAGGTAAAACCCCAAGATCTTTAAAGATCTGAAATACAAATCCTAGAAACTATAAGAGTTCTTCATTAACAGGTTAAGAAACCATAAAATAGATTTTTTAGATCTATGATCTAAGAAGAGCAAGGCTCTGTTTTCATTTAACGGGTTAAGAAACCCTAAAAAAACATTTTTAAGATCTGTGATCTAAGAAGAGCAAAGCTCTGTTTAAAGGGTTCGAGCATAATCCTTACCAAATTTTTTGGACAAAGTTCTAACTCTAAAAGATTTTCTTTAGGCAAAGATCTAAGCTCTGAAAAAGAGAATTAAATTCTCAGAAGAAGAGAGAAGAGAAGAAGATGAACAGCAGTCATCTCAATGGCCAAAGACCCTACTTATAGGCAGGGGAAGCCGATCCAACTTTCAAGAAGATCCTACGGTGGAAAAGCTGCCACCGCAGCACCCACGTGTGAGCCACGTAAGCGCAACGGTGGGGAGGCATTTGTTTCCCCCCAATAATAGAAGAGCAAGGCTCTGTTCAAAATTTGAAAATAGGCAGCGCCTCACGTGTCTTGCACGAGGGCGCCAGTGCCAAGAGGTAAAAACTCTGAGGCAGCGCCTCACGCACCTTGCACGAGGGCGCCAGCGCCAAGAATAAAAAACTCTGAGGCAGCGCCTCACGTGCCCTGCACGAGAGCGCCGGCGCCAGAACTAAAAGTTCTCTGCCGTTAGATCAAAGATCCAACGGAGATGATAAATCATCAAAATACAGAATTAAATTCTAATTGATAAAATATTCCTCAAATCTTCCTGAACAAGAAAGATTCCTCTCTTTAAAACAGAGCACCATTGGATTAAAAATCCAATGGTGATTAAAGAAGAAAATCACCAAGCTACAGAATAAGCTCTGTATGTGAAAATATTTTCCCCAATATTTCTGAACAAGAAAAATTACACTCTGTAAAACAGAGCACCGTTGGATTAAAGATCCAATGGTGATTAAAAATCACCAAGCTACAGAATAAGCTCTGTATGGAAAATATTTTCCCAATCTTGTTAAAAACAAGAAAAATATCTTCTGTAAAACAGAAATTCTTGGATCAAAGATCCAACGGTGGATAAAATCCCCAAATCAATTAAGGATCTCTCAGTAAGAGATTTCTTTAACTAAATCAACAAACTTTCCTCCACTATATAAAGACCCTAAGACTTCAAGCCTTGTACAAAGGAACACCCCCATAAACTTCAAGTTCAAAAAGAAGAGCAAGCAAAAAAAAAAGCTTTAAGAGAGAAGAAGGAAGAAGAACTTTCTTCAAGGTAAATAAAGATAATAGAGATCAGAGCAACTCATCTGCATATATAAGGGTTTAACCCTCATAAAAGAATATAGTTCTTTCCCTGGATCTGAGATCCATGAGACAAGTCTCCCACAAATGAGAATTTAATTCTCGTGGGGATGAATTTGTTCTTGGGGATTGAAGATCCAGGGAAGAACAAAGAATCGAACTCTTTAGAAAAATGCACAAAGAAAGAAACAGTGTCGAGCGCGCCTCACGTTCCCCTCACATGGGCGCTGCTTACAAAAGAGTGCTTAGCACTCAGTGGTTGGCGCCCAGCGCTAAGCGCCCCACGTGCCCCTCACATGGGCACTGCTTAAAGAGTACTTAGCACTCAGTGGTTGGCGCCCAGCGCCAAGCATCCCACGTGCCCCTCACATGGGCGCTGCTTAATAAAGAGTGCTTAGCACTCAGTGGTTGGCGCCCAGCGCCAAGCGTCCCATGTGCCCCTCACGTGGGCGCTGCTCAACAAGTAGTGCCTAGCACTCAGTGGTTGGCGCCAAGCGCCTCACGTGTCCCTCATGTGGGCGCCATAAAGAGTGTTTAACACTCCATAAAAAAACAAGAAAAAGGGTGAGCGTCAGAGCCCATATCAATGCTCAGCACTGTTTGCACAGAAAAGGGACCGAGCCCAGACAAGTGTTTCACACTTTATTCAAAGACTGAGTGGGCTGAGTCTAAGTTGACCAAAAGTCCCTAATTCAGATCAACCGAGCCCATGTGCTCACAATTTTTCCAAATTGGTTTTAGTCCCAAACACGACTATTGATCTTCCAATGGACATCGATTTAAGGGTACATCTCCTTACACCTCTGATAAATGTTTTTGTAATTCTTCAACGTCTTTAGAGAGGTGGTGGTCCCGATAACCAACAACTCTTTAGTGTACTCTCAAATGGACGGACACATCCCAATACGGACCGTAATGTCCTTAAACTAGCTGTGGACCGTAATGTCTTTAAACTAGCTATGGACCGTAACGTCCTTAAACTAAAACGATAGAGCCCAAATGCTCTTTCGTTTGATAAAAAATGATCCTAAACCCCCGTTAAGTAGATCTTAGTCCAACATCGGATTAACGTATCCTTAACAAATATTTAAGTCGATCTTAATCTCAAACAGGGTTAACGATCCTTAAATCAAACCAAACCCAAATCTAAGAAAATACGGATTTGGACTAATCCATGCCCTACGGGCGACAACACAAATTAGTCTCCGTACACAATCCTCGGACAACCAAAAATAAAACAAACACACATGACATGAAGTGACCTTCTGGAGCAGGAGAAAGTGGTTATCGCTACGCGGTAACGTAATTAACTGCAGGGGCTTACGCCTGCAGGGAAGAGCGTCCCCACAATCAAAAACTCCTCACAACGAGGGAGAATCTGACGAAGCCTGCTACAACGGCCGCATCTATCCAAACCTTCGATACACGGTGCCATAAATCAGCTTGGCATCTTCGGAGAGGTGGACGGATAAAACCAAATAGCATCTGCCCCCAAATTCAGGCAAGACGACCTACGCGGTTTCGCCTCTGTTATCGGCGGTAAACAAAGAGCAATGTCATTCCGGCGGAACACCAAATAACCCGGCCTGATCGAGTATAGATGCATAATCTCCTTAGGCTTTAAAGCCGGGACCCCACCCTTCGACAAATCAAACAATTGTTGCATGGGCCCCGATGGAGCGGAAAGGACTCGATCGCTGAACACCATTCCACCTTCATTTAAGTACGGGTTCAGCAGTACGTGAAGAGCCCCTAACTAGGTCGGATCGGGAGCGAAGGCATCAACCAACCTCATGATCCGCAGGAAAGTGTATGATTCATAAAAATCGGGTCGCTGGTGCACAGCAAACGCTCCCAACACATGCATCTCGATCCATGACATGAAGTAGTGGAAGGAGAAATTCACGGTATTCTCACCTGGGTTCGAAGTATTAGCAGCAACACTTAACCCGTGATATAAATGCGACAACCCCGCGACGCCAACAGCTAATTGTGCTCCTACAGCTATGCGATGAGCAGGATAAAAAAATGGAGGCTCTCATAAAGTGGCGATGCATCGGCATAGCGAACCAGCTGAGCCAAAGACTGATAAAGCCGACGAAGAAAGTTTCTTCATCCATGCCAGGAGCCGCGATCGCATCGAAAGCTACGGTCGACGAGTTTGGAATGTAGAACTGAGGCAAGTCCTCCTCTTTGGCCGACAATTTCCTCAGCCCGAATCCAAAAGGGTCTTCGATTTTCGTGAATTTTGGAGCCTTTTTGGATAAGACATCCTCGCGAAGGAAGCAAGCAATAAAAGCGTCAAAGGTGACACCTTGCCCTTCTGATGTCACGAACAGCTTTTCAAAGATACCCAGGGCCTTGATTAGACTCAGGTACTTGTGACGAACGGCGTTTTCAGTCGTCAGGCCTCATCAGGCCGTCAAGCATAGCGGGCACCGTATCAAACACATACTCATCAGGAGGCAGTAACTCTTCATAGTGCTCTCCCCTGATCGGCAACCCAGAGATCTCGCGAAACTTTTCCAGTGAAATTAAGACCTCTCGATCCCCTAGCAAGAACGTGTTGGTGGGAAGATTCCATTGATTCAAGAAAGCCTTAACCCACCAGACGTGAGGGGCGTGATAATAGAATAACAAAGCGTACACTGCTTGGTACAACCCAATCTTCTGCAGATGTGCGCGTTGGGTGAAGAGAATGTACCGAGCCCAGGGAAGGTAGCCCACTGGGTGGAGGGGGTAACGCCTACCTTATAAACCTGCCCCTAGGGTCGAGCTTCACCCTGACATATTCGGTGCCCTAGAATATCAATAGCCACCATTGGTTGGTTGGGTATCCCGGTCGTTGACGGTTCGAGTAGACCCACGGGAGTCCAGTTAGTCGCCTCCACTGCATAAGCAGTCCGTGGGCGTTCCATCAATGATATATGGCGGATGGGTTCTGTCGGCGCTTCACAGGTAAAACTACGGCGGCCCCCGATGATATTACTGTACCACGTCCCCCACAAGAGAAGACTAATATGGTCCCTGTTATGTGCCCTAATCATCGCCATAACCTCCTCGTCCGATGGCGATTGCGGAAAAGCGACCTCTGAGCGAGTGTAAGGGAAGTCGAGAAGTGAGGCTATCGTTCCTGAAATAAGAGGAAAGGAAAAACCTATTTAAAAAAAAAAATATATATATATATATATATATAATAAATAATAAGGTAAAATAAAAGAAAACCGTGATGTGTGTTTTATGGGACCACTGCCTGCAAAACCAATGGAACCCACAAAATCTAAATAGCGGCTCATTAATGATGAAGCAAATTAATCATTGTGAGAATCAAAAAGGATTCTCATCAAGTAAACAGTGAAGTTTAAACGACTCTTAAAATGAAATCTATTGAAATGAACGACGGATTCAAATCTGTATTAGGGGCATTAAAACCCTAAAATACTCGAGAACGATAGGGAATAAAATTCCCAAAAGTGTCCAAGTCTTTCAGGGCTAAGCTCTGTAAATACGGAATTAAATTCCTTTAATAAAGGGATTAAATCCCAGAAAACCCTCATGGCCAGGAGGCAAAGAAAATGGAATTAAATTTCAAGGATCTTTAAAGATCGGTGACAGGGTAAAACCCTAAGAGGAGGATTAACAATCCCCATTGATTCAACACCTCAGAGTCTACATTAAAAAAACAAAAAAAAAAACAAAAAAATTTGTGTTTGATTTGGATCTTTAAGAAATCAATTCAAGAAAAGAGCAACGCTCTGTCGATGGATTTAAAATCCAGGGCAAAAACAAAAAAAGGGTTCCGTTCATAATCCTTACCAAAGAAAAAGTTTTGACAGAGTTTAACTCTGAAATTTCAGCGGGCAGAGAACTAAGCTCTGAAGAAGAGAATTAAATTCTCAAGGAAAATAAGTAAGGAAGAAGATGAAAGAACAGTGGTCATCCCAGAGGCCAAAAACCCCGTATTTATAAGACATGATGGGGAGCGGTTCATCTTCCCATTCCCCTAAGCAATCCAACGGTTGTAAGGGCAGACAGTGTTGCACTCACGTGCAATCCACGTGAGAGCAACGCTTGGGGGTATTTGTTCCCTTATAAAAAAGGGGTAAGGGAAAGTTCCCTACTAGTCAAAGCCTCACGTGAGCACCTATATGCAATACATATAGGCACTGCAATTAAAACAACTACTAGACTAATGGAGTCTCACGTGTTTAACACGTAAGTGCCTAATATAGGCACTGTAAATAAAACAACTACTAGGCTAATAGAGCCTCACGTGTTTAACACGTGAGTGTCTATATGCAACGCATATAGGCACTACAATGCAAACAAACTATAGGCTAATGGAGCCTCACGTGTTTAACACGTGAGTGCCTATATGTAACGCATATAGGCACTGCAATGCAAACAAACTATAGGCTAATAATCCTCACGTGTTAAACACATGAGCGCCTATACGCAAAGCATATAGGCGCTGCAATTAAACAGCTGACAAATAAATAAGTCTCACGTGTTGAACACGTGAGAGCACCTCCCTACGTAGAATTAAATTCTACTCAACAAGGAACCGTTGGATCAAAGATCCAATGGTGATTAAACATAGAATTAAATTCTATTGATCTTTTTAAGTGGGGGTGATATTTTCTGTTAAACAGAAAGTTGGCAGATCAAAGATTCCCTCAGATGGAAAATATTTTCCATATCTTTCTAAACAAAGAGAGATTGTGCTCTGTTAAGCCGAGAACCCCTGGATTAAAAATCCAATGATGGTTTAAAAAATTGCTATTTTACAGAATAAGATTCTGCATATGGGAAAATAGTTTCCCAATCTTGTTAAAAACAAGAAAAATATATGTTCTGTAAAATAGAAACTCTTGGATCAAAGATCCAATGGTGGGCAAAATTCCCTAAGTCAATTCTAGAACCAATTAAATCAATTAGGATCTCTCAATGAGAGATTTTCTCAGAATTAAACAAACTTCTCTCCACTATATAAGGGACCAGAGACTTCAAGTCTCAGGAGGACGAATAGTGAAGAAAGATAGAGAGAGAAAAACAAAGGAGTTCCCTCAGAAGCTTAGAAAAAAGAGAGAAGCTTAAGAGAAGAAGGAAGAAAAGTTTCAAAAAAACAGAGAATTTAATTCTCACAAAGGAAGATTTGTTTCATTAAAACCCTAGGTAAAAAGAAAATAAAACTCATAGATCATCTTGTCTCTCTGAGGGTTTAACCTTTAATGCAAGAACTTAGTTCTTCCTCTGGTTGAGATCTGCAGAATCAGATCTTCTCACAAATTGAGAATTTAATTCTCATCGGGGAGATTCTGTCATGCAGATTCAAAACCTAGGGGAAAGAATTAAGTTCAAAGAATTTGATTCTTACAAAACACATGAAAACTAGGGTTTAACCCTATAAAAGAATTTAATTCTTACAAGCCAAGAAACATGAGATCCTCCAAACCCTAGGGTCATTAACAGGAGATCAAAATCTCCAAACATCCAGAAAGAAGGAAAAACTGATGATTCATTAGTGTTTAAACACTATAACGAGGACCGCACGTGCTTCCCATGCAAGCGCTTAAAAGAAGAACAAGAAGTGCCTCATAGGGAAGTCACGTGTTTTGCACGCGATCTCCAATCAAGTACTTAGCACTTATAAAAAAAGAGGAGGGGATAAAACCCAAAAGGCAGAACCTAACTTTGGGGCGCCTCACATCTTTCACACGAGAGCGCCACAAGAACCAAGTGCTCAGCACTTATATAAAAAGCGGTGGAATAAGTGGACGGTGCCCATAATCCGGTGCCTCACGTGTGTCACGTGAGCGCCACAGAACTCTAGTGTTTAACACTAATCCGGTACCTCACGTGTGTCACATGAGCGCCACAGAACTCTAGTGTTTAACACTAATCCGGTGCCTCACAGAACTCTAGTGTTTAATACTAATCCGGTGCCTCATATGAAATGCACGTGAGTATTGTATACCTCAGCACTTAGCTCTGTTGAGTAATTATGGAGATCCAGATCTAGCCCATATTGACTAAATTCTTCCAATCAACTGAGCCCCCCTGCGCTCATCATTCCCAAAATTGATCTTAGTCCCAAACATGACTAATGGTCTTTCAACTGATGATATTCAAAATAATGTTCATCCCACGTCTCCTAAGTTAATCTTAGTCTCAAAATACGACTAATGATTCCCGGGTTTACCATTAATCCATTTTCCCTCAATTACGGGAATTGGTTCAAGGGCACATCTCTCTACACCTCTGATACATGTCGTTGTAATTCCTCAACGTCTTCAGAGAGGTGGCGGGTCCCGACAACCAACTGCTTTTTGGTGCACTTCCCAAACTGACGTGCACATCACAAATCGAACCACATCCCAAACTGGATTCATCCCATATTATCGTTGCATATCCCGTCACGTAACAAATATGCGTGCACACAAGATGGACAATAGACCGAAATGTATTTAAACTAACAATGGATCGAGACGTCCTTAAACTAAAATCTCACCTCCAAAATGGTGATCAACGGACCGTAATGTCCTTAAACTAAAATCTCACCCCCAAACGATGATCAACGGACTGTAACGTCCTTAAACTAAAATCCCACCTCCAAAATGGTGGTCAACGGTCCGAAACGTCCTTAAACTAACAACGAACTGTAATGTCCTTAAACTAAAATCCCACCTCCAATATGGTAATCAACAGACCGAGACGTCCTTAAACTAAAATCTTAGCTCCAAAATGGTGATCAACGGACCAAGATGTTCTCAAACTAGAACTTCGCCTCTAAAATGGCGACAACGGACCGAGACGTCCTTAAACTAAAATCTCACCTCCAAAATGGTGATCAACAGATCGAGATGTCCTCAAACTAGAACCGTTGCCTCTAAAATAGCGATAATGGACCGAAACATCCTTAAACTAAAACAATAGAGTCCAAATGCTCTCTTGTTGGATCTGAAACAAAAATAATCCTAAAACCTTGTTAAGTAGATCTTAGTCTCAAATTGGACTAGCCTATCCTTAACAGAAAAACCAATCGAGCTCCAAATGCTCATATGTTTAAGTTGATCTTAATTTCAAACCAGATTAACGATCATTAAATCAACCCAAGCCCAAATCTAAAATATACGGATTTGGACTAATCCGCGCCCTACGGGTGACGACATAAATTAGTCTCCGTATACAATCTACAGGCAACTCAAACAAACAAAAATACATATGACACGAAGTGAACTTCCGGAGCAGGAGAAAGTGGTTATCGCAATGCGATAACGTAATTAACTGCAGGGGCTTGCGCCTGTAGGGAAGAGCGTCCCCACAATCAAAAACCTCTCGCAAACGAGGGGGAATCTGACGAAGTCTGCTACAACGGCCGCATCCGTCCAAACCTCCGATATACTGTGCCATAAATCAACTTGGCATCTTCGGAGAGGTGGAAGGATAAATCCAAATAGCATCTGCCCCCAAAATTCAAGCCAGACGTTCCGATCGCGTCTTTCGGCGGTGAACATAGACTTGGTCATATCAGAAAGAAAAGACTAAGTATGTTGCATAAAGATGGATATTTGAATACGTTCGAATTTTCATCTTATAAAACTTGTCGGTCTTGTCTCAAGGAAAAGATGACCAAATCTCCGTTCACCGGACACGGAGAAAGAGCAGCAGAGCTCTTGGGACTCATACACAGTGATGTGTGTGGTCCGATGTCTATACATACAAGGGGTGGGTTCTCGTACTTCATTACATTCACTGACGATCTCTCTAGATTCGGGTATGTGTATCTTATGAAACACAAAACTGAAGATTTTGAGAAATTTAAAGAATACAGAAACGAAGTAGAGAACCAGACTGGCAAAAGTATCAAGATCCTCCGATCTGATAGAGGAGGGGAGTACTTAAGCACGGAATTCCGGGAGTTTCTAAAAGAGAATGGAATTCTCTCTCAGCTTACTCCTTCGTATACACCATAGCACAACGGTGTATCGGAGCGGAGGAATCGTACCCTATTGGATATGGCTCGCTCCATGATGAGTAGTGCTGGGTTGCCTCTTTCATTCTGGAGATATGCGCTTCAGACAGCAGCATACTTACTGAATTACGTTCCATCCAAATCTGTACCTAAGACTCCATATGAAATATGAAGTGGACGTTTAAGATATGGGGTTGTCCGGCCTATGTGAAAACACAGAAACCAGACAAATTTGAGGCACGATCAGCTCTATGTAAATTTGTGGGATATCCTAAGGATTCACTAGGATATCTATTCTACCACACTGAGGAACAGAAGGTGTGTTTTTATCTCGCCACGCCACCTTTTTAGAAAGGGAATTTCTTACAAAAGAAGTTAGTGGGAGTACGGCAGAACTGAAAGAAATTTCTGAACCACAATATGTAACTGAAGACTTGATGGAACAGCTAGATTCAGTAGTCCCAGATGAACCTCAGCCACTCCGCAGATCTAATAGGATTTCTCATCCGTCCGAGAGATACTACGGTTTTTTCATAGACGGGGATCAAGAGGATTGCATCTTGGAAGAAAATGATCCTACTAGTTTCAGGCAGGCCATTATCAGCAGGGACTCTGATAGATGGTTGAATGCTATGCGATCCGAAATGGAGTCCATGTACACCAATAAAGTGTGGACCATGGATATTTCTCCACCTAGGGTAAAACCCGTCAGATGCAAATGAATCTACAAAAGGAGGTTTGGTGTAGATAGGCAGGTGGAAACCTATAAGGCTAGACTTGTTGCAAAAGGTTTTCATCAAAGACCAAGAGTGGACTATGACGAAACTTTTTCTCCAGTAGCTATGCTCAAATCCATTTAGATTCTACTTGCCATTGCTGCCTTCCATGACTATGAGATCTGGCAGATGGACGTAAAAACAGCTTTTCTAAACGGAAGTTTGGAAGAGTGCGTTTATATAGATCAGCCGGAAGGTTTTGTAGACAGTGAGAACAGCGGGAAGGTGTGCAAGTTGCTCAAATCCATTTATAGATTAAAACAAGTATCACGGAGCTGGAACATCTGTTTTGATGAAACAGTCAAGAAATTTGACTTCATCAAGAACGAGGATGAGCCTTGTATATATAAGAATATTATAGGACGAACTGTCGTATTCCTAGTCTTGTACGTGGACGACATTCTTTTGATAGAAAATGATATTCCTATGCTACAATTGGTCAAGTTGTTCTTGTCACAAAGGTTTTCCATGAAGGACCTGGGTGATGCCTCGTACATTCTGAGGATTAAGATCTACAGAGATAAATCTAAGAGATTATTGGGACTTTCGCAGTTCAAGTATATAGAGACCGTACTAAAAAGATTTAGTATAGAAGATTCCAAGCGTAGTAACATACCCTCACTGCACGGAATCACTCTCTCCAAAGAGATGTCTTCCAAGACTGATGAGGAGAAGGTTCGCATGAGAATTATACCCTACACTACGGCGGTAGGATCTATAATGTATGCGATGCTGTGTACCAGACCAGATGTAGCATACGCGCTTAGCATGGTGAGCTGGTATCAGTTAAACCCGGGTGAGGATCATTGGACGGCTGTGAAGAACATTCTCAAGTACCTGAGAAGGACTGAGGAGATGTTCTTAGTATACGGTAATGGAGACCTAAAGGTCGAGTCCTTTACCGATTCCAGCTTTCAGAGTGACAAGCATGACAGCAAGTCTGTCTCGGGTTTGGTGTTTTCCCTCAACAGAGGGGCGGTGTGTTGGAGGAGCTCCAAACAGGACACCGTCGCAGACTCGACGATAGAGGCTGAATACATTGCTGCAAACGATGCCGCAAAAGAAGCGGTCTGGATGAAGAAGTTCATTACTGAACTTCAGGTGGCTCCGTCCATTGTTTATCCGATACCTTTGTATTGCGATAACAATGGGGATATAGCTTTAGCGAAGGAACCAGGGTCCCATCAGAAATCCAAACACATCTTAAGGCGGTATCACCTGATCAGGGAGATCATAGATCGCCAGGAGATCGAGGCCCGGAGAGTGGATACAAAAGACAACACAGCGGATCCATTTACAAAGGCCCTCCCTCAAGCGCAGTTCGAGCGACTTTTTGAGATGTTGGGTATGCGGTACGCCAACAGTTGGCCTTAAGAAGACGTTGGGTATTCGGTACGCCAATTACTGGCCTTTAGTGCAAGTGGGAGATTGTTGGATATATATGCCCTAGAGGCCATTATTGTATATGTATACATGTGGATGCTGGGGATATGTATGTACAGAACATTCTTGCTCGGTTATATAGTATATTATTTGAGTTGTCTTTATCAGGATATGTGTATTTGTTTCTATTGATATTTTATCCAGCTTGCACATATTGGTAAAGACTTGATACAGTAGTATACTATTATGGTTTGACTTGATCTTAACATGTACATATGTTATACTCGATATTACATATGGCGGTTATATGTTGATAAAGCCCGTAGGATCTTGCTTGACTACCTGGGTTGTGATGGCAATCATACTTGTGAGAACAGGGTAGTCCATAAGCACATCCTTAAATGGTCCCTAGTCACGTGAGTATCGAGACTGAGCATTGATACTCCAGAGTAGACTATTGTATACATTTCTAGACCACGACGAGAGGCGATGGTTGGTCCCGCAGCTATTGGTTTGATGCACCTAAAATCATATATAGGTGCTCACTGGGTGTGAATACACTGGACGGACTCACCGAGAACTTCCAGATGGTACTATACCTATTGTCAGATGGAAGTTCTCAGGTGACATGTGTACAGGTTAGTTTTCAGACCTGGGATCGTCATTTGTCTCGTGTGAGTTCCCACTGTGCTTTGATCACTACCCTACCACGGCTCTACCGAGTCGTGCAAACAGGTTTTGGTTGGTTACAGTCCCGAGCCATATGGAGGCAGTGGGTGATTGTTGGGGATTCGTCTCTCCCGGTATTGGGAGTCGATATCGCACTGTGTTCGATTGGTCAGGACCATAAGACCTTGGCCAAGGCAGTTGGGATTTACTGATAGGTTGATCAGAAGTTTCTCAGATTGATCCTGAGCCGCATTAGCCCGAATTATCGGGTTATTAGGGTCTGACGTTTACCACCCCCTAGACCCGGTATACGATACTCTTAGACGAAAATACCGGACTGTACGGAGATTGTCACGGATAGGCTTAGTAAGAGTTCGGACGAATCTGCTCGTTGGCCTTCCTTTTCGACAGGTAGGTGGGTAGCCATTACGTACAGCTAGTACCGCTGACGTGCTTGTGGTTAAACCCACTGCCAGTGTACTGTTGAGTCTTTAGATTCCCACACAGAGGGTTTCCCTGCTTCAGGCGAAACGATGTAGAGGCCGTATGGTTTTACGGCAGGGTTCGATCATATACGTGTACTAGATACACAGATCATGATTCGGACGGATAATACTGGTGGGATTTGGTTTAAGCCGGATCCTAGTATTATATTCTTGGATTATTTTCGTCTCTTTGTATTCGTATTTTTCGGAATACGGATATGGGTATGTATATACGGTGAGGGGTATTCTTGTAATTGTGCAAGAAGCTTCTAGAAGAAGACACCTCATTTTAGTTTTTATCATTTTGATTAAATGATTAATGAGGTAGAGGTATGAGGAGTTCTTTTGCATTAAATGAAGCATGGCTACTTGGTGGCTCATGTAGTGACTCATGGTTTACTATTTGGGTATGCTTGATATTTTGGGTTGTGAATTATTGTATGCATTATTAGTTCACAACACTTAGCCATTCTTCATTCATACTCTCTACTACACTCTCATATCCTCAAGCTTCATCTTCTTCTACCTCAAAAGCCTAAAAGTCTCATATGTTGAGAAATCTAGGGTTAGTGAGACAAATCAATCTATCATCACTCTCTACTTCATCTAGGCTACTTAGATTGGCATAATAAGTAACCTAGCTATCTCGGTTTAGAGGTAGGAGCTCAAAGTAGACACTCTCGGGTGGATCATCTTTGATGCGATGAGGCCGAAGATCAAATGCGATCCGTACACTTTTTAAGGAGCTAAAGGAGATGATTGAAGACCCGAAGGACTTGAGCCTTTAGGTATAAATTTCTATCATAGTAGATAGAACCCTTTAGCTTGCTAGTTAGGTTTATGGTAGATCCGGTGTTAACGGGTTATTTTAGCGTCAGTTTAAATCGTTGTAAAATTTTTGTTCTGCAAACAGCCACGGATGATGGCCAGGTGTTTTTAGTATCCCAACAATTGGTAACCAGTATAAACTTTATGGGTATATCTATGGAAACAGCTAAGTTCATGGTGTTTCAGTTACATTAACTAGCCTAAATAATTACTTGAACATGAGTAGTTTCATTCTCTTCCCAACACAAACTATACAAAATCCTTTGGTCCTTTTATGCATGTTAAATTGATTAGAAAAAAAAAAGGACACGTGAAAAGGATATCTTCTCAAAAAAATTTAGAACCCTTTACCCCCAATTAATTAGAAGGTGAAAGGCAATGATCCATTTTCTTTTTATTTTAACACCCAAGGCTTTTCCCCCTCAAACTAAAGGCCATTTATATTTGGGTAAATTGTCAAAAAAGTAAAAGTAAAAAGCAAGTTTTACTGCTGACCAAAAACCCATGGCTCAAAAACGATTATCAAAAACCCCTTGAAAAAGTTTCAGTTGTCAAAAAAAAACCTGCATGCGGTAGATGAATCTAATTCTATGCGATATGTACATGGAGTTGCTAGCGATATCTAGACAGTTGCCTGTAATACCATACAGGCTACTGTAGGAAAAATTTTCAAGAGGTGTTTGAAAACTGTTTCGGGGCCATGGATTTTTTGCCTTTGCATGGGGGTTATGACAATTTACCCTTCATATTTTTCTTTGATTAATTTCAAATCTTGTTAAGATTAATCATTAAACCTCATTCACTCATCTCTCAAAACTTAAAGTTTTTAGAAAAAAGACATGAGTTTGCTCCCTAAGATGAAAGGGGTTCTTAACCAAAAGGACTAAGCACATGGGTTTCACAAATAGACCTCATCGTGATCTTTTTCTTTTGAGTTGGCAGATTTTGAAATGTCAGGCAAGGCCATAGCTTTCATAAATTACTTTTCTACAATTTTCATCATACAATACAAGTAATAAATTCCTCTTTAAAGTAAACCTTGGAAAATTGGGCACCAATCTTGGGAGCAGAGCAAGAATGCATCCATGATTTTGCGTGCCCCCTTCCACTTTTTCTCAACTTCTTAAAACATTGTTGATGTAGAGTAAAATATTTTTCTACCCATTTCAAAACCTACTCAATATTTAAGATAATAACGAAGAAAAGAGATACTTGATGGACTTTTTGTTGGACGACGTCAAAAATTTATATTCTTCACGATCTTTTTCAAAGATTGACACCCATCATCATCATTTTTATCATGCAAGATGTGGATATATCAAATTTCATGTGCTTCCACCACTTATTCACCGTTAATTAGCAGTGTAAAAAGTTCTATTGTCGGTAAACCGTTAATTTTGCACCCACTAAATTAACAGTGAAAAAGTGATGGAATCACTTGAAATTTGGTGTATTCAAATCTTAGATAATAAAGATGATAATGATGGACGCCGATCGTCGAAAAAAATCATGGTGGTGTATTTTTTCGACGCCATACGAGAAAATTCTTTTCTATGGCAGCTTTCCTCCTATCCTCCATATATAATCAAGACATTATTGGGCATTACTGTGCAAGTGTTGTGAACCCCATCATTATATCTTTTGGATATAAATGGATAGATTTTTCAAAGCCGTAGGTAAACCATTCATGTGTTATGCAAATGTATGATAATTGTTTCTAATTTTAGGCCTCAGTGTTTGAACATTTTCACTATTACTTATGTAGCTTAATTTTAAGAAAGTTAATTTATGATAGAGCAATACTTTTTCTACCGGTCTATAAGATCTATAAGATTCATACTATGCTTCTTCTAAGAGGCATGTCTTTTTCCATTATGATAACCCTTGAGATTGGTTCGTTAAGTGTTATTCTTTAAAATAATGTCAAACCTTTTATGGTTTTGGCCGTATTAGAAAATTTTGAAATAAATTAAGAGAAAGAGATCAATTTTTGTGGACGAACTAAGAATAAATTCATCAAATCTTTTATCAAAGAGAATAATGGAGGAAAGAGGCCATAGGAGGGAATTTCCTGTGTCGAAAAAACACACTGTCCATCGTGTTTTCCGACGATCGGAATGCATCATCATCATCGTTATCATCTAAGATGTGGGTACACCAAATTTCATGTGATTCTACAACTTTTTCATCGTTGATTTAGCAATGTAAAAAGTTCTATTGTCGGTAAACCGTTAATTTTGAACTCACTAATTCAACGGTGAAAAAGTTGTATAATCACATTAAATTTGGTGTATCCATATCATAGATGATAACGATGAAGATGATGCATTCCGATCGTCGGAAAATACGATGGAGGGTGTGTGCTTTCGACGCCGTAGAAATAAATTCCTTCCGCATATTATTCTCTTTATCAAAACCTTGGGAATAAAATTTCAAAATGATGCCAATGACAGCTAAAAGGATAAAAGAACAAAAAAGATGTTGTAGCAAAAAATAGTATGTTCTTTTGAGAAAGAAGCAAATAATGTCAGATAGGATATAGAAATCACATCAATTTGATGTAGAGTTTTAAAGAAAAATTGTCTTTATTCACCTCTGCAGCCTTTTGCTTTTTGATCTTAAATTATCATCACATGTCCACTTCATTCTCCTTCCGATCAACTAGCAGAGAATAAGTATTTCAACAAGATCTCATTTTCATTCCTTCATTTATTTTTGGGTAAATTGTCAAAAACCTCGAGAGTGGTCTAAAAATCCATGATATTTTCAAAATTGCTAGGAAGGGACCACCGTTCATAATCTTTGTGATACAATTCTTGGGCTGCATTTCATTTAGTCATTATTCTCTCCAACCGTTTAGATATTATAGGTAACTTTTTAGATATTGCAGTCAACTGGTATAAAGAAGTTTTAATTTGGTCAAGGAGTTTCTAAAAAAGAGCAAGAGGCACAGGGGTTTTTACACAAGTTTGACGCAGGCCAGGGCCTTTTTGAAAATTTACCCTTTATTTTTTATTTAAAATTTTAATAATTTTATAAGTAGCTTTAATTGACATGCCCGTGACAGGTTCCTACTATTCAATCTAACTTGGTTGAAGATTACATGGATTACTTGCACTTATAAAATTAAATTATCATTAGTTAAAATAATACTTAATTAGTTTTGATTCAAGCTAATTTTAGCCAGGTGTGACTTGAAAGCAAGAAGTATTAATTAAAAAATAATAATTTCAAACCAAGCCTGAGATAGAGATATGGCAATGCAATGAAGAAGCCATCAATTTTGTTCACATCACTTGCCTTCTGATAGTCACGCCTATTGCAAGTGGCTGGAGTGGACCTGAAACTTGACAATATTTGTGTTGTATATCCATGTTTATTTTTTGACTACGATCTTATCAGCAGTTGAATGAAAAGAAGTGATATAAATCTATCATCCTAATATTTTGATTCGGATTGGATTGAATCTCACAGCAGATAGTTCTTCACGGAGTAACTCGTCATGGTCACTGTTTAATCGCAAACAAATGGTATCAGAGCGCTCAGGTCGCACAATAATTTTAGTCCGGGGACTAGAGATTTATTCAGTGATTATAAATGGTAAAAGCTTGTCTAATAGTGATCTATGTAACACATTCATATTAAGAAAATCAAATATTATTCTCATGAATCTCATCATTATGACAACTTCCTTGTAGAATAAAATAGAAATAGGGATCCTTGATCCGACCGTCAGCTTCGTAGTTTTCATGATTCAGACAACGTAAAGTTGTGTGGGCTAAGTATGTAGAGTATACAGTGCAGCCGTGGCAAGACAAATAGCAGCAACACACTATACATGTGTGGGTTTATTTTGCAAATACAAGAATTTTAAGATTAGAATGGAAAAAGTAAACATATAGGCAAGACAACGCTACCTTATTTTTTTTACATATAGGTCAAAAAAATAGCATAGAGAAGCATATCCATAAATAATACAAAAGCTTAAACCTTCATTATCCTAAAAATCAAAATAAGGTAGCGTTGTGCTTGAAATTCAAATTCAAAATTGCAGGAGACGAACACATTGGTAGGGTCCAAAACCCTTGGGCATGGAGACCCAAAAACCCCAGATGTTGTTGATAAACAAAAGCATGTTAGGTTTTCAGAAAAGAGACATGCAAGTTTTAAATGCACAAAACATTTAAATCCCCAAACCTACATTTTGCACATGGTCTGCCTCTAAAAGAGCTAAAAAGCCATTTGTTGTACCTTGTACCAATAAACAAATCTTAAGACACAACCAAACAAACAAACAAACAAACAAAAAACCCTAAAATCATGCCTCAAGCCAAGGAAGGAGCTTTTACTAAGTAATGCCACAAATAAAACCCTTTAGTTTTATTCCCATTATTATTATTACCAACATAGGATCCTCTCCATAATGGCATTGATAGCTTTGTCACTATTGTACCATAAAAATTGAAATGATGCAAGCTGGGAATAAAATAACAGAAGCTTGCAGAATGATGCCAGTAAGTTTGAGTTCTTCATAATGGCAGGCATTATGATTCAGGAGAAAGCACAAGGGTTTCCATAAAATTTCACAACAAGAGGACAGGCAAGCAACATCAAAGAACAAGACGAGCAAAATTTAGAAAGTAGAATTTTTCTTCAAACCCAATGTTTCTAACAAGAAGAGCCCATGTCACAAAATATAAAGAACTCCACAAAATCCAAATATACATATAATTTACAGAGTAAAATAGCAAGCACTCTCCCCTTGCGTCCATCAAAACAACAGCACCAATATACTTTTTAATTAAACAAATAATAAAGAACCAGAAAAGAAACAAGAGACCACCAATTTAAGAACAAAAAGAACAGTAAGGGGGAAAAAATGTAAACCCAGAACATTACTAGCATTGCATTGTCCCTTCAAGGTTTATGATCTTTTTCAATTTCAGTTCAATGGGGAGCAATACCTCGGTTTCAAGCGGATTCGGTCGAGCTCTTTTCCTTGGATCGATAAAGGAGTTTCTTCTTCTTGGAGGTGGCGTTGTCGATGGTGAGGACAACTTTGCCCGGCTCGCCGATCTTGAAGCTGTTCTTGACATAGGGGTCATCAGTCGGAGAAAATTTCCTCGCCTTTTGAACGATTACAGTGTATCCATCTTCTGCAGTTGGAGCAAACTCTGCGCCGTAACTCACTTCCCAGCCCAGCACTCGGAGTTCCCAAATAAGAGTGCTTCCCTGATATCCGATATTCAAAGCCAATACAATTTAGAAACAATAGAATGCATAATGTTTGAAGTGAATAGGAGAAGGATGTTCACCTCTGTAGCCGGAATCTCAATGGTGTGCTTGCTTGCGGGCTTAATTGTGGCCTCAGAGACAGCATCGGCCGCGGTGAAATCAGAGTCACTGTCATTGCTCAGGCCTCCGTATTGAACCGGGACTCGTTCAGGTGCTATGTATCTAGACAAATGAAAGAATGTAAAGGGGTCAGCTATAGCTTAAACAAGAATAAGTGATGGTTAAAGGAAAATATTTGAGATTTTCAGACTTGAAAAGGGTCTCAGCAGATTTGGAAGGCCCGGCAAACACAAACTTGCTCTTGCTCCTCTGAGTAAAGAATGGGCTGATCACCCGATTGTATGCGAGGTACCACCATGGAACATTGATGAATACCTATTATATTCGTCAATACAATGTTAATCGGTTTCTTTTTCCTATGATAGCAACACAAGATAACTTCATTCAATCCAAGAGGATAACCCGCTTAGCTTCTCATGTGTTATTGAGAAAGATCAATCCAAATCAACGCACGGATGGAAAATCAAACAAGTCTGATGCAAGGCCTCAAATCATTCCTAAAGTTGTTGATTATTGGATGGCAAACATCCGTGAAAACAAGACGGTTGGTTTCTAATAAAAGTTGACTTATTAAGGGATCCAAATAAATGATCGGTATGTTATATTCAACATGTCTGGAAACAAAATCAAGCTAGTCGCTTATAATATTTTCCCTTTTGGTTTAACACTTAAAGCAATTTAATTCCATATCAACTAAAGCAAAATACCCAACCAAGTTGTTTCCTATAAAATAACTATGGTCAATAATAAGGGGCTAGCCCATTGATGGGGTTTGGAGTAGCCCATGAGGGAGACCCGGGATCGAGGCCGGGGTCTCCCATTTATGAGGGGGGTGGGAGATGGCTAATTTATTCCACCTATTATCTCAAAAGGAAACTATGGTCAATAAATAACAAGTCTAGTTTAAAAGATAATTAACAAGGAAGTCTCAACCAAAATTCATACTTCCTTTGTGTCATTAACTCTCAACCGCTATTCAGTTCGATTCGACATATGGATAAAATTCAGCCCCAATCTATAACTCAATTTAAAGAATTAAACTACAAGAAGAGAGAAATTTATACCTGCTTGGCAACAAATTCAGGGTAATTGTCCTGAAGCAAAGTAAGAGCCTTCTTGGTAGCAACCCTGAGCTCCTTCTTCCCAGGCCCGGGCGTGTTCTTCAAATCCGTGACCTGCACCATGGAGCAAACACCTCCAGGGCTGAAATCGAGCTGCTGCCTGATACCCTTCTCCAGGTATTGAATCCTCCACCTCAGGAACTTCTCCCTCTTCTCCTCGTCCCCAAAAGCCTTGGCGTAAAACTCCTTGTCCTGGAACTCGCCATAAACATTGTAACAAACAGGGTGCTTCTCCTTATCAAACCCATGGTAGAACACGGCCTTCTCCAATTCCGGGACCTCGAGGTCTTCTTCGATCAGGCTGTCGATCCCGAACTGTTTGCGCCAGATGATCGAGTTCTTGATCATGGCCATGGCGTCCTTCACCTTGAAGTCGCGGGCTCGCAGGAATTTTAAGAGGACGGTGTCGCTCTTCTCGTCTCCGAGGAGCGGGACACCCCAGATGAATTCGGGCTCGAAGGTTTCGGCATCGGCTGCTGGGGCCGCCGGGGTCTCTTCGGCGGCGGGCGCCTCCTCAGGTGTGGTGACTGGGACTATGGTCTCTTCGATGGCCTCCACCGTCTTGGATCCGTCTTCATCGACGATCACGGCCTTCTCCTCGGTGACCTCAGCTGCCGGTGGAGGAGCCGGAGTCTCCTCCGCCGGTGGAGGAGGAGGCGCCTCCTCCGTCGCCGGAGCAGAAACAGCGGGCTCCTCTGCTTTCTCCTCAGTTTTGGGCTCTTCTGCTTTCTCCTCAGTTTTGGGCTCTTCTGCTTTTTCTTCAGTTTTGGGCTCTTCTGCTTTTTCTTGGACTTTCGGCTCCTCCTCCGTCTTCGTCTCCTCCTCCTTCACCGGCGTCTCCTCAGCGGCCGGAGGCGGAGGCGGCGGAGGCGGAGTGAACTCCTTGTTAGCCAAGGCAGCTTGGATCAAAACCTTCAGCTCATCGAGGGCTTTTTTCTCAGGATCCTCGAGATCCGCGACGACGTTGCTCTCCTCTTTAAAGGACACGGATTGGGCCACCCCCGCCTCCGCCGCCACCTCCTCAGCCACCGCCTCCGCAGCCTCTTCGGTCGTCTTCTCCTCCTCCGCCGCCGCCAACGCAGGCTCCGCTGCAGGTGCCGGCGCCGGCTCTTCAGTTGGTTTCGGATCGGATGCGGCGGGCTCGGCGGCGGCAGGCGAGGGGTCGGTGGGCTTGGGCTGGGTCTCTTCGGCCATGGCTTTTTAAGAGAGAGAGAGAGAGAGAGTAAAGAAATTTTAGAGAGAGAGAGAGAGAGGAATTAGGGTTTGAGGGGGATGAGAGAGAGGGAGAGGGGTTTTATAAAGAGCAGAGAGAGAGCAGAGTGGCTGAAATCGATGGACAGGGCTGTGGGCTTGTGTAAATGGGTCCATTTCCAAAAAATGAAAGACAGATTAATCATTATAGTTAGTGATTAAATAATAGAATGTTTCTATGATTAGTGCAGCTGGCTTGCTTTTAATTTTCCTTTTTGCAAATAGGTCCCTGTATGTTTCAAATTTGTTCTGGCAATCAACAATTTAAAACCAGCCTCAGCCATAATTTAATCTTAACTTAATTTCTTGAGTTCATGGTTTAAACGAGTAGGGAAATCGTTTGGCGATAGCTATTCAACTTGCACTTATTTAAACAGAAAACTTAGTCTCCCACATGATGATGAAATGAATGATTTGCCGCAAATTAAATAGCACTGTAGAGCTCGTATTCATACACTTCATGTATCCAAATTAACTGAGTAAAAAAATTAGCATGCTTTAAGTCGTTCTTGTGTTTTGTGTGCACAGCACATGGTTAAAAATCTAGTTATAATAAAGCCAAATCATATTTGTATTCCTTTTATATGTTTAGATCTGGTGACTTTTCCATGTTTTTTAGTTTTGACAGTTATCTTATTCAAATCCTTTTATTTGGAAAATGTTTATTTGACCAGACGATCAATACACTTGTACATTACACTACTAGTTGGTTTCGAAGTAAATTTTCGATCATCATAAAACATGAGATTTATTAATTAAGAAATGCTTTTCATTTCCTCTGTTGATTTCAAGTCAATTATTTGTTTGCCGTTTGTATACGGCCTAATTAATTACTGCTGAATCTATGGGTCACTTTTGACCCAAATTTCTATGGAAGTAATACAAATTTCGTCCTATATTTTAGAATAGAATACTCTTATATATAATAGTGGATATATTAAAATTACAATTGTTTAACTGAGCGGGTATAGAATTTTTCAAACTCTTTTCTCTTTATAACCATTACGTCTTTGCAACGTGTAGCAACTGATTTTCCATATTTTTCTTTGAACATGTCTTCGTGGTAACAACTATCCACGCAATTTAGCCATGTTCTTGTGCATGTTTATCCGTTGGCATTGATTACATTCGGCCAGAACTTCTTACCTGGCTGAAGAGCCGCTTCAATGCATGATTTTATTTTTCAACCGTAGAAGCAACTGAAACCAAAAAAAAAAGCGTCTATTAACCATTATTTCCTAAAGCTGAATTTTGATGGAAACAATATCGTTCTTGGAAATAGTGATTGTCTGTTGACCTTTGTTTATTTTCCAAATCATCTTAATTCAAATTTGACATTCCCAACTCAAATTAATGAATGAATGAAGTAGAATTTAATATTTTATGGTTATTATTCTAAATTGAAAAGGAAAAAAAAAACATTGCTTTAATAAAGGATTCTAAATTCCATAGTTTGAATTTATATGAGATCAGTAGCCAGTTCATTACGAAATACATCAAAAATTGATTTAATTTTTGTTTGGAGATATTTGGCTGGAATTTTGTGGGGGTGTTATATTAATATATTAAAATAAACATTAAGAAATAGAAAGACAGGTTGGCGGTATTGTCACCGAATCCAAAGGGAGGGTGGATATGGTCACCGTATATTACGTTGGTATGTTTTGTAGTGGGGACCAAGTACAGGAGACCTACAACAACGCCTCAACTTGTCTCTTCCATTTGGTACCCAAATATGGACTCAGCCCTAGATTCTTTTCCCTACATCTTATTATTACTATTTTAATTAAAATAACAAAATTTCATTTCCTTCAAAAGAAAATTACAACTAAATATGTCAGACTGGGCGAAAATTTTATTGTTACGGTCCGATCTGAGTTTCTCAGAAGGTTTCGATTAGATTCGGATGTGGGGCACAATTCTCCGTGTTAAACAAATGGAAGTTATTTTAATAGGAAACTCCGTTTGCCGGTTTAAAACGGTTTGCGTAGAAACATAATTTTCAATCAACCGGAGCTGAAGGGAGGTCAGTTAATGACCGAATGACCATTCCGCAGAGCAATAATTCAGTTAACAGGATAAGCTTGTGTGCCGGACGAATAAGAGCGGAAACCTTGAGGGAGCAAAGAGCAGACCGAGGACTCGGCTGATTAGACCAAATTCAGCACGCCGAATGTCGACCGGCCCGGTTTTAAGGTTGTTTGTACGAATGATCCAGATGTCCAGCCTTGCATTCGTATAACGGGTTTGACCCTGGTCTCGACCGATTCGAAGTAGAGTAGCATGATATATATATAGTGTAACTCTTGTAACTTCCTTGAAGCCATCAAAGCCCGACTCGGTTTAAAATTCTCGCCGCAAACGATCCAGATGACCAACCATGCATTTGCATATGGGCTTTAGATCAAGTCTCGGCCTATGGCTGAGTACAGAAAGTTCAGCGTAACCCATGTATTCGTCTACTTTTGTTTCGAATCTGTTAATAAAAGCTTCTGAATTCTGTTATCTTATGTTTTATTTATCGTGTTTTTGTTTTTTTAGTACAATTTTAGGGGCCGAATTCACTCTTAGGATGGCCACTATCCCCTTTCTTTAATAAATAACACATCTATTTTAGGGGGAAACATGTTCGCTCAAGATTGGCTAATCCATGCAGCGCAAAATAATCAGCCAACAGCCACTAAAGGTTGAAACATTACGATACTCAGCTATGAGAAATTTCACACGATTACGTTATTATAAGAAAATTAAGCATCCTGAATGTATTTCATCCTATTGCATTTTTATACTCGTCCGAGAAGATTCACATAGAGAAAAACAAAGCTCGAAAAGGAGATATAAGTTGATTTCGTTTTCAGCAGGTATTCGGTAGACAATCCGTTTCTATTTCATCACAGATAACATGAAGTCTCTTACATAAACAGAACCCATTAAGAAAATATGATTGAATGCAGTCATGGACATATGGCTCTTGCATATCAAAGCTAAAGATAGAAGGGTTCACACAACGACATAAAGACCCTAAAATTCAATAATATATTTTTTGGGAGTTCAATATATGTTTCTTGTAATAACCAGGTTCGTGTGACACATGGATCCAGAGCATGCGAAGCCAACAACTGAAAATGGTGTACTTCGTTGTCATATTTGAGCATAGTCTATCTCTCTAAACTGTGGGCCCCAGGGCCTTGGAGACTTTGTCGGCTCTTAAAATGAAAGCTGCCAGCATGCGCATTGATTCCATTGAATTTGGATGTAGATTTAATTAAGTAGGGATATGGCAACGTATATCTTTGTCTTAGTTATGCTTTGGTTCGGTAATTAAAGTCTCAACCGTGCATATCTAATAATGGATTTTGTATGTTCTCTCCATTTGAAACAATATATCATATATAGCATGATGATTAGTAGGATTTCTGGTATCCTCTTTGAATTCTCTTCGAACTAGAAGGCGGAGAGTACACTTTAAAAAATAAAAAAAAATTGTTAGGGTTGTGTCTTGTATGCGTTTGCACGTCTAGCGTGATCGATGAGATTATGAAAAGTCTGCATTGGACTGATATGAGTTACTAATAGGTGTGTCATAGTATTGATCACTGTATATATTTATTTCGTGGATGGGAGATATAACGCTAGAGAAATGCATCTCTAATGCATCTCTAGATAAAGATAGCTTGTCTAATTATTTGATGACAATTTTGAACAATCTATGAAATAAGAGAAATGAATTCAGTTTTCCTACCTAATTATTTGGTCACATTAAATATACCTGCTTCGACCTTGTTATTGTGTATTTATTGTAAATAAAATAAAAGGGCTTTTGGAAAAATTCAAAGGCAAAGACTTGATTTTATCATTAAATTTTTTTACTATTTCTTTTATGATCATTTTCTTTCAAACTCAAATATGGAAGCGCTGAATGATTTTTACCATTAAACAATAATAACATAACACCCTAGCAATAAAAGAAAGTCGAGAGAAATTGCAATTGAGCTCATATCCAATACAACAACAACTGAGCCTTTTATTCCAAACATATGGGGTAGGCTACATGAACCAACATGAGAATCACGCCGAGTCCAGCATATGAATCCTCCGCCTCCACTCACTCCTATCGAACAATATACTTTCATTAAGGCCTTTGGCAACCATATCGTTTCGTATCACCTCCATCCATATTTTTTTCGGTCTCCTTTTTGCCCTTTTGTCATTGCCCATATCGAGAGTATCTATTCGTCGAACCGGTGCTTCCATAGGTCTGCGTCGCATATGACCAAACCATCTTAGCCGGTTTTCCCGCATCTTCTTCTCCACAGGTGCTACACCAACTTTTGCACGAATATTCTCATTTCGCACCTTATCTTTTCCAGTGTTACCGCACATCCAACGAAGCATGCGCATCTCCGCTACGTGCATCTTCTGTGCATGACGCTTCTTAGGAGCCCAGCATTCTGTACTATATAATAAGGCAGGCCGAATAGCGCTCCGATAAAACTTCCCTTTCAATTTTAACGGAAAGTTACAATCACACAAAATCCCTGTTGCACTCCTCCATTTCAACCAACCAGCTTGGATCCTTTGATTAACATCACTATCGATCTCCCCATCCTTTTGGATGATGGAACCTAGATATCTAAACTGATCGTTCGGTGATATCTCTTGCCCTTCCAATATTATACCAATATGGTTTTGACTTCTCTGTTTACTAAATTTGTAATGCATATATGCTGTCTTGGACCTGCTCAATCTGAACCCTCGAGATTCCAATGTTTGCCTCCATAATTCCAATTTGGCATTAACCCCTGCTTTCGTCTCATTTACTAGAACAATATCATCAGCAAATAGCATACACCAAGGTACCTCATCTTGGATAGTTCTAGTAAGCTCATTCATCATGATGGTAAACAGGAATGGACTTAATGCAGATTCTTGATGTAAACCAATTGTAATCGGAAAATCACTCGTTAGGCCGCCGCAAGTTCTGACATTTGCTACTACTCCATCGTACATATTCTTGATTATGTCAATATACCTGACGAGGACCCCCTTCTTCATCATTGTCCCCCATAATACCTCTCTAGGTATCTTGTCATACGCTTTCTCTAAATCAATAAATATCATATGCAAATATCTTCTCTTCTCTCGAAAACGCTCGACAAGTTGACGAAGCAAATTAATAGCCTCTGTCGTCGATCGTCCAGGCATGAACCCAAACTAGTTCTCTGTTATCTTAATATCCTTCCTTAGCCCGTGTTCAATCACTATCTCCCAAAGTTTCATGGTGTGACACATAAGTTTTATTCCACGGTAATTTGAGCAACTTTGAATGTCACCCTTGTTCTTGTAGATAGGTACAAGAATACTTTTCTTCCATTCATTTGGCATATTTTTTGTCTGCCAAATCTTATTAAACAGATATGTCAGCCATTTAACGTCTATTTCTCCCAAGCATCTCCAAACGTCGATAGGAATCCCGTCAGGACCAACCGCTTTTCTTAAACTCATTCTGTTCAAACCTTCTTTAACCTCAGGTGGTCTTATTTTACGCATAAAATCCCGGTTTATATCTTGAGATTGAATGACAAGTCCATCCAAATTCTTAGTAAAGCTCTCATTGAACAATTTGTCAAAATAATCTCTCCACCTTTCCTTGATATTCTCATCTCGAACTAAAACCTTCTGATTTTCATTTTTGACATATTTCACTGCACATAAGTCTCTGGTCTTCCTTTCCCGCATCCGAGCAATCTGGTATATATCATTTTCAGCCTCTTTAGTGTCTAATTTCTCGTACACCTCCTTGTAGACCTTAGATTTACCTTCCCGAACAACTTTCTTAATTTCCTTTTTAGCCATTTTATAGTTCTCAAATCTCTCCACATCTCTACTTTTCTTCAAATTTTTATAAGAATCCCTTTTAATTTTAATAGCAGTCTTTACTTCTTCATTCCACCATGATGTGTTCATAGATGGTGGAGCACCACCTCTCGACTCACCAAGTAGATCTCTAGCTACTCTCTTGATACAACTAGCCATTTTGTTCCATGTTCCGTCTGAATCATCTTCCGACTGCCAATCCACTTCTTGAACTATATGATCTATAAAAGCCTTTTGGTTATCTTCTTTCAACCCCCACCATTTAATTCTATGCTTTACCTTACGTCTAATCTTCCTAAGTTCTCTTCTAAATCGAAAATCTAGAACTAAAAATCTATGTTAAGTGGTTACACTCTTACCTGGCACTACCTTACAGTCGATACAACAAGCTCTATCTATTCTTCTCGTCAGAAAAAAGTCTATATGACTAGCACTTGATCCACTCCTAAAAGTGATAAGGTGGGACTCACTTTTTCTAAACCAGGTGTTTGCTAAGATCAAGTCATAAGATAAGGCAAAATCTAGAATCGAGCCACCTACTTCATTCCTTTGTCCAAAACCAAAACCTCCATGGATAGTATCAAACCCACTAGGACTAGTATCTACATGTCCATTGAGATCACCACCAATAAATAACTTCTCTCCACTAGGTATACTTTGCATCATCTCGTCTAAATCCTTCCAGAATAGACGCTTACTAGCATCATCAAGACCTATCTGTGGTGCATAAACACTAATAACATTAAGGATCTCTCCACCTAGAATAAGCTTAACCAGTAAAATTCTATCACATTTTCTCCTAATCTGAACTACATCCTCAAGCAACCGTCTATCTATGATTATGCCTACCCCATTACGATTTTTATCTCTACCCGTATACCAAAGCTTATAACTCCAAGGCTCTATGACTCTACTCTTTTCACCTACCCACTTAGTTTCTTGCAAACACATAATACCAACTCTCATCCTAATCATCATCTCCACTAATTCTATTAGTCTACCCGTAAGGGAACTTATGTTCCAGAAAGCTAGACGGATCCTATTAAACCCTTGCTTATTTATCACTACACCCGGGATCCGATATAGCGCGCCGTTTCTGGACGACGACCTAGAAGCCCTTGCATACTTAACACTACACCCGGGATCCGATGTAGCGCGTCGCTGAGTAGGGGACGCCCCAACGATAGTCTTATTATGGTTCATGTCATAGAATGTGACAAAATTTTACGTTGGTTGTCACAAGCCTACCACAACCCTCACCCTTTCTCATCCGGACTTGGGACCAGCAACGGTGGGTTTGAGCTCATGATCCAATCCGAAACAAAAATTAAATCATAGGATAATAACGGAATAAATGATCAAGTCTGACTATCGGCATCAATCGGATTTGACCTGACCTGAGTCCACCCAACTAGTTGGCGGCTCTGCTTAGGGCTCTGAGCTCGACTCAGGTTCATGCTCAATTCACACCCACACCAGTTGGCATAGGTGTAGGAGTACGGCCAGAACCGAATCCCTGCTCTACGCCATCTCGACCATATGTTCATTTAAGCCTGTTTATATTAGTTCGTTACATTTTTCTAAGCTCAATTTTCATGTTAGACAAATGCCACGGGACCATGGAATCTTGCTTTTATATATATATTGAAGACCTCTGACTTAAGTATTGAAAGAATTTTATGTTGCATTATCGAAAGACGTTCATTTTTACGTCCACCGATGCATAGGTTAAAGGTTTTTAAATCTTTTGATTTTTCATGCACATACATTTGAGCGCATGGCGATCAATTTGAACGGATCGAATCATTAAAATATGTTGAAGATCGAGAGTTCAGATTTTTAAAAAATGCGAATCGGTTTCCCACATACACACACATAAGAATAATGGAGAAAAGAGGCCATAAACGAGAATTTCCTCCTATGGCATCGAAAAAATATACTTTCCCTCATTTTTTCCAACTATTGACACTCATCATCTTCATCGTTATCATGTAAGACGTGGGTACACTAAATTTCATGTGATTCTACAACTTTTTCACCGTTGATTTAGCAATGTAAAACGTTATGTTGTCAGTAACCGTTAATTTTGAACCCACTAAATAAACGGTGAAAAGATTGTAAAATCACGTGAAATTTTGTGTACCCACATCTTACATGATAACAATGAAGATAATGGATGCCGATCGCAGGGAAAAATTAGGGAGTATTTTTTCGACGCCATAGAAGAAAATTCCATCATGTTATCTTTTTCCCTGTATATATATATAAGAGCGCTCCATTACAAGCCGGTCCGCGTTTTTTAAAAACGGAAACTCTCGATTCATGATATAATTGAACGATCCGGACCGTTAAATTTGATCACCTTACCTTCAAGTTTATGAGCATGAAAAATCAAAGGATTTGAAGTCCTCTAACCAATGCATTAGATGAAGTTTATGTTGTTATATTGAAAGACATTCATTTTGCACCCATTCGACGTATGGGTTAGAGGTATTCAAATTCTTTGATTTTTTATACACATACATTTGAGGGCAGCGTGATCGACTTGAATGGTTCGGATCGTTCAAATATGCTGTGGATCGAGAGTTCTCGTTTTTAAAAAACACAGACCGATTTACAATGGATTACTCCTATATATATATATATATATATATATATATCTATATATATATATATCTACATATATATATATATATATATTAAGAGAGAGAGAGAGTACAGATCTGTTAGAGCGGGTTCGTGTTTTTAAATTCACGAATCTGAATTACAGTCATTAAATATGTCCTTTACTTTCAACGACTCAAATTAAAACAACTAAAATTTCCATTTAAATATTTTAGTAAATATTCTCTTCTCTAATTTTTGGTATCCATGTTTGTATGATTTAAATCAAAAGAACAAAAAAATTCAAATTCAGTTAACTTAAATATGAAAAATCAGAATATTCGACGGATCCTCATGATTTGAATAAGAAGATAATCTGAACATTTAACAAATCCTCATGATTCAAAATAATATTACCCAAAATAAATAAATTGAGATAAATATGGATCCCAAAAATTAGGAAAGAGAATATTTACTAGATTATTTAAATTGATTTCTTAGTTGTTTTAATCTGAGCCGTTGAAAATAAATGGTAGATCCAACGGCTGCTATTCATGTTCATGAATTTAAAAACAAAAACCCGTTTGAACGGATCCGTAGTCTCTCTCTATACACGCGCGTGCGCGCGCGAGTGATCCATTGCAAAACGATCCGCGTTTTTTAAAAACGGGAACTCCCGATTTACAGCATATTTTAATAATCTGATCCGTTCAAGTTGATCACCCTACCCTCAAATAAATGTGTATGAAAAATCAAGGGATTTAAAGACCTCCAGGCTATGTATTGAATGACGTTTATGTTGCATTATCGAAAGACGTTTATTTTTGCACACATCGATGCATAGGCTAGAGATCTTTAAATCCCTTGAATTTTCATGCACATGTATTTAATGTTAGTTATGTGTATGCCCTAGAGGCCATTACTGTACATGTGATGTATATTGTAGTGGATGCTTGGACATATATGTAGGGTGTTTTTCTTCACCCCATTGAAATGGGAATACGCGCGCGCTTGTCAGGCGCGTTACAGATTCCCCCTGCTTAGGGTATGCTGGGATTTATTGATTGTGGGGATCCAAACCTCCGGCAGCCGCGGACTAGGCTGCCGTTAATTACCCCTCGCCGTTGGAGCGAGAGAACCTCTGATTGACGGGGGAAACAGGTCATGCGAACTCAATGTGTAGTGTTGTGTTTTGAAGGGGTTTTGGATATATCGGGGGCCCCGTAGAGTTTTCACGGGGGCCCCACTACCCGGATAGCGGGCTGGGGGTCAAGGGGGCTAGCAACCCACTTGCACGGTGCGGGGTACGAGGCAACGCCCCGTTAGAAATTTTTTTTTCTAACGAGGGATGGTTTTTGGTGTAGAGTACATATAAAATGAGGGGAAAATGGTGTCCAAAGGACGCGTGAGCGCCAGCTCCTCACGTGCCTAGCACGCTGGCGCCTCACGTTCCCGACACGTGGACGCTTGGGCCCTGGCGCTAGCGCTTTGAATGCTAGCGCCTCACGTGTCCGGTACGTGGGCCCTTGGGCACTGGCGCTAGAGCTTTGGGCGATGGCGCCTCACATGTCCGGCACGTGGGCGCCGACGCTTTGGGCGCGAGCGCCTCACGTGTCCGGTACGTGGGCGCTTGGGCGCCGGTGAAGAAAGGGAGTTTTACCCCCGAAAATAGGAGTTAAATTCGAAAAGAGGATTTTGAGTGGAGTTAAACTCCAAAAGGATCTGGATTAGGAGTTAAAATCCTTTGAGGATTTGGGTCTTGGAGTTGAACTCCCCAAAAATCTTCAGAGGTTCTTCTTTCTTAAGCCTTGGATCTTCTCTAAGGTGGGATTTTCGGAGATGGGTCTCCTTCTTCCTCTTATTTGTTGGCCGGATCCTGGAGAAAGGATGTGAGATTTAAAAATCTTCCCTTTTTGAGATCTAATGGAAGATTTGAGCTCCCCTTTGTGGGTTTTGTAGTGAAAAACAATTTATTTTTGGAAAAAGAAAAGTAAAACTCTTGATTTAATTCAAAAGGGGAAGAAGATTTTAGAACCTTGAGGAAGGAGAAGCAGACACAGATCCTAATTTTTGAGAGAGAGAAAAAGTTCTTTGTTTTATTCATCATCATGTTGCCTTTTATAGGCTTACACATTTACATATAGCCCCTTGGGCTTTACAAAATGCTATTTTGCCCATCTCATGCCTCATGTGCTCATTTCTTTTGCACATGAGCCATGGGCTTTACAAAAATTTGGCTTTATGCCCATTTTGCTTACAATCATGCATAAAAAATTATATCAAAATTATTTATTACATGATTTCATTTTGGCTTGGGGGAGGCCGGCCGCTTCATGTTTGGGCTCGACTCGGGCATGGGCCCACTTGACCTAGGCTTGGGCCCACTTGGCTTGGGGTTGACTTTGACTTGGTCAATCAGGGTGCAATTTTCGACCCCAACAAAGTGCCCCCATCAATAAATGCACACCGTATATCTGGGTCGTGTGCATGAAATTGATGGATCTTCTTTCACGAGGAGGCGATTTGATTTGGTTCCCGCTTTTTGGGAAGCTGGCACTGCCCTTTTTACGACATGGACGGTCGATGCTTAACGTGTCTCCGAGATGGTCGCTGAGAGTCAAAGACTCTGAGGCAGCGCTCACGTGCAAGGTATAAGAGCGCCAAGCGCTAGAACTAAATATTCTCCACCGTTGGATCAAAGATCCAACGAAGATGATAAATCATCAAATTACCAGAATAAAATTCTGTTAAGGTAATACTCCTCAGAATCTTTCCAAACAAGGAAGATTGTGCTCTGTAAATCAGAGTACCATTGGATCAATGATCCAATGGTGATTAAAAATCACCAAGGAACAGAACAAGTTCTGTATGGGAAAAGATTTTCCCAATCTCGTTAAAAACAAGAAGATTGCCTTCTGTAAAACAGAAGCCCTAGGATCAAAGATCCAACGGTGGGAAATATCCCCAAATCAATTAGAGAAAAGATCTCTTTAACTGATTCAACAAATCAGCCTCTCCTATATAAAGGACCCAAGACTTCAAGTCTGACAGAGAAGAACCCCCCCCCCCCCCGCCCCAAGCTTTGAGAAATTTCAAAGAAAAGAGCAAGCTCTGAGAAGAACTTTTCTTCAAGGTAAAAACAGAGAGATAAAAAACATCTCATCAAGGAAGAAGAACATAGTTCTTTTTCAGATCATAGATCTATAAGACAGAGGTCTTTCACAAAAAGAAGATCATGGCATCTCATCATAAAAAATGGGGGAGATGAATTTCATTCTCTTCAGATCATAAATCTACAAAGACAAAGTCTTTCATAAAAGAAAATAGAGAGATTGTAACATCTCCTATAAAAATAAGAACTTTATTCTTAGAACCATGAGACAAAATCTCTTGTAAGCGAGAACTTTTTTCTCAGATCACAAAATTGATCAGAAGCGCTCTGCGCTCATTGTCTGGCGCTCAGCGCCAAGCGTGCCACGTGCTCCTCACGTGTGCGCTACTTCATAAGAAGCGCCTTAGCGCTCCAAATCTGGTGACCAGCGCCAAGCGCGCCACATGCTCCTCACGTGTGCGCTACTTAACAGAAGCGCTTTGCGCTCTTTGACTGGCGCTCAGCGCCAAGTGCTCCGCGTACTCCTTATGTGTGCGCTACTTAACAGGAGCACTTGCGCTCTTTGACTGGCGCTCAGCGCCAAGCACGCCACGTGCTCCTCACGTGTGCGCTACTTAACAGAAGCGCTCTGCGCTCATTGACTGGCGCTCAGCGCCAAGCGCACCACGTGCTCCTCACGTGTGCACTGAGAGAACATAAACTGTTCTTTAAATAAAGCTCCAGAGCTATAATGAGTGCTCAACACTCAATAAAAGCAAAAACAATTGTCAGAACCCAAACCAATGCTCGGCATTGTTAAATGAAAAAGGACCGAGTCTAATTAACTGTCCAACATTTTAACTGAATGGGCCGAGCCCAAGTTGGCCACAGATCCCTAATTCAGATTAATTGAGCCCATATGCTCATAAATCTTTGATCTTAGTCCCAAATTGGACTACAGATCTCCCAACCAATATTAGTTCAAGGGTACATCTCTTCACTCCTCTGATATTTGTCGTTGTAATCCTTCAACGTGTTCAGAGAGGTGACGGGTCTCGACAACCAGACATTCCACGAACTGTGGGGTTCTTAAACTCATGGACTATGATGTCCTTAAACTTTACGGACTGTGGGGTCCTTAAACTCATGGACTATGATGTCCTTAAACTTTACAGACTATGATGTCTCCAAACTACCACGGACTATGAGGTCCTTAAACTCATGGACTATGATGTTCTTAAACTTATGGACCACAACGTCCCTAAACTAAACCCCCACAGACTATGACGTCTTTAAACTGGACTATGATGTCCTTAAATTTTATGGACTGTGGGGTCCTTAAACTCATGGACTATGATGTCCTTAAACTCCACGGACTATGATGTTCTTAAACCCAATGGACCGCAATGTCCCTAAACTAAAACAATAGAGCCCAAATGCTCTTTTGTTGGATCTAAACGATCCTGTTAAGTAGATCTTAGTCTAAAATTAGACTAACGTATCCTTAGCAAACATTTAAGTTGATCTTAGTCTCAAATGAGATTAACGATCCTTAAACCAACCCAAACCCAAATCTAAGAAAATACGAATTTGGACTAATCCTGTCCTACGGGCGACCACATAAATTAGTCTCCGTATACAATACACGGGCAACCAAAAACAAAACAAACACACACGATACGAAGTAACCATTTGGAGAAGGAGAAAGTGGTTACCGTGATGCGGTAGCGTAATTAACTGCAGGGGCTTGCGCCTGCAGGGAAGAGCGTCCCTGATTGATCCGAATTCTCGATGTTGTTTAGTAAAATGTAAAGTGTTCACAATCAAAGAATTTTGTAAACCATAATCAATAACGGTGTCGTTTGAAGCGATCGTTAGTGAGCACGGGTCGTCCATTGAGATTCGTATATTTGATCGATCTTGTTTTAGATGAATTGAAAGAAAATAGTAAAGAAAAATTCAAGAAAGAGATTCATGATTTAATTGAGTTTTCATTTCAAGAAAATCAAGAAAACATTCAAGAATTTAAGAAAGATTAAGAATATATCCAAGATCAATATCGGTTATCAAAAGAATGTAGAAAAGCTTGTAGGATTCGATCAAATTAGTAGTAATGATGAATTTAATAATGACTAATCTTATCTATTGATAAATTGTAGCTAGATCGATGGTGATGAATGAATATTAGGGATCTATTGAAGAAACTGGGGTTTCACCTTCTCTATCTCTTGTCTTTTCATTGATCATCATTTGGATCTAGCCTCTAGCAAAGAGAATCATCAATCATTTAATCCCTAGTTTGCACGAAATAATCAAGAATGCGATCTCGCTCCAAA
The DNA here is from genome assembly GCA_030015575.1 of Agapanthus africanus. NCBI lineage: Eukaryota > Viridiplantae > Streptophyta > Magnoliopsida > Asparagales > Amaryllidaceae > Agapanthus > Agapanthus africanus. The sequence continues at coordinate 324,893,517 of JASDDO010000004.1, forward strand.
TTAGGTCATTGATGATTCTTTTTCCTAGAGTTCACAAATCTCATAAGACTTAAGATTAGTATTAGGATTTTATCATCACTTGATCTACCGATTCTCTCGAATCCTTTACAAGCGGAGATTTCACTCACGCATCATGAAAATAGAATAATCAAGAATGCGATATTTCATAATGCAAGAAACTAAAGAAAGAAAGACTAAGAGTAATAATCACTTTTATTAAATCTTCTTCAAATTTACACAACTCCTCAATTCGAGGTACAAGATTAAGCTCTCGATCGCTCCTTTGAAGAGGTGAATTTGTCGTCGATCTTTGCGTGGCTCGATCGCCGTGAGACGTGGATCGTCGCGGATTTCTTGCTCTTGATGACGATCGGCGTTACGATAAAGGATCTTTGAAGTAGTCGCTTGATTATGCTCTCAATGGATCTTGATTTGATTTGGAATTTGAATTGATTTGGATTTATGCTAGAATTTTACTACCATTCACCAACCCAACCCTAGATCTAGATCCCCTTTTATAGATCTCAAATCAAGCTTCCCTCATAAGCTAGGTTGTTACAAGGAGCCTTCTAGAACAAGGTTGTTACAAGGAGCCTTCTAGAACAAGGTTGTTAGAATGAAGCTTCGGGAGAATTCTTGATCGCCGATGCCCTAACTCGGCCGCGGATCCGCGGCGGATCGGCCTGACTCGGCCGCGGATCCGCGGCCGTTTGAAGAGATCACTGCATCATTTTTCTGTGGTCTTCTTCTGTTGGTCTCGAATGTATATTTGATATCTGGAATCTTTTTATCTCTTCTAAATCTCTGCCATATTTTGTCTCTTTGACTTGTTGTATTTTATCGGCAAATTTGTGATTCTGATATCTGTCCTGAAATGATTTCTGCACAAGATCTTAATGAAGGATGTTGAGATATACAATATCATACGTGAAGTAATAAATACACAATTTCCATCTAGAATGTTGAATATATATACAACACATGGTGTTTCATATTTTCCAGACAAACTGGTAATATGTATTATATTTATATCAACTATCCTTAGATGATTAGAATAATGAGGAAATTGATGTGTTACAGATTGCATTATTTTCGACAGAAAAAATTCCCTCAAACTTGATTTTGATCGTCTCGAGCAAACTTTTTTATTCAAGAGAAGGAGAAAATAAAGAAAAACTAACTAGCACACTTTCGTAGGCAACACGATTGCACTGAGCATGTGCAACAAGCCTTTAAACCTCTAGGTGTCCCTAGTAGGAGGAGTGTTGTCTCCTGAGGGTTTTCAGCGGATTGCACCCACAAAATCCTATAATAAAAGGAAAACTGTGAAAGTTACATATAAAGATAAGAATTATAAAAGAAAGACTTTGAAAATCAGAGTTTCTAACTACACTAGTTTTTCAGTTGTCATGAGCCCTATCTTAATAGGCATGAAAAGATGTTAGAAATCACGTCATCTCTTAATAAAACATCGTCTTTATTCTTCATTCCTACCTTTCTTCCAAACACCGATCATATACCCCTACGTGTGTGTAAAGGATATCCCTACACTCGGAGAATTCAATTCAAGCTATCATACTCTTGTCCATCTACCTTAGTACTTTTTAGTCGGTGAATATTTAGATGGATTTGCTCACACATTTTTCATGCGACCGTTAATACTTTTTGAGATACTAACCGACCGATTACTCATGTGCTTGCTGATTAGGCATAAATAATATTTTTCTCGTCTTGCAACACCTAAGGCTTAGCAGTGACTCCCAAACCAGTTGGTCTAAGGCATTAGGTGATGAAGCACCCTCGCTATATTTTTTTATTGCTGCCTTGGTGTTTACAAAACCAGTGTTCATTTTTCTACACTATTTTATATTTTATTCTTCATTTTTTTAATTTTTTTGTACTTTGGCTTTTAGACAAGAGCATTTCAAGGTATCCTCTACTATCCCGAGTTTCAAGACATGTGTAGGTGCATATAGTGGGGTATCATCATTCAAGTGTTTGGCTTCCAGAATATGAACTATTTTTCAGACTTATTTTTATCCTCAGATTAGTGACTTCTTTCATCTTACTAACCCTTGGGACAACGGCTCATAACTACTTATTACTAGTTTCGTCTAAGAAAACTTCTAACTTTCTAGGTTTTCTTAAATTTTTCCAATCTTTTGGATGTAAATTTTCACCTTCTAATCTTTTATTATAAAAGAAATTTTTGAAATTTTTTGAAAATGTTGTGCTTATGCAAAGTATGATGCAAAGTGATGCGTAAATAAGCACAAACCTCCCCCAAACTTGCTTACAACAGTGTCCTCACTGTTGTCATCTGTTAAATCTCAAAAACCTGTAGGCTTGGGAGGAAAAGTTTTTGACGGGGGCAAGAATATATGGACGTGAAAATCTCCCCCAAACTTATTTTTGGCTCACAACTTTGAGGTCAACTTTTATTTTCAAGAGCCAAAAATATACCCCCCCTAAACTTGAGTTAAACAATATTAAGCTTTTTAAAATCACAAGAGGGGGTCAAAGTTACTGGTCAATGCAAAGCCTTACAAAGACCGAAGATCAACACCAACCATTCGAAAATTTTATCAGTGCAGTGCACTGGTTGGTGGAAGAACATGTTGTATAGAGTCAGGAAGAAGTGGGGAAAAGATAAGTGGTGTGATGGAAAGGGTTTGCGTCTCGATTTGGAGAGACGACACAGTGATAACGATGATGGATTACTCGCATTCTTGTAATTGTCAAGAACAAGGGGTGGTGGTTCAATTTCTTTGTTTTAGGGTTGATTCATCACAACTCCCGTATCAGCTAAGAATACGAGTTCATCAGCAAAGCTTTCATCGATATCCCGAAGAATAATGTCATCGGAAAGAACGGGATGATACTCAGACTCCATAAAAAGTTCAGAATAAGCGTTAAATGTTGACCCAGACAACTCAAAAGAAGGGTCCGTATGTGTATAATACATATCTGGGTCAAACAATAACGTATTAAGGAAGTCTGGATCAGTATCGTGAAGCTGTTCAAATTCGCTGCTGTCGACATCCATTAATTCGACAGAACATACTCGAGCATGGGGTTCGGAGGGTTGACTTCCCAACTTGTAAATGTTAAGCTCAATTGACCTATTCCCGAATGATAGGTTCATAGAACCGTTTCGACAATTGATTACAGCGTTGGAAGTCGCAAGAAAAGGTCGACCCAGAATCACCGGAAATTGGTTCCGTGGGTTCGCTACAGGTTGTGTATCTAGAACAATAAAGTCCATAGGGAAAATAAACTCCCCGACTTTTATCAACACATCCTCAAACATACATCTTGGCTTGGTGATAGATCGATCTGCCATCTGTAAAGTGCATTGCGATGGTTTTAATTCTCCGATGCCCAATTGCTCATATATAGAATATGGAAGCAAGTTAATGCTAGCACTTAAATCGAGTAAAGCACGGTTGATATTTTTACCCCCAATAGAAATAGAGATTGTAGGACAACCAGGGTCCTTACGTTTCTTGGGTAATTGCTGTGTAAAAGTTGTGCTTGCATTACTCGACATGAATACCTTTTTGGGCACTTGAGTCTTCCTCTTCCTAGTGCGCAAGTTCTTAAGTATTTTCGCATAAGCTGGAACTTGTTGTATAGCATCTAGGAGAGGGATGTTTACGTTAACTTGCTTAAACATTTCCACAATCTTCTCCATTTGTGCTTTAGGTTTGTTGGGCCTCAACCTATCTGGAAATGGAGCTTTATCAATAAGTGTTGGGTCCAACGTTTGTGGAGAAGTTTGTGGGGGTGGAATCGATCCCAGAATTGGAGTGGGGACCGTCTTTTATGGACTAGAAGAAGTGTGCTGAGGATCCGAGCCTTGGGGAAAACGGAGAATAGGCTCGGAAGAAGGTGGACTAGACGAAATAGGGTAAGAAGTAGAAGTGGAAGTGGAAGCCGGGGTGTTATTGATCAACTCATCATTATCAATCTGTTCACCCACATGGTTATCCAGCACTTTTCCAGATCTCAACGTGGTCATAGCACTCACATGATGTGCATAGCCAGTATTAGGTAATGGTTGAGATGGAAGTTTCCTTTTCTCTCTAGCACTCATCGCGGCATTCAACCGTGCAATTTGTGCTTCTATCGCTTTAATACTCTCACCGTGGGAGACAGTGTTTTGAAGTAACGTTTGGATAGAAGACATTAAAATATCATTCATTTGTATGGAATGTTTAATGAACATGTCGAGTGCAGAGGGTTTATCAGTACCGGCAGAAAAAGGATCAAAGTTGTTGGCCGGGTTTTGAAAATTTTATGGTTGAAAGGGGTGCTGACTCAGTTGTGGTGGTTGCTGTTGTTGTGTGGGGATCCTTTGAAGTTATTTTGGTTTGGAATCGTATTTTGAGTTTGGTGTTGGTTCTAAGTAAAATCAGGGTGATTCCTCCAACCTTGATTATAAGTGGAAGAAGAAGGATCGTTTCCAGGTCTTTGTTGAAAAGCAGCATTAGTGTATTCTTGACCTTGAAACGGTACCTTCAAAGGACATTCTTCCGTCAAATGTGATGGGTTGGAACAACAACCACACACGGTTTTGGGGAGTGTGTACTAATTTAGGGAGGCTGAAGAGATTCTATTTTCTATAGCGTCGAGTTTCCTTTGTATTACGACCATTTTGGCTTTCATTATGATGGAAACATCGAGCTGATTGATACCTTTCCTAGACGATGAATGACTAACACTTTCCCATTGTAAAGTGTTTTGGGAAAGATCTTCCAGGTATTTCCAAGCTTCACCATCATCTTCAGACATGAATTGATATTGACACATGGTTTCAAGCATCTGTTTTGTTGTGAGATCAATACCCTCATAGATAATACGACACAGATCCCATCTAGGGATTCCGTGATGAGGACATTGGATAAGAAGATCCTTGAACCGTTCAAAATATTTCCAAAATGGTTCATTGGGAAGTTAGGTAAATTGGTAGATTTCACCCCGAACACGGGCGGTCTTATGATCGGGATAAAATCTCTTAAGGAATGTTATAACGAATTCATCCCATGTTGAAATAGAATGTGCGGGTATGTTATAAAACCACTTCTCGGCTAAATCGCACAAAGTGAACGGGAGAAGACGTAAACGCATAGCATCCACGGAAAGCTGTGAGTACCCATCAAAGCACATAAGTTTTCGAATTTGGTGATAAAAACGTATGCGTCTTCAGACTCGAGTATGCGAAATTTAGGTAACAGTTTGATAAATTGGGGTTTAATTTCAAAATTATCCTCATTGGCTGGTGGAATAGAAAGATAAGTAGGAAGAGGACCACGTATAGGGTAGCATCTCTCTTGGAGAGATATGCGCGGAGGATTTTGCGCACCTACGGGCGGTGGCAGAGTGGTGTTATTGAAATTCGATGGATATCTGTCCATCACGGTCGTGGTGGGTGGTGGGAAAGAAGACGAAGAATTACCGAGTCTGGGGTCGATAAAAGAAACGCGGACAAGAAGGGCAATAGAATCCCGTGTCCAGCCTAACATGTGCTAAACAGTTGTAGCACAAGTGGCAGCGTTGGTGATAATTAGAGAAAAATGTTGGTTTGGTGTTTGTTTTAGAAAAAAAGACAGATTTTTTTGAAAAATCACACAATAATGTACAAGCAACCCCTAGATCTAATGGTCATCTAGGTCAAGTCTCTAGACCGCTCCTAGACTTCCAAAAGACAAATCGCAGGATAAATCCTCTACTGCCTCTTTATCTCTTCTGTGGCCAGGTAAGTGCCAGGTAAGTGGGAGGTTCTCCGCTACGTAAGTAACGGGCTTAATTAAGTAACCACTTGCCTTAGATACACTTGCCTTAAACACCACAAAAGAAATTCGGATAAGCAATAGATTGCCCACGACCTTCTTCTGTCCTAATTGAGCGCGACGGTCCTTAAAGTCTTATCTAGATATTTTTTAGTTAATGAAGGTGATGCGGATGCTAGTTTTGTGATTTTTGGGGCTTAGGAAGGGTAATGAAATCCCTACCTAATCTGAATTTGGTCTTTGCCCCTTAATTTCCTTGTTAAAATATGCAAAACAACCAATTTCAAGAAACGCAACAAGATTTTTTTTAAGCGCTGTGAATTTTTCAAAGAATCCTGCAGAAAATTGTTATTGGACAAGATCAGAGAGGAGAGGAGAGAACAGAGAATATACCACAAAAGTTTTAGACTCTGATTCACCTAAACGGCGGCGGAACCGCCGCAAAAACCTGCCATTAGCCGCGGATCCGCAGTTCACAGTGGGAATTAGGGTTTCAAAATTTTTCTGTTGCTGCCTGTACTCCTCTGGATTCTTCAGAAAGTCTCTGAATCTTGATCTCACTGCTAAAATGATTCCAGATTCTCTCGCAAAAATTCAAACACTAATCGTTAAGCACTTGAAGCGATTCTTGAATTAAAATTTGATGGAATAATAATTTTTCAACTCAAATTGTAAGAATGAACAAAATAGCACGCATCCCCGGCAACGACGCCATTTGATTGATCCAAATTCTCGATGTTGTTTAGTAAAATGTAAAGTGTTCACAATCAAAGAATTTTGTAAACCGCAATCAATAACGGTGTCGTTTGAAGCGATCGTTAGTGAGTACGGGTCGTCCACTGAGATTCGTGTATTTGATCGATCTTGTTTTAGATGAATTAAAAAAAAATAGTAAAGAAAAATTCAAGAAAGAGATTCATAATTTAATTGAGTTGTCATTTCAAGAAAATCAAGAAAACATTCAAGAATTTAAGAAAGATTAAGAATATATTCAAGATCAATATCAGTTATCAAGAGAATGTAGAAAAGCTTGTAGGATTCGATCAAATTAGTAGTAATGATGAATTTAATAATGACTAATCTTATCTATTGATAAATTGTAGCTAGATCGATGGTGATGAATGAAGATTAAGGATCTATTGAAGAAACTGGGGTTTCTCCTTCTCTATCCCTTATCTTTTCATTGATCATCATTTGGATCTAGCCTTTAGCAAAGAGATCATCAATCATTTAATCCCTAGTTTGCAACGAAATAATCAAGAATGTGATCTCGCTCAAAATTAGGTCATTGATGATTCTTTTTCCTAGAGTTCACAAATCTCATAAGACTTAAGATTAGTATTAGGATTTTATCATCACTTGATCTACCGATTCTCTCGAATCCTTTACAAGCGGAGATTTCACTCACGCATCATGAAAATAGAATAATCAAGAATGGGATATTTCATAATGCAAGAAACTAAAGAAAGCAAGACTAAGAGTAATAATCATCTTTATTAAATCTTCTTCAAATTTACACAACTCCTCAATTCGAGGTACAAGATTAAGCTCTTGATCGCTCCTTTGAAGAGGTGAATTTATCGTCGATGTTTGCGTGGCTCGATCGCCGTGTGACGTGGATCATCGCGGATCTCTTTCTCTTGATGACGATCGGCGTTGCGATAAAGGATCTTTGAAGTAGTCGCTTGATTATGCTCTCAATGGATCTTGATTTGATTTGGAATTTGAATTGATTTGGATTTGTGCTAGAGTTTTACCACCATTCACCAACCCAACCCTAGATCTAGATCCTCTTTTATAGATCTCAAATCAAGCTTCCCTCATAAGCTTGGTTGTTACAAGGAGCCTTCTAGAACAAGGTTGTTAGAATGAAGCTTCGGGAGAATTCTTAAATCGCCGATGCCCTAACTCGGCCATGGATCCGCGGCAGATCGGCCTGACTCGGCCGCGGATCCGCTGCCGTTTGAAGAGATCACTGCATCATTTTTCTGTGGTCTTCTTCTATTGGTCTCGAATGTATATTTGATATCTGGAATCTTTTTATCTCTTCTAAATCTCTGCCAAATTTTGTCTTTTTGACTTGCTCTATTTTATCGGCAAATTTGTGATTCCGATATCTGTCCTGAAATGATTTCTGCACAAGATCTTAATGAAGGATGTTGATATATACAATATCATGCGTGAAGTAATAAACACACAATTTCCCTCCAGAATGTTGAATATATATACAACACGTGGTATTTCATATTTTCCAGACAAACGGTAATATGTGTTATATTTATATCAACTATCCTTAGATGATTAGAATAATGAGGAAATTGATGTGTTACAGATTGCATTATTTTCGACTGAACAATCCCCATAATCAAAAACCCCTCACAATGAAGGGGAATTTGACGAAGTCTGCTACAACGGCCGCATCCGTCTAAACCTTCGATACACGGCACCATAAATCAACTTGGTATCTTCGGAGAGGTGGAAGGATAAAACCAAATAGCATCTGCCCCCAAATTCAGGCAAGACGACCTACGCGGTTTTGTCCTGTCTTCGGCGGCGAACAGATTCTGGCACGCCCGGTGGGACCTTTTCCTCTTTCTACTCCACACTTCGTGTGTCGTGTTTCGCGAACGAATCGCGGTTTGCTATGGTTGCCCCTGGATTCGAGGTACTACGATTTGGTGTCTTGCTCCGTACAGAAAAAGAAGATCAATGGATTTCTACTGCAACAATTCCTACTCTGTCCTTGCTGGAGGAGTGACTTATGGGCCTCAAGCGGCCTCCGTTTTCAAGATGCCAGTGGAATAGGTGACGCAAGCCACCACTGGGCTGTTCTTTAGGACCATGCTCCCACCCATGAGCTTCAACGCCCCACCGCCGTCGCAAGAAGCTCCGAAGAAGTCGGTCTTTGATCGGCTTACGACTACCACGGCCCCTCTCAACGGGTCGCCCAAATCCAACGCCTCAGTCTTTAACAGACTGGGCCAAAACTCCAATGGGCCCGTGAAGAAACCCGCGATACCTGAGGGGGTTATCCTGAAACGGATAGCCATCCCTTCTCCAGTGAACGAAGTCATCGAAGAGGCTTCTCCTGCTAAGGGGTCGGTCTTCACAAGACTGGCTGTTCCAGCTCCCGCCCCAGGTGAAGTAACCAATGCTGCTTCCCCTGCTCGAAAGTCTGCCTTCGACAGGTTGGCCATCACCACTCAATGGACGTCGGTCTTTAACATGCTGACGCCAACAGAAGTTTCTCGTCAAAGCATGAAGCACGATGCAGCTACCCCAACAACGAAGGTGATCCTGGCCGCACGACATGCTCGACGTTGCCACTGGCGCCGAGTGAGGAAAGCTGGGGGCAGTTCCCCTTCTGGACTGACTCCGCCAGCTCCAACGATGGAAATTGCTGCTGCTGTTCCAACTGGGAACAGCTTTGAACCACCTAGGAGGGTGCGCAAAAATTATACGACCACCATGCTAAAAATATCTCCTCCACCTGTGGAGAACGTTACCAAGGCGAAGCTAGAGCAGCTTCCTCAGCGGATGTCCTCTAAAATTCATAAGGTTTGGCGACAGGTCCAAGACTCGGTGATCAATCAAGACTACTCCCACCGACCGAAGAAGATGAAAGTTCAGCAAGAGAATGACCACACTGTCATACCACAGAGGGTTCGTCTACTTGGGTGCCCGCTGCAACGGCCCCCTCAACTTCGACCACCCACAAAAGGAGAAGGCCGGAGAAAATTCCCGCGTCTGCAACGAATCTAAAGGGTGCTGAACCTAAACGCCCTAAGTCTGGGGGTATGGTGGTGCACACTGTTTATATGGCTTCCGAAAAAAAGAAAAGCATTGCTTCTACGGGCCACCGACCGCTCACCCGATCAGTAACAAAGGCTCAGGAGCAACAACAGCAAAAGCTCCAAGAGATGCTAACGAAAATGGCCACACTCACTGGGCCAAAAGAAAGCCCGGAAATATCGTCGGAACAACGTCAAGAACAAGAGACTGATGCTGAATTCCTCCGAAGAATGCTCGAGAGGAAAGAAAAAGAGGCCGCGGAACAAGCGGTCAACATAAAACAAATGGCACTTTTATTCCAAGATATGGTCGGGATGATGATACAGCCGGATCCTCCAGCTGAAGACCCCCTGATTATATTTGAAGACGACAGAGGGGAGACATTGAACCCTCTTCCGGCTCTATCAGCAGCCAAAGAGGAGATCATCTCCAAATCCGCCATGGATGACTTTATCGCTCAACAGATATGAGTGCATCAGGCGAGCGAAGCGGCTGGCCAAATCGTCAAGACTGGACGACCCTATCCGGGTTGGTACGATAAAATAAAGTATCCACCAGGATATACGATCCCTAAGTTCCACGTATACAAGGGGACAGGCAATCCCCATCAACATGTCGCTCAGTTCAGGGTTCTGTGCGGCAACACCGGAGGTGACGATAAGCTACTGCTTCGCCAATTCGTTGGCAGCTTGTCGGAGACAGCATTCGAGTGGTATTCCGAGCTCCCGAATGACTCTATCAAGACATTTGCGGAAATGGAGCTACTGTTTACACAGAGATTCGCAAGCGCTAGCGACCGCACCCCGATCATCGCACTAATTAACGTCAGGGTGAAGCCTAGCGAAACATGGGTTCAGTACGCGATACGGTGGCGGAATCTATGGTCGAAGTGCGAACAACGCATAGAAGAGGCTCCTGCGGTAGGCATGTTCGTAGGTACCCTCGATCCGCAGGTGACCATATCCCAGTTCATGATGTTTTTCAAGCCGACTACCTTCCAGGCCTTGATTGAAAAATTGGCCCAAATGGATCAGATGGGCCATAGACCGTCTTCTTCGAAAATGGAGCCTCAAAACGAAAAGGGGAAGAGGAAAGCGACCTTCGTTGCCAATACTCAACAGCAGCTTAGTGGTCCAAAACCAGCTGATCGCCAAAGTGATAGACAATGACTCTTCAACGAGAGGCTAAAACGCCCTTATTCGTTTCCTCGGGATAAAACGAGAAGACTGTTCGAGTTGGCGGTGCGCAATAGGCTCATCACCCTACCGGATCCGAAACGCCCACTGCAGTCCAGCGACATCAACAGTCCCAACTACTTCCCCTGCCATCGAATAATGGGCCATCCAATTGAAGATTGCTTTGTCTTCAAAAATTGGATTGAGGACCAGTACCAGCAAGGCAAATTCACGTTGTCTGAAAACTGGAGGGTAAACCCGCTACAACCACACGCTCCGAAAAAGATGGACACGCCTGGGGCATCATGCTCATTCATAAAGGAAGCTCCATGGAAAGTTGTTCTTTCAGCCAAAACAAAAAGAATGCTGAAAGATCTCCAAGCATGTTCGGCGATTAGGTGGAAGAACCCGCTGGAACCTGAGGTCATTGAGGGGATGTTGAACCCGCGCCCAACGCTGAAAGTTGGTGGACAAAACATTCAAGTCAAGCCTCCAAAGTCTTTAAAGAAAAATAAGAAGGCCAAGAAGCCCGTCCAACCCGACGATAGCCGTACAGGTCTGCAGAAATACATTGATGCACTGGAAGAATATAACCAGAAGGCACGGACCCCAATCACATTGGATGAATTCTTTAAGCATGTTCTTAAGAATGAAGCCGATGACGCTGATGAAGGAGACAATTCTTCAGAAGAACCCGAGGATTATGTGGCAAGTTGCCACATGATCTCTCACTCGTCAATATGGTGAAGAAGCTCCTGATGCAGAGAAATTGGGGGCAGATCCCGAATCGGAACTCCTAAAACCGTCAAACAAGATGATTGACATGTTGCTGAATGAGGCCTTTCAAAAGAGCAAAGCTGATCAAGAGCGCGAAATGTCCATATTTGAAAAAGTCAAACACCGGCGGCTGGACAAAAGGGTTGAAGTACCCCAACCGGATGGAAGCACTTCTGCTGTCAGCAAAAGCAAGTTTAAGACAAGGAAGCAATTCACTAAAGCCCTGTCGATGGGAATGAAGTTTCCACCTTCCAAAGAAGACACTTCAGAAAATATGTTCCCCAACGGACTAGATGCACATCCAAACTACTGCATATACCATCGGAGGATCACACACCCTACCGAGGAATATATGGCCTTCAAGAATTAGTGGCAGGGATACGTTGCTCATCGGCAGCATTTCAAACGAATGAAGCGCAAAACGCGTCGAGAGCAGAAGAGCACGACAGATGAGCGCAAAAGAACTGCCGGCAACTGCCACATGGTTGATTCCAGGGGATCGCAAGTTCTCACCTTCGGGAGCGATTCAGATGAAGAAATAGCTCTCGGCCCTCTCTTAAAAGAATCCATCTCCGAAACAGAAAAGATGAAAACCTGCGAGAACATTCAGCTGCGTAATCGCACGTTACCCGAAAAGAATCTCGGACCCACAAACAAGGGATCGAACAAAAAAGATAAAGGGAAAGAAAAAGTCCCTGAATATATCGCCCTCAATGATCGAGTCGTCGAAGAGCTGGCAGCTAAGGACCCGCCCAAGAAAAATAAGGTGGATTACAACGTTCTGTCACTCCTGAGGAAGATACCCTTGCAGCTAAGCATTCTCGATGCCCTTCTGCTATCTAAAGAGGCGAGAGATTCTTTGATCAAGACACTACAAGAGCCCGAGCGGTTCCAAGCTTTCCTTGCCGAAGAAAAGATGAAGGACGAGCTGGAAGAAGTGCATACTGCTGACATCACTTTCAGCGATGAAGACCTCCTCCTCGGGACGTGCGAGCACAACCGTCCCCTGTATGTCACCGGATACTGCCATGACATCAAGATAGAGAAGATTCTAGTTGACAACGGGTATTCTATCAATCTCCTAAATGTGAGGGTACCAAAAGAAATCTGCATGAGCGTTCAACACCTCGCTCGGGATAAGATCACTATCTCCGGGTTTGACTCCCAGTCATCACGGACGCTCAGGTCTGTGATACTGACGTTACGCTTTGGACTGCTCGTCACTGACATCAAATTTCATGTCATTGACGCCAAGACATGCTACAACGCTTTGCTCGGCAGGCCTTGGTTTCACGAGTACAACATCATCCCTTTTACACAACATCAGTGTATACAATATTTCAAAGATGGTCTCGAGTACACCGTAACGGGGGAGCTAAATCCATTCTCTGTGAATGAATTCCGAAAGTATGAAGATGCAAAGTATTTCATACCATACTTCGAAGACACGGAAAGATGGCATAAACCGGAGGACAAACAAAAAACTATCACCACTATTCCAGTCTTCGGGAGTGATACCGAGGAAGAAGAAGAAATAGTCTATTCAGGGCCGCTCCAATACAACAAGTCCGGACCGTCCACCCCTATGTTGATCTTCGGCAGTGACTCTGAAGATGAGGTCAATGTAGTATTTTCTGTTCGACCATCCATACAAGCTGTGCCAGGCGACGAACGGAGTTTGCAAATCGCTATGGTTCCGCGGCAGCACTACAAAGAGCTCGATGCACTTGATACCTATAATGTGCAAGAACTACAGACGCTCTACGTTCCTCCCAGGAGAAAAGATGAAAAGACGATCCTCTTTTATCGATCCACGGAAACCAAAGTGGAGAAAGAAATCTAGCATGGTGCTGATTCTACACTTGACAGGCTCTAGCCTATCCGTCTGCCCAGATATTACACGGAAGGATTAAAAAGGCTGTTGAGGCGCCAAGGCGTACCCTTCAAATAGACTGCTCGACAAGCTCAGTTCTACAACAAGATCCGGAACATCCCCGAAACTCAACGAAAATTGCCTAACGGGAGAATGGAAATGATCGGGCTTGGATATGTTCAATCCAAGAAACGGACATGGCTGCTACGTTATACATGACTTCAATGAAGAAGGGGACGCTCTGTTAGAAGACGCTGCAGTTGAACCAAAATAAGATCCTGCCACAAAAATGCCGAGTCCGTCGTTTGAAGAACAAATGGACAAGCTAATAAAGGATGTGGGTCAAAAGGTCCGGGATGACCACAACCGTGAAATGGCCATTTACAAGAAATCCAGGACGCAGCGCCTCCTTCAGCAGGCTATGGAGAATGACGATGCCCTTCGTCGCCAGTCCGTCATACGGAAGACCCGACATGGAGGCAAAAACAAACCGAAGAACGGAAAAAACGTTCGACAGCGGCAAAGAGGGTCCAAGAAGCCACGCGATCGAGAATTGAGCAGCCAGGATTCGTCTCTTATAAAGAAGATGGGTCGGGTATATTATTTTTCCCAAGACAAGACAAGGAAGATATTCGATCTTGTCATGAAATATCAAATGCTTACGCTCCCGGAGTCCAAGCACCCCGAACAGGCAAACGAGGTCTATCAACCAGATTATTGCTCCAATCACTGAGCGATAGGACATCCCCTCGAAGATTGCTTCACATTCAAAGACTGGGTAGAAGACCAGTATCAGCAAGGCAGGTTCGCTCTATCCAGCAGGTGGAAGGTAACCCCACCACAGAAGCATGTACCGAAAGCCACGTATATAGCGAGAGTAGAACCGGATCAACATTGGTCTTGGAAGCGATCTCTCACCTGTCACGTGATAACGATGTCGGAAGAAGGAGAGCGCGAGAATATGGATGACCTATCCTGGTGCTTCGAAAACGAGGATGAAGAGGAATCGATCTCGGAATTTCCACCGGCGCCAAAGGAGTTGGAGAAGGAATACATACTACTGCGGACAACCTAAGGAAAATCGACTTAGGGACGGCAAACGACCCCCAGCATACGTTCGTCAGCGAGCTGCTGTCTAAAAAACAGGTAGTTACGCTAAAAGACATGCTCATGCAGTATAAAGACTGCTTTGCATGGAACTATTCCGAGATGCCGGGGTTAGATCCAGAAATAGTGGGGCATAAATTGGCAATATCTCCGGACGTCAAGACGGTCAAACAAGCGCCAAGAAGGATGCGGCTCGAACTTGAAAGAGCATCAACGTTGAAGTTAAGAAGCTAATTGACTCTGGCTTCGTCCAAGAAGTCCAATACCCTGACTGTATCGCCAACATTGTCCCAGTGATGAAGAAGAATGGGACGGTGTGTATCTGCGTAGACTTTCGGGACCTCAACAGAGCTTGCCTAAAGGATGATTTCCCTGTACCGGTTACCGAGTTGATGATAGACAACACGTCCACTCACGAAGTCTTCTCCTTCATGGACGGCTCATCAGGGTATAATCAAATAAAGATGCATCCCGAGGACCAGAAGCATACTGCTTTCCGGACCCCTTTGGGCATATTCAGCTACAAAGTGATGCCTTTCGGTCTGAAGAACGCCGGCGTCACCTATCAGAGGGCTATGAAGAAGATTTTCGATGACCTCATATATGAAATCGTCGAATGCTATATCGACGACCTCGTAGTGAAGAGTAAATCGTACAAGGAGCATTGGGAGTATCTGAAGATCGTGTTTCAGCGCATTCGGAAATACAACCTGAAGATGAACCCTCTCAAATGCGCGTTCGGAGTTTCCTCTGGTAAATTCCTAGGATTCATCGTACGACACCGGGGCATCGAGATAGACCCGTCAAAGATCAAGGCGATCATGGAAATGCCTTCGCCAAAGACTCTGAAACAACTGCGGTCTCTCCAAGGAAAGCTCGCGTATATCCGACGGTTCATAGCAAATCTCTTCGGCAAATCCCGCCCCTACAGTCACCTAATGAAGAAGGGGAACCTGTTCGTCTGGGATCGTAAATGCCAGAGTGCACTTGATGAAATCAAGCAATACCTGCAGAATCCGCCGGTGCTGACCGCTCCGGTCAAGGGAAAGCCTATCATCCTGTACACAACAGCCCTTGAAGATTCTTTAGGTGCGCTATGGACACAGGAGAACGACCAAGGGAAGGAGAGAGCCCTCTACTATTTGAGTCGAGTTCTCCTGGGGGCAGAAAACAACTACTCCCCTATCGAAAAACATTGCCTGGCGTCAATCTTCACGGTAACGAAGCTCAGACACTATGCTTTGGCACATGAGGTCCATCCCATATCAAAAGTGGATCCTCTTAAGTATTTGATGTCAAGAGCCATACTAACAGGACGACTCGCTAAATGGGCCCTGCTCTTGATGGAATTCTTGATAACTTATCGTCCCCTCAAGGCAGTAAAAGGCCAGGCTATTGCCGACTTCCTCGCTGAGCATCCGATACCTGCCGATTCACCTATAAATTGCGAGTCGCCGGATGAGCACGCGTTTGACACGATTGACGGGGAGAGAAGAAAGAGTGATACCCGATGGGAACTCTACTTCGACGGGGCATCTTCTATGAAGAAGCGAAAGCACAACACCCTATAATCAAATCTGGGGTAGGACTCATCTTCGTGACTCCACAAGGAGGGATAATGCGCTTTGCCTTTTCCTTAACAGAGGCGAGGACGAACAATAAAGCCGAATATGAAGCTTTGATAGCAGGTCTTGAGATCGCTGTCGACATGGGAATCGAAAACCTCCTCATATACGGAGACTCCCAACTGGTCGTTAGCCATGTAAACCGCGACTATCAAACGTGCAAACCAGAGTTGGTGAAGTACGGCGAGAAAGTACAACAATTGCTGACTCAAATCCCTGCCTACGCCCTGGAAAGCATACCGCGTGCGGAAAATAGCAAAGCGGATGCGTTAGCCAAACTCGCTAAAGAACTGGCTGACGAAAACCTCGATGACGTGAGGATCGTTGTGCAAAGCCGTCGGGTTCTTGCACTAGCAGAAATATCTCCGTAGTCGCCTAAAGAAAAAGAAGTGACCAAACCAACGGACTTACAAATAAAAGACCAGGAAAAGTCTAAGGATTGGAGAGAAGTCTTTATAGACTACTTCAAATCCCGACGAACACCTGAAGATGCATCATCAAAACATCAGCTCATGAAACGAGTTCTGTCTTTCGCCTTCGTCAATGATACTCTGTACAAGAGATCGTTCGACTCTCTATGGCTAAGATGCCTGGAGCCGGAAGAAGCAAAGAGAGTCGTCCAAGAAACTCACGACGGACTCTGCGGTTCTCATCAAGCTGGACCAAAGATGAAGCTGAAGATCAAAAGGATGGGCTGCTATTGGCCCACGATGATCCAAGACTGTCTCGAATATGCGAAGCAGTGCCACTCGTGCCAAATTCACGGGGACTTCATCCACCAGCATCCAAATTCGCTACACCCAACAGTGGCTAGCTGGCCGTTCGAAATGTGGGGAACTGACATAATCGGGCCCATCGAATCAGCATCATCCAAAGGACATCGGTTCATATTGGCGACAACCGATTACTTCTCTAAGTGGGCAGAAGCCATACCGCTAAGAGAAGTGAAGACGGAGAATATTCTCCACTTCTTTAAGACACACGTCATTTATCGGTTTGGCACTCCGCGACGGATTATCTCTGATAACGGGTCAGCTTACAGAAGTCACAAAATCAGTCGCTTCGCACAGCAACATAATATAGACTGGAGATACTCTTCGGTCTATAATCCCCGAGCTAACGGTCTAGCTGAGGCCTTCAACAAGACCTTGACGAAGATCATAAAGAAGACGGTGTCCAGAAACAGAAAAGATTGGCACGAAAGACTGCATGAAGCTCTCTGGGCGTATCGGATCACGTTCCAAACGGCCATGAACACAACGCCGTATGCATTGGTATTCGGCGCTGAAGCGGTACTTCCCTTGGAGATAGAGCTACCCTCTCTACGGGTGGCGGTTCTGTTCCCCTCCGAAAGGCGGCGCACAGGACGCGAGGTCCTGACGCTGGGATTCGGGGCAGATGCTATTTGGTTTTATCCGTCTACCTCTCCGAAGATACCAAGTTGATTTATGGCACCGTGTATCAGAGGTTTAGACGGATGCGGCCGATGTAGCAGACTTCGTCAGATTCCCCCTCGCTTAAGGGGTTTTTGATTGTGGGGACGCTCTTCCCTGCAGGCGCAAGCCCCTGCAGTTAATTACGCTACCGCGTCGCGGTAACAACTTTCTCCTTCTCCAGAATTTCACTTCGTGTCGTGGGTGTTTGTTTTGTTTGTGGTTGCCCGTGGATTGTATACGGAGACTATTTATTTCGTCGCTCGTAGGACGTGGATTAGTCCAAATCCGTATTTACTTAGATTTGGGTTTGGTGTTTTTAGTTTAAGGATACGTTAGCCGTATTGAGGCTAAGATCAACTTAAACATTCGTTAAAGATACGTCAGTCCTGTTTGAGACTAAGATCAACTTAACGTGGTGATCCATTTAATATATGGCCGTCAGGACTCATCACCTCTCTGACATCGTTGAAGGATTACAACGATAGGTGTCAGAGGAGTTCAGAGATGTACCCTTGAACCAAGGTTGATTTGGAGTTTTATAGTCCGTTTGAATGTTTAAGGATACGTTAGCCGTGTTTGGGGCTAAGATCAACTTAACCGGGACCGTTTAGATCCGGCAAAAGAGCATTTGGATACTCCATTGTTCCAGTTTAGGGACATGGTGGTCCATCGCCAGTTTAGGGACGTGGTGGTCCATGTTCCAGTTTAAGGACGTGGTGGTCCGATATTAGTTTAGGGACGTTTCGGTCCGATATTAGTTTAGGGACGTTTCGGTCCATGCTCCAGTTTAGGGACGTGGTGGTCCATCATTAGTTTAAGGACGTCTCGTTCCGATATTAGTTTAGGGACGTCTCGGTCCGATATTAGTTTAGGGACGTTTCGGTCCATGCTCCAGTTTAGGGACGTGGTGGTCCATCATTAGTTTAGGGACGTTTCGGTCCGATATTAGTTTAGGGACGTTTCGGTCCGATATTAGTTTAAGGACGTTTCGGTCCACGAGTTTAAGGACCCCGCAGTCCATTTGAATGTTTAGTCGTCGGGACCCGTCACCTCTCTGACGTCGTTGAAGGATTACAACGATGGGTGTCAGAGGAGTTCAGAGATGTACCCTCGAACCGGATGTAAATTGATTTAGGAGAGCAGCTGTGCTCAGTCAATTTAGTTTGAGGACTTACGGCCATGATTGGGCTAAGTCCAGTTTCAACATCTTTTGTCTTTGGCCTGTGCTAGGGCTTTGCCCCTTTTTAGTAATGCACTGCATTATTCTTGTTTTGGTTGGGCTCTGCCCTTTTATAAATGATGCAGAGCATCTATTTTGTTTGGGCTCTGCCCTGCATAACACTTTTTTATTAGGCCTGTTAGGCCTTTTAATTGGGCTCTGTCCCTTTTCTTTAATAATGTAGAGCATTAAATACTTTGACAGTGCCCCCACGTGGCTTGTCAGGCGCTTTGCGCCAAGTAATGAGCGCAAACTCATATGGTTGTGACACGTGTCACGCTCTGGTGAGCGCAAGCGCAACAGCGCAGTGCGCTGCGTCAGTGCGCTGCGCTGTTGCACTGCTGACACGTGGCGCGGCTTGCGTAATAGTGCATTTCTGGCAAGTGCTGGGCACTGTTCTTATTCTTTTGGATCAATTTCAGATAAAATGTGCGAGGCACTGTTATCTTGAGAATCTTTTAGATTCAGAACCAATGGTTCATAAAAAGAAGTGCAAGGCACTGTTTTTTATTTGTTTATTTTCCTTTTCCTTAGAGGTCCTTGATCTTGTTCTCAGATCAATGATCTGTTCAGAAGAAATTCTTCTTTTCAAAGGTTTACCTTCTTTTCTTTCTGATTTCTTCTTTAGAAAGAAGGATCATTGGTCGTTGGGACCCACATTATTATCGAAGGTGTGAAGGGATGTACCCTTTGAACCATGTCTTACTCATTAAGGGGAAGAACAGGCTGGAGCTTAAGCTTCTCGCTGCTGAAAAAGGCTTCTTTGCGTTCGCGCACGTGCGTCGCACGTGTTGGGCGCACGTGCGTCGCACGTGTTGGGCGCACGTGCGTCGCATGTGTTGGGCGCTCATATTTGCACGTAGCGCACATGGATCTTGCGCATATGCGCATTATGGGGGGAGCAAGCTCCTATGGAGAACGAGTCTCCTTTTAATTGAATATTCTCATGTGGTGTGCACGTGCGTTGCACGTGGTGCGCGCGTGGCGGGCACATGTGCGTTGCACGTGGCGCACATGCGCATTATGAGGAGAAGCAGAGCTTCTATATATGGAGAACAGGCTCCTTTTAATATTATTAAATGTTCTCATGTGGTGCGCACGTGCGTTGCACGTGGTGCGCGCGTGGCGAGCACACGTGCGTTGCACGTAGCGCACATGCGCATTATGAGGAGAAGCAGGGCTTCTATATATGGAGAACATGCTCCTTTTAATATTATTAAATGTTCTCATGTGGTGCGCACGTGCGTTGCACGTGGTGCGCGCGTGGCGAGCACACGTACGTTGCACGTAGCGCACATGCGCATTATGAGGAGAAGCAGGGCTTCTATATATGGAGAACATGCTCCTTTTAATATTATTAAATGTTCTCATGTGGTGCGCACGTGCGTTGCACGTAGTGCCGCATGGCGGGCATACGTGCGTTGCACGTAGCGCACATGGCGCTTGCGCATATGCACATTATGGAGGAGCATGCTCCTATCTTGGAGAACTAAGCTCCTTTGGAGAACTAAGCTCCTTTGAGTATTGAATCCTTTGAGAATTTAACTCTCCCTTTCTAAGAGGTATCCCCTCTTATTTATATGGGAGTGGTAGAGAAGCCATCTCTCCTTTTCCCGATGTGGGACTAAAAAATGCATTCCCCATGTAGTAGATCATTACTTTAGATTACACGTGTATAACACATTTGCTCATAACTTTTGATCTCGGATGAATTATGAGGCCCATAATATATCAAATCAAAGGTCTTTTCGAGATGCTTTCAATATCATCAGAATTTAGTTGTTTTTCGTTCCGGAGTTTGTCAAAATACAGCTCGGAAAATACTGGTTCGCATCTTCTTCCTTAGATCACATGTGCATAGACATTTGCTCATAACTTTTGATCCCGGATGAATTATGAGGCCCATAATATATCAAATCGAAGGTTTTTTCGAGATGCTTTCAATACCATCATAATTTAACAGTTTCTCATTGGGGAGTTTATCAAAATACAGGCCGGAAGATACCGGTTCGTATTTTCTTAAGCGTATCGCTGCCATTTGATACCTTGGACTCTTTTGCGCAGAAATTTTTGACGGGAACAGGTTCATTACGAGCTAACAGATGAAGAGAATGCTCATCTTCGGCTGGAGGAGCTCGACACCCTTGACGAAACCGGGCTCATAGCGCAGCAAAACCTGGAGGCTTATAAAGCAAGGATGACACACTAGTACGAAAGATTGACTAGGCCGAGAACATTCTGCCAAGGCGAACTCGTGCTAGTCGTAAAAAGACCTATGATCCCTAATCGTGCCAAACGGGGGAAATTCGAACCAAACTATGAGGGCCCGTATATCATAGACAAAGTCTACCAAGGTGGGGCTTACTTGCTCATGAATATGCATGGAGAAAGACCCTTTAGGCCAATAAACAGTCGGTTCTTGAAAAAATATTACGCTTGACCGAAACGTCGGTAAACTACTACGAACCGCAACATCCTAAGGCTGACAAAAAAAAAGTACGTCCATAAGCAAGATGGGCATGGATGAAAACCCGAAAGGGCTCCATTAGTAAAAATAGCAGGCTACCGGCGAGTTTGTGAAAACCCGAAAGGGCGCAATCTCGTTAAAAGACACTTGCAAGATCCTCTCGACCTTGTAAGGAGAAAATACCTTGTGAGATCCTTACGACTCACAAGGGAGCAACACACTTAGGGATCCCCATGATTCCTAAGGAGAAGTTACACTTACAAGATCCTCACGACTCGTAAGGAGAATTCCCCTATGAGACCCTCACAGCTCATAGGATTCAAAGGCCTTAAGTTACAGGGATCTGAACCTGTTCTTAAGCCATCACATTTCCCAGATTGCCCTACAAGCGGTTTAATACTAGCCCTTGTATACAATCCACGGGCACAAATAAACGTCTCCCCCACCAAGTTCCACCAACAGCGTGAAATTCCCCTATTCGGTGAACAAACACTTATAAGTCCTCTCGACTTATAAGGAGAAAACACTCTTATAAGATCCTTACGACTTACAAGAGAAAACGCACTTGGGAGACCTCACGACCCCTAAGGAGAAAATGCACCTACAAGATTCTCACGACTCGTGGGGAGAAATGACTTTATGAGACCCTTACGGCTCATGAAATCAAAAGCCTTAGTTGGCAGGATCTTAACCCTGTTTGCTAAGCCACCTTTGTTCGACATCGATAAAGGCAAATGATGATTCGCTCCTGGCAATATCTCAGTTGGAGCGATGCTGATGCATAAATCGGTATTAGATCCCAAGTCCCATACTCGCGATAAAAAATCAGCGAGCCAAAAATGCATATAAAATAGCCGAAATGATGGGGCAACTTGCAACGAAATCAGCAAGTAAAATATATGCATACAAAACAGCCGAAATGATTGGGCAACTCGCAATAAAAAGCAACGAGTAAAAAAGAAAAATAGCCGAAATGATAGGGCACCGCGAAAAATAGCCGAAATGATTGGGCAATCGCAACTTTCGTGATACAAAAAGCTGAAATGATGGAGCATCGCGGAAAGAAAACAAAATACGTATAAAATGAAACTTTTGCCCTGCAAGCGAGTCCATATTGTCCCCTGTATACAATCCATGGGCATAAACGAAAAGAGAACCACATTTCCCTAGATTCTGTCGAAGGAAAGCCAGGTCTCGACGACGTCATCTAAAGCCTAGAGATCAGCAACGACGTCCCCCTCATTCCAGCAGGACACGGACACAACATCACCAATCAGAGCCACGGCAAAGTCCCTAGTTCTAAGATCAAAGTCAACCCTGACACCGAAACGGCGAAAGTCAACCCTGACACCGAAACGACGAAAGTCAACCCTGACACCGTAACGGCGAAAGTCAACCCTGACACCGAAACAGTGAAAGTCAACTCCGACACCGAAACGGCGAAAGTCAACCCCAACACCGAAACGGCGAAAGTCAACCCCGACACCGTGACGGCGAAAGTCAAAACTTAACCTCCTCGTCAAAGCAACGCTTCGATTCGGGAACAAGTCAACTCATCAATCACTTACGAGTCCTCTCAACTTGTAAGGAAGAAAATTCTCTTGTGAGATTCTTACGACTCTCAAGAGAAAAACACACTTAGGAATCCTCACGATTCCTAAGGAGAAAATACACCTACGAGATCCCCACGACTTGTAGGGAGAAAAGTCTTTATGAGACCCTCAAGGCTCACAAAGTTGAAAAGCCTTAGGCAGCAGACCTGAACCTATTTCCTAAGCCATCGCTACTCTATACAGAGGCTAAGATGAAATATTATCTATAGGACACATTTGCTAAAGTAACATGCCGATGACAACAAAGTAAAAGAAAGAAGGCGATAACACAAGATAGTACAAAAAATGTATCTTTTATTCATAAATTCAATTGAGTACAAGATACATCATATGAAAGAATCAAAATGAATGAATACATGTTATTCGTATATTACAAATGTACAATCGATATAAAGGCAGCTACTGAGAAGGAGGCGTTTTCAATAAATCAGCCAGTTGCTCGCGCACTCCTCTCAGCTCCTTTTCGTGATCAGCCACCGTGGCCAACTCCTCTTCGACTTGGGCTCGTTGTTACAGATAGGATGAAAGTTTCTCATCAATTTTCTGCTGAACAGCCTCCTGACTCTGCGCGACCTGCTCAGTAAAGTCAAGCTTTTTCCTCAGCACCAGCCTGTCAGAAATGCATCGTTGAAGGTTTTCGAAGATGGAGTTCAGCTGCGCAGCATTCGCTTCGACCTGGGCACGCAGTTGGACAGACTCAGCGGAAGTCGCCTCACATTCCTTTCGCTTGAGGATCGCCTCTTGTTCGAAATGGCAAAGGAAAAAGGCACTTTGCTCAACCCATGCAACCCGCTGGGAGTTCAAAGCCAGAACCTCAGGAGCAGGAAGCCTGAGCTCAAGCTCATGTAGGAAGGCCTCAATCTTCCTGCAGTGATTAACCCAAGACTCAACGACGCCTTCGTTATGGAAGTTCACAAGCGTCGCCAGCATTGGATTAACCTCGGCAGCAAAATCTGCAACGAATGTAGGGGCTTCCGCGTCAAGTTCCTCGACGTATTCGCTCAACATACGTAGGCTAGTCACAGCGCCCTTAGAAGATGGACGTCTAAAAAAGGGTCCTGCTGGCATTAGTATGTGAGAATCGAAGGGAGCAGGAGCCGGTATGATTGCTGCAAAATGAATTACGATTAAAAGCTAATTCGCGAAATGAAGAAGTCACATGATCGATGAAGTCTACTATATCGGCTGCGACAGGTGGCAAAGCCGGGGTACCGGTGGCGTGACTATTCTCTCGTCCCCTCCTTCAATCTGTAGTGCTGCAGTCAAGGCAAAGAAGAATTAGCAACAACTTGGCTGCCCGTAAAAAAAATGGGAAAAAGAGATTGGCTAGAGACTATACTCACCGACGCCACCAGATGGAGCAATCTCCGACTGGAAGGAGAAATGTGGGTTCAGCACCTGATACAGATGGTCAAAAAGGACTCCTGCAAGGGTGTAACAATGCGATGTCAGTACATACAGTATATTACCCACAATGAAACCGATAAGTCACAAACATATACCTTCCAGCACTCCATACGACATAGGAGAAGGTAACGGAACAACAGCCGTCACGGCAGTGAGCAAAGGCGCTTCAGATGGCGTAATCTCTACATCCACTGCACCTGCAAATAAAATGTCATCAGATGGGGCTGAACGGGATCGAAAATTAAAAAGAAAATAGTGACCCAAGATCTACCTGATAGGTCACTAATCGAAACCGCGACGAGAGCATCACTAGGTGCAGCGGCTTCTTCGCTCTCCTCCACTGGAATAGTTTCTACACCCACGGCTTCGTCCCCTGATTCGACGAGAGCCATCGTAACGCTCGTGATGCCCACCGATAGCAGGGAACCACAAGGAGAAAGAGCGGCGGTTGGGGCAGTCCCAGACTCCCGAGAGAGAGTAACCACTTCGGGCTCAGTGGTCGCCATCTTCTCACCTGCCACCTTATCGCTAATGCTTGGCCCTGCAAGATGTGGTATATCAGAATTTGCGGGTTGAGTAAAAATGAAAAGACCGAGCGTTACATTACTTGGCGATGGATTCTCAATTGCCTCCCGAGCCACACGCATGACCTGTCTATGAGCGGTAGATAGGGTAGCTGGGGCGTCCTCAGAAGAAATAATGACGGATGGAATGGCACTTGAACCTGCACCCACGGCCAAGCTGACATCACGTTCCCTCGCCGCATGCTTCCTACGCTTCTTGTCAGCCTTGACAGTGAGAAAAGACTTCTTCAAGACCTCCATCAAAGTGGCGTCATCGCCCGAGCTAGGAGCTACCTCTGAAGCCGTTATAGCGTCCGTCATCGGCTGCTTAAGCGAAGCCTCTTTTGGAAATACTGGGGGAGCTCGGACTCCGGCAGCCGGCCCTGCAAGCGTTTCCGCGCCACTATGCAGGATCGGCACTGCACTCGGGATAACCTCAGTCGAAGTAGTCCCTATAAAAAGATTAAAAAAAGGGTCAGACTACCCATGAAGAAAAAAAGGAAATGAAGGCACAATGAGCCGAAATATACCGAGGCCCAAGGAAGCGCGAAGCCTCTCTTCCTCCTCAAAAGTCTCGAGGGAAGATGCGAGAGCCTCTTCGGCGGAGATACCTGTTGAAGAAGAAAGAGTTGGTCAAAGCCTATTAATTAAAATAGCCGCGGAAAGATATGACCGAAGTATACCTGATTGTGCGATGGTGTTTAGTTCCGCTTCATCACGAACTAGTTGCTTTGAAACCGCGATGGCAGCCTCTAGATCGGTATCATCCGGCGCCATAAACAAACCTTCGTTGGTTCCATACTCACTTAGGCCCTCGCTGTAAGGAGCATGAGGCTCCTGGCCGAATACAACGTCTGCAGAAAGTATCGACTTCTTTTTCTTCTGCGAGCGAGTGCCGAGAGCCGATAACACAAGCTTGCGCTTGGTGGGAAATTTGGGGCGACGAGTCCCTATCTCCGCACCCACGCCGGACTCGGGAGACGCCACAGCCACCGCTTCTACAGGTGCGTGGGGTAGGGGCAGCTCAGGCATAACGCGTGGTACCACAGCCGCAGCAGGTTCTTTTAAGGGAGGACGAACGATAGTCCATCGCTTCAAAGGAGGTTGGATTACCAGCGGGGGCGGTGCCCTTGCGATCAAGCAACAATCGCTTTTCTTCCCTAATGATGGCGCCCATCGAATGTTGATACCACGCCACATATACGTTCAAGATTCATGGAACGCAACTTGGCTCATTGATAAAGAAATTGGAGCCGGTGTTCAACCGCATAAAATGGTGTAATGCATTGCGAATGCCTACTTCTGTGGAAACTGGCTCAGCTAGGAAGGCCTCGAGCGGAACGCCTTGATTATAGCCTGATTGCTGGGCGAAACGGTGTGGGTTGTACCTCATGAACAACGCCGAATCATTCCGCCTAAACACGAGAAAGCCCGGCCTGATGGAATATAGATGAAGAATCTCCCGAGCTTTCAAGGTAGAGGCCCCATCTTTAAAAGTATCGCGCAAAGGCTGCAACGTTTGTGCGGATTCTTTGCCGACGATAAAAACCTCATCGACAAAGGTCATGCCGTCCCTAACCGTACGCGGACGAAGGAGCAAACCCCTAGCCTCCCGCTGTGACGGATTTAAAATAGACGCGTCAACTAGGAGCATAATCCGAGGGAAGTTGTAACTGTCGTAGAAACGAGATCGTTTATGGGCACCAAAAGCGCTAAGAACATGCAGCTCGATCCATGACGTAAAATAATGCAGCTAGAAAGTGACGGGCTGTACCCCTGGCTGAGTGGTATCCGCTGCTAAGCTGAGACCATGGTACAGGTGTGCCAACCCAGCAATTCCGATAGCCACTTGCATTCCTGCAACCATACGATGGGCTGGGTAAATTACTGATGGCCTCATATGGCGAGGGTGCATCGGAAGCACGAACCAGTTTAGCCATAAGCCAATGAACCTCAGCGCGAACGTTTCTTCATCGATGTCCGGAGCAGCAAGCTCCGCGAAGGGAACGACAGGAACAGACGGAGTAAAGAAACCTTTTAAATCTACCTCCGCCGTTGGTTGGTTATCCAAACCAAAACCAAACGGATCGTCAAGTTTGGCGAACAGCGCAACTTGCTTCGATAAAGCTTTCGGACGAAGAAAGCGAGCGATGAAGTCTGCGTAGCTGACTCCATGCCCTCCGGGCTCCAGAAATAGACTCTCATATATATTCAACACCTTGATCAAGCTCGGGAATTTGTGTTGAATGGCGTTCTCCGGGGTAAGGCCCATTACCACTGATTTGGTGGCAAAGATATATTCGTCCGGAGGAAGCAGCTCTTCGTAGTATTCTCCCCTGACGGGTAAGCCAAAGATCTCTGCAAATTCCTCTAAAGATATTGAGACTTCTCGATCCGACAAAAGGAAAGTGTGGGACGGAATATTCCATTGCTCCAGGAAAGCCTTGATCCACCACGCAGGAAGCGCGGAATATTGAAAGAGAGACGCATAAACGGCGGGGTACAACCCAAGCTTCGGTAGCATCGATCTCTTAGCCGACAAAATGTAGCGGGCCCACTGCAAATACCCAGCTGGATGACGAGGAGTTAGGCCTATCATGTACGGCTGTCCCTAAAGGCGTGACTCGCCCTGGCATATACGTCGCCCTAGACTATCCAAAGCCGCCGGCGGCTGTACGGGTATCGCGGCCATAGAAGGTTGAAGGCAACCCTCTGAGGTCCAGTTGACCTCCTCCACGGCATAGTTCACTGGAGGTGCATCGGCATAAGAAATCTTCGAAATAGGCTCCGAAGATGCCGCATAAGAAAAGCTCCGCCGACCCCTGATGATCTGACTGTACCATGTTCCCCATAAATGAAGATTCTTTTGCTCTGGGTCGTGATCTTTGATCAACGTGAAGACTTCCCTGTCCATAGCTGCTTCAGGGAAACCGCTTTCCGAACGGACAAACGGGAAAGAAAAGTCGAAAGACATAGTACCTGCGCGAAAAGAATAAAAAATTAGCCGTCAATGCTACAGTTTAAGTTCTGTCACTTGGTACTTTAAATTCGTACCGCACTGCAATGCAGTGGAAAGGGACCAAAGGGGACCCACATAATCTTGATGATGGCTCATCATTAATAAAACAGTCTCATCATGTGATGAGACAATCATTAAATGAGAAAATCCTAAGAGAATTCTCATTTAATGAGGTCCCCTTGGGCCAAGGAGTTAACCTCCCTTTAGAGCAGCGCTCTCCAACAGATATGACATCTGTCATAATTAATGATGAAAGGAATAAAATTCCTTTCAGAATTTTTGAAGAGCGATGCTCTATGAAGATGATGGAGTAACCCATCAGAAACCCTAAAAGCAAAACTTTTAATGAATTAAAAATCCATGATCTTCAAGATCCATGAACAAACTGTAAGAGTTCTTCATGAAAGATTAACAAATCTATATGTTTTGAAAAGAGCAAAGCTCTATTAAGAAACCCTAAAATCTATATGATTTAAAAAGAGCAAGGCTCTGTTAATCGGTGAAACCCTAGATTACAAAGTAATCCCGTCAAAGATTTAATCTTTACCTGAAATTTTCGACAGGGTTCTGTCTCTAAGAGAAGTTCTTAAAATAAAGAGTTGTGCTCTAAAGGAGAATTAATTCTTAGAAAAACAAACAAGAAGATGAACAGAGGTCACCTCAAGGGCCAAAGGCCCTATTTATAGGCACTAAGAGCCGTTTCAACTTCTATGTTGATCTAATGGTGGAGATGCTGCAACCGCTGCACTCACGTGTGAGCCATGTGAGCGCAACGGTGGGGGGCATTTGTTCCCCCAATCAGAGCAAAGCTCTGTTCAAATTTTAAAATTTGAAATGAAGCAGCGCTCACGTGCAAAGCATGAGGGCGCCAACGCTCTGAAGCAGCGCTCACGTGCAAAGCACGAGTGCGTTAGCGCCGAGAGCGTCAGCGCTCTGAAGCAGCGCTCACGTGCAAAGCACGAGTGCGCTTGCGCCAAAAGCGCCAGCGCTCTGAAGCAGCGCTCACGTGCAAAGAACGAGTGTGCCAGCGCCAAGTGCACCAGTGCTAAAAGTCAAAGACTCTGAGGCAGCGCTCACGTGCAAGGCACAAGAGCGTCAAGCGCTAGAACTAAATATTCTCCACCGTTGGATCAAAGATCCAACGAAGATGATAAATTATCAAATTACCAGAATAAAATTCTGTTAAGGAAATACTCCTCAGAATCTTTCCAAACAAGGAAGATTGTGCTCTGTAAATCAGAGCACCATTGGATCAATGATCCAATGGTGATTAAAAATCACCAAGGAACATAACAAGTTTTGTATGGGAAAAGATTTTCCCAATCTCGTTAAAAACAAGAAGATTGCCTTCTGTAAAACAGAAGCCCTAGGATCAAAGATCCAACGGTGGGAAATATCCCCAAATCAATTAGAGAAAAGATCTCTTCAACTGATTCAACAAATCAGCCCCCCTATATAAAGGACCCAAGACTTTAAGTCTGACAGAGAAGAACCCCCCCACTGAGAAATTTCAAAGAAAAGAGCAAGCTCTGAGAAGAAGAACTTTTCTTCAAGGTAAAAACAGAGAGATAAAAAATATCTCATCAAGGAAGAAGAACATAGTTCTTTTTCAGATCATAGATCTATAAGACAGAGCTCTTTTATACAAAGAATATCATAGCATCTCATCATAAAAAGGGGGGAGAAGAATTTCATTCTCTTCAGATCATAGATCTACAAAGACAAAGTCTTTCACAAAAGAAAATAGAAGAGATTGTAACATCTCCTATAAAAATAAGAACTTTGTTCTTAGAACCATGAGACAAAGTCTCTTGTAAGCGAGAACTTATTTCTCAGATCACAAAATTGATCAGAAACGCTCTGCGCTCATTGTCTGGCGCTCAGCGCCAAGCGCACCACGTGCTCCTCATGTGTGCGCTACTTCATAAGAAGCGCCTTAGCGCTCCAAATCTGGTGACCAGCACCACGTACTCCTCATGTGTACGCTACTTAACAGAAGCGCTTTGTGCCCTTTGACTAGCGCTCAGCACCAAATGCGCCACGTGCTCCACACGTGTGCACTACTTAACAGAAGCACTTGCGCTCTTTGACTGGCGCTCAGCGCCAAGCACACCACGTGCTCCTCACGTGTGCACTACTTAACAGAAGCGCTCTGCGCTTATTGACCGGCGCTCAGCGCCAAGCGCACCACGTGCTCCTTACATGTGCGCTGAGGAACATAAACCGTTCTTTAAATAAAGCCCCAGAGCTAAATGAGTGCTCAGCACTCAATAAAAGACAAAAACGGTTGTCAGAACCCAAACCAATGCTCAGCATTGTTAAATGAAAAGGGTCCGAGCCTAATTAAATGTCAAACATTTTAACTGAATGGGCCGAGCCCAAGTTGGCCTCAGATCCCTAATTCAGATTAATTGAGCCCATATGCTCATAAATCTTTGATCTTAGTCCCAAATTGGACTATAGATCTCCCATCTAATATTGGTTCAAGGGTACTTCTCTTCACCCCTCTGATATTTGTCGTTGTAATCCTTCAACGTCTTCAGAGAGGTGACAGGTCCTGACAACCAGACATTCCTCGGAATGTGGGGTCCTTAAACTCATGGACTATGATGTCCTTAAACTTTACGGACTGTGGGGTCCTTAAACTCATGGACTATGATATCCTTAAACTTTACAGACTATGATGTCTCCAAACTACCACGGACTATGAGGTCCCTAAACTCATGGACTATGATGTCCTTAAACTTATGGACCGCAACGTCCCTAAACTAAACCCCCACAGACTATGACGTCCTTAAACTGGACTATGATGTCCTTAAATTTTATGGACTGTGTGGTCTTAAACTCATGGACTATGATGTCCTTAAACTCCATGGACTATGATGTCCTTAAACCCAATGGACCGCAATGTCCCTAAACTAAAACAATAGAGCCCAAGTACTCTTTTGTTGGATCTAAATGATCCAGTTAAGTAGATCTTAGTCTAAAATTAGACTAACGTATCCTTAGCAAACGTTTAAGTTGATCTTAGTCTTAAATGAAATTAACGATCCTTAAACCAACCCAAACCCAAATCTAAGAAAATACGGATTTGGACTAATCCACGCCCTATGGGCGACCACATAAATTAGTCTCCGTATACAATCTACGGGCAACCAAAAATAAAACAAATACAAACGACACGAAGTGACTATCTAGAAAAGGAGAAAATGGTTACCGCGATGCGGTAGCGTAATTAACTGCAGGGGCTTGCACCAGCAGGGAAGAGCGTCCCCACAATCAAAAACCCCTCACAATGAGGGGGAATCTGACGAAGTCTGCTACAACGGTCGCATCCGTCTAAACCTCCGATACACGGTGCCATAATTCAACTTGGAATCTTCGGAGAGGTGGACGTATAAAACCAAATAGTATCTGCCCACAAATTCAGGCAAGACGACCTATGCGGTTTCGTCCCTGTCTTTGGCGGCGAACACCTATCACCTAAGGCTTTTCAATTTCATGAGCCGTAAGGGTCTCATAAAAGCATTTTCTCCCTACGAGTCGAAAGGACCCCGTAGGTGTATTTTCTCCTTAGGAGCGTGAGGACTCCCAAGTGTCTTTTTCCTTTATGAGTCGTAAGGATCCCACGAAGGTTTGTTCTCCTCATATATCGTGAGGACACATGAGTGGGTCTTCCCAATGGAGCATAATTCCAAGGGCGGAGACCGGCCGCAGGACTGGGGATTGCGGTGGGGCATGGGTATGATGAGAATTATTTGAGCCCGTGGATTGTATACGGTAGTCAACTTAGAGACCAACCGTAGGGTGTTCATACCATAATTGTGCATTATTATATTCCCCAGTCCTAGTCATTTTATAAATAAATAGGTGCTTTTGACCCATGTCTGCTACATAGTTACAGGTTACAGGTTCTCGGAACAAAAACAGTGGAAAAGATAAAAGACGATGCAAAAGCGAGACTACGACCAACAAATAGAAGGATTTTGATCAAGCCTACACGAAGATCAGTTCACTAAATACAAGGCAGCGCAAGGTTAAAAACTTCGACACAAAGCGAACGGTTAAAATCCACTACATTACTCACTGTGGAGATCTGGAAGAGAAATGGAAAACATTCTGAAGAACCAACCAAAGAAATAGGAAGACAAAGAGAAGCAGAACCAGCACAGCAAATTGAAGCATTCAAGCCTACTATTTGGCCACGGAACCACGGCCAAAACTGGCCTGCGGCCGCGGTTCCGCGGCCGTGCTAAGCCCGTAGTGGCGAGAATTTTTTCCATAACGCTTGGCGGCGCTGACTAGTCTTCCTAGGGGTATTTTTGTAAAAGCATACATGCGGCGATTGTAAACCTAGGGTTTTCTTTGTCCTATAAATAGAGACCCAAATACTTATATTAGGTCATGCCTCCTTTCATTAATAAAATTCAGAATTCTCTTGAAGTTTTGGAGAGCATCAATTTGTAAGTAGTTTTTATTTTCTGCCTTAGTTTTTAGTTTTAATTTCTGCCGTAGATAGATCTATTCTTTGCCTTAGTTTTAAATCTAGATTAGAATTTTTATTAAACTGCAGTAGTTAATTCATCTCTTAAAACAAAAACAAAAATAAAAATCATGTTTTTCGTAGATCTCTCAATGAGCGAGTAGTTCCTCGCTTGTTAGGGTTAGGAATAGAGAAGGGTTTGAGAGATGCGAATCTCTCACCCCTTTCTTGCCCATCACATGTTAATAATTAGGACTCCATGCATACTTACATATTCCGCTCCCTACGACACCCTATCCACGAGGTAACGGTGATACCGTAGTATAAAAGACCGGATATGCATGTTTTCCATGGAGGTTATGGTAAGGATTAAGAAAGGACGGACAAGGATCTAGAGAAAGAAACATCGTTTCTTCCCGATCATCCTAATCCCCTTTATTAATAATTACCATAACTCCTAAAAAGACCTAATTTAGGGCATTGAAAGAGGTGGGAAATTTTATTTTACCAAACTTAACCTAAACCTAACCCTAGCAAGATTTCTAAATCCTAGTCTAAATCAAATTAGTTTTAGTGATAAAGATCCAAACATCATTTGGAATTAACTCATTAGAACAATTAGGAAATATACATCATCCCTGTGGACCGACCCGTATTCACCGGCTAGCTACCAAGCGACGCCGTTCTTGATTGCGGTTAACATATATTTTTGATCTAAAAATCTCTCACAAATCAAATGGCGCCGTTGCCGGGGATGACGTAATATTTCCTTTTTGTAATTTCGGGTTAATAAAAAATATAAAAATCGAAAAAATCGAAAAAAAGAAAAAAAAATATAAAAATTCTATCATCTTTTATTGTTTGAAGGGTTTCTTATGTGAATCTTTGCAGGATCGACGTACAAGTTCGGATCTGGAAAAATCCAGAGAGCGAAACAGAAAGATAAAGATCTGAACAACAGAGGAACGTCAAACCAGAGGGACGGAGAAATATTTGGGAACCGAGCCTCACAACAGACCGCGGAACCGCGGTCGGGAAGGGCATCTGGCGGCAGAAACGCGACGGGCCTGTGACGTCATCGCATGAAATTTGCACTGCAAGATCTCTTTCTCTCTCCTCTGCAAAATCCCAATATATCTTCTGTCAAATCTTCTGCATGATTCTTTGCGCTTAAGAAAAAATCTCTCCCCCTTCCAATATTTGATCTTATGCAGGATTCTTTGCGCCGCGCTAAAAAAATTGATTGCAAGTGATTGTTACTGCTTTGCATATTTTTAATCGGACTTTAAGGGGCTTGAGACCAATTCAGATTGGGTGGGGACTTCATCACCCTTCCCAGGACCCCAGAAATCACATAAGGCATTTTGCATTGACCATTTTTAATTAAAAAATACTAGACTCAGCCCTAAGGACGCCGCGCTCAATAGGACAGAGGACTAGTTGTAGGCATCGGCCGTTAATCCTAACCTGACTTTGCGATGTCTAGGAAAGTGTGTCTAAGGTGAGTGGTTACTTAATTAGGGCCACTACTTGTAGTGGAGAGCCTCCCACTCACCTGGCACTTACATGGCCGCAATTGGCGGTGAAGAGGCAGTTTGAGGTCCTATTTCTAGCCCTTTGGAACAGTTAGGAGCTGTCTAGCTGACCTAGGTGACCCTAGACCTAGGCCTGATTGTGCATTTGTGGTTGATTGCATTTGTGTCAAAGCCTTTTATCGAAAATCTTTTTGCAAAAAATGCTCCACATATAAAAAAGGATAAAAAGGAAAAATTTTGACAAAAACTTGCAACTTGTCGCTAAAGAAATCCTTGCACCCCACTTGCACCACTTCTTCTCATTAACGTTTTCTTACCTCCACATTCTGTTTTTCACCTTTTTGACTACACTACCTCTTTAGTGTATGTCCGGTTGGACTAGGGACACTAGCGCCCGATTAGTCTGTGTTTTGTTGGTACCGACCGACGAACCTTTCGACTCCGAAGTCGAAATCCTTTCCACTTCTTCACTTTTACCTTCAAATTCTTCTTCCGAAGGGATGTCGGGATATAATCCTAACACCACCTTACCCACAGGACTGATTCCACCTCCGTTAGGTGCGAATAACCCGAATCACCCGCCTGTTGAAGCGCCACAACGAATTGCGCTCCAGGATCTTTTCTACCCAATCCGCACCGCCCTACCTACTTGTCTTTCACTCCCACCGGCAAATGGGGACAATTTTGAGATCAAACCCCACTTCATCAATATGCTGCCAAAATTCCACGGATTGGAATCCGAAGATGCCTATATCTTTATCAACAAATTCCAAAACGTTTGCGCAATGATGAAAACAACCCAATTATGAGAAGATGCTATAAGGCTAAGGGTCATTCCTTTCACCTTATGTGACTTAGCCGAGAAGTGGTTATACAGCACAACATCATATTCAATTAAGAATTGGGAAGAGTTTGTGAAAGCTTTTCTTAAAAAGTTTTATCCTCATCACAAGACTGCGAGAATTCGCAATGAGATTATACAATTTTCCCAGCTTCCTTCCGAACCATTTTGGAAGTGTTTTGAAAGATTCAAAGACCTACTTGTTCAATTCCCTCACCATGGGATCGAAAATTGGCAACTGTGCCAAACATTATATGAGGGATTGAACCCGGCAACGAAGCAGTTGCTAGAAACCATTTGTCAAGGTCACTTTCTAACCAAATCTAGTGAGAAAGCGTGGCAGTTTCTCGAGGATCTTGCTGAACAAACACTTTAGTAGGAGAGCACAAAGACCACCTCATCTTCTTCTATTGGTCAGTCTAGGGCAGGCATACATCAATTAGATATGTCGATTGCTATGAGGGCCAAGATGGCCGCACTTACGAAAAAGCTAGAAGCGATTGAGACCAAAATCTCATCGCCTTCTCCTGCCCCTGTTGTGCCCCCACGAACTGTTTGTGCTTGTTGTTCGGATCCATCACATCTCACCGAAGAGTGTCCTTACAATCTATCTGCTCAAGGACATGATCAAGTTAATGCTGCCTTTCAGCAACGACAAAGAAATGATCCATACTCTTTAACATACAATCCGGGTTGGAAGAGTCACCCAAATTTTGCTTGGAATCAAAATCAACAATTCCAAGGAAACAACAACTTTCAAAGGCCTCCTCTTCCACAACAACAAGCACCTCCACAAACTCAATTCCAGCAACCTTTCCAACAGCAATCTTACCCTAACCAAATGAACAATTTTGTGCCCAACAATTCTTACCCTCAAAACAACTTTGTTCAACCTCATAATGATAAGGTTAACTCGCTAGAAAGAAGTCTAGATGCGTTCTTAAAGCAATCTACACAATCCGCAACAAGGTTGGAGACTTCTATTCAATCTTTGGTGCAAAACAGTGCCTCACACGTTCAAAGCATCAAATCTATTGAGGCACAAATTGCACAACTAAATGTTGCGTTGAGCGAGCGAGAAAAAGGAAAGCTTCCATCTCAACCACTGCCAAATCCCGGTCACGCACATGTTGCATATGAACAGCAAAATCATAACGTAAATGCTGTAACCATGTTGAGATACGGAAAAGTGTTGCACAATAATGTAGGTATTAACAATGACACCCCTGTCGGTGGTCCTTCTTCATCTTCTTCACCTTCTTCTTCATTAGAGCCTATTCTTCATCCTTCACAAGGCTCTACTTCTTCTAGCTCGAACGGACCCACTTCTCACAATACGAACACATCTACACGGGGATCCATTCCAACTCCACAATCTGATCCACAAAAATTGGACTCAACAAATTTTCAAAATGTTCCTTTTCCAAACAGGTTCAGATTCAATAAACCAACTCCACAAATGGAGAAGATTGTAGTGTTGTTCAAACAGGTTAGCATAAATATCCCTCTCTTGGATGCAATCCAACAAGTTCCTTCATACGCGAAAATCTTAAAGGACTTATGCACCAAGAAGAGGAAATCATAAGTACCAAAGAAAGTTTTCGTGGCTAGTGCTGTTAGTGATGCTCTTGTCCAATCTTTACCCCAAAAGCACAAGGACCCCGGTTGTCTTACTATTCCGATAACAATTGGGGACAAGAACATCAATAGAGCACTATTAGATCTTGGAGCTAGTGTCAATTTGCTACCTTATTCTGTATACGAGCAATTAGGCGTTGGAGAGCTTAAACCCACTCATTGTACTCTCCAAATGGTCGACCGATCCATCACCCATCCTAGGGGAGAGTTGGAGGATGTGTTAATTAGAGTAGGGGATTTCATTTTTCCCGTTGACTTTATTGTTATGGATACACAACCTGTAGCTAACCCCCGGAGTCAAATTCCGGTGATACTTGGTTGACCATTCCTTGCAACTTCTAATGCGGTGATCAATTGTCGTAATGGTTCAATGAATCTATCTTTTGACAATATGACAATTGAACTCAACATTTTTAAGTTGGGAAATCAGCCTTCCGAGCCTAATTCTAGCGTACTTGATGTTTGCTCGATCAATGAGATCGTGGAAGAGGACTGTGAGTTCGAAAATTTTATGTTCGACCACAGCAGTGTTGACGCCTCTAGTGCGTTCCTCCTAGAATCCGACACAGCTTTCACGCCGGACAACGATTATGAGTGTTTCACCTTTGTAGACGATTTTGAAGACTCACCACCCGAGTTTGAGTCTTTGGTTTTTTGGATGAGTTAGTTGAACCATCCGACTCGGTTACGTACACTCGATTTGAACCGTTGATGGAACCTTCGAGTTTGAAACAGTTACACCATTGTTACCATCAATTGTTTCACCTCCTAAACTCGAACTAAATCTTTTGCCGTCACACCTTAAATATGCTTATCTAGGTGAGAATGAGACCCTTCCCGTTATTATATCGGCCTCTCTAGCTCTCGAGCAAGAGAAGGCCCTTTTAATGGTCTTACAAAATAATCGGCAAGCTTTTGGCTGGTCTATGGCGGACATCATAGGGATTAGTCCCCTCATAGTTGAACATCATATACACTTGATGGATGATGCCAAGCCGGTAAGGGATCCACAATGACGCCTCAACCCCATAATGAAAGAGGCTGTCAAGAAGGAGATTGTTAAATGTCTTGATAGTGGTATCATTTACCCTATCTCGGATAGCCAGTGGGTTAGCCCCATTCATGTTGTGCCAAAGAAATCAGGAATTACGGTCATAACCAATGAGGAAAACGAGTTAATACCTACTCGCACCCAAACTGGGTGGTGAGTTTGCTTCGACTATAGAAAACTCAATGCCGCGACAAGGAAAGACCACTTTTCTTTACCTTTCATTGACCAAATGCTAGAACGATTGGCTGGGCACGAGTTCTATTGCTTTTTGGATGGCTATTCCGGCTATAACCAAGTTCCCATCGCCAAAGAGGATCAAGACAAGACCACATTTACTTGTCCTTTTGGCACTTTTGCTTATCGTCGCATGCCCTTTGGGTTATGCAATGCACCCGCTACATTTCAGCGGTGTATGATGGGAATCTTTTCAGACATGGTTGAAAAGTTTTTGGAGATCTTTATGGACGATTTCTCCATTTTTGGTGACTCCTTCGATGAGTGTTTGCTACACCTTGACGCAGTTCTTACCCGCTGTAGGGATAAGAACCTCACCTTGAATTGGGAGAAGTGCCACTTTATGGTACGGGAAGGCATTGTTTTAGGACATGTCATCTCGCAAAACGGCATAGAGGTTGATAGAGCCAAAATTGAAGTCATTTCCAATCTTCCTCCTCCTAAATGCATCAAAGACATACGGGCTTTCCTTGTCCATGCCGATTTTTATAGACGGTTCATCAAGGATTTTAGCAAAATTGCTAGACCTTTGACTCTCTTATTGGCCAAGGACACGACATTTGATTTTGACTCAACTTGCATGGAAGCGTTCGAGTCATTGAAACACTCTCTCATTTCTACGCCCATTCTTTCATCTCCAGACTGGACGCATCCATTCGAAATTATGTGTGATGCATCAGATTTTGCCATTGGTGCTGTTCTTGGACAGCACATTAATAAGATGCCACACGTAATTTATTACGCTAGCCGTA
This sequence comes from Agapanthus africanus, assembly GCA_030015575.1. Taxonomy (NCBI): domain Eukaryota; kingdom Viridiplantae; phylum Streptophyta; class Magnoliopsida; order Asparagales; family Amaryllidaceae; genus Agapanthus; species Agapanthus africanus. The sequence goes on from JASDDO010000004.1 coordinate 324,931,916, forward strand.
CACTAAATGAGGCCCATTTGAACTACACAACAACAGAAAAAGAATTTTTAGCCGTTGTGTTTGCACTCGAAAAATTCCGGCCTTATTTAATCGGCTCTCCAGTTATTGTGTATACGGACCATTCAGCTCTTCGCCACCTTTTTGCGAAGAAGGATGCTAAATCGAGGCTAATACGTTGGATCCTCTTGCTACAAGAGTTTGACCTTGTCATAAGAGACAAAAGAGGATGTGAAAACGTAGTGGCCGATCACCTTTCACGACTTCCTTCTTCGCCTACACTTGAAATTCCTATCAAAGATGTTTTTCCCGATGAGCAACTCTTAACCGTGTCTTGCCAACCATGGTTCGCTGATATAGTAAACTACTTAGCCACCGGCTTGATATCTAAAGATTGGTCGAAACAGGATAAACTCCGCTTCTTGTCTTAAGTAAAGCATTTTTACTGGGATGAACCTTATCTTTTTAAATACTATTCCGACCAAATCATTCGTCGGTGTGTACCTAAAAACGAGTTTAAGAGTGTGCTGTCTTTTTGCTACGATCAAGCGTGTGGCGGGCACTTTGGCCCAAAGAAGACAACCGAGAAAATCTTGCAGTGTGGTTTCTATTGGCCATGACTCTTTAAGGATGCATATGAATACTGCAAGACATGCTCCCGGTGCCAACACTTGGGCCGGATATCGCGGAGAAACGAAATGCCGCTCCAACCAATTTTGGTTGTGGATATTTTTGATGTTTGGGGAATAGACTTCATGGGACCATTTCCCAATTCCTTTGGGAATGTGTATATTCTTTTGGCTGTTGACTATGTGTCGAAATGGGTCGAGGCTGTGCCTAGCCGAACTAATGATAACAAGGTTGTCGTTCGATATCTTAAAGAACATATCTTTTCTCGGTTTGGGCACCCTCGAGCAATTATAAGTGATAATAGATCTCACTTCTACAATAGGACTTTTGAGTCCTTAATGCGCAAATATTCCATTACACACAAACTGTCAACACCATACCATCCCCAAACATGTGGGCAAGCCGAAGTTTCGAATCGGCAAATTAAGCAAATCTTGGAGAAAACGGTTTCTAAAAACCGTAAAGATTGGTCACACAAACTTCTTGATGCACTATGGGCATTCCGTACTGCATACAAGACCGATCTTGGTATGTCTCCATACCGACTTGTTTATGGGAAGGCTTGCCACCTCCCAGTTGAGATTGAGCACAAGGAATTTTGGGCGATCAAGGAGTTGAATTTATCAATAGGAGATGCGGGCAGCAATCGAAAGCTGCAACTAAATGAACTAGAAGAGCTGCGGGATGAGGCTTATGATAATGCCGTAATTGTTAAAAACCGAACTAAGGTGTTCCATGATAAACACCTTCTGCGCAAGACATTTAAACCTGGTCAACAGGTTTTACTCTATGACACTCGGTTACACAATCACCCCGGCAAGCTCCGTTCTAGATGGAAAGAGCCATTTTTAGTTCGCACCGTTTATCCGCACGGTGCGGTCGATCTTGAAAATCCCGAGGACGGTACTTTATTTAAAGTAAACGGACATCGATTAAAACCGTTCCTCACAGCGGACCCGTTGGAGGAGCTCCTGTTTTTGCAGGAGCCGATCTATACCAATTAATTGTCCTCCACTTTTACCCCCGAATTTCCGATCTTCTTGCCAAAACTCTGTTTCAAATAAGTTTGGGGGTGTGTATCATTTGTAAATACATAAATACAAAATAACATAAAAAACAAAAAAAATTGAAAAAAAAAAATTTGGACCTTTTTGTAAAATTGCAAAATAAATAAATAAATTTTGAATTTGCAAATAAATTCCTCTTTTTAGAGGGGTTTAGTGCAAATTACCCATCATTTTCACCCTATTTAAAAGCTTGATCCCTATGTTCTTTGAAACCCAAAACGTTTCTTCCTCTCAAAACCCTAGCTGCCACAAGAACATTTCTGCAGAGAGAAACCGGAGCGCCGTCACCTTGCCGCCACGGAACCGCCGGCTCACGCCGCCGATCCGCCGCGCCACTGCCGCTTCACCCCTGAAATTTTCAGGGGAGGTAAAAACTCTCAATTCATCTCTGTTCTTACAATTATAAATCTGTATAAACCATCATGTCACATAGCATGCAATTAGAGAGAGATTTTTCTCAAGTTTTCTCACATGAGATTTATGGTAGCTATTTCGCGAATGAAATCGCCCGGAGGGGTTGGATTTTTCTGATCTATAACCACCCTTCTGCATTTGCATTACCTGAATTAGTTAACCGATTTTACGAATCTATGGAGGATAGGTGTCTCGCTTTATTGGGTTATATAAAATTGAACTGGGGCGATCGCGAAATCATAATCGATAGGGATTTAATTCACGAGGTCACACTGATACCTCGCATACCTGCACATGACCAACCCCTACAATTCGAGGACTACATGCCCCTGATGAGCAACGATTGCTCGAGGGAGCCGCGACAGGGTATTCAAGCTCGAACCCTTTTCGCGAATGTTTTGACCGTGTGCCGGTGGGCACAAAATAACATTTTTGGCAGCTCCCACAATACAACTTTTTTCACCCCCTCCTTACATATTGTGCACACACTTATAACGAAGAACCCACGTTTCGATATGTGCACAGTATTACTAAACTCTATAGGTGCGGGAAAACGGGCCGCAAACTACCCCTGTCCTTTGCTGGTCACACTGCTTTGCCGATATTTCCTCCCCATCGAGGAATTCAAATATTACATGATGGGAGGGATACCGGTCCGACCACTTATTGAGGGCATTTCTACGTCTTATTCACGATTGACTGATATATGGTCGAGAACCGAACCGGCGGAAAATGTACCCGCTCGCACCCCTAGCTCTAGCTCGACAGCGAGCGAGGGCGAAATGATACCTCAAGAGCATGCACGATTACTGAGGAGAGCTGTGAGGGGAATTGATGCATTGAGGGAGGAATTTAGGTTGACGGCAAGGGAGCACGACCGTCGACTGACGGAGGTTGAGAGGGGTATTCAAACCCTGTTGGCTAGGGAAGAGCGATCACGTTCACGCTCGAGAGCGCGACGTGGGGCCGGGCAGTGAGGGCACTGCTTTGTTTAAGTTTGGGGGAGATGGCGGTGTATATAGTTATCTTTTGCATTGCATATTTTTAATTTTTTGTATATATTTTTCTTTTTCCTTTGCATATTTAAATTCTGCATTGCATCCTTATATAAAAATCATAAAAATTTTTAAAAAAATTTAAAAAAAATTGAAAAAGAAAAACCCATAAAAAACTGAAAATTTGAAAATAAAAAAATTATAAAAATTAAAGTATTCAATTTTGGCCTTATTTGACTTAAGTTTGACAAATAGGTTAACTAGTTAGGAATAACTAGATCTTAGACTTAGTAAATTAAAAACCCTAAAAATAACCTTTCTTAAAAATTTAACGGTAGAAAGTATATGTCTTTGTGGTTTATTTAGAAATAGGCAAATTTTGAGTTCACTTCTTGGGCTAAGTCAAAATAAGGGAAGAGTATTGAAACTTTTATTGAAGTGTAAGTCTGAAAAATAATTCCTAGCTTAAGTCTAAATTCTGAAAATACATACCCTGCAAAATTGCACAAACATGAACCTTGAAACTTGGAATAGTAGGAGAGACCTTGAAATGCTCTTGTCTTAAGTCCTTAGTACGAAGAAAAAAATTTATAATATACAAGTGTGAATAAAGAAAAAAATGAACACTGGTTTTTGTAATTACTTAAGGCTGCAAAAATAGAAAAATATTTAGCGAGGATGCTTCAACACCTAGTGCCTTAGACCAACTGGTTTGGGAGTCACTGCTAAAGCCTTAGGTGTTACAAGACTAGGAATTACGCTTTAATGTGCAAACACATCTTGTAATCGGTTGTTGGTACCTCAAGAAGTATTAACGGTCGCATGAAGGATATGTAAGCAAAATTCATCTAAAAAAATTCACCAATTAAGAAGTGCTTTGGACAACGGACAAGAGTATGATTGCTTGATTTGAATTTCCAAGTGTAGGGGTGATATACACACACACGTAGGGGTATGTGATTGGGGTTTAGATAAGAGATATGAATGAAGAATAGGACTTATATCTTTAATAGAGATGATAAAAATTCCTAAGTTGAGATAGAACCCTAGAAGGAAAACTTAAAAGATGCCGAAAGCTAAGTAAGTCTACAGAACATATATAATCTTAAGTTAAATGATAAGGAAGCATGAAGAATACGGGTGGATAATTTACGAGTCGACGATAATAGAATTTCTTGTTAGAAAACCTAATTGGAGAATAAAAGTTAATAGGCCAAATTGATAGGATTTTGTAGGTAGTATCCGCTGAAAACCCTCAGGAGACAACATTCCTCCTACTAGGGACACCTAGAGGTTTAACGGCTTGTTGCACGAGCTCAGTGCAATCGCGTTTCCCTGCGAAAGTGAGGTTAGGATTTTGTTGAGAATAAAAACTAGGTTTGCTCGAGGACGAGCAAAAGATAAGTTTGGGGGTATTTGTTCATACCATAATTCTGCATTATTATATTCCCTAGTCCTAGTAATTTTACAAATAAACAGGTGCTTTTGACCCATGTCTGCTACATAGTTACAGGTTACAGGTTCTCGGAACAAAAACAGTGGAAAAGATAAAAGACGATGCAAAAGCGAGACTACGACCAACAAATAGAAGGATTTTGATCAAGCCTACACGAAGATCAGTTCACAAAATACAAGGCAGCGCAAGGTTAAAAACTTTGACACAAAGCGAACGGTTAAAGTCCACTACATTACTCACTGTGGAGATCTGGAAGAGAAATGGAAAACATTCTGAAGAACCAACCAAAGAAATAGGAAGACAAAGAGAAGCAGAACCAGCACAGTGAATTGAAACATTCAAGCCTACTATTTTGCCGCGGAACCGCGGCCAAACCTGGCCTGCGGCCGCGGTCCGCGGCCGTGCTAAGCCCGTAGTGGCGAGAATTTTTTCCATAACGCTTGGCGGCGCTGACTAGTCTTCCTAGGGGTATTTTTGTAAAAGCATACATGCGGCGATCGTAAACCTAGGGTTTTCTATGTCCTATAAATAGAGACCCAAATACTTATATTAGGTCATGCCTCCTTTCATTAATAAAATTCAGAATTCTCTTGAAATTTTGGAGAGCATCAATTTGTAAGTAGTTTTTATTTTCTGCCTTAGTTCTTAGTTTTAATTTCTGCCCTAGATAGATCTATACTTTGCCTTAGTTTTAAATCTAGATTATAATTTTTATTAAACTGCAGTAGTTAATTCATCTCTTAAAACAAAAACAAAAATAAAAATCATGTTTTTCGTTGATCCCTCAATAAGCGAGTAGTTCCTCGCTTGTTAGGGTTAGGAATAGGGAAGGGTTTGAGAGATACGAATCTCTCACCCCTTTCTTGCCCATTACATGTTAATAATTAGGACTCCATGCATACATACATATTCCGCTCCCTACGGCACCCTACCCACGAGGTAACGGTGATACCGTAGTATAAAAGACCGGATATGCATGTTTTCCATGGAGGTTATGGTAAGGATTAAGAAAGGACGGACAAGGATCTAGAGGAAGAAACATCGTTTCTTCCCGATCATCCTAATCCCCTTTATTAATAATTACCATAACTCCTAAAAAGACCTAATTTAGGGCATTGAAAGAGGTGGGAAATTTTATTTTACCAAACTTAACCTAAACCTAACCCTAGCAAGATTTCTAAATCATAGTCTAAATCAAATTAGTTTTAGTGATAAAGATCCAAACATCATTTGGAATTAACTCGTTAGAACAATTAGGAAATATACATCATCCCTATGGACCGACCCGTATTCACCGGCTAGCTACCAAGCGACGCCGTTCTTGATTGCGGTTAACATATATTTTTGATCTAAAAATCTCTCACAAATCATAGGGCTTGGAGAATTTTGGATAATTGGATTTTGGTTGGCGTGTGCATCGCTGCACTGGAATATGGTACTAGGAGCGACTCATCATTCACCGTTTTGGGATTTGGAATTTGGTTGGCTTCTGCATCGCTGCACTGGAATATGGTACCAGGAGCGACTCATCATTCGCCATTGGGAATTTGAGTTTTGGTTGGCGTCTGCATCGCTGCACTGAGCGACTCATCATTCGCCATTGGGAATTTGAGTTTTGGTTGGCGCCAGTATCGCTGCACTGGAATATGATACCAGGAGCGACTCATCATTCGCTATTTTTTTTATCGTGATTGCTCTATCATTTCAGCTTTTCTTATCGCAAAGGTCGTGATTGCCCCATCATTTCGGCTATTTATTCGCGGTTGCCCCATCATTTCGGCTTTATTTTCATTTTTATTTTTTACTCGCTGATTTTTATTGCGAGTTGCCCAATCATTTCGGCTTTTTATTTTTTTTTATTTACACATTTTTTATTTACATTCCCAGTTTAACGACTTAGAGGTCGACTCTTCCCAGTTTAACGACGTGGTGGTCATCGGTTCCCGGTTTAAAGATGTGGTGGTCGGTTGTCCCCCAGTTTAACGACGTGGTGGTCGAATGTTCCCAGTTTAACGACGTGGTGGTCGATCGTTCCCAGTTTAACGACGTGGTGGTCAGCTGTTTTCAGAGAAAGGCAGATGTCTGAGAGAATCAGTTTCACGAAGGACTTCGGTCTCCGTTTGTATGAAATTGGCGGTCGCATCTTGACTGTTTGTTAACACGCCTTTAGACAGTTCTATCTCTCTTGTCTTATATTGCTTTTCGACCCAATCTTTGAAGACGAAGCAGTCCTCAATGGCATGACCTATCACTCTATGATAGGGGCAGTATTTAGGGTCTTCGGTCATATTCGCTTCTTGCGGTCTTTTTTATTCTGGAAATTGTAGACCGTTCCTCAGGGCGTGTTTGAATATTTTACGGATTTTGTCCCTTCTGAAGGAATACACCTTATCCAGCTTCTCTTTCAGTGGAGCTTCTCCGCCCTCTCCGAACACTGGCTTCCGAGGCTGGTTGGCATTAGGCCCGTTCATCCCTCGCTTATTTCAGTTAGCCGAATTGTTGAAAGATTCAGCATCGTCGGAATTTCCACCTTTGCGATTATTGTCCTTTCGGTTTCTCCAGGACCTATTGTTATTTTGGGAATCCGAGGAGGACTCCTGCTTTAAGCACTCCAGCATCTGAACTTTCCTGGTCAGCTCTTGGAATGTTTTGAGACCCGCGGTGCATAGAAACGGGGCCATCCAATTGTTGAGATTTCCGACAAGGAGACTGACAGATTGGTCCTGCCCTATCGGCGGTTCACATTTGACGGTGAGATTGCGCCATCGGGTTATAAAATCTGTGCTGCTTTCGTTGTTCTTTGGCTTGGTCCTTACAAGATTGGCAATGGTGATCTTATCGCTAACGCTTATGAACCTCTGCCGAAACAGAGACTCCATCTGGACGAAAGTTGTGACAGAGCCATCCGGTATGCTCGCGTACCAATCGAAAGCAACATCGGTCAAGCTGTTAACGAACAGGCGGAGGAGAAGTGCATCATTGCCCCCAGTATTCCCGCATGAGGCTTTAAAGTGGGCGATGTGCTGATTCGTATTTCCCGTCCCATCGAATCTTCCGAATTTAGGGATGACATAGCCGCTAGGAAATTCTACCAGATCATACTGAGCAGGATATGGTCTCCCGCTACTGCTAACATCTTTTTGCGCTTCGGTTTCGGCTACCAATGTTTTGACTTTTTTGGCAACCAAATCCATGATTTGATCTTGAGTTAGCGGGCTAGTGTCATCGGTAGCCAAGATATTTCCCGAGATAGGATGAGACTGACTTTCATGCGGTCCGCCCACCTTTGGATTTGAGGGAATAGGCGTCGGCTGTCTCGGGACACCGTTTCCCGGTTCATGAGCAGAGGCCTGCGCTTGATTGGGCGGCTGAGAGGCAAGTTGGGCCATGAGCTGTAAGACGACATTTGTCAAGTCGTCAATCATTGAGTAGAGCTTGGCCATCTCCATGTCTTTCTTTCTGAGCTACTTTCGGAGCTCCTGGAGAAGTTGATGCTCTGCAGTCTTAGGATGGAAAGATGGCTCATCTTCGCTTTCCGAGCCCGACTCCTCATGAACTGAGGGCTCTCTGTGTTTATCAGCCTCACTTGAAGGGTCTTCATTATCTTCCAGAGGAGGCTGGTCTTGGAATGTGGCAGCCATATTCACACTAGATTGGATTTGAGATGCAGTGGCCCCATCCTTGCTTTTGCTGCGAAGGTTTTTGTTGGGACGCGTGCCCACCATGTAGACGGTGTGGATAACACATTCAGCCATCCTTTCATCACTGGCAGCTGGTTTCGCGGAGCGGTCCGGGCTTTGGAAATTCATAAATTTTAACATGGTCGGAGCACTGGCCCTTTTGTTGGCTCTGTATCTGAGCCGCTTCTGCCTCAGCTTCTCTGCCTTGAGTGCTTGGCAGGCTTCTGCTCTTTGAGAAGCCGCCATAGGCCGAGTGATAGGGAGGCTTGAGAAGACATCCGCCTGCGTGTCTGTCAAAGGTATCACCTGGGCTTGCCCGCGACGTCTGGTAACTTCTTTTGTTCTGACGGCTTTGCCCCCAGCTGGGGCCATGGAGAGCCATTTGAACACCGACTCGCGTCTAGGTTGGGGCGCCCTCGAGACCACCATATTTGGCCTCTTACCTTTCGAGGCCGGTTTGTCGGTTATCGGAGCTTGAAGAGCAGGGACAACGTTAGCTGACACGAACAGAATAGAGCCAAATGGTAGCGGTGTCTCCTCCCATTGTCGCCCGAGACTGGCCGGGAGGACCGTCCTGACGTCCATCTTCATCGCGTAGGAGATGGGAGCTGTGTTGAGAGTTGAGTTTATCCTTGGAGACATTTTTGCTGCGTCCGGATATTGCAATTTGAAATTTGTTAACCTGCACAAAGAAGAATGATTTCAGTACAGGCAATCGATATGTATATTGATTGAGTTCGCATGAACGTTTAACCCGAACTATGAGAGGAGAGATTGGTCCCACCGGGCGTGCCAGAATCTGTAGGGTGTTTTTCATCACCCTATTGAGATGGGAATACGCGCGCGCTTGTCAGGCGCGTTACAGATTCACCCAACCTAGGGTAGGCTGGGGTTTATTGATTGTGGGGATCCGAATCTCTGGCAGCCGCGGACTAAGCTGCCGTTAATTACCCCTCGCCTTTGGAGCGAGAGAACCTCTGATTGACGGGGGAAACAGGTCATGCGAACTCAATGTGCAGTGTTGTGTTTTGAAGGGGTTTTTGATATATCGGGGGGCCCACAGAGTTTTTACGGGGAAAAATGGCGTCCAAAGGACGCGTGAGCGCCAGCGCCTCACGTGCCTAGCACGCTGGCACTGGCACTGGCGCTGGGTGCTGGCGCCAGCGCTCGGAGCCAGCACCTCACGTGCCCGACACGTGGGCGCTTGGGCGCTGGCGCCTCACGTGTCCGGCACGTGGGCGCTGGCTTCTTGGGCGCTGGGCGCTGGCTGCTTGGGCGCTGGCGCTGGCGCTTTGGGCGCTAGCACCTCACGTGTCTGGCACATGGACGCTTGGGCGTTGGCGCCAGCGCTTTGGGCACTGGCACATCATGTGTCCGGCTCGTGGGCGCTTTGGCGGTGGACGCTTGGGCGCTGGCGCTTTGGGCGCGAGCACCTCACGTGTCCGGCACTTAGGCACTTGGACGCTGGCGCCTCACGTGCCTGGCACGTGGGCGTTTGGGCGCCGGTGAAAAGAAGGGGTTTTTACCCATGAAAATAGGAGTTAAACTCCCAAAGAGAATTTTGAGTGGAGTTAAACTCCAAAAGGATCTGGATTAGGAGTTAAACTCCTTTGAGGATTTGGGTCTTGGAGTTGAACTCCCCAAAAATCTTCAAAGGTTCTTTTCTCTTAAGCCTTGGATCTTCTCTAAAGTGGGATTTTCAGTGATGGGTCTCCTTCTTCCTCCTCTTTGTTGGCCGGATCTTGGAGAAAGGGGGTGAGATTTAAAAATCTTCCCTTTTTGAGATCTAATGGAAGATCTGAGCTCCCCTTTGTGGGTTTTGTGGTGAAAAACTATTTATTTTTGGAAAAAGAAGAGTAAAACTCTTGATTTAATTCAAAAGGGGAAGAAGGTTTTAGAACCTTGAGGAAGGAGAAGGAGGCACAAACCTTAATTTTTGAGAGAGAGAAAAAGTTCTTTGTTTTATTCATCATCATGTTGCCTTTTATAGGCTTACACATTTACATATAGCCCCTTGGGCTTTACAAAATGGCATTTTGCCCATCCCATGACTTATGTGCTCATTTCTTTTGCACATGAGCCATTGGCTTTACAAAAATTTGGCTTTATGCCCATTTTGCTTACAATCATGCATAAAAAATTACATCAAAATTATTTATTACATGATTTCATTTTGTCTTGGGGGAGGCCGGCCGCTTCATGTTTGGGCTCGACTCGGGCATGGGCCCACATGACCTAGGCTTGGGCCCACTTGGCTTGGGGTTGACTTTGACTTTGACTTGATCAACCGGGATACAATTTTCAACCCCAACAATATATAGGGAGGACTTTCTTGCTCGACATGATAGTATGATATCTGGTTGCTCTTTATCTTAACATGTACACTTATTGTCTCTCTATTACATGTTGATAAAGTCCTTAGGATGAGTACTTGACTACCAGGATTATGATGCAGATCATACTAGTGGGGACATGGAAGTCGGTAAGTACATCCTTCAATTGTTCCTAATCGTGGGAGTATCGAGACATGGCATCGATATTCCAGAGTAGACTGGAGTATACGCTTCTCGACCTATATGATGGGCGATGGATGATCCCATATCCTTTGGTGTTTGACATCAGAGATGGTATACGGGTGCTCAGTGGAGACTGGGTACACTGAACGGACTCGCCGAGAACTCCTAGATGGTATTATACCTATCGTCAGATAGCAGTTCTCTGGTAACACTGGTACAGGTTAGTCTGTCGACCCGAGATCGTCATAGAGTCTTGTGTGATTCCCACTGTGCTTTGATTTCCAACTTACCACGTTCAAGAGATCGTGCAAAACGGTGGTTTTTGGGTACAGTCCCGAGTCACATGGAGGCAATGAGCGATAGGAGAGGATTTCGTCTCTCTCGGTATTGGGGGTTGATGTTGCGCTATGCTTGATTGGCCATAACAGGAAATCCCTGGCTAGGGTTTCTGAGATTTACTGGTAAGTGTTATCAGTAGTTTCTCGAACCGTTATGAGCCTCACATCGGCATGACTTATCAGGCTGTTGGGGTATGACGATTACCACCCCCAGGCTGTGATATGCGACATATCAGACGAAGAGACCGGACTGTACGGTAGTGTTACTGATTGGATTCGCAAGAGTATGAGCAGGCTTGCTTGTTGATCTTCTGATCGCTCAATACACGGGTGGCCATTACGTTTAGCAGACCGCTTGAGGCTCGTGGGTGTTTGATATGATCATCACCTACTGCCGGCGTATTGACGAGTCATTAGAGTCCTACACAGAGGTTTCCTGGTTCATGCGAAACGAACCAGGAGCACATATGTGATGTGCGGGACCGAGATTAATACGAGTATGTGATACCGTATTCTATTCTCGCGATATGTGATATCGGTCGGTTATATGTGATATAGCCGGGTTATCGAATCAAGTGTTGATTCGATAAGTTGATACATATGATATTAGTCGGTTATATGTGATATAGCCGGATTATTAAATCAAGTGTTGATTTAATAATTTAATGTATAATTATATATTTGATATATTGAATTACATTAACTAATATTAGCTCACTTAAACATTTCTTTTTCTCACTTGTGTACACTTAGTATATATGTGATATATATTAATGTACATTATTTTGTATCATGCTAGATGCTACATGCTACATGGGTGTATAAGACTCACACCATGCTTATGATAATCTTAGGGTTTTTATTTATTTAAGAAATTCAAAATTGGTTGGAATTTTGTCATGGCTAGAAGCTTGGAGAAGCTTGTTAAGCCCATTGACTTAGTCCACTAGTTTTATTTTGCTTAAGATATTTATTAACCTAACCATTATCCTTAGCCATAGTTTAGTCTCTATATGAGTTAGTACATGATACAAACTCACCCATGGTTGATATTCTCACCTCATGAGTTTCATTCTCATCTCCACTTCATCTTCTTCTTCCTCAAGAGAAAGCTTTCTAGCTTTTTTCAAGGTGATGAAATATTGTGAGAAAAATAAATCTAAAGTGAGCAAAATTGCTACTTCATCATTCTCTACTATATTAGCCATTTAGTTTAGGGTGTTTGCTTCACTAATCTACCATTAGTGAAGAGGTAGCATGAGCTTGAGTCTCATCGACGTAGATTATCTTCGGCCTCAAAGACTTCGAGCAAGCTTGTTCATTTCTTCATTTGAACCCTTACTAGAGTTCGGATGTTCACTAATTGGAGCGAAGGGACTACTACACGGAGCTTTAGAAGTGAAGGGCCGGTCTACAAAGGTTGTATTCCTTGTTCACTTAGATGTAAAGTTTTTTGCATGCTTGTATCGTCTAATTCTCTAGTTTAGATTCTAGGTTAGGATTCTTTAGCGCGCCAATTTTTTAAAATTGGCATGGACGATGCCTCCCGAAACTTTGCTGTCGGGCTGAGTAACCCTACAGTGGTATCGGAGCCAAGCTAGAGAATTAGACGATGTATGTTAGATTACGAAACCGAAACTACTCCGAAACATGCAACACTAAAACCTAATTTCTGTCGATTTTTAAATGGCCTCTAAAATTTTTTAAGCAATTTCAGAATGTTATATGAGATGTAACATGAACACAGTAGAAATTTGAACCCTCCTCGCCGGAAATTGGCCGGCGACATGTGCATAAAATCCGAGCTCGCCGGATTTTTTTGGGTATTTTGGCTTCAAATTTTTACACTGTTCCAGTCTCTGGGTGTTGGTGTTTCAGGTGTTGCTTATTTTTTCTAAGATTGCATGTGATGTGGTCTTACTGTATTGGCAATTCGGAGTGTTTCGTATTCATAATTTTAACATTATTTCGGATTATTTAGACGACGTTAAAAAATTCGAACGGATATCAATAACTCATTTTTTCCCTCGCTGGAAATTTTCCAAGAGTTGGATTTTTTCCAAGTTTAAGATCTTCAGAAAATCATGCAGGTGATTCTGTGGACCCTCTAGAAGAACGAAACCCTAACTCGATTCTGTGACCGTCGGAACCGCCACCAAACGCTAGGGTTTGTGGTAGTTCCGCGGCGCCATAGGTGAAGCAAGGATTGACCATTCTACGGTTGGTCCATAGGTGCTGTAGCATGTTCTGGGTACTTTTTTGTAAGGTTACTAGGAACTATCACAAGGCTCTATAAGGTATCAACCATGCCAAATCTAAAATTTTCAAGTGCCGAACAACCTAAAGCAAGGATCTTTGCTAAAGAATTAGGGTTAACAAAGCATGTAAACAACTTTACATCTAAGAGAGAGGGATTACAACCTTTGTAGTCCGTTCCTTCGCTTCATAAGCTCCGTGTAGTAGTCCCTTCACCGCGATCCATGAACTTCCGGACTCTAGAGAGGCTCCACAAGCCGAATAATCCATGCTTGCTTGAAGTCTTCATTTTCGAAGATGATCTACCTTGAAGAATCTTTAACCCAAGCTTACACTTCACTAAATAACTTATTAGAGAAGTGAACACCCTAATCTAAGTGGCTATAATAGATGAGGATGATGAAGTAGGAATTTAGCTCTCTTTTATTTTCAATTTCTCACCATTTATCATCACAAATAAAAAGCTAGCAAGTTTTTTCAAGGAGGAAGAAGAAGAAGAAAGCTTTTGTGATGAATAATGAATTATTGTTATGTTTACAAATCCAACCATGAGTTAAGCATGAAGGCTTAACCCTTGTAGGGTAAAGGGTTTGGGTTGGGTTAAGAAAATATCTACACAAAATATCTAAGCTAAAAACAAAATAAAGCTTCATGAAACTTCATGAAAAAGCTAACCCAAAATCTAACTCAAATCAAACCCTAACTTGTTTAATCTCCACAAATCATGTTGTATTTGTAATCATGACCTGTTACAATATTATATATCACATATTTAATATATTTTTGTAACAAAATAAAATAATACAATTAACTTATATCGCATAAATATCAATGTATTATCCAGTGAGAAAATGAATCAATAAAGCGAGCTTATATTAGTTAATGTAATGTAATATATCACATATATAATTATACATTAAATTATCGAATCAGCATTTGATCAAATAATCTGGCTATATCGCATATAACCGACTAATATAACATGTACCGATTCATCGAATCAACACTTGATCCGATGACCCGGCTATATCACATATACCAGGCCGATATCATATATCGCGAGAATAGAATACGGTATCTCATATCATATTATTCTCGGTCCCGCACATATCACATATGTGCTCCTACTCCGTTTTTCCTGAGTCAGGAAACCTCTGTGTAGGACTTTAAAGAATCGTCAATACACCGGCAGTAGGTGATGATCATATCAAACACCCACAAGCTGCAAGCGGTCAGCTAAACGTAACAGCCATCCAGGTATTGAGCGATCAGAAGATCAACAAGCAAGCCTGTACATTCTCCTGTGAATCCAATCAGTAACACTACCGTACAGTCCGGTCTCTTCGTCTGATATGTTGCATATCTAGTCTAGGGGTGGTAAACGTCAGACCCCAGTAACCGATAGGCCTTGTCAATGTGAGGATCATAACAGGTCGAGAAACTACTGATAACACTTACCGGTAGCACTCTATATCAGCCCTGGCCAGGGACTTCCAGTTACAGCCAATCGAACACAGCTCAACATCAACTCCCTATACCGGAAGAGACGAAACCCTTCCTATCGCTCATTGCCTCCATGTGATTCGGGACTGTACCCAAAAGCCACCGTTTTGCACGCCCTCTTGGACGTGGTAAGGTGGAAATCAAAGCACAGTGGGAATCACACAAGACTCTATGACGATCTTGGGTCTACAGACTAACTTGTACCAGTGCACCGGAGAACCGCTATCTGACGATAGGTATAATACCATCTAGGATTTCTCGGCGAGTCCGTTAAGTGTACCCAGTCTCCAATGAGCACCCGTACACCACCTTTGATGTCAAATACCGATGGATATGGGATCATCCATCGCCCATCATATGGGTCAGATGCGTATACGCTAGTCTACTCTGGTGTATCGATGCCCTGTCTCGATACACCCTCGACTAGGAACAGTTATAGGATGTACTCGATGACTACACTGGCCCCACCAGTATGATCTCATCATAGTCCCAGTAGTAGAGTACATATCCTAAGGGCTTTATCAATATGTGAGAGCAAGACAGTAAACTAATACAAGTCAACATGTTAAGATAAAGAGAAACCAAATAGCATACTATCATGTCGAGCAAGAAAGTCCTCTCTATATATATCCAAGCATCCACTATAATATACATCACATGTACAACAATGACCTCTAGGGCATATATACAACTAACAATCTCCCACTTGCACTAAGGCCAGCTGTTGTAGTATCTCATACCCAACATCCCGAAGAGTCTCTCAAATTGTATCTGGGGAATGGCCTTCATGAGTGGATCCGCAGTGTTGTCCTTCGTATCAACTCTCCTGACCTCGATCTCCCGGCGATCAACTATCTCCCGGATCAGGTGATACCGCCTCAGAATATGTCTGGACTTCTGATGGGACCCGGGTTCCTTGGCCAAAGCCACAGCTCCATTGCTATCATAATACAAAGGTATTGGATGCTCAATGGATGGAACCACACCAAGTTCAGTGATGAACTTCTTCATCCAGACAGCCTCTTTGGCAGCATCGTTGACAGCGATGTATTCAGCCTCCATCGTCGAGTATGCAACGGTTTCCTGTTTGGAACTCTTCCAACACACCGCCCCTCCATTGAGGGTAAAGACAAATCCCCAGTGTGACTTAAATTCGTCCTTATCACTCTGGAAGCTCGAATCGGTAAAGGACTCCACCTGGAGTTCACCATTACCATACACCAAGAACATCTCTTTAGTCTCTTCGCAGCTGTCCAGTGACTCTCTCCAGGATCTGCTTGATACCGACTCACTACACTTAGTGAGTATGCTACATCGGGTCTGGTACATAGCATCGCGTACATGATAGAGCCTACTGCCGAAGCATAGGGTATACCTTGCATGCGAGCTCTTTCCAAATCAGTCTTGGGAGACATCTCTTTAGAGAGAGTGAGTCCAGAGATCGTGGGTTGGTTCCCACGCTTGGATTCTTCCATACTAAACCTCTTTAGTATGGTGTCAATATACCTCGATTGGGACAATCCCAGTATCCGTTTAGATCTATCTCTGTAGATCATAATTCCCAGTATGCAGGAGGCATCACCAAGATCTTTCATTGAGAATCTTTGTGGTAAGAAGAGCTTGACCGAGTGCAGCATAGGAACATCATTTTCTACTAAGAGTATGTCATCCACGTACAATACGAGGAAGACAACCTTACTCTCTGCAACCTTCTTGTATATACAAGGTTCATCTACGTTTTTAATGAAGTCAAACTCTTTGACTACAACATCAAAGCAGATGTTCCAACTCCGCGATGCCTGCTTTAACCCGTAGATGGATTTAAGCAGCTTGCACACCTTTCCGCTGCTCCCACTGTCTACGAAGCCCTCTGGTTGAGTCATGTACACGTACTCTTCTAAATCACCATTTAGAAATGCGGTCTTAACATCCATCTGCCAGATTTCGTAGTCATGGTATGCAGCAATGGCAAGTAGGATTCGGATGGACTTAAGCATAGCCACTGGAGAAAAGGTTTCGTCATAATCCACACCTGGTCGTTGACGAAAACCCTTTGCAATAAGTCTAGCTTTGAAAGTCTCCACTTTTCCATCTACATCAAGTTTATTCTTAAAGATCCATTTGCTCCCAATGGGTTTTACCCCTTCAGGAGCAATATCCAAAGTCCATACTTTGTTGGTGTACATGGATTCCATCTCAGATCGCATTGCATCCAGCCACTTCACAGAGTCCCCACTCGTGATGGCCTGCTCGAAGCTAGTCGGGTCATCATCTTCCATGATGCAATCCTCGCTCCCACCATCAACGAGAAAACCATAGTATCTCTCAGGTGGATGAGAAACCCTACTAGATCGGCGGAGAGGCTGAGGTTCGTTGGCTACTATCGAGTCCTCTTATTCCACTAAATCTTCAGTTGTAATTTGTTCTGCCGGAACTTCTTCCAGCTCTACCGCTTCGCCACTAATTTCTTTTACAAGAAATTCATTTTCTAAAAAGGTGGCATGTCTAGAAACAAACACCTTTTGTTCCTCGCCGTGGTAGAAAAGGTATCCATGTGAATGTTTAGGATATCCTACAAACTTACAAAGAACTGACCGTGCCTCGAGTTTGTCCGGATTTTGCTTATTGACATAGGTCGGACAACCCCATATCTTAACTTGTTTAAGACATGGTCTCTTCCCACTCCTTATCTTATATGGTGTGGTAGGTACAGATTTAGATGGAACTTGATTCAATAGGTATGCAGCTGTCTCCAGTGCATGTCCCCAAAAGGAAATAGGCAACTCAGCAGTGCTCATCATAGAGCGCACCATATCTAATAGGGTGCGATTTCTCCGCTCCGATACACCGTTGTGCTGTGGTGTATAAGGAGGAGTAAGCTGAGAGAGAATCCCATTCTCTTTTAGATAGTCCATGAACTCATTGCCCAAGTATTCTCCTCCTCGATCAGATCGAAAGATCTTAATACTTTTGCCCGTTTGGTTCTCTACTTTGTTCTTATATTCTCTGAATTTCTCAAAAGCTTCAGACTTGTGTTTCATCAGGAACACATGTCCGTATCTTGAGAGATCGTCAGTGAATGTAATAAAGTGGGAAGAATCGTTCCTGGCATGTGTAGACATGGGACCACATACATCACTATGTATCAGTCCTAAGAGTTCTGTAACTCTTTCTCCGTGTCCACTAAACGGAGTTTTGGTCATCTTGCCTTTGAGACATGACTGGCAAGTATCATAAGATGATAATTCGAACGTATTTAGATATCCATCCTTATGTAACTTAGCTAGCCGTGTCGCATTGATATGACCTAGTCTACAATGCCACAAGAAAGATTCGTTCATTTCTGAACTCTTCCTCTTGTGTGTGTTTTGTACATTAAGTACTGTAGTTTGGTTGAGAACGTTCATACCATTATTTAACGATCCTGATCCTATCAACTTTTGATTCAGGAATATGTTCATAACATTATCCTGTACTACAAAATTATATCCTTCTTTATTCAATAAAGAAACTGATATAATATTGCATATCAGGGTCGGAATGTAATAGCACTCGTTCAGAACCAATGTATTACCATTTGGTAACACAAGATCATATTCGCCAACAGCCTTGGCTGCAACATCTGCACCATTCCCTACTCTTACGGAATGATCACCCATTCCCAATTCTCTACCTTTACGTAGTCCACGCAACATATTACATATGTGGGATCTCAATCCGGTATCTAATACCCAGGACATAGAGTGAACTGAGAAACAGTTCTCGATAACTAACACACCCGAAGAAGATGCATCAGCATGCTTGTTCTTCGTTTTGGCGGCGTAAGAATCCAGATATTCTCCTATTCCCTGCTCAGTCTTATAACACTTATAAGAAAGAACGGGACCAACGTTCCCCTGCTCAGTATAATAAGCGGGTTCAGTTAATACATCCATATTATTATCTTGATTAAGGCCTGATGATCGCATGCCAAAAGCGTGTCGGATGTTCAAAGTTCTAAAGTATAACCGCGATCAGGACGGTGTCGCTATGCAGCTAGCCGGTTGAGCACGGGTCGATCCACAGGGAGATGGATGTATGTCCTTTCTTGTTTTAGACAAGTCAATAAAGAATCTGTATGTGTTTGTTCGATTCTATCCTAAGTGTAATATTTGCAAGTATAAAGTTGTTAAGAAAAAGATACGAAATTGTAAGCTAAAAAAATCCGTACTCAAAACCTTTGAGCCGAGTCTTGACCAATTGAAGCTAGAGCAATCGGCAACAACGTGGATTAGGGGATTTAAGCGCGGTATTCATGGAATACGGCTTATTTACCCTTGTCCTTCCGTTCTTGTCTCTTGCTTTCGCCTCCGGCCAAACCGAACGCAACCGGTCGCGGTTAGGAATCACCGTTACCTTGTTAGGGTAGGGTGCCTAATGGAGCGCTTGCGTATGGTTTGGGCGGAGTTCAATGGAAAATAACGGGAAAAGGAAATGAGAAAAGAAAGTCTTAACTTACAATACCGTATTGATTCTTAACAACGATAATTACAACATTCACAAAATGAACAACAAAGAGCAAAAGAAAAGAACGAAGAAAAGAATAGATTACAAGTAATTAAGTGCATGAATATAAATTGCAAGAAAGTAAAGCAAGGTAATAAAAAGCAAGTAATAAATAAGCAATAAAAAGAACAAGAAAGTAATTACAAGAACATAGAACTCAAGACAAGTATGGGATCAATAGCCAACCCTTAAACTTGCAAGCTCAATCAAGAGGTTGCAAGATCAAGAGAAGGGTAAAGAACGCATGTGAAATGAAGCACTAATTCCATAAGAAAATACGACACTTGAGATCAATAACAAACTCTTAACCTTTCAAGCTCAATGAAGAGGTTGAAAGATCAAGAGAAAGCAAGAATCTCAAGGGGAAGAAGAAACAAAAGAGAATGATACAAAAGCCCTCATCTTCATTGATCTTCCACTCAAAAAGCTCTCACTACAATTTTCATGGAGAAAGGATGATGAAGAAGAAGAAAAAGACTAAATCCTAACAAAAAGAAGAACAAAGAATGAACACAAAATTGGACCCTTGGCTTAGCTCAGTTCTGGAGTATTTATAGGCTGCAAAATGAAAACCTAGGGCAACCACCAGAACACAAATAAAAAGACCAAAACACTCCTGGAAAAGTTTTGTCTGCCGCCACCATACGGCCGCGGATCCGCGGCCTAAGCCTCCTTATGTCGCGGATCCGCCGCACTCTGGTGGAGTCAGGGCATGGGGTTCTTGGTACTTCCCTGGTCTGCTGTCCCCTCTTGTCTGGTACATGTATTTTCTGAAAATACTTTCACATTTCTTCCAGAATTTCTGTTGAGGGAAATGTGGACTTTGGACATGGATTTTCTTGAGCTCCGCGTAGATTTCTTGGTCTTTGTGTTGCCATTGTGCTTTGTGCATGAAGGTGACAATTGATTTGTCATTTTGTCTCCTAAACTGGTGTGTGGCAACAGAAGGATAAAGAGCGGAGACCCGTGTTTTATCTGTGGTTGGCAGGAACTCGGATTTTGTCGTATTTTTCCATGGATTTCACCGTTTAGAGCCGAGAACCTGTATCCTGCAATTGACTAGCAAACACGGCTCAAGAGTACCTACCGATATGCAATGTGATAAAAATTGGGCGGTATAAAAATGCAAAAATCTGATATGAACAAATAACCCCAAACTTATCATTTGCTCGTCCCGAGCAAAGCCAATTTATTCACAAAAAATTTCCTAACCTCACTTTCGCAGGGAACGCGATTGCACTGAGCATGTGAAACAAGCCGTTAAACTTTTAGGTGTCCCTAGTAGGAGGAGTGTTGTCTCCTGAGGGTTTTCAGCGGATACTACCCACAAAATCCCGTCAAGCTAGTGTCATAAGTTAACATCGATTCTACTCCTATAGTTTAGTATTTACGTTAGAAACTCTATCATCCTAAGTTAGAAATATTCAACCCTTATTTTTCACACCTCCTATCTATTTAATCTTAGGTCCTATACGTTCCAAAAAAGTTTAGAAAGATGTTTGTTCTCCTGAGTTTTCCTTCTAAAGTGAGGCCTCAAATCAGGGATTTTTATCAACTTTACAGAAGACATAAGTCTTATCCTTCATTTCTATCTTTTATTCAAACATCGATTGTATACCCCTACGTATGTGTATGTTTGCACCCCTACACTCAAGAATTCAATTCAAGCTATAATACCCTTGCCCTAATACCTAATACTACTTCTTTTCATTAAGGATGGACGGATTTGCTCACACACCTTTTATGCGACTATTAATGCTTCTTGAGGCACTAACGACCGATTACTGAATGTGTGAACATTAAAGCGTAAATAGCAGTTTCCAGGTCTTGACTTTATTCTATTTTTTTCTTTTTCCTTTTTCTTTTTTTTCTTTTTTCAAGACCGGATATATTTTTCAATATGCTCTTTTGGTGTTTAGCTTTAAATACCGTTTTTTCTTTCATACTAGGTTTTCAAGCAAGAGTATTTCTAGATTTCCTCTACTATCCCAAGTTTCAAGGTGCGTGTAAGTGCAGTTTGTAGGGTATATACTTTCTGAATTTGAACTCAAGAAAAGAAACTATTTTTCAGACTTGTCCTTCAGTAAAGCATCAATACTTTCCCTTCATCTTGACTTTAACTAAAGAATTGAACTCAAGATTACCTATTTCTCAAAAAAAACTGTAAGGACGTATACTTACCAAGTTTAAACAGAATGAGGGTTATTTTTAGGGTTTTCAATTCCTAAGCCTAGAATTTAGTTATTTCTATCATATTAACTAAACTTTCGGAATAAAGATCTAAGTTACCTTATTAGCTAACTTGACGACAAAGTTTTTATATTTTTGGAAATTTTTTCGATTTTTGTGGGTTTTTAATAAGGTATGCAAATGCAAAATATACAAATAAATGCGAAGGAAGAAAGCTTACCGAGTACACCCCCAAACTTAAACTTGACAGTGCCCTCACTGTCAGGCTATACCCAGAGGGTCAAAATTGCCGGCGCTCCCTAAAAACAAATTATATACAAAACAAAAAAGGAAAACAAAAAATATATACAAAAAAGGTTCCCCCCCAAACTTAAGTGAAACAGTGTTTCCACTGTTAAGCGTTGAAGTTCAGGATCTGGGGGGAAAGAGAACAGTATCAAGCTATACAAGGCCTTACACAGGCCAAAAGTGAGCACCAACCATTCAAAGATCTTATCGTAATAAAGCAGTGGCTGGTGAAAGAAGGCGTAGAGAAAAGAGATGGAGAATACGCGAGACCATATGCGGAGAGAAGCGGGATATGGTCTCGGTATATGAGAGGAAGAAGAATGGCGGAAGGGAAAAAGAAGTGGAAGACGAACTTGAGGGTGCAAATGGAGTAAATAGATTAGCACAATTTGTGATGACCGATGTGTGAAAAGCGATTGTGCTAATATATTTATCCGTCGAGAGATTGGGTCAAATCCCTCAAGATTCGTAAGAAGCCACGGGTACGCCGAACTTGGTAAACCAGACACAGGAAGTGAAAATGGTATGGGTTCTTGCAAGGTCGGAACGATGGAAAGGATGGAGGGAAGTGGTTGAGGAAGGGTATCGGTTAAGGGTTCTGGAGGGTGTACACAGTCAGTGAAAGGAACAAGATGAATTGGAAAATCCGACTCATCATCTAGAACTGTTTCATCCTCAAAAATATCCTCAAAATTCTCCTCAAAGTTAAGCTCATCCATGCATATTTCATCAAAGTCCAGACGCATATGGGGTTTGGAAAAAACATTTAATGACTCGGGATGATGAATTGGAGAGAAAAACTCAGTCAAATCTACAGGTTCATCATCCAAAATAGTCCCAGCGTCAATATCCTTAATCAAGTGAAAGTCAATATTCTCAGACACCTCATCAAAAGCATGGATTTCAATCAATTTAGGTTCTAAGATGGAGGTGTAGAGGTCAAAAGGATTGGGTGTGGTTTCACTTGGAAGGGACCCTTCACAATCAGGTAAATCAAACACTACAAAGTCACACAACTCATTAATCATTCTATCTTCAATTGATAAAGCATGTGGGATACTCGATAGACTTCCAAAACAGGAGTTGTGGGATTCAATTTGGGACGGGTAGGTTTGATTTGGAAGGGGGTACATCTCACTCTCTCTACTCAAATTCACAGCCTATCCTGCCGCTTCTTCATACATTGGAAAATTTGGAGCTAGTTGGAAACCAGCTACCGGGTCAGTAGGTTGTATGAGAGCGGCCATGGACGCATTCAAATCCATCATCTGTTGGCTTGACGCTACCCTAAAGTCTTCCAATGACTGTTCCAGACTAGACATGGGTTGTGAAGGGGTTTCAGTAAAAGATTCAAAGTTGTTTGGATACTGAAAATTCCCAAAAGGCTGTGTAGAAGCAATGTCTAGGGAAGGTGCAAAAGTTGGGTAGGACTGGTAGGAATTGAATGGCTGGACAGGAGCAGGATCAACATTTGGATAGGAGGGTGAATGGAATTGTTGATCCTAAGAACTTGAAGTGGTGAAAGGAGTGAAAGATCGGCTACGAGATTGTTCAATACGTTCAGCGATGGACAAAGGACGACTTGCAAAATAGGTATCAACATAAGCGGATGCGGGAGGTTGAAAAGGTTGATACAAAGTGGAATGAGGAGTGCAAGTGTTTGTCCTAGACGCTGCTATGCGATCTTTCAGTGAAACTTTGGGCATGGAGGGATCGTTCGATGTTCGGCCAAAGCAAGAACCGTAGGAAGTTATGTCTGGTTGTGGGTACCAAAGTTCGGCAAGAGTTTTGCGAGGTGGAGTACCCATGATATGAAGAGAGAAAGAAAGAAAAGCAGAGAAAAGGAGAGGAAAAAGAATGTGATTATTTTTTTTTTTATATATATTAACAAAAGAATGAAGTATACACAAAAAGAATATGGACAAAAACAATCATGACACAAAAATACCACACACCTAATCGTTCTAGGGTTCACCTAGGTCAACTAGACCTGCTCCAGAACTTGATTGTCGAAGTTAAACTGTGTCGAGAAACGGGCTCAAGATACACTGATCACGAGGCCAGGTAAGTGCAGAGATAAGGGGACGTTTTCCAACGCTTTCGCGAAGTTCCTTAATTAAATAACCCTTTCTCTTTTGGCGGTTGCGCCGTTAACACTTTCCTAGACACCCCGTAAACAATATACCGTTAAGCGAGGTTCTAAACACAGTTAACTTCTCCTAGTGAGCGTGAAGTCCTTAAGGCTTAAAGTCTAATTTCTTTTAGAATTTGTGCGGGTAAACGTTATGCTCAAGTTCGTGATTTGTGGGCCACGGAAAAGGTGATGAAATCCTTTACCGTATATTGTGGGGTTCGCTTGCCCTTAAGTCCGTATTAATGTATGCAATGCGCAATTCAATAAAAATTCTATAAAGAATCAAACAATCGTTTTTTAGTTTAAGCGCGGCACTGCAACAAATACGGGTTAGTCAATTTTTTTAGCGTTTGCTAGCGAACTTGAAAGAATCCTGCAAAGAATAGTATATTGGAAGCGTCGGATTTGAGAAGAAGGTGTTAGTAAAGTACGTACCGTTAAGTTTTTGGGTTAGGAAACCCCCGTTGAATCAAATCCGGTAAGCTTGGAAAGTTCGCTTGCGCGGGTCAAACTACCCGGATCTTTGGCACTGTACTTTGCAATCACCTTAGCCTTGAACGTACACTTTGCTCCCCACAATCGCAGTTTGCAAATCCGCAAAAATCTGCACTCTTGCCCACAAAAATGATCAAAAATAACAAAAAGATTTTTATTTTATTTTATTTTTATTTTATAAATATATACAAAAAGAATATTAACCCGAATAACAAGAAAGAAAATACGCTACCGTCTCCCTGGCAACGGCGCCATTTGGGTGCACGCCAAAAGCGTGTCGGATGTTCAAAGTTCTAAAGTATAACCGCGATCAGGACGGTGTCGCTATGCAGCTAGCCGGTTGAGCACGGGTCGATCCACAGGGAGATGGTTGTATGTCCTTTCTTGTTTTAGACGAGTCAATAAAGAATCTGTATGTGTTTGTTCGATTCTATCCTAAGTGTAATATTTGCAAGTATAAAGTTGTTAAGAAAAAGATACGAAATTGTAAGCTAAAGAAATCCGTACTCAAAAACTTTGAGCCGAGTCTTGACCAATTGAAGCTAGAGCAATCGGCAACAACGTGGATTAGGAGATTTAAGCGCGGTATTCGTGGAATACGGCTTATTTACCCTTGTCCTTCCGTTCTTGTCTCTTGCTTTCGCCTCCTGCCAAACCGAACGCAACCGGTCGCTGTTAGGAATCACCGTTACCTTGTTAGGGTAGGGTGCCTAACGGAGCGCTTGCGTATGGTTTGGGCGGAGTTCAATGAAAAATAACGGGAAAAGGAAATGAGAAAAGAAAGTCTTAACTTACAATACCGTATTGATTCTTAACAACGATAATTACAACATTCACAAAATGAACAACAAAGAGCAAAAGAAAAGAACGAAGAAAAGAATAGATTACAAGTAATTAAGTGCATGAATATAAATTGCAAGAAAGTAAAGCAAGGTAATAAAAAGCAAGTAATAAATAAGCAATAAAAAGAACAAGAAAGTAATTACAAGAACATAGAACTCAAGACAAGCATGGGATCAATAGCCAACCCTTAAACTTGCAAGCTCAATCAAGAGGTTGCAAGATCAAGAGAAGGGTAAAGAACGCATGTGAAATGAAGCACTAATTCCATAAGAAAATACGACCCTTGAGATCAATAACAAACTCTTAACCTTTCAAGCTCAATAAAGAGGTTGAAAGATCAAGAGAAAGCAAGAATCTCAAGGGGAAGAAGAAACAAAAGAGAATGATACAAAAGCCCTCATCTTCATTGATCTTCCACTCAAAAAGCTCTCACTACAATTTTCATGGAGAAAGGATGAAGAAGAAGAAGAAAAAGACTAAATCCTAACAAAAAGAAGAACAAAGAATGAACACAAAATTGGACCCTTGGCTTAGCTCAGTTCTGGAGTATTTATAGGCTGCAAAATGAAAACCTAGGGCAACCACCAGAACACAAATAAAAAGACCAAAACACCCCTGGAAAAGTTTTGTCTGCCGCCACCATACGGCCGCGGATCCGTGGCCTAAGCCTCCTTATGCCGCGGATCCGCCGCACTCTGGTGGAGTCAGGGCATGGGGTTCTTGGTACTTCCCTGGTCTGCTGTCCCCTCTTGTCTGGTACATGTATTTTCTGAAAATACTTCCACATTTCTTCCAGAATTTCTGTTGAGGGAAAGGTGGACTTTGGACATGGATTTTCTTGAGCTCCGCGTAGATTACTTGGTCTTGGTGTTGCCATTGTACTTTGTGCATGAAGGTGACAATTGATTTGTCATTTTGTCTCCTAGACTGGTGTGTGGCAACAGACGGATAAAGAGCGGAGACCCGTGTTTTATCTGTGGTTGGCAGGAACTCGGATTTTGTCGTATTTTTCCATGGATTTCACCGTTTAGAGCCGAGAACCTGTATCCTGCAATTGACTAGCAAACACGGCTCAAGAGTACCTACCGATATGCAATGTGATAAAAATTGGGCGGTATAAAAATGCAAAAATCCACAACATTTGGAATCCACAATCTACAACTTTTGGAATCCACAGAAAAGAAAGTGTAAAACTACAACATTTGGAATCCACAATCACATTAGACATCTTAAATCCGAAATATCACATACATCGCATTTCATGCCTAACTATATGAATTCCACATATTGTATCACATTCCAGATAAATAGACAAGTTAAACTTTCCAATCGAATAATCAAATACCCAAGATTTCCCAAATAGCTCAACACTTGAGCGGAGTTCAAAAATCCCAGAACATGTCACAGCCCCAATGAACCAGTCGTAGAAGGGTCAAACCAACGTCTCACATGTGGCAACGCTAAACTACCACAAACCCTAGGGTTCAGCGGCAGTATTGACGGTCACATAATCGAGTTAAGGTTACGTTCTTCTAGAGGGTCCACAGATACGCTAGCATGATTTCCCGAAAGTTTTAAACTGAGGAAAAATCCAACACTTGAAAGTTTTCCGTCATGGGAAAATGAGTTATTGATATTCGTTCGAACCTTTTAACACGTTCTAAATTACCCGAAAAACTAAACGATGTTAAACTTTCCGATCGAATCATCGAATTCTTAAGATCTCAAGAAAACTCAACACTTGAGTAATATTAAAAATTCCCAGAAGCATAATTTAATACCTACGGATCACCTCTTGAAGTACGATCCCTCAATCCTCATGTTCTGCCGCGGAACCGCCGCCAATAGCTTGGTTTGGCCGCGGTTCCGCGGTGACCTGAAGGATTCAGGGAGTCGTACTTCACAGATATCCATAGAATCACCTGCTTATTTTTCTGAGTATTTTTAATACGGAAAAAACCAATTTTAAAAAAAATTCCAGAGAGGGGGTCTAAAATCATATTTCGGGGTTCGATCGGACTTTTAACTTCGTATACACGTCACCTAATGCTCTAGCTTGGCTCTGATACCACTGTAAGGTTACTAGGCACTATCACAAGGCTCTATAAGGCATCAACCATGCCAAATCTAAAATTTTCAAGTGCCGAACAACCTAAAGCGAGGATTTTTGCTAAAGAATTAGGGTTAACAAAGCATGTAAACAACTTTACATCTAAGAGAGATGGATTACTACCTTTGTAGTCCGTTCCTTCGCTTCATAAGCTCCGAGTAGTAGTCCCTTCGCCACGATCCATGAACTTCCGGACTCTAGAGAGGCTCCATAAGCCGAATGATCCATGCTTGCTTGAAGTCTTCCTTTTCGAATATGATCTACCTTGAAGAATCTTTAACCCAAGCTTACACTTCACTGAATAACTTATTAGAGAAGTGAACACCCAAATCTAAGTGGTTAAAATAGATGAGGATGATGAAGTAGGAATTTAGCTCTCTTTTATTTTCAATTTCTCACCATTTATCATCACAAATAAAAAGCTAGCAAGCTTTTTCAAGGAGGAAGAAAAAGAAGAAAGCTTTTGTGATGAATAATGAATTATTGTTATGGTTACAAATCCAACCATGAGTTAAGCATGAAGGCTTAACCCTTGTAGGGTAAAGAGTTTGGGTTGGGTTAAGAAAATATCTACACAAAATATCTAAGCTAAAAACAAAATAAAGCTTCATGAAGCTTCATGAAAAAGCTAACCCAAATCAAACCCTAACTTGTTTAATCTCCACAAATCATGTTGTATTTGTAATCATGACCTTTTACAATATTATATATCACATATATAATATATTTTTGTAACAAAATAAAATAATACAATTAACTTATATCGCATATATATCAATGTATTATCCAGTGAGAAAATGAATCAATAAAGCGAGCTTATATTAGTTAATGTAATGTAATATATCACATATATAATTATACATTAAATTATCGAATCAACATTTGATCCGACTATCCGGCTAAATCACATATAACCGACTAATATAACATGTACCGATTCATCGAATCAACACTTGATCCGATGACCCGGCTATATCACATATACCAGGCCGATATCATATATCGCGAGAATAGAATACGGTATCTCATATCGTATTATTCTCGGTCCCGCACATATCACATATGTGCTCCTACTCCGTTTTGCCTGAGCCAGGAAACCTCTCTGTAGGACTCTAAAGAATCGTCAATACGCCGTAGTAGGTGATGATCATATCAAACACCCACAAGCTGCAAGCGGTCAGCTAAACGTAACAGCCACCCAGGTATTGAGCGATCAGAAGATCAACAAGCAAGCCTGTACATTCTCCTGTGAATCCAATCAGTAACACTACCGTACAGTCCGGTCTCTTCGTCTGATATGTTGCATATCTAGTTTAGGGGTGGTAAACGTCAGAACCCAGTAACCGATAGGCCTTGTCAATGTGAGGATCATAACAGGTCGAGAAACTACTGATAACACTTACCGGTAGCACTCTATATCAACCCTGGTCAGGGACTTCCAATTACAGCTAATCGAACACAGCACAACATTAACTCCCTATACCGAGAGAGACGAAACCCCTCCTATCGCTCATTGCCTCCATGTGATTCGGGACTTACCCAAAAGTCACCATTTTGCACGCCCTCTTGGACGTGGTAAGGTGGAAATCAAAGCACAGTGGGAATCACACAGGACTCTATGACGATCTCGGGTCTACAGACTAACCTGTACCAGTGTCACCGGAGAACCGCTATCTGACGATAGGTATAATACATCTAGGAGTTCTCGGCGAGTCCGTTCAGTGTACCCAGTCTCCACTGAGCACCCATACACCACCTTTGATGTCAAACACCGATGGATATGGGATCATCCATCGCCCATCATATGGGTCAAGATGCGTATACGCTAGTCTACTCTGGTGTATCGATGCCCTGTCTAGATACACCCTCGACTAGGAACAGTTATAGGATGTACTCGATGACTACACTGGCCCCACCAGTATGATCTCATCATAGTCCCAGTAGTCGAGTACATATCCTAAGGGCTTTATCAACATGTGAGAGCAAGACAGTAAACTAATACAAGTCAACATGTTAAGATAAAGAGAAACCAAATAGCATACTATCATGTCGAACAAGAAAGTCCTCTCTATATATATCCAAGCATCCACTATAATATACATCACATGTACAACAATGGCCTTTAGGTCATATATACAACTAATATTTTTAAACTCCGCTCAAGTGTTGAGCTCTTTGGGAAATTTTGGGTGTTTGTTGATTCGATCGAAAAGTTTAACATCGTCTAGCTATCTGTGATTGTGATACAATATTTGGAATCCACAATAATAAGTTATGTGATAACTAGTTTGAATTTTATAAATCTAGCAATTTAGTCTCATTTGATCGGTTGCCACGGGATTTTGATGTGGATCAAAAGTCCGTCGCAATCACGTAGCGTACGCGGATACTCGCCGGATAACCTTACTAGATAGCCACGTCCCATAGCCCCGACCAAGTGACTGTAGGAGAACCCCGTCGCTAAAAGCATCCGTTCGGGTGCTCGCGGCCGCGGTGTTCTGCCTAAGTGCACTTTTTCGACGGCATCGGGGGTGCGGCCGTCTACTAAAGTTTCCGACGAGCATTCGATCAGGTTGTCGGGAATCTTATTGAATTACCCAACTGGTTATTTAAAAGTGTTTTCAATATTGAGACTAAAATGCGGGGTTTATAATTGTTAGGCATGCGATGTCTAAGAAATTCATTTAGAAAGGCATGAAATCCAAAGTATGTGATACATTTGGTTTATGATGTCTAAGGTGGTTGCGGATTCCAATTGTTGTAGTTTTCACTTTCTTTTCTCCGACCGTAAGTGTAATATGTAGTGTATCGCCGGTTTCATTGCTATATGTCAACGACAATTGGGATATGCATATTTACTTAGGTTGATGACATGTGATATTATGTGTTGCTGTAATATGTTATATTGGATCGTCGTGTTTTGAATAGCCGGGGGGTTTTATGTGAGATGAGAGTTTTTCATTTTCATTCATGTAAAATCTTGTATGTAATATTCTTTTTTTGGGGCACTTCCAGGTTGAGGATGATATTACCATTGATGTATATTATTTACTTTTCCGCATTATGATAGACCTAAGGAGGAGAGCACAAATAACCGGGTTCTAGGGTCCAGTGGGAGACCATCTCGAGGAGTCGAGACCGGGTCTCCTAACTCTAGAATTGGGAGGGTTGCTTGCCGCTCTCGTAGGGGTCTAGGGATGTGGGTTTGGCTATTCATCGCGACCGTGGAATTCGTGTTTTATACTGGCTTAATTTAAAACACGGAATTCCTAGTATATTCAATATTTCATATGTGTTCTTCTGCTGCGGATATTCTATGATGTGATCACTTGATATGTTGAGACGATTGCTTATATTATATATATGAGATACAATAAATATTGATGCTTTCGTTTCTTATGTGATGCTTAGGAAGCATATATGATGGGACTTCATTAATGAGATTAATGAAATAAAATAAACCTAAAGATGTTGCAGAATCTTGTTTTAA
Organism: Agapanthus africanus; assembly: GCA_030015575.1. Lineage (NCBI taxonomy): Eukaryota > Viridiplantae > Streptophyta > Magnoliopsida > Asparagales > Amaryllidaceae > Agapanthus > Agapanthus africanus. The sequence continues at coordinate 324,962,863 of JASDDO010000004.1, forward strand.
AAACTGGTGACTCTAGTTCTTGCTTTGCATAGCGGTATTGCTTGTAGAATATCCAGCACCTTTTTCGATAAGGAAAGAGCCGAGATCCCTTCACCGGGAGTGACCTCTTTAGCGAAACTGACAGATACTACAACCCACTCGGTTTTGTCTTTTGATTGCTTTTTTAGTTCATCCTTTGCATAGTGGTATTTGTGAAATATCCAGCACCTCATTAGATGGGGAAATGGACGAGATCCCTTCACCGGGAGTGACCTCATTAGCAAAAATAGTAAAAGCCTCAAAAACACTCCTTTTCAAAATCACTCGATTCTACAACGATATCAAGTTCATTACGCAAAAGGTTTTCTTAAAAATCTGTCGTAGCCCTCCGTCATTTCAGATAAGTAGTATTTAGTATTCGTTCTACGTTTGTTGACCTCGGTCAATATGTAGTGTGCGGTAGTTAATTAGTGCTTATCTGCAAAGTATATGATGTGATTGGATTAGGGTAGTCGTACGACCTTGTTGACCTCTGTCAAGGGTCGTGCGGGTGAGTTTAATTCAATCATGAAATGGCGGGTTGAACTTAACTAGCGCACTATGGTTTGTTGACCTCTGTCAAGGTCGTAGGATGCTAGAGGTAAAATATTATCGGGAATTTCAAGTGTTGAAATTTGCAATGAGATTGCATACCTTGTATGAGATAGTTGGATCCCGATACCCACTGCGAGTAAGAATTACTCCTGTGAGAGTTTTGCACATTACAATTAGCCGATCAAGTAGGTGTCTAGAAAGATGTTAACGGGGTTACGCCCCTGGGAAAACGAGGTTTATTTTAATTAGGTCTGTGCGAAAGAGCGAGGAACCTCCCTCAAAGTACCGACACTGGCTTGGCCGAAAGATTGACGAACTTGTAGGGTGTAATTAATTCCGGCTAGTCTTACCTTTTAGGGTTTGAAGGAAGATTTGATAAAAACAGTGGGAGTCATCCTGATTAGATGAAATAATAACCAATCTGATCTTGTAAGAGCATACGCTGAGTGTTTTCTTCTCTCTCTCTCCTGGTAGCGACCATGTCACGGCTTAATCAAGATAATAATATGGATGCATTGACCGAACCTGCTTATTATACTGAGCTGGGGAACGTTAGTTCCGCTCTATCTTATAATTGTTATAAGTCCGAGCAGGAAATAGGGAATACTAGGATTCCCATGCCACCCATTCGAGGAATAAGCATATTGATGCATATTCTTCAGGTGTGTTCGTTACCGAGAACTGTTTCTCAGTATCCTCTACATCATAGGTATGAGATACCGGATTAGGATTCCACATATGTAAGAGTTACATGGGCTACTGAAAGGTAGAGAACCGGGATTGGGTGATATGTCTCTAAATGTTAGAGAATGGTGCAATTGTTGCAGTCAAATTAGTTGGCAAGTATCACCGTGTATTACCATAAATACATTGATTCTGAACGAATGTTATTACATACCGAACCTGATATACATCATTACATCAGATTCTTTATTAAGTTAAAGAAGGATATAATTTTGTATTGGAGGATAATGTTGTGAACATTTTCCTGAATCAAGAGTTGATTGGATCAGGCACGTTATATAATAGCATATACGTTCTAAATCAAACAACAGTTCAAAGTATATAGAACACATACAAGAGGAGTAGTTCAAAAATGAGCGAATCCTTCTTGTGGTATTGTAGACTAGGTCATATCAATGCGACACGACTAGCTAAGTTACATAAGGATGAATATTAGAATCTGTTCGAATTTTCATCTTATGATACTTGCCAGTCTTGTTTCGAAGGTAAAATGACCAATACTCCGTTTACTGGAAACAGAGAAATAGTTACTGAACTCTTGGGACGGATACATGATGATGTATTCGGTCCTATGTCTACAAATTCCAGGGTTGGTTCTTTGTACTTCATTACATTCATCGACGATTGTTCGCCGCAGAAAGACGCGACAGGGATGTTGGGACGTCCGGCTTGAATTTTGGGGGGCAGATGCTATTGGGTTTTATCCATCCACCTCTCCGAAGATACCAAGTTGATTTATGGCACCATGTATCGGAGGTTTAGACAAATGCGGCCGTTGTAGCAGACTTTGTCAGATTCCCCCTCGTTTGCGAGGGGTTTTTGATTGTGGAGACGCTCTACCCTACAGGCGTTAGCCCCTACAGTTAATTATGCTATCGCAACGGGGTAGCCACTTTCTCCTTCTTCAGATGTTCACTTCGTGTCGTGTGTGTTTGTTTTAGTTTTTGGTTGCCCGTAGATTGTATACAGAGACTAATTTATGTTGTCGCCCGTAGGGCAGGGATTAGTCCAAATTTTCTTAGATTTGGGTTTGGTTGATTTAAGGATCATTAACCTCATTTGAGGTTAAGATTAACTTAAATGTTTGTTAAGGATACGTTAGTCTAAGTTTTAGACTAAGATCTACTTAACAGGGTTTTGGGATCATTTAGATCCAACGAAAGAGCATTTGGACTCTATTGTTTTAGCTTAAGGACTTCACGGTCCATTGGGTTTAAGGACATCATACTCCGTGGATTTTAAGGACATCATAGTCCATAGAGTTTAGTTTTGGGACGTTGCGGTCCATCATTAGTTTAAGGACGTTGTGGTCCATTGGGTGTAAGGACATCATAGTCCATAAAGATTAGTTTAAGGACATTACGGTCCATTAGAGTGTATCCATGGATTTGGAAATGTACCAAAAAGTTGTTGGTTGTCGGGACCCGCCACCTCCCTGAAGACGTTGAGGAATTACAACGACATGTATCAGAGGTGTGGAGAGATGTACCCTTTAACCAATGTCCCGACTGACGAGGAATGCGATGAACATCATTTTAGATGCCATCTGTTAGGAACTCATTAGCTATCTTTGGGAATGAGATCGGTTTTGGGGACCCTGAGCATGAGGAGCTCAATTGATTATCCTCGGGAGATTTGGTCTTAGTTTGGTTAATATTGGCCTTTCATAGTATTAAACATTAGTATATGCTCAGCGCTCATGTGCTCCCATGTGAGGCGTTTGAAGTAGTATTAAACACTAAAAATTTGAGGCGCTCACGTGTGGTCATGTGAGGCGCTGTTTCTTTAGGTTTATTCCCTTGTTCTTTCCTGAGTAAGCACTATTGGGTCACGTGGGATCACGTGAGGCGCCCCAAATGGAAACTGCCTTTGATTTATTCTCAATTTTTTGCTTTATAAGTGTTAGGCACTAATTGGGGATCACGTAGGATCACGTGATCCAGTCTCAGTTGTCCTCTTTTGTTCATCGAGGGTGCTCATGTGGGAGCACGTGATCAGCCGTTATCATGTTGGGTGCTAATCTTTTTACGTGCATAGAGATCTTGAGTTTTGAGACTTTCAGGCCCACTGTTTTGTAAGAATTAAATTCTTAGGTTTTGGATCTGCATGGCAGAATCTCCCCGATGAGAATTAAATTCTCAACTTATGTGGAGATCTGCTTCTGCAGATCTTTCACCATAAGGAAGAACTAAGTTCTTATATTATCACGCCCCGCTTCCTGGTGTACGGCGAAGGGGACGGGACGAGGCCGCTACGTATTTACTCTGAAGTAAATATGCTAAGCGTAACTAAGCAATATAAAAGAAAATTACACAAGAGACAAATGTAATGAACAACAACTTAATTTATTAACATTCTTTTGTACAATACATGGAAAAGTAAATACATCTGAATGAAAGCAATGCCTAAACAGGTATAACAGGAATGGAAAAACATAATGTAAAGGAAATGTACAAGTGTAACTACAGCTCGGGATCTTCAATAAACTGGTCCAAGTCTTCAGTGCTAGGCTCGATCTCTGGAAGGTCCGAATCACCTAACGACATTCAAAGAAGAATAAGGAGAATGCCATCAGCGAACAAATCGCTCGGTAAATCCCAAAGATAAGGAAGAAGTAGAATAAAAAGAGAGAGAGTAGCTTTTAAATTTGTATTATATTGTTATATTGTTGTATTTAGTGTTAACGTTGTTGTTTGTAGCTTGGTACAGAAGGATGCCAGTGTATACGAGAGGAGTCTCTATATGCCAGAGACTAAAGGCAAATGGAAGTACAAGGCTCCGTTAGAATGCCCGGAACAACGGCGATTGTATTCAGGTTAGGTGTCTTAAATCTTGTAGTCTCGTGCCACTTCTAACACCTTCCATACCAATCTACCCCTTAAACCCCGCGAAGTATTGTCTGTATTGTATTGCAACTTGTATTGTCTTGTACTATAGATTGTATAATTGGATGACTTGCCGAAACCATGTGCTTATTTTTGCATCATTTGTATATCATTTGCATAAGCACAAAACATTTCTTTAAAAACCTATAAAAATGTAAAAAATTTCAAAACCCATAAAAATTTAAAAATATAAAAATATTTAATATTTAACATTTTTTGTACATAAATAAGATAATAAAAGATTAGATAGTTAAAAATTACATCAATGAGATTAGAAAATTTTAAGAAAACCAAGAAAATTAGAAGTTTTCTTATACGAACTAGTAATAAGTAGTTATGAGCCGTTGTCCTAAGGGTTAGTAAGATGAAGGAAGTCACTAATCTGCGGATGAAAATAAGTTTGAAAAATAGTTTCTATTCTGGAAGCCAAACATTTTGAACGTTGATACCCTGCTATTTGCACTTACACACGTCTTGAAGCCCGGGATAGTAGAGAATACCTTGAAATGCTCTTGTCTTAAAGCCGATGTATGAAGAAAATAAAAAAATGATGAAAATATAAAATGGTGAGAAAAATGGACACTGATTTTGTTATCGCCAAGACAGCAATAAAAAATATAGCGAGGGTGCCTCTTCACCTAGTGTCCTAAGGCCAACTGGTCTGGGAGTCACTGCTAAGCCTTAGGTGGTGCAAGACGAGGAATACACCAAATAAGCAAGCACATGAGTAATCGGTCGGTTAGTACCTCAAGAAGTATTAACGGTCGCATGAAAGTGTGTGAGCAATCTCATCTAAATATTCATTAATTAAAAAGTACTGAGGCTGATGGGCAAGAGTATGATGGCTTGAATTGAATTCTCCGGGTGTAGGGATGTCTTTACACACACGCAGGGTTATATGATCGATGTTTGGAAGAAAGATAGGAATGAAGAATAAGACGATGTTTTATTGAGGGATGACGTGATTTTTGACATCTTTTCATGACTATTAAGATAGGGCTCATGACAACCGAAAAGCTAGCTTAGTTGGAAACCCTAATTTTCAAAGTTTTTCTTTTACAATTCTTTTCTTTAAATGTAATATTCATGATCTTCCTTTTATTATTGGATTTTGTGGGTGCAATCAGCTGAAAACCCTCAGGAGACAACACTCCTCCTACTGGGGACACCTAGAGGTTTAAAGGCTTGTTGCACGTGCTCAGTGCAATCGTGTTGCCTACGAAAGTGTGCTAGTTAGTTTTTCTCTTTCTTTTTTTTCTCCTTCTCTTTTTAATAAAACAATTCGCTCGAGACGATCGAAAATAAGTTTGGGGGAATTTGATCAGTCGAAAATACTGCATTTTTAACATGGCAATTTCCCTATCATTTGCACTCATCTAGAGCTGTTCGGCATTCATATAGCACATATTAGCAAAACATCTCTGAAATACCAGATTGCATGTGTTATACTCTAAAACCGGCATTTTTAGGGAAATTGACTGTATTTCATGGCATCGCATCATTCTTGTGTAGCGCAACTTGTGTTTCGAAGTCTGTGCAGGAAATTCCAAGAGATTGGTCAAATTTATATAACAGTGCTGTTAAAGAATACGCCAACTCAAGGACTTGAGATCTGGTAGTGATCTGGAAGGCATTCAGGGAATTAACATATCAGAAAGTACACCTGAAGACAGAACAAAGCATTACAGAGAAGTTGAAGCCCTAGCTCTCCTAAAGTGCCGCGGATCCGCGGCAGGAGCCAGCTTGCGCCGTGGATCCGCGGTGATGTTGCCACGTCATCTCCTCAGATTTACATCAGAACTCCTCACTCAAGTCAAGTACCCCTTCAAGCCACTACATTTTCTAGATTACTCCAGAACTTTCTGCCAGATCAGCAAAGGCTTCTTGTGCAAACTAATGATGTCCAAGCTTCCAAAGCAAGCTTCACCCTAACTACCTTAAGAGCCTAGAACCTTCTCCCTAACCTCCTAGCTTAAGGTGGAAGCTAAACCCTAACTAACTAGTTCTAGAGGCTTCTACCAAACTAACTAGCTTACAAGGGAAGCTAACCTAATCCAAGCTTCTTAAGGAAGCTAATCATTCCTAAACCTATAAAAAGGACCCTAGGCCTCACTTGAAAAGGTTGTTGATTGTTGTTGTTGATTGTTGTTGAAATTCTATCACCTTTTCAACCCAACACTTGCCGCCTCCAAACCCTAACCCTAATCCAATCAAGAAACCACAAGTTCAAGATCCTTTGAGTTCTAGCAAAGCAAGCCTTCAACCATCCTTTAGAAGCGAAGCCGGACTTCATCGGAGCATGAGATCCAAGCCGATCCGTGACTCAAGGAGCCGATGCAACGCTAGATTCGACAATCTTGTTCCTTCTCAAATTCTTGTAGTCTTGAGCAATGTGTAACAAATTGTTGAATAAATAAAGGTGACGATTCTTTTAACAAATTGTTGTAGTATAGTGGTGAGTATTCCCGCCTGTCACGCGGGTGACCCGGGTTCAAGTCCCGGCAACGGAACCATTTTTTTTCTTTTTTTTAAAAAAGAATCGTCACATTTATTTATTCAACAATTCATTACACATTGCTCAAGACTACAAGAATTTGAGAAGGAACAAGATTGTCGAATCTAGCGTTGCATCGGCTACTTGAGTCGCGGATCGGCTTGGATCTCATGCTCCGATGAAGTCCGGCTTCGCTTCTAAAGGATGGTTGAAGACTTGCTTTGCTAGAACTCAAAGGATCTTGAACTCATGGTTTCTTGATTGGATTAGGGTTAGGGTTTGGAGGTGGCAAGTGTTGGGTTGAAGAGGTGATAGAATTTCAACAACAATCAACAACAACAATCAACAACCTTTTCAAGTGGGGCCTAGGGTCCTTTTTATAGGTTTAGGAATGATTAGCTTCCTTAAGAAGCTTGGATTAGGTTAGCTTCCTTTGTAAGCTAGTTAGTTAGGTAGAAGCCTCTAGAACTAGTTAGTTAGGGTTTAGCTTCCACCTTAAGTTAGGAGGTTAGGGAGAAGGTTCTAGGCTCTTAAGGTGGTTAGGGTGAAGCTTGCTTTGGAAGCTTAGACATCATTAGTTTGCACAAGGAGCCTTTGCTGATCTGGCAGAAAGTTCTGGAGTAATCTAGAAAATGTAGTGGCTTGAAGGGGTACTTGACTTGAGTGAGGAGTTCTGATGTAAATCTGAGGAGATGACGTGGCAACATCAACGCGGATCCGCGGCGCAAGCTGGCTCCTGCCGCGGATCCGCGGCACTTTAGGAGAGCTAGGGCTTCAACTTCTCTGTAATGCTTTGTTCTGTCTTCAGGTGTACTTTCTGATATGTTGATTCCCTGAATGCCTTCCAGATCACTACCAGATCTCAAGTCCTTGAGTTGGCGTATTCTTTAACAGCACTGTTATATAAATTTGACCAATCTCTTGGAATTTCCTGCACAGACTTCGAAACACAAGTTGCGCTACACAAGAATGATGCGATGCCATGAAATACAGTCAATTTCCCTAAAAATGTCGGTTTTAGAGTATAACACATGCAATCTGGTATTTCAGAGATGTTTTTCTAATATGTGCTATATGAATGCCAAACAGCTCTAGATGAGTGCAAATGATAAGGAAATTGCCATGTTAAAAATGCAGTATTTTCGACTGATCACCATGATATCAGTAAATGAATGTAACTGGAGAATCATGGATGTAACTGGAGAATCATGTAAATGGAAGTATATCCATGGTTCGGTTCGGTCAATATAGATTGATAGATTGAACAGGTTGAATATATGGATTCATGGATTCATATTGAATTGTAGTTTGTACTTGAATCATATTCAAATCATATTATTTAATGAGACTCAGCCTGAGTCAGAACAATTAGAAAAGAAATTGAAATCCTGAATTAGGTTTTGATGTTATCGGTAACCGCTGCACATGGGCGGCAGGATTTGTGTCTTTTTCAAAGACGATTACCGTATTGATAACACCGTTTGTTAATTTGTCTACCTTAAATAGGCAAGCACCCAATTCTCCGGCTCCCTGGGGCTCAAGAGATTGGTCCCGCTTAAACCTATGTTTACTAGGGTCCTTAGGGTAATTTATAGAACTTGAGGGGGTTATATGTAAAATTAATTTTGTATAATTTTCAAAATACACCCCAAGTATTTAATTATAGTCTTTAGAGTTTTCATAGATGTAAATTTTATATTTGTAATATTTCTAGTGAAAATAACATAATTTCATAATATAGGGTATTTAATTGTAATATTGAACTTGTATGGAATTTCATGGTATTATCATGTAAAGTGATTCTTGTGATTTAGAAAAGTTGGAATATTCATACTATATCAAAAATAGATATTTTGGTGATACATATATATATATATATATAACATAATTTTAATTTTTTGTTTTCTAGAAATCTCATTTTCTTAAAATATTTGTATTTCAAATCTCTCGGGACCGAATGCTCCTTGCGGAGGTCTGCATCTCGCACTACTAAGCCCGAGAATGTGCGATAATCCGCACCATCCCGAACGGGTTCCCCAAATGGGTTGTAGTGACGCTTTGCAAAGATTTGTGTAAAATACGTAATCTTGTGAAAAATGGTTTTTATAAGTTAAAGGTAGTTTTGTGTAGAACGGTATTTTCTCGAATCTATATTTCCCAAAAGGTATCATGATATGTTACATATGAGTGTTGTGAAGAGGTAGGTCATTACCTCGTGGTCTAACTAAAGGTATAGCAAGATTAATGATGTTTTAAAGTCGAAACTATACCACATGGTATTTTACTGAAAAGGAGCGGTAAAAGTTACAAAATGAAATATTTTGGTATGAAACTTGTTCAACATGTTTTTTTAATGATTAATAGTTAAGATGTAAGTGTTTAATATGGTTTTGTTAAGGAAAATTGAACTTTATAAAGAAAACCGAATCGGAAGTCGGGTTTAACTCCGCTTCCGTCGGGTTTTAGTAAAAAAGTTTTAAGCATAGGTTAGAGAGGAGGGAGGTGGGACTTACTTATGGTTAGGTTAGAGAAGAGGAAGAGGGAGAGATAGGAGGTGCCGGTGCGTCGTTTCGTCACCGGAAACTTCTCGGATCGTCGTCGGAATTTCGCCCTTTGCTAACTCCACTTGTACACAAAGATTCTAGAGAGACTTCTTGAGAGTTTGGACAGAATTTATGAGTGAGGGGGTGTGTTTAGGGGTGGTATTTATAGGGTAATCTAGGGTTTAGGGCAGATGAAAGGTTGTATTGAAAATTGTATTAAAAACTGGTTTAATGGGGGGGGGTTTAATGTCTCTGTTATTATGCAGAGAAATTAAAGTATACATGGGTTTTAAGAAGACCAAGAGGCACAAGAGTCGAAGACCAACTCGGATTTTGGCCGAGTTCACCAGGCCCCGCCGGCCGAGTCGGCCGAGTCACCGGCCCGAGTCGGCCGAGTCGGGCCGGGGCTCGCTGCCACGTGTCCAATGTCGTATAGTGATACTCCTGGGTCAGTTTGTTTTACATGTGACTTTTGAGTTTTACGAGTTATGCACATGTAGGCTCTTGGGCTTCTAAATATTTAAAAGAAAACAATTTTAAAAATAATGTGGGTGATGGGATTTGAACTCTGGTGCTTTGGTTCAGCAGTGCAAGGTCTTACCAATGAGCTACAAACTCCTTCTTGCTATTAAAAAGCAAAACAAATTTATAACTTGTGCTCAGGCAAAAGTACCCCTTTCTGTATTTTGAAAAAAAATTGTACAGAAAGTTTATGGTTGTTACATTCTACCCTCCTTATAAAAATTTCGTCCTCGAAATTTTTAAAAGGAAAGTGTAACAGATGTTTGGTGACTGAAGTACTGATAGTGTATGAAAAATAACAAAGTGATACAAGGGTTTGAGAGTGTGAAAGAGAATTACCGGTGTTACGTTGACCTACAGCCTCGGCTTCTACGGCTGTTAATGTGAAAGTATGACGCCGTGGTACATTCCTCCTAGCTGGAGGCACATTCTGTCCTTGGGGCATGTTTTTCTGCTCTCGAGGCATATCCCTCGGTGCGTGAGGGAATTGGTGAGTAGGCTGTGCAGGTGGTGGAGCTATGAGTGCAAGACAAGGTGCAGGAGTCTGGATAGCTGGCCGCTGCGGGTAGTTGGTGAGTGTATGCGCCGGGTTGCGTCTGTAAGGACAGTTTCCAATACCGTGATTGGATGCGCCACAAACCAAGCATAGGCCTTTTGCACGCCTACAGTCCTCCCACAAGTGTCCCTTTCTCCTGCAGTAGTAGCAAAAGTCTCGACTCGACTGGTTATTGAGTTCTTCCGATCTCCTGGGTTCGAACAATGGCCTGGAAGAGGCTCCTCCTGCTATCTGATTGGCAGGGTGCTTCACTCCGGCAGATTAAGGTCTGCCCTTCCTCTTTACTACTGCCTCATATCTTCCGGCAGCCTTCAAAGCCAAATCATGGGTTGGGAAATCCCCTATAGCTAAGGTAGCTTAGATTTCCGAGTCCAACCCTTGCTAAAACCTTCTTGCTCTGATCTCAGCAGTCGGTATGAGATGAGCCACAAACCTGCTGAGCATGGTAAACTCAGCATCATACTCATCTACATATTTGATCCACATTGAACCTTACAGATGGATGAACTGTTGCTCCATATCAAAGCGGTCAGTCTCAGGGAAGTACTTTGCATCGAACATGTCGCGGAAAGTCTTCCATTCGATAGGCTGATGAAGACGGCTTTCTTCGGCCTTCCACCAAACCCGTGCATTGTCCGTGAGCTGCAGCTTCGCAACTCGGACCCAAGCTATTTCTGGCACTTGTGCTGCTGCCAGATCATCTTCAATACTCTGAGCCCATTCCTCAGCTTCCAGTGGGCTCTCTTTTCCTGAGAACTGTTTGGGGGTGCAAAGCTCTGAATTGCTTCACCCCAGATGCTTCTGCCTCGGGACGGTTCACTAAAAGAGCAGTCTGTTGCTGCTGTCCTTCCAAGAGGCTGCGGATCTCCTCAAGCAGAACCATCTGCTCGTTGAGCGGAGCAGGGACGACAGGTGTGAGTGGTGGTGGTGGAGGTGTGTTGTTGACATTGGTGCTGGTGTTGTTCGGGGAATCCATAACCTTGAAGAAAAATTTGGGTTAGGACAGATTCAAAGTATATGAAATGATAAGATTAAAGAAATATGTAATGTAAAGAGTGTTTTAGTTGCCGGTTCTTGTGTTATATTGCTTAGGTTGTTCACGCAGAACAGAACTGCATGGTAGTGTTCTATTCAGCTCGGACCTGCATGGGCCGCCAACAAAACCTGTCACACCCCGCTTCCCAGTGTATGGGCAGAGAACGCGACGAGGTTGCTACGTATTTACTCTAAAGTAAATACGCTAAGCGTATCTAAGCAATATAAATAAAAATGCACAAGAGACAAATGTAATAAACAACAACTTTATTTATTAACATTCTTTTGTACAATGCATGGAAAAGTAAATACATCTGAATGAAAGCAATGCCTAAACAGTGGCATCACAGGAATGGAAAATATAGAATGTAAAGGAAATGTACAAGTGTAACTACAGCTCGGGATTTTCAATAAACTGGTCCAAGTCTTCAATACTAAGCTCGATCTCTGGAAGGTCCGAATCACCTGACGACATTCATAGAAGAAGAAAGAGAATGTTGTCAGCGAACAAATCGCTCGGTAAGTCCCAAAGATAAGGGAGAAGTAGAATAGACACACAGAGAAAGAGAGAGAGTAGCTCTTAAAGTTGTATTATATTGTTATATTATTGTATTTAGTGTTAACGCTGTTATTTGTAGCTTGGTATAGAAGGATGTCAGTGTATACGAGAGGAGTCTCTATATACCAGAGACTAAAGGCAAATGGAACTACAAGGCTCCGTTAGAATGCCCGGAACAACGACGATTGTATTCAGGTTAGGTGTCTTAAATCTTGCAGTCTCGTGCCACTTCTAACACCTTCCGTACCAATCTACCCCTTAAACCCCGCGAAGTATTGTTTGTATTGTTTTGCAACTTGTATTGTCTTGTAATATAGATTGTATAATTGGATGACTTGCCGAAACCATGATATCAGTAAATGGATGTAACTGGAGAATCATAGATGTAACTGGAGAATCATGTAAATGGAAGTATATCCATGGTTCGGTTCAGTCAATATAGATTGATAGATTGAACAGATTGAATATATGGATTCATGGATTCATATTGAATTGTAGTTTGTACTTGAATCATATTCAAATTAGATTATTTAATGAGACTCGGTCTGAGTCAGAACAATTAGAAAAGAAATTGAAATCCTGAATTAGATTTTGATGTTATTGGTAACCGCTGCACATGTGCGGCAGGATTTGTGTCTTTTTCAAAGACGATTACCGTGTTGATAACACCGTTTGTTAAGTTGTATACTTTAAATAGGAAAGCACCCACTTCTCCGGCTCCCTGAGGCTTAAGAGATTGGTCCCGCTTAAACCTATGTTTACTAGAGTTCTTAGGGTAATTTATAGAACTTGAGGGGGTTATATGTAAAAATACTTTTGTATAATTTTCAAAATACACCCCAAGTATTTAATTATCGTCTTTAGAGTAGTCATAGATGTAGATTTTATATTTGTGATATTTCTAGTGAAAATAACCTAATTTCATAATATAGGGTATTTAATTGTAATATTGAACTTGTATGGAATTTCATGGTATTATCATGTAAAGTGATTCTTATGATTTAGAAAAGTTGGAATATTCATACTATATCAAAAATAGATATTTTGGTGATACATATATATATTTATAAAATAATTTTAATTTATTATTTTCTAGAAACCTCATTTTCTTAAGATATTTGTATTTCAAATCTTTTAGGACCGAACGCTCCTTGCGGAGATTTGTATCTCGCACTACTAAGCCCGAGGATGTGCGATAATCCGCACCATCCCGAACGGGTTCCCCAAATGGGTTATAGCGGCGCTTTGCAAAGATTTGTGTAAAATACGTAATCTTGTGAAAAATGGTTTTTATAAGTTAAAGGTAGTTTTGTGTAAAATGGTATTTTCTTGAATCTATATTTCCCAAAAGGTATCGTTCTATGTTGCATATGAGTGTTGTAAAGAGGTAGGTCATTACGTCGAGATCTAACTAAAGGTATAGCAAGATTAATGATGTTTTAAAGTCGAAACTATACCACATGGTATTTTACTGAAAAAGAGCGGTAAAAGTTACAAAATGAAATATTTTGCTATGAAACTTGTTCAACATATTTTGTTAATGATTAATAGTCAAAATGTAAGAGTTTAATATGGTTGTGTTAAGGAAAATTAAACTTTATAAAGAAAACCGAATCGGAAGTCGGATTTAACTCCGCTTCCGTCGGGTTTTAGTAAAAGAAGTTTTAAGAATAGGTTAGAGAGAAGGGAGGTGGGACTTACTTATGGTTAGGTTAGAGAAGAGGAAGAGGGAGAGATAGGAGGTGCCGGTACGTCGTTTCGTCGCCGGAAGCTCCTCGGATCTTTGTCGGAATTTCGCCCTTTTTCTAACTCCACTTGTACACAAAGATTATAGAGAGATTTCTTGAGAGTTTGGACAGAATTTGTGAGTGAGGGGTGTGTGTGTAGGGGTGGTATTTATAGGGTAATCTAGGATTTAAGGTAGATGAAAGGTTGTATTGAAAATTGTATTAAAAAATGTATTAAAAAATGGTTTAATGGGGGTTTTTAATGTCTCTGTTATTGTGCAGAGAAATTAAAGTATACAGGGGTTTTAAGAAGACCAAGAGGCACAAGAGTCATGAAGGCCAACTCGGATTTTGGCCGAGTTCACCCGGCCCCGCTGGCCGAGTCGGGCCGGGGCTCACTGCCACGTGTCCAATGTCGTATGGTGATACTCCTGGGTCAGTTTGTTTTACATGTGACTTTTGAGTTTTACGAGTTATGCACATGTAGGCTCTTGGACTTCTAAAAATTTAAAAGAAAACAATTTTAAAAAGAATGTGGGTGGTGGGATTTGAACTCTGGTGCTTTGGTTCAGCAGTGCAAGGTCTTACCAATGAGCTACAAGCTCCTTCTTGCTATTAAAAAGCAAAACAAATTTATAACTTGTGCTCAGACAAAAGTACCCCTTTCTGTATTTTGAAAAAAAATTGTACAGAAAGTTTAGGGTTGTTATATATATGAAGGGTTAAACCCTTATTTTATCAGAGGAATTAAATTCCTATATACTTTTTGGGAGAATTAAATTCTCTGAACTTAGATCTTTCCCTAAGTTTTGGATCTGCATGGTAGAATATCGCCGATGAGAATTAAATTCTCAACTTGTGGGGAGATCTGCTTCTGCAGATCCTTTGCCAGAAGAAAGAACTAAGCTCGTATATGAAGGGTTAAACCCTTGTGGAGGCGAAGAAGAGATTAGATATTCTCTGTTTTTCTTCTCTTCTCTTACCTAGGGTTTCTCTTTCTGTTTTCTCTCTTTAACTTGAAGTTTTATGGGGGGTCCTTCTGTTTCTTTCTGTATCTCTCTACGTCTACCTCTCCCTCTTCAGTCTCAAATCCTTTATATAGCAGAGGCAAGTCTGTTGATTTTTGTTAAGGAAATCTCTCATTGAGAGATTTTTGATTAATTCGAGAATTTTATCCACCGTTGGATCTTTGATCCAGGAACTCCTGTTTTTACAGAAGACATTTTCTTGTTCTTAACAAGATTGGGGGGAATATTTTCCCATACAGAATTTATTATGTATCTTGGTGATTTTTAATCACCATTGGATCTTTGATCCAACGGTACTCTGATTTAAAGAGCACAATCTTTCTTGTTCAGAAAGATTCGAGGAGTATTCCTCAATCAGAATTTAATTCTGTATCTTGGCGATTTTTAATCACCATTGGATCTTTGATCCAACGGTGCTCTGATTTACAGAGCACAATCTTTCTTGTTTAGAAAGATTGGGGAAAATATTTCGAAATAGGGTTCTGATCCCTTTTATATAGAATTTAATTCTATTGGGTCAGAAGATATCAGGAATCCTCACGTGTAGTATGTGACCCAGTGGCACTAGGCCGGTTTGCCTATATGCAGCAGTCCCAGAGAAGAGCATCACGTGTTGGCACGTGATGCGCCTTCTGGTCTGCTATTTGTTTTATAAAGGTGCATATATACTTTGTAGATAGGTGCTCACGTGCGGCACGTGAGGCCCAACTTCAGTCCCATTTGTTAAGTGTAAAGCTTGCAATTTTGGCTCTAAGGTGCATCACGTGTGGGCACATGATGCTCTCTTTGGGGAATTTTCCCGTTGCTTTTTTATTTATTATTTATTTTTCCAAAGGGAACAAATGCCCCCACAGCGTTGTTCTCACGTGGCTTGCACGTGAGTGCAACGCTGTCATCTTTACA
Organism: Agapanthus africanus; assembly: GCA_030015575.1. Taxonomy (NCBI): domain Eukaryota; kingdom Viridiplantae; phylum Streptophyta; class Magnoliopsida; order Asparagales; family Amaryllidaceae; genus Agapanthus; species Agapanthus africanus. The sequence goes on from JASDDO010000004.1 coordinate 324,978,432, forward strand.
GCTGTTGGATTGCCTAGGGGAACGGGGAGATGAACCGCCCTTGTCACGTCTTATAAATGCAAGGGTTTGGTATTTTAGGCAGCCATTGTTTCTTTCATCTTCTTCCTTCTTTGCTTTTCTTTGAAAATTTAATTCTCCTCTTCAGAGCTTAGTTCTCTGTCATTGCAATTCCAAAGTTAAACTCTGTTGGAAAAAGAAACCCGTTTTTTTTAGGTAAAGCTTTTGAACATCAGAGAACCATTTTCTTAAAGAAAGCCTATGGATTTTAAATTCATCATGAGAGGTTTGCTCTCCTCTGAAACCCATCTCTCGAAGATCCAAAGACGTGATCTTTGAGCAATAAACCTCCATACCTCGGGCATTCCCCTCTGATTTTTGAGGATTCATGGGATTTTGTTTCTCATATATATATTTTTTCATGAGTTTCTGGAATTTAATTCCATCACATAAAAGGATTTTAATTCCTCTGGTGAAAAGCTTAGCTCTGAAAGATCAAGAGGACCCTTCGAGAATTTCATTCCCTGGTGTTCTTGAAAATCTTTTTCATAGGGTATTACCCTTATTCGCACAAATTTGGATTTGTTGGGTATTTCAACAGAACTTGCTTTCTCTATGAGGATGTCAAGAGTTTTTTAAACTCCCATGTCTGTTTCAATAAGCATTTTCTTGATCAGTTTGATCATTAAACTCTCACTGATTTTTCTTTTCAGACACTATAGCCGCTCATCTGTATGATCTTAACGAAATTATTTCTTATGAAGACATTCGCGTGCAGGGCCGTTGTCAAAACCAGGAGTTTACAAATGCCCAGTGCGTTGAGATTATGAGTCGCTTTAATGAATACAACGGTCGACTACTTCCTCGTCGCTCCACTCTTTTGAAGATTATCGTGAAAGCGATTTGGGAGGCACTTCCAGGATTTTACGAAGCCATGCCGCTTAAGGTACTAGATGATACCGAAGACAAGGTGCACTCAGTATATCTGATGGGCCTGATCTCAAAGAGGCGGCGAGATAATCTTGTTGATATCTTGCACCAAATTTTCCAACAGACGACGATAATCTCTGCCTATCAGAAAACAAACGACATCAGCGAGGATCCTGACGCTTGCATTCGTGAGAGGATACACACGAAAATGGTCAGAGAGGCCAGAAGCATTTTAGACGGCCTTACTTCCGAATTTCTCAATCTATGTCCCGGATTTAGTGTTTTGCCATTGTAAACATTTTCTTTTGTTTTTGTATGAGTTCTTGGCGCATGAATGAGAAAGCTGTCTTTTCCCCTCCTTTTTTGCGTGTATTCTGCATGAAGTGTCGTTATACTGTTGTTGGAATTCATGTGTTCTACGCATGAGGCGCTGTTGGGGATTTTAATCTTGGATTAGTGCCGACGCTCACGTGTTTTGCACGTGCGGTGCCGTTTAAGTTTTCAAAAGGATCGACATGGGCGCTCACGTGCCATGCGCTTGAGGCTCTGCTGATGAGATCGTTTCATCTCCCTACTCTGATTCCAATGAGTCACCTCTTTCATTTCCTATGCTCTCCCATTTTTCTAAGCCTTAGGAATAGTTCCACCATGCACAACATTTTCTGTGCATAGCATTGGATGCTCCCTTTTATAACCAAAAGCCGCGCCTTTCTTCCTCTCTAAAGAGAAAACCATCTAGACCTTAAGGTGATCATCTTGAGAAACAAACGAAAGGTTATGGCTTGCAACCACCCCCATGCTCGTCGGCAACCATGGGAGGTTCCCATTGAGGAGATTATTCCTCGCTTTGCCGCACGGCTAGTAGACCCTCTTTTTACCGACGCTCAGTGTGACACGGTAATATATGAGCTCCTGACTCGTAGGGGCTCTCCTCTTCTTATGGGCTCCATTTGGCTCCGGATGATCTTTCTATTCGTGCTTGCCGATATCCCCCCTCATCCGAAGAGAAATAAGAAAATGAAGAAGAATCGACGGAAGATCCCGAAATTCGGCGATTCTTGATACGGCAGAGGACAAAGTTGAGTGTTTCCATGATGCACACTTAATTATCCAGTCTCTGAAGGATCGTTCGATTCATTTACTGAGTCAAATAAGGGCTCGGCGGGCCATCATGTTCGCTTTCGCTGATGAGCCCGGTGCTAACCGGTGGGGAGCAACTCCTCGCGAAAACCGCCGCTTCGACATGTTGGAGAAGGCAGAGAGGGAATTGGAGAACTGTGTATTTTGTTTTGTTAACCCTTGTATCTCCGATCCCATATTTGGTGATCTTTTCCCTGTAGAGTAGTATATTTAAATCGATGTATTTATCTTATTATTGACTATCGAATGCTTTCTGTTGAATTTTTCTGTTCTTCATATATTTGTACGTGCATCCCGCCCGTGTACATGGGCTTTATACTTTACCCCTAGGAATTTTCTTTAAGTGCGAGCGCTATTGTCGTGTTTCCCGCAAATCAGCGCATTTTGGATACCATTTCCATTTAAGCAGGCATATAGTCGCGAATGCATGCTTAATGGAGTGTACACCAAAGACTTTCTTTGTTGCCTTACATAGCACATGGTTTGTGTATGTTTTCGATCGAGTATTATCGTTGAGTGGAGGCTTGCCTACATGGTCTTGAGTGCATACGTTTTCCTTTCGACATCTTAAACGTGAAATCGAGTCTGCAGGGATGGATCGAACGGTGCACGGCCAATCTGCAGTCGTCAAGAAGAGGCTCATTCGGATGTTTTCGGAGAGGGAGTTAGCTTCGAATGCTTTTGGGGAACTTCAAGCCCAACTCACTACTAAGACCACTTGTGCGTACGAACTTTGGCGGGTGCTTCAAGAAGCTATCACGGAGGTGGTAGCTATTGATAAAGCCGTTATCTTTACCCGTGAGATGGTTGAAGCTCACAAAGTTGCTGAAAAGGAGCTTGAGAGTCGGCTCGCCTCGTATCAGGCTCAACAGTCTCAGGCGGAGACCTGTCTCATAGCAATAACAAAACTTGAAGCCGAGGCCCAGCAGAAGAAGGATGAACCGACGAACCTATTACACTGTCCGCCGGCTTAAAGATTTTTTGTATATTCTTCTTTTCTTGTATTCACTCCTGAATGAGAGTATATTTTGTATCCATTTTGATTCTTTTTATGACTTGTATCTTGTATTCATGAATAAAATACATATTTTTTATATCTCAAGTTTGCGTGCAACTCTGGTGAATGTGGCCCATATGTAGTTTATCTTGATCTCCTTGCAGGGCAGCAATGGCTTAGGAAACAGGTTCAGGTCTGCCGCCTAAGACTTTTCAACTTTATGAGCCATGAGAGTCTCATAAAGACTTTTCTACCTACGGGTTGTGAGGATCTCGTAGGTGTATTTTCTCCTTAAGAGTCGTGAGGATTCCTAAGTGTGTTTTCTCTTGAGAGTCGTAAGAATATCACAAGAGAATTTTCTCCCTTACAAGTCGAGAGGACTCGTAAGTGGTTGGTGAGTTGACTTGTTTCCGAGTCGAAGCATTGCTCCGACGGGGAGGTCGTTGGTTGACTTGTTTCCGAGACGAAGGTCATTGCCTGACTTGTTTCCGAGACGGAGGTCATTAGCTGACTTGTTTCCGAGACGGAGGTCATTGGCTGACTTGTTTCCGAGACGGAGGTCATTAGCTGACTTGTTTCCGAGACGGAGGTCATAGGCTGACTTGTTTCTTGGCTGACGTGTTTCCGAGATGGAGGTCGGCTGACGTGTCTCCGAGACGGAGGTCAGTGGCTGACTTGTTTTCGAGACGGAGGTCAGTGGCTGACTTGTTTCCGGGACGGAGGTCAATAGCTGACTTGTTTCCGAGACGGAGGTCATTGGCTGACTTGTTTCCGAGACGGAGGTCATTGGCTGACTTGTTTCCGGGACGGAGGTTACTGGCTGACTTGTTTCCGGGACGGAGGTCACTGGCCGACTTGTTTCTGAGACGGAGGTCATTGGCTGACATGTTTCCGAGACGGAGGTCATTGGCTGACTTGTTTCCGAGACGGAGGTCATTGGCTGACGTGTTTCCGAGACGGCGGTCATTGGATAACTTGTTTACGAGACGGAGGTCAATGGCTGACGTGTTTCCGAGACGGAGGTCATTGGTTGACTTATTTCCAAGATGAAGGTCAATAGCAGACGTGTTTCCGAGACGGAGGTCATTGGCTGACTCTCGGTTGTCTGTGAACCATAGAGTCTTGGAACTGGGAACTTTGTCGTGGCTCCGATTGGTGGTGCCGCGTCCGTTTCCTACTGGAATGAGGAGGAACGCCGTTGTTGGTCTCTTGGCTGTAGATGTGGTCGTCGAGGTCTGACTTCCCTTTGATGCAGCCCGGTGGGGAAATGTAGTTCCATTTTTGCTTATGCCCATGGATCGTATATAGGGGTTAGTATGGACTCACCTGTAGGACAAAAGTTTCATTCTTTCATCATTTTTTTCTTATTTCTTTCCGCGATACTCTATCATTTCAGCTTTTTATATCGCGAAAGTCGTGATTGCCCAATCATTTCGGCTATTTTTCTTTTTACTCGCTGCATTTTTATTACGAGTTGCCCAATCATTTCGGCTATTTTTGTATGCATATCTTTTACTTGCTGATTTTGTTGCAAGTTGCCTTATCATTTCGGCTATTTCATATGCATTTGTAGCTCATTGACTTTTGCTGCGAGAATGGAACTTGGAATCTGATGCCAATCTAAGCATTAGCATCGCTGCGACTGGAATATTGTCAGGAGCGAATCATCATTTGCCGTGAAAGGACTTGGAATTTGATACCGATTTAGGCATCAGCATCGCTACCACTGGGACATTGCCAGGAGCAAATCATCATTTGCCTCTGTCGATTCGAACAAAGGTGGCTTAGCAAACAGGGTTAGGATCCTGTCGACTAAGGCTTTTGACTTCATGAGCCATAAGTGTCTCATAAAGGTGTTTCTCCCTACGAGTCGTGAGGACCTCATAGGTGAAATTTCTCCTTAGGAATCGTGAGGATTTTTAAGTACATGGTCTCTTATAAGTTGTAAGGATCTTACAAGAGCATTTTCTCCTTGCAAGTCGAAAGGACCTACAGGTGACGTTCACCACATAAGAACATTTCGCACCATCGGTGGAACATGGTAGGGGAGACATTTATTTGTGCTCGTGGATTGTATAAAAGGGTCAACATTGAACCGTTTGTAGGGCAGTCTGGGAAATGTGATGGCTTAAGAACATGTTCAGATCCCTGTAGCTTAAGGCTTTTGAATCTTATGAGCCGTGAGGGTCTCATAAGAGGGTTCTCCTTACGAGTCGTGAGGATCTCGTAAGTGTAATTTCTCCTCAGGAATCGTGGGGATTCCTAAGTGTGTTGCTCCCTTGTGAATCGTAAGGATCTCACGCAGGTATTTTCTCCTTACAAGGTATAGAGGACCTTGCAAGTGTGCATGATTTTTTTTACGAGTCCGCGCCCTTTCGGGTTTTCACAAATATCGCCGGTAGCCTTGCTGTTTTTACTTACGAAGCCCTTTCGGGTTTTCATCCGTGCCCATCTTGCTTATGAACGTACCGTTTTTTTTTGCGTCAGCCCTAGGATGCTGCGGTTTATAGTAGTTTAAAGACATTTCGGTCCGTAGCTAGTTTCAGGACATTTCGGTCCGTTGTTAGTTTAGGGACGTTTCGGTCCGTTGCTAGTTTAGGGACGTTTCGGTCCATTGTTAGTTTAGGGACATTTCAGTCCGCTATTGGTTTAGGGACGTTTCGGTCCACTGTTAGTTTAGGGACGTTTCGGTCCATAGGGATTTTGAGGCGAGGTTTCGCTAGATACTACTTATAGAGTTTAGGCCTGGGAAGATAGCGAGCGGACATAGGCATCGTCATCTATCGTTGACCTAATCCATGACTCGTCAGGCGTAGTATTTTTTCAGGAACCGGCCGTTTATTGGCCTGAAGGGTCTTTCGCCATGCATATCCATGAGCAAGTAAGCCCCACCTTGGTAGACTTTGTCTATGATGTACGGGTCCTCATAGTTCGGCTCGAATTTCCCCCGTTTGGCACGATTGGGGATCATAGGTCTCTTGACTACTAGCACGAGTTCTCCTCGACGAAATGTTCTCGGCCTAGTCAATCTTTAGTATGAGCGCGTCATCTTTGCTTTGTAAGCTTCTAGGTTTTGCTGCGCCGAGAGATGAGTTTCATCGAGGGCGTCTAGCTCTTCAAGCCGAAGATGAGCATTCTCTTCATCTGTTAGCTCGTAATGAACCGCCACTCGTAGAGAGGGTAGCTCTATCTCCAAGGGGAGTACTGCTTTCGTGCCGAATACCAACGCAAATAGCGTTGTATTCGTGGCCATTTTGAACATGGTCCGGTAAGCCCAGAGGGCTTCATGCAGTCTCTCGTGCCAGTCCTTTTTATTTTTGGACACTGTCTTCTTTATGATCTTCGTCAAGGTTTTGTTGAAATACTCGGCTAGACCATTAACTCAGGGATTATAGACCGAAGAGTATCTCCAGTCTATATTATGCAGCTGTGCGAAGCGGCTGATTTTGTGACTTCTGTAGGCCGTCCTGTTATCGGAGATAATCCGTCATGGAGTGCCGAACCGATAGATGAAGTATGTCTTAAACAAATGGAGAACATTCTCCATCTTCACTTCTCTTAGCGGTACCGCTTCTGCCCACTTGGAGAAATAATCAGTTGTCGCCAATATGAACTGATGTCCTTTGGATGACGTTGGTTCGATGGGCCCAATTATGTCGGTTCCCCACATTTCGAACGGCCAGCTAGCCATCGTTGGGTGTAGAGATGCTGTTGGATGAAGTCTCCATGAATTTGGCACGAGTGGCACTGCTTCGCGTATTCGAGACAGTCCTGAATCATCGTGGGCCAATAGTAGCCCATTCTTTTGATCTTCAGCTTCATCTTCGGCCCGGCTTGATGAGAACCGCAGAGTCCGTCGTGAGTTTCTTGGACGACTCTCCTTGCTTTTTCCGGTCCTAGGCATCTCAGCCACAGAGAGTCGAATGATCTCTTATATAGAGTATCATTGACGAAGGCGAAAGACAGAGCTCGTTTCATGAGCTGATGTCTTCAGGATGCATCTTCAGGTGTTCGACGGAATTTGAAGTAGTCTATAAAGGCTTCTCTCCAATCCTTAGCCTTTTCTTGGTCCTCTATTTGTAGGGTTGTTTGCTTGGTCGCTTCCTTTTCTTCAGACGATTCTGGAGATATTTCTGCTGGTGCCAGAACCCGACGGCTTTGCACAACGATTCTTACATCATCGAGGTTTTCGTCAGCCAGTTCTTTAGCGAGTTTAGCTAATGCATCCGCTTTGCTATTTTCCATACGCGGTATGATTTCTAGGACGTAAGAAGGAATTTGAGTTAGTAACTGTTTCACTCTCTCGCCGTACTTTACCAACTCTGGTTTGCACATTTGATAGTCGTCGTTTACTTGACTAACGACCAGCTGGGAGTCTCCGTATATAAGGAGGTCTTCGATTTCCATGTCGACAGCGATCTCAAGACCTGCTATCAAAGCCTCATATTTTGCTTCATTGTTTGTCCTCGGCTCTATTAGGGAAAAGGCAAAGCGCATTATCCCTCCTTGCGGAGTCACGAAGATAAGGCCTACCCTCGATTTGATTATAGGGGTGGTGTGCTTTCGCTTCTTCATGGAAGATGCCCCATCGAAGTAGAGTTCCCATTGGGTATCACTCCCTCCTTTTTCCCCATCGATCATGTCAAACGCGTTTTCGTCTGGCAATTCGCAATTTAGGGGTGAATTGGCAGGTATCGGATGCTCAGCGAGGAAATCGGCGATGGCCTGGCCTTTCACTGCCTTGAGCGGTCGGTATGTTATCGCAAATTCCATTAAGAGTAGGGCCCATTTAGAGAGCCGTCCCGTTAGCATGTCTCTTGACATCAGATATTTGAGAGGATCCACGCTTGATATGAGATGGACTTCATGCGCCAATGCATAATGCCGAAGTTTCGTTATCACGAAGATTAACGCCGGGCAGTGTTTTTCAATAGGAGAGTAGTTGTTTTCTGCCCCCAGGAGAACTCGACTCAAATAGTAGAGGCCTCTCTCTTTCCCTTGGTCATTTTCCTGTGCCCATAGTGCGCTTAAAGAACCTTCAAGGCGGTTGTGTACAGGATGAGGGGCTTTCTCTTGATCGGAGCGGTCAGTATCGACGGATTCTGCAGGTATTGCTTGATTTCATCCAGTGCACCCTGGCATTTGCGATCACAAACGAACGGGGTTCCCTTCTTTATTAGATGACTGTAGGGACGGCATTTTCCGGAGAGGTTAGCTATGGACCGCCGAATAAACGCGAGCTTCCCTTGTAGAGACCGCAGTTGCTTGAGAGTTCTTGGCGGAGGCATTTCCATAATTGCCTTGATCTTTGACGGGTCACTTTCGATGCCTCGATGTCATACAATGAATCCTAGGAATTTGCCTGAGGAAACTCCGAACGCGCATTTAAGAGGGTTCATCTTCAGGTTGTATTTCCGAAGACGCTGGAACACTATCTTCAGATGCTCCCAATGCTCCTCGTGCGATTTGCTTTTCACCACGAGGTCGTCGATATAGCATTCGACGATTTCATGTATGAGGTCATCGAAAATCTTCGTCATGGCCCTATGATAGGTAGTGTCGGCATTCTTCAGACCGAACGGCATTACTTTGTAGCAGAATATGCCCAGAGGAGTCCGAAAAGTGGTATGCTTCTGGTCTTTGGGATGCATCTTTATTTGATTGTACCCTGACGAGCCGTCCATGAAGGACAAGATTTTGTGAGTGGACGTGTTTTCTATCATTAGCTCGGTAACCGGTACGGGGAAATCATCCTTCGGACAGGCTTTGTTAAGGTCCCGGAAGTCCACGCAGATGCGCACCGTCCTATTTTTCTTCATCACTGGGACAATGTTGGCGATCCAGTCAGGGTATTGAACTTCTTCGATGAAGCCGGAGTCAATTAGCTTCTTGACCTCGGCGTTGATACTCATTTCAAGCTTGAACCGCATTCTTCTCGGTGCTTTTTTGACTGGCTTAACATCCGGAGATATCGCCAATTTATGCACAGCTATTTCTGGATCCAACCCCGGCATCTCGGAGTAGTTCCATGCGAAACAGTCTTTATACTGCATGAGAACGTCTCTTAGCATAGCCACCTGTTCTTCGGACAGCAGCTCACTGACGAATGTAGGTCGCGGGTCGTTTGCCGTCCCCAATTCGATTTTCTTTAGGTTTTCCGCAGTAGTATGTATTCCATCTTCCAACTCTTTTGGCGCTGGTGGAAATTCTAAGATCAATTCCTCTTCATCCTCGTTTTCGAAGCACCAGGAGAGGTCATCCATATTCTCGCGCTCTCCTTCTTCTGACAGCGTTATCACGTGACAGGTATGAAATCGTTTCCAAAACCGATGTTGATCTGGTTCTACTCTCGTTATATACGTGGCCATTAGCACATGCTTTTGTGGTGGGGATACTTTCCAGCTATTGGATAGAGCGAATCTGCCGAGTTGATATTGATCCTCGACCCAGTTTTTGAAAGTGAAGCAGTCTTCAAGAGGATGTCCTATCGCTCGGTGATAGGAGCAATAATCCGAGTGATGAGCCTCGTTTGCTTGCTCGGGATGCCGAGACTCCGGGAGTGTCATCATCTGGTGTTTCATGATAAGGTCAAAGATTCTCCTTGTCTTGTCTCAAAGGAAAGAATATGCTCGACCCATCTTTTTCATAAGAGACGGATTCCGGCTGATCCTTTCTTGATCGTGTGGCCTTTGTATCCGTTTTGCCGTTGCCGAACATTTTTTCCATTCTTTAACTTGTTTTTGCCTCTGCGTCGGACCCTTTTCTTGTCTTGGGAATGCATGGCGGGCTGACGGTGAAGGGCATCGTCATCCTCCGTGGCCTATTGAAGGAGACGTTGCGTCTTGGCTTTCTCATAAATGGCCATTTCGCGGCTGTGGTCGTTCCGAGCCTTTTGACCTGCCTCCCTTATTAGCTTGTCCATCTGTTCTTCAAATGACGGACTCGGTATTTTTATGGCAGAACTTCATTTTGGTTTAGCATCAGCGTCTTTTAAAAGAGCATCCTCTTCTTCATCAAGGTCCTTTATGACATGGCAGCCATGGAACTGCTCTCGTTTCTTGGACTGGACATATCCAAGCCCGATCGTTTCCATTTTTCCGTTGGGCAATTTTCGCTGAGTTCCGGGGACATTCCAGATCCTGTTGTGGAATTGGGCTTGTCGCGCGGCATGCTTAAAGGGTACGCATTGGCATCTCAATAACCTTTTCAATCCCTCTGCGTAGTATATAGGCAGACGGATTGGTTGGAGCCTGTCAAGCGCAGGTTCGGCACCACGCCAGACTTCTCTCTCGACTTTGGTTTCCCCGGATCGGTAGAATAGGATCGCATTTTCACCTCTTCTCCTGGGAGGGAGGTAGAATGTCTGTAGCTCTTGCACACTATATGTCTCAAGCGCATCAATCTCTCTGTAGTGCTGCCGCGGAACCATGGTGATTTGTAGACTCTGATCATTTCCAGTGAAGGCCCACATTGATGGACGAACCGAGAACACTGCGTTGACTTCGTCTTCAGAGTCACTGCTAAAGACCAGAATAGGGGTAGACGGTCCTGGCCTGTTGCATTGGGGCGGCCCCGAATAGACTATCTCTTCCTCCTCCTCGGCATTGCTCCCGAAGACAGGAATAGTTGTGATAGCTTTTTTCTTATTCTCCAGTTTATGGCATCTTTCCGTGTCTTCAAAGTCTGGTAGGAAGTACTTTGCATCTTCATACTTTTGGACTTCATTTACGGAGAATGGGTTTAGTTCCCCTGTCACGGTATACTCGAGGCCATCTTTGAAATACTTCATACACTGATATTGTGTAGAAGGGATGATGTTGTACTCGTGTAACCAAGGCCTTCCGAGCAAAGCGTTATAATAGGTCTTGGCATCAATGACATGAAACTTGATGTCAGTGACGAGCAGCCCAAAGCGTAACGTCGGTATTACAGACCCGAGAGTCCGTGATGACTGGGAATCGAACCCGGAGATGGTGATTTTATCCCGAGCGAGATGCTGAACACTCATGCAGATTTCTTTTAGTACTCTCACATTTAGGAGGTTTACAGAGGACCCATTGTCAACTAATATCTTCCCTATCTTGATGTCATGGTAGTACCCAGTGATATACAGGGGGCGGTTGTACTCGCACGTTCCGAGGAGGAGATCTTCATCGCCGAAAGTGATGTCAGCTGTGTGCACTTCTTCCAGCTTATCCTTCATCTTTTCTTCGGCAAGGAAAGCTTAGAATTGGTCGGGCTCTTGTAGTGCCTTGATCAGAGAATCCCGCTCCTTTTTAGACAGCAGAACGGCATCCAAAATGCTTAGCTGTGAGGGTATCTTCCTCGGGTGCACTAGGACATTGTAATCCACTTTGTTTTTCTTGGGCGGGCCCTTGGCTGTAAGCTCTTCGACGACTCGATCATCGAGGGCGATATCCTCAGGGACTTTTTCCTTCCCCTTATCTTTTTTGTTCGATCCTTTGTTTGTAGGTCCGAGATTCTTTTCGGGCAACGTACGGCTGCGCAGCTGAATATTCTTACAGTTATTCATCTCTTCCTCGTTTCCTGAGGTGGATTCTTTGAAGAGAGGGCCAAGGGATATTTCTTCGTCAGAATCGCTTCCGAAAGTGATAACTTGAGCTCCCCTGGTATCAACCATGTGACAGTTGCCAGCAGTTCTTTTGCGCTCATCCATCGTATTTCTCTTCTCCCGACGAGTTTTGCGCTTCATCCACTTGAAATGTTGTCGGTGAGCAACGTATCCCTGCCACGACTTTTTAAAGGCCATGCACTCTTCGGTAGGGTGTGCAATCCTCTGATGGTATAAGTAGTAGTTAGGATGAACGTCTGCTTCGTAAAGGTATATACCGGCAGGAGTATCTCCTTTGAAAGGTGGCAGCTTCATTCCCATTGACAGGGCTTTAGCGAACCATTTCCTTGTCTTAAGCCTACTTTTGTCTGCCGCGGGCGTTCTTCGATCTGGTTAGAGCCCTTTGCGACTCATCCCTACCATGACTTCTTTAGCTTGATGCCGACGCCTGGCTCTTTCGAATATGGCCATTTCACGCTCTTGATCAGCTTTGCTCTTCTGACGGGCTTCATTCAGTAGCATGTCGATCATCTCGTCTGACGGCCCCAAGGATTTTGGCATCGATCCTGCCCTCAGCTCTTCTATATTATATTCTGATGCCGAGTGAGTTTCTTCGTTATTTAGCGACGAATGAGAGATCATGTGTCAACTTGCCACATAATCTTCGGGTTCCTCTGACGAGTCATCTCCCTCATCATTGTCGTTGTCTTCATTCTCAAGAACATGCTTGAAGAATTCGTCTTATGTAATTAGGGTCCGTGCCTTCTGGTTATATTCTTCCAGTGCATCGATGTATTTCTGCAAACCTGTACGGTTGTCGTCGGGTTGGACTGGCTTCTTGGCCTTTTTCTTTTTCTTTACAGACTTCGGAGGCTTGGCCTGAAGGTTTTGTCTGCCGTCACCAACTTTCAGCGTTGGGCGCGGCTTCAACATCCCATCAATAATCTCAGGCTCCAGCGGGTTCTTCCACCTAATCGTCGGACATGCTTGAAGGTCCTTCAGCATTCTTTTAGTCTTAGCTGAAAGGGCCACCTCCCACGGAGCTTCTTCTACAAATGAGCATGATACCCCCGGCGTATCCGTCCTTTTAGAAGCGTGCTGCTGCGGCGGGTTTACCTTCCAGTTTTCTGACAGCGCGAACCTGCCCTGTTGGTACTGGTCTTCAATCCAATTTTTGAAGATGTAACAATCTTCGATTGGGTGACCCAATATTCGGTGGTAAGGACAATAATTAGGATTGTTAACGTCGCCTGATTGCGTTGGGCGTCTCGGCTCTGGCAGAGTGATGAGCCTGTTGCGCAGCGCTAGCTCGAATAGTCTCTTCGTCTTATCCCGAGGGAACGAGTAAGGACGCCTCATCTTTTCTCCAAGGGATTTTTTTTATTATCTTGGTGAGCAACCGGCTTCGGGCCACTCGATTGTTGTTGAGCGTTGGCGACGAAGCTCGCTTTCCCTTTCCCCTTTTCGTTCCGAAAATCCATTTTCGAAGAGGACGGCTTATGGCCCATCTAATCCATCTGGGCCAGCTTGTCAATCAAGGCCTGGAAGGTGGTAGGCTTGAAGAACATCATAAATTGGGAAATGGTTTCCTGAGGGTCAAGGGTCCCCACGAACATGCCCACGGCAGGAGCTTCCTCTATGCGTTGTTCGCATCTCGACCATAGGCTCCGCCATCGAATTGCATACTGAACCCATGTCTCTCCCAGCTTCACTCTGGCGTTGATCAATACCGTGATCGGGGTGCGTTCGCTGGTGCTTGCGAAACGCTGGATGAATAGCAGCTCCATTTCTGTAAACGTTTTGATGGAGTCGTTCGGAGGCTCCGAGTACCATTCGAATGCTATCTCCGCTAAGCTGCCGACGAATTGGCGAAGCAGCAGTTTTTCGTCACCTCCGGTATTGCCACTAGAGCCCTGAACTGAGCGACGTGCTGATGGAGATTGCATGTCCCCTTATATACGTGAAATTTAGGGATCGTGTATCCTGGCGGGTACTTAATTTGATCGTACCAGCCTGGATAGGGTCTCCCAGTTCTGACGACTTGGCCAGCGGCTTCGTTTTCCTGATGAGCTCGTATTTGTTGAGCTATGTAGTCATCAAGCACAGCTTTCGAGATCGTCTCCTCTCTGGCTGCTGATAAAGCCGGAAGAGGGTTTGATGTCTCCCCTTTGTCGTCTTCGATGATTATTGGGGGATCTTCAGCTGGAGGGTCCGGCTGAATCATCATCCCGACCATATCTTGGAATAGTAGCGCCATCTGGTTTATGTTAGACACTTGTTCCACGGCCTCTTTATCTTTCTTTTTGAGCATTCTTCGGAGGAACTCGGCGTCAGTTTCCTGCTCCTGGCGCTGATCCGACGATACTTCCGGGCTTTCTTTTTGCCCAGTGAGCGCGGCCATCTTCGTCAGCATCTCCTGGAACTTTTGCTGTTGCTCCTAAGCCTTTGTCAATGATCGAGTGAGTGGTCGATGACTCCCAGAAGCACGGCTTTCCTCTTTTCCGGAAGCCATGTAGACGGTGTGCACTACCATGCCCCCAGACTTGGGGCGTTTGGATTAAGCGCCTTTGAGATTTGTCGTGGACACGACGATATTCTCCGGCCTTCTCCTTTTATGAACCGTCGAAGTTGAGGGGGCTGTTGCAGCCGTTGCTTTCCGTGGTACGACGATGGGATGATTCTCCTCTTGCCGGACCTTCATTTTCTTCGATCGGCGGGAGTAATCTTTGTCAACTACAGAGTCTTGGACTCTTCGCCAGACCCTGTGGATTTTGGAGGACAGCCGCTGAGGGGGCTGCTCCGGTTTCGCCTTCGTGATATTTTCAGCGGGCAGGGGAGACCTTTTCAACACGGCAATTGGAGAGTTCTTGCACACCCTCCTGAGCGGCTCAAAGCTGTTCGCAGTTGGAACAGCAACATCAGCTTCCACCATTAGAGCTGGTGGGGTCAGTCCAGAAGGGGAATTGCCCCCGGCTTTCCTCATTCGGCGCCAGTGGCGACGTCAAGCGTGACGCGTAGCCGGGATCACCTTTATCGTCAAAATAGTTTCGTCATGCCCCCTGCTTTGAGGAGAGGCCGTTGTTGGTGCCAGCCTGTCGAAGACTGACGTCAGTTGAAAAGGAGCGTCTAATCTGTCGAAGACCGACTTTCGAGTAGGAGAAGTAGTTTGGACTACTTCGCCCGCAGCGGGAGTTGGAATGGCCAGTCTTGCGAAGAGCGACCCCTTAGCAGAAGAAGCCCCTCTGATGACTTCGTTTACCGGAGCTGGAATAGCTATCCGCTTCGGGATAACTCCTTCGGGTATTGCAGGCTTCTTCACGGGACCACTTGAGCTTTGGCCTAATCTGTTAAATACCAAGGTGTTGGACTTGGACGACCTGTTGAGAGGGGCCGTGGTAGTGGTAAGCCGATCAAAGACCGACTTCTTTGGAGCTTCCTGTAGCGACACTGGAGCGTTGAAGCTCATTGGTGGGAGCATGGTCCCGAAGAACAATCCAGTGGTGGCATGTGTCACATGTTCCATCGGCATTGCGAAGATGGAGGCCGCTTGGGGCCTATAAGTCACTCCTCTAGACGGGGTGGAGCGGGAGTTGTTGGTGCAGTTGGTGCAGTTGGAAGCCATTTTCTCTACACGGGAGCAAGACACCAAATCTTAGTACCTCGAATCCAGGACCAACTATATTAAACCGCAATTTTTTTGTGAACACGACACACGAAGGGTGGAGTGGAAAGAGGAAAAGGTCCCACCGGGCGTGCCAGAATCTGTTCGCCGCCGAAAGACGCGGCCGGGACGTTGGGAAGTCCGGCATGAATTTTGGGAGGCAGATGCTATTGGGTTTTATCCATCCACCTCTCCGAAGATACCAAGTTGATTTATGACGCCATGTATCAGAGGTTTAGACAAATGCGGACGTTGTAGCAGACTTAGTCAGATTCCCCCTCGTTTACGAGGGGTTTTTGATTGTGGGGACGCTCTTCCCTGCAGGCACAAACCCCTGCAGTTAATTACGCTACCACAACGCGGTAACTACTTTCTCCTTCTCCAGATGTTCACTTCGTGTCGTGTGTGTTTGTTTTATTTTTTGGTTGCCCATGGATTGTATACGGAGACTAATTTATGTTGTCGTCCGTAGGGCGGGGATTAGTCCAAATCCGTATTTTCTTAGATTTGGGTTTGGTTGATTTAAGGATCGTTAACCTCATTTGAGGTTAAGATCAACTTAAATGTTTGTTAAGGATACGTTAGTCTAAGTTTTAGACTAAAATATACTTAACAGGGCTTTGGGATCATTTAGATCCAACGAAAGAGCATTTGGACTCTATCGTTTTAGTTTAAGGACGTCACGGTCCATTGGGTTTAAGGACATCATAGTCCGTGAAGTTTAAGGACATCATAGTCCATAGAGTTTAGTTTATGGACGTTGCGGTCCATCATTAGTTTAAGGACGTTGCGGTCCATTGGGTTTAAGGACATCATAGTCCATAAAGATTAGTTTAAGAACATTACAGTCCATTGGAGTGTATCCATGGGTTTGGAAATGTACCAAAAAGTTGTTGGTTGTCGGGACCCGCCACCTCCCTGAAGACGTTGAGGAATTACAATGACATGTATCAGAGGTGTGGAGAGATGTACCCTTTAACTAATGTCCCGACTGAGGAGGAATGGGATGAACATCATTTTAGATGCCATCTGTTAGGAACTCATTAGCTATCTTTAGGGTTGAGATCGGTTTTGGGGACCCTGAGCATGAGAGGATCAATTGATTGTCCTCGGGAGATTTGGTCTGAGTTTGGTTAATATTGGCCTTTCATAGTGTTAAACACTAGTATATGCTCAGCGCTCACGTGCTCCCACGTGAGGCGTTTGAAGTAGTGTTAAACACTAAAAATTTGAGGCGCTCACGTATGGTCACGTGAGGCGCTGTTTCTTTGGGTTTATTCCCTTGTTCTTTCCTGAGCGCTAAGCACTATTGGGTCACGTGGGATCACGTGAGGTGCCCCAAATGGAAACTTCCTTTGATTTATTCTCCTTTTTTTTGCTTTATAAGTGCTAGGCACTAATTGGGGATCACGTGGGATCACGTCTCAGTTGTCCTCTTTTGTTCATCGAGGGTGCTCACGTGGGAGCACATGATCGGCCGTTATCATGTTGGGTGCTAATCTTTTTACATGCATGGAGATCTTGAGTTTTGAGACTTTCAAGCCCACTGTTTTATAAGAATTAAATTCTTAGGTTTTGGATCTGCATGGCAGAATCTCCCCGATGAGAATTAAATTCTCAACTTATGGGGAGATCTGCTTCTGCAGATCTTTCACCATAAGGAAGAACTAAGTTCTTATATGAAGGGTTAAACCCTTATTTTATCAGAGGAATTAAATTCCTATATACTTTTTGGGAGAATTAAATTCTCTGAACTTAGATCTTCCCCTAGGTTTTGGATCTGCATGGCAGAATCTCCCCGAAGAGAATTAAATTCTCAACCTGTGGGGAGATCTGCTTCTGCAGATCCTTTGCCAGAAGAAAGAACTAAGTTCTTATATGAAAGGTTAAACCCTTATGGAGGCGAAGAAAAGATAAGATGTTCTCTGTTTTTCTTCTCTTCTCTTACCTAGGGTTTCTCTTTCTGTTTTCTCTCTTTAACTTGAAGTTTTATGGGGGTCCTTCTGTTTCTTTCTGTATCTCTCTACGTCTACGTCTCCCTCTTCAGTCTCGAGTCCTTTATATAGCAGAGACAAGTTTGTTGATTTTTGTTAAGGAAATCTCTCATTGAGTGATTTTTGATTAATTCGAGGATTTTATCCACCGTTGGATCTTTTTGATCCAGGGACTCCTGTTTTTACAGAAGACATTTTCTTGTTCTTAATAAGATTGGGGAAAATATTTTTCCATACAGAACTTATTCTGTATCTTGGTGATTTTTAATCACCATTAGATCTTTAATCCAACGGTGCTCTGATTTACAGAGCACAATCTTTCTTGTTCAGAAAGATTCGAGGAGTATTTCCTCAATCAGAATTTAATTCTGTATCTTGACGATTTTTAATCACCATTGGATCTTTGATCCAATGGTGCTCTAATTTACAGAGCTCAATCTTTCTTGTTTAGAAAGATTGGGGAAAATATTTCGAAATAGGGTTCCGATCCCTTTTATATAGAATTTAATTCTATTGGGTCAGAAGATATCAGGAATCCTCACATGTAGCATGTGACCCAGTGGCACTAGGCCGGTTTGCCTATATGCAGCAGTCCCAGAGAAGAGCATCACGTGTTGGCACGTGATGCGCCTTCTGGTCTGCTATTTGTTTTATAAAGGTGCCTATATACTTTGTATATAGGTGCTCACGTGTGACACGTGAGGCCCAACTTCAGTCACATTTGTTAAGTGTAAAGTTTGCAATTTTGGCTCCAAGATGCATCACATATGGGCACGTGATGCCCACTTTGGGGAATTTTCCCGTTGCTTTTTTATTTATTATTTATTTTTCTAAAGGGAACAACGATCTCTCTACATTCAGATATGTGCTCCTGTTGAAGTACAAGTCTGAAACTTTTGAGAAATTTAAGGAACATAAGCTTGAAGTTAAGAACCAAACGGGTAGAAATATGAAGTCCATCGATATGATCGAGGAAGTGAATACTTGCGCATGGAGTTCCTAGAGTTTCTAAAAGGAGAATAAGATTCTCTCTCAGCTTACTCCTCCGAGTACACCACAGCACAACGGTGTATCGGGACGGAGGTATCACACCCTATGAGATATGGAGCACTCTATGATGAGTACTGCTGAGTTACCTGTTTCCTTTT
Source organism: Agapanthus africanus (assembly GCA_030015575.1). Lineage (NCBI taxonomy): Eukaryota > Viridiplantae > Streptophyta > Magnoliopsida > Asparagales > Amaryllidaceae > Agapanthus > Agapanthus africanus. The sequence goes on from JASDDO010000004.1 coordinate 324,996,871, forward strand.
CGAATTATGCACTTGAGAAGTTGCATACCTATTAAATGGGGTTCCATCCAAATCTGTGCCTACCACTCCATATGAGATATGGGATGGGATGAGATCGTGTCTTAAACGAGTTAAGATATGGGGTTGTCCGGCCTATGTTGAAAAGCAAAATCCGGACAAGATCGAGGCAAGGACAGTTCTGTATAAGTTTGTTAGGATATCCCAAACATTTGCGAGGGAATATCTTCTACCACACTGAGGAGAAAAAGGTGTTTTGTTTCTCAGCATGCCACCTTTTTAGAAAAGGAATTTCTTATGAAGAAATTAGTGGTCATGAGGTAGAATTGGAAGGAGTTCCAGTTGGACAAACTAACAGCTGATGATTTGGTAAAACCAAAGGATTCAAAAGTTCCCAACGAGCCTCAGCCTCTCCGCGAATCTGGTAGGGTTCCTCATCCACCTGAGAGATACTACGGTTTCCTCGGTGACGGTGGGAGCGAAGATTGCATCATGGTAGATGATGACCCAACTAGGTTCAGGAAGGCCATCACGAGTGGGGACTCTGTGAAAAGGCTGGATGCTATGCTTAAGTCCATCAGGATCATTGCACACATCGCGGAGTTGGAACATCTATTTTGATATGGCAGTCAAAGAGTTTGACTTCATCAAAAAGGTAAATGAACCTTGTATATACAAGAAGGCTGTAGAGAGTAAGGTTGTCTTCCACGTATTGTACGTAGATGACATACTCTTGATAGGAAATGGTTTCCTATGCTACACTCGGTCAAGCTCCTCTTATCACGGGGATTCTCCATAGAAGATCTGGATGATACCTACTACATCTTGTAGTTTATGATCTATGGTAATAGATCTAAGTGGATGTTGGGAGTGTCCCAAATCCAGGTACATTAACACCGTACTAAAGGGGTTTAGTATAGAAGATTCTAAGCGTGGTGGTTCGCCCACTTACTAAGGAATCACTCTCTCCAAAAAGAAGTCTTCCAAGACTGATTTGGAAAGAGCGCGCGTGCAAAGGATACACTATGCTTCGGCAGTAGGCTCTATCATGCATGCGATGTTATGTACCAGACCAGATGTAGCTGATTCACTAGGTGTAGTGATTAGGAATCAATCGGATCTTGGGAGAATCACTGGATAGCTGTGTAGGATAAGTACTTGAGAAGCACTAAAAAAATGTTCTTGGTGTTTGGTAACGGTGAACTCCAGTGGGAGTCCTTTACCAATTCGAGCTTCCAGAGTGATAAGGTCGACTGAAAGTCAGTCACGGGCTTTGTCTTTACCCTCGGTAGAGGGACGGTATGTTGGAAGAGTTCCAAGCTATATACCATGGCAAACTAGACGATAAAGGTTGAATATATCGCTACCAACAATGCTACCAAAGTGGATGTCTGGATAATTCTTGTTCATGAGATGAACATGGTTCCTACCTTTGAGCATCCAATAACTGTTATTGTGACAACAATGGAGTTGTGGCTTTGGCCTAATGCCGGTCCCATCAGCGATCCAGACATATTCTGAGGACAATATCACCTGATCATGCAGATAGTTGATCTCCAAGGGATCGAAGTAAGGAGAGTTGACGCGAAGGATAACACAGCGGATCCACTCACAGAGGCCTTTCCTTAGAGAGACTTTTATGGAACGTTGGGTATGAGATACTACAACAAATGGCCTTAGTGCAAGTGGGAGATTGGTAGTTATGTGTATGCCCTAGAGGCCATTAATGTATATGTGATGTATATTGTAGTGGATGCTTGGACATATATAGGGAGGACTTTCATGCTCGACATGATAGTATGCTATCTGGTTGCTCTTTATCTTAACATGTACACTTATTGTCTCTCTATTACATGTTGATTAAGCCCTTAGGATGAGTACTTGACTACCAGGATTATGATGCAGATCATACTAGTGGGGATAGGGTAGTCGGTAAGTACATCCTTCAATTGTTCCTAGTCGTAGGAGTATCGAGACAGGGCATCGATATTCCAGAGTAGACTAGCGTATACTCTTCTTGACCCATATGATAGGCGATGGATGATCCTATATCCATTGGTGTTTGACATCAGAGATGGTATACGGGTGCTCAATGGAGACTGGGTACACTGAACGGACTCGCCGAGAACTCCTAGATGGTATTATACCTATCGTCAGATAGCAGTTCTCTGGTGACACTGGTACAGTTTAGTCTGTCGACCCGAGATCGTCATAGAGTCTTGTGTGATTCCCATCGTGCTTTGATTTCCACCTTACCACGTTCAAGAGATCGTATAAAACGGTGGTTTTTGGGTACAGTCCCGAGTCACATGGAGGCAATGAGCGATAGGAGGGGATTTCGTCTCTCCCGGTATTAGGGGTTGATGTTGCGTTATGCTTGATTGGCCATAACAGGAAATCCCTTGCCAGGGTTGCTGAGATCTACTGGTAAGTGTTATCGGTAGTTTCTCGAACCGTTATGAGCCTCACATCGGCATGACTTATCAGGCTGTTGGGGTCTGACGATTACCACCCCCAGGCTGTGATATGCGACATATCAGACGAAGAGACCGGACTGTATGGTAGTGTTACTGATTGGATTCGCAGGAATATAAGCAGGCTTGCTTATTGATCTTCCGATCGCTCAATACCCGGATGACCGTTACGTTTAGCAGACCGCTTGAGGCTCGTGGGTGTTTGATATGATCATCACCTACTGCCGGCGTATTGACGAGTTTTTAGAGTCCTACACAGAGGTTTCCTGGTTCATGTGAAACGAACTAGGAGCACATATGTGATATGTGCGGAACCGAGATTAATACGAATATGTGATACCGTATTCTATTCTTGCGATATGTGATATCGGTCGGTTATATGTGATATAGCCGGGTTATCCAATCAAGTGTTGATTCGATAAGTTGATACATATGATATTAGTCGGTTATATGTGATATAGCTGGATTATTAAATCAAGTGTTGATTTAATAATTTAATGTATAATTATATATTTGATATATTGAATTAAATTAACTAATATTAGATCATTTAAACATTTTTTTCCTCACTTGTGTACACTTAGTATATATGTGATATATATCAATGTACATTATTTTGTGTCATGCTAGATGATACATACTACATGGGTGTATGAGACTCACACCATGCTTATGATAATCCTAGGGTTTTTATTTATTTAAGAAATTCAAAATTGTTGGAATTTTGTCATGGCTAGAAGCTTGGAGAAGCTTGTTAAGCCCATTGACTTAGTCCACTAGTTTTGTTTTGCTTAAGATATTTGTTAACTTAACCATTATGCTTAGCCATAGTTTAGTCTCTACATGAGTTAGTACATGATACAAACTCATCCATGGTTGCTATTCTCACCTCATGAGTTTCATTCTCATCTCCACTTCATCTTCTTCTTCCTCAAGAGAAAGGTTTCTTGCTTTTCTCAAGGTGATGAAATATTGTGAGAAAAATAAATCTAAAGTGAGCAAAATTCCCACTTCATCATCCTCTATTATATTAGCCATTTAGTTTAGGATGTTTGCTTCACTAATCTACCATTAGTGAAGAGATTGCATGAGCTTGAGTCTCCTCGACGTAGATCATCTTCGACCTCGAAGATTTCGAGCAAGTTTGTTCATTTCTTCATGTGAACCCTTACTAGAATTCGGGTGTTCACTATTTGGAGCGAAGGGACTACTACACGGAGCTTTAGAAGTGAAGAACCGGTCTACAAAGGTTGTATTCTTTGTTTACTTAGATGTAAAGTTGTTTATATTGTTGTTTCGTCTAAACCTCTAGTTAAAATTCTAGGGTTAGGGTTGTTGAGTATGGAAAAAATTTAAATTTGGCATGGACATACCTCCCGAAACCTTGTTGTCGTGCTAAGTAACCCTACATTTAAGAGTATGACGATCAACTTGAACGGATCGGATAGTTAAAATATTTCGTAAATCAGAAATTCCTATTTTTAAAAAATACGGACCGGTTTGCAATGAAGTGTGTGTGTGTGTGTGTGTGTGTGTAGAGTTCGATTAGGATCCTATCGGAAAGATTTGGAAACAAATCTTTCCCAATTTTTCACCATTTGCTTAACTTTGGGATTTGTACATTCAATTATATTATGTTTGGTAATAAATAAAATCTTTTATTCATAATTGTTAGCACGGATCCCAAAATTAATCTAAGATGAAAAAGCAGGAAAGATTTATTTTCAAATACTTCCGATAGGATTCTAATCGAACTATATAGGCTAAATTGCATAAATGTACTAATGAACTTTCATGCATTTTGTGATTGATACCATGAATTTTAATAATTGCAAATAGGTTTCATGAACCTTTGTTTGCTTCTGAATGCTTTTTGCGATTAATACCATGTAAAAGTTATTAGTTGCAATCAGGGGTGATGGTTCAAGGTATTTGTTTGTAATTAAATTAGTCAATGATATCAATCGCAAAAAAATTAAAAATTCATAGATACATTTGTGTAATTTAGACACCTCTCTCTCTCTCTCTACACACACGCGCGCGCGAGGTTAATAGAGGAAAGGAGGCATAAGAGGGAATTTTCTCTTATGGCGTTGGAAAAATGCATCCTTCATGATTTTTTTCGACGATCGGTATACACTATCTCCATCTTTATCATCTAAAATGTGGATACACCAAATTTCATATGATTATACCATTTTTTACCGTTGATTTAGTTGGTGCAAAATTAACGGTTTACCGACAATAGAATTTTTTACATTGCTAATTCATCGGTGAAAAAATGGTGGAATCACATGAAATTTGGTGTATGCACATCTTAGATGATAACGATGATGATAATGGATGCCGATCGTCGGAATAAATGGTGGAGGTTGTATTTTTTCGACGCCATAGGAGGAAATCCCCTCCTATGGCCTCTTCTCTCTCTCCATAGGAGGGGATTTCCTCCTATGGCGTCGAAAAAATACGCCTTTCGTCGTATTTTCCGACGATCGGAATCCATCATCTTCATCGTTATAATCTAAGATGTGGGTACGCCAAATTTCATGTGATTCTACAAGTTTTTCACCGTTGATTTAGCAATGTAAAAAGTTCTATTGTCGGTAAACCGTTAATTTTGAACCCACTAATTCAACGGTGAAAAGGTTGTAGAATCACATGAAATTTGATGTACTCATATCTTAGATGATAACGATGAAGATGATGGGTGCCGATCGTCGGAAAACATGACGGAGGGCGTACTTTTTCAACGCCATAGAAGGAAATTCCCTCTTATGGCCTCTTTCCTCCGTGATACGCTCTCTCTCTCTCTATATATATATAGAGAGAGAGAGAGAGAGAGAGAGAATAACGGAGGAAAAAGGCCATAGGAGGGAATTTACTCCTATGGCGTCGAAAAAAATACGCTATCTATCGTGTTTTTCGATGATCGGAATCCATCATCTTCATCGTTATCATCTAAGATGATGTGGGCACACCAAATTTCATGTGATTCTACAACTTTTTCACCGTTGATTTAGCAATGTAAAAAGTTCTACTGTCGGTAAACCGTTAATTTTGAACCCACTAATTCAATGGTGAAAAGGTTGTAGAATCACATGAAATTTGGTGTACCCATATCTTAGATGATAACGATGATGAAGATGAGTGCCGATTGTTGGAAAACTCGATGGAGGGCGTATTTTTTCGACGCCATAGGAGGAAATTCCCTCCTAAGGCATCTTTTCTCCATTATTCTCATATCTATATATCTATATATATATATATATAATTTTGAAACAGCTAGCTAATTAGCGCAAAATATACATGAAGCATGCCCTAGTTACTTTAGTTAGCCGTTGGCAAGAAAGACAATGAATGGATGTTATTTGGACGTATGTGTGAGATCCAGGGTAGACGTTGACGCGTGTGGACCCTACACAACACACACATGCAAGGATACAACGAAGATAACAGCGCGTCAAGGCAACGGTGTTCATATTAATATTAATAATTCCACATTAATTAGGGTTTATATACATGCTTGATTTTGCTTTGTATTAAGCTTCTATTAGTCATAATCAGTGAATTATCACATTGCATAATATATTTGTATAACCAGAATACTGGTTGATTAGTCAATTTGAGATAATTTTATCTATGAGATAAATTTTCCGTAAAACCCCATTTGTTGGTATGTAAGAATACACAAGGGAATGTAATATTGTCTGCAAACAACTTTTGTGCTCGGTACACATGAGAAAACAAGAGCAAGGTTTTAAAAAGCATGATAGCTATATTTAGTGAGTGATGGAGCTCCTTTTCGGGTCTCCGTCAGATGTTGTCTTCCGTTGATCTCTCGGTGGACTTTGTTGATTTTCTCCTGTTGTGTGTGGGTCTCAATGGGTTTTGGAGGAAGGAGTGGAGTGAGGAGTTTGATGCCGAGTACCTGCAGAAGTCCTGGGGTGGTTTGGTACCACCAAGGACCCTCCGACGATCAAGTTAGTGATGAGATCCGAGCAGAGTAACGGCTTAAAAGAGTAAAGAATGGTTTACTTGACCCCTCTGTGATGAAGGTTTATATAGCGGTGGTAGCACGCAGCAGCAGACGCGAGAATCTCATCGGCAGTTACGCTCCCGACGTCACGCCCGTGTAGAGAGCGGATCGCCCATTAATGGGGATCGTGATGGCGTGGAACGTGGGATGTTGCTGGCGTAAAATCTGCGCATGGCGAGATTCGCGGAGCGGCGGTTACGCCTGTGAGTGATGGAGTTGGTCAGAGGGCCGAGGAAGACGACATTGGCCTGGAGCTTGGGACGAGCGAGGAGGCCGAGGAGTCCAGGCCTTGTGGCAGCTCGGCGCGAGCTACGGGGCCGAGGAAGCCAATTTGCAGGGGGCCCTGAGGAGGGCCAGCTCGTGTTTGCAGGTCGGGCATAGGGTGGCCGGGTCGGCCCTTGTGGGCCCTTTCTTCCGAGCTCTAGGACACGCCACCTGCCACGTGTCCTGATCTTGGAGATCGCCAATATTGAGCATCATCATTAGCCCCCCACTCTTGTCCCGACCAGCCAGCGGGTCGGGTCAGAAGTGGATTGCCGGGCCTCCCGAGGTGAGATCCTTTCTAGGGTTTTGTCGGGACGAGTCCTCGGGCCGTCGGTTGTTTTTTCCGCTAGCGAATCAGAGCGAGATCTCTGCATTTAAAGAAGGTGCGTCGGTTCGTGCTTTCTGCAACTGAAGCGACGGTCCACGTGTCGAGCGTCGATTGGCTAATGCGACGTATGCAGGTCTGCGGCATCTGATGGGACACGGTCCAGCGCTGGACTGACACGTGGAGCGATTGGAGCCGCTGGGCGCGAGGAGCCGTTTCGGCGGGAGATGACGGGCGCCGTTGGATGAGGCCGTATGCAGCAATAAACATGGGTGGGGTCCGCTTTAGGGCCCTTACTACTTCATATTTCCCTCTCTCAAGTCTTGGCTGCTCGGCGCTCGTCTCCCTTCTCTCGTTTTCAGCCCTTGGAGATTTTCTTTTCCAAGGTTAGATGTCTTCCTCTGTAGAATCAGTAGACGTTGTAGGAGTAGGTGCTAGGGTTCCTTTAGCTGTGTCTGAGTCTCCTCGGGGAGCAGGGGTTGGATCCTCTCCCCGGGGTCGTGAGGCGGGGGCCGCCTCCAGGGAGGAGGCGACAGATGTGGCCCCCAGCACCTCGTGCTGGGTGAGGCATGAGGACGAGCTCGCCAATGCTCAGGCTCGCTTCCACATCCCCTCGCGCTACACGCTTCGACAGGCCAAGGAAGGAGAGATGGCAGGTCAGGTACGGGGCAAGGAGATTGCCCTGTATTTGGAAGCTTTTTAGGGCGGAATGCGCCTGCCCTTCTCTCCTGAGGTCGTCGCCGCGCTGAATTTCTTCGGTTTGGCCCCCGACCAGTTAGTGCCGAACTCTGAGGGCAGACGCTCTTGTGCCTCTTGTGAGGGCCTTCGATCCCTGGCGTCGTGGGTAGGGAGCTACCAGCCGGAGTTGATCGAGCAGGGTAGCTGCTCGGTTGCCTCTTGCGAGGGCTTTGATACTTCAGGACGGGGACCAAGCAGGGTTGATGCCCAGTGCCTCTTGGCGAGGACTTTGATCCCTGTCGGTTATGGTAGGAAGCTACCAGCTGGGGATAGCCGAGCAAGGACTCGACTGCCTCTGGGAGGACTTTGGTACTTAGCGCGGGAGGGGCTGTAGAAGCCTACCAAGTACCCTTGGCCGGGCAGGGTTACATCCCGGTGCCTCTTGGCGAGGGATTTTGTCCTGAAGGATAGCCGAGCGAGAGATCTTCGGGCTTGACTGCCTCTGGGAGGGCTTTTTGATCCCCGGCGTTTTGGCAGGGAAGCTGCCCACTGGGGATAGACGAGCGAGGGGTCCTCGGGCTCGACTGCCTCTGGGAAGGCTTTCCGGCCCCTGGCGTTGCGGTAGGGGAGCTACCCGCCAGGGGCGACTGAGCAGGGTAGCTGCTGGGTTAAATCTTGGCGAGGCGTAGCCCAACCGTCCAGCTGTAGGTGCGGGGAATGGGAACGGTCGGGGCAACGACGCGCGTAGCCAGTGCATTGAATGCGGGGGGAGGCGAAGCGCTAGGGGCGCGTCGCTTCGATTCCGCCGGAGAAGGCTTGATGGCTGCCGCGTGACGGCGACTCCTTGGGTGAAAGCGGGCGACTGTTGAGCTGCGCAGTGGGCTATATAAGGCTGAAGGAGTACCGGTCCTTCCATCCTTCGTAAACAGGTCGTCGAGAATGCAGGACTTCCCGTTTACCATCCCCGACATCGTCCGCTTTGAAGATGTGTACCTTTACGACCCGTCCTGCACCGAGGATACGGTGCAGCTGGTTTACGGGAGCATTGAGGGCCATTTCGGCCGGCCGCTCCCTAGACGCTCCTCCCTGCTGCAGCTGCTAATGTACTCTATCTGGAAGGCATCGCCGGGGCTTTACAAACCCCCTGTCTGAGCTGCTCTATGACGAGGCCGTGGGCAAGCTGCGGTCTTTGAGGCGCTTCGGCCTAATCTCCGCGAACCGGCTGGCCCGCTCCGAGACACTTGTCCGCGAATGCAACGAGCTGAGGCTCGGGATTGACGCACGCGGGGGGAACCAGGGACAGAGGTTGGACCTTGCGAGGCGCCGGCTGGCGGAGATCTTTACCGAGTACTACGAGCAGTGCTCGCTGTACCCTCTTCCCCCACTATTGTAGTTTTTCTTTTCTTTCCGCATGTATGGCTGAGGAGCCCACAATACCTTTTGAATAAACAAAGCTTTTCTTCCCTTGTCGTAATGCTCCATTGATCTTTATTAAGTTAACAATAGATCCTAGGAAGAGTTTGCATTGCTTTTAAAAGAAAGGTACATGCTAGTAAATGACTTTATTGGCTTGGGCCGAACTCCCTGAAGGGTTGTTGGCCTCCGCGCTCGGCATAGGGTAAGGGGCTTCCTAAGCTCCGGGCTGGCCGTCCGCTGAAACGGGCATGATCTGACCGATGGTCAGGTCAGCAGGAGGGTGGTGCTACTCCTGCTCGTGGTCTGCCTGCCGTTTTTCCCTTAAGTAGGCGGCGAGATGCCCAGACCGGATGAGCTCTTCGATGTAGTCCCTCAGTTGCTTGCAGTCCTCCGTGGCGTGGCCCAGTACCCGGTGGAAAGCGCAGTAGGGGCCTGGGTTCGCTTTGCGGCCTGACGCGGGATCGGAGGGAACTTGAAGAACCCCTCATTCTGGGCCTCCTCCAGCAACACTGCGAGGGAGACATTGAGTGGGGTATACTCCTGGAACTTCGGGTGGTAGGGCTGCTGACGCTCCGGCCTTTCCTCCCGAGCCCTCTTCTTCTGGTCGGGCCGTTCTGCCCGGGGAAGGTTAGCATTCACCTCGGATTCCAGCTGAACCTTACGCTCGATCCACGCCTCGACCTCGGCCATGGTCTTAGGTTGCGCCAACGCGAAGGAGCGCAACCATTGCTTGTGCCTCAGACCAGATCTAAGCGTCGTGATGACGGTTTCGTCCCGGTGCTCGGGCATCTCGAGAAGGGCGTTGTAGAAACGGGTAATGTAGGCCTTGAACGTTTCCTTGTCCCCACTCTTAACCGTGAAGAGGTAGTCGACCGTGCGCTTCTGTCGACGGTTCCTCACGAAATGGCCGAGGAACTGAGTAGCTAGCTCGTCGAAGGTCGAAATCGAGCAGGGCTTGAGCCCCCGGAACCAGTCCCGACCTGCGCGGATGTCACGACCCGAAATAGCACGTGACTAGCCCTTGAATCATATGAAGTCTATAGGACCCCATCTAATTCAAGTAAGCCAAAAGCCCAGAAATCTAAAACCATTTTTAAGGAGTAAATAAGGAAAACTAGCTTTAAGAAGTGAAGAAAACACGTTTTTAAAAACAAGGTTTTTAAATAAGTAAGCCGAATATGCATTTTTAAAATCTCTAGTCTTTTGTGAAAATTTCGGCAGAGTTTTCTTTGTAAATACTGGCCCCAAACGGGGTACAACATGAATAATATATATATATATATATATACAATGATAAAAGGCATCCCCAAGTGGGAGCTAGCTCTTCGTCAATCGACAGTCACAACCACGCAAGCAATATAATATACAACGCCGAAGGGCGAGGATCAAAACTCAAAAGAAACTCAAAATATCAAGAAAACCATAATACTACAACGCGTGACTCTAAGGTCGAAATAATACACAACTGGCTTTCTAAATCTTAAACAATATACAAGTTTGGTTGATGGAATTACTAGATACAACTGAATAAAATAAATACAAGGGTGGTCACGATGCGAGTGAACCCACCTATCAAAGCAATCACCCAGAAGGAAGCAGTGTGCCAGAAAAGCCGCAATGAAACCTGTACGGCAAAACCCGCAAGAACTGTGGCACAACGGGGGTGAGTTGCCAACTCGTGAATAGAAAATATCACAGAGCAGAAATCGTATGTATGACACAATCCTAGGTCAATACGATCAGATATATATATAAACCTCAAATGAATAAGTCTGAAACATGCTAAGGTGGCAATGTAACATCTATACATGAGTGTAGTGCCAAGTGCTCGTGCCAGTGCCCCAGGTAATAACATATCATAAATATGAGGTATGATCAATGTAATCAACATGAATCAATGTCAACTATATCATGAAGTCTAATTATGTGGATATCATCCAACTATGTAATCAATGTCTGTATGTATGTGGATCTCGTCCACGTGTCACCCAATGACAATAAGCATCATGCATGTAAATATCATAAAGCATATGCATGAAAGTATGAGGATGTAAATCAACATGTGTCCCTCGCGACTTATCAAAATCATGGAACCTGAGTGTCTAGCATCGACACTCGAAAACATCATGAAACATGTGCCTAGCATCGGCACGTAAATCCTCATATATACATATAGGGCTCCGTCAGTCCGGATCGGCCCATATCATCTCTCAACTCCGGTCGGTATCCTCCGGATATCCTCCGAGATCAAATACATGTAAATCTACGGTAGCGCCCCGGCCGTCTAACGGACGCCAAATGCGGAACAAAAACTTTTTAACTGGCGCTATCGTATACCATAACCCGGATCTGCCATTATTGCTAAACTAAAAAACTGTAAAGAGGGTAGAAAGGTTATACCGAACGATCCGAGTCCTTCATTTTTTAACCATCATCCCACGCTCTGTTGCGGATGCTCCGATCTCGTCGATCTCCGATCTCCTCGTCCAGGTGGCACCACGTCAACGGATCTTTAAACGGGCTCCCGCCTCTGACTCGAGGCAACTCGGTCATCAAGTTTGCTAAAAGAGACGACCAAGATTGATGTAGAGAATGAGTAGAATACTTTGTCTCACTTCGTCCAAAGCCGTGGACGAACGGTTAACGAAGTTGCCATTTAAATTGGGTGATGGAATGAAAGAAGCTGTGAAATTTCCATACACCATAAACTATCATCTTTTAAAACAACAACCATCACCCTCCACCAAGGGGTGGCCGGCCATATAAAGAGGAGGGGGTGAGTGTAGGAGCAAGGGAGGTGACCACAACAATGAAGCTTATCATAACACCTTGTATGAACACCATTAATGCAAGTGATGAATCATTAACCCTAGTCATCAAACATCATTAAATGCACTAATGAGTCACAAAGATGCATGAACCTAGTCACCACCTTCTAGAAGCCTCTAGAAGCTTCCACATTCATCTCAAGAAAAGATAAATCCGTATTTAACCGAATGTTAAATACGGCTGATAGAAAACAGGAAACTGGCAACTTCCAAAAGCGATCCTGAAACGAATTTCTGGATAACCCCGTAACAGTATAAACATACCCGCATTTGTATTACGACCGAATACAAATGCAACTGAGACAAAGATATTATATCTACTCAATATAATACTCGGATCCGGCTTAAACCAAAGCCCACCAGTATTATCTGCCCGAAAAATGACACGTGCGTAAACGCACGTGTATTTTCTGAATCCTGCCATAAAACCATACGGCCTCTACAACGTTTCGCCCGAACTTGGGAATCTGTCTGTGGGGGACTCTAATGACTCGTCGGTACCCTGACAGTGGGTTTAACCACAAGCCGTCAGCGGCACTAGCTGTGCGTAACGGCTGCCCATGGACGAACCTCAAGGGAGGCCGATGAGCGAACTCATCCGGAAACCCTACTGAGCCTAACAGTGACAATGTATATACAGTCCGGTCCGTTCGTCTATGAGTATCGCAAATCTGCCTAGGGGGCTGGTAACGTCAGACCCCCAAAAGCAGTATAAGTCGTGTCGGAATGTAGCCCAATAACACCCTGAGATACTACCGGAGTACCTACCAGTAAATCTCCTGCCACGGCCGTGGGCTTTGTGTAATGGCTCTCCTAGACACAGCACGATCTCACCCCCAATACCGGGAGAGACGAATCCCCTGCCGATCCGCTCACGTGCCTCCATGTGGCTCGGGACTGTACCCAAAAACTACCTGTTTGCACGACTCCTTTGAGCCGTGGTAGGGTAGAAATCAAAGCACAGTGGGAACTCACACGAGACAAATGACGACCTCAGGTCGATGAACTAACCTGTACACATGTCACCACGGAACTGCTATCTGACGATATGTATAATACCAACTAGCAGGTTCCCGGCGAGTCCTGTCCGGTGTACTCATAACCCAATGAGCGCCTGTATACATCTTAGGTGATCCAACTGACACCAGTGGCATGTGAGACCGGCCACCGCCCCTCGTCGGGGTCTCGACTGTATACACTAGTCTACTCCGGAGTATCGATGCCCTGTCTCGAAACTCCCACGACTAGGGACCACAATTAAGGATATGCTTATAAACCGCCCAACTCTCACGTATATGATCGCCATCATACTGTTGGTAGTAAAGCAAAATCCTAAGGGCTCTATCAAAATGTAACAGTGATCAGTCACCTGAACCTGTACACAACTGATAAAGGCAAACCAGATAGCATACTATCATCTCGAGTAAGACTGTCCTACCGGTATAGGTCCTCCGCAATCATTGCAATCACGTGCCTGCGATCCAATAATTGACTCTGAGGGCACTATATCCAACAATCTCCCACTTGCACTTAAGACTAATTATTGCGATGTCGACTACTCACAGCCCGTGTGAAACCGAACATCCAACTCCTCTACTAATCAGTTTCACAAAGCCCGTTTGTAAAACTATTGTGTTCGAGAAATAGCCTCAGTGAGTGGATCCGCCCTGAAGTTTCTTTCTATATCTCTCTTAATCTCAAGTTCGTGGAGAAAGTCATCTCCCGAATTGAGTAATACCTGTCTTAGAATATGTCTGGATATCTGATGGGACCTAGTTCATAAATGAACTCCAAATCCAAACTTCTTAGACTGTATCGATCACTGAAACTAATCAGTGTCCAGCACCATACCTCCCACAGTATCCTCTTGAACCATCTGTCCATAATACTGCCCCCTTCGTCAGAGGGAAAACTATAACTCTGACAATCACTCTGTCATCCATGTCACCTTTGAAGCCTGGAATGATAATCGTCTCCCGAAGGAGGCTGCCGTCATCAAATCCGTAGAACATGCACTTATGTTCTAAAACTGCTTCCTTATGTTTCTCCAGGATTGGATTAATACAAGCTTATCGCATCTAGTGCAATAACAACATCTGATGTGGTACTTGACATCTCATGATTGACTCAATTGCCTAAGCAAGTGATCTGCCAATCATGTACATCCCTCCCCTTTTTAGTCTGTAAGACACCTTTAGAGAGGGTAACTCTATCACCTGCAGGTACACCACCATGCCAGGAGTCATCTATTCCAAATACCATTAGAATATTGTCAAAGTACCTACATTGGGAAACTACCCAAATCTAGATTTAAAACCATCGATCTAGAAACCAGAATGTCTGATATTATATCCATATCCTGTCTGGAGAAAAAACTGTGTGACGACCACAGTACAACCGATCGTAGTATAGGAATTTTACTTCCTTCTCTGTGTATGTCATCCAAATACCAGGATATCACACCCTACTACCTTCTTAACAGATCCATCCCCTATTCTGATGAAGTCAAACCTATGACTGTCACATCAAAATTAGATGATCTATCTCCACTATAACTGCTTAAGTCTATAAATAGACATAAGCTACTTGCCCACTACGCTTCCGCTGCTCCCACTGACTACGACAACCCTCTGGCAGAATAATATATACGTGCACTTCTAAAACTAGTTTAGAACGACGCTATACTTAACCTCCTGCCGGGTCTCATAGCCTGGAACAACAGTAGTGTCAAGTCTGGGTAGATAAGAACCTCCCTGTCACCATTCTTAAGGCTACCGGAGTACCTCTCGGGTGTCTGAGGTTACCCACCATATCTGCGGAGTGGCTAATGGAATGTCATACCTGATTAAATCTTTAGGTCCTATTAAATTTTCCGTAATCGTTTGCGGTTCTGGAATCACTTCCAGTTCTACCATACTCCCACTACTGTTTTCTGAAAAAATCCATTTTATTAAAACTGTGGCGAGTCAAGAAGTATCCACACTTATCCAAAGAAAAGATAAATCCATCTTTAACCGAATGTTAAAAGACGGCTGATAGAAAACTGGCAACTTCCAAAAGTGATCCTGAAACGAATTTCAGGATAACCCCGTAACTGTATAAAAATACCCGCATTTGTATTACGACCGAATACAAATGCAACCGAGACAAAGATATTATATCTATTCAATATAATACTCGGATCCGGCTTAAACCAAAGCCCACCAGTATTATCTTCCCGAAAAATGACACGTGCGTAAACGCACGTGCATTTTCCGAACCCTACCATAAAACCATACGGCCTCTACAACGTTTCGCCCGAACTTGGGAAACTGTCTGTGGGGGACTCTAATGACTTGTCAGTACCCTGGCAGTGGGTTTAACCACAAGCCGTCAGCGGCACTAGCTGTGCGTAACGGCTGCGCATAGACTGACCTCAAGGGAGGCCGATGAGCGAACCCATCCGGAAACCCTACTGAGCCTAACAGTGATAATGTATATACAGTCCGGTCTGTTCGTCTATGAGTATCGCATATCTGCCAAGGGGGCTGGTAACGTCAGACCCCCAATAGTAGTATAAGTCGTGTCGGAGTGAAGCCCAATAACACCCTGAGATACTACTGGAGTACCTACCAGTAAATCTCCTGCCAAGGCCGTGGGCTTTGTATAATGGCTCTCCTAGACACAGCACGATCTCACCCCCAATACCGGGAGAGACGAATCCCCTGCCGATCCGCTCACGTGCCTCCATGTGGCTCGGGACTGTACCCAAAAACTACCTGTTTGCACGACTCCTTTGAGTCGTGGTAGGGTAGAAATCAAAGCACAGTGGGAACTCACACGAGACAAATGATGACCTCAGGTCGATGAACTAACCTGTACACATGTCACCAGGGAACTGCTATCTGACGATAGGTATAATACCAACTAGCAGGTTCCCGGCGAGTCCTGTCCGATGTACTCATAACCCAATGAGAACCTGTATACATCTTAGGTGATCCAACTGACACCAGTGGCTTGTGAGACCGGCCACCGCCCCTCGTCGGGGTCTCGACTGTATACACTAGTCTACTCCGGAGTATCGATGCCCTGTCTCGAAACTCCCACGATTAGGGACCACAATTAAGGATATGCTTATAAACCACCCAACTCTCACGTATATGATCGCCATCATACTGTTGGTAGTAAAGCAAGATCCTAAGGGCTCTATCAAAGTGTAACAGTGATCAGTCACCTGAACCTGTACACAACTGATAAAGGCAAACCAGATAGCATACTATCATCTCGAGTAAGACTGTCCTACCGGTATAGGTCCTCCGCAATCATTGCAATCACGTGCCTGCGATCCAATAATTGACTCTGAGGGCACTATCTCCAACAATCTCCCACTTGCACTCAAGTCTAATTATTGCGATGTCGACTACTCACAGCCCGTGTGAAACCGAACATCCAACTCCTCTACTAATCAGTTTCACAAAGCCCGTTTGTAAAACTATTGTGTTCGAGAAATAGCCTCGGTGAGTGGATCCGCCTAGATGTTTCTTTCTATATCTCTCTAAATCTCAAGTTCACGGAGAAAGCCATCTCCCGAATTGAGTAATACCTGTCTTAGAATATGTCTGGATATCTGATGGGACCTAGTTCATAAATGAACTCTAAATCCAAACTTCTTAGACTGTATCGATCACTGAACCTAATCAGTATCAAGCACCATGTCTCCCACAGTATCCTCTTGGACCACCTGTCCAAAATACTGTCCCTCGTCAGAGGAAAAACTATAACTCTGACAATCACTCTGTCAACCATGTCACCTTTGAAGCCTGGAATGATAATCGTCTCCCGAAGGAGGCTGCCGTCATCAAATCCGTAGAACATGCACTTATGTTCTGAAAACTGCTTCCTTATGTTTCTCCAGGATTGGATTAATACAAGCTTATCGCATCTAGTGCAAAAACAACATCTGGTGTGGTACTTGACATCTCATGATTGACTCAATTGCCTAAGCAAGTGATCTGCCAATCATGCACATCCCTCTCCCCTTTAGTCTGTAAAACACCTTTAGAGAGGGTGACTCCATCATCTGCAGGTACACCACCATGCCAGGAGTTATCTATTCTAAATACCATCAGAATACTGTCAAAGTACCCACATTGGGAAACTACCCAAATCCCGATCTAGAAATCAGAATGTCTGATATTATATCCATATCCTGTCTGGAGAAACAACTGTGTGACGACCACAGTACAACCGATCGTAGTATAGGAATTTTACTTCCTACTCTGTGTATGTCATTCAAATACCATGACATCACACCCTACTACCTTCTTAACATATCCATCCCCTATTCTGATTGAAGTCAAACCCATGACTGTCACATCAAAACTAGATGATCTTTCTCCGCTATAACTGCCCAAGTCTATAAATAGACATAAGCATCTTGCCCACTATGCTTCCGTTGCTCCCACTGACTACGACAACCCTCTGGCAGAATAATATATGCGTGCACTTCTAAAGCTAGTTTAGAACGACGCTATACTTAACCTCCTGCCGGATCTCACAGTCTGGAACAACAGTAGTGTCAAGTCTGGGTAAACAAGAACCTCCCTGTCACCGTCCTTGAGGCTACCGGAGTACCTCTCGGGTGTTTGAGGTTATCCATCATATCTGCGGAGTGGCTAATGGAATGTCAAACCTGATTGAATCTTTAGGTCCTATTAAATTTTCCGTAATCGTTTGCGGTTCTGGAATCACTTCCAGTTCTACCATACTCCCACTACTGTTTTCTGAAAAAATCCATTTTACTAAAACTGTGGCGAGTCTAGAACAATATCACTATTGATCTTCCAAATGGTAGAAAATCAACCCTCGTCATAGCCAGGGTCAACCCACAAACAGCCATTACAGAAACGTGCCCTGAGTTATCCAGAGTCTGGTTTTAAGCATAAGCTGGACAACTCCTCGTACCTTAACATCGTTAAGGTATGAACCATTCTATATCCAATATAGAAACTTTGGCACTTATTTAATTGAAACCAGATTCAAATCATGCAACTGTCTCCAGTGCATATCAACTTAATGGAAAGAGGCTAATCAGCATTACTCAACTTAGGAATCCATCCAATTATGAGTAACGTGAAAGAGAAACACGTTTCTCAAAACCATTACTATCATCTGAATACCAATCACAAGAATCTACATCTTCGGTCTCTTTGAAGAATCCCGATACTTGTGACACCTGGTTCCTTACTTTATTCTTATACCCACAACTTCTCAAAACTTAGACCTTGTATTTGTACGAAACACTTGTCTAAAAACTAGAGAAGTCATAAGTAAACAGAACATAGTACGAGGACCTATCCCCTTTGTCCTGATGGACACTTGGACAACATACAATACTCTGTATAAATCCGCTGAGTTGAACAACTCAAAACCTGTGCGTCGTAGGTGGAAAACTGTACCCTGGCGATTTCCTCAAATATCACCAATTACAACGAATTCCGATATAATGAGGATGATCACCTAATTCCCAATAACTTACTCCCACTCATCATCTGTAAAACCATACAGATATGAGAATGAAACCTGGCAAATACATACCCTTGGAGTGAGTATCTTATCGGGAAAACAGTTTTCTTTTAACAATGCACTGAAACATGAAAATGTTTCGTAGGGGTATCTTGGTATTCCTAGTAATGCCTCTTCCATAAACCAATTCATGACTATAACCGTATATTTCTTTGCCATCTCTCCAAATCCCTTTATTTGTCTTTAGTTGTTACCTTCTGTACACCATCGTTAGGCTAAATGGTTTTCTTCCTTCCCTACCGTTCGGCACCAGCCTATGGTTTGGAAGAAGACTATCCAGTAAGCATAATAGGTGTACCCTCCTAAACCAAGGAGTACTCGTATCTTGAGAGAAGGTGATGATAAAAGACAACTGAATAATACCTTATTTTTTTAGAGGTGAAATAGGAGTGGCGATGAAGTACGCGGTTTGGTCGTGAATAATATCAGTCGCAATTTACTTTGCCCTCTTTCTAATCCCTTTATTTTGTCTTTACATATTACCTTCTGCATACCCTACTTAGGCTAATTGGTTTTCTTCATTCCCTACCTTTCGGCACCTGCTTATGGTTTGGAACAAGACTATCCAATAAGCGTAATAGGTGAACTCTCCTAAACTAAGGAGCCCTCGCAACCTGAGAGAAGGTGATAATAAAAGACATCTGAATAAACTAATTGTATTTCTCCTGAACCTGGATCCACCCTCGAAGAAGTCCCTTCGAGTTCGTATATAATCATACGATGGATCTATCCAATGGAAGTGGATGTCCGTAGTAATACGGGGTGTTCTGAGAAATGCAAAGGGTAAAAGAAGGAGCGGCAATGACTTATGCAACTCGGACAATCCAAAAGCCAGTGTTTTAAGAAGGTTCGGTCAACTTGGTTACTGAGTCATAGTCTAGGGTCGGTCAAAGGTCGCTGCCAAAGAGAGAGAGAAAAGAAACACTCTGCGTGCACTCTAACCTAGATCAGAATGTTTATCACTTTATCTAATCAGGAAACCTCCCACTGTCTTGTCAAATTATCCTCCAAACCTGAAAGAAGAATCAATCGGGATCACCCGAAGAGTAAACCAACTCATCAGTGGGAATCAGGATCCAACTCTCATCGCATGATAACGTGACGGAATCCACTCACGTTATCACACTCCAGAAGGTATGCGCATACTTGGCAAGTTTCAGTTTCTTTAGAAACTCCCGATATGATTTTTACCCCATGTTCTTATGACCTTGACGAAAGCCAACAAATCATAAGTCCCATGTCAAGTTCTGCCCGTCATTATCTTGTTAATTCGAACCCACCCGTACATACCCTTGACGAAAGCCAACAAGGTAATACGACTGTCCCAAACCAACTCATCTATCTATGCAACAAATGAATACCCCAGCAACTACCAAACACTATGCCTTGACGAAAGCCAACAAATATAGCTTGAATACTACTGACCATCCATAAGAAATGACGGAGGGCTACGGCTGGTTTTTGGCGAAAAACTTTTAACGTAATGAACTTGATCTCGTTGAAGGAACCTGATAGCTTTTTATAAAAATATAGTGGCGAAAACCTTTGCTAAAGAGGTCACTTCCGGTGAAGGGATCTCGGCTCTTTCCTCGTGGAATGAGGTGCAGGATATTCCAACTGAATACCGCGATGCAAAGCAACATGTAATCGACTATTGTGAAGTTATTACCCTGACGCAAACTTCTGCCCAAGGGGTCAGTCCCGGTGAAGGGATATCGGCCCTTGCCCCGTCGAATGAGGTGCAGAATATTCCAACCGAATATCACTATGCAAAACAAAAGGAAACGTCTTTGTAATAACACTTTTTAAATTTGTTCCAACAACATCCAAACAGGTTTGTTTTCCTTTGCATTGATCAGAATCAACGCAGTCCCATCAATCAATCACACCAGAAAAGAACGAAAATAAAATGTACGTATATTCCATCTGTATTCGTCACTAGGTCTCGTCATCACCCGTTAGGTTACTTAACTAACGACAGAGCGGGGACTGGACTAGCGCGGGTGTAAAACATATACAACATCTAATAGTATATATACCAATATACGATAATCGCTCCAGGCGTGATAATATGCAACATTACAGAAAAGTAATAAGCATCACAGAACAATACAGATAATCTGGGATCCCCGGGTTTCACAGAGCCGCTGCTGAAACCCGACGTTCCCCTGGTCGTGTGGATAGCCTGTGCAATGAAACGTAGACCCCTACGGGTGTGGCAAGTTACCCGCTAAAACCTGAAGCGAGGCAGCCCCCTACAGCAAAGTGAATGGACCACCCTGCACTTCACGGAATCCGGTAGCTTGAGCACCCCTCCTTGGGTCAACCTGTACCCCCTACGAGTGCGGCGAATAGTCTGCCAATTTTAGAGTAAGGCCCCTCTGCCTCTCAAAGCCATGAGATGCGGACCCTTTGCCCTCCAGAACCCGGCTATCCGTACACTCCGTCGCGGGGTAAAACCTAGTGCAGAAATGAAAAATATGTACAACGGGTACATCGACCTCAACCCGGTCGTGTCCCAAAAGAATATTATACAACAGGCAGTGACGGCAGTCCACATGTTGGACGCTCGCCCCGCAATATCAAATGTACAAATAAATCCAGACTGTACTACCATTGCACACTGCTATCCACCACGACAAATCCGCAATATCACAGCACAACACAGAACATCAACGCGAATGTCAGTTCGCAAACCCGTCGAAAAGAAGTATAGCAATCAGACGCGGTTTACCGATCAAATGACATTCACGGTCGGAGATATAATGTAAGTACTGTAAACTAACTTGTTTAAATTTCGATCGACTAAATATCACGAAGTGGGCCCCACGTACATCTGCTGTACAGTAACAAAATCTGGGCCCAAAAGATATATACCAAAAATCACAATTTCCACTCAAGAAGTCACTGTGCAAATTTGGAGCACAGATCTCACAGACTGGCCGCGGATGCGCGGTCAAACCCTAGGTTTGACCGCAATTCCGCGGCGGTCTAGTAAGGTCACATGACCAAATTTGTACAGTGTGCTTAGAAAACCCTGCTGAATTTTCTGTGATATGTAAAATTATTTTTAGAACCCTTTTAAAATCGACAGAAACTCAGAACTTGAAAATTGTAGTTTTTGATATTCGGTCCGATCGATATTTTAAACGCGTCAGCAGCTGTTAGTAAAGCAAAATGGTGAGGCTCTGATACCACTGTAAGTCTACGGTAGCGCCCCGGCCGTCAAACTGACGCCAAATGCGGAACAAAAACTTTTAACTGGCGCTATCGTATACTAACACCCGGATCTTCCATTATTGCTAAACTAACAAACTGTAAAGATAGTAGAAAGGTTATACCGAACGATCCGAGTCCTTCGTTCTTTAACCATCATCCCACGCTCCGTTGCGGCTACTCCGATCTCGTCGATCTCCGATCTGCTCGTCCAGGTGGCACCACGTCAACGGTTCTTTAAACGGGCTCCCGCCTCTGACTCGAGGCAACTCGGTCGTCAAGTTTGCTAAAAGAGACGACCAAGAATGATGTAGAGAATGAGAAGAATACTTTGTCTCGCTTCGTCCAAAGCCATGGACGAACGGTTAATGAAGTTGCCAATTAATTTGGGTGATGGAATGAAATGAGCTATGAAATTTCCATACACCCCAAAACTATCATAATCTTTTAACCAAATGAATCAATCAAGTGTGTGTGAGAGAGGAGGGGGCCGGTGTAAATCCCCGTTTCCATTCTAATAAAAGTTCCTATTCTCTGATTTCCAGTAGTTTCTTTTCTTTTTCCTTCATATTTTGATTTGGTTGTTAAGCTTAATATTTATATTTTTTCCAAACCCTAAAAGTTAAAACCCAAGATTTAAAACCAAAGCCAATTAAACTAAAACCTAAACTAAAACCCTTACTAAATTCCCTCAGCCCAGTCAAAATTTCCTTAATAAATTCTCTAAATCATTTAGCCTCAGCCCGTTTTAATCCTCAGCCCACACTGAAAATTAATTCCAAAACATTGCCGGCCCAGCCCACTCCAGCCCACTCCCTATCGACCCGTACCCGTGCCGACCCGACCCGCTTCACACCCTTCTCCTTCCTCCAACGGTAACCTCCCCTGTTCACGCGCGCGATCGTTTCCTCCGCCGCAGCCCGCGCCCTTGCTCACGCCCATTACTGCGACGTTACACCCACGTTTTCAACCTCGTCTCCAACTCCTCTCGTCACTCTCCCTCTCCAAACTCACTTCTCAAACTCCTCTCTACATCCACCAAGCTCTCCCAACTCCCAGTCCCACAACCCACTGCAACCTCCACCCTCGACGCCGACGACGAACCTTCCTCCGATCCCCTTCTTCATCACCTCACCCTAACCTTCTCCTAAATCCCTCGCCTTCACCCCAACAACTCAGCCACCTCACTCGATCTCTAACCCCCCTGCACATCCTCTCGGCCACCCCCTGGCACTCAACGCCGGCGAGCCTATCTTCACCTGAACCACCTCTGCGACCCTCTACATCCTCAGCACCATCCTCATCACTCCAAACCCGACCCCCACTGCTTCCCCTCTTCAAAATTCCAAAACCCATTTTCAAACATTTTCCCCCTCACTGTGAACTTCACTGTGCACGTTGCCGGAGCGACGCCGTCGACCGTCGTCGACCCCAGTACACTCGCAAAGGATTATCAAGCACCCCTCAACGTCCAGTGACCGTGCAACGACTCCAGACAACTCCGACGCTAGATCCGCATCTCGATCCAAGCTTGCGCGAATCGGTTTCACGGCGTACATCGCGCGTTTGTTACGCCGTTGCTGCCTTGCGACCTCGAGATGTTTCCAGGCAAGTGTTTACTTGCTTCATGCTAAAATTATAGTGGTACAAACCTAAATAATCTAGTTTACGAATTTACCGATTCCCGATACGTATTGTGACCTAAGTGTTCGATGCTAGATCCCAATGGAAATAATTGTTTATTTTGACGGAAACTGACATTTTCTGTTGGCCCATATGGTGATTAATATTGTGTATGAATCTCGCTGGAAAATACGATTGTTCGTGACAAAAATTGATACCCCCAAATATGCCGTTAAAACTAGAATTTTCTCGTATCTGAAAACGAATAAAATCACCATAAATTACATATATACTGGAAAGATGCGTTCGAGGGCTTAAATTGAAGCCGATTCGACGAACTTTAACCCTGTGTAAAATTCTGATGATTTCTGTTCTGTAACCATGATGATAGTTAGATCGGAATGCGACTCTGGACTGCAGTCCAGAGCGTTTCTGATTATTGTGTTCTGTCCAAAGACCTGCGTCACTGTGTTTTCTGAAGTCGTATGTTACGGAACCCTGCAGTAGATTAAACATAATTCTGTTAGTTAAACAAAGCTGGTGGTTCCATTCCGATTCATCGCCGTTTGCTATTTTAAACTGTATTTAAAAGGGCAGAACGTATAACTGTCCAGAACAGATTCTGAAATGACACCCTGAGGTTAAACTGTGTATAACTTTTAACGTACAGATGCGATTGAGGATCCGTCTATTGAGTTGAATACTCTATTGAAAACCCTAGATTTCATTCAACAGTAGCACCGCTAAATTCTGATCCCAATCGGGTGCAATTCGTGTCGCGAAACGGACGTTCAGTTCTGAAACTGAATTTCCAGCCGCGAGCACTTAAAATGAAACAGCTATATCTTGAAAACCGGAATCCCGATTTAACTGAAACAAATTTTGATGAATTTCTGACTGAGTGTTCTATTTATCTTACTTGTATCATTTTGCTAAATTCTTAACATATTAATTTATGCAATTTATTTTAGTTAATGACACGCATGTTGATTCATAACATACAGAGCTTATTGGTAGCATACAATACATATATCATACCTTTGCCATATACTCAGTGTTAGTGCGTGTAGACATTGCATTATCGTGCGTGATAAATGTTGGTTTAGGAGTGACGAGTACACCAATGGAAAGTGAATATTCATGACAGTGATTGATACAGTGAACAGTGATAAAACCGTGCCATTGGTATACCTGTACTCAACTAGATTAAGATCATAAATAGTGTAAACCTGGGGAAAAGGGGGAAATCAAAGTGGAAAGAGTATCGTATTTAGCGGGACCGTATTTAGAGGATGATCATTCGAACCGTGATACTGATACGTGTAGGGTAGGATCTAGCGATCCGGCTGACAGGGTTATGGCCCGGGCATGTGGGCCGTTGTCTCGGGTATGTACGAGACTCCTGTTAAACATGATCCTCCTTCCACCATGTGATTTCAAAGATGACCTAGAGACCGATAGGGACACATAACATATTCTGCATCATATAGTGACATAGTGATTACTTGCATTGTTCTTACACCAGTATTATCTCATATACCTGTTTCATCGTATTATAATAATATTGTTATTGTGTCGCTCTGACGACCTGAGTATGCATGCTCAGATCCCGCGGGAGGACCAGCACAGGAGACGGATCTACCCTTTGAGTTCACGGAGATTTAGTTTGGTGTACCTTCTTCATTTACTGCTTTCCATAAAAGTGATCGTAAGATTGAACTTGGTTAGTTATTGTTCTTATTATCTGTAATTTGTGAACAATGGAATTTTAATGTAATAAATTAGTGATGTGATTCCTTTAATACTGTGCTTTATTTACTGATTACCATGTAATGCTAGAAGCCGAAGTGTGACTACGGCGGGATGATTCCTTGACCGTAGGAGCATGGCTGGTCTAGTCATCCCTCGTTTTCCGTATTTTGGGAAGCGGGGCGTGACAGCCGGCCACACTTATAAGGAGGTGGGGGTGAGTGTAGAAGAGGGGGAGGTGACAATAAGAGAAATATCTAGTGTGAACACAAAGTATGAACACAATAAATGCACCATTAAAGCACCATTAATGAACAAGTGAGTCACAAGCCTAATCACCTCTTCTAGAACCTTCTAGAAGCATCCACACTTATCCAAAGAAAAGATAAATCCGTCTTTAACCGAATGTTAAAAGACGGCTGATAGAAAACTGGAAACTGACAACTTCCAAAAGTGATCCTGAAACGAATTTCAGGATAACCCCGTAACTGTATAAAAATACCCGCATTTGTATTACGACCGAATACAAATGCAACTGAGACAAAGATATTATATCTACTCGATATAATACTCGGATCCGGCTTAAACTAAAGCCCACCAGTATTATCTGCCCGAAAAATAACACGTGCGTAAACGCACGTGCATTTTCCGAACCCTGCCATAAAACCATACGGCCTCTACAACGTTTCGCCCGAACTTGGGAAACTGTCTGTGGGGGACTCTAATGACTCGTCAGTACCCTGGCAGTGGGTTTAACCACAAGCCGTCAGCGGCACTAGCTGTGCGTAACGGCTGCCCATAGACTGACCTCAAGGGAGGCCGATGAGCGAACTCATCCGGAAACCCTACTGAGCCTAACAGTGACAATGTATATACAGTCCGGTCCGTTCGTCTATGAGTATCGCATATCTGCCTAGGGGGCTAGTAACGTCAGACCCCCAATAGCAGTATAAGTCGTGTCGGAGTGAAGCCCAATAACACCCTGAGATACTACTGGAGTACCTACCAGTAAATCTCCTGCCACGACCGTGGGCTTTGTGTAATGGCTCTGCTAGACACAGCACGATCTCACCCCCAATACCGGGAGAGACGAATCCCCTGCTGATCCGCTCACGTGCCTCCATGTGGCTCGGGACTGTACCCAAAAACTACCTGTTTGCACGACTCCTTTGAGTCGTGGTAGGGTAGAAATCAAAGCACAGTGGGAACTCACACGAGACAAATGACGACCTCAGGTCGATGAACTAACCTGTACACATGTCACCAGGGAACTGCTATCTGACGATAGGTATAATACCAACTAGCAGGTTCCCGGCGAGTCCTGTCCGGTGTACTCATAACCCAATGAGCACTTGTATACATCTTAGGTGATCCAACTGACACCAGTGGCTTGTGAGACCGGCCACCGTCCCTCGTCGGGGTCTCGACTGTATACACTATTCTACTCCGGAGTATCGATGACATGTCTCGAAACTCCCACGACTAGGGACCACAATTAAGGATATACTTATAAACCACCCAACTCTCACGTATATGATCGCCATCATACTGTTGGTAGTAAAGCAAGATCCTAAGGGCTCTATCAAAGTGTAACAGTGATTAGTCACCTGAACCTGTACACAACTGATAAAGACAAACCAGATAGCATACTATCATCTCGAGTAAGACTTTCCTACAGGTATAGGTCCTCTGCAATCATTGCAATCACGTGCCTGCGATCCAATAATTGACTCTGAGGGCACTATCTCCAACAAAACCCTAGGTTTGACCGCGATTCCGCGGCGTTCTTGTAGGGTCACGTGCCCAAATTTGTACCACGTGCCTAGAAAAGCCTGCTGAATTTTCTGTGATGTGTAAAATTATTTTTAGAACCATTTTAAAATCGACAGAAACTCAGAATTGAAAAGTTGTAGTTTTTGATATTCGGTCCGATCGATATTTTAAACGCGTTAGCACAAGTTAGTAAAGCAAAATGGTGAGGCTCTGATACCACTGTAAGTCTACGGTAGCGCCCCGGCCGTCTAACGGACACTAAATGCAGAACAAAAACTTTTTAACTGGCGCTATCGTATACTATAATCCGGATCTGCCATTATTGCTAAACTAATAAACTGTAAAGAGGGTAGAAAGGTTATACCGAACGATCCGAGTCCTTCGTTCTTTAACCATCATCCCACGCTCTGTTGCGGCTGCTTCGATCTCGTCGATCTCCGATCTCCTCGTCCAGGTGGCACCACGTCAACGGATCTTTAATCGGGCTCCCGCCTCTGACTCGGGGCAACTCGGTCGTCAAGTTTGCTAAAAGAGATGACCAAGATTGATGTAGAGAATGAGTAGAATACTTTGTCTCACTTCGTCCAAAGCCGTGAACGAACGGTTAATGAAGTTGCCATTTGAATTGGGTGATCGAATGAAAGAAGCTATGAAATTTCCATACACCATAAACTATCATCTTTTTGTTAGTTATGTAAGAAGCTATGAAATTTCCATACACCATAAACTATCATCTTTTTGTTAGTTATGTATATGCCCTAGAGGCCATTGTTGTACATATGATGTATATTATAATGGATGCTTGGATATATATAGAGAGGACTTTCTTGCTCGTCATGATAGTATGCTATTTGGTTTCACTTTATCTTAACATGTTGACTTGTATTGGTTTACTGTTTTTCTCTCACATGTTGATAAAGCCCTTAGGATCTGTACTCGACTACTGGGACTATGATGAGATCATACTATTGGGGCCATGATAGTCGATGAGTACATCCTATAACTGTTCCTAGTCGAGGGTATATCGAGACAGGGCATCGATACACCAGAGTAGACTAGCGTATACGCATCTTGACCCATATGATGGGCGATGGATGATCCCATATCCATCGGTGTTTGACATCAGAGATGGTGTACGGGTGCTCAGTGGAGAATGGGTACACTGGACGGACTCGCCGAGAACTCTCAGATGGTGATATACCACACGTCAGATGGCAGTTCTCCGGTGACACTGGTACAGGGTAGTCTGTAGACCCGAGATCATCATAGAGTCTTGTGTGATTCCCACTGTGCTTTACCACGTCCAAGAGGGCATGCAAAACGGTGGCTTTTGGGTACAGTCCCGAGTCACATGGAGGCAATGAGCGATAGGAGGGGATTCGTCTCTCCCGGTATGGGGAGTTGATGTTGTGCTGTGTTCGATTGGCTATAACTGGAAGTCCCTGGCCAGGGCTGATATAGAGATTTACTGGTAAGTGTTACCAGTAGTTTCTCGACCTGTTATGAGCCTCACATCGACACGACTTATCGGTTACTGGGGTCTGACGTATACCACCCCTAGACATGATATGCGACATATCAGACGAACAGACCGGACTGTACGGGAGTGTTACTGGTTGGATTCACAGGAGAACGTACAGGCTAGCTTGTTGATCTTCTGATCGCTCAATACCTGGGTGGCTGTTACGTTTAGCTGACCGCTTGCAGCTTGTGGGTGTTTGATATGATCATCGCCTGCTACCGGCGTATTGACGATTCTTTAGAGTCCTACACAGAGGTTTCTTGGCTCAGGCAAAACGGAGTAGAGGCACATATGTGATATGCGCAGGACCGAGGATAATGCGATATGAGATACCGTATTATATTCTCGCGATATTTAGATATGAACCGGCTCATCGGATCAAGTGTTGATTCGATGAATCGGTACATGATATATTAGTCGGTTATATTCGATATAGCCGGATTGTCGGATCAAGTGTTGATTCGATGATTTAATGTATAATAATATATATGATATATTGTATTACGTTATCTAATCTTGGCTCGCTTTATTATTTCATTTTCTCACCGGATAATACATTAATATATATGCGATATATATTAATAGTATTATTTTCTTTTGTTACAAATATATAATATATATATGTGATATATAATATAGTAACATGATATGATTAATTATTGAACATGTTTTGTGGAGATAAAGCAAGGTTAGGGTTTGATTAGGGTTAGTTCTTTCTTGCACCTTCTAGAACTTTTCCTTTTGTCATAAAGAAGATATTATGATAGATATTTTCTCATGACTCATTGTTTTAACCCAACCAAACCCTAGCCCTAGTTTATTCTCTACAATGGTTAAGCTTCTCATCCTTGACCATGGTTCAATAATCAATCATAAATTCTGTACTACTATTCATCACAAAAGGATTATCTTTTTCATTCATCATCTTCTTCTCTCTTAGCTTTGAGAAAGCTTACTAGTTATTTCTTTTGTGATGATTTCATGTGAGATTATGATATAAAAGGATAGCATAAATACTACTCCATCATCCTCATCTAATCTAGCCCATTAGATTAGGGTGTTCACCTCATTAGAGTGAGAGAGCTTGAGTTATTGCAACTTCGATGTAGATCATCGGAGAAAAGGAATACCACAAGCTAGCATGGATCGTTCGAGTCGTGGAGCCTCTCTTGAGTCCGGGTGATCGTGGATCGCGGCGAAGGGACTTCTACTCGGAGCTTATGAAGCGAAGGAGCGGACTACAAAGGTTGTAATCCCTCACACTTAGTAGTAAAGGTGTTTACTTGCATGTTTAACCCTAATTATCTAGCAAAGATCCCGGCTTTGGGTTGTTCGGCACGTCTAAATTTTTATCCGGGCATGTTTGATGCCTTATGAACCTTCACATGAGTGCCTAGGAATCCCACACTTTTAAAACAACAACCATCACCCTCTACCAAGGGGTGGCCGGCCATATAAAGAGGAGGGGGTGAGTGTAGGAGCAAGGGGGGTGACCACAACAATGAAGCTTATCATAACACCTTGTATGAACACCATTAATGCAAGTGATGAATCATTAACCCTAGTCATCAAACATCATTAAATGCACTAATGAGTCACAAAGATGCATGAACCTAGTCACCACCTTCTAGAAGCCTCTAGAAGCTTCCACACTCATCTCAAGAAAAGATAAATCCGTATTTAACCGAATGTTAAATACGGCTGATAGAAAACAGGAAACTGGCAACTTCCAAAAGCAATCCTGAAACGAATTTCTGGATAACCCCGTAACAGTATAAACATACCCGCATTTGTATTACGACCGAATACAAATGCAACTGAGACAAAGATATTATATCTACTCAATATAATACTCGGATCCGGCTTAAACCAAAGCCCAACAGTATTATCTGCCCGAAAAATGACACGTGCGTAAACGTACGTGCATTTTCCGAATCCTACCATAAAACCATACGGCCTCTACAACGTTTCGCCCGAACTTGGGAATCTGTCTGTGGGGGACTCTAATGACTCGTCAGTACCCTGACAGTGGGTTTAACCACAAGTCGTCAGCGGCACTAGTTGTGCGTAACGGCTGCCCATGGACTGATCTCAAGGGAGGCCGATGAGCGAACTCATCCGGAAACCCTACTGAACCTAATAGTGACAATGTATATACAGTCCGGTCCGTTCGTCTATGAGTATCGCATATCTGCCTAGGGGGCTGGTAACGTCAGACCCCCAAAAGCAGTATAAGTCGTGTCGGAGTGTAGCCCAATAACACCCTGAGATACTACTGGAGTACCTACCAGTAAATCTCCTGCCACGGCCGTGGGCTTTGTGTAATGGCTCTCCTAGACACAGCACGATCTCACCCCAATACCAGGAGAGACGAATCCCCTGCTGATCCGCTCACGTGCCTCCATGTGGCTCGGGACTGTACCCAAAAACTACCTGTTTGCACGAATCCTTTGAGCCGTGGTAGGGTAGAAATCAAAGCACAGTGGGAACTCACACGAGACAAATGACGACCTCAGGTCGATGAACTAACCTATACACATGTCACCAGGGAACTGCTATCTGACGATATGTATAATACCAACTAGTAGGTTCCCGGCGAGTCCTGTCCGGTGTACTCATAACCCAATGAGCACCTGTATACATCTTAGGCGATCCAACTGACACTAGTGGCATGTGAGACCAGCCACCGCCCCTCGTCGGGGTCTCGACTGTATACACTAGTCTACTCCGGAGTATCGATGCCCTGTCTTGAAACTCCCACGACTAGGGACCACAATTAAGGATATGCTTATAAACCACCCAACTCTCACGTATATGATCGCCATCATACTGTTGGTAGTAAAGCAAAATCCTAAGGGCTCTATCAAAGTGTAACAGTGATCAGTCGTCTGAACCTGTACACGACTGATAAAGGAAAACCAGATAGCATACTATCATCTCGAGTAAGACTGTCCTACCGGTATAGGTCCTCCGCAATCATTGCAATCACGTGCCTGCGATCCAATAATTGACTCTGAGGGCACTATATCCAACAATACAATCACCGGTAGGTAGTACTCCCCTGCCAGGCTCACCGTCCAACATATACGAGTCTTCTTGCCCCGGGGTCCTCACCGGGTCCACCATGTACCCGCAGATGGTGCCTACCGCTCCTCGAATCGGGTTTCACATGCCACTCTCAGAACCGAGAAAACACATGGTGGACACACTGAAATATCATATCAAGGGTAACCAGGTTTTTAAAACAATACATACTCTCTTTTGAAATAACCACGGTTCCCAAATCCAGAAATATCATGGAAACAACATATCTCAATGCGTATAATTATAAAGCATGATGTATGCGACATATAAAAGAAATGTAAGCATATCAGTATATCATGCAAGGAGTCATATCCTGATGTAACAGTCCTACTGTGTGGTAACATGGCAATTATCGATGATGAAGTGTGTGAGCCGGCAAGCAGGTGTACGTGGAATATATGCATCATCGATAATGGTGTTGGTGTCCTAACAGCATGGTTTTGATATAATAATGAACATATTTAAACATGCAATGCGATGTGAAAAGCAAGAATATGCGGAAAATGAATAATAAACACAACAGTGCGGTATTTACATCAATGTATCTATGTCATACTGTTTTGCCATTTGAAAGAAGACGAATCGGGTTTTTTAGGAAAATAAGGGCTACGGTGTTTTTAAGAAAAGATGTGTCTTTTGAAAATATCCGTAGAATCCCTTTGCCTGTCTTTAAAATACTCCCGATTCGTTAGTTTTTGAAATAGGTATGACTCGGGTCTAGTCTAACATCTACTATGCAAACTACAGATCTAACTAACAAGCTAGTCGGGAGGGGTATGGAAACCACCTAAATCTGAGTCGATATATATGTATATAAATATAATAGTCGGTGATCCCGCCTCAAAGGTACCGCGTACGATACAATATCATATGACATCTTCGAGTCATGAATGTGGATCTTATCATCAAATAAAGCTCATACGGTAAATCATCGTACGGCATCCTAAATTTGGGTACGGGTCAATATCACATTCATCTCATCAATTATCTGGTATCCTTATCATCATATCTTATGATCTGGGGTACTGATCTAAGTCTAGTACAACTGATACCATCTATATAAATGCGTGTGTAAAACACACGTCCAAAGGCCCGCTAAAATCTCATGTCGTATCCCAAATACGAATCACATCATATCACCGATCTCATAGAACTATGCCCAATCTCATCGACTCATCTCCAAATATCATCCACTATCCTCATCGTCCAGGTATAAGTATAACAGATAAGCATGTGTGTGCCTGTGGGTGTAAACATATTCTAGGGTTCGCAACTAGGAAACTATACTAGTTTACTTCTACACCCTAATTTATCCATAGTACACCGAATCACATCTGGAATATCCATAACACACTTAACGCTATTATACATATATATATAGTGTATATATATAGTATACTAAATATCGAACTGCGGGGGTGCTATACGCCATCCACCGACTTCCCCCGTAGATATAATCTACTCACCTTGCTTTCGCTTTCCGTTGCCGACGGCGCCACGCGCTTTCTTGTCGTCTCGAAGTCTTCGTGGGGTACCTACACATCATAACGTATCGCAAAGCGTATTAAAATCAAATTCGAAGACGAAACGACATACGAAAACCAAAACGACATGCTAAGGCCTATAGGTTAGAACATATGGATTACGCTTTCAAAACCATCAAACAACCTTCGATATCATCGTACGAACGTCAAGTGGTCGAGGTAAAACACAAATACGAGAATTCAGAATTCAAAATACGTAAAACGAATCCTGAACCAAAACAGCAACTATTGAAAATGGTCCCAGATTTCATCCTAGGTCAAATTGGTCAATTTTGCATATGCCAAAGGTATATTTTACTGATTAGGGGACCACAGAACCAACACGAGGCCAAATGGCCTAGGTCTGGCCGCAATTTGCGGCCAGAAGGCTTTTATTTGCGGCCTGCAATGGGAGATAGGGGCTAGGGTTTTGGTAGTATGTTCTAAATCACCTGCATGTATCACTGTCCTTGCAAAATTGTTTTCAGGTAGCCTGAGTGTTAGCAGATTTCATTTTACATCCACAGAATCCACAATTTTTTGATATCGGGTTTTCCAAATCCGTATTCCGGGGTTCTAGTCTCTGGTTTAGGTCCGAATTCTAGCACTAGGGGGTTTGTATGGCCTCTACTGAGCTTAATTACCCATCTCCTCTCAATAATTCCAAACCCTTAACTAGAATTTTCAAGGTTTACCCAAACCACAAAATATCGGTTCTAATCTATCATGGGGGTAAAAGTAATGGAAATACTAAGCTAAAGGTTCAGAAAATACCTCATTTGGCAACTCAAGAAAATTCTTGAGTTGCCCTAAGTGTCCAAAATCCTTGCTTTCTTGGTCCAATGTGCTTTCCCTGAGCTTGTGCATCTTTTTAATGAAAAGGGTAATGGGTTTTGAGGTGTTTATTGTGATGATTTGAGAGGGTTGAAGAGGGTGGAGGAGGAGGCAGCAGCAGCAGCAGCAAGTAAAGAGAGGGGAGAGGAAAATGATGGAAATTGTGAGATGCAAGTCAAAGATAACCCCTCACTTCTCTCTCTCACCCATTCCTAATATTCTATTCATCTTTTTCTTTTCTTTTCTTTTCCTCTTCTATTTTCCTATAAATCAACAACCATGCTTTAAAACATCAAGGAAAGCCATGAAAAACATATGTAACAAGTGTAAAATGATATGGTGCATGTTTTGCACAAAATATGCTAAAAATCCGATTAGCGATTTTTAATCGCGATTAGCACTAAATTAGCATATAATTAATCATAAAAACTTAAAATTTTCATAATTCACATAAAATACCCTCTTTTAAGTAATTTCTATAATTTTCAAAAAAAATTCCAATTTATCGGTATTTAATTATACCGCTTTATTTAAAATATTCAATATTTTATTATTAAATTATAAAAATTCCCCAAAAATAATATTTTATTTTTTTGAAATGTTACAGCGGATAAGGGTGGCCAGAAAGGCTCTGCACTGGGCGGTGTCGGAGTGATCCTGGAAGCTCATCCCCACGGTGAAAGCGTCCAAATGGTCCTTCGGGTCGGTTTTCCCGTCGAACAGAGAGACCTTTGGGGGCTTGTTGCGCGAGGAAACGTGGACGGCGAGCAATTCCTCGGTGAACGGCTCGTGAGCGAGTCGGAAGCGTACTTAGCTCCGTCGCTCGAGAGGTGAGCCTCCCGACGCATGCCCTCGATTTTCTTCTCGAGGGCGTCGAGCCGACCATGGTATCCCGAGGAATCGGCGTGTTGGGATCCCTGGCCTCCGCTGCGGGTGACCTGCGTCTGGGAGCGGCCCCGGTTCCTCTCAATGAGGTGCCTCAGGTCCCGAGGCGAGGTAGCTCTCGAGTCGCCGTGGCGGACCCATTCTGTGCGGCCCCGCCGATGGTGGTGGGGTTGACCACGCCTGTGGATAGGCGAGGTGACTGACATCTCCTCAGGGGGATAAGGGTCGCGAGGAGGCTCGAGGCGAGACGTTCTGGCGGCGGACCTTGGCGTGGAGCCCTGGGACGCCCAATGGGCCTCAGGGAGCACCGGCTCGAGAGATCGGTGGCCAGGGGACGCAGCCTGCTGGTGGTCAGCCATTCAGACAGGGGCAGAGCCTTCTGGAGGCGGTGGAGCGGCGATCTGGGGCCGGGCCCGGCCGTTTGGACGCGGACGAGGGCCTCCACCAGGGATTGCAGCCGATCTATCCGGCCTGCGAGGGCGTTGATGACGGTCATTGGAGGAGGTTCATCCCCGCCTTCGGTGAGTGGAAGGCGGCGGCTGGTACCGGGATCTTCAGGGCGGCTGCTAGCCATTTGAGCGAAGATCGGAAGGCCAACTTTGTGTTTTGTGGAGCTTTCCCACAGACGGCGCCAACTGATGGAGCTCCTTTTCGGGTCTCCGTCAGATGTTGTCTTCCGTTGATCTCCCGGTGGACTTTGTTGATTTTCTCCTGTTGCGTGTGGGTCTCAATGGGTTTTGGAGGAAGGAGTGGAGTGAGGAGTTTGGTGCCGAGTACCTGCAAAGAAGTCCCGGGATGATTTGGTACCACCAAGGACCCTCCGACGATCAAGTTAGTGATGAGATCCGAGCAGAGTAACGGCTTAAAAGAGTAAAGAATAGCTTACTTGACCCCTCTGTGATGGGGGTTTATATAGCGGTGGTGGCACGCAGCAGCAGGCGCGAGAATCTCGCCGGCAGTTACGCTTCCAACGTCACGCCCGCGTAGAGAGTGGATCGCCCATTAATGGGGATCGTGATGGCGTGGAACGTGGGATGTTGCTGGCGTAGAATCTGCGCATTGCGAGATTCGCAGAGCGGCGGTTACGCATGTGAGTGGTGGAGTTGGTCAGAGGGCCGAGGAAGACGGCCTTGGCCTGGATCTTGGGACGAGCAAGGAGGCCGAGGAGTCCACGCCTTGTGGCAGCTCGGCGCGAGCTACGGGGCCGAGGAAGCCAATTTGCAGGGGGTCCTGAGTAGGGCCAGCTCGTGTTTGCAGGTCGGGTATAGGGTGGCCGGGTCGGTCCTTTCTTCCGAGCTCTAGGACACGTCGCCTGCCATGTGTCCTGATCTTGAAGATCGCCAATATTGAGCATCATCAATGAGGAAACAATCATGTTTTGATATAAAAATAGTAGCAACAACAATAATTTTCTTGTTTATTTATCATGTTAAATGTTCTTATCCCTGCACCATAACTTCGAGGCTTTAATGAGGGCGGAGAGCTATTTTTTATTATTTTAATATGCCCTCTCCAGTGGCCTTTTGGGCTCATGAGAATTGGACTTTTGGCATAATGATATACGGATGTTGTCTTTAATTAATCAATTTTAAATACAAGACGAGAAGGTTTAAACCTGGGTATTCTTATAATCACCGGCCAGCTGGCAACTACCATTGTCAACCCTAGCTACCATTCCTCGAAGTAACTAATTAATGAAGAGAACATCTTACTTTAGTTAAATGTTTTAGATTAGATTAAATACAGTTGTGAATTAAGGGAGATGATATCAATGATTAAGGAATAATTTTGGCATTGTTATTCTTGCAAGGAATTAGGTGCAGAAGATGAGAATGAGAAGGTGATGGAAGTTAACGTGTTGAAACTGGTCCTGCTATTAGAAAATAATAGCATGGATGCTATTCACCAATCTTGCTCACATGTCATAAGTGCAAAGCACATGCAATACACCAATACAAAAGACCCTCTGTTTTTCGTAAATCTCGACCGTTGATTTTGATTTTGGATGAATCTGAACCGTTGATTGTAATGGTGGGGAACGGCATGGAAGGATAATGGCAGGCGCTCCACCAGATCCTTTTGAAACAATTAATTCCAGCTGTCTAGATGTGGATGCATATCAATATAATGTTGATGCTGGGCTCCAATATACTTCATTTAACACTTTTCCCATACATAAAACTTATATAATATAACACCACTAATGCCAAATATGCAAAGATTTTTTTTTGATGAATTAGGATATGGGGGATGCCATGGCTTAAACCACAGTCCATCCTGCGCTCAATCATCATACCCAGTTTTTCGCTGTCCGCCGCAGACGTGTTGATCCTCGGAGGGAAAATGTCGGAACAACTTATGACACACATCATCTATCTCACCAACTTGAAATAACTTGAGAATTGCCAAACCAAATATCTATCTTAAATGTGCCTACTTCATGTGCTTCGGTATTTTTTCAGGTCAAACAAAACGATTATCCGGGCATAGAAGAGTGTGAAATATGCAGAATGAAAGCAAAAAAAAAAAAATAAATTAAATTTTAGCATGGAAGAGAGTATGATGTTGGGGCATTTTTCCATACATACTATGGGTAAACCCCTAAGCCATGTGTGGGGATTTTAGAAAATCGGAATAAATTTTATCAAATATGGATTTTAGCATTTTTAGATAAATATTATAGAAACTAAATACCAAAAAATTTCTTGGATTGAAAAGTAGATCGTTGGTTTTTTTATTTTTATTTTACCTTTTATATATTTAGCTCTCAATTCATATGATGATAAAAGATATGGTATTTATTTGCAAAAATTTTAAAACCCAAACATATGTGGTATTTATTAATGCTATGCTATTTTTATGGTATATATTTTCTACACCATGGAGAAAAGGCGAGAGTTCATGGTATTTATTTGCCATAATTAAATTTCATGGTTAGTAAACAATAATCCATAGTTTTTACTTGAAAAACCTTAAAAGTTTTGGTATTTTAGTGAAAACCGAATTGATTTTTGGCAAGTGGTACAACCGTAATTATAGAAAAGTTATCCCATGTGATGCCAGTAAGATTCTAAACCATGGATTGTCATAATTGCCCTTATGCTTGATATGAATGGCAAAATGAGAATCCAAAAGTTCTGCCCATAGCTAACTTTACATATTTGCTACACCACCAAACAATATTCTCTAAAATACCAAAATAGTCCAAATTTGATGCAAGACTTAATTGTCAAAGTCACGATGCAAATTCGGAATTCCCTAAAAATTTCACATTGCACCAGCTTTAGGCAGCATATATGATACATTTGATGAAAGAATGCGACACCCTAGGAAATCCCTGTTATGAAAATCTTAGATATCTCATACTAAGTACCAAAATTAATATATAAATTGTGAAAAGCTTGCATTCCCTTTTGGATTTTTACAGCCAAATGAGATGGGCTTGTTCAGAAAGCCCAAATGCAACTTTCCAGCCCAGTTACAGGACTGGCACCATTACATTTCTCCAATCCCCTGTATTCTTAAGCTTCAGCATAAAAAATGATGTCAAGAATCACTCAAAAGGTTTCCAATAATTTTAACAAGGTAAGTTTCAAGCATTACCTTGTTATAATCATCAACAGTTACAATACAAACCAAGAATATAAAACATCTCCAGCAGATGTTACTCAAATCCGGCGAAGACGAGCCCACGTCGTTTGTGTCATTTAGCCGTCCAGATGAAACTGAGTGTTCAAATTGCATTCACTGCATAGAATTGGACCATACGAACTTTAACTACTGTGAGATTCAAGAACAAAACCAAGTACAACGAAACAACTCATTTCGGCTTTTCCCAGATTGTAAGAAGAATTCACTTACATTGTAATGAATTATTCAACATCGTTCTTACTCAAAACCAAGCAATCCTGGAACCAGTTTCTCATAATGGCAAGCGCATCCTCGGCGTCTTCATCTTCTTCCAGTGATTCTGGCCGATGAGCGAATCCATGGCCTCTTCCCGAATATATCACAACTTTCGAACCTTCAACATTTTTCTCCATCTCCTGCAATGTACTAATGGGGCAGAGACAGTCATTATCACCGCATATAAACAAGGCAGGAACCTTGATGTCGTTAGCTAAGGCTGTGTCGATCCGTGTTCCATAGAAAGAGACGCTCGTGCCATAACGTGCCTGATGATCGTGAGCCAAGGTCTCGATCAGCTTGTTGAAAATTGATGCAAATTAAAGTCTAAGGTTAGGCGTCACCTTTTGACATGCATGACATTGTTAGGTGGTGATAATGTTAGGTGCTATTTTGACATGCATGATATTGTTAGGTGGTGACAATGATAGGTGGTGATTTTGTTAGGTGCTACTTTTGACATGCATGACATTGTTAGGTGATGACAATGTTAGGTGGCGACTTTGTTAGGTGGTACTTTTGACATGCATGACATTATTAGGTGATGACAATGATAGGTGGCGATTTTGTTAGGTGGTGACATTGTCATAGGTGCTATAAAAGCACATCTTATGAGTGAGGCATTTTGTATCCATCACAAGTATCATCACAAGAGGCAAAGGCCAAGAGAGACTTGTATATAGAGATTTGAGAGAAATCTCCTAAGGTTGTTCTTGTTTGCAAACTTGATTCAAGTATAGTAGACGTTTGCAGATTTCGCTCTGCCGGGGACTAGCCATACGGTGGGTGAACCTCGTTAACAAATCTATCTTGTTTGTGATTGATTGTTTTCTTATTCCTGCACTTTAATTTATATTGTCTTTCGTCGTTTAATTGCGTGATTGTATTTTTGCGTGATTTGGGTTTTGTCGCGAGCACTGTTCCGTGGATCCCTCCCAACAACTGGTATCAGAGCAAGGTTAAGAAAACCTAGGGTTCTTCGATTCTACAATCTAGGTAACGGTGGGTAACGACGCTTGTGTTCTCTTCTCCACTTTCTTAGATTGTAGTTTTGAAGGCGTTGGTTCAGATCTAGAAGGAAATCGGGTTTGCTGCGATACAGACGAAAGATGGCGGAGGATAAGATAAGAATCGAGAAATTCAATGGTCATAATTTTGGTTGATGGCGCATGCAGTTGGAAGACTGTCTATACCAAAAGGATCTATATCTTCCGTTGCTAGGAAAAAAGCCCGAGAATATGACCGATGAGGAATGGAACCTTTTGGATAAGAAAGCCCTAGCGACAATCAGATTGTCGTTGACTCCGCAGGTGGCCTTTAATATCTCAAAGGAGAAAACAACTAAGGCGCTAATGACGACGTTAGCGAAGTTGTATGAGAAGCCATCGACATCAAATAAAATATTTTTGATGAAGAAGCTTTTCAACATGAAGATGGTAGAGAATGGTTCGGTGATAGAACACCTGAACGAGTTCAACAGCGTGACAAGCAAACTTGAGTCCGTTTCAATCACCTTTGAAGACGAGATTCGAGCCCTACTGCTCCTATGTTTGTTGCCAGAGAGTTGGGAGAACCTAGTGATTGCGGTTAGCAACTCTATCTCGGGGATTCTCACGTTTAATGATGCGGTAAGCTGCATATTAAACGATGAAATGCGGAGAAAGTCCGTGAGTGGGAGTTCTGGAACTTCTACACTTTCGGTGGAGAATCGTGGCAGAACAATGGAAAAGGGAAAGTGGAAAAAGGGCAAGTCTAAAAGCCGAGGTAAATCTCAAGAAAAAATCCAAGGCGCCTGTTGGAATTGCGGAAAGAAGGGCCATAGAAGAAGTGAATGTAGACTTCCGAAGAAAAGCTCAGATGAGAAGACAGATGAAAAGGAAGCGAATGTGGTATCTACACAAGAACAAGGGGAACAAGGTCTTTGTCTATCGGCGAGCGAGAACACAAAGGCGGATACTTGGTTCCTAGATTCAGGGGCTTCTTTTCATTGCACTTCGGGCAGACACCACTTTAGCGAGTATGTTCAGGGCGATCTTGGACATGTGACGGTAGGAAACGGTCAATCGTGTAAGATCGTTGGAAAGGGGACGATCA
The DNA here is from genome assembly GCA_030015575.1 of Agapanthus africanus. Taxonomy (NCBI): domain Eukaryota; kingdom Viridiplantae; phylum Streptophyta; class Magnoliopsida; order Asparagales; family Amaryllidaceae; genus Agapanthus; species Agapanthus africanus. Next base: position 325,037,662 of record JASDDO010000004.1, read on the forward strand.
TCTTGCAAACGTCAGGAGGTGGTCAAATCAAATTGAAGAATGCTCGTCATATTCCGGATTTGAAGAAAAGCTTGATTTCCACAAGTCAGCTAGACAACGAAGGGTTTACTACAACGTTTGGAAATTCTCAATGGAAGATTTCCAAAGGGTCGTTGGTGGTCGCAAAGGACAGGCTGAGCGGTTCGTTGTACTTATTCAATGGGAGCAGCGGAGGCTCGGTTGCATTGACGGCAAGTTCGGAGAAAGATTCGGAGACTTCGTTGTGGCATAAAAGATTGGGGCACCTCAGCGAGAAGAACATGAAAATTCTTCAAGCCAAGAGGGTTCTTTCGGGCTGAAAAAAGTGGAGTTGGGGTTTTGCGAAAGCTGCGTTTGTGGGAAGCAAAACGCGCTCAGTTTTCAAATTGGAGGCGTAGCGAAAAAGACCAAGAAACTGGAGATGGTGCATACCGACGCGTGGGGTCCGGCCTCGGTAGAGTCTTATGGAGGAAATCGGTACTTTGTGACGTTCATCGATGATACAAGTCGGAAGACATGGATATACGCGATGAAGAAAATGTTCGATGTGTTTGGCATCTTCAAACATTGGATTGCGCAGGTGGAGAACCAAACGGGGATGAAGGTTAAATGCATAAAGTCCGATAATGGCGGGGAATACTGCACCCAAGAGTTCGACGAGTTTTTCTCGCAAAAAGGTATTCGTTGGTTGAAGACGGTACCTGAGACGCCACAGCAAAATGGTATCGCTGAAAGGATGAATAGAACGATTCTAGAGCGAGTGCGAAGCATGACCTTGGATGCGAATCTGCCAAAATTCTTATGGGCAACAGGGGTCGATGTTATTGTATATCTGATCAACAGAAGCCCGGCGAGTGCGCTTGATGGAGGCATTCCAGAAGAAATTTGGTCGGGTAAACCGGTCAACTATTCGCATCTTAAAATATTTGGCTGTATCGCATATTCTTTGATTGATAAGGCGGAAAGGAGTAAGCTTGACTCCAAATCTAAGAAGTGTGCTTTCATCGGGTATGGTGGAGACGAGTTCGGATATCGGCTGTGGGATTACACAAGTAAGAAAGTAATATGAAGCCGGAACGTTGTCTTTGATGAGCACCACTTATATAGAGAAGAAAAGCAAGCCAAAAATGGTGTTGTATCTAAGTTCGTGGAGTTAGATGGAACTCAAGAGAACAATCAGGTGTCCACAAGTGGGGATCAAAATATGGAGGAAGCTGCAGTGCAGGATCAGGTTCAAGAACATGATGGCTACCATGTTCAGCAACCAGATGTACCGGTTTTGAGGAGATCTACGAGAGAAAGGAGACTGCCTGAAAGACTTGTGACCGACTTCATTTTGTACACGGATTCGGAAGAGCCTGAATCCCTTGAAGAGGCGATGCAAGACGGTGCTAGTAAGCAGTGGGAGCGAGCTATGGACGAGGAGATGGATTCTTTGAAGAAGAACCGCATGTGGGACCTAGTAAAGCTACCCAAGGGTCGAAAAATGTTGCTGAATAGATGGGTGTACAGGATAAAAGATGAGGCCGATGGTGTAAAGCGGTACAAGGCTCGCTTGGTAGTCAAGGGTTATGCGCAAAAGCAAGGAATTGACTATCAAGAGATATTTTCCCCTGTGGTGAAAATGACATCAATTCGAGTGATCCTTAGTATTGTGGCGGTGAAGGATCTGCACTTGGAGCAGCTTGATGTGAAGACCGCGTTCCTTCATGGAGATTTGGTGGATGAGATCTATATGATGCAGCCACCGGGATACGAGGTGAAGGGAAAAGAAACTATGGTGTGTAGACTGCGAAAGAGTTTGTACGGCCTTAAGCAAGCTCCAAGACAGTGGTATCTCAAATTCGATCAGTTCATGCTAGAGACGGGATTTGTGCGTGGTGAATCAGATCACTGTGTCTATATTCAGACTTTTGAGGATGGAGACTATATCATTCCATCACTCTATGTAGATGATATGTTGGTAGCGGGTCCGAACTTCGAGAAAATTCAAAATCTGAAGAAGATGATGGCTGAAAAGTTTTCAATGAAAGATTTGGGAGCGGCCAAACAAATTTTGGGCATGAAGATCGTTCGAGATAGGAAGCAGCGGAAGCTGTGGTTATCGCAAAGGGACTATATCGAGAAGGTTTTGAAGCGGTTCAACATGGACAAGTCAAAACCGGTGAGTATGCCTTTTAGCAAAACATTTCAAACTCATGAAGGAGTTTTACCCGACAACTCAAGAACAGAAAGACGAGATGGCAAGAGTGCCTTATGCTTCTGCGGTGGGGAGTTTAATGTATGCAATGGTGAGTACGAGACCAGATATTGCACATGCAGTGGGAGTTGTGAGCCGGTATATGCAAAACTCGGAGGAGCATTGGAATGCGGTGAAGTGGATTTTGAGGTATCTTAGGGGTACGTCTAGTCACTGCTTATGTTTCTGAGGTGACTCTCTAAAGGTGCAAGGTTACTTTGATGCGGACTACTTGGATGATCGAGATAGTGGGAAGAGCACAACAGGATACGTATTTACAGTGGGGGGGAACAGCGGTGAGTTGGGTATCTCAACTGCAAAAAGTGATAGCATTGTCAACTACGGAGGCTGAGTACGTGGCGATCACGGAAGCCAGCAAAGAGATGATATGGTTACAAGCGTTACTCGAAGAGTTGTGTAAGAAGCAAGACTTCAATACCTTGTGGAGTGACAGCCAAAGTGCAATACATTTGGCGAAGAATGCAGCATATCATTCTCGGACGAAGCATATCAAGGTGCGGTACCACTTCATACGCATGGCGTTAGAAGATGGTGAGTTGACACAGCAGAAGATCGCGGGAGAAAAGAATCCGGCGGATATGTTCACCAAAATAGTAGACAGAGATAAGCTGGATCTCTGTTGCAGGTTGGTGAATCTCTCCATGAAAATTTGATGAGAAGAGAGCAGCAGCGGAATCATGTGAAGTTTACCAGTGTTGAGAATCAAGCCAAAAAAAATACTCCAAGTGGGACAATGTCAAGATTGTGATGAATTTGCATCAAGGTGGAGTTTGTTGAAAATTGATGCAAATTAAAGTCTAAGGTTAGGTGCCACCTTTTGACATGCATGACATTGTTAGGTGGTGATAATGTTAGGTGATGACTTTATTAGGTGCTACTTTGACATGCATGATATTGTTAGGTGGTGACAATGATAGGTGGTGACTTTGTTAGGTGCTACTTTTGACATGCATGACATTGTTAGGTGGTGACAATGTTTGGTGGTGACTTTGTTAGGTGCTATTTTTGACATGCATGACATTGTTAGGTGGTGACAGTGATAGGTGGTGATTTTGTTAGATGGTGACATTGTCCTAGGTGCTATAAAAGCATATCTTATGAGTGAAGCATTTTGTATCCAACACAAGTATCATCACAAGAGGTAAAGGCCAAGAGAGACTTGTATAGAGAGATTTGAGAGAAATCTTCTAAGGCTGTTCTTGTTTGCAAACTTGATTCAATTATAGTAGACGTTTGCAGATTCTGCTCTGCCGGGGACTAGCCATACGTGGGTGAACCTCGTTAACAATATATATACAAAATATTTGTTAAAACTAAAGATTTAACAGGGACTCTCATGATCTGTCAAAACTAAATATTTTAACTAAATAAATATCGTTATACAAAATATCTTATAAATAAGATTTAAAAAGAGGCAAAATCTTGTGTATATATATTGTTTAAAGAAATACCAAACAAAATATCTTTTGTTTAAACTATACTACTAAAATATAAATATGGTTATAAAATAGTGTTAAACAAATAAATATTTAAATACTAATAATACGCCTATTTAACAAACTTGAAAAACCATAATTATATGCATATATCTTAATTAAAAATATTAAATTCCAAGTTATAATAATAATAAAACGAAATCCAATATATCCAAAAGGAAAATGAAATGTACAATCGGACTAGGGTGTTACACCGTCACTCGACCTGACATTGCATATCCCGTCATTATCGTGAGCCAGTTCATGGCCAATCCTTGAGTTGCCTATTGGAATGCGGTGATTCGGATACTTCGATACTTAAAAAAATTGCTCCAGGGAAGGGTCTACTATATTCAGACCATAGACATTCTCGGGTAGCAGGGTTCACAGATGCAAATTGGGCTGGGTCCTCATCTGATCGCAGATCCACTACTGGATACTGCACTTGGTCTCCTAAAAGAGTAAGAAGTAGAGCGTAGTGTCTCGTTCCAGTACTGAGCCAGAATATTGAGCCATGGCGAACACTACTTGAAAGCTTGTATGGATCAGCTTCTGCTTGAAGAGTTTGGCTTTAGATCCACTTCTTTTATGCGACTATAGTATGATAATAAGGCTGCAATTTATATTACCTCGAATCATGTATTCCATGAGCGAACGAAACACATTAAAGTTGGTTGTCATTTTGTGTGGGAGAAGGTTGAAGATGGGACCAATGACACTTATTATGTTCAATCTGCTCATCAGTTAGCAGATTTGTTCATAAAACCTTTGGGAAGGAATATAGTGCAATTTATTTGTAACAAGCTAGATATTTATGATATGCATACTCTAGCTTGAGGAGGAGTATTAGAATACTCACATTGTATACGAGTTTTTTTTTATATATAATTAGGTACCAAGTAGGGTGTAATAGCTAAATGGCATTGTCTATATAAAGAGAAGGATTGGGGCTAACCAATTTATCCATTACATTTCCCTAAACACTTCTCTCTCCTAATTTATCACAACTATATACTAGTTTGATAAGAAAACATTAATCCATGATAACCATCAAAACATATCTAAGATCAAACAAATATTTAAAGTTCAAAACTAATCTAGAATAAGTTATTCAATCAGAATATTCATGGGCCAGCTCATCAATCATCACACAACAAACGGATGTAAAGCATAGTGGATAAAATAGTCAATTATCCGATGTGCACCAAGTTGCATACTGGCTTCCTTGGAGGTAGGGTTGTAGCTCACATCCTTCAGAGTGGTTAATGTGGTAGTATGGTAAAGAAATTAGAATCCCCGCATTGGATTTCAGAATAGATGGATTATTAGTTCAATAATCTAAGATCCAAGTTTCCAATAGGGCTTTCCCGTGCTGAGTCATACGGGTTTAAGGCATTAAAAAAGTCTATCCAGAGCCAATATCTTGATAGGGAGACAGAGAATAAAACCGGGCCTTTATTCAGTGGATATTGAGTTTTATTCCTTTCCTTTTTTGGCATATTGGGTGCTCGTATATGCCTCCAGTTAATTAGTTATTCATCTGCAACAGTTTGCATAGGACCAATTTTGCGGTCGTTGGCCCTTGCAATACTATTCGATATGGTTGTTAGCCGAAGATTTTTAAGCGGTCGACTAACCAGCCTTTCTAACCTTGTTTGACAACACTGAAAAGATTTAGAGAGTGAGTTTAGTCCCAAGGATATTATCAAAGACAGTTTAGTGGTTGAATAAGTTTAGATCGAAAATTTCAATAGGGGTTCACACCTCCCTTTTCAACCATTGATTCAAGCCATTTTACAAGTTCATCTCGGGCGTAATTTCTTCTCTTGGGCCTACTTCTCCTTCACCTTTTCCTAGATACTTCATAATTCCCTTCAATCACATGACTTTCAGTACTTCATCTTGAAGATTATAACTACATTCATGGTGTTTATGAGAAGAAAAGGTAGAAAGCCAAGAAAGCTTTTCACATAAGAAGTAAAATATTTAAATGACTGCAACCACGTCTACAATGAATTTTTTTGAAAGGACACAATCACTTGTGTCATGGACAAGCATATAACAAAGCATATGTGAAAAAGTTCATAGGAAACCCCAAATGAAACGGAACAAGGCAATGAATATTCCCATAATTGTGAAGTATTTAAGCAATTCAAAAGAATCAGAGATATAAAACTGAACAACAACTTCAACTATAAATAAAGAAGCAGAATAACATACCCGTAGCCATTGCAGGCAACACGAAAAGCAAAGTCCCTTGTAGATGAATCTTCAAACCCAAATATATCAGACAAAAGCAGCACACCGGTTTCATTGTTGTTCTTGACTGCCTTTAACATATAAGCACGGATGCTATCCTGGCCCTCCCATAAAACAAGTTCAAATCCAGTAACCAGTTCACATGTTTCATCATCAATATCATCCTCCAATTTCACTTGACTGGATTGAACTCTAACAGCAACTCTCTGGTCGAGGCTTGAGCATCTACCATTGTACCATCAACTCCTCTGGATCGGAACTGAAATGTTACAGTCAGAAGATGCATAGATTCCTATGAAATAAATTGAATACTGTAATTAATTATATTATTGTGAATGCCCCAAAATAAACGGAAAAGGTAATAACCATCATCTTGAAATTGGTTTTAAAAAACAGTCTGCAGTTGGGGGGGGGGGGGGGGGGGGTTTCTAGATAGAACAAATACTAATTAAAAATGGATTCTAAATAGAACTAAGGAAGCATTGATCTGCTGTCTGCAATTTTGGACGACAAGCAGATTAGAACAAATGATACATACACTACCTGCTTGATAAGAAATTACTAGGATGAAAAGAAGTACAAACACTCTATCATGATTCCCATGTCAATGTCATGACATATATCACATACACCCGCTTGCGCTGTAGGTATCAACAGGCCAGAGTCCAGAGAGAATCTAAAAAGAAAAGATTGTCTATTTCTCAAAGATATCCCACAATCGAGACAACTGGCTGAATCCTGTGAAATCATACCATACTAAGAAGAAAGTCTAAGAATTTTCACTACTCATTTAGGGTCCAATTATCTCTTCTAAGTAATACTGAGACTGACTCTAGGGGTGTTACGTGCTAATAAATGGATTGACGAGTGATTTGCGCTATATGAGTAGGGGGTTTATATGCAATTAACCCAAATTAATATTGAAAGGAACTCCTAGATAGGTCAGATACTCACCTCTTCTAGAAAATGTGTGAGCCATTGAGGACTTCATCCGATCCGGTTTTATATTTGGCGATTATGTGCTTCATCTAAAGATTACAGTCATTAAGGTCTTAGCTTGGAATCCTTCAATTTCTAGTATGTGCTATGCACGCATAATTTCCATAGGGCCGTGTCCTCATATCCTAGATTACAAGGACTTAGCCCATCCTCGTGTCATCGACAAGTTGTTTTCATGCCCTATTCAAGTGCCTCTATTTCATAGACAAAAATGTAAATAGTAGGAGATATAGTTGAATGCTTACATATTATCAATTTTGTTTAACTGACGATACAGATGGCTACACAGGATGGTGACAGTCAAGAGAGTGTGGTTCCTTTGACTTCTCAAGAAGATAATGGATAGACATTACGGAGTGTTGGGGAGAGATTGACGATCATTATTATTATTTGTGGAGAATAAGCCCGTTGGGTATTTCATGTATATTTCTTCTCGTTTTTGGACTTGCATTTGTATGACGGAGAATAAGGAGTTGATGCACTTCATTAAAAGCTAATTATTCCACCACTAGGAACCCTAGGAGGGAAAGGGACCACAAATTAACGTTTTCCGGGTAAATTCGTGCCATGAGTGAGTGCGTGTTGTGTGCTTGTGTGATATGTGTGTGGGTGCGTTGCGTGTGTTTATGCATAGGTTAGGACTTACGGGCCAATGCAAAAATTAAACAAAAAATAACAAAAAATTTATCCTGCCATTTTTCTCCAAAAATAAATAAATTGTTTAACCTAATTATTAATAAAACCAAAGGACAAAGATATTCTATTTCTTTACATCAAAAAAAGATATATATATTTCTCAAAAAACCCATCAAAACTCAATGCCTCACAACCAACTAAAGATGACCCATCACAGATCAAGCAAAGAACAAGCTTTCTAAATCTAAAGAGAAAAAAATACAATCTTTCTGCAAAAGAGAGTAATATAGCTACACATTGAACCAAAAAAAAGGTATTGTAGAAAACTTACAGAAGACCCAAGATGGTGATGGAGATCGCCGCCATTATAGATCCGGCACTTGAGAGGAGCAGCTCCATGTGCAGGGCACAAAGAGAAAGGGAAGAGATTAGTAGAAGCAGCAGGTGCCATTCTCTTAATTTAATTTAGGATTTTTTTTTATAGTAAACCATTTTTAAATAATAATTTTTTAAACAAACCATTTTGAAAACTTTTTTATAAAAAGAGACAACTTTCTGCTTCGTAGGTGACACATTGGAGTGAAATAAAAAAAAATTTAGGGGCGCGGTTTCAAACTGCGAAACTGCGCTTATTACATTTGTATGGGGCGTACGCCCATTAATAAAACCAAAATAATATGAATAATTGTCGTTGTTGGGACTTTAATTTTTTTTTGCGCAGTTGCAAACTGCGTCTCAAAAAGAAATATACTGATTCACGGGTCTGTATTTTTCTATGACGCAGTTTGAAGGTGCGTCCCAAAAGGAAACACAATCATTCACGAGTATGTGTTTTTCTGCGGCGCAGTTGCAAGCTGCGCCCCAAAAAAGAAACATACTCATTTACGGGTTTGTGTTTTTCTATGGCGCAATTTGAAGGTGCGGCCCAAAAGAAAACACAATCATTCACGGTTATGTGTTTTTCTGAGGCGTAATTGCAAACCACGCCCCAAAAAAACACATACACGTGAATGATTGTGTTCCTTATATTAAAAGTTCAATCTCTTCCTCTCTATCTTTAATCTCATTCTCTGTGCCGAGCTTTCTTACACGCTCTCATATCTAATCACCATCACATTCTCTATCTTTCCCCCTCTCAGTTCTTAGTCACACTCTCTCTCAATGTCGGGATCTTCATCTGCAGGATTGCCATTAATCGATGAAATTAAGAGTTGCATCCCTTACACCATGGTGAAATCTGTATATACGATGATAGAATACTCTAGTTACGAAGGCATCGTCTATCGATTACGAGGGGGTATGAACTGGCCGATGAAAACCGATCGTGAAATCTTGCGGCTCTTGCACTTAGCCGTATTAGATGCGTTCCCGTATCCCCCTGAAGAAGTAACTCATAACTACCATGGGGAAGCAAATCGTCGTCTCCACTTCTTTCACTCTATGGGTCTTCTTTCAGGTCGCAATATCGAATACTTCGCAAGCTCTCTCTACCGCATCTTTATGCACCGTCGGATTTTGAACCATCTTGAACTCACTCGAGATTCCGCGGTAAGTAATAAGGCCATTGATGCAATTACAGAGTGGATTAATTCTGTTGCTGCGGAGCTAAGTAACATAAAGGATTTATTTCTGAAATTTTAGTGATGAATTACGGTGTTGTTACTGTTCTTCCTATTTATTTTGTTTGTGTCTTCTCGTGTATGTTGTGAATGTGTGTACAATATGTGTGTAATACATCATGTATGAACACGTGTTTGTGTGAGAGAAAATCAACGTTTGAATTAAAATGAATTAAAGCGTTGTTTTGTAAAGAAATAATCGGGAAAAATCGGACAGCGATTTCTTCCTAAATTTTGAATAAAATTCGTGTACAAGCATAGTAAAATAATAGCATCCACAGACGGAGCTAACTCAATGTCCAAACGGCGGAGACTTAACGCCTAAATGGTGGAGATACAATCCACGCAAAATATATAACGCTCAAACGACGAAAAACAATAAGCTGAAAATAATAAACAATATAAAATAAATAACGAATTCATCGCAGCACAATACAACACAAACACTCCATGCAATCTAACGAAGTCGTCGCACCATCCCTGGTGTCCTCCTCTTCGCTACAAGACGTTGAGACTGTGATGGTCTGGCTTCGGCGACGGCAGGTGGCTGAGACGGCTCTGGCTGTGATGGTCCATGCTTATACTCATTGGGATGCTGAGATGGCTCCGGCTGTGTCCGTCTACGTCTTGTTCGTGCATATGTGATAGGAATGACAGGTGAGGACACAGCTAGTGGAAGCATGGGTGGTGCAGGCACGGGTGGCGGAGGCATGAGTGGTGCAGGCACGGCCGGTGGACGTGTGAATCTATGCCTAGTCATCACACTCCTGATCAGGGACTTGATGTTCATAAAGCAGCTCGCTGAGTTCCTGATGCCATGTCACGCCCTGCTTCCCAGAGTGCGCTAAGATAGACACGTGACATAACCAACCATGCTACCTGTGGATATGAAAAATTCTTCCATAGTCACATTACGGCTGTAGAGATATCAAGAATAACAAAGTAAACTAAACTATCTAGTACATGTCCATAAGCCAGAGTAAATGAGTCAAGAAATAATATAATATGCGGAAGCAATAGATCCAATAAACAAACACCTAGAATAGTAAATCTGGATACCAACAGGGTCCTCACCACTCGGTCTAACAGCGGCAGTACTCCTGATCAGTCTGCAACAAAGGTAGAGGATCTGGGCCATGCAAAACCCAGACGTCAGTGCGTCATAATATCAAGCAATACTATAAACAGGGGTAGCAAGACATACAGGTATGTGCATGAACAGTAAAACAGGTATAACAGTAATATAAATGAGGATAGTGAGGGTAATGAGTAGTGAGTAATCTAAACTGGTCTATTGTGTTAACTACTCTCAAGTCTTTGAAATCAATTTGATGAATCATCGATGTAACTCAATAGTATCCCGTGCATGCCCGGGATCACGGTCTATGAATCTCGGGCTGAATCCGAGACGTGCCGCAAGGCAGTAAAGGGTAGTAGGTAATGACGAGTGATGTCAGCAGCATCACCCCGGGGCTGGCCTAGCCCGTAAGATTGATCAGAAAAGGTATCGAACTGTCGAGTTACAAGTCAGGTTTCATCATTAATTTCCCCATACCCCCAAGTTATGTGTTCAAGTTAGGTATTAATAAATCTGGAGTTAATGCCAACACAGGATCAAGCAGGTACAGGTTTGTCTGGACAACATGTCAAGGTTGTTGGTATTAGTAACAAGATCAGGTAACAGGTCAAGCTATGGTACATCAGGTCAAGTCAGGTAGTGTACATATATCAAGTCATGTCAAGTAGTGGTGTATCAGGCATCAAGTCAAGCAGTGGTATATCAGGTCATAACAGGTAGTGCACATGTGTCAAGCGGATGCTGATACTAAAACTGTAGCAAGTACAGATGCACGGTAAAGCATGGATGCACAAATATTTATTAGGGATTACATCATGACTATGTAGGATGCACAAGATCAAGTATGGGATACTAATGTAACAGTAAAATAAAATAATATGGTCTCGGCGTGCAACTAGATATGTAATAAACCGTACGGATACAGATGAATACTATAAAACTATAAATTGGTAAAATTTGCTGAATATTAAAACACAAGCACTATTATTTATTAAATAGATATTGCTATAATAATATTAACATGGTTAACATATTCAAACCGATTAATAACTATAAAAGTGGTATTGATTAACCATGCACAAGAAAGTTCCGTTCAGAAATTCAGCGTCACCCTGATTTGTAAAAATAGCTTAAAAATAACAAACGTTCTCCAAAAGGGACGTGTCTTATACCAAAACAAAGATAATTCAATCAGGTTTTCATTTTTATAAGTATAAGTAACTCAGGTTGTCCCTACAAAAATGTATGAGCATTCGAAATTGAAAGTTTGCTGCTGGAATTTCCCTGGACAACAGTTTAGAGATATTTTTATTTGCATTTTACGTTATTTAAACAATTTATTTTGCAAGTAAATATTTAATAGAGTTATAGTATTCTGAGTTAGCTTCATAACGAACTAAAGAACGTATACTAATGATTTTTCTATGATTTATAATGAATTTTATAAGGTAAGGTGTACAGTAAATTTCAGATTTGTCGTATCCGCTTTTCAACGACGTTTCATGTGTAAACTATAATATTTTTAAATGTATAACATTATAAAATGCAGATTATACACTAATTAAAGATAATAATAAGAAATATTACGACGATATATATTTTAAATGATATGGATGCAAACGGGTATCACATAATCGTAAAATGATAAACTAACAAATGCGGAATATATAACTAAGCAATATGAAATGTAACTATTCAATTTAATGCAGTATATGATAGTATAGTATGTAACAAGATAAGTTTTCATGACCTAGATCTGAAATGATATGAATGATGCAAACGGAACATCGAAAAGTTATAAAACTAAACATGGGGTGCATGATTTTAAATACAGGTATTCCATTTGTTAAAATAGATGCGTCTAAAATAATGTAGCATGTAATTAAGATTGGTTTGCATGCCCTAAATCTGAAATGCACTATACAAATGTAAACGGAACGTCGAAAGGCTGTAATATGAAACATGGGATGCTTGATTTAAAATACAGGTGTGATATTTACTTAAATAGGTATATAATGAGTTATATAGCATGTAACAAGATTAACTTGCCTAGACAGAACAAGAACGGATGTGTACGGAATGTCCCTCGTCGGAGAAATGTCGCGACGCGTGCACGGTACACGGAACGGTTCCAAACAACGCACGAGAGTGATCACGCAAGTCAGGTACGTTCACTGAATCACTTGGATCGTCAGCGACGAGCACGGCTCTGACGGTGATCACCGGAATCAAGAAACAAGATAAGAAATAGAAAGAAGAAAGAAGAAGAAGAAGTAAGAAGAAGAGGTTGTGTATTAAATAAGGAAAGAAAAATTAAACAAATAAAATATATATAAATATATATATATATGCATAGGAGAGAGAGAAAGGGGTTGTTAGTTTGTTAGGAAATTAGATTTAAAATTTTAAAAGATTTTTAGATTTAAAATTTTAGATACGAGATTTCAGTTTGTTAAAGATATCGTATGAAAATATTTAAACTAAATTTTAAAATTAAATAAATTAAATTTTGGCGGGATACAAAAATATTTCAAAACGCGCCCGGGTCGGGTCTAAGAATTCAGATTTAAAATACGAAAAATATGTGCGACTTTCAAAATTCAAAATGAATGCTCAGGTAACGAAAATGCATACCCCCAAGAACGGATGCACGTACATGCGCGTAGCCATCCAAACACACTCGTTTCACTGAACGGGACGAGAACAAGATGCGCGGATGCTACCACGAGATTAGGGGTATCATGCAGGCTATGAAATGCAATTTTAAATTATTTTACATGACCTAAAATGTTATATGGTAAAAGATGCAATGCCAGGTAAAATGCCAGTATGCAGTATACATGAGATGCACGTGTCTATGTAACAAGTCAGGGTAATTTATAAATATGAATCAAACAGGTTCAAGCAAGCGGGTCGGGTCGAATGCAATGTAAAATGTAAAAATACCATTCGCACCCAAAACCCGTTAAATCAAGAAAATACCATAGATAAGTAAATACGGGAACTGGAATTGGTATAAATGAACTCGGTTGTTACATTATAGATTTATTTAATTTTAAAATTTAGTTTAAATATTTTCATACGATTTCTTTAACAAACTGAAACCTCTTATCTAAAATTTTAAATCTAAAAATCTTTTAAAATTTTAAATCTAATTTCCCAACAAACTAATAACCCCTTTCTCTCTCTCTTTCTCCTCTGCATATATATATTTATATATATTTTAATTATTTAATTTTTCTTTCCTTATTTAATACACAATCTCTTCTTCTTACTTCTTCAACTTCTTTCTTCTTTCTTTTTCTTGATCTTGTTTCTTGATTCCGGTGATCACCGCCGGAGCTGTGCTCGTCGTTGACGATCCGAGTGATTCAGTTAACGTACCTGACTTGCGTGATCACCCTCGTGCGTTGTTTGGAACCGTTCCGTGTACCGTGCACGCGTCGCGACATTTCGCCGACGAGGGACGTTCCGTACACATCCGTTCTTGTTCCGTCTAGGCAAGTTAATCTTGCTACATGCTATATAACTCATTATATACCTATTTAAATAAATATCACACCTGTATTTTAAATCAAGCATCCCATGTTTCATATTACAGCATTTCGACGTTCCGTTTACATTTTTATAGTGCATTTCAGATCTAGGGCATGCAAACCAATCTTAATTACATGCTACATTACTTTAGACGCATCTATTTTAACAAATGGAATACCTGTATTGAAAATCATGCATCCCATGTTTAGTTTTATAACTTTTCGATGTTCCGTTTGCATCCATTCATATCATTTCAGATCTAGGTCATGAAAACTTACCTTGTTACATACTATACTACCATATACTGCATCAAATTGAATAGTTACATTTCATATTGCTTAGTTATATGTTCCGCACTTGTTAGTTTATCATTTTACGATTATGTGATACCCGTTTGCATCCATATCATTTAAAATATATATCGTCGTAATATTTCTTATTATTATCTTTAATTAGTGTATAATCTGCATTTTATAATGTTATACATTTGAAAATATTATAGTTTACACATGAAACGCCGTTTAAAAGCGGATACGAAAAATCTGAAATTTACTGTACACCTTATCTTATAAAATTCATTATAAATCATAGAAAAATCATTAGTATACGTTCTTTAGTTCGTTATGAAGGTAACTCAGAATACTATAACTCTATTAAATATTTACTTGCAAAATAAATTGTTTAAATAATGTAAAATGCAATTGAAAATATCTCTAAACTGCTGTCCAGGGAAATTCCGGCAGCAAACTTTCAACTTCGAATGTTCATACCTTTTTGTAGGGACAACCTGAGATTCTTATACTTATAAAAATGAAAACCTTATTGAATTATATTTTTTTTGGTATAAGACACGTCCCTTTTGGAGAACGTTTGTTATTTTTAAGCTATTTTTACAAATCAGGGTGACGCTGAATTTCTGAACGGAACTTTCTTGTGCATGGTTAATCAATACCACTTTTATAGTTATTAATCGGTTTGAATATGTTATCCATGTTAATATTATTATATCAATATCTATTTAATAAATAATAGTACTTGTGTTTTAATATTCAGCAAATTTTACCGATTTACAGTTTTATAGTATTCATCTGTATCCGTATGGTTTATTACATATCTAGTTGCACGCCGAGACCATATTATTTTATTTTACTGTTACATTAGTATCCCATACTTGATCTTGTGCATCCTGCATAGTCATGATGTAATCCCTGATAAATATTTGTGCATCCATACTTTACCGTGCATCCGTACTTGCTACAGTTTTAGTATGAGCATCCGCTTGACACATGTGCACTACCTGTTATGACCTGATATACCACTGCTTGACTTGATACCTGATTCACCACTACTTGACATGACTTGATATATGTACACTACCTGACTTGACCTGATGTACCATAGCTTGACCTGTTACCTGATCTTGTTACTAATACCAACAACCTTGACATGTTGTCCCTACGGACACTTCCTGTTGTCTATCCAGACAAACATGTACCTGCTTGATCCTGTGTTGGCATTAGCTCCAGATTATTTAATACCCGACTTGAACATATATAACTTGGGGGTATGGGGAAATCAATGATGAAACCTGACTTGTAACTCGACAATTCGATACCTTTTCTGATCAGTCTTACGGGCTAGGCCAGCCCCTGGGTGATACTGCTGACATCACTCGTCATTACCTACTATCCTTTACTGCCTTGCGGCACGTCCCGGATTCAGCCCGAGAGTTATAGACCGTGATCCCAGGCATGCACAGGATACTATTGAGTTACAACGATGATTCATCAAATTGATTTCAAAGACTTGAGAGTAGTTAACCCGGTAGACCAGTTTAGATTACTCACTGCACATCACCTATGCCTTACCCTTCACTGTCATTATTTATGTTACGGTTATACCTGTTTTACCGCTCATACTCGTACCTGCATGCCTTGATACTCCTTGATTTTATTATTGCTTGATATTATGACGCACTGACGTCTGGGTTGTGCATGGCCCAAATCCTCTACCTTTGTTGCAGGCTGATTATGAGTATTTTCCGCCGTCAGGCCGAGCAGTGAGGATCCAGTTAGTATCCAGTTTTACTTTCCAGGTGTTTTGTTTCTATTGCTTCCGCATATTATTTCTTGACTCGTTTATTATGGCATATGGACATGTACTAGATAGTTATTTTATTTTTCTATTCTTGATATCTCCCAGACAGCCGTAATGTGACTGTGGAAGGATGTTTCCTAACCACAGGTAGTATGGTTGGCTCTGTCACGTGCCGATCTTAGCGCACTCTGGGAAGCGGGGTGTGACAGGGTTTGTTCACGTCCTTCTTCCCAGAGTACGCTAATATAGGCACGTGACATAACCAACCATATCTTGTGGATAGGAAAAATCCTTCCACAGCCATATTATGGCTGTAGAGATATCAAGAACAGGAAATTAACTAAACTATCTAGTACATGTTCATAAGCCAGAGTAAATGAGTCAAGAAATAATATAATATGCGGAAGCAATAGATCCAATAAACAAACACATGGAATAGTAAATCTGGATACCAACAGGGTCCTCACCGCTCGGTCTAACAGCGGCAGTACTCTTGATCAGTCTGCAACAAAGGTAGAGGATCTGGGCCATGCAAAACCCAGACGTCGGTGCGTCATAATATCAAGCAATACTATAAACAGGGGTAGAAAGACATACATGTATGTGCATAAATAGTAAAACAGGTATAACGGTAATATAAATGAGGACAGCGAGGGTAATGTGT
This sequence comes from Agapanthus africanus, assembly GCA_030015575.1. Classification (NCBI taxonomy): domain Eukaryota; kingdom Viridiplantae; phylum Streptophyta; class Magnoliopsida; order Asparagales; family Amaryllidaceae; genus Agapanthus; species Agapanthus africanus. The sequence goes on from JASDDO010000004.1 coordinate 325,054,304, forward strand.
AGTGAGTAATCTAAACTGGTCTATTGGGCTAACTACTCTCAAGTCTTTGAAATCAATTTGATGAATCATCGATGTAACTCAATAGTATCCCGTGCATGCCCGGGATCACGGTCTATGACTCTCGGGCTGAATCCGAGACGTGCCACAAGGCAGTAAAGGGTAGTAGGTAATGACGAGTGATGTCAGCAGTATCACCCCGGGGCTGGCCTAGCCCGTAAGACTGATCAGAAAAGGTATCGAACTGTCGAGTTACAAGTCAGGTTTCATCATTAATTTCCCCATACCCCCAAGTTATGTGTTCAAGTCAGGTATTAATAAATCTGGAGTTAATGCCAACACAGGATCAAGCAGGTACAAGTTTGTCTGGATAAACAACATGAAATGTCCGTAGGGACAACATGTCAAGGTTGTTGGTATTAGTAACAAGATCAGGTAACAGGTCAAGCTATGGTACATCAGGTCAAGTCAGGTAGTGTACATATATCAAATCATGTCAAGTAGTGGTGTATCAGGTATCAAGTCAAGCAGTGGTATATCAGGTCATAACAGGTAGTGCACATGTGTCAAGCGGATGCTCATACTAAAACTGTAGCAAGTACGGATGCACGGTAAAGCATGGATGCACAAATATTTATCAGGGATTACATCATGACTATGTAGGATGCACAAGATCAAGTATGAGATACTAATGTAACAGTACAATGAAATAATATGGTCTCGGCGTGCAACTAGATATGTAATAAACCGTACGGATACAGACGAATACTATAAAACTGTAAATCGGTAAAATTTGCTGAATATTAAAACACAAGCACTATTATTTATTAAATAGATATTGATATAATAATATTAACATGGTTAACATATTCAAACCGATTAATAACTATAAAAGTGGTATTGATTAACCATGCACAAGAAGTTCCGTTCAGAAATTCAGCGTCACCCTGATTTGTAAAAATAGCTTAGAAATAACAAACGTTCTCCAAAAGGGACGTGTCTTATACCAAAACAAAGATAATTCAATAAGATTTTCATTTTTATAAGTATAAGCATCTTAGGTTGTCCCTACAAAAATGTATGAACATTCGAAGTTGAAAGTTTGCTGCTGGAATTTCCCTGGATAGCAGTTTAGAGATATGTTCATTTGCATTTTAAGTTATTTAAACATTTTATTTTGCAGGTAAATATTTAATAGAGTTATAGTATTCTGAGTTAGCTTCATAACGAACTAAAGAACGTATACTAATGATTTTTCTATGATTTATAATGAATTTTATAAGGTAAGGTGTACAGTAAATTTCAGATTTGTCGTATCCGCTTTTCAACGACGTTTCATGTGTAAACTATAATATTTTTAAATGTATAACATTATAAAATGCAGATTATACACTAATTAAAGATAATAATAAGAAATATTACGACGATATATATTTTATATGATATGGATGCAAACGGGTATCACATAATCGTAAAATGATAAACTAACAAGTGCGGAACATATAACTAAGCAATATGAAATGTAACTATTCAATTTGATGCAGTATATGATAGTATAGTATGTAACAAGATAAGTTTTCATGACCTAGATCTGAAATGATATGAATGGATGCAAACGGAATATCGAAAAGTTATAAAACTAAATATGGGGTGCATGATTTTAAATACAGGTATTCTATTTGTTAAAATAGATGCGTCTAAAGTAATGTAGCATGTAATTAAGATTGGTTTGCATGCCCTAGATCTGAAATGCACTATAAAAATGTAAACGGAACGTCGAAAGGCTGTAATATGAAACATGGGATGCTTGATTTAAAATACAGGTGTGATATTTATTTAAATAGGTATATAATGAGTTATAGAGCATGTAGCAAGATTAACTTGCCTAGACGGAATAAGAACGGATGTGTACGGAACGTCCCTCGTCAGCGAAATGTCGCGACGCGCGCACGGTACACGGAACGGTTCCAAACAACGCACGAGGGTGATCACGCAAGTCAGGTACGTTCACTGAATCACTCGGATCGTCAGCGACGAGCACGGCTCCGGCGGTGATCACCGAAATCAAGAAACAAGATCAAGAAAAAGAAAAAAGAAAGAAGAAGAAGAAGAAGTAAGAAGAAGAGATTGTGTATTAAATAAGGAAAGAAAAATTAAATAAATAAAATATATATAAATATATATATGCAGAGGAGAGAGAGAGAAAGGGGTTGTTAGTTTGTTAGGAAATTAGATTTAAAATTTTAAAAGATTTTTAGATTTAAAATTTTAGATAAGAGGTTTCAGTTTCTTAAAGAAATCTTATGAAAATATTTAAACTAAATTTTAAAATTAAATAAATTGAATTTTGGCGGGATACAAAAATATTTCAAAACACGCCCGGGTCGGGTCTAAAAATTCAGATTTAAAATACGAAAAATATGTGCGACTTTCAAAATTCAAAATGAATACCCAGGTAACGAAAATGCATACCCCCAAGAACGGATGCACGTATATGCGCGTAGCCATCCAAACACACCCGTTTCACTGAACGGGACGAGAACAAGATGCGCGGATGCTACCACAGGGTTAGGGGTATCATGCAAGCTATGAAATGCAATTTTAAATTATTTTACATGACCTAAAATGTTATATGGTAAAAGATGCAATGCCAGGTAAAATGCCAGTATGCAGTATACATGAGGTGCACGTGTCTATGTAACAAGTCAGGGTAATCTATAAATATGAATCAAACAGGTTCAAGCAAGCGAGTCGGGTCGAATGCAATGTAAAATGTAAAAATACCATTTGCACCCAAAACCCGTTAAATCAAGAAAATACCATAGATAAGTAAATACGGGAACTGGAATTGGTATAAATGAACTCGGTTGTTACGTTATACCCAACTACAAAAAGAATTTCTTCCTCGAAATTCCAAGAACAAAAAAGGATAAACAATCAAGAAACTATAAGAACAGATGTGGAAACTTCTGCTGGATTTCATCTTCTCGTTCTCAGGTTGATTCTCCATGCGAGCGATTTCCCCAAGAAACAAGTACAAGAGGGATAACCTTGTTCTTAAGAAACTTTTTCCTTCGATCCACAATCGATATCGGTCGCTCCTCAAAAGTCAAATCTTCTCGTACAGTCAGATCCGAATGATCCAGCACGTGTGTTTCATCTCGAACATATTTACGGAGTTGAGATACGTGAAACACGTCATGAACATTCGCCAAGGATTGCGGTAACGCCAATCGATATGCTACTTCTCCAACACGCTCCAAAATCTCAAAAGGTCCAACGAATCGAGAACTAAGCTTTTCTCGACTTCCGAAACGAATCACTCCTCTAGTCGGTGATATCTTCAAGAATACCAAATCACCAACGACGAACTCTAGAGGTCTTCTCGATGTATCTGCCCAACTCTTTTGTCGGTCTTGTGCTGCTTTCATATGATTCCGGATAGTGTTAACCTTCTCAACTGTTTGCACGATCAAATCCGATCCCAAAAATCTTAGTTCTCTAACATCGTCCAGCAAACAGGTGAACGACACTTGCGACCGTATAAAGCTTCGAATGGAGCCATCTGAATAGTCTCCTGAAAACTGTTGTTTTAAGAAAACTCCACCAAATGTAGATGATCCTCCCATGAACCCTTGAAATCTAACATGCAAGCTCTCAACATGTCTTCAAGAGTTTGGATCGTTCTCTCCAACTGGCCATCTGTCTAGGGATGATAAGCTATGCTAAACTTCAATCGATTCCCCAAACTTTCCTGTAATCTCCTCCAGAAGTGTGATAAGAAACGAGTGTAACGGTCAGACACGATGCTTACCGGTACTCCATGCAATCTTACAATCTCCTGCATGTACCGTTCTGCCAAACCTTCTGTTGATTGACCAATTTGAAAAGGGATGAAATGAGCTGCCTTGGTCAATCTATCAACAATCACCCAAACTGCATTGTTGCCCTTTGGATTCCGCGGTAAAACTGTCACGAAATCCATGGTTATATGTTCCCACTTACACTGAGGAATCAGAAGTGGTTGCAATAAACCAGCAATCCTTTGATGTTCAGCCTTAACTTGCTGACACACCAAGCACTTTGCTACAGAGCTGGCAATCTCCCGTTTCATGCCTTCCCACCAGAAATGCTGTCGTATATCTCGGTACATCTTCGTGCCTCCTGGATGTACGGAACATGCGGAACTGTGCTCCTCCTTCATAACTTCTTCGCGAATATCTCCTTTTGGCACACACAAATGGCTACCATATCGCAACGAACCATCTTCATGAATTAACAAGTCCGTTCGAAGTCCAGCTTCAACCTGTTCTCGAAACCTTTGCAATCTTGGGTTTTTCGACTGCGCTGCTTTAATACTCTCGATCAATGACGACTGTACTTGCAGCGACATCAACTATCCTGAAGAATGCGGTAACATGATCTCCAACTCGAATCTCCGAAAGTCTTCAATAAGTTCCTTTTTGTGCAGTCAACATCCGAATTGCTGGTAACCGACTAAGCGCATCCGGCACAACATTAACTTCCCCGGATGGTACTTAAGATCAAGATCGTAGTCAGCCATCAGCTCCAACCATCTACGCTGCCTCATATTAAGCTCCTTCTGTGTGAACATGTACTTTAGGCTTTTGTGATCGGTGAAAACTTCGCCCCTTTCGCCCAATAAGTAGTGTCTCCAAATCTTCAAAGCGAAAATCACCGCTGCTAACTCCAAGTCATGAGTTGGGTAATTCTTCTCATGGATCTTCAACTGTCTCGATGTGTAAGCTATAACCTTCCCATGCTGCATTAAAACACATCCCAATCCTTTCCCAGATGCGTCGCTGTGAATCACCAATCCTCCAGAACTGTCTGGCACGGTTAAAATAGGAGCGGTTATGCTTCAATGCCTCAAAAGCTGACGCACACTTATCCGTCCATACAAACGGTACTTCCTTGCGCGTAAGCTTGGTCAAGGCTCAGCCAAACGAGCAAAATTCTCCATGAACCTTCTGTAGTATCCTGCAAGTCCAAGAAAACTTCTGATCTCTACAACGTTCTTCGGAATCGGCCAATCTTGAACTGCTGCAATCTTCCCTGGATAAACGGCGATTCCATATCCAGCTACGATATGCCCAAAAAACTTCACTTCTTCAAGCCAAAACTCGCACTTGCTCATCTTTGCATACAATCTTTCTTGTCTCAATGTCTGCAGTGCGATCTTCAAGTGTTCTGCATGCTCTTCAATATTCTTTGAGTAAACCAGAATATCATCAATGAACACCACTATAAACTGATCCAAGAATGGTGAACAGATTCGGTTCATCAATTCCATGAATATCGCCGGTGCATTCGTTACTCCGAAGGGCATCACTAAGTACTCGTAATGTCCATACCGAGTTCTGAACACAGTCTTGCAAATATCTTCTGGTTTAACTCGCACCTGATGATATCCGGACCGCAAATCCAGCTTCGAGAATATCCTTGCGCCATTAAACTGCTCGAACAATTCGCCAATGCAAGGGATCGGGTACTTGTTCTTAATAATCACCCGGTTCAATTCTCGATAATCGATGCACATCCTCCTTGTGCCATCTTTCTTCTTTACTAGAAGAACTGGAGTTTCCCAAGGCGAGTTACTGCTGTGAATCCAACCCTTCTCAAGTAATTCAGTAACCTGCTTCTTGACTTCTTCCAACTCCACTGGTGCCATTAGACAATACGCCTTTGAGATTGACGCTGCACCAGTAACAAGATCAATCGCGATCTCCACATCTCGTTTTGACGGTAAACCCGAGATTTCCTCGAACACGTCCATGAAATCTCGAACTACCGCTGGCGCTTCCTCCTTAACAACTTCCATCGACGAAAGAACATTGCTTGTCGGCCTAACCCTAAACTCGACTAGCCCGACAGAACTGCTACCTCCAGCAAAACAAACTCCGGATGTCCGGGAATATGGAAAATCACTTTCTTTGCCCTACAATTAACGTGAACGTGGAAAGTGCCGAGAAAATCCATTCCCAAGACAACTTCATAACTGCCGGTATCGGTCACCAAGAAATCTGCAAAACATAAACTGGTAAGCAATGAAACGGAGAGGACCAAGGTAATAGAACGACCATGAAACAAGGAAATGAAACAAGACCAGGACTCCAAGTTACTTAAATAGAGTACCGCAATGTAACCATGCTGCAGTTCATAGTTACAATCACATAACTCCACTCAAGTCGCCCAAATCCTAGTATCAGAATCCAAGGGACAAGGAGAAATAATAGGGAACCAAAAGGTTTCAAGTTGAGATGCAAAGCGGTTTGCATATCATCAAGACGATGATCAAGAGAAAGATAAGATTCAAGAATCATGAGAACAAGGTGGCAGGACATGTTCCTAATTACGAGTTTTCTAATTCGTGTATTGGGTCCAATACCCAACTACAAAAGAATCAAACCCGATTAACCTAAATCCTGTGGCTCTGATACCAAACAAACCATGTCACACCCCGCTTCCCAGAGTACGCTAAGATAGGCACGTGACAAAGCCAACCATGCTACCTGTGGATAGGAAAAATCCTTCCACAGTCACATTACGGCTGTAGAGATATCAAGAACAGGAAAATAAACTAAACTATCTAGTACATGTCCATAAGCCACAGTAAATGAGTCAAGAAATAATATAATATGCGGAAGCAATAGATCCAATAAACAAACACCAGGAATAGTAAATCTGGATACCAACAGGGTCCTCACCGCTCGGTCTAACAGCGGCAGTACTCCTGATCAGTCTGCAACAAAGGTAGAGGATCTGGGCCATGCAAAACCCAGACGTCAGTGCGTCATAATATCAAGCAATACTATAAACAGGGGTAGCAAGACATACATGTATGTGCATGAATAGTAAAACAGGTATAACGGTAATATAAATGAGGACAACGAGGGTAATGTGTAGTGAGTAATCTAAACTGGTCTATTGGGTTAACTACTCTCAAGTCTTTGAAATCAATTTGATGAATCATCGATGTAACTCAATAGTATCCCGTGCATACCCGGGATCACGGTCTATGACTCTCGGGCTGAATCTGAGACGTGCCGCAAGGCAGTAAAGGGTAGTAGGTAATGACGAGTGATGTCAGCAGCATCACCCCGGGGCTGGCCTAGCCTGTAAGACTGATCAGAAAAGGTATCGAACTGTCGAGTTACAAGTCAGGTTTCATCATTAATTTCCCCATAACCCTAAGTTATGTGTTCAAATCAGGTATTAATAAATCTGGAGTTAATGCCAACACAGGATCAAGCAGGTACATGTTTGTCTGGATAGACAACAAAAAATGTCCGTAGGGACAACATGTCAAGGTTGTTGGTATTAGTAACAAGATCAGGTAACAGGTCAAGCTATGGTACATCAGGTCAAGTCAGTTAGTGTACATATATCAAGTCATATCAAGTAGTGGTGTATCAGATATCAAGTCAAGCAGTGGTATATCAGGTCATAACAGGTAGTGCACATGTGTCAAGCGGATGCTCATACTAAAACTGTAGCAAGTACGGATGCACGGTAAAGCATGGATGCACAAATATTTATCAGGGATTACATCATGACTATGTAGAATGCACAAGATCAAGTATGGGATACTAATGTAACAGTAAAATGAAATAATATGGTCTCGACGTGCAACTCGATATGTAATAAACCGTACGGATACAGACGAATACTATAAAACTGTAAATCGGTAAAATTTGCTGAATATTAAAACACAAGCACTATTATTTATTAAATAGATATTGATATAATAATATTAACATGGTTAAAATATTCAAACCGATTAATAACTATAAAAGTGGTATTGATTAACCATGCACAAGAAAGTTCCGTTCAGAAATTCAGCGTCACCCTGATTTGTAAAAATAGCTTAAAAATAACAAACGTTCTCCAAAAGGGACGTGTCTTATACCAAAACAAAGATAATTCAATAAGGTTTTCATTTTTATAAGTATAAGCATCTCAGGTTGTCCCTACAAAAAGGTATGAACATTCGAAGCTGAAAGTTTGCTGCTGGAATTTCCCTGGACAGCAGTTTAGAGATATTTTCATTTGCATTTTAAGTTATTTAAACAATTTATTTTGCAAGTAAATATTTAATAGAGTTATAGTATTATGAGTTAGCTTCATAATGAACTAAAGAACGTATACTAATGATTTTTCTATGATTTAGAATGAATTTTATATGGTAAGGTGTACAGTGAATTTCAGATTTGTCGTATCCACTTTTCAACGACGTTTCATGTGTAAACTATAATATTTTCAAATGTATAACATTATAAAATGCAGATTATACACTAATTAAAGATAATAATAAGAAATATTACGACAATATATATTTTAAATGATATGGATGCAAACGGGTATCACATAATCGTAAAATGATAAACTAACAAGTGTGGAAAATATAACTAAGCAATATGAAATGTAACTATTCAATTTGATGCAGTATATGATAGTATAGTATGTAACAAGATAAGTTTTCATGACCTAGATCTAAAATGATATGAATGGATGCAAACGGAACATCGAAAAGTTATAAAACTAAACATGGGGTGCATGATTTTAAATACAGGTATTCCATTTGTTAAAATAGATGCGTCTAAAATAATGTAGCATGTAATTAAGATTGGTTTGCATGCCCTAGATCTGAAATGCACTATACAAATGTAAACGGAATGTCGAAAGGCTGTAATATGAAACATGGGATGCTTGATTTAAAATACAGGTGTGATATTTATTTAAATAGGTATATAATGAGTTATATAGCATGTAACAAAACTTGCCTAGACGGAACAAAAATGGATGTGTACGGAACGTCCCTCGTCGGCGAAATGTCGCGACGCACGTACGGTACACGGAACGGTTCCAAACAACGTACGAGGGTGATCACGCAAGTCAGGTACGTTCAATGAATCATCCGGATCGTCAGCGACGAGCACGGCTCCGGCGGTGATCACCGGAATCAAGAAACAAGATCAAGAAAAAGAAAGAAGAAAGAAGAAGAAGAAGAAGAGGTTGTGTTTTAAATAAGGAAAGAAAAATTAAATAAATAAAATATATATAAATATATATATGTGCAGAGGAGAGAGAGAGAGAAAGAGGTTGTTAGTTTGTTAGGAAATTAGATTTAAAATTTTAAAAGATTTTTAGATTTAAAATTTTAGATAAGAGGTTTCAGTTTGTTAAAGAAATCGTATGAAAATATTTAAACTAAATTTTAAAATTAAATAAATTGAATTTTGGCGGGATATAAAAATATTTCAAAACGCGCCCGGGTCGGGTCTAAAAATTCAGATTTAAAATACGAAAAATATGTGCAACTTTCAAAATTAAAAATGAATGCTCAGGTAACGAAAATGCATACCCCCAAGAACGGATGCACGTACATGCGCGTAGCCATCCAAATACGCTCGTTTCACTGAACGGGACGAGAACAAGATGCGCGGATGCTACCACGGGGTTAGGCGTATCATGCAGGCTATGAAATGCAATTTTAAATTATTTTACATGACCTAAAATGTTATATGGTAAAAGATGCAATGCTAGGTAAAATGCCAGCATGCAGTATACATGAGATGCACGTGTCTATGTAACAAGTCAGGGTAATCTATAAATATGAATCAAACAGGTTCAAGCAAGCGGGTCGGGTCGAATGCAATGTAAAATGTAAAAATACCATTCGCACCCAAAACCCGTTAAATCAAGAAAATACCATAGATAAGTAAATACGGGAACTGGAATTGGTATAAATGAACTCGGTTGTTACATGCCACTAATACCCTCATCAGCTATATCCTCTAACGTGTAAATGGTTTGGACTTATATTGATGGTAAATAAGATAATGAATCTCATAAAAATAAGATTTTAGTTTTAAAAGGTTTGATATAAACTTACCAAATCTCTCTCTATCGGTTTTCGAGGCATATATGAGGTATGCTGAGGGGCGGCTGTGATGACGAATCTGCGGGTAATCGTCCAATACCAGGAAAGGTACCGGTCTATCAGTATACCTGGTTGTATCTCATCGGTTATGTGGTGTACCCGATTATACCATCGACCCACCCAAATTTGATACACCATAAGCCAATAATCCCCAACTAGCGCTCCACCCTGACGCGGTGTCTGCTCCACCGCGCCTGATATGTGCTGCCTCAAACCGAACTGGCGAAGGACACGGTCTGACATGTGCATCTGAATAATATCGTTGCAGACGATCGGCGTTTGTGCACACCACAAGCCGGCGCCTGCCAAGCATAATGGATGCAGAGTGCCCATCAGGTCATGTGTGTACGGTGTCCACATAACTGCTTCCTCCTCCATGATATCGAACTCATTGTAGTAGAAGCGGAGGCTGCGATCCGGTGTCACATCTCATGACCTTGGCACATTCCACTTGCATATAGATTACACATAAGTTAATATTCCAAAAAAACTTGAAATTTGAAATTTGTGTATAGTTTCAATTACTTACTGGCGTCCATATGGCCTTTGGCCATCTAAAACGAAGTGTGTCGTAATGGTCGGGCGACCAATAGAGAGATATGTTCAAGACCATATTTGAAATACAATACGATAGAATTACGCTTTACATCGAATATCAATTTAATTATGCAAAATTAGTAGAATGCAGTTTTAAGTATTGTATACCTGAAGAAGTGTCAAACAGCCCCCAAAACTTTTCTGCTCCATCAATGCAGCCATCTTCAGCTCGCTGTAGAGAAATAACAGAACTGTACTTGCCCACGATAAATTGGCACACTGGTCGAGATCAGCTAAAATAGGAAGCCAGGTAAGACTGACTCAGCTCTTTCTCCTATCCGGAAACAAGCGAATCCCTATCTGATGTAAAATGTAGGCTCGTGCGTGCTGCTCGATCGCCACAGGAGTAACATCCATGACAGGCTCAGCACTAAACACCTCCCGCAGCCAACTCAAGTTAATACTACCGCCTCTCCTCTGCCCAACAGGCGGAATCCTACCCAACAAGCTGGGACACAAATCTGATCAATTGTGGCTGTACTCCACATCAACCACCTTTCCGTCTATAGGCAGACCAAGCAACACAGCGACGTCCTGAAGGATGATAGTCATCTCACCAACTTTAAAATAAAATGTGCAGGTCTTGGTCTCCATCTATCTACCAAATCAGTAATCAAGTCTCTATCTAGACGTATATATTCTAATCTGGATAGAAGATGAAAACCTGTCCATTGCAGCTCAGCTTGCACACGGGCATCTCCAGCTGGGATCCGGCTGTTCTAGACCGAGTGGTCAATGCATGTAATCACCTGATCACTCTGCCAATTACAAAAAGAAAACTTGTATCAGTAACGTATAAATAACATATGTAATTAAAGAAAATAATATTACAAAGTTTTACCTGTACTACTACGGTGTTACCCGACCTGTGGTCAGCCTGTAAGTATAAAACACTCGTATCTATAGGTCCAGAATCCATAGGTATATCTGCACAATGAAAAAGTCAAGTGATATTATCTCTGAAAAAATGAGCATGTATAACAAAGAACATATGTGGGCGTATATGTGTGTAGATGTATGTTTGATTTTTGTGTTTGGACGTGTGTGTGTGTGTGCGCGTGTGCGCATATGTGTGTATTTCAAAATATAGGCGATGATTACCAATGGTGACGTGTGGCTGGAGGCTTTTTGCATCGTGCCTTATTATGACAATAGTCATTGCAGATACTGTATCTATTTTGCCTACGTCCTTCTCGTGAATCATCCATAACACCTTTGATACGAGTAGAACATGACTGTCATGTTTGTCTCCTATCGATAGGTGGTAACATCATTGGACCGTTGTATACCTCCTAATATCGGTTATCGGGTACATGATAGAACAACGGGGGCATAAGCAGTTTTGTATTTGGGGACAGAATACCGCTTCGAAGAAAGATCGTGATGTGCAATGTTCCCCCCACCCTCTGCTCGTGTGCATGCTGAAATTACATGTGAACAAGGCAACTTTTGCAACTTAGGAATATTACACGTACAACTGCAGTTCCTACCATCGATGACTACGCCGTAATTTTTCCATCTTTGTCAGCCACCTGCCATTCAGATTGGCTGAACCTCACGATCCAAGCATGTCTGGTATCGGTAGCCCTTTTTGTTATTAATTGTTCAAACTTAGGACATAAATTTGTCGTCCACTCTTGTCCCTCCTGACGTCGTGCAAAGAAGTATTTGTTCGCCCTGTAAAAAGTCCGTCCTACTAAGACCTGAATAGGCAAAGATCGAGATCCTTTTAAGACCGCGTTAAAGCTTTCTGAAGTATTCGTAGTCATCATGCAAAATCGTCTACCATCATCTTTAAAAAGAGCCCATCTTTTTTCTTCATTTTTAGACCACTTTCTATCCAAGTATCTGCTCTTGGACATATACGTTTAAGTTCCTCTCTCAGCTCTGTATAGATCAGGTCATCTGGTACACATGCAATTTGAGAGAACAAACTCTGCAAGGTTTTATCATTAAATCCAGCAGTTGAGAAGTTGGCTCTGATATGTCGCATACAATAACGATGACTATGAGGTTCTGGCCATAATTTTCGTAGTGCAGTCGGAATCCCTTTCATCCGGTCAGATATGAAAGTAATGTGCCTTCCTCGCATGGATGGAATGTAGAGATTGTTCGCCGCCGAAAGACGCGACCGGGACGTTGGGACGTCCGGCCTGAATTTGGGGGGGAGGGGGGCAGATGCTATTTGGTTTTATCCGTCCATCTCTCCGAAGATGCCAAGTTGATTTATGGCACTATGTATCGGAGGTTTAGACGGATGCGGACGATGTAGCAGACTTCGTCAGATTCCCCCTCATTGTGAGGGGTTTTTGATTGTGGGGACGCTCTTCCCTGCAGGCCCAAGCCCCTGCAGTTAATTATGCTACCGCATCGCGGTAACCAGTTTCTCCTTCTCCAGATGGTCACTTCGTGTCGTGTATGTTTGTTTTGTTTTTAGTTGCCCGTTGATTGTATACGGAGACTAATTTATGTTGTCGCCCGTAGGGCGTGGATTAGTCCAAATCCGTATTTTCTTAGATTTGGGTTTGGGTTGTTTTAAGGATCGTTAATCTCTTTGAGATTAAGATCAACTTAAACATTTGTTGAGGATACGTTAGTCTAATTTTAGACTAAGATCTACTCAACGGGGTTTGGGGTCATTTAGATCCGATGACAGAGCATTTTGGGCTCTATCGTCTTAGTTCAGGGACGTTGTGGTCCATAAGTTTAAGGACATCATAGTCCATGGAGTTTAAGGACATCACAGTCCATGGAGTTTAAGGACATCATAGTCTATAGAGTTTCTGGTTGTCGGGACCCGCCACCTCTCTGAAAACGTTGAAGAATTACAACGACACATATCAGAGGAATGAAGAGATATACCCTCGAACCAATGTTGGTTGGGAGATCTGTATTCCGGTTTGGGATTAAGACTAATTAGGGAAATTATGAGCACATGGGCTCGGTTGGTCTGAGTTAGGGACTTGTGGCCAATTTGGGCTCAGCCCACTCAGTTTTGATTAAAGTGTTGTACACTTATTTGGGCTCGGTCCCTTTTTGTTCAATAATGCTGAGCATTAATTTGGGGTCTGACACCCCTTTTTCTTTTGTCTTTTATTGAGTGTTGAACACTCTTTGTAGCGCAGAGCGCTTTATATACAGAGCCTTTATGTACAGAGCGCTTTATGTACAGAGCGCTTGGCGATGAGCGCCATACTTGGAGCGCTAAGGCGCTTCTTCTGAGATAGCGCCCATGTGGGGAGCACGTGGAGCGCTTGGTGCTAGATTTGGAGCGCTAAGGCGCTTCTTTTAAAATAGTGCTTGGAGCGCTGGGGCGCTAAAGCGCTTCTTTTAGAATAGCGCCCACGTGAGGAGCACGTGGCGCGCTTAGCGCTGAACGCCAGACTTGGAGCGTTGAAGCGCTTCTTATAAAATAGCGCACACGTGAGGAGCACGTGGTGCGCTTGGCACTGAGCGCCAGACTTGGAGCGCTGAAGCGCTTCTTTGGCAGTTCTGATCAGTTCTGTGCTCTGAGAATTAAATTCTCGTTTATAAGAGACTTTGTCTCACAGATCTAAGTTCTTCTTTATGAGGAGATACTATGATCTCTCTTATTTTTCTTTATGAGAGACTTTATCTCATGGATCTAAGACCTAAGTTCTTCTTTTTATGAAGAGATGCTATGATCTCTTCTGTTTTTGTGAAAGACTTTGTCTTATAGATCTGTGATTTAGAAAAAGAACTAAGTTCTTATTTTTTTTATTAAGAGATGGTATGATCTCTCTGCTTTTTATTTACCTTGAAGAAGGTTTTTGTTCTTAGAGCTTGCTCTCCTCTTTTTCTTTTCTGAAAACTTGAAGTTTATTGGGGGGGGTTCTTCTTTTTAAGACTTGAAGTCTTGGGTCCTTTATATAGGGGATGCTGATTTGTTTAATCAGTTAAGGAAATCTCTCCTCTGATTGATTTGGGAATGTTTCCCACCGTTGGATTTTTGATCCTAAGGCTTCCGTTTTACAGAAGACATCTTTCTTGTTATTAACAAGATTAGGAAATTATTTTCCCATACAGAGATTATTCTGTATCTTGGTGATTTTTAATCACCATTGGATCTTTGATCCAACGGTGCTCTGATTTACAGAGCACAATCTTTCTTGTTTGGAAAGATTTGAGGAGTATTTCCTCAACAAAATTAAATTCTGTAATTTGATGATTTATTCATCTCAGTTGGATCTTTGATCTAATAGTGGAGAACGTTTAGTTCTAGCGCTGGCGCTCTCGTACTTTGCACGTGAGGCGCTGCCTCAGAGTCTTTGACTCTTGGCGCTGGCGCTGCTAGCGCGAGCGCTCTCATGCTTTGCACGTGAGGCGCTGCCTCAGAGCCTTTAGCGCTGGCGCTCTCGTGCTTTGCCCGTGAGCGCCGCCTCAGAGTTTTTGACTCTTTAGCGCTGGCGCTCTTGGCGCGAGAGCTCAGCGCCTCATTTCAAATTTCAAATTTGAACAGAGCTTTGCTCTGATTGGAGGAAACAAATGCCCTCCCACCATTGCGCTCACGTGGCTCACACGTGAGTGTAGCGGTGGCATCCTTTCCACCATTGGATTGTCTTGGAAGTCGGATCGACTTCCAACGCCTATAAATAGGGCCTTTGGCCCTTTGAGATGACCTCTGTTCATGTTGTTGTTTTATTGTTTCTTTAGAATTTAATTCTCCTTCAGAGCTAAGTTCTCTGCCTTCATAAACTCTCTTAGAGTCGAAACTCTGCCTAAATTTGGTAAGAATTGAACTTATTAACAGAGCTTTGCTCTTCTCAGATCGTAGATCTTAAAAAATATTTTAGGGTTTTACCCATTAACATAGCCGTGTTCATCCTTAGATCATAGATCTTTAGGGTTTCTTAACAGAGCTTTGCTCTTCTTAGATTATAGATCTAAAGGGATCTTTCTTAGGGTTTCTTAACCCATTAATAAAGAACTTTTAGAGTTCATTCTTCAGATCTTAAAGATTTCGGAGTTTTTAACTCAGTAAAGCTTTTCTTTTTTAGGGTTTTGATGGATGATTCCATCGTCTTCATAGAGCATAGTTCTTAAAATTTTTAAGGAATTTTATTCCTCTCATGATTAGAGTTGACAGATGTCACTCTATTCCAGAGCGCTGCTCTTAAGGGAATTTTACTCCTTGGCCCAAAGGGCCTCTCATTAAATGAGAATCCTTTTAGGATTTCCTCATTAATGAGTGACCGTCTCATCAATGATGAGCCGTCATCTTGATATTGTGGGTCCCCTTTGGTCCCTTTCCACTGCATTGTAGTGTGGTACAAATTTTAAGCACCAAGTTTTTAGAATTTAGACTGTGGCATTGATAGCTAATCCTTGTTCTTTCTCGCGCAGGTACTATGACTTTCGACACTTCTTTCCCGTTTGTTCGTCCGGAGAGCGCATTTCCTGACGCGCCAGTGGACCGGGAAGTTTTTGCGCTGATCAAAGATCATGACCCGGAGCGGAAATCTCTTCATCTATGGGGTTCGTGGTACAATCAAATCATCCGGGGCCGACGCAACTTCTCTTGTGCGGTGCCATCGGAGCCCATTTCAGCGATCCACTACGCCGACCCACCCTCAGTGAACTATGTCGTAGAGGAGGTCAACTGGACTTCGGAGGGTTGCCTTCAGCCCTCCATGGCTGCGATACCCGTACAGCCACCGATGGCTTTGGATACTTTGGAGCGACGTATATGTCAAGGCTAGCCGCGCCCTTGGGGACAGTCGTACATGATAGGCTTGACTCCTCGCCATCCAAACGGATATTTGCAGTGGGCCCGGTACATTTTGTCAGCCAAGAAATCGCAACAGCTGAAGCTTGGGTTGTACCCCGTGATTTATGCGTCTCTCTTCCAGTATTCCACGCCCCCTGTATGGTGGGTCAAAGCTTTTTTTGGAACAATGGAACGTTCCGACTTATACCTTTCTTCTATTAGATTGGGAAGTCTCAATCTCTTTGGAGGAATTCGCGGAGATCTCCGGCTTGCCTGTCAGGGGAGAACATTACGAGCGACGACGTCGGTCCTTCCTCCCCGCCCTCAGAGCAGATTCGAGGGCAGGGGATTTTGACACCGTTTCATGTCTTTGACGAGTACATCTTTGCCTCCAAGTCAGTGGTGATGGGCTTTACCCCGGAGAACGCCATTCAACATCAATCCCCAAGTCTGATTAAGGTGTTGAATATTTATGAGAGCCTATTTCTCGAATCCGGAAGCCACGGGGTTAACTTCACAGATTTCATCGCTCGTTTTCTCCGCCCAGAAGTCCTGTCGAAGGAAGCCGTGAAATTCGCCAAACTCGACGATCGCTTTGGCTTTGGTTTGGACAACCAGCCTGCAGCAGAAGCGGATCAGAGGAATTTCTTTCTCCCTGACACCCCGGTCGTCTCTTTCACAGAGCTTGCAGCTTCTGACGTCGACGAAGAGGCGTTCTTTTTGGGGTTCCTCGGGCTATGGCTAAACTGGTTTGTGCTCCCAATGCACCCTCGCCATATGAGGCCATCCGTCTTCTACCCAGCTTACCGAATGGTTATTGGGATGCAAGTGGCCGTCGGGGTCGCTGGGCTAGCTTACCTGTATCATGGCCTTAGCTTGGCGGCAGACACCACACAATCGGGGGTGCAGCCCGTAAACTTCCCGATGCATTATTTCACTTCATGGCTCGAGCTGCATGTGCTCGGCGCTTTCGGAGTCCACAAGCGGCCCCGTTTCTACGAAAGTTATAACTTTCCTCGGGTTATGCGGCTAGTTGATGTTTCTGCTTTGGAACCGGCTCAGCGAGAGGCTCGGGGCTTGATTCTTCTCCCGCGTACAGTCGGGGATGGAATGACCTTCGTCGATAAGGTTTTAACTATCGGCAAGGAATCCGCTAAGACGGTGCAGCCGCTGCGGGACACCTTCAAAGACGGGGCTTCTACCTTGAAAGCTCGGGAAATTCTTCACTTATACTCAATCAGGCCGGGCTTTTTGGTGTTTAGGCAGAACGATTCGGCGTTGTTTATGAGATACAACCCGCACCGCTTCGCTCAACAATTAAGCTACAATCAGGGTGTCCTGCTTGAGGCCTTCCTAGCTGAGCCAGTTGCCACGGAAGAGGGCATCCACAACGCGCTACACCATTTCATGCGGCTTAACACCGGGTCTAACTTCTTTATCAGTGAGCCGAGCTACGTTCCGAAAGCCTTGAACGTATATGTGGCATGGTACCAACACGCGATGGGCGCCATTGTTTACCCCAATCAGAGCAAAGCTCTGTTCAAATTCCAAGGCGGGAAACGAAGCAACGCTTCTGTTTCCCCCAATCAGAGAAAGGCTCTGTTCTGAAAATTAAAATGAAAATTAAAAAATTAAAGGAAGCAACGCTTCAGTTGCGCAAGCGCTGCACGACACGTGTCAGCGCAGTTGCGCAAGCGCAGTTGCGCTGCGCTGTGCGACACGTGTCAGCGCAGTTGCGCTGCGCTGTGCGCTGCGTGACACGTGTCAAGCACTGGGGCGTTTGCGCCAAACAAAATTAAAATTCCAGTAAGATCTTTCTGTTCCTGTTAAAACAAGAAGATTGTCTTCTGTAAAACAGAAGCCCTTGGATCAAAGATCCAACGGTGGGGAAAATTCCCCAAATCACTCAGAGAAGGATCTCTTTAACAAATTTAACAAATTAATGTGCACTATATAAAGGCCCCTAGACCCCAATTCAAAACACATCGACAACATCATCAAGAACTTCAAAAACAACAAAACAAAGAGAACTCTGAAGAATTTTGAGAGGAACTCAAGAAGAGAAAAAAGGAAAAACCTTTATAAGAATTTCTTCTGAATAGATCATTGATCTAAGAACAAGATCAATGATCTTCAATAAAAAAAATAATAATAACAACAGTGCCTTGCACTTTTTTATGAACCATTGGTTCTGGAATCTTAAAGATTCTTCTCTTAAATCCAAAATTGGATTAAGTTATTAAAACAGTGCCTTGCACTTGCAAATCTGCACCGTTGCGCTCCTGGGTTGGCGCAAGCCACCAGAGAGCGCCACGTGTCAGCTATGAAAACCACTTGCGCTATGCGCTTTTAAAAATAGAGCATTGCTCTTTAAATTTAGCACAACTCATCAGAGCGCGCCACGTGTCACAGCGCAACAGCACAGCGCACTGCGCTAGAGTGACATGTGTCACCTCCACAAGCGCTTGCGCTCTTTAATTGGCGCAAAGCACCTGACAAGCTACTGTCAGTTTGATTAATGCACTGTATTATTTACAGAAGGGCCAAGCCCAATTAAAAAAGGCCTAACAGGCCAAATTAAATGCAATGCATTATTTTAAAGAAGGGCAGAGCCCAAACAAAAACAGATGTTGTACATCATTTAAAAGGGGCAAAGCCCAATTAAAAAGGGGCTTAATAGGCCAGACAAAATGCACTGCATTATTAAACAGGGGCAAAGCCCTAGCATAGGCCCAATAGGCCAAAAATAAAAACGTTGAATATTCTCAACTGGACTTAGCCCAATCATGGCCATAAGTCCTCAAATTAAATTGACTGAGCATGGATTCTCTCTTAAATCAATTTACACCCGGTTCAAGGGTACATCTCCGAACTCCTCTGACACCTGTCTTCGTAATCCTTCAACGACGTCAGAGAGGTGACGGGTCCCGACGGCCACAAATAAAATGGACCTCCACGTCCCTAAACTGGAACATGGACCACTACGTCCCTAAACTGGAATAATAGAGCCCCCAAACGCTCTTTTGTCGGATCTAAACGGTCCCGTTTAAGTTGATCTTAGCCTCAAATATGGCTAATGTATCCTTAAACATTCAAACAGACTTAAGTCCCAAATTGGACTATAAGACCCCCAATTAACTTTGGTTCAAGGGTACATCTCCGAACTCCTCTGACACCTGTCGTTGTAATCCTTCAACGTCGTCAGAAAAGTGACGGGTCCCGACGGCCATATATTAAATGGACCACTACGTCCCTAAACTGGAACAATAGAGCCCCTAAATGCTCTTTCCGTTAAGTTGACCTTAGTCTCAAATAAGACTAACGTATCCTTAACGAACGTTTAAGTTGATTTTAGCCTCAATATGGCTAACGTATCCTTAAACTAAAACACCAAATCCAAATCTAAGTAAATATGGATTTGGACTAATCCACGTCCTACGGGCGACGACATAAATTAGTCTCCGTATACAATCCACGGGCAACCACAAACAAAACAAACACTCACGACACGAAGCGAAATTCTGGAGAAGGAGAAAGTTGTTTCCGCGATGCGGTAGCGTAATTAACTGCAGGGGCTTGCGCCTGCAGGGAAGAGCGTCCCCACAATCAAAAACCCCTCAAGCGAGGGGGAATCTGACGAAGTCTGCCACATCGGCCGCATCCATCTAAACCTCCGATACACGGTGCCATAAATCAACTTGGCATCTTCGGAGAGGTGGACGGATAAAACCAAATAGCATCTGCCCCGAATCTCAGGCAAGACGTCTTCACGTCGCGTCGTCTTTCAGAGGGGAACAGATTCTGACACGCCCGGTGGGACCTTTTCCTCTTTCCACTCCACACTTCGTGTGTCGTGTTCGCGAACAAATCGCGGTTTGCTGTGGTTGCCTGTGGATTCGAGGTACTAAGATTTGGTGTCTTGCTCCGTGCAGAAAACAAAAGATCAATGGATTCAAACTGCACTACCTGCAACTACAACTTTCGTTCCGTTCTTCCGGGAGGAGTGACTTACGGGCCCCAAGCGGCCTCTCTTTTCAAGATGCCAGTGGAGCAGGTAACTCAAACCACCACTGGACTATTCTTTGGGACCATGCTCCCACCAATGAGCTTCAATGCCCCTCTGCCGTTGCAAGAAGCTTCGAAGAAGCCGGTCTTTTATCGGCTTGCAACTACTGCGACCCCTCTCAACGGGTCGCCCAAATCCAGTGCATCGGTTTTCAATAGACTGGGTCAAAACTCCAATGGGCCCGTGAAGAAGCCCACAATACCAGAAGGTGTTATCCCCAAGCGGATAGCCATTCCTTCTCATGAAATCGTCAAGGCTGCTTCCCCTGCTCGGAAGTCTGCCTTCGATAGGTTGGCTATCCCCATTCAACGGACGTCAGTCTTCAATAGGCTGACAACGACAACTTCTGACCAACATAGGGGGCATGAGGAAGTCACTCCTACAGCTAAGATAATCCCAACGGCTCGACATGCTCGACGTCGCCACTTGCACCGAGTAAGGAAGGCTGGGGGAAACTCTCCCTCTGGGCTAACTCCACCAGCCCCAACGGTGGAAGTAAATGTTGTTGTTCCAACTGGGAACAGCTTTGAATTGCTTAACAAGGTGCGCAGGAACTCTCCTACTGCAGTGCTGAAGAAATCTCCTCCACCCATGGAAAATGCACCGAAGGCGAAGCCGGAGCAGCCCCCTCAGCGGATGTCCTCCAAAATCTACAAAGTCTGGCGACAGGTTCAGGACTCGGTAATTGATCAAGATTACTCTCACCGACAGAAAAAGGTGAAGGTTCAACAGGAAGAGAACCGTCCTGTCAAGCCACAAAGGATAACGGCTACTTGGGTGCCCACTGCAACGGCCCCCTCGACTTCAACTGCTCAAAAGGGGAGGAAGCCAAAGAAAGCCCCTGTGACTGCGGCAAATCGTAAAGACGCTGAGCCCAAACGCCCTAAGTCTGGAGGCATGGTGGTGCATACCGTCTACATGGCATCCGGGAAAGAGGATAGCCGCGCTTCTACGGGCCACCGACCACTCACCCGATCCATCACGAGAGCTCAAGAATAGCAACAGCAGAAGCTTCAAGAGATGCTGACTACAATGGCCGCACTTACCGAACCAAAAGAAAACCCGGAGGCATCATCAGAACAGCGACACGAACAAGAAACTGACGCTGACTTTCTACGTAGAGTCCTCGAAAAGAAGGACAGAGAAGCGGCAGAACAAGCTGCCAACATAAAACGAATGGCGCTTCTCTTCCAAGACATGGTCGGGATGATGTTACAGCCGGATTCTCCAGCTGAAGACCCTCCGATCATTATTGAAGACGATAGAGGGAAGACATCAAACCCTCCTCCGGCTCTTTCAACAGCCAAAAAGGAAACCATTTCCAAGGCCGCTCTGGATGACTATATTGCTCAACAAATATGAGCTCACCAGGCGAATGAAGTGGCCGGCCAAGTCGTTAAAACTGGGCGACCTTATCCGGGCTGGTATAACCAAATAAGGTATCCGCCGGGATATACGTTCCCCAAATTCCATGTATATAAGAGGACGGGAATTCCGCATCAGCACGTCGCTCAATTCAGAGCCATGTGCGGCAACACTGGAGGTGCTGATAAATTGCTGCTCCGCCAGTTTATTGGCAGCCTGTCGGAAACGACATTTGAGTGGTACTCTGAACTCCCAAATGACTCTGTCAAAACATTTGCGGAGATGGAGCTGCTGTTTACCCAGCATTTCGCAAGCGCTAGCGGACGCACCCCGATAACAGCACCGATTAACGCCAGGATAAGGCCAGGCGAAACGTGGGTCCAATACGCAACACGATGGCGGAACCTATGGTCGAAATGCGAACAACGCATAGAAGAGGCACCTGCGGTAGGCATGTTCGTGGGCACTCTTGATCCGCAAGCGACCATCTCGCAATTCATGATGTTCTTCAGGCCGACCACTTTCCAGGCCTTGATCGACAAATTAGCCCAAATGGACCAGATGGGCCATGGACCGTCTCCTCCAAAATCAGACTCTCGAAATGAGAAAGGAAAAGGGAAAGCGATCGTCGTCGCCAATGCTCAACAACAGCCGAGCAACTCAAAGCCGGTCGTTCGCCAAAACAACGTGCCTCCACGCCCATCCCTCGAGGAGAGACTAGGACGTCCTTACTCGTTTCCTTAGAATAAAACAAGAAGGTTGTTCGAGCTGGCAGTGCACAACAGACTCATCAATCTGCCGAGTCCAAAACGTCTGTCGCAGCCAAGCGATCTCAATAATCCCAATTATTGCCCTTAGCACCAAACGGTAAGTCACCCGATCGAGGATTGTTTCGTCTTTAAGGGATGGATCGAGGATCAGTACCTACAAGGAAAGTTCGCGCTGTCTGAAAACTGGAAGGTAAGCCCACCACAGCCGCACACTCCAAAGAAGACGGACATGATGGGGGCAGCTTGCTCTTTTGTTGTGGACGAAAACGATGGAGAAGACTCATCAGATGAATCCGAAGACTACGTAGCGACTTGTCATGTGATCTCTCACTCATTGGCAGATGATAAAGAGGATCCTTTCGCCGAGAAACCGAGGGCGGACCCTGAACCAGAAATTCTGCGGCCGTCAGACGAGTTGATCGATACCTTCCTGAATGAGATTCGTCTGAAAGTTAAAGCCAATCAAGAGCGTGAGATGGCCATACTGGAAGGAGCCAAACACCCACTACTAGACCAAAGAGTCGAGGAACTTCCGTCAAATCAGAAGTCATCCACTGCGGATAAAAACAAATTCAAGACGAGGAAAAGGTTCGCCAAAGCCCTATCAGTGGGAATGAAGCTACCACCCTCTGAAGAAAACACTCTCGATGGAGTAGAGATGTGTTCATACCATAATATTGCATTATTATATTCCTCATTCTTATGTATTTTACAAATAAACATGTGATTTTGACGCATGTCTGCTACATATTACAGGTTACAGGTTCTTGGACAGAAAACAGTGAAAACGATGAAAAGACGATGCAAAAGTGGACTTTGACCAAAAAACATAAGACTCTTGATCAAGCCTACATCAAAGATAAAATTCACAAAGTACAAGGCAATGCAAGGTCCAAGATTACAAAGCGAACGGTTAAAAGACCACCGCAATTATTCACTGAAGATCTGGAAGAAACATAGAAGCTATTTTAATAAAAGAACCAAATAATAAGGAAGCCCAAAGACAGAAGAGCCAACAAAGGAAATTTCAAGGCCCAATACTTCCTTTTAAAGAGACAGACATAAAATTTTACCAAAGCTTGGAGTCTACTTTGACTAGGTCTTCCTAAGAATATTTTGGTAAATGTAGACGTGCGAATCAATTGTAACCTAGGGTTTCCTATCCTCTATAAATAGGAACTCTAAATTATTGTAAAGGCTATGCCTCCCTATGCCTCTTTTTATCAATAAAATTTAGATTTCTTTTGGAGAGCATCGATGCCTCTTTTTATTTCAGAAATTCAGATCTGACAAGTCTTGTGTTGATGTTTGGAGAGAGCCATCTGTAAAGTAAGTAGGTAATTTCAATTCTTGCCCTAGGTAATTTTTCATTCTCTGCCCTAGATTAAATTTAATTCCTTGCCCTAGTTAGATAGTTAGATCTTTAATTCAATTGCCCTAGATTAATTTAGTTTTTAGATTTAATTAATCCATTCACACCGTTTGGAATTAACTCGTAAGAGCGATTAGGAAATTCACAACATCCCTATGGACCGACCCGTACTCACCGGCTAGCTACATGCGACGCCGTTCTTGATTGCGGTAATAGATAGTTTTTGAGATCAATCAAATGGCGCCGTTGCCGGGAATGGCGTGTTATTTCCTTTTTGCAATTTCGGGTTAATCAAAATAAAAAAAAATCATAAAAATCTGAAAAATAAAAAAAATATAAAAATATATCATCTGTTATTTTTGGGAAGGATATTTTTGTGTGAATTTTGCAGGATCTACGAACAAATTCGGATATGAAAATCTACAGAGATCAAAACAACAAATATCAAATCCGAACAAACAGAAGATCACAACAACCGAGGAACAGAAGAAATTTGGAGGACCGAGTCTACAAGTCAACCGCGGAGATCTGATGACAAAAAAAAAATCTGTTGTACCGTCCAACCGACCGCGGAACCACCGCGCGACCCCCCCTTTAGGCCGCGGAACCGCCGCGGCCTGGTCGATTCAGGGCTTGAAAAAAAAAACTCTGTAAGTCTTCTGATCTCCTCCTCTGCAAATCTCGATATATCTTCTGTAAAATCTCCTGTAGGATTCTTTGCGCTTAAAAAATCTTCCCCTTCCAAATAATAATCTTGTGCAGGATTCTTTGCGCCGCGCATAAAATAAAAAGATTTGATTGCAAGTGATTTTTCTGTTTTGCATATCTTTAAAACTGACTTTAAGGGGCTTTTGACCAATTCAAATTGGGTGGGGATTTCATCACCCTTCCCAGGACCCCAGAAATCACATAAGGCATTTGCATTGACCATATCTTAATTAAAAAATACTAGACTCAGCCCTAAGGACTTCGAGCTCAATAGGACAGAGGACTAGTTATAGGCATCGGCCGTTAATCCTAACCCGACTTTGCGGTGTCTAGGCAAGTGTGTCCAAGGCGAGTGGTTACTTAATTAGGACCGCTACTTGTAGCGGGGAGCCTCCCACTCACCTGGCACTTACCTGGCCGCAATTGGCGGTGAAGAGGCGGTTTGAGGTCCTATTTCTAGCCCTTTGGAACAGTTAGGAGCTGTCTAGCTGACCTAGGTGACCCTAGATCTAGGCCTGGTTGTGCATTTTTGGTTGATCGAAAGTGTGTCTTAGCTCTTTTCTCGAAAATCTTTATGCAAACAGTTCTAAATAAAGAGAAAAAGGAAAAAGGAAAAAAAAATTTTTAAAAAAAACTTGCAAAATTTTGTCGCTAAGAAATCCTTACACCCCACTTGCACCACCTACCTTCTTTCTTTTCTCTTTCTTCTATCATGGGTACCCCACATTATAAATCTCTTGCCGAACTTTGGTATCCCGAACCTAACTTTGCCTCGTACGTCAATTGTTTCGGTCGATTTAAGAAAGATCCCTCCGTGCCTAAAATTTCTTTGAAAGATCAAATAGAAGCGTCTAGGAGAAACAGTTCGACTTTGCAACCCACTTTGTGTCAACCATGTCCACCTTTACCAACTTCATATGTTGATACCACTTTTTCAAGTCCTGCTGTAACTCCTAAACCGATGTCCATTGCAGAGCATATTGCTCAATCTCGTAGCCGATCTTTCATCCCTCTCCCCTCATCTAGTTCTAGGAATCAACAAGTCCATCCACCTTTTTATCCACATGTTGATCCTAATCCTGTCCAACCATCCACTTCCTACCAGTCCTACCCGACTTTCCCACCTTCACTAGACCCTGTTTCTACACAGCCTTTTGGGAGTTTCACGTATCCAAACAATTTCGAATCTTTTACCGAAACCCCTTCACCACCCATGTCTAGTTTGGAACAGTCGTTGGCAGCTTATATTGCAGCAACAAACAAAATGAATAGGAATGTGGAAGCGTCCATGGCCGCCCTTATGCAACCTAGTGAACAGGCAGCTAGTTTCTAACTAGCTCCAAAT
The DNA here is from genome assembly GCA_030015575.1 of Agapanthus africanus. Taxonomy (NCBI): domain Eukaryota; kingdom Viridiplantae; phylum Streptophyta; class Magnoliopsida; order Asparagales; family Amaryllidaceae; genus Agapanthus; species Agapanthus africanus. The sequence continues at coordinate 325,080,216 of JASDDO010000004.1, forward strand.
TTTTCAATGTATGAGGAGAACGGTTGGACAGAGTGAGAATTTGAGAGGAGCGAGTGAGTTCTACACATTTCCAAATCAAACCTACCCATACCCAATTGAAGCCCACAACTCCGGTTTTCCATCGATTGTCCTAAATGATTCACACGTTGAAAATAGAGCAAATAAAAACGAGTTGTGTGACTTTGTAGTTCTTGATTTGCCAGATTGTGAAGAACCCCTTTCGAGTGAAACCACACTTAATCCTTTTGATCTTTACACCTCCACTCTAGAACCTAAATCGATAAATATCCATGCTTTTGATGAGGTATCAGAAAATATTGATTTTCACTTGATTGAGGATATAGACGCCGGGAATATTTTGGATGATGAACCCGTTGATTTGATTGAAATTTTATGTCCAACTCATCATCCCGAGTCATTAATTGTTTCTCCCGAACTTCATATGCGTCTTGATTTTGATGATATTGGCATGGATGAGTTAAATATTGAGGAGAATTATGAGGATAGTATTGAGGAGAGTCTTGAGGATAATATTGAGGTTGAACCATTTTTGTTTGATGTGTCAGATTTTCCAATTCAGCCTCCTGAACCTTTAACTGCTATATCACCCTCCCTCCTTTCCATCGTTTCGACCACGCAAAAGATCACGCTTGAAAACTGTGAGCTTGAAAATTTTTCCTTTGAATCTGACACAGTTCTCACAGCCGATGACACTTACGAGTGTTTCACTTTTTCGGACGATGTTGAAGTCTCACCGCCCGAGTTTGAGTCCTTTGAATTTTCAGATGAGTTAGTTGAACCATCAGACTCGGTTGCTTACAGTCGTTTCGAACCATTGATAGAATCTTTCAAGTTCGAGACAGTTTACTACGGTGAGAATGAGACTATCCCTAATTCACCCCCTTTCATCCTTCCTATCGTTCCGACCGTACACGAGACCGTTACGCTTTCATCTCCAATACCAAGTTCGGCGTACCATGCTTTCTTGCGAATCTTGAGGGATTTGAACCCATTTCTCGACGGGTTGATAGGTTAGCACAATCGCTTTTAACACATCGGTCATCACAAATTGTGCTAATTTATTCACTCGATTTACACTCTCAAGATCGTACTACACTTCTTTCTCTTTTCCGCCCTTCTTCTCCTCCACCGAGACCATATTCTACCTTTCTTCCCACACGGTCTCGTGTGCTTCTCATTTCCTTTGTTTCCACTCCATTCTTTCACCAACTCGATCATTACCACGATAAGATTTTTGAATGGTTGGTGTTAACCTTTAGTTTGTGTAAAACCAAGCTTAAGTTTGGGGGGAACCTTGTTGTATATATGTTTTTGTTTTTCTTTTAACAATAAAAATAAAATTAAAAAATTTTAAAAATGAAAAAGGAAAAAAAAATTGTAAATAAATAAACAGGGGAGTGCCGACAATTTTGACCCTCTTAGTGTAGCAAGACAGTGAGGACACTGTCAAGTTTAAGTTTGGGGGTATGCTCGGTACGTTTTCTTCCTTCGCATTCATTTATACATATTTTTGCATTTGCATACTTATTTGAAAACCCATAAAAAATTATAAAAATAAATGTATTCAATTTTGGCTAATTGACTTGAGTTTGACAAAAAGGTTAACTAGTTAGGAACAATTAGATCTTAGACTTAGTAAATTAAAAGACCTAAAAATAACCTCCCTTAAAGTTTAACGGTAGAAAGTATATGTCTTTGTAGTTTATTTAGAAATAGGCAAATTTTGAGTTCAGTTCTTGGGCTAAGTTGAAACAAAGGAAAAGTATTGATGTTCTTATTAGAGTATAAGTTTGAAAAATAGTTCCTAGCTTAAGTCTAGATTCTGAAAATATATACCCTACAATTTGCACAATCACGCACCTTGAAACTTGGAATAGTAGAAGAGACCTTGAAATGCTCTTGTCTAAAGTCCTTAGTACAATGAAAATAAAAGAAAAAATTCAAGTGTGAAGAAAGAAAAAAATGAACACTGGTTTTTGTGATTACTTAAGGCTGAGAAAATAGAAAAAAATATTTAGCGAGGGTGCTTCATCACCTAGTGCCTTAGACCAACTGGTTTCGGAGTCACTGCTAAAAATCTTTGGGTGTTGCAAGACTAGGAATTACGCTTTAATGTGCAAACACATCTTGTAATCGGTTGTTGGTACCTCAAGAAGTATTAACGGTCGCATGAAGGATGTGTAAGCAAAATTCATTTAAAAATTCACCTATTAATAAGTACTTTGGACAACGGACGAGAATATGATTGCTTGATTTGAATTTCCAAGTGTAGGGGTGATCTATACACACACGTAGGGATATGTAATTGGAGTTTAGATGAGAGAAAGGAATGAAGAATAGAACTTGTATCTTTAGTAGGGTTGATAGAAATTCCTAAGTGGAGATGGAACCCTAGAAGGAAAACTTAAGAGATGCCGAAAGCTAAGCAAGTCTATAGAACATATATAATCTTAAGTTAAATGATAAGGAAGCGTGAAGAATATGGGTGGATAATTTACGAGTCAAAGATAATAGAATTCCTTGTTGGAAAACCTAATTGGAGAATAAAAGTCGAAAAGCCTAATTGATAGGATTTTGTGGGTAGTATCCGCTGAAAACCCTCAGGAGACAACACTCCTCCTACTAGGGACACCTAGAGGTTTAACGGCTTGTTGCACGAGCTCAGTGCAATCGCCTTTCCCTGCGAAAGTGCGGTTAGGTTTTTGTCGAGAATAAAAAAATAAGTTTGCTCGAGGACGAGCAAAAGATAAGTTTGGGGGTATTTGTTCATACCATAATATTGCATTATTATATTCCCCATTCTTATGTATTTTACAAATAAACAGGTGCTTTTGACGCATGTCTGCTACATATTACAGGTTACAGGTTCTTGGACAGAAAACAGTGAAAACGATAAAAAGACGATGCAAAAGTGGACTTTGACCAACAAACAGAAGACTCTTGATCAAGCCTACATCAAAGATAAAATTCACAAAGTACAAGGCAATGCAAGGTCCAAGATTACAAAGCGAACGGTTAAAAGACCACCGCAATTATTCACTGGAGATCTGGAAGAAACATAGAAGCTATTTTAATAAAAGAACCAAATAATAAGGAAGCCCAAAGACAGAAGAGCCAACAAAGGAAATTTCAAGGCCCAATACTTCCTTTTAAAGAGACAGAGACATAAAATTTTACCAAAACTTGGAGTCTACTTTAACTAGGTCTTCCTAAGGATATTTTGGTAAATGTAGACGTGCGAATCAATTGTGACCTAGGGTTTCCTATCCTCTATAAATAGGAACTCTAAATCATCGTAAAGGCTATACCTCCCTATGTCTCTTTTTATCAATAAAATTTAGATTTCTTTTGAAGAGCATCGATGCCTCTTTTCATTTCAGAAATTCAGATCTGACAAGTCTTGTGTTGATGTTTGGAGAGAGCCATCCGTAAAGTAAGTAGGTAATTTCAATTCTTGCCCTAGGTAATTTTTCATTCTCTGCCCTAGATTAAATTTAATTTCTTGCCCTAGTTAGATAGTTAGATCTTTAATTCAATTGCTCTAGATTAATTTAGTTTTTAGATTTAATTAATCCATTCACACCGTTTGGAATTAACTCGTAAGAGCGATTAGGAAATTCACAACATCCCTGTGGACCGACCCGTACTCACCGGCTAGCTACATGCGACGCCGTTCTTGATTGCGGTAATAGATAGTTTTTGAGATCAATCAAGATGCATCCTAACTTCTGCTTATATCATCAGAAGATCATACATCCTACCGAAGACTGCGACTCCTTTAAGTGTTGGTGGCAAGGATATGTCGCTCAAAAGCAAAACTTCAACAGGACAAAGTGTGAAGCTCGTAGACATCGGAAAAATGCGATAGATGAGCGCAAAAGAGCCGCCGCCTACTGTCATATAGCCGACTCCAAGGGATCGCAAATTATCACCTTTGGAAGCTACTCTGACGAAGAAGTTGCCCTCAACCCTCTCCTCAAGGATTCCATTTCAAAAATGAAAGAATTGAGGAGTTGCGAGAACATTCAGCCTTGCAATCTCTCGCTACTCGGAAAAAATCTCGGCCCCGCAAACAAAGGATCGAGCAAAAAGGATAAAGGAAAGGGGAAAATGACCTTCGTCGCCAACACTCAACAACAGTCGAGTGGCCCTAGACCGGTTGTTCGTCAAAACAATATGCGTCCACGCATATCCCTCGAGGAGAGGCTAAGACGTCCTTACTCATTTCCCCAGGATGAAACAAGGAGGCTATTCGAAGTGGCAGTGCATAACAGGCTTATCACTCTACCGGAGCCGAAACACCAACTACAACTGGATGATGTCAACAGTTCTAATTATTGCCCTTACCACCAAGTATTGGGCCATCCGATCGAAAACTGTTACGTCTTCAAGAACTGGGTTGAAGACCAATACAAATAGGGCAAGTTCGTCATCTCCGAAAACTGGAGGGTGAACCCGCCACAACCGCACGCTCTGAGAAAGATGGATACGCTGGGGGCATCATGCTCATTCATAGGGAAAGCCCCATAGACCGAAAAGTCAGTAAACTATAGATTCGCCTCGAATACGGTAACAGCGGACCGCAACGTCCTTAAACTAACGGCAGACCGAAACGTCCTTAAACTAACGGCGGACCACTACGTCCTAAAACTAGCTGTTGACCGAGATGTCAATAAATCACGGTGGATTGAAACGTCACAAAGCCGATATAAAAAAAAGATAAAAAGATAATAATAAACGGTATGTCCATAAGCAAAATGGGCACATATGAAAACCCGAAAGGGCTCCATGAGTAAAAACAGCAGGGCTACTGGCGAGTGTTCGTGAAAACCCGAAAGGGTGCGACCTCGTAAAAAAAAGAGAGAATAAAAAGAATAAAAAAAAAGAAAACGGTATGTCCATAAGCAAAATGGGCACGGATGAAAACCCGAAAGGGCTCCGTGAGTAAAAACAGCAGGGCTACCGGCGAGTGTTTGTGAAAACCCGAAAGGGCGCAACCTCGTTAAAAGACACTTGCAGGGTCCTCTCGACCTTGTAAGGAGAAACCACCCGCGTGAGATCCTTACGACTCATAAGGGAGCAACACACTTAGGTATCCTCACGATTCCTAAGAAGAAAATACACTTGCGAGATCCTCACGACTCGTAAGGAGAATTCTCTTATGGGACCCTCACGGCTCATAAGATTTGAAAGTCTTAAGTTACAGAGACCTGAACCTGTTCTTAAGCAACCCCCACAACCTTTGATACTGCCCTACAAGTGATTCAGCACTGACCCTTGTATACAATCCATGGGCGCGAATAAACATTTCCTTAACCAAGTCCCATCCGTGACTGGGGATATGTTCGCATGGTGAACGACCCTTGTAAGTCCTCTCGACTTATATGGAGAAAACCCTCTTGTAGGATCCTTACGACTTACAGAGGAACATGCACTTAGGAATCCTCACGATTCCTAAGGAGAAAACACACCTACAAGATCCTCACGACTTGTAGGGAGAAATACCTTTATGAGACCCTTACGGCTCATGAAGTCAAAAGCCTTAAACGACAGGACCCTAACCCTGTTCGCTAAGCCCCCTTTGTTCGACATCGACAAAGGCAAATGATGATTCGCTCCTGGAAATCTCCCAGTTGTAGCGATGCTGATGCCTAAACCGGTATCAAATTCCAAGCCCTTTCATGGCAAATGATGATTCGCTCCTGGCAATATCCCAGTTGTAGCGATGCTGATGCTGAGATTGGCGCCAGATTACAAGTTCCACACTCGCGATAAAAAATCAGCGAGCCAAAAAAAAATGCATATGAAATAGCCGAAATGATGGGGCAACTTGCAACAAAATCAGCAAGTAAAAATGTATGCATACAAAAACAACCGAAATGATTGGGTAACTCGCAATAAAAGGCAGCGAGTAAAAAGAAAAATATCCGAAATGATCGGGCACCGCGAAAAATAGCCGAAATGATTGGGCAATCGCGATCTTCGCGATATAAAGATGAAATGATAGAGCATCGTGGAAATAAAATAATAATACAAAAAAAATGAATGAAACTTTTGCCCTACAGGTGATGTTACATCAATCCCTGTATACAATCCAGGGGCGCAAACAAAGAAGGGATCATACTCCTTCCCCTAGGTTTCATCATAAGAGGAAGCCAAATCTCGACGGGCCACAAATAGCCTAGAGATCACCTCAACACTCGTCTCGTCACAACGGACACAACATCAAGCAAAGCGGAGCGACGGCAAAATCCCAGCTCCACCTCAACATTCGCCTCGTTACAGCAGACGAGATGTCAACAAAGGCGTTCCTTCGCAGTCCATCAAGATGCAGATACAACGCCAACAAAAGACCTCGCGGTCGAAACAAAGCGAAGCGACGGCAAAATCCCAGCTTCACCTTAACAATCATCTCGATACAGCAGACGAGATGTTAACAACGGCGTTCCTTCGCAGTCCATCAAGATGTAGATACAACGCCAACGAAAGACCCCATGGTCAAACAAGCGGAGTAACGGCAAAATCCCAGCTCCACCTCGGCATTCGTCTCGATACAGCAGACGAGATGTCACGACAGTGTTCTTCCTCCAACAAGGTTCGGACGTGACAAAGCAAACGAAGCGAAGGCCAAATTCCTAGCTTCAAGGTCTTAACGGCGAGTCATATAAAGCCTGAAAGACAACTGGAGATCATCCCACACCAGTGCGGAATGGTCACCACTTCGACGTTCGTCTCGACACAGCAGACGCAACGTTATCAAATAACGGAGCCACGGCAAAATCCCTAGTTCCAAACCTCGACGGTTCACCAGCAACCTAGAAACAACCGCGACGTTCGTCTCGATACAGCAGACGAGTTGTCACCCCAGCGTTCTTCCTCCAACCGGATCCGGACGTGACAAAGCAAACGAAGCGAAGGCCAAATTCCTAGCTTCAAGGTCTTAACGGCGAGTTATATAAAGCCTGAAAGACAACTGGAGATCATCTCACACCAGTGCGGAATGGTCACCACTTCGACGTTCGTCTCGACACAGCAGACGCAACATCATCAAATAGCGGAGCCATGGCAAAGTCCCTAGTTCCAAACCTCGACGGTTCACAAGCAACCTAGAGACAACCGCGACGTTCGTCTCGATACAGCAGACGAGTTGTCACCCCAGCGTTCTTCCTCCAACAGGATTCGGACATGACAAAGCAAACGAAGCGAAGGCCAAATTCCTAGCTTCAAGGTCTTAACGGTGAGTCATATAAAGCCTGAAAGACAACTGGAGATCATCCCACACCAGTGCGGAATGGTCACCACTTCGACGTTCGTCTCGACACAGCAGACGCAACGTCATCAAATAACGGAGCCACGGCAAAATCCCTAGTTCCAAACCTCGACGGTTCACCAGCAACCTAGAGACAACCATGACGTTCGTCTCGATACAGCAGACGAGATGTCACCCCAGCGTTCTTCCTCCAGTAGGGTTCAGACGCGACAATCAAACAAACGGAGCCACGGCAAAATCCATAGTTCCCACTGCGACATTCGTCTCGATACAGCAGACGCGATGCCAGCAAACGAAGCAAAGGCCAAATTCCTAGCTTCAGGGTCTTGACGGCAACACACATAAAACTTGAAAGACTATCGGAGATCATCCCACACCAGCGCGGAGTGGTTATGACTCATCGGGGCTCTCCAAAATGAGCCTAACCTCAAGTAAAAAGCGGCATGGCAAAATTCCTAACGCTTGCTCTTCCGACGGTCAAACTGCCAAGGAGGATTGCTTGAAGACGTCTTGTCCAGCCCCCGAAGGGATCAGAGACACGGCAGTCGCAGGGCTACTCGAACAGCACGATTGCATATCGAGGAATATATCGGCTGATGCGACGGTACGACGGCCAAAACCCTAAGTATCACAGACCCTAACGGACTTCTGTCGTAAAGAGCAGAGGTTAACTGTGACGTTAGGATATTCTTGCGAGAAATGCTCGATTCGTCTCGACTCGTGAGAAAATTGATGTCTTTGCGAGAACTGCTCGATTCGTTTCGACTCGTGGGGAAAAGCCTTAGGCAGCGGGGATTGGAAAAAAAAACCTGTTTCCTAAGCACTGGGATCCTGCAAGTCGGCCCAAAACTGTCTCTTGCATACTATCTACGGATCTCACTCTCCAAATTCGAATCTCGACAAAGAGGGAAACAACCGCTTACGTGTCCTCTCGACTCGTAAGATGGAAAATTCTCTTATAGGATCCTTACGACTTATAAGAGAAAACACACTTAGGAATCCTCACGATTCCTAAGGAGAAAATCCACCTACGAGATCCTCTCGATCTGTAGGGAGAAAAGTCTCTACGAGACCCTCACGGCTCATAGAGTTGAAAAGTCTTAGGCAGCAGATCTGAACCTGCGGCCTAAGCCATCGCTATCTCTTGAAGAAACCACGATGCTTACTCTATTATCTGTCAACCATGTTTATTAAGACAGCATGATGATAATAAGAGAAAGAAGAAAGCGACAGAAGAACATCCAATGTGCATTTGATTTAGCGTTCGAGACATACTCATTCGTGCATGGGCAGAAGACTCAGGACGAGAAATAAGACAAGCTGAAATAAAAAGTTTCCATTCATATTGAAAAGGGTCCTTACAATATAAAGAAATGAAATAAAGACATTATTCAAATAATTACAATGGTATAACCTCAGATCCAGGGCACGGATTGAGGAATTCAAAAGAGTTCTTCTGGCTTTTCTGATTATTCTCGTGCGCAGCCTCTCGCACTCACGCGTGTCAAGATCTTCGGCAAGGCCCCCTATCCTTTGATAAGCAGCGATTATCGTCGTCTGCTGAAAAACTTGATGAAGAATGTCAACGAGGCTATCCCGCCGTTTCTTCGAGATCAGCCCCGATAGGTGCACTGAATACACCTTGTCTTCAGCGTCATCGAGCGCATTGAGCAGCATGGCCTCGTGGAACCCCGGGAGTGCTCTCCAAAATTGCTCCCAGCACGACTTTCAAGAGAGCAGAACGGCGAGGGAGCAGCCAACCAACGCGTGCGTTCAGATGACCCATAACCTCCGCACACTGGGCATATGTAAACTCTTGGTTTTGATGACGGCCTTGTGCGCGGATATCCTCATAGGTGATGAACTCGTGCAGACTGTATAGACGCACCACCATAATGCCTGAAGGAAACATCACGGAAAGATTAGCAAATAAAAAGACACAGGGAGTTAAAATCCTCGAGAGCAATGCTCTGCAGACAGGAGTGACACCTGTCAAAATCCAATAATGAAGGGAATTTAAATAAATTCCCCGAGAACTCTGAGAGCCTTATTATTAAAAGATGATATAATCCATTAAAGACAAAACTCCATTTTTAATCTTCATTATCCATATTCAAACTCTTAAGAGTTCATCATTTTTTTTAGATCAAAGAGATATATGTTTTGCCAAAGAGCAAAGCTCTGTTCATGGGTTAAGAAACCCTGAAACAGATTCTTGAGAGAAAGACTCTATTGGTGAAACCCCAAAAGGGTTTTCTTTAGATCAAAGATCTATGAGAGCAAGGCTCTATTAATTAAAATTAATTTAATTCAAGATTAATTTTTACCTAAAAAGTTTCTTTTAAAGAAAATCTAACTCTGGGAGTTCTTGAAGGCAAGATCAAGGCTCTGAAGTTTTGAAAGGTTCTAAAGATGATAATCATCTGTTGAGGACCAAAGGTCCTATTTATAGGCATCAAATGCCCTTTCAACTTCCAAAAGTTGCCGCAACGGTTGGAATTCTGCCACTGTTGCGCTCACGTTTGGGGCCACGTAAGCGCAACGGTGGGGGGGCATTTGTTTACCCCAATCAGAGCAAAGCTCTGTTCAAATTCCAAGGCGGGAAACGAAGCAACGCTTCTGTTTCCCCCAATCAGAGCAAGGCTTTGTTCTGAAAATTAAAATGAAAATTAAAAAATTAAAGGAAGCAACGCTTCAGTTGCGCAAGCGCTGCGCTGCGTGATATGTGTCAGCGCAGTTGCGCTGCGCTGTGCGACACGTGTCAACGCAGTTGTGCAAGCGCAGTTGCGCTGCACGACACGTGTCAGCGCAGTTGTGTCAGCGCAGTTGCGCTGCGCTGTGCGCTGCGTGACACGTGTCAAGCACTGGGGCGTTTGCGCCAAACAGAATTAAAATTCCAGTAAGATCTTTCTGTTCTTGTTAAAACAAGAAGATTGTCTTCTGTAAAACAGAAGCCCTTGGATCAAAGATCCAACGGTGGGGAAAATTCCCCAAATCACTCAGAGAAGGATCTCTTTAACAAATTTAACAAATTAGTGGGCACTATATAAAGGCCCCTAGACCCCAATTCAAAACACATCGACAACATCATCAAGAACTTCAAAAACAACAAAAAAGAGAGAACTCTGAAGAATTTTGAGAGGAACTCAAGAAGAGAAAAAAGGTAAAAACCTTTATAAGAATTTCTTCTGAATAGATCATTGATCTAAGAACAAGATCAATGATCTTCAATAAAATAATAATAATAATAACAGTGCCTTGCACTTTTTTATGAACCATTGGTTCTGGAATCTTAAAGATTCTTCTCTTAAATCCAAAATTGGATTAAGTTATTAAAACAGTGCCTTGCACTTGCAAATCTGCGCTATTGCGCTTGTAGGTTGGCGCAAGCCACCAGAGAGCGCCACGTGTCAGCTATGAAAACCACTTGCGCTATGCGCTTTTAAAAATAGAGCATTGCTCTTTAAAGTTAGCACAACTCATCAGAGCGCGCCACGTGTCACAGCGCAACAGCACAGCGCACTGGCGCAGCGCACTACGCTAGAGTGACGCGTATCACCTCCACAAGCGCTTGCGCTCTTTAATTGGCGCAAAGCGCCTGACAAGCTACTGTCAGTTTGATTAATGCACTGTATTATTTACAGAAGGGCCAAGCCCAATTAAAAAAGGCCTAACAGGCCAAATTAAATGCAATGTATTATTTTAATGAAGGGCAGAGCCCAAACAAAAACAGATGTTGTGCATCATTTAAAAGGGGCAGAGCACAATTAAAAGGGGGCTTAATAGGCCAGACAAAATGCACTGCATTATTAAACAGGGGCAAATCCCTAGCACAGGCCCAATAGGCCAAAAATAAAAATGTTGAATATTCTCAACTGGACTTAGCCCAATCATGGCCATAAGTCCTCAAATTAAATTGACTGAGCATGGCTGCTCTCTTAAATCAATTTACACCCGGTTCAAGGGTACATCTCCGAACTCCTCTGACACCTGTCTTCGTAATCCTTCAACGACGTCAGAGAGGTGACGGGTCCCGACGGCCACAAATAAAATGGACCCCCATGTCCCTAAACTGGAACATGGACCACTACGTCCTTAAACTGGAATAATAGAGCCCCCAAACGCTCTTTTGTCGGATTGATCTTAGCCTCAAATATGGCTAATGTATCCTTAAACATTCAAACAGACTTAAGTCCCAAATTGGACTATAAGACCCCAATTAACTTTGGTTCAAGGGTACATCTCCGAACTCCTCCGACACCTATCGTTGTAATCCTTCAACGTCGTCAGAGAGGTGACGGGTCCCGACGGCCATATATTAAATGGACCACTACGTCCCTAAACTGGAACAATAGAGCCCCTAAATTCTCTTTCCGTTAAGTTGACCTTAGTCTCAAATAAGACTAACGTATTCTTAACGAACGTTTAAGTTGATCTTAGCCTCAATATGGCTAACGTATCCTTAAACTAAAACACCAAACCCAAATCTAAGTAAATATGGATTTAGACTAATCCACGTCCTACGGGCGACGACATAAATTAGTCTCCGTATACAATCCACGGGCAACCACAAACAAAACAAACACCCACGACACGAAGCGAAATTCTGGAGAAGGAGAAAGTTGTTACTGCGATGCGGTAACGTAATTAACTGCAGGGGCTTGCGCCTGCAGGGAAGAGCGTCCCCACAATCAAAAACCCCTCAAGCGAGGGGGAATCTGACGAAGTCTTCCACATCGGCTGCATCTGTCTAAACCTCCGATACACGGTGCCATAAATCAACTTGGCATCTTCGGAGAGGTGGACGGATAAAACCAAATAGCATCTGCCCCGAATCTCAGGCAAGAAGTCTTCACGTCGCACCGTCTTTCGTAGGGGAACAGCCATCATTAGGGAAGAAAAGCGGTTGCTGCTCGATCGCAAGGGCACAACCCCTGCTGGTAATCCAGTCGTTCCCCTAAAGCGACGGACTATCGTTCTTCCCCCTTTGAGAGAAGCTGCTGTGGTTGTAGTCCCGCGCGCTATGCCTAAGATGCCCCTACCTCACGCTCCTGTAGAAGCGGCAGCTGCAGCTGAGTCTAGCGTGGGTACGAAGATCGGGACTCGTCGCCCCAAATTGCCCGCCAAGCGCAAGCTCGTGTTATCGGCTGCCGGCGTTAAGTCACAGAAAAGGAAGAAGTCGCTCTTTTCCGTTGATGTTGTACTCGGCCAGGAGCCCCATGCTCCCTATAGCGAAGGCTTATGTGAGTACGGGACCAATGAGGGTCTATTTATCGCACCTGCAGATGATACCGATCTTCAAGCTGCCCTTGTGGCTTCGGAGCTACTGGCTCGTGATGAAGCAACAATAATCACTATCGCACAGTCAGGTAGACTTCAGTCAAATTTTTTTTTGCGTTCATTCCTTCCTTATTTTTACTAATGTCCTTTCCTTCAATAGGTGTCTCTGTCGAAGAGGCTCTCGCGGCTTCCCTCAAAACATTTGAAGAGGAAGAGAGACTCCGTGCTTCTTTAGGCCTTGGTATAATTCAGCTCATTGTGCCTTCATTTCCTTTTTCTTCATTCGTTGCTTGACCCTCTCTTTTGTCTTATTGCAGGGACTACCTTGACCCAGGTTATCCCGAGTGCGGTGCCGGTCCCGAGTGGTGAGGCGGCGAGGCTTCCAGAGCCGGTTATTATGGCCCCAGCTCCCCTGTCAGTATCCCAAGAGGCTTCACTTAAACAGCCGATAACGGACGCCGTAGCGGCTCCTGAGGCAGAACTTGGTTCGGACGATGATGTCCCTTTGACGGAGGTCTTGCGGAGATCGCTTCTCACCGCCCAGACCGAAAGGAAGCGTAAGAAGCGTGCGGCGAAGGAACGTGATGCCAGCTTAGCTGTGGGTGCAGGTTCAAGCACTACCCCATCCGTCGCTATTTCTTCAGAGGATACTCCAGCTGCTCTATCTACCGCCCATAAATAGGTTGTACGTGCAGCTCGAGAAGAAATCGAAAAGCCGCCTCAAGGTAGCATAACGATGAGTGTTTTATTAGAATTTGATCTTCAAATTATTATATACCATATCCTGCAGAGCCAAGTCCTAGCGATGAGGTGGCGGTGAGATGACGGTGATCACAGAGCCTGAAGCGGCTACTCTCTCTCGGGAGTCTGGGACTGCCCAAACTGCCGCTCTTTCTCCTTGTGGCTCCCCGGTATCGACGGGCATCGCAAGCGTCACAACGGCTCTCGTCGAATCAGAGGACGAAGCCGTGGGCGCAGAGACTATCCCTTTGCGGGAAAGCGAAGAAGCCGCAACGACTGGTGATACTTCCGTCGCGGTTTTGATTGATAACCCGTCAGGTTAGTCTTGAGTTATTGTTCTTTTTATTTCACAACTCCGTCCAGCTTTTACTGACGATGTTTCGTTTGTAGGCACATGTTGGGGTAAAAATTTACACCCCGGTTGACCAAGTCAAAATCAAAGTCAACCCCAAGCCAAGTAGGCCCATGCCCGGGTCAAGCTCGAACATGAAGCGGCCGGCCTCCCCCCATGCCAAGATAAAAATTTTGTAATAAATAATTTTGTTGTATTTCTTTTCTTTTATTTTATGGATAAATGTAAGAAAAATATGCATAAAGCCAAATTTTTGTAAAGCCCATGGCTTATGTGCAAAAAGAAATGACACATGAGCCACGGGACAGGCAAAATGCCATTTTGTGAAGCCCAAGGGGCTATGTGTAAACTGTATAGCCTATAAAGGCAAAGATAATGAAATATTTCAACAACTTTTTCTCTCTCCAAAAAATTTTAGATCTGAGATCTTTTCTCCTTCTTCAAGGTTCCAAAACCTTCTTCTTTCTTTTGAATTAAATCAAGGGTTTTACTCTTCATTCTATAAAACTAAATAGTTTTTCACCACAAAACCCATAAAGGGGAACTCAGATCTTCCATTAGATCTCAAAAAGAAGAGATTTTTAAAATCTCATATCTCTTGATCTTCAAGATCCAGCAACCAGAGGAGAAAGAAGAAGAACCTCTTTCATCAACCCCAAAACATCTTAGGAGTTTAACTCCACTCTGATTTCTCTTTCGAGAATTTCTGGGGCTAAAAGCCTCTTTTTCTCACCGGCGCCCAAACGCTCAAGCGCCCAGCGCTCAAGCGCCAAGCGTCCATATGGCGCGCTAGCGCTCAAGCGCCAAGCACCCACGTGCCGACACGTGGCACGCGAGCGCTCAAGCGCAAAGCGTCCACGTGCCGACACGTGGCGCGCTAGCGCCTAGCGCTCCAGCGCCCTGCGCTCAAGCGCAAAGCGCCCACGTGCCGACACGTGGCGCGCCTGCGCTCCAGCGCCCTGCGCTCAAGCGCAAAGCGCGCACGTGCCGACACGTAGCGCGCCTGCGCTCAAGCGCAAAGCGCCCACATGCCGACACGTGGCACGCTAGCGTCTAAGCGCACAGCACCTAAGCGTACAGCTCTCAAGGCGCTGACCCCACGCGTCATTTGGGCGCTTTTTCCTTTTTTTTTATATATGTATACATGTACATATATGTACAGATACACACACACTCCACAACACTGTCCCCCTCAAAAAAAATTTAGGCCGGGGCGCTGCCCCGCAAGGGGGCTGCTAGCCCCCTTGACCCCCAGCCCGCTATCCGGGTAGCGGGACTCCCGTAAAAACTCTGCGTGGCTCCCGATATATCCAAACCTCCCTCCAAAACAACACGCACGTACACTACACATTGAGTTCACATGACCATTTTAACCCGTCAATCGGAGGTTCCCTCGCTCCAAAGGCGAGGGGTAATTAACGACAGCTTAGTCCGCGGCTGCCGGAGATTCGGATCCCCACAATCATTAAACCCTGGCCTACCCTAGGCAGGGGGAATCTGTAGTATGCCTGACAAGCGCGCGCATATTCCCATCTCAATGGGGTGACGAAAAACACCCTACAGCACAGTGAACGTAGAAATTGTTCCATTCGAAGCACCTCCGGCCGCCGCCATGACGGTTGTCATACCCTCGCCTTCTCCTACGTCCCCCGAAATGCTGGAAGGTATAGATTCACGACTTATTTAGCTGAACTTTAAACACCGGCTTCCTTGTACTGACCGTGTATTGTCTCAACTCTATAGGAGTCCTTTTTGACCATTTGTACCAAGTGCTGAACCCTCATTTCTCCTTCCGGTCGGAAATCGTTCTGCCTGCTGATATTGGTTTTTATATCCTTCAACAATTGTTCATTTCTTTCTTTTATGAATAGCTGTACTGTTGCTGAGTCTTCTTTATATTGATCGCAGCGTCACGAATCGGAGGAGGAGACGAGGGGGTAGTCGCAGCTCCGGTACTCCCAATTTTGCCATCCACCACAGCCGGTATAGTAGACTCCATCGCTCGTATATTCTCTTTATTTCGCGAGTCAGCTTTTAACCGCAATTCTTTTTGCAACAATCGCATTGGCTCCAGCTCCCTTCGAGTCTCGCATCCTAATGCCGGCATGGCCCTTTTCCAGACGTCCATCTTCTTAGGGCGCTGTGACCAGCCTGCGCATGTTGAGTGAATCCATCGAGGAGCTTGACGCGGAGGCCCCTGCATTCGCTGCTGATTTTGCTGCTGAGGTTAATCCGATGTTGGCGACGCTTGTGCACTTCCATAGCTAGGGCATTGTCAAATCTTGGGTTAATTATTACAGACAGATCGAGGCTTGCTTGTACGAAGTTGAGCTCAAGCGTCTTACTCCCAAAGTTCTGGCTTTGAACTCCTAGCGGGCTGCATGGGTTGAGCAAAGTGCTTCTTTTCTTCGCCATTTTGAAAATGAGGCGACCCTAAAGCGAAAGGAACGCGAGGAAGCTTCAAGCGAATCTGCCCGGCTGCGTGCCGAGGTCAAAGCGAATGCCGCGCAACTGAAAACCGTCTTTGATAATCTGCAGCGATGCATTTCGGACGGGCTGGCACTGAGGCAGAAGCTCGACTTCATTGAGCGGGTTACGCAGAGTCGCGAAGCTGCCCAGCGGGAAATCGATGAGAAGGTTTCATCCTGTTTGCAGCAACGGGCTCGAGTTGAAACGGAGCTGGCCGCGGCGGCTGATTGTGAAAAGGAATTGAGAGGAGTGCGAGAGCGGCTTGCTGATTAGCTAAAAACGTCTTCTTCTCAGTAGCCATCTTTGTATCGCTCGAAAATTTGTAATTTATGAATAACATGCCTTTATTCATTTTTTATTCTTTTATATGATGTATCTTGTACTCGATTGAATTTATGAATAAAAGACGCATTTTTTTATCTCTCACCGTCGCTTTCTTCTCTTTGTTGTGTCGTCGGCATGTTACTTTAGCAGTTGTGGCCTGTAGATAAGAATAGTCCATCTTGAACTCTTTGTGGGGTAGCGATGGCTTAGGAAATAGGTTCAAGTCTGCTGCCTAAGACTTTTCAACTTTACGAGCCGTGAGGGTCTCGTAAAGATTTTTCTCCCTACGAGTCGAGAGGATCTTGTAGGTATATTTTCTCCTTAGGAATCGTGAGGATTCCTAAGTGTGCTTTCCCTTGAGAGTCGTAAGGATCTCACAAGAGAATTTTCTCCCTTACAAGTCGAGAGGGCTCGTAAGTGGTTGATGGGTTGGCCTTTTTCCGAGTCGAAGCACTGCTCCGACGAGGAGGTCATTGGTTGACGTATTTCCAAGGCGGGGTCATTGGATGACGTATTTCCGAGACGGGGTCATTTGATGACGTATTTCCGCGACGGGGTCATTGGATGACGTATTTCCGCGACGGGGTCATTTGCTGACGTATTTCCGAGACGGGGTCATTGGCTGACGTATTTCTGAGATGGGGTTATTGGATGACATATTTCCACGTCGGGGTCATTTGCTGACGTATTTCCGAGACGGGGTCATTGGATGACGTATTTCCGAGACGGGGTCATTTGCTGACGTGTTTCCGCGACGGGGTCATTGGCTGACGTATTTTCGAGACGGGGTCATTGAATGACGTATTTCCGAGACGGGGTCATTGGATGACGTATTTCCGTGACGGGGTCATTTGCTGACGTATTTCCGAGACGAGGTCATTGCATGACGTGTTTCCGAGACGGGGTCATTGCCTGACGTATTTCCGCGACGGAGGTTGTTTGATGACGTGTTTCCGAGACGGGGTCATTGGCTGACGTATTTCCGAGACGGGGTCATTGGATGACGTATTTCCACGACGGGGTCATTTGCTGACGTATTTCCGAGACGGGGTCATTGGCTGACTTTAGGTTGTCTGTGAACCGTAGAGTTTTGGAACTGGGGACTTTGCCGTGGCTCCGATTGGTGATTACGCGTCCGTGTCCTGCTGGAATGAGGAGGAACGCCGTTGTTGGTCTTCTGGGATGCAGATGTTGCTGTCGAGATCTGACTTTCCCTTTGACAGAGTTTGGTGGGACAATATGATTCCCTTTTTCGTTTGTGCCTATGGATTGTATACATGGGTCGATGTGGATTCACCTGCAGGGCAAAAGTTTCATTCTTTCATTTTTTTTATTTCTTTCCGCGACGCTCTATCATTTCAGCTTTTTATATCGCGAAAGTAGTGATTGCCCAATCATTTCGGCTATTTTTTGCGGTGCCCAATCATTTCGGCTATTTTTATTTTTACTCGCTGCTTTTTATTGCGAGTTGCCCAATCATTTCGGTTGTTTTTGTATGCATATATTTTACTTGCTGATTTTGTTGCAGGTTGCCGTATCATTTCGGCTATTTCATATGCATTTATGGCTCGCTGATTTCTTGCCGCGAGTATGGGACTTGGGATCTGATACCAATCTTAGAATCAGCATCGCTGTGACTGGAATATTACCAGGAGCGAATCATCACTTGCCGTGAAAGGACTTGGAATTTGTTACCGATTTAGACATCAACGTCGCTATTACCGGAATATGGCCAGGAGCGAATCATCATTTGCCTTTATCGGTTCAAACAGAGGTGGCTTAGTAAGCAGGGTTAAGATCCTGTCGACTAAACCTTTTGACTTCATGAGCCGTAAGGGTCTCATAAATGTATTTCTCCCTATGAGTCGTGCGGATCTCGTAGGTGTGTTTTCTCCTTATGGGTCGTGAGGACTCCTAAGTGCGTTTTCTCTTGAGAGTCGTAAGGATCTCACAAGAGTGTTTTCTCTTTATAAGTCGAGAGGACTTACAAATGTTGTTCATCATATGAGGATATCCCTCGTTGCTGGTGAGACTCTATTGGGGCAATGCTTATTTGTGCCTGTGGATTGTATATGTTTGGGTCAAAATTTAAACCCCGGGTTGACCGAGTCAAAGTCAAGGTCAACCCCAAGCCAGGTGGGCCCGAGCCCAGGTCAAGCAGGCTTATGCCCAAGTCAAGCCCGCGGCCAGTCTCCTCCATGCCAAAATATAGATCATGTAATAAATAATTTTTATGTAATTTTTTATGCATGAATGTATGCAAAATGGGCATAAAGCTAAATTTTTGTAAAGCCCATGGCTTATGTGCAAAAAGAAATGGCACATGAGCCATGGGATGGGCAAAATGCCATTTTGTAAAGCCCAAGGGGCTATATGTAAATATGTAAGTCTATATAAGGCAACATGATGATGAATAAAAAAAAAGACTTTTTCATTCTCTCAAAAACCAAGGGTTTGTGCCTTTTCCCCCTTTCTGAAGATTCCAAACCTTCTCCTTTCTTTTGAATTAAATCAAGAGTTTTACTCTTCCTTTTCCAAAACTAAATAGTTTTTTCACCACAAAACCCACAAAGGGGAACTTGGATCTGTCATTAGATCTCAAAAAGAAGAGATTTTTAAAATCTCACATCTCTTGATCTTCAAGATCCGACCAAACGACAGGAAGAAGAAGGAGACCCATCTCCAGAAACCCCACTTTGGGGAAGAACTAGGGCTCAAGGGGAGAAGCCCCTTCATCAGCTTCAAACATCCTTGGAGTTTAACTCCTCATACACACACACACACACACATACACACACACTCACACACAAAATAATAAGTGCTCCTTTCTGGGAGTACAACTCCCATTGCAGGGACCAAGTCCCTTTTATTGCTCGAGCGCCCACGTGCTGACACGTAGTGCGCTAAGAGCGCTAGCGCCCAGAGCGCTAGCGTCCGAGTGCCCACGTGCTGACACGTGGCGTGCTAGCGCGCTTGCGCTCAGAGCGCTAGCGCTCGAGCGCCCACGAGCTGATACGTGGCGCGCTAGCGCCCAAAGCGCTAGCACCCGAGCGCCCACGTGCTGACACGTGGCGCGCTAGCCCTCTTGCGCTCAGAGCGCTAGGACTCGAGCGCCCACGTGCTGACACGTGGCGCGCTAGCGCTCAGTGCGCTAGCGCCCGAGCGCCCACGTGCTGACACGTGGCGCGCTAACGCCCAAAGCGCTAGCGCCCGAGCGCCCACGTGCTGGCACGTGGCGCGCTAGCGCTCAAAACACTGGCGCTCTTGCGCTCAAAGCGCTGACGCTGGCCCCACGCATCCTTTGGATGCCTTTTCCCTTTTTTTTTATATATATACATATATATATGTATACATATGTACACACACACACATACTCCACGACACTGTCCCTGTTAGAAAAAAAAATTCTAACGGGACGCTGCCGTGCACCCCGCAAGGGGGCTGCTAGCCCCCTTGACCCCCAGCTCGCTATCCGGGTAGCGGGACCCCCGTAAAAACTCTGCGGGGCCCCCGATATATCCAAAACCCTTCCAAAACACAATACTGCACATTGAGTTCGCATGACCAGTTTAACCCGTCAATCGGAGGTTCTCTCGCTCCAAGTGCGAGGGGTAATTAACGGCAGCTTAGTCCGCGGCCGCCGGAGATTTGGATCCCCACAATCAATAAACCCCCGCCTATCCTAGGCAGGGGGAATCTGTAGTACGTCTGACAAGGCGCACGTATTCCCATCTCAATGGGGTGACGAAAAACACCCTACAGATTCTGGCACGCCCGGTGGGACTCTCTCTCCTCCCATATTTCGGGTTAAACGTTCATGCGAACTCAATCAATATACATATCTATATTTATACTAAAATAATGCTCTTTCATGCAGGTTTTCAAGCAATCACCTTTCAACAATGTCTCCAAAGATGAATTCAGCTCTCAACACGGCTCCCGTCTCCTATACGATGAAGATAGACTCCAGGACGGTCCTTCCGGCCAGCCTCGGGCGACAATGGGAAGAGCCGCCGCTACCATTCGGCTCTATCCTATTCGTGTCAGCTAACGCCATCCCAGCTCCTTAAGCCCCGGTGACAGACAAACCGGTCTCGAAAGGCAAGAGGCCAAATGTGGTGGTCTCGAAGGCGCCCCAACTCAAACGCAAGTCGGTGTTTGAACGACTCTCCTTGGCCCCAGCTGGGGGCAAGGCTATCAACACCAACAAAGCAACAAGGCGTCTCGAGCAAGCTCCGGCGGTGCCCCTGACAACTGCTCGATCGGGTGTCTTCTCTAAGCTCCCCGCTAATCGACTCACGGTGGTTCCCCAGGAAACAAATGCCCGCCAAGCCCTTAAAATTGAGAAGCTAAGGAAGAAAATGCTCAGATATAGAGCCAACAAAAGGGCTAGGGCTCCTGCTAGGCTGAACCTCATGAGGTTCGAGGAACAGGGTTACCCCGCCAAAGATGAGGGGATGGCTGAATGTGTTATCCACACCGCCTACATGGTAGGCACGCGTCCCAGCGACAACCTTCGCAGTAAAAGCAAGGATGGGGCCACCACATCTCAAATCCAACCTTGTGTGAATATAGATGTCACTTCTCAAGACCAGCTTCCTCCGGAGGGTGATGAAAATCCTCCTAATGAGGCTGATAGGCAGAGAGAGCCCTCAGTTCATGAGGAGTCGGGCTCGAAAAGCGAAGATGAGCCAACTTTCCATCCTAAGACCGCAGAGCAGCAACTTCTTCAAGTGCTCCGAAAATAGCTCAGAAGCAAAGACAAGGAGATGGCCAAGCTCTACTCAAAGATCGACGACTTGACAAACGCCGTCTTACAGCTCACGGCCCAACTTGCCTCTCAGCCGCCCAATCAAGCGCAGGGCTCTGCTCGTGAACCGGGAAATGGTGCCCCAAAGCAGCCGACGCCTATTCCCTCAAATCCAAAAGTGGGCGAACCGCATAAAAATCAGTCGCATCCTATTTCGGGAGATATCTTGGCTACCGATAACAGTAGCCCGCTAACTCAAGATCAAATCATGGATTTAGTTGTCGGCAAAGTGAAAACATTGGTGGCCGAAGCCGAAGCGCAAAAAGATATCAGCAGTAGTGTGAGACCATATCCTGCTCAGTATGATCTGGTAGAATTTCTTAGCGGCTATGTCATCCCCAAATTCGGAAGATTTGATGGGACGGGAAATGCGAATCAGCACATCGCCCACTTCAAAGCCTCATGCGGGAACACTGGGGGCAACGATGCGCTTCTCCTCCACCAATTCGTTAATAGCTTGACCGATGTTGCTTTCGACTTGTACGCGAGCATACCGGATGGCTCTGTTACTACTTTCGTCCAAATGGAATCTTTGTTTCGACAAAGGTTCATGAGCGTCAGCGATAAAATCACCATTGCCGAGCTCGTAAGGACCAAGCCCAAGAACAACGAAAGCGGTACGGATTTTATAACCCGATGGCGCAATCTCTCCGTCAAATGTGAACCGCCGATAGAGCAGGACCAATCTGTCAGTCTCCTCGTCGGAAATCTCAACAATTGGATGGCCCCGTTTCTATGCACCGCGGGTCTCAAAACATTCCAAGAGCTGACCAGGAAAGTTCAGATGCTGGAGTGCTCAAAGAAGGAGTCCTCCTCGGATTCCCAAAATGACAATAGGTCCTGGAGAAACCGAAAGGATGATAATCGCAAAGGCGGGAATTCCGACGATTCTGAATCTTTTAACACTTCGGCTAACCGAACTAAGCAAGGGATGAGCGGGCCTAATGCCAACCAGCCTCGGAAGCCAGTGTTCGGAAAGAGAGGAGAATCTCCACTGAAAGAGAAACTGGATAAAGTCTATTCCTTCAGAAGGGACAACGTCCGTAAAATATTCAAAGATGCCCTGAGGAACGGTCTACAACTGCCAGAGTCAAAAAGACCGCAGGAAGCGAATATGACCGACGACCCCGAATACTGCCCATATCACAGAGTGATAGGTCATGCCATTGAGGACTGCTTCGTCTTCAAATATTGGGTAGAAAAGCAATACAAGGCAGGAGAGATAAAACTGTCTAAAGGTGTGTTAACAAACAGTCCAGCTACGACCGCCAATTTCATACAAACGGAGACTGAAGTTCTTCGTGAAACTGATTCTCTCAGACATCTGCCTTTCACTGAAAACAATCGACCTCTAAGTCGTTAAACTGGGAATGTAATATATATATATATATATATATATATATATTTGTAAATTAACAAAAAAATGTGAATAAAAGAAAAATAAAGAAAAGCCGAAATGATGGGGCAACTCGCAATAAAAATCAGCGAGTAAAATAATGATGAAAATAAAGCCGAAATGATGGGGCAACCGCGAATAAAAGCCGAAATAATAGGGCAATCGCGATGTTCGCGATAAGAAAAGCTGAAATGGTAGAGCAATCGCGGTAAAAAAAACAAAAACAAAACAACGGCAAATGATGAGTCGCTCCTGGTACCATATTCCAGTGCAGCGATGCAGACGCCAACCGAAATTCAAATTCCCAAAACTCTCCCGGCCCTACGGCCAGTCCCCAAATTGACTACCGTATACAATCCACGGGCTCAAATAATTCTCATCATACCCATGCCCCACCGCAATCACCAGTTACGCAGCCGGTCTCCGCTTTTGGAATTATGCTCCAATGAGAAGACCCACTCATGTGTCCTCACGATACATGAGGAGAACAAACCTTTGTGGGATCCTTATGACTCATAAAGGAAAAACACACTTAGGAGTCCTCACGACTCCTAAGGAGAAATACACCTGCGGGATCCTTACGACTCGTAGGGAGAAAATGCTTTTATGGGACCCTCACGGCCCATAAAATCGAA
Source organism: Agapanthus africanus (assembly GCA_030015575.1). Classification (NCBI taxonomy): domain Eukaryota; kingdom Viridiplantae; phylum Streptophyta; class Magnoliopsida; order Asparagales; family Amaryllidaceae; genus Agapanthus; species Agapanthus africanus. The sequence goes on from JASDDO010000004.1 coordinate 325,103,514, forward strand.
AAGCCTTAGGTGATAGGGACCTAAAAACTGTCTCCTAAGCCATCGCTCCCCAATTCCCAAATGGCGAATGATAAGTCGCTCCTGGTACCATATTCCAGTGCAGCGATGCAGACGCCAACCAAATTCCAAATCCCATACCCCAATGGCGAATGATGAGTCGCTCCTGGTACCATATTCCAGTGCAGCAATACAGACGCCAACAAAATCTCGAAATTTTTCCGGCCCTACGGTCTGGATCATACATCCTGCAAAACCGTATACAATCCACGGGCGTAAAACAATCCCAGTCTCTCCCAAGTCCTACCGGTGAGACCACATTCAAAGTCCCACAAAAAAAAATGGTATGTCCACAAGCAAAATGGGCACGGATGAAAACCCGAAAGGGCGCCGTGAGTAAAAACAGCAGGACTGTCGGCGAGTTTGTGAAAACCCGAAAGGGCCCAAACTCGTAAAAAAAAGAGATGAAATGCACTCGCAAAGTCCCCTTGACTTTGTGAGGAGAAAATTCCCGCGTAAGATCCTTACGACTCACAAAGGAGCAACACACTTAGGAGTCCCCACGACTCCTAAGGAGAAAATACACCTACGAGATCCTTTCGACTCATAGGGAGAAAATGCTTTTGTGGGACCCTTGCGGCCCATAAAATTGAAAAGCCTTAGGTGATAGGGATCTAAACCTGTCTCCTAAGCCACCAATTCCTAAATCCTTCCGGGGCAAATGATGAGTTGCTCCTGGCATTATTCCAGTGCAGCAATGCAGATGCCAAACAAAAACCAATTCCCAAATCCTTCCGGGGCAAATAATGAGTTGCTCCTGGCATTATTCCAGTGCAGCAATGCAGATGCCGACAGAAAACCAAAATCCCCAAATCCTCTCATAGCAAATGATGATTCGCTCCTGGTACCATATTCCAGTGTTGATGTCAACCCACATCAAATCAACCAACCACCTCTGCGGCGGAATCATGCTCCGTCCCAGAATTTACCCGTGTCGAAATCATGCTTCGCCTCGGTATATCTACCTTCCCTGTCGGAATTATGCTTCGGCTCGGAATCAACCAGCGACCTCCTCGTTGGAATTAAGCTCCGCCTCGGAATCAGGTCAACCTGCAAGCTCTGCGTCGGAATCATGCTTCGTCTCAGAACGTGCACCCCGTATCGAAATCATGCTTCGCCTCGATGTATCTGCCTTCCCTGTCGAAATTATGTTTCATCTCGGAATCAAGTCGGCCAACAAGCTCTGCGTCGGAATCATGCTTCGTCTCAGAATGTGCACCCGTGTCGAAATCATATTTCACTTCGGTGTACCTGCCTTCCCTGTCGAAATTATGCTTCGTCTCGGAATTCAGTCGGCCAGCAAGCTCTGCGCCGGAATCATGCTCCGTCTCAGAATGTACCCCGTGTCGAAATCATGCTTCGCCTCGGAGTACCTGCCTTCCCTGTCGGAATTATACTTCGCCTGGGAATCAACCTCTGCATCGAAATTATGCTTCGGTCAGAATGTCTGCCGCTCATCGGAATGATGCTCCGATCCCCTGGAATCATGCTCCGCTCTTCGGAATGATGCTCCGATCCTTGGAATCATGATCCACCCTTCGGAATGATGCTCCGAATCCTGGAATTATGCTCCGCTCTTCGGAATGATGCTCCGATTCTTAGAATCATGCTCCACCCTTCGGAATGATGCTCCGAATCCTGGAATCATGCTCCGCTCTTCGGAATGATGCTCCGCTCATCGGAATGATGCTCCGATCCTCGGAATTATGCTCCGGCTCTTCGGAATTATGCTCCGGACCCTGGAATCATGCTCCAACCTTCGGAATGATGCTCTGAATCCTGGAATTATGCTCCGCTCTTCAGAATGATGCTCCGAATCCTGGAATTATGCTCCGCTATTCGGAATGATGCTCCAAATCCTGGAATCATGCTCCGCTCTTCAGAATGATGCTCTGAATCCTGGAATCATGCTCCGCTCTTCGGAATGATGCTCCGAACCCCGGAATCATGCTCCGCTTATCGGAACGATGCTCCGATCCCTTAGAATCATGCTCTGCTCATCGGAATGATGCTCCGATCCCGGGAATCATGCTCCACTTATCAGAACGATACTCCGACCATGGAATTATGCTCCGCAAATTGGAATGGTGCTCCAATCCCTGGGAATCATGCTCCCCGAGGGATGCTCCGCCCCCGGAATGATGTTCCACCTCGAAGTCCAGCTTCAAGATCCATCAATTTCATGCACACAACTCAAATGTGCGGTGTGCATTTATTGATGGGGGGCACTTTGTTGGGGTCAAAATTTGCACCCCCGGTTGACCGAGTCAAAGTCAAGGTCAACCCCAAGCCAGGTGGGCCCGAGCCCAGGTCAAGCGGGCCTATGCCCAAGTCAAGCCCGCGGCCAGCCTCCTCCATGCAAAAATATAGATCATGTAATAAATAATTTTTATGTAATTTTTTATGCATGAATGTATGCAAAATGGGCATAAAGCCAAATTTTTGTAAAGCCCATGGCTTATGTGCAAAAAGAAATGGCACATGAGCCATGGGATGGGCAAAATGTCATTTTGTAATGCCCAAGGGGCTATATGTAAATATGTAAGCCTATATAAGGCAACATGATGATGAATAAAAAAAAGACTTTTTCATTCTCTCAAAAACCTAGGGTTTGTGCCTCTTTCCCCTTTCTAAAGGTTCCAAACCTTCTCCTTTCTTTTGAATTAAATCAAGAGTTTTACTCTTCCTTTTCCAAAACTAAATAGTTTTTTCACCACAAAACCCACAAATGGGAACTTGGATCTGTCATTAGATCTCAAAGAGAAGAGATTTTTAAAATCTCACATCTCTTGATCTTCAAGATCCGACCAAACGACAGGAAGAAGAAGGAGACCCATCTCCAGAAACCCCACTTTGGGGAAGAACTAGGGCTCAAGGGGAGAAGCCCCTTCATCAGCTTCAAACATCCTTGGAGTTTAACTCCTCACACACACACACACACACACACACAAAATAATAAGTGCTCCTTTCTGGGAGTACAACTCCCATTGCAGGGACCAAGTCCCTTTTGTTGCTCGAGCGTCCACGTGCTGACACGTGGTGCGCTAGCGCTCAAAGCGCTAACGCTCTTGCGCTCAGAGCGCTAGCGCCCGAGTGCCCACGTGCTGACACGTGGCGCGCTAGCGCTCTTGCGCTCAGAGCGCTAGCGCCCGAGTGCCCACGTGCTGACACGTGGCGCGCTAGCGCTCATAGTGCTAGCGCGCTTGCGCTCAGAGCGCTAGCGCTCCAGGGCCCACGTGCTGACACGTGGCGTGCTTGCGCCCAATGCGCTAGCGTCCGAGCGCCCACGTACTAACACGTGGCGCGCTAGCGCTCTTGCGCTCAGAGCACTAGCGCCCAAAGCGCTAGCGCCCAAGCGCCCACGTGCTGACACGTGGCGCGCTAGCGCTCGAGCGCCCACGTGCTGATACGTGGCACGCTAGCGCTCTTACGCTCAGAGCGCTAGCGCCCAAAGCGCTAGCGCCCGAGCGCCCAAAGCGCTAGCGCCCGAGCGCCCACGTGCTGGCACGTGGCGCGCTAGCGCTCTTGCGCTCTAAGCGCTGGCGCTGGCCCCACGCATCCTTTGGATGCCTTTTCCTTTTTTTTTATATATATACATATATATATATACATATGTATACATATACACACACACACACACACACACATACTCCACGACACTGTCCCTGTTAGAAAAAAATTTCTAACGGGACGCTACCGTGCACCCCGCAAGGGGGCTGCTAGCCCCCTTGACCCCCAGCCCGCTATCCGGGTAGCGGGACCCCCGTAAAAACTCTGCGGAGCCCCCGATATATCCAAAACCCTTCCAAAACACAACACTGCACATTGAGTTCGCATGACCAATTTAACCCGTCAATCGGAGGTTCTCTCGCTCCAAGTGCGAGGGGTAATTAACGGCAGCTTAGTCCGCGGCTGCCGAAGATTCGGATCCCCACAATCAATAAACCCCCGCCTACCCTAGGCAGGGGGAATCTGTAGTACGCATGACAAGCGCGCACGTATTTCCATCTCAATGGGGTGACGAAAAACACCCTACAATATACAAGGGTCAATATTGAACCACTTATAGGGCAGTTTGGGAGTGTGATGGTTTAAGAATGGGTTCAGATCCCTGTAGCTTAAGGCTTTTGAATCCTATGAGCCGTGAGGGTCTCATAAGAGGGTTCTCCTTACGAATCGTGAGGATCTCGTAAGTGTAATTTCTCCTTAGGAATCGTTCGGATCCCTAAGTGTGTTGCTCCTTTATGAGTCGTAAGGATCTCACGCAGGTATTTTCTTCTTACAAGGTCGAGAGGACCTTGCAAGTGTGCATGCATTTCTTTTACGAGTCTGCACCCTTTCGAGTTTTCACAAACTCTCCGGTATCCCTGCTGTTTTTACTCACGGAGCCTTTTCGGGTTTTCATCCGTGCCTATTTCGCTTATGGATGTACCCTTTTTTTTGTTAACCCTAGGATGCTGCGGTTTTGTAACGTTTTCAAAATAATAAAATATGATTTTCGGGAAATTTTATAATTTAATATTATTTTAATGAATATTTTAATATTCTGGTATAATTAAATACAAATAAATGGGAAAAATTATGGAAAATTCTAAAATAAGGTATTTTATGGAATTATGCTATTTTAAAGTTTTTAAGATTAATTATATGCTAAGTTAGTGTTAATCGCGATTAAAAATCGCTAATTGGATTTTTAGCATTTTTGTGCAAAAATGTGCACATATCATTTTCCATACTTGTTACACTTGTGTTACATTTCTTTTGCCATGGTTGTTCTTTTGGGTTCACTATTGGAGTGAGAAGGAAAAGAAAAGAGAAAGAAAAAGTAAGTGATGATGAGAGAGAGAAAGAGTAGGTTGCTTTTGACTTTTGACCCTTTCCTCCATCATTTCCCCATCTCATTTTTCTCTCCCCATCCCTAAAGAGCTGAGCTGCTGCTGCTCCCTCTCCCCCTCTCTCTCCCTCTTCATGAAACCTTAGATCCACCATGAAAACAAAGCCAAAACCCCATTCCCACTTCACAAAACTTACTCCCAAGCTCACTAGCTACACATTGAACCTAGCAAGATTGGATTTGGAGGACTTTGAGCAACTCAAGAATTTTCTTGAGTTGCCAAAGGAGGTAATTTCTGCACCTATTAGAGTAGTATCTCATTTCTTGTGCATCAATTCTAGTTTCATATTTATATTGTGTCGTTTTGTGGACTTTGGAGAATTCAAGTTAGGGTTTAGGGTAAAACTGAAATCAAAGATGGAATTGAGGATTGTGGTGACCTTAGAACCCCTTATGTGATGCTAATTTGAACCCAAACCTGAACTTGAAACCAGAATACGGAATTACGGAATCGATATCGGGGAAAACTGTAAATCTGGAAGTGTTTTGTGGAATCTGCTATCACCCCGAGACCCCTAAAATAAAACTGAGTTGACAGTGAGATGTGCAGGCACCATGGAACCACCACACCAAACCCTAGCCCCCAACTCAACAGTGAGGCCGCCAATTTTCCCCTTCTGGCCGCAAATTGCGGCCAGAGCAGGAGGGAATTGCTTCGATTTCTGTGCATGGCCCTATTTCCTCTAGTCTTGACCCTGGGTACTTCTAGTTTTGACTGATTCCATCTAGGGTAAAATCTGGGTTGATTTTCCTATGTTGGTGTATGATTTACGACTTGTTTTAGTATGGATTTTGGTGTTTGGTGATTCATTCCTGTCGGGTGGCGTTTGGACGTCAACGACAAGTGGATATTGATCGTGTTTGCATGCGAGTCGATAGGTTTTTACCTATGCGGGTAGCGTATGCTATTTTGGTTTCCGATGTGATTTTCATGTGCTTTAGCATTGTGATATACTTGTAGGTACCCTACGAGATGTTGAGGCAAAGAAGATGAAGATGGCGACATCGGCACCGACACACGAGAAGCAATGTGAGTAGATTTATATCTACGGGGAGAAGTCGGGTGGATGGCGTATAGCACCCCCGCAGTCCGTGGTGATGTATACGAATACGTATACACACATATATTTATTATGTGTTGTTTAGGATGTATTGGTTGAGTATAGTGCGAAACCCTAGAGTAGTGGTGGCACCCCCACTCACACATACACACATACTTGCATACATTCTTTCACATATCTGTGCGCATATGATGGTGTGTATATCTACACATGGGTATGGGACTAGGTGTTCATATACGAGTTTTGAGGATGATACGTGGGATTGAGATGAGTCGATGAGATTCGATTGAGGCCGTGAGATTTGGCGACATGACAGAGTTCATATTGGAGATGTGATATGATGGCAGTGACACCTGTCATGTGATGAGATAGTGTGATATCGACTCAGATTTAGGTGGTTTCCATACCCCTCTCTATTGACTTGGTTGTGGGTTCGTAGTTCGCATAGTAGGCGTTAGACTAGACCCGAGTCATACCTATTTCAAAACTAACGAATCAGGGATATTTTAAAGATAGGCAAAAGGGTTTATACGGATATTTTCAAAAGGCGCATCTTTTCTTAAAACACCGTAGCCCTTATTTTACCAAAAGCCCTGATTCGTCTTATTTCAAAAGGCAAGGTTGCATGATATAGCTATTGAGGCAGGTTCTTTACTGTTGCGTTGACTACTCGATTCCGCACATTCATGCTGTTGCATTGCATCGCTTATATTGTTGATATATTTCAGTCATGCTGCTAGGACACCAGCACCATTATCGATGATGCGTATGTTCCACGTACACTGTTGCCGGCTCACACACTTCATCATCGATAATTGCCATGTCACTACACTGTAGTACTGTTGCATTCAGGATATGACCCTTGCATGACATATCGATATGCTTACCTTTCTGCTATATGTCGCATACATGCTGCTTTCTGATTATACGCATTGAGATATGCTGTTTCCATGATATTTCTGGTTTTGGGAACCGTGGGTGTTTCAAAGAGGATATGTAATTGTTTTGAAAACCCGGTTACCCTTGATATGATATTTCAGTGCGTCCACCATGTGTTTTCTCGGTGCTGAGAGCGACATGTGAAACCCGATTCGAGGAGGCGGATGAGGCCGATTGCGGGTACATGGTGGACCCGGTATGGTTCCCCGGGGCAAGAAATGTTTTTCGTGGAGTAGACGATGAGCCTGGCAGGGTGGCGAGTACCTACCGGTGATTTTGTTGGACCTGGCGGTTATCCGGAGGATACTGACCAGAGTCGATTGATGGATATGGGCGTACTGCCGGGGCCGAGGGCCGATACCGCAGACAGAGCCTGTGGGCCGATCCGGACTGACGGAGCCCGATATATGAGGATTTACGTGCCGATGCTAGGCACAGTTTTCATGATGTTTTCGAGTGCCGATGCTGGGCACTCCGGTTCCATGATTTTGACGTGTCGCGAGGGACACAGGTGGTTTATATCCTCATATTTCCATGCATATGCTGATGATATTTACATGCATGATGGTTATTGTCATTGGGTGACGAGTGGACGGGATCCACGTACATGCAGATTGATTTCATTGATTGTACCTCACATTTATGATATGCTATTACCTGAGGCACTGGCACGAGCATTTGGCATTACACTCATGTATAGAGATTACATTGCCAGTTTAGCATGTTTCAGACTTATTCATATTGAGGTTTATAATTATCTGATCGTATTGACCTAGGATGGGTCATGCATTCGATCTCTGCTTGTAGATATTTTCTATTCACGAGTTGGCAACTCACCCCCGCTGTGCCACAGTCCTTGCAGGTTTTTGCCGTACAGATTCCACAGCGGCATTTCTGGCACACTACTTCCATATGGGTGACTTGCGTTGGTAGGTGGGTTCTTTTGTATCAGAACCGCCATTGCTCCTGTATTATTCATTGTATCTAGTAATTCCATCAACCAAAACTTGTATCTTGTTTCAGACTTAGAAAACAGTGTTGTATTATTTCGACCTTAGAGTCGCGCTTGTAGTATTACGGCTTTCTGGCTGTTTTGAGTTTCTTTTTTTTGGGTTTTGATCCTCGCCCTTTGGCGTTGTATATTATTATTGCTTGCGTGGTTGTGACCGTCGATTGACGAAGAGCTAGCTCCCGCTTGGGGATGCCTTTTATCATTTCATATATTATTCTTGTCGTACCCCGTTTGGGGCCAGTTTTTACAAAGGAAACTCTGCCGAAATTTTCAGGAAAGGTTACACATTTAAAAAATGCATATTCGGCTTGGTTATTTAAAAACTTGATTTTTGAAACGTGATTTCCTTACTTCTTAAAACCAGTTTTCCTTATTTACTCTTTAAATGGTTTTAGATTTCTGGGCTTTTGGCTTACTTGGATCAGATGGGGTCCTATAGACTTCATATGGTTCAAGGGCCAGTCACGTGCTCTTTCGGGTCGTGACAGGTTTGTAGTAGTTTAACGATGTTTCGGTCAGGCATAGTATTTTTTCAAGAACTGACGGTTTATTGGCTTGAAGGGTCTTTCACCATGCATATTCATGAGCAAGTAAGCCCCACCTTGGTAGACCTTGTCTATGATGTACGGGCCTTCGTAGTTTGGCTCGAATTTCCCCCGTTTGGCACGATTGGGGATCATAGGTCTCTTGACCACTAGCACGAGTTCGCCTTGGCGAAATGTCCTCGGCCTAGTCAATCTCTCGTATGAGCGCGTCATCTTCACTTTGTAAGCCTCCAAGTTTTGCTGCGCCACGAGCCGAGTTTCATCAAGGGCGTCGAGCTCTTCAAGCCGAAGAAGAGCATTCTCTTCGTTTGTCAGCTCATAATGAACTGCCACTCGTAGAGAGGGTAGCTCTATCTCCAAGGGGAGTACTGCTTCAGTGCCGAATACCAACGCGACTGGCGTTGTGTTCGTGGCCGTCTTGAACGTGGTCCGATAAGCCCAGAGAGCTTCATGCAGTCTCTCGTGCCAGTCCTTTTTTATTTTTGGACACCATCTTCTTTATGATCTTCATCAAGGTATTGTTGAAGGATTCAGCTAAACCGTTAGCTCGGGGATTATAGACCGAAGAGTATCTCCAGTCTATATTATGATGCTGCACGAAGCGGTTGATTCTGTGACTTCTGTAGGCTGGCCCATTATCGGAGATAATCCGTCGCGGAGTGCCGAACCGATAGATGACGTGTGTCTTGAAGAAATGGTGGATGTTCTCCGTCTTCACTTCTCTTAGCGGTACTGCTTTTTCCCACTTGGAGAAATAATCGGTTGTCGCCAATATGAACCGATGTCCTTTGGAAGATGCTGGTTTGATGGGCCCAATTATGTCGGTTCCCCACATTTCGAACGGCCAGCTAGCCACCGTTGGGTGTAGCGGGTTTGGATGCTGGTGGATGAAGTCCCCGTGAATCTGGCACGAGTGGCACTGCTTCGCGTATTCGAGGCAGTCCTGAATCATCGTGGGCCAATAGTAGCCCATCCTTTTGATCTTCAGCTTCATCTTTGGCCCGGCTTGATGAGAACCGCAGAGTTTGTCATGAGTTTCTTGGACGACTCTCATTGCTTCTTCCGGTCCCAGGCATCTTAACCACAGAGAGTCGAATGATCTCTTATATAGAGTATTATTGACGAAGGCAAAGGACAGAGCTCGTTTCATGAGTTGATGTCTTGAGGATGCATCTTCAGGTGTTCGACGGGATTTGAAGTAGTTTATAAATACTTCTCTCCAATCCTTAACCTTTTCCCGGTCCTCCATTTGTGGGGTTGTCTCCTTGGTCGATTCCTTTTCTTCAGACGACTCCGGAGATATTTCGGCTGGTGCAAGAACCCGACAGCTTTGTACAACAATCCATATGTCATCGAGGTTTTCATTAGCCGGTTCTTTAGCGACTTGGCTAACGCATCCGCCTTGCTATTCTCCGCTCGCGGTATTCTTTCCAGGGCGTAGGAAGGGATTTGAGTCGGCAATTGTTTCACTCTCTCACCGTACTTCATCAACTCTGGTTTGCACGTTAGATAGTTGTCATTTACTTGACTAACGACCAGCTGGGAGTCACTGTAACAACCGAGTTCATTTATACCAATTTCAGTTCCCGTATTTACTTATCTGTGGTATTTTCCTGATTTATCGTGTTTTGGGTGCGAATAGTATTTTACATTTTACATTGCATTCGACCCGACCCGCTTGCTTGAACTTATTTGATTCATACTTATGAATTATCCTAACTTGTTACGTAGACTGGTGCATTTTCATGTTTAGTGCATACTGGCATTTTATCTGGCATTTGCATTTTTACAATATAACATTTTAAGTCACATAAAATATTTTAAAAATACATTGCATGGCCGGCATGATAACCCTAACCCTGTGGTAGAATCCACGCATCTTGTTCTCGTCCCGTTCAGTGAAACGAACGTGTTTGGATGGCTACGCGCACGTACGTGCATCCGTTCTTTGAGGTATGCATTTTCGTTACCTGAGCATTCATTTTGAATTTTGAAAGTCGCACATATTTTTCGTATTTTAAATTTGAATTTTTAGACCCGACCCGGGCGCGTTTTGAAATATTTTTGTATCACGCCAAAATTCAATTTATTTAATTTTAAATTTTAGTTTAAATATTTTCATACGATTTTTATAACAAACTGAAATCTCTTATCTAAAATTTTAAATCTAAAAATCTTTTAAAATTTTAAATCTAATTTCCTAACAAACTAACAACCCCTTTCTCTCTCTCTCCTCTGCATATATATATTTATATATATTTTATTTATTTAAATTTTTCTTTCCTTATTTAATTCAAAGCCTCTTCATCTTACTTCTTCTTCTTTTTTCTTTCTTTTTCTTGATCTTGTTTTTTTGATTCCGGTGATCACCGCCGAAGCCGTGCTCGTCGCTGACGATCCGAGTGATCCAGTGAACGTACCTGACTTGCGTGATCACCCTCGTGCGTTGTTTGGAACCGTTCAGTGTACCGTGCGCGCGTCGCGACATTTCGCCGACGTAGGACGTTCCGTACACATCCGTTCTTGTTCCGTCTAGGCAAGTTAATCTTGCTACTTGCTATATAATTCATTTTATACCTATTTAAATAAATACCATACCTATAGTTTAAATCTAGTACCCCATGTTTAATTTTATAACGTTTCGATGTTCCGTTTGCATCCGTTTATATCATTTTAAATCTAGATCATGAAAACTTATCTTGTGACATACTAGATTACATTATACTGCATCCATATCATTTAAAATATATATCGTCGTAATATTTCTTATTATTATCTTTAATTAGTGTATAATCTGCATTTTATAATGCTATACATTTGAAAATATTATAGTTTACACATGAAACGTCGTTGAAAAAGCGGTACGACAAATCTGAAATTTACTGTACACCTTACCTTATAAAATTCATTATAAATCATAAAAAATCATTAGTATACGTTCTTTAGTTCGTTACGAAGATAACTCAGAATACTATAACTCTATGAAATATTTACTTGCAAAATAAATTGTTTAAATAACGTAAAATGAAAATGAAAATGTCTCTAAACTGCTGTCCAGGGAAATTCCAGCAGCAAACTTTCAACTTCGAATGTTCATACCTTTTTGTAGGGACAACCTGAGATGTTTATACTTATAAAAATGAAATCCTTATTGAATTATATTTGTTTTGGTATAAGACACGTCCTATTTAGAGAACGTTTGTTATTTTTAAGCTATTTTACAAATCAGGGTGACGCTGAATTTCTGAACGGAACTTTCTTGTGCATGGTTAATCAATACCACTTTTATAGTTATTAATCGCTTTGAATATGTTATCCATATTAATATTATTATATCAATATTTATATCACATATTGCTTAGTTGTACATCCCACATTACCATTTTATAGTTTTATAACTTTTCGGATACCCGTTTGCATCCATCGCATTTAAGATACATATAATTGCATCCATAGATCACATTACTACATAATACTGTGATATTAACACTCCATATTTAATAAATTTCATCCTAATTAATATTGGAACTATAAATGTAACCCTAATCGATAACTGTGCATCCATATCCTTGAAATTATATCTATTTGCATACCATATCACATTATTCCATTTTATTGTTATATTAGTACATCATACTTGTTTTGTGTACCCATACTTATTATAGTTTGATTATGAGCACACACGTGATACTTGTGCACCCCTGACATGACTTGATACACTACTACTTGACATGACTTGATACCTGTGCACTCCTTAACATGATTGATACTTGTTCACTGCCTGACATGACCTGATGTACCATAGCTTGACCTGTTACCTGATCTTATTACTAATGCCAACAATCTTGACCTGTTGTCCCTACGGGTATTTCCTGTTGTCTATTCAGACAAACCTGTACTTGCTTGACCCTGTGTTGGCATTAGCTCCAGATTTATTAATACCTGACTTGAACACACAACTTGGGGGTATGGGGAAATCAATGATGAAACCTGACTTGTAACTCGACAGTTCGATACCTTTACTGATCAGTCTTATGGGCTAGGCCAGCCCCGGGATGATGTTGCTGACATCATTCGTCATTACATACTACCTTTTACTGCCTTGCGGCACGTCTCGGATTCAGCCCGAGAGTCTTAGACCGTGGTCCCGGGCACGCACGGGATACTATTGAGTTACATCGATAATTCATCAAATTGATTTCAAAGACTTGAGAGTAGTTAACCCAGTAGACCCGTTTAGATTACTCACTGCACATCACCTGTGCCTTACCCTTCACTGTCATTATTTATGTTACTGTTATACCTGTTTTACCGCTCATACTCGTACCTGCATGCCTTGCTACTCCTTGATTTTATCATTGCTTGATATTATGACGCACTGATGTCTGGGTTTCGCATGGCCCAGATCCTCTACCTTTGTTGCAGGCTGATCAGGAGTATTTTCAGCCGTCAGGCCGAGCAGTGAGGATCCAGTTAGTATCCAGTTTTACTTTCCAGGTGTTTTATTTCTATTGCTTCCGCATATTATTTCTTGACTCGTTTATTATGGCGTATGGACATGTACTAGATAGTTATTTTATTTTCCTGTTCTTGATATCTCCCAGACAGCCGTAATGTGACTGTGGAAGGAGGTTTCCTAGCCACAGGTAGCATGGTTGGCTCTGTCACGTGCCGATCTTAGCGCACTCTAGGAAGCGGGGCGTGACAGTGTTTGTTTGGTATCAGAGCCATAGGATTTAGGTTAATCGGGTTTGATTCTTTTGTAGTTGGGTATTGGACCCAATACATGAATCGGAAAACTCGTAACTTGTCCTGCCACCTTGTTCTCGTGATTCTTGAATCTTATCTTTCTCTTGATCGTCATCTTGATGATATGCAAACCGCTTTGCATCTCAACTTGAAACCTTTTGGTTCCCTATTGCTTCTCCTTGTCCCTTGGATTCTGATACTAGGATTTAGGCGACTTGAGTGGAGTTATGTGATTGTAACTATGAACTGTAGCATGCTTACAATGCGGTACTCTATTTAAGTAACTTGGAGTCTTAGTCTTGATTCACTTCTTTGTTTCATGGTCGTTATATTACCTTGCTTCTCTTGCTTTCCAGTTCATGTTTTATCGCAAGCTTGAATTCTGTTTACCGTGCTTATCTTCTTCAGTGTTTGGCTTCAGGTGAAATCGTTTCGGTTATCCTACTTGATCATGTCTTCCCCGCATTAGAATTATTCAATTCTGGTGCATCTCTTTGTTTGTTGTTGTCTTGGGAATGGATTTTCTCGGCACTTTCTACGCTCACATTGATTGTAGGGCAAAGAAAGTGATTTTCCAGATTCCCGAACATCCGGAGTTTGTTTTGCTGGAGGTAGCAGTTCTATCGGGCTAGTCGAGTTTAGGGCTAGGCCGACAAGCAATGTTCTTTCGTCAATGGAAGTTGATAAGGAGGAAGCGCCAGCTGTAGTTTGAGAGTTCATGGACATGTTCGAGGACATCTCGGGTTTACCGCCAAAACGAGATGTGGAGTTCGCGATCGATCTTGTTCCTGGTGCAGCGCCAATCTCAAAGGTGTACTATCCGATGGCACCAGTGGAATTGGAAGAAGTAAAGAAGCAGGTTACCGAATTGCTAGAGAAGGGTTGAATTCGCGCAATTCACCTTGGGGAGCTCCAGTTCTTCTAGTAAAGAGGAAAAATGGCACAAGCAGGATGTGCATCGATTATCGAGAATTAAACCGGATGACTATTAAGAACAAGTACCCAATCCCTCGCATTGGCGAATTGTTCGAGCAGCTTAGTGGCGCGAGGGTATTCTCGAAGCTGGATTTGCAGTCCAGATATCATCAGGTCCGAGTTAAATCAGAAGATATTTGCAAGACGGCGTTCAGAACTCGGTATGGACATTATGAGTACTTAGTGATGCCCTTCGGAGTAACGAATGCCCTTCGGAGTAACGAATGCACCGGCGATATTCATGGACTTGATGAACCGAATCTGTTCACCATTCTTGGACCAGTTTATAGTGGTGTTCATTGATGATATTCTGGTTTACTCAAAGAATATTGAAGAGCATGCAGAACACTTGAAGATCGCACTGCAGACATTGAGGCAAGAAAGATTGTATGCAAAGATGAGCAAGTGCGAGTTTTGGCTTGAAGAAGTGAAGTTTTGGGGGCATATCGCAGCTGGAGATGGAATCGCCGTTTATCCAGGGAAGATTGCAGCAGTTCGAGATTGGCCGATTCCGAAGAACGTTGCTGAGATCAGAAGCTTTCTTGGACTTGTCGGGTATTACAGAAAGTTCGTGGAGAATTTTGCTCGTTTGGCTAAGCCTTTGACCAAGCTTACGCGCAAGGAAGTACCATTTGTGTGGATGGATAAGTGTGCGTCAGCTTTTGAGGCGTTGAAGCAGAGATTGATAACCGCTCTTATTTTGACCATACCAGACAGTTCCGGAGGATTGGTGATTCACAGCGACGCATCTGGAAAAGGATTGGGATGTGTTTTGATGCAGCATGGGAAGGTTATAGCCTACGCATCGAGACATTTGAAGACCCATGAGAAGAATTACCTAACTCATGATTTGGAGCTAGCAGCTGTGATTTTCGCTTTAAAGATTTGGAGACACTACTTATTGGGCGAAAGGGTCGAAGTATTCACCGATCACAAAAGCCTGAAGTATGTGTTCATACAGAAGGAGCTTAATATGAGGCAGCATAGATGGTTGGAGCTGATGGCTGACTACGATCTTAATCTTAAGTACCATCCGGGGAAAGTTAATATTGTGCCGGATGCGCTTAGTCGGTTGCCAGCAATTTAGATGTTGACTGCACAGAAGGAGATTATGGAAGACTTTCGGAGATTCGGGTTGGAGATCGTGCTACCGTATTCTTCAGGACAGTTGATGCAGCTGCAAGTACAGTCGTCATTGATCGAGAGTATTAAAGCAGCGCAGTCGAAAAACCCAAGATTGCAAAGGTTTCGAGAACAGGTTGAAGCTGAACTTCGAACGGACTTGTTAATTCATGAAGATGGTTCGTTGCGATATGGTAGCCATTTGTGTGTGCCAAAAGGAGATATTCGCGAAGAAGTTATGAAGGAGGCGCATAGTTCCGCATGTTCCGTACATCCAGGAGGCACGAAGATGTACCGAGATATACGACAACAATTCTGGTGGGAAGGCATGAAACGGGAGATTGCCCGCTTTGTAGCAAAGTGCTTGGTGTGTCAGCAAGTTAAGGCTGAACATCAAAGGGTTGCTGGTCTATTGCAACCACTTCCGATTCCTCAGTGTAAGTGGGAACATATAACCATGGATTTCGTGACGGCTTTACCGCGGAGTCCAAAGGGCAACAATGCAGTTTGGGTGATTGTTGATAGATTGACCAAGGCGGCTCATTTCATCCCTTTTCGAGTTGGTCAATCAACAGAAGTTTTGGTAGAACGGTACATACAGCAGATTGTAAGATTGCATGGAGTACTGGTGAGCATCGTGTCCGACCGTGACACTCGCTTCTTATCACACTTCTGGAGGAGCTTACAGGAAAGTTTGGGGACTCGATGGAAGTTTAGCACAGCTTATCATTCTCAAACAGATGGCCAGTCGGAGAGAACGATCCAAACTCTTGAAGACATGTTGAGAGCTTGCATGTTAGACTTCAAGGGTTCATGGGAAGATCATCTACATTTGGTGGAGTTTTCGTACAACAACAGCTTTCAGGCGACTATTCAGATGGCTCCATTCGAAGCATTATATGGTCGCAAGTGTCGTTCACCTGTTTGTTGGGACGATGTTGGAGAACGAAGATTGTTGGGACCGGATTTGATCGTGCAAACAGTGGAGAAAGTTAACACTATCCGGAATCATATGAAGGCAGCACAATACCGACAAAAGAGTTGGACAGATATATCGAGAAGACCTCTAGAGTTCGCTGTTAGTGATTTGGTATTCTTGAAGATATCACCGACTAGAGGGGTGATTCGTTTCGGAAGTCGAGGAAAGCTTAGTCCTCGATTCGTTGGACCTTTTGAGATTGTGGAGCGTGTTGGAGAAGTGGCGTATCGATTGGCTTTACCGCAATCTTTGGCGAATGTTCATGACGTGTTTCAGGTATCTCAACTCCGTAAATATGTTCGAGATGAAACACACGTGCTGGATCATTCGGAGCTGACTGTACGAGAAGATTTGACTTTTGAGGAGCGACCGATGTCGATTGTGGATCGAAGGGAAAAGATTTTTAAGAACAAGGTTATCCCTCTTGTACTTGTTTCTTGGGGAAATTGCTCGCATGGAGGATCAACCTGGGAACGAGAAGATGAAATCCGGCAGAAATTTCCACATCTATTCTTGTAGTATCTTGATTGTTTATCCTTTCTTGTTCTTGGAATTTCGAGGAAGAAATTCTTTTTGTAGTTGGGTATAATGTAACAACCGAGTTCATTTATACCAATTCCAGTTCCCGTATTTACTTATCTGTGGCATTTTCCTGATTTATCGTGTTTTGGGTGTGAATAGTATTTTATATTTTACATTGCATTCGACCCGACCCGCATGCTTGAACTTATTTGATTCATACTTATGAATTATCCTGACTTGTTACGTAGACTGGTGTATTTTCATGTTTAGTGCATACTGGCATTTTATATGGCATTTGTATTTTTACAATATAACATTTTAAGTCACATAAAATATTTTAAAAATACATTGCATGGCCTTCATGATAACCCTAACCCCGTGGTAGCATCCGCGCAGCTTGTTCTCGTCCCGTTCAGTGAAACGGACGTGTTTGGATGGCTACGCGTACGTACGTGCATCCGTTCTTGGGGGTATGCATTTTCGTTACCTGAGCATTCATTTTGAATTTTGAAAGTCGCACATATTTTTCGTATTTTAAATCTGAATTTTTAGACCCGACCCGGGCGCGTTTTGAAATATTTTGTATCCCGCCAAAATTCAATTTATTTAATTTTAAAATTTAGTTTAAATATTTTCATACGATTTCTTTAACAAACTGAAATCTCTTATCTAAAATTTTAAATCTAAAAATCTTTTAAAATTTTAAATCTAATTTCCTAACAAACTAACAACCCCTTTCTCTCTCTCTCCTCTGCATATATATATTTATATATATATTATTTATTTAAATTTTTATTTCCTTATTTAATTCACAACCTCTTCTTCTTTTTTTCTTTCTTATTCTTGATCTTGTTTTTTTTATTCCGGTGATCACCGCCGGAGCCGTGCTCGTCGCTGACGATCCGAGTGATCCAGTGAACGTACCTGACTTGCATGATCACCCTCGTGCGTTGTTTGGAACCGTTCCGTGTACCGTGCGCGCGTCGCGATATTTCGCCGACGAAGGACGTTCCGTACACATCCGTTCTTGTTCCGTCTAGGCAAGTTGATCTTGCTACATGCTATATAATTCATTTTATACATATTTAAATAAATACCATACCTATAGTTTAAATCTAGTACCCCATATTTAATTTTATAACGTTTCGATGTTCCGTTTGCATCCGTTTATATCATTTTAAATCTAGATCATGAAAACTTATCTTGTGACATACTAGATTACATTATACTGCATCCATATCATTTAAAATATATATCGTCGTAATATTTCTTATTATTATCTTTAATTAGTGTATAATCTGCATTTATAATGTTATACATTTGAAAATATTATAGTTTACACATGAAACGTCGTTGAAAAAGCGGATACGACAAATCTGAAATTTACTGTACACCTTATCTTATAAAATTCATTATAAATCATAGACAAATCATTAGTATACGTTCTTTAGTTCGTTACGAAGCTAACTCAGAATACTATAACTCTATGAAATATTTACTTGCAAAATAAATTATTTAAATAACGTAAAATGCAAATGAAAATGTCTCTAAACTGCAGTCCAGGGAAATTCCAGCAGCAAACTTTCAACTTCGAATGTTCATAGCTTTTTGTAAGGATAACCTGAGATGCTTATACTTATAAAAATGAAAACCTTATTGAATTATCTTTGTTTTGGTATAAGACACGTCCCTTTTGGAGAACGTTTGTTATTTTTAAGCTATTTTACAAATCAGGGTGACGCTGAATTTCTGAACGGAACTTTCTTGTGCATGGTTAATCAATACCACTTTTATAGTTATTAATCGCTTTGAATATGCTATCCATATTAATATTATTATATCAATATTTATATCACATATTGCTTAGTTGTACATCCCACATTACCATTTTATAGTTTTATAACTTTTCGGATACCCGTTTGCATCCATCGCATTTAAGATACATATAATTGCATCCATAGATCACATTACTACATAATACTATGATATTAACACTCCATGTTTAATAAATTGCATCCTAATTAATATTGGAACTATAAATGTAACCCGAATCGATAACTGTGCATCCATATCCTTGAAATTATATCTATTTGCATACCATATCACATTATTCCATTTTATTGTTATATTAGTACCCCATACTTGTTTTGTGTACCCATACTTATTATAGTTTGATTATGAGCACCCACGTGATACTTGTGCACCCCTGACATGACTTGATACACTACTACTTGACACGACTTGATACCCGTGCACCCCTTGACATGATTGATACTTGTTCACTACCTGACATGACCTGATGTACCATAGCTTGACCTGTTACCTGATCTTGTTATTAATGCCAACAATCTTGACCTGTTGTCCCTACGGACATTTCCTGTTGTCTATTCAGACAAACCTGTACTTGCTTGACCCTGTGTTGGCATTAGCTCCAGATTTATCAATACCTGACTTGAACACACAACTTGGGGGTATGGGGAAATCAATGATAAAATCTGACTTGTAACTCGACAGTTCGATACCTTTACTGATCAGTCTTACGGGCTAGGCCAGCCCCGGGATGATGTTGCTGACATCATTCGTCATTACATACTACCTTTTACTGCCTTGCGGCACGTCTCGGATTCAGCCCGAGAGTCTTAGACCGTAGTCCCGGGCACGCACGGGATACTATTGAGTTACATCGATAATTCATCAAATTGATTTCAAAGACTTCAGAGTAGTTAACCCAGTAGACCCGTTTAGATTACTCACTGCACATCACATGTGCCTTACCCTTCACTGTCATTATTTATGTTACTCTTATACCTGTTTTACCGCTCGTACTCGTACCTGCATGCCTTGCTACTCCTTGATTTTATCATTGCTTGATATTATGACGCACTGATGTCTGGGTTTTGCATGGCCCAGATCCTCTACCTTTGTTGCAGGCTGATCAGGAGTATTTTCAGCCGTCAGGCCGAGCAGTGAGGATCCAGTTAGTATCCAGTTTTACTTTCCAGGTGTTTTGTTTCTATTGCTTCCGCATATTATTTCTTGACTCGTTTATTATGGCGTATGGACATGTACTAGATAGTTATTTTATTTTCATGTTCTTGATATCTCCCAGACAGCCGTAATGTGACTGTGGAAGGAGGTTTCCTAGCCACAGGTAGCATGGTTGGCTCTGTCACGTGCCGATCTTAGCGCACTCTAGGAAGCGGGGCGTGACACTCACCGTATATGAGGAGGTTTTTGATTCCCATGTCGACAGTGATCTCAAGACCTGCTATCAAAGCCTCATATTCTACCTCGTTGTTTGTCCTCGGCTCTGTCAAGGAAAAGGCAAAGCGCATTATCCCTCCTTATGAAGTTACGAAGATGAGGCCTACCGCAGATTTGATTATAGGGGAGCTGTGCTTTCGCTTCTTCATGGAAGATGCCCCATCGAAATAGAGTTCCCATCGGGTATCTCTCTCTCCTCTTTCCCCGTCGATCGTGTCAAACGCGTGCTCGTCTGGCAATTCACAATTTAGGGGTGAATCAGCAGGTATCGGATGCTCAGCGAGGAAGTCGGCGATGGCCTGGCCTTTCACCGCCTTGAGAGGTCGGTATGTTATCGATAACTCCATTAAGAGTAGGGCCCATTTAGCGAACCGTCCTGTTAGTATGGCCCTTGACATCAAATATTTGAGAGGATCCACCTTTTATATGAAACGGACCTCATGCGCCAAAGCATAGTGTCTGAGCTTCGTTATCACGAAGATTAATGCCAGGCAGTGTTTTTCAATGGGGGAGTAGTTGTTTTCTGCCCTAAGGAGAACTCGACTCAAATAGTAGAGGGCTCTCTTTTTCCCTTGGTCGTTCTCCTGTGTCTATAGTGCGCCTAAGGAACCTTCATGGGCGGTTGTGTACAGGATGAGAGGCTTTCCCTTAACTGGAGCGGTCAGCACTGGCGGGGATTGCTTGATTTCGTCCAGTGCGCTTTGGCATTTGCGATCCTATACGAACGGGGTTCCCTTTCTTCATTAGATAGCTGTAGGGGTGGGATTTGCCGGAGAGGTTGACTTGGAGTTTGACACCTATTTAGGCATCTGCATCGCTACAACTGGGATATCGCCACGAGTGACTCATCATTTTCCCCTATCGATTTGGACAAAGGTGGCTTAGTAGGCAGGGTTAGGGCTCTGTCGACTATGATTTTTGACTTTATTAGCCGTACGGGTCTCATAAAGGGTTTTCTCCCTACGAGTCGTGAGGATCTCGTAGGCATATTTTCTCCTTAAGAATCGTGGGGATTCCTAAGTGATATTTTCTCTTATAAGTCATAAGGATCTCATAAGAGTGTTTTCTCCTTATAAGTCGAAAGGACCTACAAGTGTTATTCACCATACGGGGACATTTCTTGCCATTTGTAGAACTTGGCAAAGAAATATTTATTCGTGCCCCTGGATTGTATACAAGGGTCGATATAGACCACCTGTAGAGCAATTTGAGAGATATGACGGCTTAAGAACAGGTCTAAATCCCCGTAACTTAAGGCTTTCGAATCCTATGAGCCGTGAGGGTCTCACGGGGGGATTCTCCTTACGAGTCGTGAGGATCTCGTAAGTGTATTTATTTTAACGAGGTTGCGCCCTTACGGGTTTTCACAAGCTCGCCGGCAGTCCTGCTGTTTTTACTCACGGTGCCTTTTCGGGTTTTTATCCGTGCCCATCTTGCTCGCGGACGTACCGTTTTTTGAACGAGATTGCGCCCTTCCGGGTTTTCACAAGCTCGCCGGCAGTCCTGCTGTTTTTACTCACGGCGCCCTTTCGGGTTTTCATTCGTGCCCATTTTGCTTGTGGACATACCGTTTTTTTATATACTTTTTTTTGAGAGCGTGATTTAGGAAATCAATATCCAACTCGTGTTCTGTTCTTTCTCCAGGTGCGTCTTCGGGATTTGCCTTAGACGATGGATTAGCGAGTGATGCCGCCTGAGCAAGCATCTCCTGCAGATTTTCACGTTGCAGTTGAACTTTTGTCAGGGACCGAGTTTGAGGTCGGTGATTAGTAGAAGCTCGAACTTCGTCTTTGGAATTCACCACATAGACTATGTGAACTACCGTGCCCCCAGGCTTGGGGTGTTTGGAGTTTTGGCCTTTGGAGTTTGCTCCGGGCACTTGAGCTTTATTAGGCCTCTTGTTGTGAAAAGCCGCTTTGGTTTTGGGAGGAACCGCTGTATCAGGATCCATTTTGGGGTGAGTCCCCTTCACCTGCTTCCACACCTTATATATAGATGAAGAAAGTTGTCTCAGGGAGCGAACTGGTTTCAGCTGTCGTGGGATCTCCATGGGCTGCAGAGACTTCTTCAATATTGCGGTAGGAGAATTTTTTCTGACCCTTCACAACAATTTGAAACTGTTCCCGGTTGGAACAATAACATTCACCGCTGGGGTTGAAACAGAACCATACGGAGAACTTCCCCCGGCTCATTTTGTATGACGCTGATATCGACGTCGCCCATTTCTTATGGCTGGGATTTGATTAGCTTCAGGATTTTGCCGAGCCTGCCCCCGTTTCCTTTGAGAGCTTGAATATTCTGCCCCCTGCGTCGACCTTGGTCCTTGGCATGTGCCAGTTGTTTGAGGACTGATTCCGTCGGCAAAGTTGCTGCTTGGAGAGCCCGCCTGTGGAAGACAGACTTCCTCTGGGCTTCCTCCGGGCTTCCTCCGGGCTTCCTCCATCGGCGTTGAGGCACCGAGGGTGGGAGGTGGGAGCATCGACCCAAAAAGAAGCCCGTTGATTTCTTGAAGAGCCGGATTGCAGAGATTTGAGCCTACAAGTGGCCCGTACTTGACTCCACCAGATATGACAGAGCCTGAGTTGCTAAGGTGGGAGCAAACGCCATTCTTCATAGAGACGAAACGCCGGCTTCAGTATCCCCTCCCCTAAGGGCAACCACAAACATATATACCGTGATTATTTGATTTTGGAAAAACACGACACACGAAGTGTAGAGTGGAAAGAGAAAAAGGTCCCACCGGGCGTGCCAGAATCTGCTCGCCGCCGAAAGACACGACCGGGACGTTGGGACGTCCAGCCTGAATTTCGGGGGGGGGGGGGCAGATGATATTTGGTTTTATCCGTCCACCTCTCCGAAGATGCCAAGTTGATTTATGACACTATGTATCGGAGGTTTAGACGGATGCGGCCGATATAGCAGACTTCGTCAGATTCCCCCTCATTGTGAGGGGTTTTTGATTGTGGGGACGCTCTTCCCTGCAGGCGCAATCCCCTGCAGTTAATTACGCTACCGCATCGCGGTAACCACTTTCTCCTTCTCCAGATGGTCACTTCGTATCGTGTATATTTGTTTTGTTTTTGGTTGCCCATGGATTGTATACAGAGACTAGTTTATGTTGTCGTCCGTAGGGCGTGGATTGGTCCAAATCCGTATTTTCTTAGATTTGGGTTTGGGTTGTTTTAAGGATCGTTAATCTCTTTGAGATTAAGATCAATTTAAACATTTGTTGAGGATACATTAGTCTAATTTTTGACTAATATCTACTCAACGGGGTTTGGGATCATTTAGATCCGATGACAGAGCATTTTGGGCTCTATCGTCTTAGTTTGGGGACGTTGCGGTCCATAAGTTTAAAGACATCTTAGTCCATGGAGTTTAAGGACATCATAGTCCATAGTTTAAAGAGGTCATAGTCTATAGAGTTTCTGGTTGTCGGGACCCGTCACCTCTCTGAAGACGTTGAAAAATTACAACGACACATATCAGAGGAATGAAGAGATGTACCCTCGAACCAATGTTTGTTGGGAGATATATAGTCCGGTTTGGGAATAAGACCAATTATGGAAATTGTGAGCACATGGGCTCAGTTGGTCTGAGTTAGGGACTTGTGGCCAATTTGGGCTCAGCCCACTCAGTTTTGATTAAAGTGTTGTACACTTGTTTGGGCTCGGTCCCTTTTTGTTCAATAATGATGAGCATTAATTTGGGTTCTGACACCTCTTTTTCTTTTGTCTTTTATTGAGTGTTGAACGCTCTTTGTAGCGCAGAGCGCTTTATATACAGAGCATTTATGTACAGAGCGCTTTATGTATAGAGCGCTTGGCGAAGAGCGCCAAACTTGGAGCGCTAAGGCGCTTCTTCTGAGATAGCGCCCACGTGGGGAGCACGTGGAGCGCTTGGCGCTGAGCGCCAGATTTGGAGCGCTAAGGCGCTTTTTTTAAAATAGCGCTTGGAGCGCTGGGACGCTAAAGCGCTTCTTTTAGAATAGCGCCCACGTGAGGAGCACGTGGCGCGCTTGGCGTTGAACGCCAGACTTGGAGCGATGAAGCGCTTCTTATGAAATAGCGCACACGTGAGGAGCACGTGGTGCGCTTCGCGCTGAGCGCCAGACTTGGAGCACTGAAGCGCTTCTTTGGCAGTTCTGGTCAGTTTTGTGCTCTAAGAATTAAATTCTCATTTATAAGAGACTTTGTCTCACATATCTGAGTTCTTCTTTATGAGGAGATACCATGATCTCTCTTGTTTTTCTTTATGAGAGATTTTATCTCATGGATTTAAGAACTAAGTTCTTCCTTTTATGAAGAGATGCTATGATCTCTTCTGTTTTTGTGAAAGATTTTGTCTTATAGATCTGTGATCTAGAAAAAGAACTAAGTTCTTATTTTTTTATCAAGAGAAGCTATGATCTCTCTTCTTTTTATTTATCTTGAAGAAGGTTTTTCTTCTTAGAGTTTGCTCTCCTCTTTTTCTTTTCTGAAAACTTGAAGTTTATGGGGGGGTCTTCTTTTTATGACTTGAAGTCTTGGGTCCTTTACATAGGGGAGGCTGATTTGTTTAATCAGTTAAGAAAATCTCTCCTCTGATTGATTTGGGAATGTTTCCCACCGTTGGATCTTTGATCCTAGAGCTTCTGTTTTACAGAAGACATCTTTCTTGTTATTAACAAGATTGAAAAATTATTTTCCCATACAGAGATTATTCTGTATTTTGGTGATTTTTAATCACCATTGGATCTTTGATCCAACGGTGCTCTGATTTACTGAGCACAATCTTTCTTGTTTGGAAAGATTTGAGGAGTATTTCCTCAACAGAATTAAATTCTGTAATTTGATGATTTATTCATCTCAGTTGGATCTTTGATCCAATGGTGGAGAACGTTTAGTTCTAGTGCTGGCGCTCTCGTGCTTTGCACGTGAGGCGCTGACGCTGCTAGCGCTAGCGCTCTCGTGCTTTGCACGTGAGGCGCTGCCTCAGAGCCTTTAGTGTTGGTGCTCTTGGCGCTAGCGCTCTCGTGCTTTGCACGTGAGCGCTGCCTCAGATTTTTTGACTCTTTAGCGCCGGCGCTCTTGGCGCGGGCGCTCTTATGAGGCGCTGCCTCATTTCAAATTTCAAATTTGAACAGAGCTTTTCTCTGATTGGGGGAAACAGAGATGAATGCAAGCAATGAACCACTCCCAATTTTTAGTGGTTTCACCTCCAACTACAGCATATGCCAAAAGATAAAGGCCATCATTTGCATCGACATCGGTAGCAATGAGCAAAGTCCCTTTGTATCTGCCGTATAAGTGAATCCCATCAATACTGAGAACGGGACGACAATAAGCGAAACCATCAATGGCCGGTTCTAATGCCCAAAATGCACCGGTAAAATATCCCATTTTTTCTGACATTGAAGCGTCGGTTATCTTGAAGACAGTCCCGGAATTAGTAGATTTGATGGCGACAAGATATCGTGGCAAATGTCCATACGAATCTTCCCAATCTCCGTATATTTTATACAATACCCTGTTCAACACATTCAATGCCTTCATATAATTTATTTCAATGAATAATGTATCTTTTATAAGCACTTGAATCATTTTGGGGTCAAATCGATATCCGCTTTCACAAAAGACAATATCTTATTACATATGAATGTAGAAGTGGCCTGTTTATGATTTGAATTCACTATAGAATTCACACAAGTATGATTACCCACATACTTCTTTATCTGCCAGTATCCTGTCGGTGATTTCTTTGAGATATATGCATGAAACCTTCACGGGTAGTTCGCGCCTGTTTTACAAACAACGGTGTACTTGGTCGTGTATGTTTTGATTGGTTTAAAAGAAACTCCGTATTTAATTGACCAAACGCTGACTGTCTGAATTAACTTCTCCTTATTCTCGAACAAATCGCCAACCTTCAACCCACTTTCAATATCGACTGCCGAAAGCCTATCGGCACGAAAATTGACATTCTCCAGTATCGATGTAGATAACATGTGAGCATCTATCATGTTATCGGCAAGTGGATTTTCAAACTCAATGAAGTCATTGTTAACACATGAATTAGTAATCCACCGTCTATCATTCTCATCAGTAAGGACATGTGCAATTTGCATGCTATCTTGTGCTTGAATCTCGTCCTCCTCCTCACCATCATCATCATCACTTTCATCTCCATTATATTCTAATACCATTGGATCCATAGCAGGTACATCGGTTGGATGTGCGGAACCAACATTGGGGACTTGCATGCTACTTGATGTTCCGGCTTCATACCGGTAAAATCCCGACCTATCGTTTGCAAACGGTGTACATCCCATATTGTATTCCGTATTATATGAATGCATGTGCTCGGTATTTTGGGGCATAATATTGAAACCGAAGCTTGGCGTTGGAATGCAATTAAAATCGAAGTTTGGCGATGACGTGCAATTATAACCGGGAGGCGGTACATAAGAATTGCACACAAATTTATGAATACTTAGTAACTATATCATACCTTCACTATCAATAAATAGTGTTCTGCTAAATGTATGTGCGGTATAAAGATATACAAGGTAATACTTACTCAGTAAACTGCCAATTCACCGGCGTCCCACTTGACATGCCTTCACCTACGCAACTTTGATTTATATATTATTCATCATTTATGAGAGATATAAATTCTATAGAATCAGCATTCTTATTGAGTATGCGTGTCATTTCTCCTTGCGGGTATTGCCCGGATGCTTGAACAGAAGGATCAGGCACTTCAAATAAGGTTCGGGCAGTTGAGCGGATGTCAATATCTCCTTATTTACAAACAACTCGATCGATTTCGATTCCGATGCAAGCATGACTTGTGTATTCTCATCATCGGATACTTCAATGGTGGTATATTCATACCCCGTCGGCCATTTGCATATTAAGGAGATATTGAACTCTAACAGATTGATTGTGGTAGCTTTGTACACTACTTAGCACATCTCATTGTATGTGCTAGACTTCTTTACTCTAGTCATCTTAGTTTTTCCACCGACATATTCAGGAATACTATTTTTTCCAATTGTTAATTGGCCACCGAAATAGCAAACTAGATGGATATAATTATCCGTCATTTTTCCACCTGTTAGAAATAGTGACGGACCTTGAGAGCTCTCATCAAACAACCTATTTATTTATCTTCACAATTATACTCAACTAATTATATAAAATTACAATAAAATCCATATTTATAGTATGTAATAAGTTGCAAGAACTTGTATCTTACTCATTGATCTGTCACAAGTAAAATCGGGGAAAACCCCTAATAAGTACCTAATTTGTTCGAATTGTTTACCCAATACGGAATTTTAACCAAAATTTTTAATGAATTATTTTTAAATAAAATTAAGGTTTAGCTAACTTTCGAGATACTCACAGTGGTGATAACGGTAGTGAGAATGAAGGTGATTGTTCGTCCGTGAATTTTCACCTAAATCTGCACAAACGAGGGATCGTAAGATCAAGAGAGCTGATGAGCCAGAGAGATAAGAGAAGGGGGGAGATGAAAGAGAGACCATAATAGGTCTCGGGGGGAGGTCGGAGGGGGAGGTCGGAGGAGGGAGGTGGGTAGGAGAAAAAGAAGAGGACTCGGGGGAAGGGGAAGAGAGAGAGATCGAGAGAAAGAGAAAGAGAGAGAAGGAGAGAGGGCAGAGAGGGGGGGAGAGAGTACCTAAGATTAGAGAGAGAGAGCAACCGAGAGAGAGAGAGAGATGAGAGAGAGAAGTGAGAAATGAGGAAAGTTAATACATCATGACAATTTAAGTAGGGGAATTGGCGCATTTTGATAATGTGCCCCATTATTTTGGACTAAAATATATGGACGCGGTTTGAAACTGCGTCCATTACATTTGAATAGGATGCAGTTTCAAACTGCGTGTAACACTCTAGTTCATTTATACCATATTTTATTTCGGAGTTTTTCCTAATCTTGCGATAGTTTTCCTATTTATTATTGTTTTGGATGCGGATAGTGCATTTGGTATCCGTGGTTAGTATCCGACCCGACCCGCATACTTGAAACCCATTTTGATTGTCACGCCCCGCTTCCCAAAATACGGAATACGAGGGGTTGACAAGGCCAGCCATGCTCCTACGGTCAAGGAAACATCCTGCCGTAGTCACACTTCGGCTTCTAGCTTTACATGGTAATCAGTAAATAATGCGCAGGTAATGAGAAATGCAGTAACTGGAACAAAACAGTATAAAGAACTGACCTGATGGGAAACAAAAGGTATAACCCTGGATAGCTAATCAAGATGCCCGTGATGTACGTTTAGTCCTGGTCCAGGCTAAATCTTCTCCTCACACTGAGCATGCATACTCAGGTCGTCCGAGCGACACAATAGCAATATAATATATATATTCATGTGACAATTTTAACAGTGATAATAGATATATAACAGTAAATCAATGACGGTATAGGTATGAACATGCAGTAATCAATGCAGCGGAACAGTAAAAGCAGTAGAATGATATGCCACGTATGTCAACATAGTAAGTATGTATATCGATGCTATCATCCCTATCAGTCTCTAAGTCTCACTGTACAGGTCACTAAACCTATCGTCAGTCCAAGTGTGAGAGTCGACCACTCGCGAGTGTCCTCCACCCAAGGGTAGAACCCAAGGGCAAGGTACCACGGGCCCAACATGTAACTCACGGTAATAATCATGTACCCTGTAAATCTCCATATATCTCCATATATATAAGCCGGCAAGGGACTCCCGAGATTATGTTGAACTCACACTCAAACTACCCCACACCCCGTGGTCTACATCAAACGCTAACCATAACCCTAAATACCAGTCGGTCTGTGACAAGTCTACGCGAGAATTGGAGGCAGGACCTTCATCAAGCACGTCCCGACTAGTACCTAAAATAAATGGCAGAATCTGATGTCTTATCTGTGAAACCCATGCAAGAGCTTCCATAAGTGTCTCATACCACTTATAGTCACACGTACATGTGTTCCACAGACGTCGACAATGCAATAAAATAATAAGGTTTACTGATTGTGTACAAGTACGTATCACTTTCACTTATTCACTGATACACGAACACTAACGTACTTGCCACAATCATCACTAATACCTAACACTGGGTAATGCACGTTATCACTAGGTTATCAATGCAGTGACATGCGTATGATATGATGCGTAAACAGTATGTAAGGCATGATTAGGGTGTCATGAATCAACAATCTACCACTTGCATAATTTATTATAAATCATACGGTAACAATTTAGTGAAACGATGAACGGGGAATAAATAGTATGTTCAGTTATCTATCCAGGGAATCTGGTTTCATGCCAATCGGGTTCCAGGATCATTAATTATAGCCATTTCATTTTAAGCGCTCACGGCTGGAAATCCGGTTTCAGAATCGGAAGTCCGTTTCGCAACGCATTTTAGTCCCAGTTGGGATCAGATTTTAGTGACTCTACAGTTGAATGAAATCTAGGTTTTTCAGTAAGGTTTTCAACGCAATAGACGGATCTTCAATCGTGTCTGTACGTCAGGAGATATACACTGTTCAATACTGGTATGTCAATTCTGATTCTGTTGGGACTGTTATACGTCCCGATCTTTTAAATTGCAGATTAAATAACAAAAGATAACGAAACAGGATGGAACCACTTGTGTTGTCTAGATAACAGATTCACGAATAATAAACATTGGAGTTCCGCAACCTACAAGTTAAGGAAACACGGTGGTGTTCATTACGGGACAGTAAACAACAACTGGAGTCGCTCTGGACTGCAGTCCAGAGTCGCACTCCGATCCAAATATTGTCACGGTTTAAGTATAGGAATATTTGGAAACTTGCCTAGGGTTATAGTTCGTCGATTCGGCTTCGATTTAAGCTCTCGAACGCATCATTCCGGTATGTATATAATTTATGGTGATTTTAACGGTTTTCAGATACAAGAAATTTCCCGTTTTACGGGTAAACTTAGGGGTAGTCGTTTTAGTCATTAACGGTCATATTATCCAATGAAATTCACACACTAGATTCACAGCCATACGGGCCAGACTATACTATAGAGTTCCGCCAAATTAAATGATGATTTCCATTGAGAACATGCATCGAACAGTTGCGACGTAATATTTAACAGAAAATTAAAACATGAGATATACACGATTGTAATTTGTAATTATCATAAAGTAGCATGTAGCAAGTAGAGAACTTGCCTGGACACGTCTCGGGGATGTACAGTGACGGTAACGTCACGAACGTGCGACGAACGGCGACGGCAGCGTCTCGGAATGAGCTTGGGTCGGGTAGGATGCGGCCGAGGCTCGTGAATGTTGGGGCTCGTGCTGTTGGTAGTCGATATGGAGGGCAGTGGTGTAGCGGGGAGATGAATTTGTCGTCTAGGGTTTGAGAGGGAGAGGTAGAAGAAGAGAGAGGGATTTAGAGAGAGAGAGAGAGTTAGGGAGAGAGAGAGAGATTTTAGAGAGAGAGAAAGATCAGAGAGAGACAGAGAGTGAGGGATCAGAGAGAGAGAGTAGAGGAAGAGTGGGTGTAGAGGGGGATAGAGAGATTGAGAGAGGGAAACAACAGCGAGAGGGAGAGAGCAGAGACGATGGCGACGATGATGAGGCGATCGCCGGTGAGAGGGCGCAGTGTGGCCGGTGATGGGTGCAGGGAGTTTGAGCTTGGCTGTGGGTTCTGGGGTATTGGTTGATGGTGGCAGGGAAGAGTGAGGGAGGGTGGTGAGTAGGAGAGGGCGGTGATGAGGGCCCGACGAGATAGCCGGCGGAGTGGGGTGATGGCGACGGAGGAGGCGTGGGCGTGGGCTCGAGAGAGGGAGAACGGGAATGAGGGGGCTCGGGGCGAGGAGGGTGGTGAAGAGGAGAGAGAGGTGCGGGAGACGGGGGTCGTGAGGGTTGTACGAGGTGGTGGGGTCGTCGCCGTCGGCGAGGGAAGCGGGTGAGGCTCGGTGGTAGGGGATGGGTGTGCAGTGGGTTTCGTGATGGGTTGAGTGAGGGATGAGGGAAAGTGATGGGAGTAAGGAGGGGTGAACGTTGAGGGAGCGGGTCGCAGGGAAACGTGCACGTCGTGGGCGCAGGCGTGAGTGGAGGAGGCGGGTCGAGGAACAGTGGGCGGGGATTTTAGGAAGTAGCCGTTGGAGGGAAGGAGGTGAAGAGTGGGCCGGGTCGGGTTGGAGGCGCGGGCTGAGGGAGTTGGGCCGGGCCAGAGAATAAAAAAAAAAGAGATTTAGTTTAAAAAATAAAGGAATGGGCGCGGGTGAGGGGAAGCGGGCTTGGGCTGGGTTTAAAGAGAAAAGGGGATTTAGAGGAAAATCAAATAATAGATGAGGGAAAAGAATGGGGCCGGGGATCTGGGCTAAGGGATTTTATTAGAATTGAGGGAAATTAAAGGGCCGGGCTTTTCAATTCAAATTCCTTTAAAAGTTTTCGTGGGCTGAGGAAATAATGGAAAAGATAAAAAGGAGGGATTTGGATTTGGTGTTAATAAAAGAAATTAAGTTATTAAAAGGAATGGGCTCGTGATTTTGGTTTAGAATAAATATTTGGAACTAGGGTTTGGGTTCAGGGGCTGACTTTAGACGAAAATATACACAAGGTTTGTTTTGGGTTTAGTTTCAAAAAGGAAGACGGCTTAGGCTGGAGGGAATGAAATGTATGGTCTGGGTTTAATGGGATTTCAAAAACAAATAAATAATTATAAATAAATTTTATATGTTAAAGAGATATACGGATATAGGTGTATAAAAAGAACCGGGTATTACATCGATCCTAGATTACGTCATATATTTGCTAGTACTAAGGATCCGTGCACATTTAGATTTAATACACACTTATATGTTCATGCATCTGCATATCTTCTAAATAATACAAATAATAGTCAAATAATATTTTTTTAAATATCTAGCATGGCTTGCATCATACACCATACCCTATGGTTGCATCCATACATCGTATTCACTTCCGGTTTGATGAAACAGACTCGTTTGGATCGTTACGTGATTTGACGTGTATCCGTTCTTATGGGTATGCATTTTATTTAACTGGACATCGCATTATAGTTTTGGCTGATACGTATTTTATTAATATTTTAAAACCAGAATTTTAGAAGAAACTTAGGTATTTTTTGGAGTATTTTTGTATTAGCTATATAATCCTAGAAAAATGTATTATAATATTTTTATAGATTAACAGTTTAAATCGAATATATAATATATATATTAACTAAATTATATAGTATTTCCTCACTCTCTCTCCCCCTACGAACTCATTCCCTCTCTCTTTCCAATCCCACCGTTTCTCTCTCTCCTCTCTCTCTTATATATATAACCAAATATAATATGAGAATAATGGAGGCCATAGGAGAGAATTTTCTCCTATGGCGTCGAAAAAATATCCCTCCCTCATTTTTTTCGACGATCGGCACCCAGTATCTTCATCGTTATCATATAAGATATGGGTACACCAAATTTCATGCGATTCTACAACTTTTTCACCGTTGATTTAGCGATGTAAAAAGTTCTATTGTCGGTAAACCATTAATTTTGAACCCACTAAATCAACGGCGAAAAAGTTGTAGAGTCACATGAAAATTGGTGTACCCATATCTTAGATGATAACGATGGAGATGGTAGGTGCCGATCGTCGGAAAAAATTAGGGAGGGGGTATTTTTTCGACGCCATAGGAGGAAATTCCCTCCTATGGCCTCTTTCCTCCATTATTCTCATATAATATTTACCCTAATATTTTTTTAAACACCTCTCCCTTTCTTTCTCCTCTGCCACTCTCACGACGAACCCCGTGAAACCTAAACCTTAGCCTGCACCCACGCCTCGCTTTCACCGCTGACCATCCCAACCTCATCACCTCCCCACAACCTCACCACCATCGTCACCTTCTTCTCCTCACCTCTTCTCCTCTCCCCAAGAACCCAGCAACTTCACCCGACGAACCCAACACCTGCAACCCCCGACGCTCATGCCTCCAACCCTCATCTCATTGCCGATCATCTCACCACCCCAACCTCGACCACCCTAACCACCTCCTCTTCTCCTCCTTCACCCCCGACGAGATCTCTGCACCCGAGAACACCCTGCACCCAAAACCCAACGAGATCCCTGCACCCTACAAACCCCTCAGCGCTGGAGACCTCGTCGTCAACCTTATCCCGTCACCCTTATCACCACACCGCTTCCATCACCTCCTCCCTATCCTCACCTCTCACCTCTCCCCGACAACCATCCCTACGACCCGACGACAACTTTCCAGCAACCCCTTCAACCCAAGAATCCTACTGCCCTTGCCGTTGCCCATCGTCGCCATCATCACCCCCTTGTCTCCTCTGTCCCAAGCCCAGAGCCAAAACCACAACCCTATTCCTTTTCTTCTCCTTCTTATCTTTCCTTCTTTCTTCTCTATTCTTGCTTTCTTACTTTCCGGTCGTCTCGCCGGAGTCGCGCACGTCGCCGACGATCCGGGCGATCCAGTCATCGTCGTCATCCAGCGTGGTCACGTCTTAGATTAGCCAAGTCCAGTCCTGTACGTGCGTGGTTGCATCACGACGTTTATCCGACGTCGAACATGACGTACGTACTCCGACGTGAGATCCAATCCGGTAAGTTTATCTTGCAACATGCTATGTTCTAATATATCTATTTATATATGAATAAAAATAATACATGTGTGGTATTATGCATCCAATGTTATATATTTACCGTTTTTCGATATCCGTTTGTATCCCTACCGACAATTGCATATCTAGTTGCATGCCGGAACATCATTATATCATATTACTTCTATATTAGTGCAACATGCTATCTAGTTATATCACACACAGACATGGATACGTATACATATTATTACAGATAGGCACGTATGCATCCTGATATCCGTCGTGCTTACCGTATTAAGATATTCGTTACAGTATTACATTTGGTATCTATCTGATACATATGCATCATATGACATGTTCACGACCCACTACTTGACTCATTACTTGGATCTAGTTACTAATGCCAACAATCCTGACTTGTTGTCTGCATAGACGAAAATCTGTACATGCTTGATCCTGTATTGGCATTAGATCTATATTAGCAATACCTGACTTGAACACAAACCTGGAGGTAAAGGGGAAATCAAGAATGTAACCGAAACGTAACTCAAAAGGCTATTATTACATATTTGCCGTTTTTCCGGGCGTTACGGAATAATCATGTTTGCCGTTTTTCCGGGCGTTACGGAATACTTACATGTTTGCCGTTTTTCCGGGCGTTACGGAATAATCTTGTTTGCCGTTTTTCCGGACGTTACGGAATAATCCTGTTACCGTGGTCCCGTGAGGAATGAACGGGATATAAACTGATGGGTTACGATGATGATTATTAATTGATTTCGCAAACTTTTAGAATAGATAACCTAGAAGCCCAGTTTTAGGTTACACATCACATATACACACGTACCTCACTGTTTATATTTATATTGTTGATTTATATTCATATTTACATATCTTGTTATATCCTGGTTATTACTGTTATTTTGGTATTATGACGCACTGACGTCTGGGTTTTGCATGACCCAGTTTCTCTACCTTTATCGCAGGCTGAACATGAGTATTTTAGCCGTCAAGCCGAGTAGTAAGGAATTAAATTTAGAGATCCTTAGTTTAGTTATTTTTCGCAGCTTTATTTCTTGATGTGGGCTCATATTGAGACGTATTTTCAGATGTTGTTTATTGGATATTAATTCGTTCCGCTTATACATTTTCTTGACTCTTTTATTGTGGCAAATGGACATGTACTAGTTAGTTTTTATATTTTAATGTTCTTGATATCCTATAGACAGCCGTAATGTGACTGTGGATGGATGATTTCTATCCACAGGTAGCATGGTTGGCTCTGTCACGTACCGTAGTCAGCGCACTCTGAAAAACAGGACGTGACACTGCGCCCCGCACACTTGTAATGAACGCAGTTTGGAACTGCGCCCATAAACTTTTTTTATTTGACGTCAGTGCCTGCGCTGAGCTAGCGCTTACGAGACAGAAAGTGGTCTTTTTTTTAAATAAGTTTTTCAAAATGGTTTGTTTTAAAAATTATTATTTAAAAATGATTTAATTAAAAAGCTGTCCTTTAATAACAAAGAGGGAGCAATTGAAATTGAAGAAGAGAGGATGAAGATTTTCAACACAAATATCTGAAACGATGCAATAAAACCAAACGACGACGGCATAATCGAGCTGTGCAATCTGAGCCTCCAATTTTAGCTTTCCTTTTTTTCTTTTCCTTTCTCTTTGAAAAAATGAGAGAGATAATAAATTGATAAGTTTTTATATTTATGTATAATAGCCAGCATGGGCTTATTTGTTTTTTTAATTTTATATCACCGAGTTAAGTTTTCCTTTCATTACTTGTAAAAATACTTCCTAATTCTGTTACTGTCTATGAATAGCAGCTAGATTGGAGCCTTTTATCTGCTGATTTTATAATGAACTATAGTAGTATAAAGTAGGTATCACCATCATTTTTCCATTCCTGAAACCTTTTTAAAAGTTGCCAACCTGTTGGTTTTCAGGTCACTCTCAACTTTAAGACATCCCAACAACACTCAATAATATTGATTGGCTTTTTGTCAAGATTTAATAAGAAAGAAAATAGTGGAAAGCTTGCTCTTAGATTCGCGCTCTCATTTTTTTTTGATGTGAAGCTCTCTCATGTTCAACAACAAATTGATCAATTGAGATTCATTGATCAAATTGCTTCTTAATTTCCCAACCATAGCTCATAGAGAATTGTTATTAATCAATTGAGATTCATTGGACAATTAGCGTTCCCTCTTTGTAGTCATGAATATTATGAAATTTCCATAGAAAGTAGAGAGGCAAAAAAACATACATGGTATAGATTAGTGGAGGATGCTGAAAAAATTGACAGACACATAGACGAAAAATTTCATAATGACATAAAAATTATCATAAGAATATCGTACCATTGCAAACGGTTAAAAGGGAAAAAAAGAGGCCATCTTTATTTAGTTTATGGAAAGGGGGGAAACTAAATACAAGGTATTATTTCTTGAAGTCTCCGAAAAGAAGAGCACATCCATAGTATTATATATATTATTCTCTCTCTCTCTCTCTCTCTCTCTATATATAGATATATTACATGCAAAACTTTGAGGGACTCCCAAAGAGCAACTGATGCTGCCCTGTGGGCTCCAGCTCAGCTTTTTTCATTTATAACCTCCAGCTCTGAGAAAAGTTACACAGAAGCTTCCTCTTGATTCCTCATTCATTCTCTCTTCAATCTTCTGATTCTTCTGTTTCTTTAATCAGAACAACACATGATTCCTTCATCAAAAAGGGAAACCAAAACCAGAAAATCTCCTGACAACCGCAAAATGAAAGAAATATACTTTCTTTAATCAGAACAACACATGATTCCTTCATCAAAAAGGGAAACCAAAACCAGAAAATCTCCTGACAACCGCAAAATGAAAGAAATATACAGCCAAATATTCTGCAATGCATGAACAAACTTTGATGTTCTCTCCCTTTTTTTTAATTTTATGATAGGGTGCACCAAAATTATATAAAAGAGAAAATTATAAAAAAGATGATCCGTCCATTTTGAATCCGACGAAGCAGATTAACAGGTTATAATGACGACCTGATGTAAAGTTGGATGACCAGGACGTAAAGCTTGAAATTTTGCATGGAGTCACAAGTGCTTGAAGAAAAAATCATGTGCATTCTTCTCTAACTTAAAATTTCATAAGTTTCACATGCGGTGTCATAATTAACTCAAATTTGGTTCATTAGATTCGTATTAAAATTCTCTTTCAATTGAGTACCAATTTGATTGTATTGTTATTTGACAAGTGGAATATTTTCTTTCAAAGTTGTATTTTTATGGTTCCAAGTGTTGCTTTTATGTTTCCAAGTGTAAGTTTAAATTTTTAAGAATGAGTATGCATACACATGAGAGAAAGAAAAGAGCGTTAAATGACTCTTTTGTCTTGTCAATTGTGGTTGTTGAAAAAGACATGTGTCGCGTCTCCATTGGTCCGATTCGTTATAAAACAAATCTCCAACTTAAAAATTTTATAAGTTGCACATAAGGTGTTAGAATTAACTGAAACTTGGTTTATTGAATTCATATTGAAATTTTCTTTCAAATGAGCTTCTTATTTTGAATTCAGCCCACATCAAAAAGTCCTATTTAGAAGGTCTCATTTAGTAAGTCTTACTTAATAAACAAAAAGTCTCATTTAGAAAAACAAATATTACCACCTTTAGAAATTCTCAGTGAAAATTTGAATTTTTTATTTAGGCTATTTTATCACTATATATCAGATCGGTATAGTTGGATTTAAAAAGAAAAATGCATATTTATGATTCAACTTTGATTGATGATTAACACGTAAAACTATTAAGACTGCTACGCACTAGTAAAGGTTGAACCACGAGTCCTATGAGTAATTTTTATAAAAATCCAACCGTACCGATTTGATATATGGTGATAAAATAACCTAAATAAAAAATTCAATTTTTTTGATGTTAAAGATTTTAAGATTATTTTTTCTTTGTGCATTAATTTTGTGAGTTTATGATCAAGGGACAAATGCCTTTCAAATTATTTGATTTTTTTTGTGTAAACTATCTTAACATCGTAGATCGCATCCGTATGGTTGTAATTTTGTTTTTTCTCGTAAATTTTTTGATATAATTATTTGAATTTAATAATTATAACGGCCAAATTCTTTTGATATAATTATTTGAATTTAATAATTATAACGGCTAAATTCTCAAGATCCGATTAAAAATAAATTCAATTTCAACATTACAGATATGTTTTACAATACATAAATAGACCACGTACCAAAAAATACCCTATTTGATGGTCATTTGTCTCTTGATCATAAACTCACAAAATTAATGCACAAAAAAAAATTTAAAAGTTTATGATCAAAGACCAGATAAACTTCAAAAAATTGAATTTCTTATTTAGGATATTTTATAATCATATATCAAATCGGTACGACTAAATTTAAAAAGAAAAAAATATATTTATGACTCAAAATTCAACTTTAACCAGTGCGTAGCAGGCGTAATAGTTTTACGTGTTATCTAACCAATAGTTTTGCATGTTATCTAACCAACCTTAATTAGTGCGTATCAAATCGGTACGGTTTGATTTAAAAAGAAAAATATATATTTATAATTCAAAGTACAATCTTAACTAGTGAGTAGCAGCCTTAATAGTTTTATATGTTATCTAACCAATAGTTTCACATGTTATCTAACCAACCTTAACTAGTATGTAGCAGCCTTAATAGTTTTTATTTAGGCTATTTTATTTTCATATATCAAATTGATACGGTTTGATTTAAAAAGAAAAATGCATATTTATAACTCAAATTTCAACCTTAACTAGTGCGCGCGTAGCAGCGTTAATAGTTTTATATGTTATCTAACCAATAGTTTTACATGTTATCTGACCAACCTTAACTAGTGCGTATCAAATCGGTACGGTTAGATTTAAAAAGAAAAATACATATTTGTGACTCAAATTTTAACCTTAACTAGTGCGTAGCAGCCTTAATAGTTTTAAATGTTATCTAACCAATAAATTTACGCATTATCTAACCAACCTTACCTAGTGCGTAACAACCTTAATAGTTTTACACGTAATCTAACCAATTGTTTAACTAGCTCTAGCTTTTAAGATTATTTTTTCTTTATGCATTAATTTTGTGAGTTTATGATTAAGAAACAAATGGTTTTCAAATCAGGTAATTTTTTGTACTTGGTATATTTATGTATTGTAAAATATATCCGTAAAGTTGAAATTGAATTTTTGGAGTCGGATCTTCAGAATTTAGCCGTTATAATTATTAAATTCAAATAATTATATCAAAAAATTTACGAACAAAAACGAAATTACAACCGTACGGATGCAATCTACGGTGTTAAGATAGTTTACACAAAAAGTTAAATAATTTGAAGGCTATTTGTCTTTTGATCATAAACTCACAAAATTAATGCATAAAGAAAAAATAATCTTAAAAATCCAGGCTAACTTTAAAAAAATTGATTTTTTTTGTTTAAGTTGTTTTATCACTGTATATCAAATCAGTACCGCCGGAAATTTTTTTAAAATACCAATATAGAATCACCGTATATCAAATCGGTACGGTTGGAATTATTTTTAAAATACCTCTATAGAACTATATAGAACTCAAAGTTCAACCTTAACTATAATTTTGCATGTTAGAACCAATTAAGGTTGAACTTAATTTCATCTTATCGATTTGATATATGGTGATAGAATATAGCGTAAATAAAAAACTTCGATTTTTTTATGAACTTCAATTTTTTTGAAGTTTCCCTTGTTCAATCATAAGGTTTATTTTTTCTTTGTGTATTAATTTTATAAGTTAATGATCAAGGAACAAATGATCTTCAAATCAGCTAATTTTTGGTATGTAGCCTATTTATGTATTGTAAAATATATTTGTAAAGTTGAAATTGAATGTTTTTTACTTGGATCTAGAGAATTTAGCTGTTATAATTATTAATTTCAAATAGTTATAACAAAAAATTTACGAACAAAAACGATATTACAACCGTACGGATGCATCTACAATGTTAAGATGGTCTACACAAAAAAATCAAATAATTTGAAGGCCATTTGTCCCTTGATCATAAACTCACAAAATTAATAAACAAAGAAAAAATAATCTTAAAAGCATATAATCGAGGCCAAGATGGACTTTAAAAAAAATTAATTTTTTTATTTAGGCTATTTTATCACCGTATATCAAATCGGTACGGTTGGATTTTAAAAAAAAAACCTATATGAGAATCAAAATTCAACCTTAACTGTAGTTTTGTTGGATATAGTGCACTCAAAGTCAATTATTGGATCGCAGATACGTGATTGCAATGATTGAGGAGGACCTATATCGGTAGGACGGTCTTACTCGAGATGACAGTATACTATCTGGTTTGCTTTTATCAGTCGTGTATAGGTTCAGGTGACTGATCACGATTACACGTTGATAGAGCCCTTAGAATCTTGCTTGACTACCAAAAGTATGAGGGCGATCATATACGTGAGAGTTGGGTAGTCCATAAGCATATCCTTAATAGTGGTCCCTAGTCGTGGGAGTTTCGAGACAGGGCATCGATACGCCGGAGTAGACTAGTGTATACAGTCGAGACTCCGACGAGAGGCGGTGGCCGGTCTCACAAGCCACTGGTGTCAGTTGAATCACCTAAGATGCATACAGGTGCTCATTGGGTTATGAGTACACCGGACATGACTCGCCGGGAACCTACTAGTTGGTATTATACATATCGTCAGATAGCAGTTCCCTGGTGACATGTGTACAGGTTAGTTCATCGACCTGAGGTCGTCATTTGTCTCATGTGAGTTCCCACTGTGCTTTGATTTCTACCCTACCACGGCTCAAAGGAGTCGTGCAAACAGGTAGTTTTTGGGTACAGTCCCGAGCCACATGGAGGCACGTGAGCGGATCGGCAGGGGATTCGTCTCTCCCGGTATTGGGGGTGGAGATCGTGCTGTGTCTAGGAAAGCCATTACACCAAGTCCTTGGCCAAGGCAGGTGAGATTTATTGGTAAGTACTCCGGTAGTTTCTCAGGGTGTTCAGGGCTTGTCTCCGACACGACTTATACCGCTATTGGGGGTCTGACGTTACTAGCCCCCTAGGCAGGATATGCGATAATCATAGACGAACGGACCGGACTGTATATACATTGTCACTGTTAGGCTCGGTAGGGTTTCCGGATGAGTTCGCTCATCGGCCTCCCTTGAGGCCAGTCCATGGGCAGCCGTTACGCACAGCTAGTGCCGCTGACGGCTTGTGGTTAAACCCACTGCCACGGTACTGA
Organism: Agapanthus africanus; assembly: GCA_030015575.1. NCBI lineage: Eukaryota > Viridiplantae > Streptophyta > Magnoliopsida > Asparagales > Amaryllidaceae > Agapanthus > Agapanthus africanus. The sequence continues at coordinate 325,144,551 of JASDDO010000004.1, forward strand.
CGAGTCATTAGAGTCCCCCACAGATAGTTTCCCAAGTTCGGGCGAAACGTTGTAGAGGCCGTATGGTTTTATGGCAGGGTTCGGAAAATGCACGTGCGTTTACGCACGTGTCATATTTCGGGCAGATAATACTGGTGGGCTTTGGTTTAAGCCGGATCCATGTATTATACAGAGTAGATATAATATCTTTGTCTCAGTTGCATTTGTATTCGGTCGTAATACAAATGCGGGTATATTTATACAGTTACGGGGTTATCCTGAAATTCGTTTCAGGATCACTTTTGGAAGTTGCCAGTTTCCAGTTTTCTATCACCCGTATTTAACATTCGGTTTAATACGGATTTATCTTTTTCTTATGAGTGAGTCATGAGGGTGAGTCATGAAAGGAAGCTTCTTGGATGATGACTAGGTTTTGTGAGTCATTCATTTGCATTAATGGTTGATGAGGTGTTATTAGTAAGTCACCTTTTCATTAATACTTTTTGTTCATGCTTAAGGATATTTGTGTGAGATCTTTTCTATTATGGTTACCCCTCCCTTTCTCCTACACTCACTCTCTCCTCTTCATATATTGTGGCCGGCCCCCTCCCCTCCAAGATACACTCACTTGATAGAAAAGAAATGGTTGTTAGAAAAAAAAAGATGATAGTTTTTTGTGTATGGAAATTTCATAGTTCATTTCCATTACCCGATTCAAATGGCAACCTCATTAATCGTTCGTCCATGGCTTCTATGGCTTTGGAAGAAATGAGATAAAGTGTTCTACTCATTCTCTATATCAATCTTGATCATCTCTTCTAGCAAACTTGATGACCGAGTTGCCTCGAGTCAGAGGCGGGAGCCCGTTTAAACATCCGATGACGTGGTGCCACCTGGACGAGAAGATCGGAGATCGACGAGATTGGAGCAGCCGCAACGGAGCGTGGGATGATGGTTAAAGAACGAAGGACTCGGATCGTTCGGTATAACCTTTCTACCCTCTTTGTAGTTTGTTAGTTTAGCGTTAATGGCAGATCCGGGTTATAGTATGCGATAGCGCCAGTTATAAAAGTTTTTGTTCCGCATTTGGCGTCTGAAAGACGGCCGGGGCGCTACCGTAGACTTACAATTTTTACACGTTATCTAACCAACTAAGGCCGAACTTTGAGTCATAAATATGTATTTTTCTTTTTAAATCCGACCGTATCGATTCGATATAGGATGATAAAATAGCCTAAGTAAAAAACTTCAGTTTTTTTGAAGTTCATCCGAGTCTCGATCATAGACTTTTAAGTTTATTTTTTCTTTGTGTATTAATTTTGTGAGTTTATGATCAAGGAGCAAATGGACTTCAAATCAGATAATTTTTTATACGTATTCTATTTATGTATTGTAAAATATATCCGTAAAGTTGAAATTGAATTTTTGTACTCGGATCTTGAGAATTTAGCTGTTATAATTATTAATTTCAAATAATTATATTAAAAAATTTACGAACAAAAATGAAATTATAACCGGACGGATGCGATCTACGTTGTTAACATATCAAGTGTTTAAGTTAATGTGTATTATTGCTTTTAATGTATTGTAAAACATATCCGTAAAACTTAATTGTTGTAATGTTTTCAAGTGGGACTAAAAAGTTCTTAAATGAAACTATAAATATTGCAAATGGAATTATTAATTTACCAAGTGAAACTATTGATTTACCAATTTAGAATGAATTTTTATTAAGGATTTCTTTAGGTTGTACTATTTGTTCTTAATGAGAATTTTGTTTACTAAGTGAGACTTTCTGTTTAATAAACGAGACTTTCTAAATGAGATATTTTGATGTGGACTGGATCCAAAATATATCAAATTGATGCTCATTGAAAAATGAATTTCAATACGAATCCAATGAACCGGGTTTGAGTTAATTCTGACACCGTATGCGAAAGTTATGAAAATTTTAAGTTGGAGATTTATTTTATCACGAATTGGACCCATTCGGGACACGACACATGTCTCTTTCAATAAGAACAATGGACAAGACAGAAAAGGCATTTAATGCTCTTTTCTTTCTGTGTCATGTATATGCATGTTCATTCTTAAAATTTTAAAGTTTCACTTGGAAATATAAAGGTTCCACTTGTAAAGAAAAATATTTCACTTGTTAGATAACAAGTTTCATTTTGGACATGTTTGTTTACATGAAAGTACCGGAAATAAGCCTACTTCAAATGTTCGGTTGTTTATTTGCACGGAAATACAGTTTGGAAGTTGCTTCAAAATGATGATGTGGATCCTATGTGGTATGATCACTTCTAAAATTAGCTTCCCCTCATTTTGGATGAGAAGCGACAATGGAGCACAAGAAACAAGAAAAAAAATTTATTTAATGTTTCACTTTATTAATTTCAATAGATAATAATTTATTACTATTATTGTTTGTTTTGCTTATGAAAAAAATATAGGAAGTTGTTTCATTTTTCACTTTTATCTTCAAAAAATATACAAATAAACACTAGAAATGAGATTTAAGTTTACTTTCATAACATGATTTTTGGAAGTTACTTTAAGATTTCTTCCGCTAGTTCCGGACAACCACACAGACTCTTAGTATAATATATGAAACAAAAAATAATAGTTTCATAGTTTAATATAAAATTTTAAGAATGACTATGCATATATACATGACATAGTAAAAAAAGAGCTTTAAATACTTTCTGTCCTTGTTGAAAAAGACATTGTTATTCAAATTTTAAAAATAAAATCCAACTACCCTTAAACTTGTTTCAAGTCATAACCATTTTCGCAATTTACAAAAAAACATTTTTGTTGCTCCCAATCACAGCCCAATTTTTTTTTACAACATCATATCAGATTTTGATGGCAGCCTCCTGTAGAAATTGAAAGGAACAGAAGGCAGCTTAGACCTGAACTTTGGATGCCTGAACAAGTAAAGCCCGACGATCACCACGATCACCTGAAACGGCGTCGTGTAGAGCACCACCGCCCATATCAACGATAGCATGATGAAAATCGCCGTCGCTCTCGGATCTCTCCAGCTCAATATCGCCTGCGCTCTCTCCCCTTGCGTCGCCAGATCCCCTACCACCGTCTGCACCCTTCCCCCAATGCTCCTCATCCTATCGTACCTCATTCTCACTATATCCGTCGGTTTACTGCTCGGGAACGTATCGAACTCTTCGTCGAGCTCGTCGGGTGTAGCCATTTCGGCGCAGGACAGCTTCGTGTCCATATGAGGCGGAAGCCTCGGCCTGTACCGATAGTTCCACATACCGATCATGAACAAGTAGAGGAAGATCGTCGGCAGAATCAATTCAGGGTAGCAAACCAGTATCAAGAAGAGGACGTGGACCAGAATCGTGGTTATAGGATTCCTCCAGTTCCGAACCGCATCGAACCATTTCCCAATGGCTGTGATGCCCGAGAACACCGAAGTGATTCGGAAGAAGTTAGCTTTGCTTCTTCTCAGGCTCCACATGTTGGAATCGATATCAAGCATGTACTCAACTACTTCTCTACGAAGAGGCGGTTCGGATCTGCTGAGCCTGGCTGCCACGATTTGCATCGCTTGGAACCTTAGCGAGTCTAATTGAATCACTGGAATTGGCTGGACATAATGCATCTTGGGGAGCAAAGGCTTGCCGTAAAGAGTCACCATGTTCATCCAAGCTGTGCATGTGAACCGAACCGCTAAATGCAGGTCACCGGTCTTTTTAAGACCTGAAGGTTGAAGGACTAGTAGAGGGTAGAAATGGGTATACACCCTATCGGTCTCAAGAGTCGACAATCGAATCCGAACCTTTCCGATTCTCTGATCTCTGTTATTGTTGTTGTTACTCCCTGTAACATGGCAATTGTCCAACACCGCGATCGTGATCACAGTGCAGGGATCAAACACCTGCCAAGTGTACTGCTCGTTCCATCGCGGGTTCAAAGTATCGAGCAATGTACGGGTTCTGACCCATTTGGATCCATACTTGGCCACACAATACGCGTCGGTGGTCCTTCCTTCTTTTGCCTTCATGGGCATCAAATTCCCTGCGCTGAGTATCCCGAGCTCAAGAAGCCCGATGCTAGACTTTCGCATAAGCTTATTCGAGGGTTGAAGATCGGAACTGTAATGCGTCGACTCGTCGAGCACGTGGTAACCCGTGTCAAGATATATCCTCAAGTGAATCTTGCTGGAAAACTTGGAATCTTTCTTCTTGCTCTCCACACCGTCAGTCTCCTCTGCTAAGCTAGGCTTCACCAAATTCAACCACCGGCTCTCGACCGCCTTATTCACATCAGTCCTCTTAAAAGCAGCCGATACAGGAAACAGAACCCGACCCAAAAGCTCGCTCTTATTAGGCCCCACCCGGTCCTCAACCGAGATTATCAACGGGTCGTCGTAAGGCTCACTGGCCACAAACATGACCTCCTCATTCCAAATCGGGTTAATGGTCCTCGAAACCCGGGTCACTCGAACCTGATTCCCAAGCTGAATTCTGAGGACAGGCTCCGGCACTCTGTTCCTTTCAAACGGCACGAGATCCTGCGCTTCGATGACGCTCACTCTCAAGTAGCACAGCTTCGGCGAGAAGTAGACTTTGGACTGGGTCTGATGCAATGCTTCAAGCCCGAGGGAATGCGCGTCAGAATGCCAGGCCTCGGGGAACGCCTCGTCGGCCTGCGTCCCAATCCAAACCGCCAGCATGATCTCACCTTTCGTGAGCTTATCCCCATTCTTGTCTATCAGCTTGTACCACAAAGGAGCCAGAGGCCCGTCTGGCGGCACACGGAACGGGACGGTGCTCAGATCGATCATGACCCTGCCGACGAAATCGTCCTTCACGAAATCCTTATCCTTCACCGTCACTTCCAGGAAGTTCGCCTGCAGGTTCTCCTTGGCAAACGCGAAGATCTGGCGCCACACCGGGTTCGAATTCTTCTCTAAATGCTTCGTGATCCCCTTATAATTACCGAGCTTCACCTCCACGTAAGGATCCAAGCTTCCGGTGAGGTCCATCGCCGGCAGGTCCCTCGCCTTCACCACGCTCACGTATAGGTAATGCATCTGCTCCACGAGGTCGTAGGTGGATGAGATCTTGTCGCTGTTTCGGTATCCGATGCGCCCCGCGATGGGCGGCCTGGTCTCGATCAGCCCGTACTCGTTTTGCGGCGGCCGCATCCCCTGGACTTGCATCACCGCACCAGGCGGCGGCGCGGCGGCGGCGGCTGCGCGGAATTCTGTCGTGGACGTCGCCAGCGGTGGCGCCGCGGACGCTGATTTGGGGACGGAGTAGAACGATCTTGTTGGCTGCTCATCTTCCTTCTTCTTCTTCTTCTTCTTCTTGTCCTTCTTCGACTCCGGGTAAGGAGGAGGAGGGGTCTCCGGTGACGGAGTAGCCTCCGGAGGCGGCTGCGGCGACATGGACGGGATAGCCGCCGGAGGCGGAGGCGGGGGAGGGGAGTGGGGGAGGAGGAAGAGGCGGAGGGCGATCTCGCTGCGGATGTTGGAGAAGATGCCGCGCTTCTCTAAGGGGAAGCGGAGGACGGCGGAGTCGGAGTCGGAGACGGCGACGGAGACGCCGGAGATGCGGACGCGGCCGAGGAAGTGGCGGCGGGGGTGGGGGGAGGAGGGGGAGGGGAGGGGCTCGTGGTAGATGGAGAGGTCGATGGTTTTGTGGGGGAGAGAGAGAGAGGATATTGAAGGGTCGCCGTCGTCGTCGAGGTTGAAGACTAGGGTTTGGTTGAAGGAAGGGTTGAGGTCTCGGAACTTGGTTTGGGTGCGTTGGATTTGACCATCGAAATCGATCTCGACGAAAGGGTTGGAGCCGCCGTGGCCGTCCTTGGGCATCAGGTTGAAGGCGTCCAGAACTTGGACCGCAACTTTCATGGTGTTTTTTGGAGGAAGAGTGATATTAGAAAACGGTCGGGGAGAAAGAAAACGGTGGAGGAAGAGACAGGGAGAGGGAAATTTTGTGGAGCTTGGTGGAAACTGAAAAAAATTAAATTAATTAGACAGTGATTTGGCAAAGACAGTTACTTGAAAAACAAGTTCGGTAATTTTTTGGGTTTAACAAGTTTGAATGACTGCGGTTTCCTTGCATTCGATTACTAGCAGAAGCCCCGCAGGGACGCCACGGAAAGCAGAGCTACTGATAAACTTCTGACTACAAAGGCATAATCTTGTACGGCAACGATCAGCTTGGTTTTAAGAAGTTACAAAAAGCAGGGTTGAAATTTCTGGATTTGGTAATTTGTTATTTGGTTGGTATTGGATTCATAGTATCAGGTTTGTAGATCCTTATAATCCTTGTTTAATTGGTGGAAAGAAAGTTGGATTTGGATTTGAGTATTTTAAAAAGAGATAGAGAGAAAGAATTATTATATAAATAAAGTACCCGGGCCCATCTAAAAGTACAATGAATAGTGCCAAATCCTTGCAAATTCTCCAGATTTTTAAGGATTCAAGGATCTTTTTTTTGTAGTGCCCCCCCCATAAAAAACAAAGGAATCCGATAAATCCAAATACTACAACCAAACACAAAATTGTGGAATTATCTCACTTTTTTGGATTTCACAATCCAATGCTTTCACAATTCTCAAACCAAACAGGCCCTTAGGGGCTGTTTGGTTGCAAGATTATGAAATTTGGAGTCCAAAACAGTACGGTTGAAAATTTTTGGATTTGGTAATTTGTTGTTTGGTTGGTATTGGATTCCTAATATTAGATTTGTAGATCCTTGTAATCTTTGTTTGATTGGTGAAAAGAAAATGAGATTTTGATTTGAGAATTTTAGAGAGAGATAGATAGAGAGAGGATTATTAAATAAATAAAGTATCCGGGTCCCATCTAAAATTTATAATGAATAGTGCCAAATCCTTGCAAATCTTCTAAATTTTTTAGGATTCAAGGATCATTTTTTTGTGGTGGGCCCCCCCATAAAAAACAAAGGAATCTTACAAATCCAAATCTCATAACCAAACACAAAATTATGGAATCCTCTCAAATTTTTGGATTCCACAATCCAAATCCTTCATAATCCTACAACCAAACAGGCCCTTAATAAACTTTGAAATTCAATCATGAACATTCAATTTGTATAACCCAAAAGGTTTATTCACTGGTGCAAATACAGTTGCCCGGCCCTACGGATTGGATAATCCGTACGGGCAATTTTTGTCCCTACGGTTAACACGGTAGGGGCAAATAATATCTCTACAGTTACAATTGTAGGGGTATAAGTAAATTAAAAATATTTTAAAGTTAACTTTAGTATTTACCCCTACAGTGCCACAAGAGAAATTCATACGGTTGGCACCATAGGGGTTTTTAGAAAAAAAATTACAGAGAAAATAAAATCACCCCTCTCCAAATTTTTTTTTCCATGTTCGAGCCTTATCCTTCCTGTCCCCCTCCCTAAAAAATTCCCCTGGCCCCTTCCTCCTATTTTTCTTCCTCCATCGCCGCCGTCGACGTGATCCATCACCATCGAGATGCTCCATCGCCACCGATCGACCTCGAGCTCCTCGTCGCTGACCCCTCCTCCTTACCGGCATTCTCCATCTTGTTGAGCCTTAGCCCCTCCACACCGCCAGCCTCGATTTGCCACTTCGTCACCTCCAAACGTGGCCACCTTGTTGCTACCCTCGATTTGCCGCTGCTAGAGGTTACTTTCTTCCATTTTGATTTTAATTTTTCTAAATTTTGTTTTTGATTTCTTCAATTTTAGGAATTTATTTAATAATTTTGTTGTTGGTATTGTTATTGTTGTTGCTGTTATGGTTAAGGTTGGGGTTAGGGCGGTTTAGGGGTTAATTAGAGTTAGGGTTATGATTAGGGATAATGATGATGCTCGTAAGAAGGAATTCCCCAGATCACGACATGTGGCCAGTGACGTGTCATCCACGTAAGTCCGCTAGATTCCTGAGGACTACGGAGCTGGAATAAATATGATGCATCAGGGACATTCCTTGGACCTCGCCTCCGAGGCTGCACCAGACCTTCTAAGAAGACCTCCCCGGAGTATCTTCCCTCTTCGGCTGACCGCCAGCTAAATAGCTCATATCCGAGCTATCCTATAGCCAAGACTACTCAGCTCACCTGCTCGTCTCCAAGCTACCCTATATCTGAGATTCCTAAGAGCCTCCTAACGGCTCCGTGTATCTCACCACGACGAAATCTCCGATGCTCCATGTCCTGCATCCCACGCTAGCGTATCTCGCTATTAATGGGCGTATCCCGCCATCAATGCGAACGTGACGCAGGGGCATAACGGGCGGCTTGAATCTCGCATTGGCTTGCCCCATGCGACCGCTATATAAACCCGTCTTCCAGATAATTCAGGTACCTCGAACTCATTCCAATACATCACTACCCTGCCATTATTCCTCGGTACTAACTTGATCGTCGGAGGGTCCTATGGTAGCTTCCCACCCCGGGACTTCCCTTGCAGGAAGCCAGGTGTCAACAACAACCAACAACCTATTGAGATACACACGCTCAACCCTCATCTCAAATTTCAACCGTTTGACACCGTTTGCCCCAAGATTGACGGAGGACAACATCTGAAGGAGAAATCGACCTCCATCAGTTGGTGTCGTCTGTGGGAAACATTTCCTTTTCCACCCAAGAAAGTTGATCTTCCGCCCTAGATATAATGGCCAGCGATCTTCACCATGGAGATCCCAGTACGGGCCGCCCCACCCTCCACAACGGAGGCGGGAGCAGTCCTACTCCACCTCTCAACGTCGTCGACGTCTTATCAGCACGGATTGACAGGCTCACGGCGATAGTGGACGCGCTCGCTCATGTTTAAACGGCCGTGTTAGTGATATATACCCTAGATGCCATTATTGTATCGTATTAGATTGTATATTACATTTTAGAAGCTTGGGATATTCACAGATATAATAACAGTCTTGTTCAAAATGGTAGTATGCTACTTAATTTGTTTCTATCTCAATATGTGCATATGTTTCTTTTAGCATATCGCTTATACATATTGGTAGAGCCTTTAGGATCTTTGTTTGATTACCAGCGTTGTGATGGCAGTCACACTAGTGGGGTGGGGGGGTGGGTAGTCTATAAGCATATCCTTATACAGATCCCTAGTCATAGGAATATCGAGACGGGACATTGATACTCCGAAGTAGACTAGTGATACGCTTCTCATCCCAACAGGGGAGATGGTCTATCCCACAACCATTGGTACGTCGTACCGGAGATAGTATACATGTGCTCACTGGGTTATGAGTTACACTGGAAGGACTCGATGGGAACTGCTGGTAGGTATTATACCTATCGTCGGGTAGCAGTTCCCGAGTGGTATGACTATATGTTAGTCCGTTGACTTGACATCACTATTCATCTCGAGTGTGTTCCCACTGTACTTTGATTACTATCTTACCACGGCTCAAAGGAGTCATGCAAACAGGTAGTAGTTGGGTGCAGTCTCGAAGCACTTGGAGGCAGTAGTGGTTAGATAAGATTTGTCTCTCCCGGTATTGGAGGTTGATATCGCGTTGTGTTCGGAAAGCCATTACATAAAGTCCTTGGTCAGGGCAAGCGAGATTTACTGGTAGGTACTCCAGTAGTTTCTCAAGGTGTATTGGGCTCTACCCCGGCATGACTTATTGCGCTATTAGAGGTATGACAGTTACCATCCCTCTAAGCCCGATATGCAAGTATCTTAGACGAACAGACCGGACTATACGGAGATTGTCATAGATCGGCTCAGTAGGAGTTCGGATGAGTTTGTTCATCGGCCTTCTTATCGACAGATACTTGGGTAGCCGTTATGCACAACTAGTGCCGCTGACGGACTTATGGTTAAACCCAATGCCAGCGTACTGTCGAGTCTTTAGAGTCCCACACAGAGGGTTTCCCTACTTCACGCGAAACGATGTAGAGGCCGCATGGTTTTACGGCAGGGTTCCGATCACATACGTGTATTGGCTATACGGATGTTGTTCGGACGGATAATATTAGTGGGCTTTGGTTTAAGCCGGATTCTAGTATTATATTATTAGATTATTATATTCTCAACGTATCCGTATTTTTCGGAATAAGAATACGGGTATGTATATACGGTGAGGGCATTCTTGTAATTTCACAAGACATGCTTCTAGAAGGGAACACCTCATTATTTGGATTTATCTATTTTGAGAAATAGATTAATAAGGTGGAAATTGGAGATATTCAAGGCATGGCTCATTGCATTTGTTTATTGGTTTGTGGTTACTATTGAAGCATGGTTGCTATTTTCAATGGGAAAATAATCCATGCTTCATGTGAAATAATGAGTGAGCCATTCTTCACTTTCCTTTGACCTAGTTCATTTGCTCATTTTGTTTCTCTCTTCAATTTTCCTCTCCTTATTCCTTAAAAACCCTAACCTTCACACGTGTTGTGAGCCATAGGGTTATATGAGATAAAATACTCCTTTATACACTTTACATCTTCTAAGCTACCTAGCTTAGCGAACTAGGTACATTAGTTACCTCAGTTTAGAGGTTAGAGCTTGAAATATAGACTCTCGGGTGGATCATCTTCGAGACGAGGAGGCCGACGATCAAGCGCGATCTGGATCTTCGAGGAGCTTAAGGAGAGAAGGAGAAGAAGACCCGAAGGACGAGTAATAAGGAGGTATAAAACTCTTACCGAGTAGTTAAACCTCCAAGTAGAATATCTAGTTAATGTTTCCATAAAGATCCTGAAATTAGAGTCGGTGTTGCATAATATGAAAAATTGTTTTTTGTAAATTCCGCCTCCCTACAAGTGCATGGGGTATGCGGCATCGACTTACAGGCCGGCCATGCCTACAAAACCGCTATCCCCACTCCCCGGAAAGATGAGGTGCGTGGGACGATGGAGGGGAGCATTCAGGCCCTCTACCTCGCTCATGCCCATCTCGATGTCACCGAACACCGGCGTGCCGATTCAGACAGTCATGACCCCTATGCGAGGAATGATTCCATGACTCGTTGGGGCCGGATAGTTCGACACCGAGATCTCAGGGGAGACCGGGCCGTCGCTTCAACGCCTGCCGCGCTCTCTCGCCCCTTGAGGTGACGTCGGTCAGGTCACCTGATTTCAGGGGAGACCGACGTCCCCGCATCAATCGAGACCGTGCATGTGGCTGTTGGATATGTATGCCCCAGAGGCCATTATTGTATATGTATACATGTGGATGCTTAGACATATGTATGTGTTGGGATTTCCTAGCGCCCTAACCATCTACCGTGGCCGTTGCGGAACAAATTTTTTTAGGGTTTAAAAACTAGCGCTAGAAAAATCCGTCCAAGAATCTACCATAAACCTAAACCAGAAAGCAAAGAGGAGAGCTAACTACTATGATAGAAATTTCTCACCAAAATACCCGTGTCCTTCAGTCTTCTATCCTCTTCGTTTGCTCCTAGGGATATCCTTGAACATGTTTGATCGCCTTTTCTTGCTTCTTGAGATCTCCTGAATTGAGCTTAATCGCCTTTCCTAACTCCTTAAGACCTCTATGAACGAGCTTGATCACCGGTCTTCCTCCGTCGAAGATGATCCACTCGAGAGATGTAGTCCATGGCTCTAGCTCCACACTAAGAGTCTAGTGGGGCAACTAGAGACTTTTAGATTGCTAATCTAAAGTGTTTAGGATGTAGTGTATGGTTCTAAGTGTGTATCTATCTCACATCCTCTCTTGATTTTCAACACATGAGATTGTAGAGAGGAGGTTGAAGATGAAGATGGAGGAGCTCATGAAAACTAGTGAGGAGAGTGAATCAAATGGTGAGAATAATGAAAATACATGAGAGAGAAAAAGATCAACCATGGTTTTGTAAAATCATTTTTCAAATATTAAAATCCAACCATGCTTGAATAGTTTGCACAAATGAATTGAAAATTCATTTGTCAATACTATTGAAGCATGGCTCTCACCATACTCCCACCACCACTTTTTCACCTCATTTTCCATTTAAAGATAAATGGATAAATCTAAAATGAGGTGTCCACCTTCTAGAATGTTTTCTGTATAAATACGGATTATACTCTACTGTATATACATACCTGTATTCGCATCAAAATACGAATACCTAAAGAGATAGAATAACACAAAGAACATAATACTAGAATATACATATCGAAATACATATATGTAAATTATTAAATCAATACCTAATTTAATAATCCGGTTCAATCCCGAGCCGTCTAGTATTATCAACCGTCCGATCTTAAGTCCGGGTAACTAGTACAATCAATCGATCGGAACCCTGCACATATCCAATACGGCTAATACATCATTTCGCCTGAACCAGAAAAACCCTCTGTATGGGAATCTAAACACTCGACAGTACGCCGGCAGTGAGTTACTGGATAAATCTATAACCATAAGCACGTCAGCGGCACTAGCGGTACGTAACGGCTACCCGGGTACCTGTTGAAAAGGAAGGCCGACGAGCAAACTCATCCGGATCCCTACTGAGTTTATCTGTGACAATCTCCGTACAGTCCGGTCTCTTCGTCTATGAGTATCGCATACCGGGTCTAGGGTGTGGTAAATGTCAGACCCTAATAACCCGATAATTCGTGCTGATATGGCTCAGGACCAATCCGGGAAACTACTGGTCAACTTATCAGTAAATCCCAACTGCCTTGGCCAAGGTCTTATGGTGCTGGCAAATCGAACACAGTGCGATATCAACTCCCTATACCGGGAGAGACGAATCCCCAACAATCGCTCACTGCCTCCATATGGCTCGGGACCATACCCAACTTAAATCTATTTGCTCGACTCAGTAGAGCCGTGGTAGGGTAGTAATCAAAGTACAGTGGGAACTTACATGAGACAAATGACGATCTCAGGTTTGAAGACTAACATGTACTCATGCCACCTGAGAACTGCTATTTGACGATAGGTACAGTACCATCTAGAAGTTATCGGCGAGTTCGTCCAGTGTACTCACTCTCAGTGAGCACCTGTATACAATTTTAGGTGCGAAAGACTAATGGCTACGGGACTAACCCTCGCCCCTCGTCGGGTTCTAGAAACATATACACTAGTCTACTCCGGAATATCGATGCCTAGTTTCGATACTCCCACACTAGGGACACTTTAAGGATGTGCTTATCGACTACCCAGCTCCCACAAGTATGATCGCCATCACAACGCAGGTAGTTAAACAATGATCTTACGGTCTTTATCAACATGTATAAATGATATGTAATAACAAGTAAAACATACGCACATGTTAAGATAAAAACAAACCAAATAGCATACTATCATATCGAGCAAGATTGTCCTGTACATACATATGTCCAAGCATCCACATGTTTACATATACAATAATGGCCTCTAGGGCATACATATCCAACAATCTCCCACTTGCACTAACGCCATATATTGGCGTACCGAGTACCCAACGTCTGCACTAGGGCCAGTTGTTGGCGTATCGCATACCCAACGTCTTAAATAGTCTCTCGAATTGTGCTTGAGGAAGGGACTTGGTGAATGGATCCGCCGTGTTGTCTTTTGTGTCCACTCTCCGCACCTCGATCTCCCGACGATCAACGTTCTCCCTGATCAGGTGATACCGCCTCAAGACGTGTCTGGATTTCTGATGGGACCTTGGTTCCTGTGCTAAAACCATAGCTCCATTGTTGTCGCAATACAAAGGTATTGGATTAACAATGGATGGAACCACCTGAAGTTCAGTAATGAACTTCTTAATCCAGACTGCTTCCTTTGCGGCATCATTGGCAGCAATGTATTCAGCGTCCATCGTCGAGTCTGCGACAGTGTCCTGTTTGTAACTCTTCCAACAGACCGTCCCTCCGTTGAGGGTAAACACTAAATCCGAGACAGACTTGCTGTCATCCTTGTCACGCTGGAAGCTTGAGTCGGTAAAGGACTCCACCTGGAGGTCCCTATTACCGAACTGTTGGCTATAGTGCCCTCAAGGCAATTATCATAGTCGCAGGTATGTGATCATGATGATTGAGCGAGGACCTATACCGATAAAATAGTCTTACTCGAGATGATAGTATGCTATTTGGTTTGTCTTTATCATCGTATGCTGATAAAGCCCATAGGATTCTTGCTTGACTGCCAGCATTGTGATGGAGATCACATACGTGGGAGCTGGGGTCTATAAGCACATCCTTAAATGTCCCTAATCATGGGAGTATCGAGACTGGACATCAATACTCCAGTGTAGACTGGTGTATACTTATCTAGACCCTGACGAGGGGTGGTGGCCGGTCTCACAAGCCATTGGTGTCAGTTGTTCACCTAAGATAGTATGCAGGTACTCATTGGGTTATGAGTACACTGGACGGACTCGCCGGGAACATGCTAGTTGGTATTATACCTATAGTCAGATAGCAGTTCCCTGGTGACATGTGTACAAGTTAGTTTGTCGACCTGAGATCATCATTTGTCTCGTGTGAGTTCCCACTGTGCTTTGATTACTACCCTACCACGGCTCAAAGGAGTCGTGCAAACAGGTTTTAGTTGGGTACAGTCCCGGGCCACATGGAGGCAGTGAGCGGATCATCGGGGATTCGTCTCTCCCGGTATTGGGGGTTGATGTCGCGCGGTGCACGGGTGGCCATCACTAGAAATCCTCGGCCGGGGTATGTGAGAATTACCGATCCAGAATCGATATTTTCTCGGGTAGTGATGGGTTTCATACCGACACGAATTATCGCGTTGTTAGGGGTCTGACTTTATCCACCCCCCTAAACTCGATATGCGATACTCTTAGACGAACAGACCGGACTGTACGGATATTGTCACTGACAGGCTCAGTAGGGGTTCGGATGAGTTTTCTCGTCGGCCTTCCTTTCGCTCAATACCTGGGTAGCCGTTACGTACAGCTAGTGCCGCTGACATGCTTGTGGTTAAACCCACTGCCAGCGTGTTGACGAGTCTTTAGAGTCCCACACAGAGGGTTTTCACGGTTCAGGCGATTTGGTGTAGTTGACGTATGTTGATACATACAGGTGTCCGATTAAATATGTGCACAGACTGCACAGACTTTAATCGGACGGTTGAGTGGGGAGTGTAGGATAGTGGCACTAAAACTTTCTCTCAACCATGAGCTCAAGTGAGCATTTCAAGAAGAAGATGAAGAGGGTGATGATGGCAAGGCATGGAAAAATGGCTAAGTATTTTGTGTGAGCATGAGAGTGGGAGAGCACCATCAATTTTTTTTCCAAATGAACAAAATCCCACACTCTCAAAGAGTGGCCGGCCCCTCTCATGCCCACACACCAAAAAAAAATGTCATTTCCCTTTTTAGCATTAAACAATTAAGAACCATACCAATCACTACATTGCACAAAAGCCATGCTTTGACCCAAATGACCTTGCCTTTCCATGTCATCATTTCCACCTCACTTAAACATGTGATTTTATAAATAAAATCAATAATGAGGTGGCATCTTCTAGAAGCCATTCCGTATAAATACGGAATGCTTCCCGGTATATGTATCGAAATACACATACGCGTATTCGTACGAAAAATACGAATAGCCAAGAGAGAAAATGAATAGTGAACAATAATACTAGAATACATATGTATATGTATTCTAGTATTATTGCTCACTATTTATTTTCTCTCTTTGGCTATTCGTATTTTTCGTACGAATACGCGTATGTGTATTTCGATACATGTACCGGGAAGTATTCCGTATTTATACGGAATGGCTTCTAGAAGATGCCACCTCATTATTGATTTTCTTTTGGAAAATCATTTGTTCATAATGAGGTGGAAATGATGACATGGCAAGGGTATGGTTTTGGTCAAAGTATGGGCTTTTTCATGTAGTGATTGGTATGGTGCAAATTGTTTAATGAAATTGAGAATGACATTTTTTTGTGGTGGGCATGAGAGGGGGCCGGCCACTCTTTTGGGGTGGGATTTTTTTCATTTGGTTAATTTTGGAGATGGTGCTCTTCTTACTCTCTCACTCTCATGCTCACACAAAAATACATAGCCATTTTCATGCCTTGTCATCATCACCCTCTTCATCTTCTTCTTGAGATGCTCACATGAGCATTTGATTTTGAGAGAAAGTTTTAGTGACACTATCCTACACTTCCCACTCTCCACTACTAGCAATTTTGAAGAGTCGGTTGGTTCGCTTGGCGAACCTGAAGCTTGCGCCGTTTCCCTCGGATGGATCATCGGAGATGAAGGAAGACCGGCGACCAAAGTCGATCAGCATCACTAGGAGCTTGGAAATGGTTGAAGACCCGAAGGACTTGGTTCATTAGGTATAACCATTCTATCTCCTTTTGTTAGATTGCTAGTTTTAGGGTTAATGGTTTCGATCTTGTCAAAACGGATAATGGTAGCGCCGGGTTTTAAGAAATTTTTGTTCCGCATTTGGTCACGGTTCGATGGTCGGGGCACTCCCACTACCCAGCAATGGTATCAGAGCCACCCATTAACCCCTACAAGCTAGTTTGCACAAGCTTAAAATCTCGATCGATCAAAATTTCGAAAACTATTTTCCGTATTATCAAGTTTCTTTCGATTTCTGTAAGTGCTCCAAAAATTTCAGGAGGCTTTGGGTACCCGTTTGAGTTTTAGTACAACTTTCCACCCGCAGATCGATGATCATTTAGAGCGAACTATACATACTCTCAAGGATATGCTCCGAGCGTGCGCACTAGATTTTGGTGGCAGTTGGGATCGTCACTTGTCTTTGATAGAGTTCTCCTACAATAACAGTTTTCAGGTGACGATTCAGATGGCACCTTTTGAGGCTTTGTATGGGAGAAATTGTCGATCGCCAGTCTGTTGGACCGAGCTTGTCACGCTCCGCTTCCCAGTAGACGGAAGCGATGACGTCGTAGGCCGCAACGTATTTACTAAGAAATAAATACGTTAAGCATAATTAAGAAATATATAAAATGAACAAGAATGACAAGTGATATAAAATAACAACTACATACAATTGTTTGAAAAGAAAAGATACAATGGGTAAAGCAATGCCTAAACAGTGGCATACAAAATGAAAATAAGTATAAGGAACTAGATGTCAGTCTGGGCCGCAAGCTGTTCCAAGTCCTCCTGGCTCGGCTCGATCTCCTAAGAGTCTGGTCCTCCTGACGAACATTCCGAAGAAAGAAATATAAAGGAATGTCATCAACAAACTAACGCTCGGTAAGTCCCAAAAGAAGAAAGAGAATAGAACGGGTAATATGAAATGAACATGTAAGTCTTGTATGATTGATTACCGGTATATGATGATTATTATAACGTGGAGGTTTGTAGCTTGGTACAGAAAGTATTCATGTATACGAGAGGAGTCCATCTTACCCCATGGACTATGATAACATGTAGTACAAGGCCCCATCATAACCATAGGACAACGACACGAGAATTTATGTAGGTGTCTTTTAAGTGACCTCTTGTGCCACGATATACGTTCCGTACCAATCCACCCCTTTATCCCCGCGTATTGTTTTGTATAGATTATAATTATCAGACTTGCCGAAACCATGGATACAAGTTGTTCAAGTATTCATGTTCAGGATGTAATCAAGTATTTAAGTAGTCAAGTCAAGTTATAACCATGGTTCGGTCAAGTTAGGTCAAGTATACATGTTTGATATTGATATTTGATTTCAAGTATTCATGTTCATGATCAGGTATTCATGTTTGATATTGGATTCATATTTGAATTAGATTCAGTTTTGAGTTGGACTTAGACTGAGTTAGACACTTGTAAACTGATTTAGATCTTGAATTAGGTTCGGGAGTCATCGGTAACTGCTGCACATGGACGGTAGTATTTGTGTCTTTTTCCATGACAATTACCATTGATAATCCCGTTAAGTTTTTTTTTACCTTAAATAGGCAAGCACTCACTTTCTCCGGCTCCTTAGGCCTCAAGAGAATTGATTCTGCTTAAGCCTATATTTACTAAAGTCCTTAAATATTGTTTTTATATAACTCAAGAGGGTTTTATGAAAAATATTTTGATATAGTTAAAAATAAAATCTCGAGTGTGATTAGTATTATTTGAGGTTGTCATGATCATGGATTTTAAGTATTTGGGGTATTTTTAGTGATAATTACTTAACCTGGAAAGTTCATGGTATTTTATTGTAAAACTTGCCTTTTTGGTATCTTGATGGTATTTTATTGACATTTATTAATCTTTTCATTTTTTAAAAACATAGGTTTATTATATTTTGAAAATATGGATTTATAATTTTATATAATTTTAATTTTAAAAAATATTTTTATTTTATTTAGAAAATTCGTATTTCTTAAAAACCGTATTTAAATCCTTTCGAGATCGAATGCTCCGTGAGAAGGTCTGCATCTTATTCTACTAGCCCAAGAATGTGCAATAATCTGCACCATCCATTAGTGGGCCCCCTAAAGAGGGTTGTAGATGTGTAATCGCAAAGGATAGAAAATATCGATTTAAAAGAAATCCGGTTTTTAAAGTTATGTGGTATTTTATCGTAATATCATACTTCGCAATGGAAAATATGTTCAATGAGTATCGTGCTATGAAACCAAGTGTGCGTGAGGGGTAGGTCGTTACCCCGTGAAGTTTTCTTATGGTATTGTTTTAACAAAATACAAAAGGATGTGTTTAATAAGTTTATGGCATTTTAATGAAAAAGCGTTACTATTGTTATTTCACACGAGAATTTTGATGAAATTTGATTCTAAATATTAGGGTATAAGGTTAAAAGTATTGTGTAAAAGTGGTTTGACCCAAATGATAAAAGGAAAAGGAGTTATAGGGTTTATAAAAGAAGATATCGGTATAACTCCAATTTTATCGATATTGGATTTAAAGTGAAAAGCAATGAAAAAGGAAGAGGATTGAGAAGGACTTACAATTTAGAGAGTTTAAAGAAGGGTTGATGAAGAGAGGGTTGAGCTTCGTAGCGTCGCGGGAGCGCTAGAATTGACTTCGATCTTCCCTGGAAGTTGCTTGCTTGGTAACTCCTCTTTACTCTATTTGTACTTGGGAACTTTTTGAGAGAATTTTGCTATAATTTTTAGAATGGTGCTGAGCCAAGGTAGGGGATGGTATTTATAGTGAAGAATTAGGGTTTTGGAATTAAAATGGTGGATTAAAAAACATTAAAATTGTGATAAATTATAAAATGAAGGGTCTCTGTTTGATCGCAGGGAAATCAAACAGTGTAAAGGAGGTAGGGGTAGGTGAAGGGGTTTGTGTGCAAAATATGAAGCCAAATGGGTTCATCATAGCCGTCGGTGCCGGCCATATTGGGCATTCCACCGGTTGATCTAGGGCATTGAGTCTCTAGATTCGTGCTACGTGTATTTGTTTGTGTTTAAACCCTTTTGCACATGTTTAATTTTTCTGAACTTTTCATTTCCCTGTATATTGCATGTGCAATCTTTTGGGCTTCTAAAAATTAAAAAGAAAAATTCAGAAAAAAATATTGTGTCTGATAGGAATCGATCACGGGGGCTATGTCACAGCAGTGCAAGGCTTTACCAGTGAGCTACAAGTTGTTTCTTGCTGTTATTTAACAAAATCTACTTATAACTCAAACTCAGGCTGTAAACTCATTTCTGTACATTAAAATGGAAAATTCAGTACAGTAAATTCAGAGTCGTTACATTCTACCCTCCTTATAAAAAATTCTTCCTCGAAATTTACAATTACATATAGACTAATTTTCAAAGAGGTAAGGGTATCTTGCTCGCATGTCTTCTTCTCGTTCCCATATTGATTCTCCTGGTGAATCCTTTCTCCACATCACTCGGACCAAGTTTACTTCCTTGTTCCGCAATGTCTTTACCTTTCGGTCCAGGATCTTAACGGGTTGTTGCTCGCAAGTTAGGTCCGTTTGTACTATGAGCTCGGAGTGATCAAGTATCTGGCCGGGGTCACTCATATATTGTCGTAGCTGGTATATGTAGAACATATTGTGCATTCTTTCCAATGAGAGTGGTAGTGCTAAATGATATGCCACTTCTCCAACTCGTTCGAGTATGTCGAACGGTCCTATGTATCTTGGACTTAGCTTACCCCTCTTGCCAAAGAGGATCACTCCTATGTTTGGAGAAATCTTTAAGAAAACATGGTCTCAAGTTTGGAACTCCAGATGTTGTCGCTTTGCATATGCCCAATGCTTCTGTCGGTCTTGGGCTATGCACATTCTTTCCATGATTGTGCAAACTATATCCATAATTGCCATGATCACTCTGGTCCAAGGAGTTCACGATCTCTGTCGTCATCCCAACTTAGCTGTGAACGACACTTCCGTCCATAGAGTGATGCGAATAGTGTTATTCCAATGTTTGTCTGATAGCTGTTGTTGTATGAAAACTCCACAAGGTGTAAGTGATCTTCCCACGAATCTCTGAATTCTAACATACAAGCTCTTAGCATGTCCTCCAGAATCTGAATTGTTCGCTCGGACTGTCCGTCCGTTTGTGGATGATATGCCGTGCTGAAATTCAGAGTCGTTCCCAGGCTAGCTTGCAGACTCTGCCAAAATTGCGACCGGAATCTTGTGTCACGATCGAAGACGATGCAAATAGGCACTTCATGTAATCTCACGATCTCCTGCATGAGTTCATGGGTATCAAATACAGTACACTTTAAAGGTTTAAATCTTACTTTATATTTGTGCTTACCTCCATGTACTTCTTTGCTAACATTTCGGTTGATTGACTAACTTGAAATGGAATAAAGTGAGCCGATTTGGTGAGTCGATCCACAATAACCTATACTGCATCGTTACCTTTCGTGCTGCGAGGCAGGGCAGTCATGAAGTCCATGGTAATGTGCTGCCATTTCCATTATGGGATTGGTAACGGCTGAAATAGACCAGCAGTTCTGTGATGTTCAGCTTTCGCTTGATGACATACCAAACACTTGGCTACGCTCCTTGCTACTTTGCACTTCATTCCATGCCACCAGTAGTGTTGCCGTAGATCCTTGTTGTAACATTTCAGAAAATAAAATATTATTTTTAGGAATTCAAATAATTAAAATAATGAATTTCATGAATATTATTATAGTATGGCAATTAGTTATAATGAAATGGTATAATTATATACCGATAGTTTGGAAAATATTTAGAAAATTAAAAAAGTTGCAAGTAAGTATATAAAATTAATAAGTTTAGAATCATGGTATCTTAATTAATTTGTTTTCTTATTTGAATATTTTTCTTGCGTGATTTATTTCATTGTGCTTATTTATATGTCGCTAAAACTACAACATATGTCAATTTAGATAATATTCAAAGATTCATAACCGATATACCCGATACCGATACCCGATATGCCAAATATTGACACCTGATATGTAAAAATTTTCGATATTGACACCCGATATACTCGATACCGATAACCGATATGAACGTCCAACATATGAATTCGTATCGCCGATATATCGTCCAACATATGCTATCCGATATGAAAAACGTTAATCCGAGACGATACCGATAGCTGATATTTAAAACCTTACATATAGTTTATTATCACCTAAATCATATCTAATATTTTGTCTGTTGATAAACATTGTAGGAGCTACTCGATTTCACTCACTATCCTCCGGAGTAAGTTGATTACGCATCTTCTTGATCGTCATTTTTCGCAATGTCCGAATGTAATTGAATTGTTTTGAAAATGAATGGAATAGAATGGATATGATATTTTGGCGAAATGAATTGGTTTTGTTGCGATTTGTGTCACGTCCCGCTTCCCAAAATACGGAATACGAGGGATGACTAGGCCAGCCATGCTCCTACGGTCAAGGAATAATCCTGCCGTAGTCACACTTCGGCTTCTAGCATTACATGGTAATCAGTAGACACAGCACAGAAGTAAAGGAAATACATCACTAGTTATTATATCAACTTTCATTGTTCACAATTTACAACAAAATAAGGAAAAGAACTACTAACCAAGTGCGAATACAAGGTTTCTTTAGGGAAAGCAGTAAAGGTAATGGAGACACGACCGTCTAAATCTCCGCAAGCTCGAAGGGCAGGTCTGACTCCTGAATTGGTTCTTCCTCAAGGTCTGATCATGCATACTCAGGTTGTCAGAGCGATATAATAGCAATATTATAATAATAACTAAAGACAAGAACATGAAAGTAATAACAGTGGAGAAAAATGCAGCTAATCAATATGTCACTAGCTGATGCACTGTATGATCTGTGTCCCTATCGGTCTCTAAGTCACTTTTGAAATCGATTTGTGGAAAGGAGGATTATGTTTAATGAGGGTCTCGTACGTACCCAAGACTACGGCCCGCTGTTACCCGGGACATAACCCTGTCAGCCGGACCGCTAGGCCCAACCTAATATATATAAGAGTCGTTGTTCGAATGATCATCCTCTAAATCACTGACCTCGCTAAATACAACTCCCTTTCCACTTCGATTTCCCCTTTTTCCCCAGATTTCAGTATGGGCTAGTTGTGTACAGGTACGCATCAGTAGAACGACTTTATTCACTGTTCACTGTATGGTTCATTATCATGAATCACTCACTATTCACTGGCATACTTGACACAACCACACCAACACTTCACACGTTCGACAATGCAATATACACTGAGAATTAACACAAATGTTCACCGTCACTAAAGGTCTTGTAATCGGGTAGAACTATGAATCATGCCGCTAAACAGTTTATGTGCAGTACAAGTCGTTATGCTTCTTATGAACATAGAAAATTCGTATTGAATCATGCATTCAAAATTTAGCAAAAAGATACAAAAGAGATAATAAGTAAACTCAGTCGGCAGTTCAAAAAAATTAATTTCAGGACAATCGGGTTTCGGGTTTGCAAGTTACAGTCGTTTCGTTTTAAGTGTTCGCTGCGGGAATTTCAGTTCCTGAACTGAAGGTCCATTTCGCAACACAATTTTCACCATTTTGGGATCAAAATCAGGTGACTCTATAGTTGAACAAAATTTAGTTTTATCAGTTAGGTTTCCAACTCACTATACGGATCAATGATATCCATGGTGTACTGGAAGTTATGCACTGTAAAACAATGGGGTATAAGTTCTGTCCCTGTTTGGGACTGCAATACGTTCTGTTAATTTAAAATACAGTTTAAATAGTAAACTGCAGTAGAAATGGATGAAATCACTTTCATGGGTTAGCTAATAGATTTATCTTAGCTATGGTATAGGGTTCCGCATTATAACATTTCTATACAGCAGAGTGAAAGCATTACAAAACGAGAATCGACAGCCAAAGCTGCTCTGGACTGCAGTCCAGAGCTGCACTCCGAACCAATTTCCGTCACCCTTTTAGCATAGAAGCAAATTAAAACTCTTATGGGGTTCTATTTCGTCGAGTCGGCTTCAATATGAGCCCTCGAACGCAACATTCTGATCTGTAATCAATTAACTGTGATTTTTACGAGTTTCAGGTACGGGAAAGTTTTAGTTTTACGGGTCTAAATGGGAAAGGTCTGTCACGTCATTAAAGACCGTATTTTCCAGCCAAATCATAACACAACGCTCGTTATTACTCGGGCCATCTTATGTGATCAGTTTACTTCAAATTAACGAGGGTTTTCCATTCGGGTTTTGCATCGAACACTGACATTATATTATTTCGCACGAAAGGTATATACGGAATTTATTAGTATTTTGAATTGTAATAGATAAAGTTAGCATGGAGCAAGCAGTATACTTGCCTGATGATGGTTATTCGAGGGTGTTGGCGGCGCGGTGGTCGACCAGGGCTAACGGTGGAGGCGTGCTTTAGGGTTCGGGTGTGAGCTTGGATGAAGCTCGGTTGGGTTTGCTGGGAGGTGGGGCTCGTCGTGATTGGTGGAGGCGACAATCTCAGTGCTGTAGGGTAGTAGCTCAGGGAGGTCGACGGCTACGGTCATTTTGGTATGCCGACTGAGGCGAGGCTGTGGTGACGGATGGTTGTTGGAGGTGGTCGATGCGAGTGACGACGATGGCAGTGGGGAAGACCAAAGGTGATGGACGTGATGACGACGGTGAGGTGAGGAGGTTGCAGGAGAGCTTGAAGTGGCTGTTGGCTGTTTGCGGTGATGGAGGTGGAGTTGGTCGGCAATGCTCATGGTGGGTTGCGGTGGTGCAGGAGGGTAGTGGAATGTAATGAGAATGTGGCAATGAGAGGAGGAGGAAGAGTTATTGGGGAGAGTGGTCGGAGCTCGGTGGCTGGGGAAAAATTTGGGCGAGGAGGCAGTGGCGCAGTGAAAAGAGAGGCAGTGGGGATGAGGGCTCGGCTTTGTATGAAAGAGGGAGACGAGGTCGAGGGAGTTCATGAGAGCGCATGCATGGGATCGTGGGTAAAGGCGTGGGGTCGTGTTCTCGAACGGGGAGCGGGGGCGTGGGTCGAGCGGTGACGTGGGGGAAGGAAGAAGAAGAAGTGGGAAAATAAATGGGAGTGGGGAAAAGAACGGGTCGGGTATGGGCACGGGGCCGGGTCGGGCATGGGGTAAGGGCATAGGCTTGTGGTTTGGGCCGGGGTTTTTTCCTTGGGCCTTTTATTTCTTTTGTTTAGAAAAGTTTTAATATTTGAAACCTAAGCATCGCAATTCATACAAAAAAATGCGGAGAAAATAGAAAACATTCAAGAGGACTTGGAGAAATATGGGAAAATTTTATTTACGGAACTGGGAATTTACATCATACCCTCCTTACAAAATTTCGTCCTCGAAATTTAGAAGAGAGACAACGAAACAACACTATACAAACAGATGTGGAAAACGCGCACGGATATCCTCCTCACGCTCCCAGGTAGATTCTCCTGGGGAACGACCGCCCCAAGACACTTGGACTAACGGAATGACTTTATTCTTCAGCACTTTTTCTCTGCGGTCGAGGATAGTGGTGGGCTGCTCTTCGTACGACAAGTCATTGCCCAAGGCTAACTCCGAGTAGTCCAGAACATGGCTCTCATCCCGAACATAACGCCGCAACTGAGATACGTGGAAAGTATTGTGCACACCAGCTAGCGACGGAGGCACGGCAAGTCGATAGGCCACCTCTCCCACTCGCTCTAGCACCTCAAAAGGTCTGACGAACCGAGAACTGAGTTTCCCGTGACCTCCAAACCTGATGACTCCGCGGGTAGGGGAAATCTTCAGGAATACGTGATCTCCGACTTCAAATTCTAGTGCTCTCCTGCTGGCATCCGCCCAACTCTTCTGTCGATCCTGAGCCGTCTTAATGCGCTGTCTGATCATCCGGACTTTGTATACCTTCTGAACAATGAGTTCGGGGCCCAGTAATCTTCGTTCGCCCACGTCATCCCAACAAACAGGGGATCGACATTTACGCTAGTAAAGTGCTTCGAAAGAAGCCATCTCGATGCTAGCCTGGTAACTGTTGTTATAAGAAAACTCAACCAGATGCAGATGATCCACCCAAGAACCCTGGAAGTCCAACATACAAGCCCTCAACATGTCCTCGAGCGTCTGAATCGTGCGCTCGGATTGTCCGTCTGTCTGTGGATGATACGCTGTGCTGAACTTGAAGCGGGTACCCAGACTCTCCTGTAAGCTCCTCCAAAAGTGCGAAACAAATCTGGTGTCTCGATCTGATACAATGCTGACCGGAACTCCGTGAAGCCGCACTATCTCTTGCATGTATTTCTCCGCCAGTGACTCTGTTGACTGTCCCACCCGGAAGGGTATAATGTGTGCAGCTTTTGTAAGGCGGTCGACGATAACCCAAACAGCTTTGTTGCCTCTAGGGCTCCGTGGTAAGGTAGTCACAAAATCCATAGTAATGTGCTCCCACTTCTATTCTGATATCGGAAGTGGTTGTAACAGCCCCGCCGTTCTCTGGTGTTCCGCCTTCACTTGCTGACATACCAAACACCTGGATACAAACCGTGCAATCTCTCGCTTCATCCCGTTCCACCAAAAGTGTTGCTTCAGATCTCGATACTTTTTCGTGCTCCTGAATGCACAGAATAAGCTGAACTATGAGCCTCAGCTAGTACCTCTTCTCGAACCTCTCCTTTGGGTACGCAGAGTCTGCTACCAAATCTCAAAGAACCATCTTGATGTATGAGTAAGTCTGTTCTCAGCCCGGCTTCCACCTGCTCTCTGAACTTTTGCAATCGAGGATCATCAGGTTGCGCAGCCTTGATGTGATCAACGAGAGAAGACTGCACCTGTAGTTGCCAAAACTGCCCTATTGCACTCGGCGTAACGACCTCTAGCTCGAGCTTCTAAAAATCTTCAATGATGCTCCTATGGCTGGTCAACATCATTACCGCTGGCTTGCGACTGAGAGCATCTGGTACAACATTTACTTTTCCTGGATGATACTGCAAGTCTAAGTCATAGTCCGCCATTAACTCTAGCCACCGGCGCTGCCTCATATTCAGTTATTTCTGAGTGAAGACGTACTTCAGACTCTTGTGATCTGTGTACACCTCTACCTTCTCGCCTAACAGGTAATGCCTCCAGATCTTCAATGCGAAAACTATTGCAGCTAACTCCAAGTCATGAGTAGGGTAGTTCCTCTCGTGATTCCTCAGCTGTCGTAAGGCGTAAGTAACCACCCGACCATGCTTCATCAGAACACAGCCTAAGCCCTTCCCTGAAGCATCGCTATGTATCACCAACCCACTGGAATTATCTGGTACTGTAAGAATAGGCGCCGTGGTCAATTTCTGCTTCAGTGTCTCAAAAGCCCGAGTATACTCCTCCGTCCACACATACGGCACATCCTTCCGTGTCAGCTTCGTCAAGGGTTTAGCGACTCGTGCAAAGTCTTGAACGAACCGTCGATAATATCCGTCTAGTCCCAGGAAGCTTCTGATCTCGGCTACTGACTTTGGTGTTGGCCAATCTCTAACAGATTCTATCTTTGCCGGGTCCACTGAGATGCCTTCGCCCGAAACAACGTGTCCCAAGAACTGCACCTTATCGAGCCAGAACTCACACGTGCTCAATTTCGCATACAGCTTCTCTTCCCGAAGAATTCGTAATACCGTTCGCAAGTGTTCGACGTGCTCCTCTCGAGTCTTAGAGTAGACTAGTATGCCGTCGATGAATACAACGACAAACGCGTCCAAATATTTCACAAATACCCGATTCATCAGATCCATAAATATAGCTGGAGCATTGGTAACACCGAACGACATCACAAGGAACTTATAATGCCCGTATCGGGTCCTGAAAGTCGTCTTGCATATATCCTCGGCCGCTACTCTGATCTGGTGACAGCCCGAACGGAGATCCAACTTCGAAAATACTCTGGCCCCACTTAACTGATCAAATAAGTCGTCGATGCGCGGTATGGGATATTTGTTCTTTATCGTGACTTTGTTCAGCTCCCGGTAGTCTATGCGCATCCGTAGCGATCCATCCTTTTTCTTTACCAACAAAACTGGTGCACCCCACGGTGAAGCGCTTGGGCGGATAAATCTTTTCTCCAGGAGTTCCCCAATTTGCTTCTTCAATTCTGCCAACACAACCGGTGCCATTCTGTACGAAGCCTTGGAAACTGGTATTGTACCTGGAATCAA
Source organism: Agapanthus africanus (assembly GCA_030015575.1). Classification (NCBI taxonomy): domain Eukaryota; kingdom Viridiplantae; phylum Streptophyta; class Magnoliopsida; order Asparagales; family Amaryllidaceae; genus Agapanthus; species Agapanthus africanus. The sequence continues at coordinate 325,172,025 of JASDDO010000004.1, forward strand.
ATCAATAGAGAATTCCAAAACGCGGGGAGGTGGTAGACCTGGTAAATCTTCAGGAAACACATCCAGAAAATCCCGAACAATCTGGGGTTCGGCTCTCATCAATCTCTATAGCTGTCAACTCCTTTGGCTTGGCTCTGAACTTGGCTGGATCTAAAGATTCTCTCCCGCCTTCAAAAATAAACTCTGGGTGATTAGGAATGCAGAAAGTCACATTCCTTGCTCGGCAATCAATAACTGCATAGAATGTACTCATCCAATCCATCCCGAGAATTGCGTCATAGCTTCCTGTTCCGATCACAAGGAAATTCGCATAGAATTCCCTGCCACACACTACAACTGGACAGGATCTACATTCTCGACTGGATACTATAACACCATTACCCGTATGTATTTCCTAACCCTTGGTTAATGGTTCATGTGGTATGGATGTGTATCAACGAAATGCGTAGATATGAAACAGTGTGATACTCCAGAATCAAACAGTACTTTAGCTGGCATGGAATGTACGAGTAGAATACCTGTGACAACTTCGCCTGAAGCCTCTGCCTGCTCGGCGGTCAAGGTGAAAGCCTGTCCCTGACCGCGTCCTGTGTAGGATTGCCTCTACTCCTGTGACCTATGCTGCTGCGGTCCAGACCCTCCCTGTAGCTCTGTTCGTTCGGGGCAACCACTGACTCGGTGCTGGATGGATCCGCAAATCAAACACTGTCCCTTGGCACGACGATAATCCTTCTGGGTGTGCCCATCCCTGTTGCAGTAGCAGCAAACTAAGTTTTTACCTTAAGGGCGATGCTGGGGCGCGAATGGACGCTCCATCTGCGTCGTCCCTGGCCTGTGAACTGGTATGACCCCTCTAGACGGTGTGTGAGTACGTGCTGGAACAACTAGGGGCCTCCTATCACTCGAACTGGGCCCCCTAAATTTATTGATCAGCTTCTCCTGAATTCGTGCCGCGTTGAACACCTGCGCAAAAGTCTATAACTCGAGTGACACGATCAACTGTTGTAGCTCAAAATCAAGTCCCTGTAAGAAGCGCCTGGCCCTGGTGGCCTCTGAAGCGACCATATACGGAGCAAATCGGCTCAGACGGTTGAATTCTGCCGCATATATGTCCACGGGACGGCCATTCTGCTTTAGTAAGATGAATCTCTCTTCCATCTCTGCCTTGGCGGTGGAAGGAAAGTAGTGGTCCAAGAAGCACTCCTTGAATTTTCTCCATTCGATTAGCCCGTCTAGTATGCTTTCTTCAACTGACCACCAAGTAAGGGCTTCATCCTCCAACTGGATCTTTATCACATTCACTTTCTCTTCATCGGGTACCCTTGCGGCCGTCAGTAGGTTCTCCATATTGACCAGCCATTGCTCGGCCTCGAGTGGTTCGGCTAGTCCCGTAAATACAGCTGGATGTAACCTTCGAAAATCTGACACGGTGCTAGCCCTGGCAGAAAAAGCTGGTGGAGCAGTGCCCTCGGGGGCGGTAATGAGAGCGGAGGGTCCCCCTACTGCGGTAATTGCCCTGAGTCACTCGGTGAGTAGGTCCGTCTTTCTCTCTTGAGCTTCTGCGAGGGTCGTCAGTGCACTCAAAATCCTCTCCGTGCGATCCTGAGAACTTGAGTCCGAGGAGTGGTCGTTCGGGGACGTCATGTCGCTGGAAAACATTTAAACGGATATGATTAGATACAAGGATGAAAGTGAGGGATAGTGAAGCGAAAATAATGTAATAAAGTGTAGTTAATGTTATCCCTTACTACTAAACGCGGATCTGATACCAACAAAACCATGTCACGCCCCGCTTCCCAAAATACGGAATACGAGGGATGACTAGGCCAGCCATGCTCCTACGGTCAAGGAATAATCCTGCCGTAGTCACACTTCGGCTTCTAGCATTACATGGTAATCAGTAAACAAAGCACAGAAGTAAAGGAAATATATCACTAGTTATTACATCAACTTTCATTGTTCACAATTTACAACAAAACAAGAAAAATAACTACTAACCAAGTGCGAATACAAGGTTTCTTTAGGGAAAGCAGTAAAGGTAATGGAGGCACGACCGTCTAAATCTTCGCAAGCTCGAAGGGAAGGTCTGACTCCTGAATTGGTTCTTCCTCAAGGTCTGAGCATACATACTCAGGTCGTCAGAGCGACATAATATCAATATTATAATACTAACTAAAGACAAGAACATGAAAGTAATAACAGTGGAGAAAAATGCAGCTAATCAATATGTCACTAGCTAATGCACTGTATGATCTGTGTCCCTATCGGTCTCTAAGTCACTTTTGAAATCGATTTGTGGAAAGGAGGATCATGTTTAACGAGGGTCTCGTACGTACCCGAGACTACGGCCCGCTGTTGCCCAGGACATAACCCTGTCAGCCGGACCGCTAGGCCCAACCTAATATATATAAGAGTCGTTGTTCGAATGATCATCCTCTAAATCACTAACCTAGCTAAATACAACTCCCTTTCCATTTCGATTTCCCCCTTTTTCCCCCAGGTTTCACTATTCATGAATATGGGCTAGTTGTGTACAAGTACGCATCAGTAGCACGATTTTATTCACTGTTCATTGTATGGTTCATTATCACGAATCACTCACTATTCACTGGCGTACTTGACACAACCACACCAACACCTCACACGTTCGACAATGCAATATACACTGAGAATTAACACGAATGTTCACCGTCACTAAAGGTCTTGTAGTCGGGTAGAACTATGAATCATGCCGCTAAACAGTTTATGTGCAGTACAAGTCGTTATGCTTCTTATGAACATAGAAAATTCGTATTGAATCATGCATTCAAAATTTAGCAAAAAGATACAAAAGCGGTAATAAGTAAACTCAGTCGGCAGTTCAAAAAAATTAATTTCAGGACAATCGGGTTTTAGGTTTGCAAGTTATAGTCGTTTCGTTTTAATTGTTCACTGCTGGAATTTCAGTTCCTGAACTGAAGGTCTATTTCGCAACACAATTTTCACTCTGTTGCGATCAAAATTAGGTGATGCTATAGTTGAACAAAATTTAGGTTTATCAGTTAGGTTTCCAACGCACCATACGGATCGATGATATCCATGGTGTACTGGAAGTTATACACTGTACAACAATGGGGTATAAATTCTGTCCCTGTTTGGGACTGCTATATGTTCTGTTAATTTAAAATACAGTTTAAATAGTAAACGGCAGTAGAAATGGATGAAATCACTTTCATTGGTTAGCTAACAGATTTATTTTAGCTATGGTATAGGGTTCCGCATTATAAAATTTCCATACAACAGAGTGAAAGTATTACAAAACGAGAATCGACAGCCAAAGCTGCTCTGGACTGCAGTCCAGAGCCGCACTCCGAACCAATTTCCGTCACCCTTTTAGCATAGAAGAAAATTAAAAATCTTATGGGGTTCTAGATAGTCGAGTCGTCTTCGATATGAGCCCTCGAACGCAACATTATGATTTGTAATCAATTAACTGTGATTTTTACGAGTCTCAGGTACGGGAAAGTTTCGGTTTTACGTGTCTAAATGGGAAAGGCCTGTCACGTCATTAAAGACCGTATTTTCCAGCCCAATCATGACACAACGTTCGTTATTACTCGGGCCATCCTATGTGCTCAGTTTCCTTCAAATTAACGGGGGTTTTCGATTAGGGTTTTGCATCGAACACTGACATTATATTATTTCGCACGAAAGGTATATACGGAATTTATTGGTATTTTGAATTGTAAAAGATAAAGTTAGCATGGAGCAACCAGTATACTTGCCTGATGACGGTTATTTGAGGGCGTTGGCGGCGCGGTGGTCGACCAGGGCTAACGGTGGAGGCGTGCAATAGGGTTCGTGTGTGAGCTTGGATGAAGCTCGGTTGGGTTTGCTGGGAGCTGGGGCTCGACGTGGTTGGTGGATGCGACGATCTCAGTGTTGTGGGGTAGTAGCTCAGGGAGGTCGATGGCTACGGTGGTTTTGGTATGCCGGCTGAGGCGAGACGGTGGTGACGGATGGTTGTTGGAGTTGGTCGATGCGAGCGACGACGATGGCAGTGGGGAAGACCGGAGGTGATGGATGTGATGACGACGGTGAGGTGAGGAGGTTGCATGTGAGCTTGAAGTGGCTGTCGGCTGTTTGCGGCGATGGAGGTAGAGTTGGTCGGCATTGCTCGCGGTGGGTTGCGGTGGTGCAGGCGGGTAGTGGAATGTGACGAGGAGGTGGCGATGAGAGAGGGAGGAAGAGTTGTTGGGGAGAGTGGTCGGAGCTCGGTGGCTGGGGAAAGCTTTGGGCGAGGAGGCAGTGGCGCAGTGAAAAGAGAGGCAGTGGGGATAAGGGCTTGGCTTTGTATGAGAGAGGGAGACGAGATCGAGGGACTTCGTGAGCGCGTGCGCGTGGGATCGTGGGTAGAGGCATGGGGTCGTGGTCGTGAACGGGGAGCGGGGGCGTGGGTCGAGCGGCGACGTGGGGAAGGAGGAAGAAGAAGCGGGAAAAGAAATGGGAGTGGAGAAAAGAACGGGTCGGGTATGGGCACGGGGCCGGGTCGGGCATGGGGTAAGGGCATGGGCTTGAGGTTTGGGCCAGGGGTTTTTCCTTGGGCTTTTTATTTCTTTTGTTTAGAAAAGTTTTAATATTTGAAACCTAAGCATCGCAATTCATAAAAAAAAATGCGGAGAAAATAGAAAACATTCAAGGGGACTTGGAGAAATATGGGAAAATTTTATTTACGGAACTGGGAATTTACAATTTGAATGGATTTTTCATGAATTGATTTCAGTTTTTGATGAATGTATATGTCAGATATCATTATATTGAATTGTATGTGTATCGATCGATCGAAACGACAATAAGTTGCCAATTTTTTTCTCTGTCAGCAACTTATTTCGTCGGGTAAAACCCGTCGAAAAAAGTCACAAAACCGACGAATTAAGTCTGGATTTTGGGGAAAAAAGGCCCAGGTTTGTTTACACTTTTCCGTCGGTAAATAACCGACGAAAAAAATCAGCCGACGAAATAAACTTAGAATCCGACAATAAATCTTTTTTCGTCGGCTCCGACGGAAATTGTTTATTTCTTCGGGTTATTGTTTGTTACGTCAAGTTTAACCCGATGAATAAAGCCTATATTTCTTGTAGTGTCTTATATGTATTAAACTTATAGTAAATTTGTGTTATTTGGATATCTTATATGTTACGAATATGGGGTTATTATGGATCATTTTATTTGTTATGTTAATTTATTTAATTATATAACATGTACGAAATCGTGTGTGTATACATGTTTATGTGTATGTATAGATGTATGTATGCATGTGTATATATGGATATGGATGTATGCATGTATGTACATGTATGGGTCCTTGGATTGATTATGACAATAGATTTGGAATTGGATTGGATTGGATTGGATTAGAATTGAGAAGGATTTGGAATTGTAATGTATATTGGATTTCGGTTGGAATTGTTTGGATTGGAATTGGATTTATGGCAATAATTGTTTATTGGATTGAATCATTCAGTGATTCTGGGATATTTTTTTTCCGGGTTGGACCTAATTCGACGGGAATTTCATGTCGAAAAAGGGTTGTTAAAATTTTTAATATTATTTTAGTACGATTTTTTGGAGCTAATTCAACAAGTCTGCCGTGTGGAATTAAACTCTATTTCGACGGATTTTACTCGTCGAATTAGATAACGATAATTCGCCAGATTATCTCCGTCGAAGAAAGTCTACAGCATCGCATATAAACGTCACGGCGATCTTCCGTCGCAATTTAGAATGTCCCATTGAAATAGACTTAATTCGACGGCTATTTATTCGAAATAGGCTGTGTATTGCCCGTAGTGCTCCAAGCTGTAAGGTAAAGGTTTTGCTCCATAAACTTTAAATTTCTTCATGATCACTCAATCGCTGTAATTACACAACCTAACTGGTTGCTACAGAAAGGCCTAGAGTTGCGAGGTGCTCTAAAGAATTGGCTTGTTGTGCTTGATAAATCTCACTCATCAAAGAATAGATCCAATAGTGGACATAAGTAACATCATTTAGCTTCTTCTGAGTCCAAATAGTTGTTCATTGCACTATAAACTTGATCAAATGAACCTCAAGTGTGTTCGCGGCCAATCGATGATCAAGTCTGGCTTAATATGCGCATGGCAATTCGTAGTAATCCCAGGCAACCAATCCCATGTTTGCCACCATCGCTGTTGACAAAAAACCTTGCTTTATATATGATAATAATAGTACTAATAATAATAACATCAACAAGGTGAAGTTGGGATTAAAAAGAAACTAGTTTTTCCATGGGGAAATGAAAGAAGCTTGCATTGCATATAAAAATGAAAGGCCGAGTTTAAATTTTGGCATACAATATTCATTGTTTGATATCATTCGATTATTCAGGGAAAACAATAAATAACCCCGATTTTTAGGAGTAGTGTGAAATATGTATTTTTGACATAATTTTTAAATCTGGTTGAACTGCTACTTCATATAAATATAATTAAATCCAAAAAAAATTAAAATTTATTCGTAAAATATAAAATATAATTTAATTTTCTCCTTCATCATCGGTCATTCGGAATATGAGGAAGAAAGAAGATAACGGAATGAAGAGGATTATTTTGTGTCCGGAGAAAACAGATTGCCTTTCACTACTGAATTTGTGTGTTTTTTTATAACCAGTCCATCAAAATAAGGTTTGTGTTACCCATTAGCAGTCGGGATTTTTTTGGTCTACAACGTGGCTTCTTGTCTGATAAAATGAGTCTTTTGAAATCAATGATTGGATTTAGTAATGGTCATCTTGGAAAATATATGCGACTTACTTATCTGCATTCTTTTCCACCATTTGATAGAATTTGAAGCTAGAAAACCTAACAAGATATTCAAATATGTAAATTCCGGTTACAATAAGATAAGATAGTAAATTTTTGGGTAAATTGTCAAAAAAGCCCCCTGCCTGCTCAGGAGTCGTCTAAAAGTCCCTGATATTTTTAAAATTGTTGGGAAGACCCTACTGTTCAAAAGCGTTGTAAAAAAAAACTCTAGACAGCATTTCATTTAGGCTTTTATTTTCTTGAACTGTTTAGATATTACATACAACTATTTGCATTAGATATTACAGGCAACGAGTATAAAAGGGGTTTTAATTGGGCCAAGGGGTTTTTTTTAACAAGAGTAAAAGGCCCAGGGTTTCTTACACAAGTTTAAAGAGGGCCGGGGGCTTTTTGACAATTTACCCTAAAATTTTTTTATCAGATTCTTTATAAAAATGCTTATATAATGGTAATGGTGAGGGGAAGTATAATAATTTGTTTGAGAACTAGCTGAGGTTGGATGGCTAAAACTAATCGATCATTTTGTTGGATACCACAAAGTTCCACATCAAAAATGAATCCCTCTGATGCTGATTTTGATGTTTTCCTTTTGATTGATTATTGACAAAAAGGCAATCAGCATACAAGAAGTGAAGTTGGGATGCCACAAAGTTGAAAGGGACATGCAACCAATTGATATATCATTTTGAAAAAATAATGGAAGGATGAAGGATGGATAAATTGTGGAGATACTTGGTAAATGAGTCAACACACTTAAAATAAACTGACTTTCTAAATTTGGTTGACGTAGAGATTGTTCACTTGGAACGAAATCTCATTTCTTGATAACTTATTAGTTAAACATTTTTTTCTTCTAAATTATTGATTTTAACACTCAACATAAGGAAACGAAACAAAATTAAAATTTTAATTTTTTGCAGCAGGTCTCTAATGGCAATAAGACACAACAAGTCCTAAATTTTTGAAGACATTTTTTTGTTAACACGCATCAATATTTCAAATTTATTGTATCTCCTATTGGTTATAGTGCCCTCAAGTCAATTATTGTAATCGCAGGCACGCGATTGTGGTGATTGAGGGATGACCTATACGAATAGAACAGTCTTACTCAAGATGATAGTATACTATCTGATTTGCCTCTATCATCACGTACATGCATTACGTGGTATTACAGATCACTATTACATATTGATAGAGCCCAAAAGATTCTTGCTTGACTACCAGCATTATGATGGCGATCATATACGTGAGAGCTGGGTGGTCTATAAGCACATCCTTAAATGCCCCTAGTCGAGAGAGTATCGAGATTGTGCATCGATACTCCGGAGTAGACTAGTATATACTTATCGAGACCCCGACGAAAAGCGGTGGCCGGTCTCACAAGCCGTTAGTGTCAGTCAGTCACCTAAGATAGTATACAGGTGCTCATTGGGTTATGAGTACACTGGACGGATTCGCCGGGAACATACTAGTTGGTATTATACATATTGTCAGATAACAGTTCCCAGATGACATGTGTACAGATTAGTATGTCGACCTGAGATCGTCATTTGTCTCGTGTGAGTTCTCACTATGCTTTGATTACTACCCTACCACGGCTCAAAGGAGTCGTGCAAATAGGTTTTGTTGGCTATAGTGTCCTCAAGTCAATTATTGAATCACAGGCACGCGATTGCGATGATTGAGAGAGGACCTATACGGATAGAATAGTTTTACTCAAATTGATAGTATGCTATCTGGTTTATCTTTATCATGATGTACATGCTTCAGGTGGTATTACAGATCACTATTACATGTTGATAGAGCCCATAGGATTCTTGCTTGACTATCAGCATTATGATGGCGATCATATACGTGGGAGATGAGTGGTCTATAAACACATCCTTAAATTTCCTTAGTCGTGGGAGTATCGAGACTAGGCATCAATACTCCATAGTAGACTGGTGTATACTGATCGAGACCATGACGAGGGGAGGTGGCCGGTCTCATAAGCCATTGGTGTTAGTTTTTTCACATAAGATAGTATACAGGTGCTCATTGGATTATGAGTACACTAGACGGACTCGCCGGGAACATGCTAGTTGGTATTATACCTATTGTCAGATAGAAGTTCCCAGGTGACATGTGTACAGATTAGTCTGTTGACCTGAGATCGTCATTTGTCTCGTGTGAATTCCCACTGTGCTTTGATTACTACCCTACCACGGCTCAAAGGAGTCGTGTAAACAGCTTTTAGTTGGGTACGGTCCCGAGCCACATGGAGGCAGTGAGCGGATCGTCGGGGATTTGTCTCTCCCGGTATTGGGGGTTGATGTCACGTGGTGCACGGGTGACCATCACCAGAAATCCTTTATCAAGGTAGTCGAGAATTACTGATTTGGATCAGTAGTTTCTCAGGTTGTGATGGGCTTCATACCGACACGAAATGTCGCGTTATTAGGGGTCTGACTTTGTCACGCCCCGCTTTCCGGTGTACGGCAAGAGGATGCGACGAGGCCGCTACGTATTTACTCAGAAATAAACACGCTAAGCGTATCTAAACAATATAAAGTAAAGTACACAAAAGAAAAGAATGTAAATGAACAGCAATTTTATTTATTAAACATTCTTTTACAAGTACAAGTGAAATGAAAGTACATGAATAGAAAGCGGTGCCTAAATAATGGCATAACTGAAATGAAATAAATATGTACAAGTGTCTAAAGCTCTGGATCAAAAGGCATCTGCTCCAAATCTTCAGTACTGAGCTCGATCTCCAATGAGTCTAAAACACCTGATAAAATTCCAAAGAAAGAAGAAAGGAATGTCATCAGCGAACAATAGCTCGATAAGTCCCAAAAGTGAGTAGAGATAGAATAGACAGAAAGAAAATATATCTTATAATGTTTGATTATATTGTTAACGCTGTTGTTTGTAGCTTGGTACAGAAAATACCAGTGTATACGAGAGGAGTCCCACTATTCCGGAGACTAAGGTATACGGAGCACAAGGAACCGTTCAGCCACGGTACAACGGCAATGGATATTCAGGTTAGGTGTATTATGGTTACAGTCTCGTGCCACTTTTAACACATTCCGTACCAATCTATCCCTTATAAATCTCGCGATATCTTTTGTATTGATTGTATTGTTTTGTTAGATAGATGGATGACTTGCCGAAACCATGATATCAGTAAATGGAATGGATATAAATGGAGAGTCATGTAGACGGAGTATATCCATGGTTCGGTTCAGTCAGTATAGATTGATATAGATTGAATAGACGGATTCATGGATTCATGTTGTATTGTAGTTTATACTTGAATCACATTCAAGTCAGATTGATTAGATCGAGACTCGGTCTGAGTCAGACACTTTAAAAAGAACTTGAAATTCTGAATTAGTTTTGATGTTATCGGTAACTGCTGCATATGGACGACAGGATTTTTGTATTTTCCAAGACAATTACCGTGTTGATAATACCGTTTGTTAGATTGTCTATCTTAAATAGGCAAGCACCCATATCTCCAGCCCACTGAGGCTCAACAGACCGGTCCCGCTTAAATTTATGTTTACTAGGGTCCTTATTGTAATTTAGTATAACTTGAGAGGGGTTTATGTAAAAATAGTTTGATATAATTTTCAAAATACACCTCAACCATGTAATTATCTTCTTTAGGGTTTTTATAGATGTATATTTTATAAAAGTGAAATTTCTAGTGAGTAAAACTTAATTTTCATAGTATAGGGTTTTTTTTTTATTGAAATATCGGTATTGTTTTGTATTTAAATGGTATTTTCATGTAATGGTGATTCCTTTTGAAAACTTGGAATATTTATATAATATAATTCAATTAGATATTTTGATAATATATATATATATATATATATATATATATTTAATGAAAATAAATTTTATTTATTTTCTTGTAGAAATCTCATTTTCTAAAGAAAAATGCATTAAAATTCCAGCGAGATCGAATGCTCCTTTCGGAGGTCTGCATCTCGCTCTACTAGGCCCGAGGATGTGCGATAACCCGCACCATCTCGAACGGGGTCCCCAAAAGTGGATTGTAGAGGCGCAATTGCAAGGAATTGTTTAATAAATCTTTTTAAAGAAATGGTTTTATAAGTTGATGATATTTATTTGTAAAGTCATGTTATCCCATGCAAATATTCCCAAAACTTCATCGTGCTATGTCAAAAATATGCGTTGTGATGAGGTAGATCATTACCTCGTGAGTTATCTAAAAGTAATACAAGTTTTGTGTTGCTTTATATCGTAAATGAAGTATATGGTATTTTACCATAAAAATACAATAAAAATTGCATAAAAGAATATTTTTGAGATGAAACTTGTTTTAATTGGTTTGTTTATGTTTGTTAAACATTATGTGATAGTATGGAATTTTATTGATTAAGAAAAATAGAGTTTTATAGAAAAACCGAATCGGAAGTCGGATTAACTCCGTTTCCGTCGGGTTTTAGAATTTCAAGTTTTTAGAATAGAATATGAGAGGGGACTTACTGGCTTTTGGACAATGGGAGGGAGAGATGAAGCTACGGAAGGTCTCGGGACGTCATTTCTTCGCCAGAAACTCCTTGGAACGTCGTCGGGACTTCACCCTTCGCTAACTCCACTTGCACACTAAAGGGACTTGAGAATTTTGGAGAGTTTTGACAGGGTTTTAAGTGAGGAGGGATGAAATATGGTGTGGTATTTATAGAGAAAATTAGGGTTTAGGAGGTGAAAGAATGCATTAACATTTGGATTAAATGGGGTTTTATTGTTCTCTGGAAATGTGCAGAGAAAATAAACAGTGTGAGAGAAGTGGGTTAGCTGAAGAGGTGTAGGGGGCAAATAATCAAAGCAGTACCTACGAGTACGACCGGCGGTGATGGGTTTTTTCTTGATCTTGCCGGTCTTGAACTGGTGGAATTGGCTCGGATTGTCTCCACGTGTCCCTATCGATTCATATACCCTCGTGCACATGTTTGATTAATCTGTAGCTTAACATTCTACGTGTAGTGCACGTGCAAACCCTTGGGCATCTAAAAGATTAAAAGAAATTTAAATAAAAAGATAATGTGGCTCAGGGGATTCGATCACGGGGGTTACGTCACAGCAGTGCAAGGCTTTACTAATGTGCTACAAGTACTTTCTTGATGTTCTAAAATAAAACAAATACTTATAGTATACACAGGATTGCAAATACCCCAATTGTACATTAACTTTTAAACAATTTTTTGTATATTGAAATTGGAGTTGTTACAGTCTACCCTCCTTACAAAAATTTCGTTCCCGAAATTTACAATTTATTTTAAGGACTGGTTTACAAATAAATGAGGGTATCTTGCACGCATCTCATCTTCCCTTTCCCATGTTGATTCTTCTGGTGTGTCCTTTCTCCATATCACTCGAACCAAGTTGACTTCCTTGTTCCGAAGTGACTTCACCTTTCTATCCCGGATCTCGACGGGTTGTTGCTCGCAAGATAAATCTGGTTGTACAGTGAGCTCAGAGTAATCAATAATATGGTTGGGGTCACTCACATACTTTCTGAGTTGGGATATGTGGAACACATTGTTCACTCCTTCCAATGAAGGTGGAAGTGCCAAGCGATAAGACACTTCATCGACTCGTTCGAGTATGTCGAACGGTCCAATGTACCTTGGACTAAGTTTACCCCGTCTTCCAAAACGAATCACTCCACGGTTCGGAGATATCTTCAAAAATACATGTTCTCCCAGTTGAAACTCCAAGTGACGGCGCTTTGCATCAGCCTAGTGCTTCTGTCGACTTGGGCTATGGACATTCTTTCTCTGATAGTACGAACTACGTCAACAATTGCTACTATCATCTCAGGTCTAAGGAGTTCTCTATCTCCGATGTCGTCTCCAACTTAATGGTGATCGACACTTCCTTCCATAAAGTGCTGCAAAAGGTCTCATTCCTATACTTGCTTAGTAGCTGTTGTTGTATGAAAACTCCACAAGATGTAGGTGATCTTCCCACGATCCTCCGAAGTCTAACATACACGCTCTTAGCATATCTTCTAAAATCTGAATAGTTCGCTCAGACTGACCATCTGTTTGTGGATGATAAGCCGTGTTGAAGTTCAGACTGGTTCCCAAGCTCGCTTGCAGACTTTTCCAAAATTGTGATCGGAATCTAGTGTCACGATCGGAGACAATGCAAACCGGTACTCCATGTAATCTCACGATTTCCTGCATGAGTTCATGGGTATCAGAGATAGTACATATTGAAGAGTTTAAATATTACTAAGATTCTTACCTCCATATACTTCTTTGCTAGTGTCTCAGTAGTTGGCCAACTCGAAAGGAAATAAAGTGAGCCGACTTTGTGAGTCGATCCACAATAACCCATATCGCACCATTACCCTTCGTGCTGCGAGGAAGTGCAGTCACGAAATCTATTATGATGTGTTGCCACCTCCATTGTGGGATAGGTAACGGTTGAAGAAATCTAACAATCCTGTGTTGTTCAGCCTTTACTTGTTGACACACCAAGTATTTAGCGACGCTTCTGGATATTTCAGGATTCATTCCATGCCACCAGTAATTTTGACGCAGATCTTTGTACATATTTTTACCTCCAGGGCGTACTGAATAAGGAGAGCTATGAGCTTCTTTCATTAACTCTTCTCGTACAGGACCTTTAGGTATACACAATCTACTACCGTATCTCAAAGATCCGTCTTCATGGATGATGAAGTCTGTTCGAAGTTCACTTTCTACTTATTCTCTGATCTTTTGCAACTTAGCGTCACCTGCTTGAGCTGCTTTGATCTGATTGGCAATGGTAGATTGAACTTGTAAGTTCATCAAACTTGAAGCGTTACCTGGCATGATCACTTCAATCTCCATTTGATGCAAGTCTTGTTGAAGCTTCCACTATGCGGTGAGATTCAATGCTAATGGTTGGAGACTAAGGGCATCAGGTACTACAATCACCATCCCTGGGTGATATTGCAGGTTGATGTCGAAGTCCGCCATGAGTTCTAACCATCTTTTCTGCCGCATATTCAACTCTTTTTGAGTAACACATATTTTAGACTTTTGTGATCTGTATATATGTTCACTCGTTCACCAAGAAGATAATGGCGTCAAATGTTAAGAGCAAAGATAACGGCTGCCAACTCCAAATCATGCGTCGGATAATTGCGCTCATGAATCTTCAGCTGTCTTGAAGCATAAACCACAACCTTACCGTGCTGATGTAGAATGCATCCTAATCCCTTACCGGATGCATCGCAATGCACTTCAAAACCTCCAGATTGGCCCGGTATAACGAGAATAGGCGCTGATGTCAATTTTGACTTGAGTTCTACGAAAGCTTGCTCGCATGCTTCTGATCATTCGAATTCTTCATCTTTACGTGTGAGCTTGGTCATAGGTGTTGCAATCTTCGAAAATCCTTCAATGAACCTTCTGTAATATCCTGCTAGACCCAAGAAACTTCGAATATCCTTCACTGACTTCGGTGTTGGCCATTCGTTTACTGCTGAAACTTTAGCTGGATCCACAGAGAGTCCATCGCCTGATACAATGTGTCCGAGAAAACCAACTTGATCTAGCCAAAACTCGCATTTGCTGTACTTGGTATAGAGTTGATGTTGTCGTGGAGTTTTCAGGAAAATTCGTAGGTGCTCAGCATGTTCTTTCCGACTCTTAGAATACACCAGGATGTCATCGATGAAGATGACAACAAACCTGTCTAGGTACTCTCCGAAAACTTGATTCATCAGGTTCATGAATATAGCCGGTGCGTTGGTCACTCCAAATGGCATCACCAGAAATGCGTAATGTCCATAGCGAGTTCCGAATGTTGTTTTATGGATATCAGATTCTTTGACCTTCACCTGATGATAACCCGAACGAAGATCTAATTTGGAGAAAACACAAGATCGACTTAGCTGATCAAACAAATCGTCGATGCATGGTAGTGGATACTTGTTCTTTATGGTTGCTTCATTCAAGGCTCTATAATCAATGCACATTCGATATGAACCTTCCTTCTTCTATACAAGCAGAACTGGTGATCCCCAACTTGAAGTGCTGGGACGAATCCATCCTTTTGCCAATAATTCGTCCAACTGAGTTCGGACTTCCTTCAAACCTTCCGGACTTAATCGATACGGTACTGTTCCCCTCCGAATGGCGGCGTCGACTGGGCGTCTCGCCTGAGATTCGGGGCAGATGCTAATTGGTGCTATCCGTCCACCTCTCCGAGGATGCCAAGTTGATTTATGGCACCGTGCATCGAAGGTTTGAACGGATGCGTCCGATGTAGCAGACTTCGTCAGATTCCCCCTCGCTTGAGGGGTTTTTTGATTGTGGGGACGCTCTTCCCTGCAGGCGCAAGCCCCTGCAGTTAATTACGCTACCACGTCGCGGTAACAACTTTCTCCTTCTCCAGATGGTCACTTCGTGTCGTGTGTGTTTATTTTATGTTTTGTTGCCCGTGGATTGTTTACGGAGACCGAGTTATGTCGTCGCCCGTAGGGCGTGGACTAGTCCAAATCCGTATTATCTTAGATTTGGGTTTGGGGGTTTGGTTTGAGGATACGTTAGCCATATTTGAGGCTAAGATCAACTCAAACGTTTGTTAAGGATACGTTAGTCTAACTTGAGACTAAGATCAACTTAACGGGATCGTTTAGATCCGACAAAATAGCATTTGGGCTCCATTGTTCCGGTTTAGGGACATAGTGGTCCATTGCATGTATGGCCGTCGGGACCCGTTACCTCTCTGACGGCGTTGAAGGATTACAACGACAGGTGTCAAAGGAGTTCCAAGATATACCCTTGAACCAAAGTTGATTGGAGGGATTCATAGTCCAGTCTGTTTGAAGGTTTAAGGATATGTTAGCCATATTTGAGGCTAAGATCAACTTAAACGGGATCGTTTAGATCCGGCAAAAGAGCATTTGTGGCTCTATTGTTCCAGTTTAAGGACATGGTGGTCCCTCTCCAGTTTAGGGACATAGTGGTCCATTGCTAGTTTAAGGACATTGCGGTCCATGGGTAGTTTAAGGACATTGCGGTCCAAGGGTAGTTTTAAGACATCTCGGTCAAGGTTAAGGACGTCGTAGTCCATGGGTTTAAGGACCCCACAGTCCGTTGTTAGTTTTAAGACATCTCGGTCAAGGTTAAGGACGTCGTAGTCCATGGGTTTAAGGACCCCACAGTCCATTGTTAGTTTTAAGACATCTCGGTCAAGGTTAAGGACGTCGTAGTCCATGGGTTTAAGGACCCCACAGTCCATATCAATGTGTGGTCATCGGGACCCGTCACCTCTTTGAAGACGTTGAGGGATTACAACGCCAAGTATCAAAGGAGTGAAGAGATGTACCCTGGAACCGGAGTGGATTAAATAGTCTTTGGCCCAATTTGGGATCAAGACCAATTAATTATATTATGAGCCCACGAGCCCAATTAATTATGAATTGAGGACTTATGGCCAGCTTGGGCTAAGTCCAATCATGTCTGGGATATCGGCCCTCCTGTTGGTCCCTTGGAGGAGAGGCTTTGCCTCTGGCCATTTAGCCAATTGGGCCAATGCCTAGTGTTAAACACTAAAGACCAATCAGTGTTGACCACTGGGAATGAGATTGATAAGTCAGTGTTTAACACTAAAAGATAGTTGGTGTTAAACACCAGCAACAAGGCTTTCAAATTAGTGTTAAACACTAAAACAGATCAGTGTTAAACACTGGCAACATATATCTCAAATTAGTGTTAAACACTAAAGGTAATCAGTGTTGAACATTGCGAATAAAGTTCTTTGATTAGTGTTGAACACTAAGGCCAAACAGTATTTTAACACTGGATTCAGGGGTTCCAATTTAGTAGACGCTAAGGCAAGAGGGGTCACGTGGTAGCACGTAAGGGCGCCCTCCTTTCGTTTGTTCTGCTGAGAATATCGCATCTTTTGGAGCATCACGTGCCATCACGTGACGGGTGTTTAAATGGAGTATGTTAAAGCCTCTGCCAAGGGTCACGTGGGTCACGTGAGGCACTGCCTCAAAGGGGCTTTTCTGTAGATCTTTTTGGGGGTCACGTGGTGGACGTGACCCTGCCTCTTTGTATGTTTTTTTAGAAGATCTGTTAATCCCCTTCAGGAATTAAATTCCTCGTGGGGTTGAACCCTGACAATAATTTCAGAGGAATTAAATTCCTACTTCCTTTTGAAGATTTATATTCTGGAATAGAGTTGAACTCTGAATTTTCTGTAGGAATTAAATTCCTCATATATATGAAAAACTGAATAGGGTTAAACCCTAATAAAAGCTTTAAGGAATTAAACTCCCACTCTCTGTTAAAGAATTATTCTGGGGAATGAGATTAAGGGAATTAAATTCCTGTTGTTTTAACAGAACTAAGTTCTTAAGTAGGGTTAAACCCTGATTCTTTTCATTCTGAAGGAATTAAATTCCCATAACACATGGTCAAACCCTAATTTTATTTTAAAGGAATTAAATTCCTATAGTTCTGTGAGAATTAAATTCTCGTGCTTCCATTCCCTCTCTATGCTTTGGATCTGCATGGCAGGATCTCAACCCATTGAGAATTAAATTCTCAACTCAAGGGGAGGCTGAATATAAAGGTTCGCTGAATCCACGGGTCGTAGATCCTCCACCAAAGAGAGAACTATGTTCTTCTGTTTTATATCAGAGTTAAACTCTGTTGAGAATTAAATTCTCTTTTCTTTCAAAAAAACCTTCCTTTTCTTACCTAGGGTTTTCTTTTGCAGAAGATCCAAATTCCTCCAAAGTATCAAGGCTCTCTATCTTTTCTTCCCTCTGCATATATCTCTTTGTGTGTCCCTTGGCTCCTATTTATAGGAGAAGCAGCCGAGTCAATTAGTTTTTGATGAATCTTTCATTGGGAGATTTGATTTGTATTCACCATTCGTTTTGGACCTTTGGATTATTAGGTGAATTTTATTCACCATTGGATTTTAAATCCAGAGATTCTCCTTTGTTATTTCGGTTAGATTTAAAGGGGAAATCTTTCCAAGTTCGAGATTTTCCCATAGATAGATGATATTTAATCACCTTTAAATCTTTAATTTAATCGGTTGCTTTAGAAAGATTTAAGAGGTCTTTTCTCATAATTTAATTTCTGTTAACAGATAGGCTTTGAACGCCGGTCACGTGTGGGCACGTGACCCCCTTGGAACGAGCCCTCTTCTTTCTTTCTGCGCTCTGCTTTTTGGTTGCTGCTTAGCTGTCACATGCCACCACGTGACCCCTGGTCATGTGTGAGCACGTGACCCTCGTCTGGGGCCTTTTCCTTGATTCAATCAGGGAATTGAGTCTGCCGCTTTTGAGTGTCACGTGCCAACACGTGACCCTGGTCACGTGGGAGCACGTGACCCTTTCTGAAGCCCTTTTCTTCGATGTAGTTGGGAAACTGAATTTGCTTTGCTGATACTTTTAGATGTCACGTGCCAACACGTGACTGCTGGTCACGTGTAAGCACGTGACCCTTTTCTGAAGCCTTTTCCGTAAGCTTTCCTGATTTTAAATTAGGAAACAAATGCCCCCACAGCGTTGTTCTCACGTGTCCGCACGTGAGTGCAACGCTGTCACCTTTTGTGACCGTTGGATTCCTCTAGGGATTTGGGGAGATGAAACGTTTCCATCACCTCCTATAAATACTCATGTTTCTTCAGAAGAGCCTTCACTTTGCTCATCTTCTTCTTCTGAGAACTTTTTCCCTTGAGAATTTAATTCTCGCTTCCAGAGCTTAGTTCTCTGTCTTGAAACAATCTTCAGAGTATAACTCTGTTCAGGTGACCCTTTTTCCTCAGGTAATGTTCTTGGACAAACAGTAAATTTTCACATTCCTTTGGATTTTAAATCCAAAACAAGGGTTTTTACCTTTTTTCAACAAGGAACCCATTTTTCTTCAAGTTTTTCCATAAGAACAGGAAACCACCTAACCTTCGAACTGTAGATCTCTTAGGGTTTAGATGATCTTTGGGGAGATGATGATGACAGTTCGAATCCATGGAGTTTAACTCCATTCATAGAGAAGGCCTTTTTTTTGGGGAATTTAATTCCTTTTTCCAAAAGGAATTCAATTCCCGTGAAGAACTAAATTCTTCCTCATAGGGGCTTCTTAGGGTCTCCTTGTCATTCTGTGATTAGTGAAGAAGAAGAGGGTTTGTAATAAATCGTCCTGATTTTTATTTCAGGTATCATGGACGCTCATTTGTATAATCTCAACGAAATCATTTCCTACGGGAATATCCGTGTCCTGGGCCGTAGTCAGAATCAGGAGTTCACCAACGCTCAGTGTGCTGAGATTATGAGCCGCTTTGACGAGTACAACCATCGGCTACTCCCCCGTCGCTCTTCTCTTCTGAGGCTCATCGTGCTGGCGATTTGGGAGGCGCTTCCTCTCTTCTGCGCCGGTGTGCCACTCAGGGCATTGGACGTTGCCGAGAATAAGATACATTCGGTGTATCTGATGAGTTTGATCTCGAAGAGAAGGCGTGACAACCTCATTGATCTTTTGCACCAGGCGTTTCAGCAGTCGGCCATACTTGCCGCCTACCGGAGGGTAGAGGACATCCGCGAGGACCCCGACGCTTGTGATCGCGAGAGAAAACATACTCGGGCGGTTCGAAATGCTTGGAGGATCTTAGACAAGGTCAAGCTTGAGTATCTCAATCCGTGCCCCGCGCCTGAGGTCTTGCCGTTGTAATCGTTTTATTTTCATTTTGTATGAACCTTTTTAAAGCATGAATGATAAACTTATCGTGTCCTTTTGTGTTTGCGTGCCCCCCCTTTTTTTGAAATTTTGTCATTCATTTTTTTTTTGATGTTGATGTGTTTAGCGTGCAAGGCATTGTTTCACTTCTTAGTACGCACCAAGCATGGTGCTCATGTGCCCCATACGTGAGGGGCCTTTTATGGGGCTATTCAATTTTTCATGCCATATTTCTGTGCATGGCATTGGATGCAGAGAAGGCGTCTTGGAAATCACTCCTTTTCCTGATTTCCAATGTCTTCCCTTTTTTGGGCCTTGGAAGGGTTCCATCATGCAATTTTCTTTCGCGCGCAGCATTTAATGCTCCCCTTTATAGTCTTGAGGCCATAGCCTATTTTCTCTTCACAGAGAAATTTATTCCCATATTGACATGAATTAATTTGAGGAGTAGCTGAGTGCCATGGCCTGCAATCGTCCACACGCTCGTCGACAGCCATGGGAAGTGCCTATCGAGGAGATGATCCCCCGCTTTGCTGCTTGGTTGGTGGATCCACTTCTTACCGACGACGAATGCGACTCAGCAATGTATGAACTCTCGATTCGTAGGGGGTCCCCCCTCCCGATGGGTTCCCTCTGGCTTCGGATGATTCTCACGGCCGTGCTTGCCGACATCCCTCCTCACCCGGCAGAGATGACCTCGGCGATGCTTGACGCGGCCGAAGAAAAGCTCGAGGGCTTTCATGAAGCGTGCCTGATTACTCAGGCTTTGAAGGATTGCTCAATTCATCTGCTGAGCCAGATAAAGGCCCGGCGAGCTATTATGTCTGCTTTCGCGGACGAACACGGCGCCAATCGATGGGGAGTGACTCCTCGTGAGAACCGTCGCTTTGATGTGCTGGAGAAAGCAGAAAGAGAGATGGAGAATTTTGTCCTCTGCTTCATTAACCCCTGTGCCGTTGATCCCGTGTTTGGTGACCTTTTCTCGTTAGCGTAGAACATTTTTAAATTAGTCCCTCCTTTTTTATGCTTTATGCCGAACTTCTATGTAGGCTTGGTACTAGTATGTATGTTTCCGCTTGCATAAATAAACTTTGTATTCTTCTCATGAGAACTTTCTTTAATTGCAAAGGCTATCATCACTTTCCTGCATATCAGACCTTTTTGGGCATTATGAATGTTCATACGATTGCAAATGCTATTATTATTTTTTGAATACTCATATGATTGCGAATGCATGCTTGAAATATGTCGGAAATCTTTCTTGTTGCCTTTCACGTCAGGTGATGTGAGCGCGTTTTAGATCGATTATTCCTGTCGACCGGAAGCTCATTTATACGGTCTTGTAAATGTCTTGTTTCCAAGGTTGGTCGCGAGAGTGAGCTTACATGGCCTGATAGGGCAACGCGTGGCGAACATATTGTCGTGCGAGAAAAAGGGGTTCGGCCGTAAATTCTCGAAGAGGGAGCTGGTTTCTAAGGCGCTGGGCGAGCTTTAGGCTAGCTTCACAGCCAAAGCCAACAAAGCATACGAACTCTGGCGGGTGCTTCAGGAGTCCATAAAAGAGGTGGTGGCTCTCGACAAAGCTGCCACGTTCACTCGTGAGAGGGTCGAGGCTCATAAAGCCACCGAGAAAGAGCTCGAGGCTCGGCTTGCTTCGTATCAGGCTCAGCAAGCTCAGGCGGAGGCTCGTCTTCTGGAGATCCTGCGTCATGAAGCCGTGGCTCAGCAACAAAACGATGAGCTGGTAAAATTACTGCACCGCCCGCCGGCTTGAGGACTTGTATCTTTTCCCCTTTTTTGTACATACTCATGGATGAGAGTATCTTTCTTTTTTGTTTCTTTCATGAATTGTACTTTGTATCCATTTTGGTTTATGAATAAAAGATACATTTTTCTTCTCAATGGTGTGTCCCCTTTTTATTGAATGTAACCTGCGGATATTCTATCTTGATCTCCTTGCAGGACAGTGATGGCTTAGGATTCAGGGTTAAGATCTGCTTCGTAAGACTTTTGCATTTTATGAGCCACGAGGGTCTCATAAAGAGTTTTTCTCCCTACAGGTCGAGAGGATCCCATAGGTGTAAGTCCTTCTTAAGAATCGTGAAGATTCTTAAGCGGGTTTTCCCTTGACAGTCGTAGGGATCTCACAAGAGAGTTTTCTTCCTTACAGGTCGTGAGGACTTGTAAGTGCTGGATGTGGTCACCATTGCCCGTGTTTTACGGAGTCAGGGGTTTCTCCAGGTATCGAAGTTTAAAGACGTCGCGGTCCAGGTTAAGGACCTCATAGTCCGTGGATTTAGGGACTCCACAGTCCGATGTTAGTTTTAAGACATCACGGTCAAGGTTAAGGAACTCATAGTCCGTGGATTTAGGGACTCCATAGTCCGATGTTCGGTTGCAGGGACCCGTCACCTCTTTGAAGACGTTGAGGAATTACAGTGTCAAGCATCAAAGGAGTGAAGAGATGTACCCTTAAACCAAGGCAGAATCCGTAGGGAATCGGGGTGGTTGATCGTTAATTTTCAGACATCACGGTCGAGGTTAAGGACATCATAGTTCGTGGATTTTAAGGACTCCACAGTCCGGTATTTGCTCTGGATGCTTCACACGGGTTCACTGCCGTGCTTGGCGAGGACCAGGCTCCGCTCTGGGCGTTTTTCCGCGGGGTCAAAGAGTGACGTTATCCGCGTTCCACGTAACCAGGAATTTTGCACTAGATGCTTCACACGGGTTCACTGCCGTGCTCAGCGAGGACTAGGCTCCGCTCTGGATGCTTCACACGGGTTCACTTCCGTGCTCTGCGAGGACCAGGATCCGCTCTGGACGTTTTCCACGGGGTCAAAAAGTGACGTTATCCGCGTTCCACGTAGCCAGGAATTTTGCACTAGATGCTTCACACGGGTTCACTGCCGTGCTCGGCGAGGACTAGGCTCCGCTCTGGATGCTTCACACGGGTTCACTGCCGTGCTCTGCGAGGACCAGGATCCGCTCTGGACGTTTTCCACGGGGTCAAAGAGTGACGTTATCCGCGTTCCACGTAGCCAGGAATTTTGCACTAGATACTTCACACGGGTTCACTGCCGTGCTCGGCGAGGACTAGGCTCCGCTCTGGACGTTTTCCACGGGGTCAAAGAGTGACGTTATCCGCGTTCCATGTAACCAGGAATTTTGCACTAGATGCTTCACACGGGTTCACTGTCGTGCTCGGCGAGGACTAGGCTCCGCTCTGGACGTTTTCCACGGGGTCAAAGAGTGACGTTATCCGCGTTCCACGTAACCAGGAATTTTGCACTAGATGCTTCACACGGGTTCACTGCCGTGCTAGGCGAGGACTAGGCTCTGCTCTGGACGTTTTCCACGGGGTCAAAGAGTGACGTTATCCGCGTTCCACGTAACCAGGAATTTTGCACTAGATGCTTCACACGGGTTCACTGCCGTGCTCGGCGAGGACTAGGCTCCGCTCTGGATGCTTCACACGGGTTCACTGCCGTGCTCTGCGAGGACCAGGATCCGCTCTGGACGTTTTCCATGGGGTCAAAGAGTGACGTTATCCGCGTTCTACGTAACCAGGAATTTTGCTGATTGTATCCGCATTTCACGGGATGGAGGTTTGACTGTTGGCGATATGTATACCACCGAGCCATGGAACTGGGAGCTGCCGCTGCTCCGCTTAGCTTGAAGTTGTGTCCGTCGTTACGAGACAAGTGTTGGGATGATCTCTAGGTCGCTTGTGACCCGTCGAGATTTAGCTTGTTTCTTTGGTGAAACCTGGGGGGAGGTATGTTCCCTTTTTGTTTACGCTCTTGGATTGTGTACAGGGTGTGATGAAACATCACCTATAGGGCATAAATTTTATTTTTATTTTATTTCTTTTTCCGCGATGCTCTATCGTTTCAGCTTTTATATCGCGAAGGTCGCGATTGCCCCATCATTCGGCTATTTTTCGCGGTGCCCAATCATTTCAGCTATTTATTTATTTTCTACTCGCTGCTTTTTATTGCGAGTTGCCCCATCATTTTGGCTATTTTTCATGCATACATTTTTACTTGCTGCTTTTTATTGCAAGTTGCCCCATCATTTCGGCTATTTCGTATGCATGCGTGGCTTGCTAGCTTTTTCGCCGCAAGCTTGGATTTTAGACACCGATTTCGACATCAGCGTCGCTGCAACTGGGATGTTGCCAGGAGCGAATCATCATTTGCCTCTGTCGATGTTGAACAAAGGTGGCTTAGTAAACAGGGTTAAGGGTCCTGTCGACCAAGGCTTTTGACTTCATGAGCCGTAAGGGTCTCACAAAGGTATTTCTCCCTACAAGTCGTGAGGATCTTGTAGGTGTATTTTCTCCCTAGGGATCGTGAGGATTCCTAAGTGTATGTTCCTCTGCAAGTCGTAAGGATCCTACAAGAGAGCTTTCTCCTTATGGGTCGAGAGGACCTACAAGGGTTGCTCATCATATGGACATATCCCTAGTCACGGGTGGGACTTTGCTGGGGAAATGTTTATTCGCGCCCGTGGATTGTATACAAGGGTCAGTATTGAGCCCCTTGTAGGGCAGTATCGAAGGTTGTGGGGGATTTTCTTAAGAACAGGTTTAGGTTTCTGTAACTTAAGACTTTCAAATCTCATGAGCCGTGAGGGTCCCATAAGAGAATTCTCCTTACGAGTCGTGAGGATCTCGCAAGTGTATTTTCTCCTTAGGAATCGTGGGGATCCCTAAGTGTGTTGCTCCTTTGTGAGTCGTAAAGATCTCACGCGGGTGGTTTCTCCTTATAAGGTCGAGAGGACCCTATAAGTGTCTTTTAACGAGGTTGCGCCCTTTCGGGTTTTCATAAACACTCGCCGGTAGTCCTGCTGTTTTTACCCACGGAGCCCTTTCGGGTTTTCATCCGTGCCCATTTTGCTTATGGACATACTGTTTTTTTATTCTTTTTCTCTTTTTTTTTACAAGGTCGCGCCCTTTCGGGTTTTCACGAACACTCGCCGGTAGCCCTGCTGTTTTTACTCACGGAGCCCTTTCGAGTTTTCATCCGTGCCCATTTTGCTTATGGACATACCGTTTTTTTTATCATTTTTATATATATATATTTTCCTTTTTCTCCTTTTTTTTTATTCATCTCGTCAGCCTAAGGATGCTGCGGTAGTAGTTTAGGGACGTTTCGGTCCGTCGTTAGTTTAAGGACGTTTCGGTCCGTCGTTAGTTTAAGGACGTTTTGGTCCGTCGTTAGTTTAAAGACGTTTCGGTCCGTCGATAGTTTAAGGACGTTTCGGTCCGTCGATAGTTTAAGGACGTTTCGGTCCGTCATTAGTTTAAAGGACGTTTCGGTCCGTTGATAGTTTAAGGACGTTTCGGTCCGTTATTAGTTTAAGGACGTAGTTTAAGGACATTTCGGTCCGTTGATAGTTTAAGGATATTTCGGTCCGTCGTTAAGGGAAAGGTCGGCTACTGCTTATAAGGTCTGAGCTTAGGAAGATAGCGAGCGGACATAGTCGTCGTCATCTATCATTGACCCAGGCTGTGGCTCATTAAACATAGTATTTCTTTAAGAAGCAGCCGTTTATTGGCCTGAAAGGCCTCCCACCGTGCATGTCCATGAGTAGATAGGCTCCACCCTGGTAGACCTTGTCTATGATGTACGGGCCTTCATAGTTCGGCTCAAATTTTCTCCTCTTGGCACGATTGGGGATCATAGGTCTTTTGACTACTAGTACGAGTTCGTCTTGGCGGAATATCCTCGGCCTGGTCAATCTTTCGTATGAGCGCGTCATCTTTACATTATAGGCCTCTAGATTTTGTTGCACTATGAGCCGGGTTTCATCGAGGGCATCGAGCTCCTCGAGCCGAAGGTGAGCATTTTCTTCGTCCGTCAGCTCGTAGTGGACCGCCACTCGTAGAGAGGGTAACTCTATCTCGAGGGGGAGCACTGCTTCCGTCCCAAATACCAACGCGTACGGCGTTGTGTTCGTGGCCGTCTTGAACGTAGTTCGATAGGCCCAAAGGGCCTCTTGCAGCCTCTCGTGCCGGTCTTTCTTATTTCGGGACACCGTCTTTTTTATGATCTTTGTCAAGGTCTTATTGAAGGCCTCGGCCAGACCGTTAGCTCGTGGATTATAAACTGAAGAATATCTCCAGTCTATATTGTGCTGCTGTACGAAGCGGCTAATCTTATGGCTTCTGTAGGCTGGCCCGTTATCGGAGATAATCCGCCGTGGGGTTCCAAACCGATAGATGACGTGCGTCTTGAAGAAGTGGAGGATGTTCTCCGTCTTCACTTGTCACGACCCGAAAGTACGGAACATGACCGGCACTTAAACTACGAAACGTCTCGAGGCGTACGTAATCTAAGTAAGCCGAAAACCCAGAAATCCAAACCAAGAAAAGTAGTAGAGTGTAGGAAAACCAATTTAAATTAAGAATTTTTTAATAGCATAAGCCGAATTATGCGTTTTATAAAAACATCAAAATTTCCTGAAAATTTCGGCAGAGTCCCCTTTGTAAATATAGGGCCCCAAACGGGATACATCATGAATAGTATACGAAATCAAATAAAGGCATCCCCAAGCGGGAGCTAGCTCTTCGTCAAACGACGGCCACAACCACACAACAATATAATATACAACGCCGAAAGGCGAGGATCACAATGGAAAAGGAAACTCAAAACAACATGAAATCCGTATAAATAAAACGCGCGACTCTAAGGTCGATAGAATAAACAACACTGGTCTCTATCTCTGAAATAATTACATGTTTGGTTGATGGAACTTCTAGATACAACAGAATAATAATATACAAGATATATAATGAGGGTACGATACAAGTAAACCCACCTACTAGCAAATCACCCGAAGGAAACTATGCCCGCAAGCCGTAATGAAACCTGTACGGCAAACCTGCAAGAAACTGGGGCACAACGGGGGTGAGTTGCCAACTCGTGAATAGAAAAACATCTACGAATAGAAATCGCATGTATGACGCAATCCTAGGTCATACGATCAATATACATCCTCAAATATATATAACCAGCAGCCTATAACAAGGCTAGGGTAAATATCTAACCCGAGTGTAATCTCATGTGCCCGTGTCAGTGCCCAAGGGTAGCAATATATCATATGAATGAGGTATGAATGCATGAAAACAGAATACATGTAAATGAAGAACTGTTTTTATAAATTAGTGAGATTTCCTTTGTATTTTTAAAATGAGGTATCATAATGAAATCAGCATAAAACAGTGCCTAGCATCGGCACAAAACGTAATCCCAATATCTCGGTATCTCTGTATCACAGTCTCTGTACCTCAAAATCTCGAAATCTCAATGTCACGATCATAATATCTAGGGCGCCGTCAGTCTAGACCGGCCCCTACCATCCATCTCAAGACCACGACGGTATCCTCTGGATATCCGACGCGTCGGGTAAAATCACCGGTAGGTAGTGCTCCCCTGCCAGGCTCACATCGTCATCATCACGCGCTTCTTGCCCCGGGGTACCTTACCGGGTCCACCATGTACCCGAAACGGTTCATCCGCCTCCTCGAATCGGGTCTCGAAATCCATCAGCAAACTCATGGTGGACGACTCATACATCATGGGAAAACCGCACTTTTTTATTTTAAAGAGAGAAAGAAGTTTATATAAGTTTTGCGGTTTCCCCCAAATCCAGAAAATCTCATAGAAATCCGAATCCAATCCTCAATAACATGTAAACAGTGCATATCGGTATAAAAATCCATGAATGCGGCATAACAATGAATATTAACATGCAAGAAGTAACAAGTAATATCTACAATGTCTAATCTAGCATATAAGGCGAGTACACTAATATCCTGTCTAAATTATTAGCTAACAACCTATATCAATGCAATAGTATTTCTAAAGTGTACGTGGCATGGCAATTGCCGATGAAGATGTGTGTGAGCCGGCAAGTAAGTGTACGTGGTATATACGCATCATCGGTAATGGTGCTGGTGTCCTAACAGCATGATATCAACATTTCAATAAGAAATTATAACATAAGTATGCGATGCGAAGCGAACCACAATAATAAGCGGTAGCTGAATACTAGACGCAACTATAACTAATCTGCATTAATCTAATATAAGTTCTACAAATGGTGCCTTTTGAAATAACGCGAATCATGGGGTTTTGAAAATAGGGCTACGGTGTTTTTATGAAAAGATACGTCTTTTGAAATATCCGTAGAATCCCTTGGGCTGTCTTTTAAAATACCCACGATTCGTTAGTTTTTGAAATAGGTAAGAATCGAATCTAATCTAACAACTAAACTAAACTAAAGGGCTAAGCTAACAAGCTGGACTACAGGTAAGGAAACCGCCTAAATCTGAGTCGATCCATACACATACCTGTATGTATATTAGTCGGTGATCCCGCCTCAATAATATCATATCCGATACCATATCTACAATCAGACATCCCAAATCAAGAGTGCGGATCAATCATCAAGATATAGCTCGTACGTAAATCCGTCGTACGGTATCCCCAAATCTGAGTACGGGTCAAAGTCACATCAATCACACTATTCATTTGGTATCTTTTTCATCAAATATCATGATCCGGAATAATGTCCTACGTCTACTACAATATTGATACCATCTATGTATGCATGCAGGTATGAGAATCACTACGTCAAAAGACCCGCTAAAACATCGTGTCGTATCTCAATACGAACCAAATCACATCACCGATCTCCTGGCCTCAAGCCCAATCTCATCGACTCATCTCAATCCCAAATACTATCCTCAAATCCAGTATATGAACACATAGTCCCATACCCATGTGTAAATATACACATCAATATATAATCCCATGTACGCATATATGAAAGAAGAATGTATGCAAGTATGGGTGTGCGTGTATGTGTGGTGCAACCACTACTCTAGGGTTTCGCAACACTAAACCAATCCAATCACACCTAGGATCCATCTCTATCATCAATAATCTCAAACAATATATAATCAATATCTGTGTGTATACGTATTCGTATACATCACCACGAACTGCGGGGGTGCTATACGCCATCCACCCGACTTCTCCCCGTAGATATAAATCTACTCACCTTGCGTCTTCATCTTTCGATGTCACCACGCGTTTGCTTGTCGTCCCGTAGTCTTCATGGGGTACCTACACATCAAAGTGTCGTATATGCGCATTAAAACCAAATCAAAGCTAAACGGCACACGAAACCCAAAACGATACGATAAGAAGCCTATAGGTTAGAACCTATGGCACGCCTTCAAAACCATCAATAAACCCTCTATATCGTCGTATAAACGCCAAATAGTCGAGGTAAAACACAATACACAAATTGCAGAATTAAAAATACGGAATACGGAAACACGAGTCCAAAACAGCAACTTAAGAAATATGTTCCAGATTTCACCCTAGGTCCGATTAGACAATTCTATATATACCAGGGGTCTAATCTATACATGTAGGAGCTACAACACAAAAATGAGACAAAATGGTGGGACCGAGGCCGTAAATTGCGGCCAATTGGGATTAATTGGCGGCCGGGTAAGGGAGTTAGGGGCTGGGTTCTTGGTGGTAGCTTCCTGGGTGCCTGCACATACCACTGTCCAATCAATTTTATTTTAGGATGCCCCGGGTGATAGCAGATCCCAATTAACCTTCACAGATTTCACAAATTTTTCGATATCGGTTTCTAAAATCCGTATTCTGGTTTTAGGTTTCAGGTTAGGGTCTCAATTCATGCACTAGGGTGTTTATACCTCAACTGAGCTTAATTTCCCAATACAACACAAGTTTCTCTCAAACCCTAACTAGGTTTTACCTCAAGTCACCAAATCACATAATATCGGTTCAATCATAACATGGGGGTAAAGGAAATGCTAAAACTAAGCTAATGGTTCAGTAAATACCTCATTTGGCAACTCAAGAATTTTCTTGAGTTGCCCCAAGTGGCCAAAATCCTTGCTTCTTTAGCTCCAAGTGTAGATCTAGGGATTGTGCACACATTTAATGAAATGAGAGTGGGGTTTTGGAGTTGTTTTAGAGGTGAAGTGAGGAGTTGAAGAGGGAAGGGAGATGAAGGAGGAGCAGCAGCAGGAGAGAGGAGGAGAGGGAGGGAAATGAAGGGGAGAAAATGGCTAAGTCTTTACTCAATGAAGCCCATACCTCTCTCTCTCACCAACTACCCATTTCTTTATTCTTTTCTCTTTTCTTTTCTTTTTCCTTAAAACCCTTCTCACTCAAATAGTAACCCCAAAACAAACCATGGCAATAAAAATGTAACACAAGTGTGAAAAAGTGATATGTGCATGTTTTGCACAAAAAGCTAAAAACCGATTAGCGATTTTTAATCGCGATTAGCACTAAATTAGCATATAAATGATCATAAAAATTAAAGAAATGACTAATTTCCATAGAATACATAATTTTTGAATTTTCCATAATTTTCCCAAATTTTTTCCTATTTATCGATATTTAATTATAAATTTAATATTAAAATAATCAATAAAATAATATTAAATTATAAAAATTCCTAAAAATAATATTTTATTATTTTGAAATGTTACATCACTTCCCTCAGTGGTACTGCTTCTGCCCATTTGGAGAAGTAATCAGTTGTCGCCAGGATGAAACGATGTCCCCGGGACGATGCTGGCTCGATGGGGCCGACTATGTCAGTCCCCCACATTTCGAATGGCCAGCTAGCCACCGTTGGGTGTAGTGGATTCGGATGTTGGTGGATAAAGTCTCCATGAATCTGGCACGAGTGGCATTGCTTCGCATACTTGAGGCAGTCTTGGACCATCGTGGGCCAATAATAACCCATTCGTTTGATCTTCAATTTCATCTTCGGGCCTGCTTGGTGAGAACCGCAGAGTCCGTCGTGAACTTCTTGAACGACTCTTTCTGCTTCGTCAGGTCCTAAGCATCTCAGCCACAGAGAATCAAACGATCTCTTGTATAGAGTGTCGTTGACAAAAGCGAAAAATAGAGCTCGTTTCATGAGCTGATGTCTTAAGGACGCTTCTTCGGGCATTCGGTGGGACTTAAAGTAGTCTATGAAGACTTCCCTCCAGTCCTCGGCCTTCTCATGGTCTTTTATTTATAGGGTCGTCTGCTCAGTCGCCCCCTTTTCTTCGTATAATTCCGGAGATATCTCCGTTAGGGCAAGCACCCGACGGCTTTGTACCATGATTCTTACATCATCGAGGTTTTTGTCAGCGAGCTCTTTAGCAAGTTTAGCCAACGCGTCTGCTTTGCTGTTTTCCGCATGCGGTATGTTCTCCAAAGTATAGGAGGGAATTTGAGTCAACAGTTGTTGCACCTTTTCGCCGTACTTCACCAGCTCCGGTTTGCACGTTTGGTAGTCACCATTTACTTGACTAACGACCAGTTGAGAATCCCCGTATATAGAGAGGTCTTCAATTCCTATGTCAATGGCGATCTCAAGGCCCGCTATCAAAGCTTCGTATTCGGCTTCATTGTTCGTCCTCGATTCCGTTAAGGAGAAAGCAAAGCGCATTATCCCTCCTTGTGGGGTTACGAAGATGAGGCCTACTCCCGATTTGATTATGGGGGTACATTGTTTGCGCTTCTTCATGGAAGATGCCCCGTCAAAATAGAGTTCCCATCGGGTATCACTGCCGCCGATCGCATCGAATGCATGTTCATCCGGAAAATCGCAGTTCAGAGGAGAACCGGCAGGTACTGGATGCTCAGCGAGGAAGTCGGCAATGGCCTGGTCTTTCACTGCCTTAAGAGGTCGATACGTTATCGAGAACTCCATCAGGAGTAGAGCCCATTTAGCGAGTCGACCCGTCAATATACCCTTTGACATCAAATATTTAAGAGGGTCCACCTTCGAGATGAGACGGACTTCGTGCGCCAACGCATAGTGCCTGAGTTTTGTTATCGCGAAGATTAACGCCAAGCAGTGTTTTTCAATGGGAGAGTAGTTGTTTTCTGCCCCCAGCAGAACTCGACTTAAGTAGTAGAGTGCTCTCTCTTTCCCTTGATCGTTCTCTTGTGCCCATAACGTGCCTAAGGAACCTTCGAGGGCGGTTGTATAAAGAATGAGGGGTTTTCCCTTGACCGGCGCAGCCAACACCGGAGGGTTCTGCAGGTACTGCTTGATCTCGTCTAGTGCACCTTGGCATTTGTGATCCCAAACAAATGGAGTTCCCTTCTTCATCAGGTGGCTGTAAGGACGGCATTTTCCTGAAAGATTGGCGATAAACCGTCGGATGTATGCGAGCTTCCCTTGGAGAGATCGCAACTGTTTGAGGGTTCTTGGCGGAGGAATTTCCATGATCGCCTTGATCTTAGATGGATCTATTTCGATACCTCGGTGTCGGATGATGAATCCCAGGAATTTACCCGAGGAGACTCCAAACGCGCATTTGAGAGGATTCATCTTCAAATTATATTGCCGAAGGCGTTGAAATACAGTCTCCAGATGCTTTAAATGCTCTTCGTATGACATGCTCTTTACTACAAGGTCATCGATATAGCACTCGACGATTTCATGTATGAGGTCGTCGAAGATCTTTGTCATGGCCCTTTGATAGGTAGCGCCGGCGTTCTTTAGACCAAAGGGCATAACCCTGTAGCAGAATATACCCAAAGGGGTCCGGAAAGCGGTGTGCTTCTGGTCTTCGGGATGCATTTTTATCTGATTGTATCCTGATGAACCGTCCATAAAGGAGAAAACCTCGTGAGTGGACGTGTTATCTATCATTAGCTCGGTTACTGGTACTGGGAAATTGTCCTTTGGACAGGCTTTATTGAGATCCCTGAAATCCACGCATATGCGTACCGTCCCATTTTTCTTCATTACCGGGACGATATTGGCGATCCAGTCGGGATATTGGACTTCTTGGATAAATCCAGAATCGATCAGTTTCTTGACTTCGGCGTTGATGCTCATCTCAAGCTCGAGCCGCATCCTTCTCGGCGCCTGCTTGACTGGCTTGATATCTGGGGATATTGCTAATTTATGCACAGCAATCTCCGGATCCAATCCTGGCATTTCGGAATAGTTCCACGCGAAGCAGTGTTTATGTCGTAGAAGCACGTTCTTTAACGCAGCCACCCTTTCTTCAGATAGCAGCTCGCTGACAAATGTCGGTCGCGGGTCATCTGCCGATCCCAACTCAATCTTCTTGAGGTTATCTGCAGTAGTATGTATGTCGTCTTCCAATTCTTTCGGAGCTGGCGGAAATTCTGAGATCACCTCATCATCGTTGTTCTCAAAGCACCAGGGAAGGTCATCCATGTTCTCGGGCTCTTCTTTTAATAACGTAATCGTATAATAGGTGCAAATCTGCTTTCAGGACTGAGGTGGATCTGGTTCTGCTTTTGCGGATTTGGGTTCGTGCTTTTGTGGCGGCGTTACCCTCCAGCCGTCGTATAAAGCGAATCTTCCCTGTTGGTACTAGTCCTCGACCCAGTTCTTGAAGGTGAAGCAGTCTTCGGTAGGATGTCCTATAGCTCGGTGATAAGAGCAATAGCTCAGATGAGAAGCCTTGTTAGCTTGCTCAGGGTGTCTAGACTCTGGAAGCGCGATCATTTGATGTTTTATAGCGAGCTTAAGTAACCTCTCCGTCTTGTCTCGGGGGAAGGAGTACGCTCGACTCATCTTCTTCATGAGGGACAAAACCGAGCCGCGCAATATCCGATCACGTAACTCTCTAATCCTGCGTCGTTGTTGTCGGCTCCTCTTTCCGCTTCTTGATTTATTTCTACCTCTGCGTCGGGCTTTTCGTACAACGGGTTGACAGGGATGAGCATCTTTGTCTTTTGCAGCCTGTTGAAACAGACGTTGCGTCCTGGCCTTCTCGTAGATGGCCATCTCGCGGTTGTGGTCTTCCCGAGCTTTTTGACCCACTTTCCTGATAAGCTTGTCCATTCGTTCTTCAAACGACGGACTCGGCACTTCAATCGCGGGATCTAGTTTTGACGAAGGGTTGGCATTTCCTGACAGGGCGTCCTCTTCTTCATCAAAGGTATATATAGCGTAGCTACTGTGGGCCCGTTCCCGTTTTCCGGCTCTCACGTATCCAAGCCCAAGTGTTTCCATTTTCCCGTTGGGCAATTTGCGTTGAGTCCCAGGGACATCCCAAATCCTGTTGTAGAACCGAGCTTGTCGAACAGTCTGTTTTAAGGGTACTCCTTGGTGCTTCAATAGCCTCTTTAATCCATTCGTATAGTAACTAGGCAGACGGATGGGTTGGAGCCTGTCGAGTGTAGCATCCGTGCCATGCCAAATCTCTTTCTCTACTTTCGACTCCGAGGATCGGTAGAATAGGATTACCTTCTCACCCTTTTGCTTGGGAGGGACGTAAAACGTTTGCAGGTCCAGCACATTGTAAGATTGAAGTGCGTCGAGATCCTTGTAGTGTTCTCGCGGCACCATGGTGATTTGCAAACTCTGATCATCGCTAGGGGGTGCTTGTATTGACAGCCGATTGGAGAACACGGCATTAACCTCATCTTCCGAGTCACTTCCGAAGACCAACATGGGGGCGGACGTCCCCGGGTTGTTGCGTTGAGATGGCCCGTCATAAACTATCTCTTCTTCTTCTTCTTCTTCGGTATCGCTCCCGAAAACAGGGATGGTGGTGGCGGCTTTGTTCTCCGGCTTGCGACACCTTTCTGTATCCTCGAAATCTGGCAAAAAGTACTTCGCATCTTCGTATTTGTGGACTTCGTTCACGGAAAATGGGTTCAGCTCACCTGTTACGGTATACTCGAAACCATCCTTAAAGTACTTCATACACTGATGTTGTGTAGAAGGGATGATGTTGTACTCGTGTAGCCAAGGACGACCAAGCAAGGCGTTGTAGCAGGTCTTGGCATCAATGACATGGAATTTAATGTCTGTGACGAGTAGTCCAAAGCGTAATGTTAGTATCACGGATCCGAGAGTCCGTGACGATTGTGAATCGAAACCGGAGATGGTAATTTTGTCACGAGCGAGGTGTTGCACACTCATGCAGATTTCCTTTAACACCCGAACGTTAAGGAGATTAACGGAGGATCCATTATCCACTAGGATCTTGCCTATCTTGATATCATGGCAGTATCCAGAGACATATAGGGGACGGTTGTGGTCGCACGTCCCGAGAAGGAGGTCTTCGTCACCGAAAGTGATGTCGGCCGTATGCACTTCCTCCAGTTCATCCTTCATCCTTTCAGTGGCGAGGAAGGCTTGGAATTGCTCAGGTTCTTGTAGCACCTTAATTAGTGAATCTCGCGCTTCTTTTGATAATAGGAGGGCATCGAGAATGATAAGCTGAGAAGGTAGCTTTCTTAGGTGCGCTAGGATATTGTAGTCCACCTTACCCTTCTTAGGAGGGTCTTTGGTAGTCAGTTCTTTCATGACTTGGTCATCTAAAGTGATATCCTCAGTGACCTTTTCCTTTCCCTTATCTTTTCTATTCGCGGGCCCGAGATTCTTTTCCGGGAGTGTGCGATTGCGCGGCTGAATGTTCTCGCAGGCCTCCGATTTCTCCTCTTTCCCTAAAACGGATTCTCTAAAGAGAGGGCCCAGAGCCATTTCTTCATCAGAGTCGCTCCCAAAGGTGAGAACTTGTGACCCCCCGGCGTTAACCATGCAACAGCTGCCAGTAGTTCTGTTGTGCCCGTCGGCAGTACTCCTTCGTTCCCGACGAGTCTTGCGTTTCATGCGCTTAAAATGTTGCCGATGAGCAACATATCCTTGCCACCATATCCTAAAGGCGTCGCACTCCTCCGTGGGGTGTGAAATTTTCCGATGATATGCGCAATAATCAGGGTGCCTCTCTGCCCCATTGAGCGTGTTTTCTTCCGAGGGTGGTAGCTTCATTCCCATTGACATGGCTTTGGCAAACCTTTTCCTCGTCTTGAATATTTTCTTGTCTGCCTCGGATGCCTTTCGATCTGGCGGGAGTACTCCAACTCTTTCGTTCAGTCGCCTGCATTTGGCTCCTTCCGATGCGGCCATCTCACGCTCCTGATGCGTTTTACTCTTTAGACGAATCTCGTCCAGAAAGGCGTTGATCATTTCATCTGTTGGCCACACACGCTCTGGTTCAGGCTCTGCCCCCAGTTTCTTAGTGCCAGGAGTTTTTTTATCGTCAGTAAATGAGTGGGAGATTACTTTACAACTCGCCACATATCCCTCGGATTCATCCGACGAACTCTCTCTATCATCTCCCTCTTGAAAGATGTGGTTGAGGAACTCTTGCAGCGTGACAGGAGTTCGTGCCTTTTGATTGTACTCTTCCATCGCGTCGATTTGCTTCTGCAAGTTCGTGCGCTCGTCTCCAGGCTTCATGGGCTTCTTGGATTTCTTCTTCTTTTTCTTCGAAGATTTTGACGGTTGGGCGTGAGTATTTGGGCCATTATCACGAGTCTTCGTAGTTGGGCACGGTTTCAGCATTCCTTCAATGATCTGTGGTTCCAGCGGGTCCTTCCATTCGACTGCTGGGCACGCATGAAAGTCCTTCAGCATTCTTTTGGTTTTAGTTGACAGCACGACCTCCCATGGAGCTTCTTCAATAAAGGAACAGGTTGCCCCCGGTGTATCTGCTTTCTTAGGAGTATGCGGCTGTGGTGGGTTCACCTTCCACTTTTCGGACAGCGCAAACTTCCCCTGGAGGTATTGATCTTCAATCCATCCTTTGAAGACGAAGCAATCCTCAATCGGATGACTTACCGTTTGATGGTAAGGGCAATAGTTAGGGTTATTCACCTCAGTGGGTTGTGGCGGTCGCCTTGGATTTGGTAGGTTTATAAGTCTGTTGCGTACTGCCAGCTCGAATAACCGTTTCGTCTTGTCTCGTGGGAACGAGTAGGGACGCTTCATCTTCTCATTATAATACCGGCGTCTTTCTTCCAATTGATCCGCCAGCTTCGGGGCGTTGGGTTGCTGCTGGGCATTCGCGATGAAGGTTGCCCTTCCTTTACCCTTGTCATTCCGAGGTTCCGACTTCGGGGGAGGTGGTCTATGACCCATCTGGTCCATTTGAGCCAACTTGTCGATTAAAGCCTGGAACGTGGTTGGCTTAAAGAACATCATAAACTGGGAGATAGTTGCGTGAGGGTCTAGGGTTCCCACGAACATGCCCACTGCGGGTGCTTCCTCAATGCGTTGCTCGCATTTTGACCACAAATTCCGCCAGCGTATAACATACTGGACCCAAGTTTCGCCTGGTTTTACCCTGGCGTTAATCAATGCCGTTATTAGAGTGCGTTCGCTGGCGCTTGCGAATCGCTGAGTGAATAGCAACTCCATTTCAGCGAACGTCTTAATAGAATCATTCGGGAGTTCCGAATACCATTCGAACGCTGTTTCTGATAAGCTGTCCACGAACTGGCGAAGCAACAGTTTATCATCACCGCCGGTGTTACCGCAAAGGGCCCTGAACTGGGCAACATATTGGTGGGGATTGCCGGTCCCCTTATACACGTGGAATTTTGGTATTGTATAACCCGGCGGATATTTGATTTGGTCGTACCAGCTTGGATATGGCCGCCCCGTTTTTACAATTTGACCAGCTGCCTCAGTCGCGTGATGAACCCGGATTTGCTGGGCTATATAGTCGACCAAATCAGCCTTAGAGATTGTCTCCTCTTTGGCCGTTGAGAGGGCCGGTGGTGGATTTGACGTTTCTCCTCGGTCGTCTTCAAGAATGATTGGGGGATCCCCGGCGGGTGGGTCCTGTTGGATCATCATTCCTATCATATCTTGGAAGAGAAGGCCCATACGCTGTATGTTGGTTGCTTGTTCAGCAGCCTCTTTGTCCTTCTTCTCCAGTATTCGGCGAAGGAATTCGGCGTCGGTTTCTTCCTCATGGCGTTCGTCCGAGGACGTTTCTGGGTTTTCTTTTGGCCCGGTAAGTGCGGCCATAGCATTCATCATTTCCTGGAGCTTTTGCTGTTGCTCCTGAGCTTTGGTCACCGACCGTGTAAGCGGTCTATGACCTGTAGACGCACGGCTGTCTTCTTTTCCTGACGCCATGTATACGGTATGGACCATCTGCCCCCAGACTTAGGGCGTCTGGGCTTAGTGCTTTTAGCTGTCGTTGCAAGCTAGGGGATCTTCTCTGGCTTCCTCCTTTTATGAGCAGTGGAAGTTGAGGGGGCCGTTGAGGTGGGCACCCAGTTAGCCTTTCGTGGTTTAGCCTGGTGACTGGCTTCCTGTTAGATTTTCAGCTTCTTGTGCTGGCGGGAGAAGTTTGGATCGATCATCGAGTCTCGGGCCTGCCACCAAACCTTATAGATTTTGGAAGACAACCGTTGAGGGGATCGGGGCTGTTCTGACTTTATTTCCGCAACCCTTTTTAGTGGGGGAGGAGACCTCTTTAGCACCGCAGTAGGGGAATTCCTTCGCACTTTATTTAGCATCTCGAAGCTGTTCCCAGTCGGAACAGCAGCATTAACTTCCACCGTTGGGGCTGGTGGAGTTGGCCCAGAGGGGGAGTTGCCCCCAGCCTTCCTTACTCGGCGCCAATGGCGACGTCGAGCGTGTCGAGCGGACGGCGCTGGTTCGGCGGTGAGAATGGCTTCGTCTTGCCCCCTGTGTAGGTGGGGGGTCGCTGCTAGTGTTAGCCTATCAAAGACCGATGTCCTTTGGGTAGCAGAAGCGGGAGCTGGAGCCGTCAATCTTGTAAAGACTGACTTTTTGGCAGGGGAAGCCGCTTCGATGACTTCAGGAGCAGGACCGGTCACTTTCTTAGAAGCAGCCTTCTCTGGGATTGTAGGCCCCATTGTGGGTCCACAGGAGTTCTGGCCCAATCTAGAGAAGACCGAGGCGCTGATGTTGGGCGACCCGTCGAGAAGGGCCGCGTCTGGGGTAAGACGATCAAAGACCGACTTCTTGGGAGCTTCCGTTGTCAGCACTGGAGCGGTGAAGCTTGTCGGCGGGAGCATGGTCCCAAAAAACAATCCTGTGGTGGCTCGAGTGACCTGTTCCACGGGCATTGTGAATAGCGAAGCAGCTTGGGGTCCGTAGGCTATACCTCCTTGCGAGGCAGAGCGTTGGTTGCAATTGCAGTCCGAGCAGTTGGAGCATTTCGTAGAAGTA
The DNA here is from genome assembly GCA_030015575.1 of Agapanthus africanus. NCBI lineage: Eukaryota > Viridiplantae > Streptophyta > Magnoliopsida > Asparagales > Amaryllidaceae > Agapanthus > Agapanthus africanus. The sequence continues at coordinate 325,210,624 of JASDDO010000004.1, forward strand.
GAAGCCATCGATTCTTTGCTTTCTGCAATAAGCAAGACGCCAAGTCTTAGTATCTTGAAACCCAAGAGCAACCATTAGCGAACCGCGATTGGTTCGCGAATCACGACACACGAAGTGTGGAGTGGAAAGAGGAAAAGGTCCCACCGGGCGTGCCAGAATCCGTTCCCCTCCGAATGGCGGCGTCGACTGGGCGTCTCGCCTGAGATTCGAGGCAGATGCTAATTGGTGCTATCCGTCCACCTCTCCGAGGATGCCAAGTTGATTTATGGCACCGTGCATCGAAGGTTTGAACGGATGCGTCCGATGTAGCAGACTTCGTCAGATTCCCCCTCGCTTGAGGGGTTTTTTGATTGTGGGGACGCTCTTCCCTGCAGGCGCAAGCCCCTGTAGTTAATTACGCTACCGCGTCGCGGTAACAACTTTCTCCTTCTCCAGATGGTCACTTCGTGTCGTGTGTGTTTATTTTATGTTTTGTTGCCCGTGGATTGTTTACGGAGACCGAGTTATGTCGTCGCCCGTAGGGCGTGGACTAGTCCAAATCCGTATTATCTTAGATTTGGGTTTGGGGGTTTGGTTTGAGGATACGTTAGCCATATTTGAGGCTAAGATCAACTCAAACGTTTGTTAAGGATACGTTAGTCTAACTTGAGACTAAGATCAACTTAACGGGATCGTTTAGATCCGACAAAATAGCATTTGGGCTCCATTGTTCTGGTTTAGGGACATAGTGGTCCATTGCATGTATGGCCGTCGGGACCCGTTACCTCTCTGACGGCGTTGAAGGATTACAACGACAGGTGTCAAAGGAGTTCCGAGATATACCCTTGAACCAAAGTTGATTGGAGGGATTCATAGTCCAGTCTGTTTGAAGGTTTAAGGATACGTTAGCCATATTTGAGGCTAAGATCAACTTAAACGGGATCGTTTAGATCCGGCAAAAGAGCATTTGTGGCTCTATTGTTCCAGTTTAGGGACATGGTGGTCCCTCTCCAGTTTAGGGACATAGTGGTCCATTGCTAGTTTAAGGACATTGCGGTCCATGGGTAGTTTAAGGACATTGCGGTCCAAGGGTAGTTTTAAGACATCTCGGTCAAGGTTAAGGACGTCGTAGTCCATGGGTTTAAAGACCCCACAGTCCGTTGTTAGTTTTAAGACATCTCGGTCAAGGTTAAGGACGTCGTAGTCCATGGGTTTAAGGACCCCACAGTCCATTGTTAGTTTTAAAACATCTCGGTCAAGGTTAAGGACGTCGTAGTCCATGGGTTTAAGGACCCCACAGTCCATATCAATGTGTGGTCATCGGGACCCGTCACCTCTTTGAAGACGTTGAGGGATTACAACGCCAAGTATCAAAGGAGTGAAGAGATGTACCCTGGAACCGGAGTGGATTAAATAGTCTTTGGCCCAATTTGGGATCAAGACCAATTAATTATATTATGAGACCACGAGCCCAATTAATTATGAATTGAGGACTTATGGCCAGCTTGGGCTAAGTCCAATCATGTCTGGGATATCGGCCCTCCTGTTGGTCCCTTGGAGGAGAGGCTTTGCCTCTGGCCATTTAGCCAATTGGGCCAATGCCTAGTGTTAAACACTAAAGACCAATCAGTGTTGAACACTGGGAATGAGATTGATAAGTCAGTGTTTAACACTAAAAGATAGTTGGTGTTAAACACCAGCAACAAGGCTTTCAAATTAGTGTTAAACACTAAAACAGATCAGTGTTAAACACTGGCAACAAAAATCTCAAATTAGTGTTAAACACTAAAGGTAATCAGTGTTGAATACTGCGAATAAAGTTCTTTGATTAGTGTTGAACACTAAGGCCAAACAGTGTTTTAACACTGGATTCAGGGGTTCCAATTTAGCGTTAGATGCTAAGGCAAGAGGGGTCACGTGGTAGCATGTGAGGGCGCCCTCCCTTCGTTTGTTCTGCTGAGAATATCGCATCTTTTGGAGCATCACGTGCCATCACGTGATGGGTGTTTAAATGGAGTATGTTAAAGCCTCTGCCAAGGGTCACGTGGGTCACGTGAGGCACTGCCTCAAAGGGGCTTTTCTGTAGATCTTTTTGGGGGTCACGTGGTGGCACGTGACCCTGCCTCTTTGTATGTTTTTTAGAAGATCTGTTAATCCCCTTCAGGAATTAAATTCCTCGTGGGGTTGAACCCTGACAATAATTTCAGAGGAATTAAATTCCTACTTCCTTTTGAAGATTTATATTCTGGAATAGAGTTGAACTCTGAATTTTCTGTAGGAATTAAATTCCTCATATATGTGAAAAACTGAATAGGGTTAAACCCTAATAAAAGGTTTAAGGATTTAAACTCCCACTCTCTGTTAAAGAATTATTCTGGGGAATGAGATTAAGGGAATTAAATTCCTGTTGTTTTAACAGAACTAAGTTCTTAACTGGGGTTAAACCCTGATTCTTTTCATTCTGAAGGAATTAAATTCCCATAACACAGGGTCAAACCCTAATTTTATTTTAAAGGAATTAAATTCCTATAGTTCTGTGAGAATTAAATTCTCGTGCTTCCATTCCCTCTCTATGCTTTGGATCTGCATAGCAGGATCTCAACCCATTGAAAATTAAATTCTCAACTCAAGGGGAGATGTGCACTTTACAGATCCTCCACCAAAGAGAGAACTATATTCTTCTGTTTTATATCAGAATTAAACTCTGTTGAGAATTAAATTCTCTTTTCTTTCAAAAAAAACCTTCCCTTTCTTACCTAGGGTTTTTTTTTGCAGAAGATCCAAATTCCTTCAAAGTATCAAGGCTCTCTATCTTTTCTTCCCTCTGCATATATCTCTTTGTGTGTCTCTTGGCTCCTATTTATAGGAGAAGCAGCCGAGTCAATTAGTTTTTGATGAATCTTTCATTGGGAGATTTGATTTGTATTCATCATTCGTTTTGGACCTTTGGATTATTAGGTGAATTTTATTCACCATTGGATTTTAAATCCAGAGATTCTCCTTTGTTATTTCGGTTAGATTTAAAGGGGAAATCTTTCCGAATTCGAGCTTTTCCCATAGATAGATGATATTTAATCACCTTTAAATCTTTAATCTAATCGGTTGCTTTAGAAAGATTTAAGAGGTCTTTTCTCAGAATTTAATTTCTGTTAACAGATAGGCTTTGAACGCCGGTCACGTGTGACCACGTGACCCTTGGTCACGTGTGGGCACGTGACCCCCTTGGAACGAGCCCTCTTCTTTCTTTCTGCGCTCTGCTTTTTGGTCGCTGCTTAGCTGTCACGTGCCACCACGTGAACCCTGGTCACGTGTGAGCACGTGACCCTCGTCTGGGGCCTTTTCCTTGATTCAATCAGGGAATTGAGTCTGCCGCTTTTGAGTGTCACGTGCCAACACGTGACCCTGGTCACGTGGGAGCACGTGACCCTTTCTGAAGCCCTTTTCTTCGATGTAGTTGGGAAACTGAATTTTCCTTGCCGATGCTTTTAGATGTCACGTGTCAACACGTGACTGCTGGTCACGTGTAAGCACATGACCCTTTTTTGAAGCCTTTTCCGTAAGCTTTCCTGATTTTAAATCAGGAAACAGGTACTTTGATCACCGGTTGTGCTCCAGGTATTAAATCAATGTTGAATTCAAGAGCTCGATCGGGAGGCAAACCTGATATGTCTTCAGGAAACACATCGTCGAACTCTCGAACTATTTCTGGCTTTGATCCTTCCCCCGCTTGAATTGCTGCAATCACTGCCTTCTTTGGTTTCGCCTTGTATGTACTTGGCTCCAGGGTACGGTCTCCACTTTTGAAATAGAAGACCGGTTTATCTGGAATCTCGAATACTACCCTCCTTTGACGACGGTCAATGGTAGCATAGAATGTTCCGAGCCAATCCATACCCAAAACGACATCGAAATTCGGTTTGTCCAGCACCTTAAAGTCAGCATAGAATTCTCTGCTACAGACGACCACTGGACACATATCGTATCCCATTACTGCCTTTAGAACGTCGTTCTCTGAACTGACATTCCAGTTGGATACGAGAGGTTTGACTGGAATCGCATGAGTTCGGACGAACCGTTGCGACATAAAGCAATGAGATGCTCCAGTATCGAAGAGTGCTAGTGCAGGGAGTGAGGCTACTAAGATTGTACCTAAGTTATGTGGGATAGTTTTAGGTATAAGGAAAATGTATGGATATGTATATATAGATGGAAAAGTAAAGGTTGGAGGGAAAATGTTACTGGTGATGACTTGGTCGGTGGCTTCGGCCTCTTCCGACGTCATTATGAAATCCCGTCGCCTCGGCACATTCCTCCTTGCTGGAGGAGCATTCCTCTGTCCGTTCCTTGGTCCTTGTGGTATATTCCATTGAGCTTGATGGAACTGACGAGGAGGAGGTGCAATCGGTCCACGAAGAGGTGGAGAAGGTAGTACGAGTCGTGGAGCAGGTGCCTGGATGGCTGGGCGCTGCTGATAAGCAATTGCTGGCCTGGGTGCAGCATTTGGGTTATGTCTCCAAGGACAAGACCCAATATCATGAGTAGCTGAGCCGCAGGCTAAGCAAAGGAGATTTGCACGTCGGCAGTCTTTCGCCAAATGTCCATCTCTCCTGCAGTATGTGTAAAAGGCTGGGTTGAGCCGGTTGTTCGGTACTCCCGGTCTCCTGGGCACAAATGGTGGCCATGAAAAAGGCTCCTCCTACCATCTGAGTGGCAGAGCGCTTCATCCCTGTAGATTGAGGCATGCCCCTCATTTTCACCACTGCCTCATATCGGTGGGCAGCTTTCAGAGCCAACTCGTGGGTTGGGAAATCCCCTGTAGCTAAGGCAGCTTGGATTTCCGAATCTAACCCTTGCTGAAATCGACGGGCTCTGATCTCATCCGTCGGTATCAAGTGTGCCACGAATTTGTTAGGGTATTGTGTTAGCTGTGTAGTATGTGATATTTGAAAATTGAAATATTAAGACATACCGACTGAGCATGGTAAACTCAGCGTCATACTCTTCTACTGACTTGGTCCACATCGAACCCTGTTGTAGATGGATGAATTGTTGTTCCATGTCGAATCTGGTAGTCTCAGGGAAGTACTTAGCATCTAACATATCACAAAAGGTTTTCCATTCGATAGGTTGGTCAAGACGGCTTTCTTCCGCTTTCCACCAAACCCGTGCATTGTCAGTGAGTTGCAGGTTCGCAATTCGAACCCAAGCTATCTCTGGCACTTGTGCCGCTGCCAGGTCATCTTCAATGCTCTGAGCCCACTCCTCAGCTTTCAGATGGCACTCTTTTCTTGAGAATTGCTTGGGGTGCAAAGCCCAGAATTGCTTTACCCCCGGGGTTTCCGGTTCTGGGCGGTTCATCAAAATTGCAGTCTGCTGCTGTTGTCCCTCCAGGAGGCTGCGGATCGCGTCAAGCAATACCGTCTGCTCATTGATCGGAGCAGCGACGGTAGGTGTAAGCGGTAGAGGTGGTGGAGTATTGTTGAAGTTGGTGATGGTGTTGTTTGGGGAATCCATAACCTTGAAAGAAAATTTGGGTTATGACAGATTCAAAATATATGAAATTGGAAGATTCAAGGAATATATAAAGAATGTTTTTAATTGCTGGTTCTTGTGTTATATTGCTTAGGACTTCATGCAGAATTAACCCGCATGTCCATGCAGAATTGACCTACATGTCCATACAGAGCTGACCTGCATGGGCCGCCAACAAAACAGTCACGTCACGCTTCCCGGTGTACGGCAAGAAGATGCGACGAGGCCGTTACGTATTACTCAGAAGTAAATACGCTAAACGTATCTAAGCAATATAAAGTAAAGTACACAAGAGAAATGAATGTAAATGAACAGCGAATTTATTTATTAAACATTCTTTTACAAGTACAAATGAAATGAAAATACATGAATAGAAAGCGATGCCTAAACAATGATATAACTGAAATGAAATAAATATGTACAAGTGTCTAAAGCTCTGGGTCAAAAGGTATCTGCTCCAAATCTTCAATACTGAGCTCGATCTCCAATGAGTCCGAAACACCTGACAAAATTCCAAAGAAAGAAGAAAGGAATGTCGCCAGTGAACAATCGCTCGGTAAATCCTAAAAGTGAGTAGATATAGAATAGACAGAAAGAAAATATATCTTATAATGTTTGATTATATTGTTAACGCTGTTGTTTGTAACTTGGTACAGAAAATACCAGTGTATACGAGAGGGGTCCCACTATTCCGGAGACTAAGGTATACGGAGCACAAGGAACCGTTCAGCCACGGTACAACGGCAATGGATATTCAGGTTAGGTGTATTATGGTTACAGTCTGGTGCCACTTTTTACACCTTCCGTACCAATCTACCCCTTATAAACCCCGCGATGTATTTTGTATTGATTGTATTGTTTTGTTAGATAGATGGATGACTTGCCGAAACCATGATATCAGTAAATGGAATGGATATAAATGGAGAGTCATGTAGATGGAGTATATCCATGGTTCGGTTCAGTCAATATAAATTGATATAGATTGAATAGACGGATTCATGGATTCATGTTGTATTATAGTTTATACTTGAATCGTATTCAAGTCAGATTGATTAGATTGAGACTCAGTCTGATTCAGACACTTTAAAAAGAACTTGAAATCCTGAATTAGTTTTGATGTTATCGGTAACTGCTGCACATGGACGGCAGGATTTGTGTCTTTTTTCAAAACAATTACCGTGTTGATAACACCGTTTGTTAGATTGTCTATCTTAAATAGGCAAGCACCCATATCTCCGGCCCCATGAAGCTCAAGAGACCGGTCTCGCTTAAACCTATGTTTACTAGGATCCTTATTGTAATTTAGAATAACTTGAGGAGGGTTTATGTAAAAACAGTTTGATATAATTTTCAAAATACACCTAAAGCATGTAATTATCGTCTTTAGGGTTTTCATAGATGTATATTTTATAAAAGTAAAATTTCTAGTGAGTAAAACCTAATTTTCATAGTATAGGTATTTTATTGAAATATCGGTATTGTTTTGTATTTGGATGGTATTTTCATGTAATGGTGATTCCTTTTGAAAACTTGGAATATTTATATAATATAATTAAAGTAGATATTTTTATAATAGATATATATATATTTAATGAAAATATATTTTATTTATTTTCTTGTAGAAATCTCATTTTCTAAATAAAAATGCATTAAAATTCCATCGAGATTGAATGCTCCTTTCGGAGGTCTGCATCTCGCTCTAATAGGCCCGAAGATGTGCGATAATCCGCACCATACCGAACGGGGTCCCCAAAAGTGGGTTGTAGATGCGCAATTGCAAGGAATTGTTTAATACATCTTTTTAAAGAAATAGTTTTATAAGTTGATGGTATTTATTTGTAAAGTCGTGTTATCCCATGAAAATATTCCCAAAACTTCGTCATGCTATGTCAAAAATGTGTGTTGTGATGTGGTAGGTCATTACCTCGTGAGTTATCTAAAGTTAATTCAAGTTTTGTGTTGTTTTATGCCGTAAATGAAGTTATGGTATTTTACCGTAAAAATACAATAAAAATTGCATAGAAGAATATTTTTGAGATGAAACTTATTTTAATAGGTTTGTTTATGGTTTTTAAACATTATGTGATAGTATGGAATTTTATTGATTAAGAAAAGTAGAGTTTTATAGAAAAACCGGATCCGAAGTCCGATTAACTCCGCTTCCGTCTAGAATTTCAAGTTTTTAGAATAGAAGATGAGATGGGGAGATGGGACTTACTGGCTTTTGGACTAGGGGAGAGAGAGATGAAACTACGGAAGGTCTCGGGGCGTCGTTTCTTCGACGGAAACTCCTTGGAACGTCGCCGGAACTTCGCCATTCGCTAACTCCACTTGCACACTAAAGGGACTTAAGAATTTTGGAGAGTTTTGATAGGGAATTTCTAAGTGAGGAGGGATGAAATATGGTGAGGTATTTATAGGGGAAATTAGGGTTTAGGGGGTGAAAGAATGCATTAAAATTTGGATTAAATGGGGTTTTATTGTTCTCTGGAAATGTGCAGAGAAAATAAACAGTGTGAGAAGAGTGGAGTAGCTGAAGAGGTGCAGGGCAAAAAATCAAAGCAGTACCAACGGGTACGACCGGCAGTGCCGGGTTTTTGCTTGATCTCGCCGGTCTTGAACCGGTGGAATGGGCTCGGATTGTCTCCACGTGTTCCTATCGATTCATATACCCTCGTGCACATGTTTAATTAATCTGTAACTTAACATTCTATGTGTAGTGCACGTGAAAACTCTTGGGCTTCTAAAAGATTAAAAGAAATTTAAATAAAAAGATAATTTGGCTGGGAGATTCGATCACAGGGGCAACATCACAGCAGTGCAAGGTTTTACCAATGTGCTACAAGTACTTTCTTGCTGTTCTAAAATAACAAATACTTATAGTATACATAGGATTGCAAATACCCCAATTGTACATTAACTTTTAAACAATTTTCTGTACATTGAAATTGGAGTTGTTACAGAATTTATCCACCCCCCTAGACTCGATATGAGATACTCTTAGACGAACAGACCGTACTGTACGGATATTGTCACGGACAGGCTCAGTAGGGATCAGGATGAGTTTGCTCGTCGGCCTTCCTTTCGCTCAATACTTGGATAGCTGTTACGTACAGCTAGTGACGCTAACGTGCTTATGCTTAAACCCAATTCCAGCGTATTGACGATTCTTTAGAGTCCTACACAGAGGGTTTTCCTGCTTCGGGCAAAACAATGTAGAGGCCATATGGTTTTTATGGCAGGGTTCGATCATATACGTGCACTTGTGCACGTATCATTATTCGGACAGATAATACTGGTGGGCTTTGGTTTAAGCCGGATCCTAGTATTATATTATTGGATTATTTTTGTCTCATTGTATTCGTATTTTTTAGAATACGGATGCAGGTATGTATATACGGATGAGGGGCATTCTTGTAATTTATTACAAGATTGTTTCTAGAAGAAAACACCTCATTATGTTTATTAACCATTTGGTTAAATGGTTAATTGAGGTGAGGGATGAGTGTGCTTAGCTTTAATTCAAGCATGGACACTTAGTGACTCATGGTGGTGATTCATGGGGTGACTCGTCGTGTGACTCATGATACGCTATTCTTGCATGCTTGATACTTGTTGAGTTGTGAGATATTTTAGTGAACTTGAGATATTTTTCTTTAGTTGCTTTAATATTCTGTTCTCACACTCTCACAACACATAGCCTTTTCTTGAGTTGAGCTCAAGCTTCACACTCTCATCTCTCATGGCTTCTTCTTCTACCTCCAACCTAATCATCTCATGTGTTGAGAAACCTAGGGTATTTAGAGACAAATTAATCCATCATTAGACTCTACATCTTCTAGGCTAACTAGTTTAGCAAACTAAACACCCTAGTTACCTCGGTTATAAGGTTGGAGCTCGATTCATAGACTCTCGGGTGGATCATCTTCGATGGAGGGAGACTGGAGACCAAACTTGATCATAGTGGCCACTAGGAGCTTGGGAAAGTGTTTAAAGGCCGAAGGACCCGGATCATTCGGTATAACATTCCGAACTCTTTATATTACTTGCTAGGTTTAGGGTTAATGGTCGATCCGTATTCGCGGGTTGTGTTAGCGCCAGTTTGTAAAATTTTTGTTCCGTGATCGGCTATGGTTTGATGGCCAGGGCACTGGCATAACCCAACAGGTTTTAGTTGGGTACAGTCCCGAGACACATGGAGGCAGTGAGCGGATCGTCAGGGATCCGTCTCTCCCGATATTGGGGGTTGATGTCGCACGGTGCACGGGTGGCCATCACCAAAAATCCTTGGCCAAGGTAGACGAGAATTACTGATTTGGATCAGTAATTTCTCAGTAGGTGATGGGCTCCATAGCGACACGAAATATCGCGTTATTAGGGGTCTGACTTTATCCACCCCCCTAGACTCGATATATGATACTCTTAGACAAACAGACCGGACTGTACGGAGATTGTCACGGACAGGCTCAGTAGGGGTTCAGATGAATTTGCTCGTCGACCTTCCTTTCGCTCAATACCTGGGTAGCCATTACGTACAGCTAGTGCAGCTGACGTGCTTGTGGTTAAACCCACTTCTAGCGTATTGACGAGTCTTTAGAGTCCCACACAGAGGGTTTCCCTGGTTCTGGCGAAACGATATAGTATTCGTATTGCATACGTGCAGGGTTCCGATCGATTGATTGTACTATGTACCAGGACTTTCGATCGGACAGTTGATAATACTAGATGGCTCGGGTTTGAGACGGATTATTAAATCAGGTATTGATTTAATAATTTACGTGTGTGTGTCTATATATATATATATATATATATATATATTTCGATATGTATATTCTATTATTCTATTATTTGTGTTATTCTATCTCTTTGGGTATTCATATTTCGGTATGAATACAGGTATGCATATACGGTAGAATATAATCCATATTTATACGGATAACGTTCTAGAAGGTGGACACCTCATTTTGAATTTGACCATTTATTTTAAATGGATAATGAGGTGGATAATTGAGAGAGGGGGGTACGGTGAGAACCATGCTTGCATAGTGTGCACAAATGAATTATTAATTCATTTGTGCAAACTATTCAAGCATGGGCTTGATATTATATTGAAAGAATATGTTTTACAAAACCTAGCATGAGATTTTCTCTCTCCATGGATGGCTCATTATTTTTTTGAGAGATGAGTTTTCTTCTTACCATCATGCTTCACTCTCCTCTCTTAAGTTTCTTAAGTTCCTCCACCTTCATGCCCAACCTCCTCTCTACAATCTCATGAGTTGAGAATCAAGAGAGGATGTGAAATAGATAAACACTTAGAACACTCACTACATCCTAGGAATTCTAGATTAGCAACCTGGAATCTCTAGTTGCTTCACTTGCTTTTAATGTGGAGCTAGAGCCATGAGCTACATCCCTTGAGTGGATCATCTTCGACGAAGGAAGACCGGCGGCCAAGTTCAATCGAGCACGCCTCAAGAAGCTAAGGAAGATGATAGAAGACCGGAGGACTTGGTTCATTCGGTATAACATTTCTAATCTTGTAGTTTAGCTCTTTATAGTTTGCTAGTATAGGTTTATGGTTCGATTTTAATGGGTTTCGTTAGCGCTAAGTTTTTAAATGCCAGTTTTTGTTCCGCACCGGCCACGGCTGATGGCCAGGACGCTATCGTAACCCAACATGGTATCAGAGCCACCCCATAAACCATTATTAGCTATTTTGCACAAGGTTAAAATCTCGATTGACCAATTTTTCCGAATCGTATTTCTATTTTGCCATGCTTGCTACCGATTTTAAAACTTGTTCAAAAAAATCATTCAGATCATCTTTAAAATACAAGCAGGCATTTATAGGGCACCAGAAGAAATTTGACCACTTGAACTAATAAACTTGTCGTGGAACCGCCGCATACCATGCCCATTGGCCGCGGTTCTGCGGCTGTTTCGTGGTAGTTTTGTGCCAAATTTCATCTGGCATTCTATTTAATGGAAATATGATTTTCTGGATGTATGGTTTTGGCCCAGATTTGTTTGAGTGCTGGTTTGCATTTGAGGGCCAATTTGGAAAAGTTTTAGTCGATCGAAATTTTAATACGTGATTATCAGTACATGTGATTATATCTGCGACCGTGAATATCATTGATCGGTACAACCCAACTAGTTGCTATATGTTCAACTAGACGGGTTTGCGAATGTGATATTCACGTTGATGTTCTGAGTGTGCTGATATTGTGGTTGGATTGTCGTGGTGGATAGCTAGTGGTGTAATGATAGTTGTACAGTTCAGATTCATTTGTATATTTGTTATTGCGGGATGAGCGTCCAACATGTGGACAGTCGTCTCTTCCAGATTGTATATTCTTTTATTGGGGCACGACCGGGTTGAGGTCGGTGTCGTCATTGTATATATACTTTTCTTTTCTGCACTAGGATTACCCCGCGGTGGAGTGCATGAATAGACGGGTTCTAGAGGGAAACGGGCCCGCATCTCATGGCGTTGAGACGGGGGGGCCTTACTCTAGAATTGGTGGGCTATTCACCGCACTCGTAGGGGGTATAGGATGACCCATGGAGGGGTGCTCAAGTTACTGGATTCCGTGAAGTGCTGGATGACCCATTCACTTTGTTGATTAGGGTTGCCTCACTTCTGGGATTGGCGGGTAACTTGCCGCACTCGTAGGGGTCCAGGGTTTTCATTGCACGGGATATCCACACGACCGGGAACGTCGGGTCTCATTTGCAGCTCAAATGACACCCGATGGTCCAAAATTATCCACCATTCTGTGTTTCTTGTTGATGTTCTGAGATGTTGCTTATATCATGCCTGAGACGAATGTTATACATACATATATATATATATATACACACACACACACACACACTAGTAGATGTTGTAAATGTTTTGCATCCGCGCTAGTCCAGCCTCCGCTCTGCCGTTAGTTAAGTAACCTAACGGTCCATGACAGGGCCCCGTGGCTGATTTGTATGGATTTTACGATAAAAAATATATGTAACCGCAATCAAGAACGGCGTCGCTTGGTAGCTAGCCGGTGAATACGGGTCGGTCCACAGGGATGTTGTAAATCTCCTAAATGTTCTTACGAGCTAATTCCAAAGGGTGTTGGATCTTTTAATTAAATCTAAAAACGAAGTTGAGTTATACTAGGATTAAGAAACTTGCTAGAATTAGGTTTAGGTAAAATTTGGTAAATAAAGATCTACACCTCTTTCCAATGCATTAAATTAGATATCATATTAGGGGTTATGGTAAATATTAATAAAGGGGATTAGGATGATTGGGAAGATGTTTCTTCCTCTAGATCCTTGTCCTTCTTTTCTTAATCTTTACCCTAATCTCCATAGAAAACTTACAGATCCGGTCTTTTATACTACGGTATCACCGTTACCTCGTGGGTAGAGTGCCGTAGGGAGCGGAAGATGAAAGTATGCATGGAGTCCTAGTGTTCATAAGAGATTGGCAAACAAAAGAGATGAGAGATCTTCATCTCTCAAACCTTTACCTATTCCTAACCCTAACAAGCGAGGAAACTACTCGCTCATTGAGGGATCTACGAAAGACATAATTTTTATTTTGTTTTGATTTAAGAGCTGAAAGATCTACTACAAGTTAATAAAAATTCTAAACTATATTAAACTAGAGCAAGAAAAGAAATTACCTAGGGCAGAAATTAAAACTAAAACTAGGGCAGAAAAATAAACCTACTTACGATTGATGCTCTCCAACTTCAAAGAAAACTGAAATTTTATTGATGAATAGAGGCATGGAAAAATACAATGAATTGGGTCTCTATTTATAGGACATAGAAAACCCTAGGTTTACAATTGCCGCATGTCTGCATTTACAAAAATACCCCTAGGAAATCTTTTCAGCACCGCCTCCAAGTTATGGTAAAATTTTTACCAAGTCCGGGCTCTAGATGGCCGCGGAACCGCGGCCGTAGCAGGGGTTGGGCCGCGGTTCCGCGGCCCAATGGTGGAATTGGATGCTGAGTCTTCTGGGCTGGGTTCTGGTTGCCTTGGGCTACTTAATTCTTTAGTTCTTTTCTCAATTTAGCTTCTGGTTCTCTTCCAGATTTTCCAGTGAATAATTGTGGTAGACTTTAACCGTGGCTTCGCGATCTTGGACCTTGCGTTGCCTTGTACTGATCTTTTGTGTAGGCTTGATTAAGATCCTTCTATATGTTGGTCAAAGTCCCTCTTTGTATTGTCTTTTGTCTTTTTCACTGTTTTTGCTCCAAGAACGTGTAACCTGTAATATGTAGCAGACATGCATCAAAAGCACCTGTTTTATTTGTAAAAAGAATAAGAATGGGGAATATAATAATACAATATTATGGTGTGAACAAATACCCCCAAACTTATCTTTTGCTCGTCTTCGAGCAAACTTATTTTTTTTATTCTCGACAAAAACCTAACCGCACTTTCGCAGGGAATCGCGATTGCACTGAGCTCGTGCAACAAGCCGTTAAACCTCTAGGTGTCCCTAGTAGGAGGAGTGTCATCTCCTGAGGGTTTTCAGCGGATACTACCCACAAAATCCTATCAATTCGGCTTTTCGACTTTAATTCTCCAATTAGGTTTTCTAACAAGGAATTCTATTATCGTTGACTCGTAAATTATCCACCCATATTCTTCACACTTCCTCATCATCTAACTTAAGATTATATATGTTCTGCAGACCTACTTAGCTTTCGGCATTTCTTAAGTTTTCCTTCAGGGTTCCATCTCCACTTAGGAATTTTTATCAACTCTATTAAAGATACAAGTTCTATTCTTCACTCATTTCTCTCATCTAAACTCCAATCACATACCCCTACGTGTGTGTAAATATCATCCCTACACTTGGAAATTCAAATCAAGCAATCATACTCTTGTCCTTTGTCCAAAGCGCTTATTAATTGGTGAATTTTAATTGAATTTTGCTTACACATCCTTCATGCGACTGTTAATACTTCTTGAGGTACCAACAACCGATTACAAGATGCGTTAGCACTTTAAAGCGTACTTCCTAGCCTTGCAACACCCAAGGCTTTAGCAGTGACTCCCAAACCAGTTGGTCTAAGGCACTAGGTGATGAAGCACCCTCGCTAAATATTTTTCTTTTTTTTTTAGCCTTAAGTAATCACAAAAACCAGTGTTCATTTTTTCTTTATTCACACTAGTATTTTTTTCATTTTCTTCGTTCTAAGGACTTTAGACAAGAGCATTTCAAGGTCTTCTCTATTATTCCAAGTTTCAAGGTGCATGATTGTGCAATTTGTAGGGTATACATTTTCAGAATCTAGACTTAAGCTAGGAATTATTTTTCAAACTTATACTCTAATAAAAATATCAATACTTTTCCTTTGTTTCGACTTAGCCCAAGAAGTGAATTTAAAATTTGCCTATTTCTAAATAAACTACAAAAACATATATTTTCTACCGTTAAACTTTAAGAAAGGTTATTTTTAGGGTTTTTAATTTACTAAGTCTAAGATCTAGTTGTTCCTAACCAGTTGACCTATTTGTCAAACTCAAGTCAAATACAGCCAAAATTGAATACATTAATTTTTATAATTTTTTTCTTGAAATTTTCAATTTTTTATGGGTTTTTCTTTTTCTATTTTTTTTCTATTTTTTTTTCAAATTTTTCAATTTTTATGATTTTTATATAAGGATGCAATGCAAAAATATACATATGAATGCGAAGGAAGAAAACTTACCGAGCATACCCCCAAACTTAAACTGGACAGTGTCCTCACTGTCATGCTGCACCAAGTGGGTCGATAATGTCGGCAATTTCCTGCTTATTAACATATTTACAAATGATACACCCCCCCAAAATTATTTGAAATAAAGTTTGAAAAAATTGATTGGAAATTCGGGGGTGAAAGTGGAGGAGATTTAATCGGTGTAGATCGGCTCCTGCAAAAACAGGAGCTCCTCTGATGGGTCCGCTGTGAGGAACGGTTTTAATCGATGTCCATTTACTTTGAATAAAGTATTGTCCTCCGGATTTTCAAGATCGACTGCACCGTGCGGATAAACGGTGCGAACTACAAATGGTCCTTTCCACCTAGAACGGAGCTTGTCGGGGTGATAATGCAACCGAGTGTCATAGAGTAAAACCTGTTGACCACGTTTAAATGTTTTTCGCAAAAGGTGTTTATCGTGGAACACCTTAGTTCGGTTTTTAGCAATTACAACATTATCATAAGCCTCATCCCGCAGCTCTTCTAGTTCATTTAATTGCAGCTTTCGATTGCTGCCCGCATCTCCTAATGATAAATTCAACTCTTTGAATGCCCAAAATGCCTTATGCTCAATCTCTACTGGGAGGTGGCAAGCTTTCCCGTAAACAAGCCGGTATGGAGACATACCAAGATCTGTCTTGTATGCAGTACGGAAAACCCATAGTGCATCGATCAGTTTGAGTGACCAATTTTTACGGTTTTTAGAAACCGTTTTCTCCAAGATTTGCTTAATTTGCCGATTCGAACCTCGGCTTGCCCACATGTTTGGGGATGGTGTGGCGTTGACAACTTGTGGGTAATAGAATATTTGCGTATTAAGGACTCAAAAGTCCTATTGCAAAAGTGAGAACCATTATCACTTATAATCGCTCGAAGGTGCCCAAATCGAGAAAAGATATGTTCTTTAAGAAATCGAACGACAACCTTGTTGTCGTCCGTTCGTCTAGGCACAGCCTCGACCCACTTTGAAACGTAGTCAACAGCCAAAAGAATATACACATTCCCAAAAGAATTAGGAAATGGTCCTGTAAGGTGTTTTTCGTCACCCCATTGAGATGGGAATACGCGCGCGCTTGTCAGGCGTACTACAGATTCCCTCTGCCTAGGGTAGGCCGGGGTTTAATGATTGTGGGGATCCGAATCTCCGGCAGCCGCGGACTAAACTGCCGTTAATTAGCTCTCGCCTTTGGAGCGAGGGAACCTCCGATTGACGGGTTAAACTGGTCATGCGAACTCAATGTGCCGTGTGCGTGTGATGAGTTTTGAAAGGGGGTTTTGGATGTATCGAGGGCCTCGCAGAGTTTTTACGGGGGTTCCGCTACCCGAATAGCGGGATGGGGGTCAAATGGGCTAGCAGCCCCCTTGCGGGGTGCGGGGCAGCGCCCCGGCCCAAAACTTTTTTGAGGGGAACAGTGTTGGGGAATGTGTGTGTACATATGTATATATATATATATATATATATATATATATATATATATATATGTAAAGAGGGGAAAAGGCATCCAAAGGATACGTGGGGCCAGCGCCTCGAGCGTTGTGCGCTTAGGTGCTGTGCGCTTAGGCGCAAGCGCGCCACGTGTCGACACGTGGGCGTTTTGCACTCAAGCGTTGGGCGCTTGGGCGCAAGCGCGCCACGTGTCGGCACGCGGGCGCTTTGCGCTCGAGATATATATATAAAAAGAGGGGGAAAGGCATCCAAAGGATACGTGGGGCCAGCGCCTCGAGCGCTGTGCGCGTAGGTGTTGTGTGCTTAGGCGCAAGTACACCACGTGTCGGCACGCGGGCGCTTTGCGCTCGAGCGCTGGGCGTTTGGGCGCAAGCGCGCCACGTGTCGGCACGCGGGCGCTTTGCGCTGGTCGCTGAAGCGCAAGCGCGCCACATGTCGGCACGCGGGTGCATTACGCTGGAGCGCTGGGCGCTAGGGAGAAAAAGGGGCTTTTAGTCGCAGAAATAGGGTTTAGAGTGGAGTTAAACTCCTAAAATGTTTTAGTTGATGAAAGGGGTTCTTTTTCTTCCTCCTCTGTTGGCTGGATCTTGAAGATCAAGAGATGTGAGATCTAAAAATCTCTTCTTTTTGAGATCTAATGGTAGATCCAAGTTCCCATTTATGGGTTTTGTGGTGAAAAACTATTTAGTTTTGGAAAAGGAAGAGTAAAACTCTTGATTTAATTCAAAAGAAAGAAGAAGGTTTGAAGCCTTCAGAAAAGAGAAAGATGTACAAACCCTAGGTTTTTGTGAGAATGAAAAAGTCTTACTTTATTCATCATCATGTTGCCTTTTATAGGCTTACATTTTTACATATAGCCCATTGGGCTTCACAAAATGGCATTTTGCCTATCCCATGGCTCATGTGCCATTTCATTTTTACACATAAGCCATGGGCTTACAAAATGTCACGCTCCGCTTCCCAAAATACGGAATACGAGGGGTTGACAAGGCCAGTCATGCTCTTACCGTCAAGGAAATGTCCTGTCGTAGTCACACTTCGGCTTCTAGCTTTACGTGGCAATCAGTAAACAATGCGCAGGTAATGAGAAATGCAGTAACTGAAACAAATCAAATACAAAGAACTGACCTGATGGAGGTAAAAAGAGTATAACTCTGGATAGCTGATCAAGATGTCCGCGATGTACGTATAGTCCTGGTCCAGGCTAGATCCACTCTTCACTCTGAGCATGCATACTCAGGTCGTCAGAGCGACACAATAGCAATATAAACATATAGATGCAAGTGGCAAATCGGACAGTGATAATAGATACATAACAGTAATCAAGACGGTAAAGATATGAACATGCAGTAACCAATGAAGTGTCCAATAGATCAGGTGAACGGTAAAGCAGTAATATAGTATGCCAGGTATGTCAACACAGTAAGTAATGCATATCAATGCCATTATCCCTATCAGTCTCTAAGTCTCACTGTACGGGTCACTGAGCCTATCGTCAGTCCAAGTGTGAGAGTCAACCACTCGCGAGTGTCCTCCACCCAAGGGTAGGACCCAAGGGCAAGGGACCACGGGCCCAAAATGTAACTCACGGTAATAATCATGTACCCTGTAAATCTCCATATATCTCCATATATATAAGCCGGCATGGGACTCCCGAGATTCTGTTGAACTCACACTCAAACTACCCCACACCCCGTGTTCTACATCAAACGCTAACCATAATCTCAAATACCAGTCGTTCTGTGACAAGTTTGCGCGAGAACTAGAGACAGGATCTCCATCAAGCACGTCCCGACTAATACCTAAGATAAATGGCAGTGTCTGGTGCCTTATCTGTGACACCCATGCAAGAGCTTCCATAAGTGTCCCATACCACTTATAGTTACACTTACACGCGTCCCACAGACGTCGACAATGCAATAGAATAATAGGGTTCACTGATTGTGTACAAGTACGTGTCACTTTCACTTATCCACTCATGCACGAACACTAACGTACTTGCCACAATCACCACTAATACCTAACATTGGGTAATGCACATGATCACTAGGTTATCAATGCAGTGACATATGTATGATATGATGAGGAAACAGTATGTAAAGCATGATTAAGATGTCGTAAATCAGTATTCTACCACTTGCATAATTTATCATAAATCATACGTGTACAGTTTACCGAAATGATGAATGGGGAATAAATAGTATGTTTGATTATCTATCCAGCGAATTTAGTTTCACGTCAATCTGGTTTCAGGATCACTAGTTATGGCCATTTCATTTTAAGCGTTCACGGCTGGAAATCCAGTTTCAGAATCGGAAGTCCGTTTCGAAACGCATTTTAATCCCAGTTGGGTTCAGAATTTAGCGACGCTACAGTTGAATGATATCTAGAGTTTTCAGTAGGGTATTCAATGCAATAGACGGATTTCCAATCGCATCAGTACGTCGAAAGTTACACACTGTTTATCACTAGTTTGTCTCTTCTGAATCTGCTCTGGACTGTTATACGTCCAGCTCTTTTAATTTACAACTTAAATAGTAAATGACGATGAAACGGAATGAAAACACTTGTGTTATCTAGATAACAGGTTAAAATTTACTAAACTGTGGGGTTCTACAACATACTAGTTCAGGAAACAAGGTGGCACGCATTACGGGATAGTAAACAGTAACCAGAGTCGCTCTGGACTGCAGTCCAGAGTCGCACTCCAATCCAAATATCATCACAAAAACAGTACAGAAACTAATAGAAATTTGCATAGGGTTATAGTTAGTCCAGTTGGCTTCGATTTAAGCCCTCGAACGCATCATTCCAGTATGTACATAATTTATGGTAATTTTAACGGTTTTCAGATACGGGAAAGTTCCAGTTTTACAGGTATATTTGGGGGTAATCGTTTTAGTCATTAACAGTCGTATTTTCCAATGAAATTTATACATAGTATTCAATATCACATGGGCCAGCAAATTCCCTCATGTTCCGTCAATTTAAATGAGGATTTCCATTGAGATCATGCATCGAACAGTTGCGTCATATAATTTATCGAGAATTGTAAATTTGTAATCTATACGATCTAAGTTTGTAACACGAAAATATTAGCATGTAGCAAGTAAAATACTTGCCTGGAGACGTTTCGTGGATGCACGGCGGCGGTAACGTCACGAACACGCGACGAACGGCGTGAATTGGGTGCACGGCCTCGGCTCGCGATACGGGTTTGACGTCGGAGCTGCCCGAAGATGTCAAGTGCTTGCTGGAAGCGGAGGTGGTGCTCTGTGGTTGTCCTGGGATGTGCTGGGGTCGACGACGGTCGGCGGCGGCGCTCCGGCGATTGGCAACAGTGGAGCTCGAGACTTGGGTTTTTGGGTTTGGGTGTTTTTGAAGAGAGAGAGAGAGAGAAACAGAGGGGGGAGAGAGAGAGAGAAACAGAGGGAGAGAGAAAGAGAGAGAGAGAGAGAGAGAGACAGAGAGCTAGGTAGTGGTGAGCTTGGGTGAAATGGAGTGGGGGTAGAGAAGGAGCTGCGGGGTTGCTAGGAGGAGTCGAGGTGGTTGGCAGTGGTGGCTCGATGGTACGGAGCTCGTCGGTAAGGCAAGTAGAGGCTCGTCGGCGATGGATCGTCGACGGTGAGGGGCAGTGGGGAGCTAGATGGTTATGGATCGAGTGGCTATGGAATGGAGGTGAGCGGTTGTTTGGGGAAGCTCGGGTTCTCGTGGTGGCCGGAGGCAGAGGTTGGGTAGCGGTGATGGTGGTGGAGTAGTGAGCGAGGGAGGAGTACGGGGTGATTCGTCATCGTCGTCGAGGGGAGCGGGTGTGCAGCGACTCGGATGGGTGCAGGGGAGTGAGTCGGGAAAGTAGGTGGAGGGAGAGAGAAGGTGGAGAGAATGAAGGCGAGGAGGAGGCGAGCGACGATGAGGGGACGAGGGCGCGACGTGGGTTCTAGAGAAGGAGCGAGAAGAGAAGAAGAATGGGAGAAAGCGAGAGAGAGAGAACGTGAGGGGGAGAGAGATAGGGACGACGAGGGGATCGCGAGGGTTGCGCGTCGTGGGGGTAACGGTGCACGAGCGTGGGCGTGGGCGTGGGTTGCGGCGAAGGAAGTGGGTCGAGTGAGCGGGAAGGGAGTAGCCGTTGGGGGAAAGGTGAAGGGTAGTGGGCCGGGTCGAGTAAGGCTGGGGAAGCGGGCTGGAGGGAGTGGGCTGAAAGAGAAATGGGGTTCAATTTTAAAAAAGAAAACGGGCTGAGGAATGGTGCTGGGCCGGGGGAAATTATATTGGGCTGAGGGATTTAAAGCTTGGGCTGGGGTTATGAAATATAGTTTGGGTTTGGGGATTAAAAGGGGTTTTAAAGTAAATAAATAATTATAAATAAAATAAAAAAAATTTATAAGTTAAAGAGAAATACGGATATTGGTATAAAAAGGGGCTGGGTATTACATCATACCACCCTTACAAAAATTCCGTCCTCGAAATTTAAAAGAACGACAAGCTATAAAATAATAAGCGAAAAGTTACCACATCGAACACTAATACATAGTGATTTACTTAAAACGGGTGGATAGAATTTTGAAGGTATATATATGTAAGAACAATATACAAAAGGATAGGTCTAAATAGATATAAGGCAGGAACAACTATAAGGACAAACTACACGTATACGAGAACATAGATAACAATAACGAACAATAATAATCAAAGCGTGTTCGATAAAATCGAAACCCAAATATGTGCACATATAAGTATATCAAAAGTAACACAGCAGAAATAATTAGTATAAGGCATGATTATAATGAAGCAGTGTAGGACTTGTCGGTGGTTTAAAACATTTTTAGAATAACGTATCAATCAAACCATTTTAACATAACTTAGAAAACCACATGGTGAAAATAAGTTACATAGCACCAAAATAATATGCGTAATATATATGGTCGCGCTACCAAAAAATGAGAAAAGTAGTAGTGTACTCAAAATACATAAAACGGAGTAGTCAATAACACACACTTTTCAATAAATATAAAATAATGAAAACTAAATTTTTGAATAACAATGTCCCTAACTATAGTTAGGGTAACAGGGAAAAACACAAATATATATAGGGCTAGCTAGGGTAGGGATTACAATGGAGTGTGGCTCATTCACAAGGTCGGAGTGTGACGGCTTTAGACTGAAGGTCAAAGAGATTAGGGTCGGGTCAGCACAGGAAGTAAGGGTGAGCAGCAAAGGACTACAAGGGGAAAAATTTATGGGGAGGATAACGGTCAATACATCGTGTGAATCAAAATCCGAAGGGTCAGCTAACTCGAAAATTTTACTGTCAAGTTCCCCTCCCAGAAGGATCTCAAACGAGGCATAGACGAAAGATGAAGGGTGGCCCATTCCAAAGATCAGGGTGCGGTACTTGTTAATCTAAGTGAGGGTCGAAACAGCACAAGGTATAGGGGTGGACAGTTAGGGGTCTCAGGAGGAAAATAAATGTATAAGGGAAAAGTGAAAGCATCAAGTGAACCAGTAAACAAGAGATTTGCGAACTCAGAAAGTTTATTTCATTCTAGAAAATTCGAAACAAAGCACCTTCGAAAAGTAACAGATGGCCCTAAACTATACATAGATTTATTTGGCCAGAGAAGACAACATCTAAAAATTCCGTCAGTCGCGGTTGTGGAGGTTCAGCAGGTTGCGGTAGGCTCGCGCGCTCAGGTAGGGGCGTCCATTCTCATATCGCCTCGCAGGGATCGCCATTGAGAGTTCTTCCACCGTAGGGTCTTGTTCTTCTGGTCCTTCTTCCTCGGCTGGAGCTTCTTCATCGAGGTCTGCTTCCATATGATTCTCTTCTTCTGGATTCTCTTCTATGGGATTTTCCTCCAGTGGATTTTCTTCTATCGGGTCTTCCTCGGGATCTTCCTCTATCGGGTTCTCTTCAGGGTCTCCTTCCTCTTCGTCGGAATCGCCTATCATGTCAACCTCTGGGGCGGCGGCTCCTTCGTCCTCGGAATCGCTGTTTTCGAAGATGACCTGGGGGCCATTGATCTCATCGTCAGAACTCATCAGCGTGTGGTCTAAGGAAACGCGTGACTGTGCATCCTCATCTAGATGCGGCGCTGCTCCAGGGTGGGCCATGGCCTAAAAAGAAAGAGTCATGATTATACAGTGGAACACATCAAGAAAATAGCTAAGGGTACGGAGTATAGGAAAATATGCGGTGGGCAGGAACTGAAAAATCAGAATTAAAAAATGCTGTGAATAGTATGAATAAGGGGGAAAGCAAGAGAATGATACATATATTACGATTCAAAGTTTTTTATTGCATTCAACTAAAAGTTCGACGGATACAAGATTTCAAACGAAAAGAAATATTTACAAGAGGATGACAACATTTTATTAAAACCAGAAAACATGATAACTCTTCTTCGATTACTAGGCCGCTGCATTTTCGTCACGCGAGTTGAATCCTGCGCTGGGTCCGTCTTATCCTCAAAGTTCAAACTACGCAATATCCATCAATTAGCAGGAGTAGGGAGTGTGGGCGAACTGCCTCCTTGTAGCTCCTTCCTATTAGGGCAACCGTTGATAAGATGTTCGTTGGATCCGCAAATCAGGCATTTCCCCTGGACGCGGCGACAATCCCTCTGAAGATGTCCTGGTCTCCTGCAGTACCCACAACATTGGGTCTTCTGCTGCTTCTGTCTCGGGGAAACAAATGGGCGCTTCATCTTCTTCTCTTTTCCTCGTCTAATAGGGATCCCTTTACAATTTGGGACTCCCGCTGGTGCCTGATTCACCTGCCTTCTCAGTCCTTCAGCTAACAAGTCGTTTGTTCGCTCCTGGGCTTCCTTCAGACCTTGCAGTGCAGTCAGAATCTCAACGGTCTGATCCTGGGGAGTGGAGATAGAGGATGAGTCGTTGGAAGATATGGTCCTGAAACGACAATTTTGAGAACGATATAAGGCACAAGCTATAAGAATCAAAATATAATACGGATTGGGCAAGGATTCAAGAATATCAGATGTGATGAATTTCATTACAAGTGGAAATCAATTGTAGGACTCTAAGTCACTTAAACAGAGTACAGTAGTGTCACTATGATGTAGTTCATAATTACAACCACGTAACTTTGCCAAGTTACCCGAAACCCTAGCGGATGGATAACAGAGTACACAATGTGAATAAAGATTAAGAATACAAGTTTGCAACCTAAGCCGAGGGATGTCTTAGATTGTCAAGCAATACACGGAAAACTGCAATCCCAACCGAAGCAAAACCTGGCTCTGATACCAACAAAACCATGTCACACCCCACTTCCCAAAATACGGAATAGGAGGGGTTGACAAGGCCAGCCATGTTCCTACGGTCAAGGAAATGTCCTGCCGTAGTCACACTTCGGCTTCTATCTTTACGTGGCAATCAGTAAACAATGCGCAGGTAATGAGAAATGCAGTAACTGAAACAAATCAAATACAAAGAACTGACCTGATGGAGGTAAAAAGAGTATAACTCTGGATAGCTGATCAAGATGTCCGCGATGTACGTCTAGTCCTGGTCCAGGCTAGATCCACTCCTCACTCTGAGCATGCAAACTCAGGTCGTCAGAGCAACACAATAGCAATATAAACATATAGATGCAAGTGGCAAATCGGACAGTGATAATAGATACATAACAGTAATCAAGACGGTAAAGATATGAACATGCAGTAACCAATGAAGTGTCCAATAGATCAGGTGAACGGTAAAGCAGTAATATAGTATGCCAGGTATGTCAACACAGTAAGTAATGCATATCAATGCCATTATCCCTATCAGTCTCTAAGTCTCACTGTACGGGTCACTGAGCCTATCGTCAGTCCAAGTGTGAGAGTCAACCACTCGCGAGTGTCCTCCACCCAAGGGTAGGACCCAAGGGCAAGGGACCACGGGCCCAAAATGTAACTCACGGTAATAATCATGTACCCTGTAAATCTCCATATATCTCCATATATATAAGCCGGCATGGGACTCCCGAGATTCTGTTGAACTCACACTCAAACTACCCCACACCCCATGGTCTACATCAAATGCTAACCATAACCTCAAATACCAGTCGTTCTGTGACAAGTCTGCGTGAGAACTGGAAACAGGATCTCCATCAAGCACGTCCCGACTAATACCCAAGATAAATGGCAGTGTCTCGTGTCTTATCTATGACACCCATGCAAGAGCTTCCATAAGTGTCCCATACCATTTATAGTCACACTTACACGCGTCCCACAGACGTCGACAATGCAATAGAATAATAGGGTTCACTGATTGTGTACAAGTACGTGTCACTTTCACTTATCCACTCATGCACGAACACTAACGTACTTGCCACAATCACCACCAATACCTAACACTGGGTAATGCACATGATCACTAGGTTATCAATGCAGTGACTGTTGGAGATAGTGTCCTCAGAGTCAATTATTGGATCACAGGCACGTGATTGCAATGATTGAGGGAGGACATATCCCGGTAGGACAGTCTTACTCGAGATGATAGTATGCTATCTGGTTTATCTTTGTCATCGTGTACTGCTTTAGGTGACCTTACATGTCACTATTGCACGTTGATAAAGCCCCTAGGATTCTTGCTTTACTACCAGTAGTATGAGGGCGATCATATACGTGGGAGCAGGGGTCTATAAGCAAATCCTTAAAAGGTCCCTAGTCGTGGGAGTTTCGAGACAGGGCATCGATACTCCAGAGTAGACTAGTGTATACAGTCGAGACCCCGACGAGGGGCGGTGGCCGGTCTCACAAGCCACTGGTGTCAGTTGGTTCACCTAAGATGTATACAGGTGCTCATTAGGTTATGAGTACACCGGACAGGACTCGCCGGGAACATGCTAGTTGGTCTTATACCTGACGTCAGATAGCAGTTCCTTGGTGACATGTGTACAGGTTAGTTCATCGACCTGAAGATCGTCATTTGTCTCGTGTGAGTTCCCACTGTACTTTGATTACTACCCTACCACGCTCAAAGGAGACGTGCAAACAGGTTTTAGTTGGGTACAGTCCCGAGCCACATGGAGGCAGTGAGCGGATCTTCAGGGGTTCGTCTCTCCCGGTATTGGGGGTGAGGTCGCGCTGTGTCTAGGAGAGCCATTATACGAAGTCCTTGGCCAAGGCAGGAGATTTACTGGTAGGTATTCCAGTAGTATCTCAGGGTGTTCTGGGCTACACTCCGACACGACTTGTACCGCTTTTGGGGGTCTGACTTTTACCAACCCCCTAGGCCCGCCATGCGATGCTCATAGACGAACGGACTGGACTGTACGGATATTGTCACTGACAGGCTCAGTAGGGTGTCAAGATGAGTTCGCTCATCGACGTCCCTTTTGGTCAATAGCTGGTAGCCCGTCACGTATGGCTAATACCTCTGACGTGCTAGTGGTTAAATCCACAGCCATAGTATTGACGAGTCTTTAGAGTCCCCCACATTCAGTTACTCAAGTTTCGGACGAAACGCTGTAGAGGCCGTATGGAGATATGGCAGGGTTCGATCAGATACGTGCGGTATTGCACGGATCAGGATCGGACGGTTAGTACTAGAGGCCGTATGGATATATGGCAGGGTTCGATCAGATACGTGCAGTATTGCACGGATCAGGATCGGACGGATAATACTAGCCGGCTTTGGTTTAAGCCGAATCCTAGTATAGTACAGTGTAGATTTTGTCTCATTGCATTTGAATTTCGGTTGGAATACAGATGCGGGTGTGTATACACAGTATCGGGATTTTCCTGTAATTTATTACGGGATCAGTTTTCTGGAGTTGCCATTTTGCTTTCCGTTTAGGCCATATTTCTTTGTATCTTTCATTGGCCGAAGATTGGTGGAGGAGGGCTTATTTGCATTTGTGCAAATAAGTATTTTGGAGGGTTGTCTTTGCATATCTTTGTATCATGATAATTCCTCCACCATTTGACTTCTTCTTCTTTTCATCATGGATGTTGATGATTAGTTGATGGAGTATTGGTTTTAGTTTGTGATCATTGCTTGACTTTTTTACTTGATGATGTGAGATGGTTGTTGAGTGTGGACTTTGGCTTGTGATCATTTTTCTTCTCATGATCACATATTATTTCTCTCCCTTGCATTATTGTGGCTCTCTCCTCATATTTTCTCACTCCCTTCACTTGGTGAGGCCGGCCATTTTTGGTTGGGCATGGGGAATTTGGTTGATTCTCTTCATGCTAAAAATCCCCAAGTTCATCTAGAAAAAGTTCACATATCATTCCTCCACCAAAAGGCAATTCCCTACAACCCCAAATGAGACATATAGATCTACACGTATTCTACAGCAAATCTTGGGCACGTTGACTCGCCAACTTCGTGCCCGAGTTGCCTCGGACCAGAGGTGGGAGCCCGTAAAAGAAGCAGGCGACGCGGTGCCCTTCCGGCGACTTGGTGGAGACCGGAGATTCCGCGGGGAGATCGGGACGACGACGAGAAGACCGAAGGACACGGATCGCTCGGTATATCTCTCTACCCCCTCTCTAGATAGCTAGGACTAGTTTAATGGCACGATCCGGGTTTATAGTGCGCGGTGGTGCCGGTTTTAAAAGTTAAAGAAAAGCATCGCTTCCGCATTCCGGCGTCGAATTGACGGCCGGGGCGCCGCCGTGCACTTACAGTTGTATCAGAGCCTCGCCATTAATCTAGTCTAGCTTGGTCTAACGTGTTTACACTTCCGATCGAACAAATGTTCCAAAACCGTGTTTTTCAAAACAACAGTTCTTTGTTGAAATTTTTTTGTCTCGAAAATTTTTTCAGGGTGTTGCAGAATACTGTGCAG
Organism: Agapanthus africanus; assembly: GCA_030015575.1. NCBI lineage: Eukaryota > Viridiplantae > Streptophyta > Magnoliopsida > Asparagales > Amaryllidaceae > Agapanthus > Agapanthus africanus. Next base: position 325,238,138 of record JASDDO010000004.1, read on the forward strand.
GGAATTATAAGCCTTCTGTAAAATTTTGGTCGCGTGATCTCACTAACCCACCGCGGAACCGCGGCCAAACCCATGCTTGGGCCGCGGTTCCGCCGCGACTTTCACTGTTCAATGCACCAATTTTTTACAGAGGCCTCCTGACTTGAAATTAGGGGTTTTGGAACATTCTTTTTGGGCCCAGAATTTCTTCATCTGCTACAGTAATGCTTGGGGCCCACTTGGTAAAATTTGATCCATCGGATATTTTAAACACATTAGTTCACAGTATTTACATTATATCTGCGACCGTGAATGTCACTTGATCGGTAAATCCTGTCTAACTGCTATAGCCCGGTTAGACGGATTCGCGAACGTGACATTTACGTTGATGTTCTGTGTTATGCTGTGATGTTGCGGATTGGTCGTGGGGGATAGCCTGGATGCAATACTAGTACAGTTGTGGTTGTATTATGTACATTTGATATTGCGGGGCGAGCGTCCAACATGTGGACTGCCGTCACTGCCTGTTTGTATTATTATTTTGGGGCACGACCAGGTTGCGGTCGATGTACCCGTTGTATGTATATTTTACTTTCTGTACTAGGATTACCCTAAGGTGGGGTGCACGGATAGCCGGGTTCTATAGGGCAACAAGCCCGCATCTCATGGCATTGAGACAGAAGGGGCTTTACTCTAGAATTGGCGGGCTATTCGCCGCACTCGTAGGGGGTACAGGTTGACCCAGGAGGGGTACCCAAGTTACCGGATTCTGTAAAGTGCTGGGTGGTCCATTCACGTTGCTGAAGGGGGCTGCCTCGCTTCAGGTTTTGGCGGGTAACTTGCCGCGCCCGTAGGGGTCTAGGATTTCATTGCACAGGCTATCCATACGACCAGGGGAACGTCGGGTTTCAGTAGTGGCTCTGTGAAACCCGGGGATCCCAGATATCTGTATTATTCTGTGATGCTGTACATTTCTGTGATGTTGCATTTTTATCGCTCCTTGAGCGAAATATTATATATTGATATATATATTAGTAGATGTTGTATATGTTTTGCATCCGCGCTAGTCCAGTCCCCGCTCTGTCGTTAGTTAGCTAACCTAACGGGTAATGACGAGACCCAGTGGCGAATGCGGATAGCATATACGTACATCATTATATTTCGTTCTTTGTGGTGTGATCAATTGATAGGACTGCATTGATTCGGATCAATGCAAGTTAAACAAACCTATTCTGATGTTGTTGGAACACTTTTCAAAAACCTGTTATTGCAAGGACGTTCTCTTTTGTTTTGCATCATGGTATTCAGTTGGAATATCCTGCTCCTCAGTCGACGAGGCAAGGGCCGAGACCCCTTCACCGGGAGTGACCCCTTGGACAAAAAGTTTGCGTCAGGGCAATAACTTCACTATAGCCGATTACTTTTGCTTTGCACCGTGGTATTCAGTTGGAATATCCTGCACCTCATTCTACGGGGAAAGAACCGAGATCCCTTCACCGGGAGTGACCTCTTTAGCAAAGGTTTTCGTCACTATATTTTCATAAAAGCTATCCAGTTCCTTCAACGATATCAAGTTCATTACGTTAAAGGTTTTCGCCAGAAACCATTCGTAGCCCTCCGTCATTTCAGTTAAATATTCGGTAGTATTCAAGCTATGTATTTTGACCTCACGCCAAGGCATAGTGATTGGTAGCTGTCGGGTATTTATCTGTTGCATAGATAGATGCGTTGGTTTGGGACAGTCGTACTACTATTTTGGCCTACGTCAAGGGTATGTACGGGTGGGTTCAAATTAACCTGGACAATGACGGGTAGAACTTGACATGTGACTTATGATATTTTGACCTCACGCCAAGGTCATAAGAGCATGGGGCAAAAATCCACATCGGGAGTTTCTAAAGAAACTGAAACTTGCCAGATATGCGCATACCTTCTGGAGTGTGATAGCGTGAGCGGATTCCGTCACGTTATCATGCGATGATAGTTGGATCCCGATTCCCACTAATGAGTTGGTTTGCTCCTCGGGTGATCCCGACTAATTCTTCTTTCAGGTTTAGAGGAGAATTTGACGGTACAGTGGGAGGTTTCCAGATTAGATAAATTGGTAACCATTCCGATCTAGGTTAGAGTGCACGCTGAGTGTTTCTTTTCTCTCTCTCTCTTTGGCAGCGACCATTGACCCGACCCTAAGACTATGACTCGGTGGTCAAATTAACCGAACCTTCTTAAACACTGGCTTTTGGATTTTCAGAGTTGCAAACCTCATTGCCACTCCTACTTTTACCCTTTTCTCCAGGACACCCCGTATTACTACGAATGTCCACTTCCATTGGACAAAACCATCGTATGGTTATATACGAACTCGAAGGGATTTATTCGAGGATGGTTTCCGGTTCTGGAGAAAATGGATAGGACTATTCAGTTGTCTTTTCCTTTTACCTTCTCTCAGGTTGCGAGTACTCCTTAGTTTAGGAGATAGTACACCTATTACGCAAATTGGATAGTCTTCTTCCAAACCTTAGGCTGGTGCCGAACGGTAGGGAATGAAGAAAACCAATTAGCATAACGATGGTGTACAGAAGGTATTAAGTAAAGACATAACAAGGGATTAGTAAGAGGGCAAAGTAAATTGCGACTGCTATTCACGACCAAACCAAGTATTTATTCGCCAATGCTAAATCACCTTTTGTATTTATCCAGAACACTCCGTATCACTATGAAGATCCACAGTTTATTGGATACTCCATCGTCTGGTTATATACGAACTCGAAAGGAACTTGTTCCAGTTCGGGGAAGGATTCTGGTTCAGGAGAAATAGGAATAAGGTTTATTCGGTTGTCTTTTATCTTCACCTTCTCTCACATTGCGAGTGCTCCTAGGATTAGGATAGTACACCCATTATGCTTATTGGATAGTCGTCTTCCAAACCATAGGCTGGTGCCGAACGGTAGGGAAGGAAGAAAACCATTTGGCCTAAAGGGGTGTACAGAAGGTAATGACTAAAGACATATAAAGGGATTTGGAAAGATAGCAAAGAATTACACGGTTACAGTTGTGAATCTGGATAATGGAAGAGGCATTACTAGGAATACCGGGATACCCCATCGAAACATTTCAATGTTTCAGTTTTACTGTGTACTGTTAAAGGAAAACTGATTTCCCAGTTAGACACTTGCTCCAGGGTATGTATTTACCAGGTATGATTCTCACATCTGTATGGTTTTACAGATGATGAGTGGGAGTAAGTTATTGGGAATTAGGTGATCATCCTCATTATATCGGGATTCATTGTAATTGGTCATATTTGAGGAAATCACCTGGGCTGTTTGCCGGTCGGCAAATATTTGGTTTTGAATATCCGCTGTTATGCACCAATTTCAAATCGATATATCTGTACGTCTATTTTCATAGAGTGAGATATACCTTTTTGAAATTATGTCTACGACATTTACCTATATCAGTGGATGGTTAGGTAAGGAGCATTAAACAGCGGTGTAATTCTTCTTAACCATAAGTACAGTTTTCTACCCGCAACACACAGGGAGTGAGTTATTAGACTCAAGGGACTTATACAGAGTATTGTATGTTGTCCACCGTCCATGAGGACAGAGGGGTTGGTCCTCGTACTATATTCAGTTTACTTATGACTTCTCTAGTTCTTAGACAAGTGTTTCGTAGAAACACAGGGTCCAAGTTTTGAGAAGTTATAGGTATATGAATAAAGTAGAGAACCAGGTATTGCAAGTATCGGGATTCTTCAAAGTGATCGAAGATGTAGATACTTGTGTATGGTATTCAGTTAATAGTAATGATTAAGAGAACTTGCTTCTCTTTCGGGTTACTCATAATTGGAAACATTCCTAAGTTGAGTAATGCTGATAGGCCTCCTTCCATTTAGTTGACATGCACTGGAGACAGCTGCATGATTTGAATCTGGTTCAATTAAATCAAGTGTCTCTGGTTCTATATTGGATATAGAACAGTTCATATCTTAACGATGTTAAGGTACGGGGAGTTGTCCGACTTATGCTTAAAACCAGACTCTGGATAACTCAAAGCATGTTTCTGTAATGGCCGTTTGTGGGTTGACCCAGGCTATGACGAGGGTTGACTTTCTACCATCTGGAAGATCAATAGTGATATTGTTCTAGACTCGCAACAGTTTTAATAAAAATGGATTTTTTCAAAAAACAGTAGTCGGAGTATGGTAGAACTGGAAGTGATTCCAGAACCACAAACGATTATTGAAGATTTAATAGGAACCTAAAGATTCAATCTGGTTTGACATTCCATTGGCCACTCCGCAGATTTGGTGGGTAACCTCACGCACCCGAGAGGTACTCCGGTAGCCTCAAGGACGGTGACAGGGAGGTTCTTGTTTACCCACACTTGTCATTGCTATTGTTCCAGGCTGCGAGACCCGGAGGGAGGATGAGTATAGCGTCTTTCTAAACCGGCTTTAGAAATGTACGTCTATATGACTCTGCCAGAGGGTTGTCGTAGTCAGTGGGAGCAGCGGAAGTATTGGTGGACAAGTGGCTTATGTCTATTTATAGACTAAAGCAGATGTAGCGGAGATAGATCATCTATTTCTGACGTGACAGTCATAGGTTTGACTTCATCAGAATAGGGGATGGATCTGTTAAGAAGGTAGTAGGGTGTGATGTCATGGTATTTGGAAGACGTACACAAAGTAGGAAGTGATATTCTTATACTACGATCGGTTATGCTTTGGTCGTCATACAGAAGTTTTTCCACATGGGACTTGGACATTATATCAAACATACTGGTTACTAGATCTATGGTTTTAGATCTAGATTTGGGTGGTTTCCCAATCAGGGTACTTAGACAGCATTCTAAGAGTATTTAAAATGGACGACTCCTAGCATGGTGGTGTACCTGCAGGTGATGGAGTCACCCTCTCTAAAGATGTTTTACAGACTAAAGGGGAGAGGGATGTGCATGATTGGCAGATCACTTGCTTAGGCAATTGAGTCAATCATGAGATGTCAAGTACCACACCAGATATTGTTCATGCACTAGATGCAATAAGTTGACATTGATCCAATCCTGGAGAAACAGTCGGAAGCAGTTTTAGAACATAAGTGGATGTTCTAGGGATATGATAACGACAGCCTCTTTCGGGAGACAGTTATCATTCCAGGCTTCCAAGGTGACCTGGACGACAAGGAGGTTGTCAGAGTTATAGTTTTCCTTCTGATGAGGGGCAGTATTTTGGACAGGTGGTCCAAGGCAATACTGAGGGAGGCATGGCGCAGGATACTGATTAAGTTCAGTTGACGATACAGTCTAAGAAGTTTGGATTTGCAGTTCATTTATGAGGTAGGTCCCATCAGACATCCAGACACATTCTAAGACAGGTATTGCTCTTTTCAGGAGATGGTTTTCTCCGCGAACTTGAGATATAGAGAGACATAGAAAGAAACATCAAGGCGGATCCACTCACTGAGGTTATTCCTCGTACGCAATAGTTTCGCAAACGAGCTTTGTGAGACTGACTAGTAGAGGAGTTGGGTGTTCGGTATCACACGGGCTGTGAATATGCGACATCGCAATAATTAGCCTTGAGTGCAAGTGGGAGATTGTTGGAGATAGTGCCCTCAGAGTCAATTATTGGATCACAGGCACGTGATTGCAATGATTGAGGGAGGACCTATCCCGGTAGGACAGTCTTACTCGAGATGATAGTATGCTATCTGGTTTATCTTTATCATCGTGTACTGCTTTAGGTGACCTTACAAGTCACTATTGCACGTTGATAAAGCCCCTAGGATTCTTGCTTGACTACCAGCAGTATGAGGGCGATCGTATACGTTGGAGCTGGGGTCTATAAGCACATCCTTAAAAGGTCCCTAGTCGTGGGAGTTTCGAGACGGGGCATCGATACTCCAGAGTAGACTAGTGTATACAGTCGAGACCCCGACGAAGGGCGGTGGCCGGTCTCACAAGCCACTGGTGTCAGTTGGTTCACCTATGATGTATACAGGTGCTCATTGGGTTATGAGTACACCGGACAGGACTCGCCGGGAACATGCTAGTTGGTTTTATACCTGACGTCAGATAGCAGTTCCCTGGTGACATGTGTACAGGTTAGTTCATCGACCTGAGGATCGTCATTTGTCTCGTGTGAGTTCCCATTGTACTTTGATTACTACCCTACCACGCTCAAAGGAGACGTGCAAACAGATTTTAGTTGGGTACAGTCCCGAGCCACATGGAGGCAGTGAGCGGATCTTCAGGGGTTCATCTCTCCCGGTATTGGGGGTGAGGTCGCGCTGTGTCTAGGAGAGCCATTACACGAAGTCCTTGGCCAAGGCAAGAGATTTACTGGTAGGTATTCCAGTAGTATCTCAGGGTGTTCTGGGCTACACTCCGACACGACTTGTACCGCTTTTGGGGGTCTGACTTTTACCAACCCCCTAGGCCCGCCATGCGATGCTCATAGACGAACAGACCGGACTGTACGGATAATGTCACTGACAGGCTCAGTAGGGTGTCAGGATGAGTTCGCTCATCGACGTCCCTTTTGGTCAATAGCTGGTAGCCCGTCACGTATGGCTAATACCTCTGACGTGCTAGTGGTTAAATCCATAGCCATAGTATTGACGAGTCTTTAGAGTCCCCCACATTTAGTTACTCAAGTTTCGGGCGAAACGCTGTAGAGGCCGTATGGAGATGGCAGGGTTCGATCAGATACGTGCGGTATTGCACGGATCAGGATCGGACGGTTAGTACTAGAGGCCGTATGGATATATGGCAGGGTTCGATCAGATACGTGCGGTATTGCACGGATCAGGATCGGACGGATAATACTAGCCGGCTTTGGTTTAAGCCGGATCCTAGTATAGTATAGTGTAGATTTTGTCTCATTGCATTTGTATTTCGGTTGGAATACAGATGCGGGTGTGTATACACAGTATCGGGGTTTTCCTGTAATTTATTACGGGATCAGTTTTCTGGAGTTGTCATTTTGCTTTCCGTTTAGGCCATATTTCTTTGTATCTTTCATTGGCCGAAAATTGGTGGAGGAGGGCTTATTTGCATTTGTGCAAATAAGTATTTTGGAGGGTTGTCTTTGCATATCTTTGTATCATGATAATTCCTCCACCATTTGACTTCTTCTTCTTTTCATCATGGATGTTGATGATTAGTTGATGGAGTATTGGTTTTAGTTTGTGATCATTGCTTGACTTTTTTACTTGATGATGTGAGATGGTTGTTGAGTGTGGACTTTGGCTTGTGATCATTTTTCTTCTCATGATCACATATGATTTCTCTCCCTTGCATTATTGTGGCTCTCCCCTCATATTTTCTCACTCCCTTCACTTGGTGAGGCCGGCCATTTTTGGTTGGGCATGGGGAATTTGGTTGATTCTCTTCATGCTAAAAATCCCCAAGTTCATCTAGAAAAAGTTCACATATCATTCCTCCACCAAAAGGCAATTCCCTACAACCCCAAATGAGACATATAGATCTACACGTATTCTACAGCAAATCTTGGGCACGTCGACTCGCCAACTTCGTGCCTGAGTTGCCTCGGACCAGAGGTAGGAGCCCGTAAAAGAAGCAGGCGACGTGGTGCCCTTCCGGCGACTTGGTGGAGACCGGAGATTCCGCGGGGAGATCGGGACGACGACGAGAAGACCGAAGGACACGGATCGCTCGGTATATCTCTCTACCCCCTCTCTAGATAGTTAGGACTAGTTTAATGGCACGATCCGGATTTATAGTACGCGGTGGTGCCGGTTTTAAAAGTTAAAGAAAAGTATCGCTTCCGCATTCCGGCGTCGGATTGACGGCCGGGGCGCCGCCGTGCACTTACAGTGACATATGTATGATATGATGAGGAAACAGTATGTAAAGCATGATTAAGATGTCGTAAATCAGTATGCTACCACTTGCATAATTTATCATAAATCATATGTTTATGGTTTAGCGAAACGATGAACGGGGAATAAATAGTATGTTTGATTATCTATCCAGGGAATTTAGTTTCACGTCAATCGGGTTTCAGGATCATTAGTTATGGCCATTTCATTTTAAGCGTTCACGGCTGGAAATCCGGTTTCAGAATCGGAAGTCCGTTTCGCAACGCATTTTAATCCAAGTTGGGATCAGAATTTAGCGACGCTACAGTTGAATGATATCTAGGGTTTTCAGTAGGATATTCAACACAATAGACGGATTCCCAATCGCGTCAGTAAGTCGAAAGTTACACACTGTTTATCACTAGTTTGTCGCTTCTGAATCTGCTCTGGACTGTTATACGTCCAGCTCTTTTAATGTACAACTTAAATAGCAAACGACGATGAAACGGAATGAAACTACTTGTGTTATCTAGATAACAGGTTCACCTTTACTAAACTGTGGGGTTCCGCAACATACTAGTTCAGAAAACAAGGTGGTACGCATTACGGGACAGTAAACAGTAACCAGAGTCGCTCTGGACTGCAGTCCAGAGTCGCACTCCGATCCAAATATCATCACAACAACAGTACAGAAACCAATAGAAATTTTCATAGGGTTATAGTTCGTCGAGTCGGTTTCGATTTAAGCCCTCGAGCGCATCATTCCAGTATGTACATAATTTATGGTAATTTTAACGGTTTTCAGATACGGGAAAGTTCCAGTTTTACAGGTATATTTGGGGGTAATCGTTTTAGTCATTAACAGTCGTATTTTCCAATGAAATTTATACATAGTATTCAATATCACATGGGCCAGCAAATGCCCTCATGTTCCATCAATTTAAATGAGGATTTCCATTGAGATCATGCATCGAACAGTTGCGTCATATAATTTATCAAGAATTGTAAATTTGTAATCTATACGATCTAAGTTTGTAACACGAAAATATTAGCATGTAGCAAGTAAAATACTTGCCTGGATACATTTCGTGGATGCACGGCGGCGGTAACGTCATGAACGCGCGACGAACGGCGTGAATTGGGTGCACGGCCTCGGCTCGCGATACAGGTTTGACGTCGGAGCTGCCCGGAGACGTCAAGTGCTTGCTGGAAACGGACGTGGTGCTCTGTGGTTGGCCTGGGATGTGCCGGGGTCGACGACGGTCGGCGGAGGCGCTCCGGCGATGGGCAACAGTGGAGCTCGAGACTTGGGTTTTTGGGTTAGGGTGTTTTTGAAGAGAGAGAGAGAGAGAGAAACAGAGGGAGAGAGAAAGAGAGAGAGAGAGAGAGAGAGCGCTACGTAGTGGTGAGCTTGGGTGAAATGGAGTAGGGGTAGAGAAGGAGCTGCGGGGTTGCTAGGAGGAGACGAGGTGGTTGGCAGTGGTGGCTCGATGGTACGGAGCTCGTCGGTAAAGCAAGTAGAGGCTCGTCGGCGATGGATCGTCGACGGTGATGGGTAGTGGGGATCTAGATGGTTATAGATCGAGTGGCTATGGAATGGAGGTGAGCGGTTGTTTGGGGAAGCTCGGGTTCTCGTGGTGGCCGGAGCTGGAGGTTGGGTAGAGGTGATGGTGGAGGAGGAGTGAGCGAGGGAGGAGGAGGAGGTGATTCGTCGTCGTCGAGGGGAGCGGGTGTGCAGCGACTCGGGTAGGTGCAGGGGAGTGAGTCGGGGAAGTAGGTGGAAGGAGAGAGAAGGTGGAGAGAATGAAGGCGAGGAGGAGGCGAGCGACGGTGAGGGGACGAGGGCGCGGCGTGGGTTCTAGAGAAGGAGCGAGAAGAGAAGAAGAATGGGAGAAAGCGAGAGAGAGAGAACATGAGGGGGAGAGAGAGAGGGACGATGAGGGGATCACGAGGGTTGCGCGTCGTGGGGGTAACGGCGCACGAGCGTGGGCGTAGGTTGCGGCGAAGGAAGTGGGTCGAGTGAGCGAGAAGGGAGTAGCCGTTGGGGGAAAGATGAAGGGTAGTGGGCCGGGTCGAGTAAGGCTGGGGAAGCGGGCTGGAGGGAGTGGGCTGAAGAAGAAATGGGGTTTAATTTTAAAAAAGAAAACGGGCTGAGGAATGGTGCTGGGCCGGGGGAAATTATATTGGGCTGAAGGATTTAAAGCTTGGGCTGGGGTTATGAAATATAGTTTGGGTTTGGGGCTTAAAAGGGGTTTTAAAGTAAATAAATAATTATAAATAAAATAAAATAATTTAGAAGTTAAAAAGAAATACGGATATTGGTATAAAAAGGGGCTGGGTATTACACAAAATATTGGCTTTATGCCCATTTTGTATACATTCATGTATAAAAAATTACATAAAAATTATTTATTACATGGTTTTGTTGTTGGCATGGGGAGGCTGGCCGTGGGCTCGACTTGGGCGTGGACCCGCTTGACCTGGGCTTGGGCCCACCTAGCTTGGGGGTTGACCTTGACTTTGACTCGGTCAACTGGGGTGTAACTTTTTACCCCAACAGGTCCCATGAAGTCAATTTCCCAAACATCAAAAACATCCACAACCAAAATTGGTTGGAGCGGCATTTCGTTTCTCCGCGATATCCTGCCCAAGTGTTGGCACCGGGGGCAAGTCTTGCAGTATTCATATGCATCCTTAAAGAGTCGTGGCCAATAGAAGCCACACAGCAAGGTTTTCTCGGCTGTCTTCTTTGGGCCAAAGTGGCCGCCACATGCTTGATCGTGGCAAAAAGACAGCACACTCTTAAACTCATTTTCTGGTACACACCGACGAATGATTTGGTCAGAACAGTATTTAAAAAGATAAGGTTCATACCTGTAAAAGTGCTTTGCTTGGGACAAGAATCGAAGTTTATCCTGTTTCGACCAATCTTTAGGTATCAAGCCGGTGGCCAAATAGTTTACTATATCAGCGAACCATGGTTCGCAAGAAACGGCCTTGAGTTGCGAATCGGGAAAAGCATCAGTGATTGGAAGTTCAAGTGTAGGCGAAGAAGGAAGTCGTGAAAGGTGATCGGCCACTACGTTTTCACATCCTTTTTGTCCCTTATGACAAGGTCAAACTCTTGTAGCAAGAGGATCCAACGTATTAGCCTCGATTTAGCATCCTTCTTTGCAAAAAGATGGCGAAGAGCTATGGTCCGTATACACAATGACTGGAGAGCCGATTAAATAAGGCCGAATTTTTTCAAGTGCAAACACAACTGCTAAAAACTCTTTTTCTGTTGTTGTGTAGTTTAGTTGGGCCTCATTTAGTGTACGGCTAGCGTAATAAATTACGTGCGGCATTTTATTAATGTGCTGTCCAAGAACAGTACCAATGGCAAAATCTGATGCGTCGCACATAATTTGGAAGGGATGCGTCCAGTCTGGAGATGAAAGAATGGGCGCAGAAATGAGAGAGTGTTTCAATGACTCGAACGCTTACATGCAAGTTGAGTCAAAATCAAATGTTGTGTCCTTGGCCAATAAGAGAGTCAAGGGTCTAGCAATCTTGCTAAAATCCTTGATGAACTGTCTATAAAAACCGGCATGGCCAAGGAAAGCTCGGATGTCTTTGACGCATTTAGGAGGAGGAAGATTAGAAATGACCTCAATTTTGGTTTTATCAACCTCTATGCCGTTTTACGAGATGACATGTCCTGAGACAATGCATTCTCGTACCATAAAGTGGCACTTCACCCAATTTAAAGTTAGGTTCTTATCCCTACAGCGGGTAAGAACTGCGTCAAGGTGTAGCAAACACTCGCTGAAGGAGTCACCAAAAATGGAGAAATCATCCATAAAGATTTCCAAAAACTTTTCAACCATGTCCGAAAAGATCCCCGTCATACACCGCTGAAATGTAGTGGGTGCATTGCATAACCCAAAGGGCATGCGACGATAAGAAAAAGTGACAAAAAGACAAGTAAATGTGGTTTTGTCTTGATCCTCTTTGGCGATGGGGACTTGGTTATAGCCGGAATAGCCATCTAAAAAGCAGTAGAACTCGTGCCCAGCCAATCGTTCTAGCATTTGGTCAATGAAAGGTAAAGAAAAGTGGTCTTTCCTTGTCGCGGCATTGAGTTTTCTATAGTCGATGCAAACTTGCCACCCAGTTTGGGTGCGAGTAGGAATTAACTCATTTGCCTCATTGGTAATGACCGTGATGCCCGATTTCTTTGGCACAACATGAATGGGGCTAACCCATTGGCTATCCGAGATAGGGTAAATGATACCACTATCAAGATATTTAACAATCTCCTTCTTGACAGCCTCTTTCATAATGGGGTTGAGGCGTCTTTGTGGATCCCTTACCGGCTTGGCATCATCCATCAAGTGTATATGATGTTCAACTATGAGGGGACTAATCCACTTGATGTCCGCCATAGACCAGCCAAAATATTGCCGATTATTTTGTAAGACCATTAAAAGAGCCTTCTCTTGCTCAAGAGCTAGAGAGGCCGATATGATAACGGGAAGGGTCTCATTCTCACCTAGATAAGTATATTTTAGGTGCGACGGCAAAAGCTTTAGTTTGAGTTTAGGAGGTGAAACAATAGATGGTAACAATGGCGTAACTGTTTCAAACTCGAAGGATTCCATCAAAGGTTCAAATCGAGTGTACGCAACCAAGTCAGATGGTTCAACTAACTCATCCGAAAAAGCAAAAGACTCAAACTCGGGTGGCGAGTCTTTAAAATCGTCTACAAAGGTGAAACACTCATAATCTTTGTCCGTTGTGAAAGCTGTGTCGGATTCTAGGAGGAACGCACTAGTGGCGTCAACACTGCTGTGATCAAACATGAAATTTTTGAATTCACAGTCCTCCTCCGCGATCTCATTGATCGAGCAAACATCAAGTACGCTAGAATTAGGCTCGGCAGGCTGATTTCCTAACTTGAAAATGTTGAGTTCAATTGTCATATTGCCAAAATATAGATTCATTGAACCGTTACGACAATTGATCACTGCATTAGAAGTCGCAAGGAACGGTCGACCAAGTATCACCGGAATTCGACTCCGGGGGTTAGCGACAGGTTGTGTATCCATAACAATAAAGTCAACGGGGAAAATGAAATACCCTACTCTAATTAACACATCCTCCAACTCTCCCCTAGAATGGGTGATTGATCGGTCGGCCATTTGGAGAGTACAATGAGTGGGCTTAAGCTCTCCAACGCTTAATTGCTCGTACACCGAATAAGGTTGCAAATTGACACTAGCACCAAGATCTAAAAGTGCTCTATTGATGTTCTTGTCCCCAATTGTTATCGAAATAGTAGGACAACCGGGGTCCTTGTGCTTTTTGGGTAAAGATTGGACAAGAGCATCGCTAACAGCATTAGCCACAAAAACTTTCTTTGGTACTTGTGACTTCCTCATTTTGGTGCATAAGTCCTTTAAGATTTTTGCATATGAAGGAACTTGTTCGATTGCATCCAAAAGATGGATATTTATGCTAACCTGTTTGAACAATTCTACAATCTTCTCCATTTATGGAGTTGGTTTATTGGATCTCAACCGGTTTGGAAAAGGAACATTTTGAAAAGTTGTTGAGTCCAATTTTTGCGGATCAGATTATGGAGTTGGAACGGATCCCCGTGTAGATGTGTTCGTGTTGTGAGAAGTGGGTCCGTTCGAGCTAGAAGAAGTAGAGCCGTGTGAAGGATGGAGAATAGGCTCTAACGAAGAAGAAGAAGGAGAAGGTGAAGAAGATGAAGGACCACCGGCAGGGGTGTCATGGTTAATACCCACATTATTTTGCAACACTTTTCCGGATCTCAACGTGGTCACAGCATTTACGTTATGATTCTGCTGTTCATATGCAACATGCGCGTGACCGGAATTTGGCAGTGGTTGAGATGGAAGCTTTCCTTTTTCTCGCTCTTTCAACGCAGCATTGAGTTATGCAATTTGTGCCTCAATAGATTTGATGCTTTGATCGTGTGAGGCACTGTTTTTCACCAAAGATTGAATAGAAGTTTCTAATCTCGCTGCGGATTGTGTAGATTGCTTTAGGAACGCATCTAGACTTCTTTCGAGCGAGCTAACCTTGTCATTCTGAGGTGGAACAAAATTGTATGGCACGAAATTGTTCACTTAATTAGGGAAAGGTTGCTGTTGGAAAGGTTATTGAAATTGAGTTTGTGGAGGTGCTTGTTGTTGTGGAGGAGGAGGCCTTTGAAAATTGTTGTTTCCTTGGAATTGTTGATTTTGGTTCCAAACGAAATTTGGGTGACTCTTCCAACCCGGATTGTATGTCGAAGAGTATGGATCATTTCTTTGTCGTTGCTGAAAGGCAGCATTGACTTGATCATGTCCTTGAGCAGATGAATTGTAAGGACACTCTTCGGTGAGATGTGATGGACCCGAGCAACAAGCACAAACAGTTCGTGGAGGCACAACAGGGGCAGGAGAAGGCGATGAGATTTTGGTCTCAATCGCTTCTACCTTTTTCGTAAGTGCGGCCATCTCGGCCTTCATAGCAATCGACATATCTAATTGATGTATGCCTGCCCTAGAATGACCAATAGAAGAAGAAGATGTGGTCTTGGTGCTCTCCCACTGAATTGTTTGTTCACTAAGATCCTCAAGAAACTGCCACGCTTCGTCACTAGATTCGGTTAGAAAGTGACCTTGACAAATAGTTTCGAGCAACTGCTTCGTTTCCGGGTTCAATCCCTCGTATAATGTTTGGCAAAGTTGCCAATTTTCGATCCCATGGTGAGGTCATTGAACAAGTAGGTCTTTGAATCTTTCAAAACACTTCCAAAATGGTTCGTAAGGAAGCTGAGAAAATTGTATAATCTCATTACGGATTCTAGCAGTTTTGTGATGAGGATAGAACTTTTTAAGAAAGGCTTTCACAAACTCTTCCCAATTTTTAATTGAATGCGGCGCGGTGCTGTATAGCCACTTCTCGGCTAAGTCACATAAGATGAAAGGAATGACCCTTAGCCTTATAGCATCGTCGGATAATTGGGTAGTTTTCATCATAGCGCAAACGTTTTGGAATTTGTTGATAAAGATATAAGCATCTTCGGATTCCAAACCATGAAACTTAGGCAGCATATTGATGAAGTGGGGTTTGATCTCAAAATTGTCCCCATTTTCCGGTGGGAGTGAAAGACAAGTAGGTAGGGCGGTGCGGATGGGGTAGAAAAGATCATGGAGCGCGACTCGTGTGGGCGCTTCAACAGGCGGGTGATTCGGGTTATTCGCACCTGACGGAGGTGGAATCATTCCCGTCGATAAGGTGTTGTTAGGATTGTATCCCGTCATATCTTCGGAAGAAGAATTTGAAGGTGAAAGTGAAGAAGTGGAAAGGATTTCGATTTCGGAGTCGAAAGGTTCGTCGGTCGGTACCAACGAAACACGGACTAATCGGGCGCTAGTGTCCCTAGTCTAACGGACATGCACTAAAGCTGTAGTGTAGTCAAAAGATGAAAGACAGAATGTGGAGGTAAGAAAACGTCAATAAGGGGAAGTGGTGTAAGTAAGTGCAAAGATTTCTTTAGCGACAAGTTGCAAGTTTTTGAAAAGATTTTTCCTTTTTTTATGTAAGCTTTTTGCAAAAAAGATTTTTGAAAAGAGACTTTTGACACAAATGCAATCAACCACAAATGCACAATCAGGCCTAGATCTAGGGTCACCTAGGTCAGCTAGACAGCTCCTAACTGTTCCAAAGGGCTAGAAATAGGACCTCAAACCGCCTCTTCACCGCCAATTGCGGCCAGGTAAGTGCCAGGTAAGTGGGAGGCTCCTAACTACAAGTAGCGGTCCTAATTAAGTAACCACTTGCCTTGGACACACTTGCCTAGACACCTCAAAGTCAGGTTAGGATAAACGGCCGATACTTATAACTAGTCCTCTGTCTTATTGAGCGCGACGTCCTTAGGGCTGAGTCTAATATTTTTTTAATTAAGAATGGTCAATTGTTCACACCATAATATTGTATTATTATATTCCCCATTCTTATTCTTTTTATAAATAAACAGGTGCTTTTGACGCATATTTGCTACATATTACAGGTTACGGGTTCTTGGAGCGAAAACAGTGAAAAAGACAGAAGATGATGCAAAAGAGAGATTTTGACCAACAAAGAGAAGGATCTTGATAAAGCCTACACAAAGATCAGTTTACAAAGAACGAAGAGCAGCGCAAGGTCCAAGATTACAAGGCAAACGGGTAAAGTCCACTAAAATTGTTCACTGGAGATCTGGAGAATATGTACAAGCCAATCTAAGAAAAGACCTGTATAAACAGGAAGCCAAAGTCATCATAAGCCAGCATAGGAAATCACAGAAGTCAATGCTCCTTGTTGACCGCGGAACCGCGGCCAAACAAGGCCTCGGGCCGCGGTTCCGCCGCATGGTTGAGCCCTTAGGGGAATAAATTTTTATCAAAATCTGGTTGCGGCGTTTACTAGTCTTCTGAGGGCTATTTTTGTAAATGTAGACATGCGAGTCATTGTAACCCTAGGGTTTCCTATTCTCTATAAATAGGAACTCTAAAGATTGTAAATTTTATGCCTCCTTTTAATAATAAATTTCAGAATTCTTTATGGAGAACATCGGTGTCTCTTTTCAATTCAGAAATCCAGATCTGACAGCCTGCGTTGATGTTTGGAGAGAGACATCTGTAAGTAGATTTATTTAATTGCTCTAGTTTAGATTTTAATTCTTTGCCCTAGGTAGATTTAATTCCTTGTCGTAGATAAATTATTTAGAGTTAGCTTTGGGGAAGGCTTTTGAGAGATGAGATCTCTCATCCCTTTCTTGCCCATAAAATATTTTTAATAGGACTCCATGCATACACGCACACACCGCGCCCTACGGCACCCTATCCCTCGAGGTAGCGGTGATACCGTAGTGTAAAAGCCCGGTTGCGCGCGTTTTCCATGGAGGTTAGGGTAAGGATCTCTAAAGGAAGGACAAGAACCTAGAGGAAGGAACACTTTCCCGAATGGATCTAATCCCCTTTATTGATAATTATCATAACTCCTCATAGATCTTCATTCGGGTATAGAAAGCGTTGAGATTTACTTACATTTCCAAACCATCCCTAAACCTAACCCTAGCAAGACTAGATCTAGATAATCGTAGTATAGAATAATTAGGTTTTTAAATTTAATCCGAACACCCTTCGGAATTAACTCGTAAGAGCAAATCGGAATTTCACAACATCCCTGTGGACCGACCCGTACTCACCGGCTAGTTTCATGCGACGCCGTTCTTGATTGCGGTTATATATAGTTTTTGACATACTAATCAAATGGCGTCGTTGCCGGGGATGGCGTAGAACTTTCCTTTTCACAATTTCGGGTTAATCATAAAATAAAAAAATCATAAAAATCTAAAAAATCATAAAAAATATAAAAATATTTCAACTGTATTTTTTTGGAAGGGATACTTTATTGTTTGAATTTTTGCAGGATATACAAAATCGGATCTGGAAATTTCCAGAAAGCAAAACAGAAAACGGGATATCGGAACAGAAGAGATTTTAAACAACAAAACAGTGGATTTTTTTTTTGAGATCTGAACCGACCAAAGTGCCGCGCTTCCGCGGCCGAAACCAGACTTAGACCGCGGTAATGCGGCCACCTTGCTGATTCAGTGCGCTACAAAAATTTTGGGGATCCGTGCCGACTACCCCGCCGCGAAACCGCGGTGTGAACCCTCTATTGCCGCGGAAGGGCGGCGCGCTGGTGACATCTTCTTCTAAAAAATTTTTTGTAAGATCTTATGCTCCTCTTCTGTAATTTTTGAAATATTTTTTTTGAAAATTCCTGCAAAATTCCATGCGCTATAAAAATATTTCCCCTTCCAAATAGCAATCTTGTGCAGGATTTTTGCGCCTCGTTTAAACTAGAAATTGATTGCAAGTAATCTTTTTTGTTGCATATCTTTACTCGAATATCTTTTTGCAACAATTTTTTCCAAATAAAGATTCTTTGTGATAAGCTTAAAATAATAACTGATTGCCAGTAATATTTTTTCGGTTGCATAACTTTAATTAAAAATCTTTTTGCAACAATTTTTAAATAAAGAAAAAGAAAAAGGAAAATTTTTATTAGAGAACTTGTAAACTTTTGATGCAAATAAATCCTTGCACCACAAACATTCTTTCTTTCCCCTTTCTTCTAACATGGGTACCCCACATAATAAATCACTTGCCGAACTTTGGTATCTCGAACCTAATTTTGCGTCGTACGTCAATTTGTTCGGTCTATTTAAAGGCGATCCCTCCTTGCCAAAAATATCTTTGAAAGATCAAATAGAGGCGTCTAGGAGAAACAGTTTGACTTTTCAACCCACTTTGTGTCAACCAAGTCAACCCTTACCACTTCCATATGTTGATACCACTTTTTCAAGTCCTTCTGTCACTTCTAAGCCGATGTCCATTACTAAGCATATTGCTCAATCTCCCAGTCGATCTTTCACCCCTCTCCACTCATCTAGTTCTAGGGATCCACACGACTATTCACTTTTTTATCCATATGTTGACCCTACCCCTGTCCAATCACCCACTTCCTACCAGTCCTACCCGACTTTCCCACCTTCACTAGACATTGATTCTACACAGCCATTAGGGAGTTTTTCATATCCACACGATTTCGAATCTTTTACCGAAACCCCCTTACCATCCAAGTCTAGTTTGGAAGAGTCGTTGGAGGCATATATCGCAGCACAACAAATAAAATGACTAAGAATGTGGAAGCGTCCGTGGCCGTCCTTATGCAACCTGCTGAACCGGTAGCTAGTTTTCCGCTAGCTTCA
This sequence comes from Agapanthus africanus, assembly GCA_030015575.1. Taxonomy (NCBI): domain Eukaryota; kingdom Viridiplantae; phylum Streptophyta; class Magnoliopsida; order Asparagales; family Amaryllidaceae; genus Agapanthus; species Agapanthus africanus. The sequence continues at coordinate 325,256,768 of JASDDO010000004.1, forward strand.
AATTTTTCAATGTATAAGGAGGCGGTTGGACAGAGTGAGAATGTGATAGGATTTCCAAATCAAACCTACCCTTACCCAATTGAAGCCCACAACTCCAGTTTTCCATCGAATGTCCTAAATGATTCACACGTTCAAAATAAAAATGAGTTGTGTGATTTTGTAGTGTTTGATTTGCCAAATTGTGAAGAACCCCTTTCGAGTGAAACCGCACTTAATCCTTTCGATTTTTACACCTCCACTCTAGAACCCATATCGATAAATATACATGCTTTTGATGAGGTGTCTAAGAAAATTGATTTTCACTTGATTGAGGATATAGATACCGGGAATATTTCGGATGATGAACCTGTCGATTTAATTGAAATTTTATGTTCGAATCATCATCCCGAGTTATTAAATGTTTCTCCCGAATCTCATATGCGTCTTGATTTTGATGATAATGGCATGGATGAGTTGAATTTTGAGGAGAATTATGATGATAATATTGAGGAGAGTTTTGAGGATCATATTGAGGTTGAACCATTCTTGTTTGATGTGTCGGATTTTCCAGCTCATCCTCTTAAACCTTTACCTAAATCACCCTCCCTCCTTTCCATCGTTCCGACCATGCTTGACGACTGTGAGCTTGAAAAATTTTCCTTTGAATCCGATACTGTTCTCACAGATGATAACACTTACGAGTGTTTCACTTTTTCGGATGATGTTGATGACTCACCGCCCGAGTTTGAGTCCTTTACATTTTCAGATGGGTTAGTTGAACCATCAGACTCGGTTGCTTACAGTAGTTTCGAACCATTAATGGAATCTTTTAAGTTCGAGACAGTTTACTACGGTGCGAATGAGACTATCCCTAATTCACTTCCTTTCGTCCTTCCTATCATTCCGACCGGACAAAAGACTGTTACGCTTTCATCCCCAATACCTAGTTCGGCGTACCCATGTTTTCTTGCGAATCTTGAGGGATTTGACCCCATTTCCCGACGGGTTGATAGATTAGCGCAATCGCTTATAACATATCGGTCATCACATATTGCGCTAATTTATTCACTCGATTTACACCCTCAAGATCGCGCAACCCTTCTTTCTCCTTTTCGCCCTTCTTCTCCCCCACCGAGACCATATTTTACCATTCTTCTTTCCATACGGTCTCGCGTGTTTCTCATTTCTTTCCTCCACACCCTATTCTTGCACCAACTATACCATTACCACGATATGATTTTTGAATGGTTGGTGCTAACCTTTGGCTTGTGTAAGGCTAAGCTTAAATTTGGGGGGGAACCTTGTTGTATATATGTATATATATTTTTGTTTTCTTTTTCTATAAAAAAATAAAAAAAAATTTCAAAACATTAAAAAATAAAAAAATTATGAATAAATAAACAGGGGAGTGCTGGTATTTTGACGCTCTTGGTTTAGCATGTGTAACACCTTAGAATGTGTTTTGTAGCTAATTATATTTTTAAAGTATGGTTTTTAATAAAAAGTTTACCAAGTTGGTTTTTAATTATTTTATCCTATTTAATAAATATTTTATTATATTTTTCCTAGGCTTGCACACACTTGTGCATGATAACTAGGGTTGTTTTGGGGGCTTAACCATGATTAGCAACATGGTAAACTAACCATTTCTCCCTAATCTAGTTTTAATATTGTTTAAGTGTTATGGTTGTTAAAAAGTGAAAATGAATTTAAAAAGGGTTTTAAAAAGGAATTTTTATTTTTGGGTTGAAGTGTTGACTTGTGTGAAAGAGAGGGCATGGGGAGCATGGTGTGAACCATGCCTCATTAATGAGGCAAGAGAAATAGAGGGAGGGGTTAGTGTTACTCTCATTTCTCTCACTCTCATTCTCTCACTCTCACACAAACACACACACACACTCACCTGAAGAAGCTTCAGCAGCAGCAGCCTCAACAACAACAACAACAACAACAACAACAACATCTTCAGCAGCAGCAGCACCACCACCATCATCAGAAGCAGCAACAACAACAGCAGGCAGCAGCAACAGCAACAGGGGCTCCAGCAACTTGCAGCAGCTCCTCTCACTTCTTCTCCTGCTTCTTGAGATCCTTTTGGGTATATTTTTAAACCCTTTTCCCTAGTTGCTTAGCTTGTGTATTTATTAGCGTCGGTTTGTGTTAAATTGTGAGTTTAGTACTATTATGGTGTTTAAGTGCAATTTTGGTTAAGCCTTGATTGTGTTAGCTACCTTAGTTTATTTAAGTGTTAATAGGGCCACTTCAATTGAGGAATAGCCAGATTACACTAAAATACCATAGGATTTGTGTTTCGTGCTAAATTGGTGATTTTAAAGCGATATTTGTGACTTTTGCAATCTGCTTTGGACCCGGACCTTACAGAGTGAAATTGAGAAGACTGGGGCATGATACCTAGGTCTAGAACACACCACAAGAGCACGACCCCCTAATTCCCTAACTTGGCCGCCAATTAATTCCATTTGGCCGCAAATTGCGGCCAGGAAGGGGACTGGGGTGTTGGGGTTTTGTGTAGGGTTCCCTGCTGTGTTATCTAGGTCTTTGGTATGTCTAGTTTTGTGATATCTTACCTGTAGGAAAATCTGGGACCATATGTCGTTTTTGGTGTCCGTTGTGTTTGCGCGATACGCGCGATACGTGAGTGGGTTCTGTGATCCAGCATATCGCGGCGTGTGGCGATGGTTTTAGACGCGTACACACACGATTCAGCGTATCGTGCACACGCACGTTTAGTTCGCGACGCGTGTTTCTCGTTTTGGTGCGATATCGCGTTTTGCGAGATATTTGGCTTATATGTGATTTCCATGTCTGATTTGCAGGTTTGCAGGCAGGGACTACGGACACTACTACACAGGGAGCAGATGGTAGGATTCACCTAGCGTGGAGTATAGGTGAGTAGATTTAACATCTACAGAGGAATCGCCCGCATGGCGTTATGCGTCTGGGCTAGGATTCAAATACCTGTCGCACATTCTACGTCATTGTAGAATTGCACCTTTACTTTATTTCCTTGATATAGTTATACTGTGACTAGCAGCCGTAGGACACTGCACATATTATTGACGGTTCATGTTGCACGAGCACGGATTGTATGCTACGCACACACCGTCAATAATTGCCCTGTCACACACAACCCCTTATAGATACTATTGCTTATCACACATGACATCTAGCTTACCGGTATACCTATAGTGTATTATACCTTTAGTGATAGGTACATTTACACCTTGCGATACAGCTACAGGTATACCTTTTAGATATTTTACTTATACCGGGGGGATATCTTACTCATATTCTTCTTATACCCAGGGGGGTATACGACATCAGTTCCTATAGGTAGATACCTATACATTGCTACACCTGTATGTTACACACATATTCAGTTGCATTCATATATTTACCTTTACTGATGTTACTTAGCTGTACCTTATTGGTTTCGCATGCATCTGGTTTCAGCTACATATTCTCATTTAAATGCTCGCATTTCAGATATATCGTATATATTTATTCCTGGATTGCGCATTCTTATTATTTGGATTTTACATGATGTTTTCTGGATTTGGGAACCGCGGGAGTTCATGAAATTATGCATACATTGAAAAACCCGGTTTCCTTGATATGATATTTGCGCATCCACCATGAGCTTTATCGGTGCTGATTATATATACCCCTACGAGGAGGCGTTGAGGCCGTAGAGGGTACATGGTGGGGCCCGGTATGGTTCCCCTCGGCAAGAAGATCGATAGATCTTGCCGATTGAGCCTGGAGGCGGGCTAGTACCTACCGGTGACAGTACTGATGACTCGGCGGGGGTCATGGAGACACCGTTGGAAGTCATGCACGTATGCGTACGTCGGAAGGCGAGGGTCAGAGCTAGGCACTCGTGCTTCCGGGATAGCGTATGATACGTGATCAGGATTTCTGTGTCGGTGCTTGGCACATTGGTTTTCATGATATTTCTCTTAAACACCTTTTGTATATATAACAGGGGATTTAGCCGTTGTTATATATACCTTTACACCAATATTAGTGGAGTGGGACGCTAATATATGTGTATTGCCCCCATCATATTTATTTCTGTATATATATACCTTTAGGATGTTAGATTCTTACTGGAGATTTGACTTGGGATATAGGTGGTTCATTGAGGTTGGATACTGGATATGAAAGAGATTGTTGATTTGTACATTCGAGATATAGGAGAGCTATTCGATATTGTACTTCGAGGTGATGTGAGACCTATGTGATGTGAGAGCCCAGTTTGGGGGCCGATTTGACGATTTGGGATGTGAGTGTCTTGATGGATTGTGATCCTACCACGATGTCAGGTTTCCGTGGAAATGACATATTCCACCCCATACCTCACACTTACCTATTTCATGCACAGATTCATATATTGGTAGTACCTGTTAGTGTACCCTTATGATAGTTGCATGTTTAAATTCTCATATCCCCATTGCATATTATTGTCATGTTACTGTTGCTTCACATATTGATTATACCTGCTAGTGTACTTGCCTTTATTCAGCATTTGCATAACATGTTATTACTGTAATCGCATACCTTAGATTCATGCTGTACGTGCATTCCTGCGATTACCTGCATATGTTAACTACTATTCACGAGTTGGCAACTCACCCCCGTTGTGCCACAGGTGTTTCAGGTTGTTCTCCAGAGTAGTCGAGGCAGGCTATTCAGTATCTATCTACCATCTTTTGCTACAGATACCGCATCAGCTCACAGTACTATTTTGCTTAGGTGGGTTACATGATTATCTCTATTTCATATTGTACATTCGTTGTATTTTGTACTCTCCATCTACTATTGTATTGTTGACTTAGAGACTTGGTGAGGACGTTATTGTATATTACTTGTGGCTTTGTTGTCTTTTATATACAGCTTTTTCTCTATTGTTTTTTATTTCTTCGCTTCGGCGTCGTATATTATGATGTGATTGTTTTCCGTCTTTGGGCTAGTTTTTACACAAAATGGGTGTTGCCAAAATTTTAAAAGAATGGAAGTTGGGCTTTTAAAGAATTTGGGTTGTGATTTCAAATGTTTCAAAAACTTATATTATCTTTTCCGTATTTTTATGGTTTAGATTTCTGGGTTTTGGCTTTCTTTTACTGCGCTACGTCTTTAGGCGTTGTGTAGTATTAGGGCCATCACGGGCCAATTTTTGGGTCGTGACAAAGTTGGTATCAGAGCGTTAGGTTTTACCTTTCAGAGTGTAGGATGACCTTAGTATGATGGAGTAGGTAGCTTAAGCAGAGTAACGTAGTGTGTGTATGTCTGCAGCATACCCATGATGCGGTACTTCGCATTAAGTGACCTAAGTACAATTTGCTTAAAATTCCTTCCTTGATGATTCCTATCCTTAAGATTCGATTTCCTTATCCTTATCGAATCTTATCTTATATCTATATATAGCCTTGCCGCCGATGACTATGGGGACTCAGAGTGATGCAGCGAGGGCCGAGGTCAGAGTTGGCTCGGGTGAGACGAGTACTGACCAGGATGGCACTCTAGTTGCACAAGTGCAGACGGATCAGCCTACGACATATACTATTGATAGACTTTTGGCAGAGATGCAGGAGTTCCGCCAGACGATGAGTTCTTTAGTTGATGTCGTTCGGGAGCTACGACAGGAGGTTGTTACCCCTGTTACTCAGTTGTCACTCGCGATCAGCATACAGCAGTCCGTCACCTACATAGCACCAGTGGTTGCAGCTCCAGTTGACGAGGCACATATTCCAGAGGCTCAGAGAGTTCCAGGACAGTGGAGGACTCATACCAGTGTACCAGCCCAGAGGCAGAGGTTTGGTCGTCGAGACAGATTTCGTGGCCGTCGCGGGAGTAGCAGAGGCTTAGGACGAGGACAGTCGTTCAGCTCTCATTCCCAGGATGGTCAGCAGTCAGCGCGTGGATGTTTTCGATGCGGAAGCCTTCAGCACTTCGTCAGGGATTGTTCCTTAGCACCCCGTCAGAGTCGTATTCAAAGAGGCCGTGGACGTGGAAGATTCGCTCAGAGGGCTCAGTCTACCAGAGGAGTGTAAGTGCACGGCGGCGCCCCGGCCGTCAATCCGACGGCCAAATGCGGAAGCGGTGATAAACTTAAATTTTTCGAACTTAGCAAACCGGCACCACCGCGCACTAAACACCCGGATCGAACCATTAACAAGTCTAAGCTAACTACGAGAAGGGAAAGAGATATACCGAATGATCCGAGTCCTCCGGTCTTCTCTTCGTCGTCCCGATCTCCTGCGGAAACTCCGGTTGTCGCCTCCTCGCCGGAAGGGCACCACATCGCCTGCATCTTTTACGGGCTCCCACCTCAATGCCGAGGCAACTCGGGCGCGAAGTTGGCTGGCCGACGCGTCCAAGATTTGCTGTAGAATGTGTAGTGTAGAGGCTATGTCTCATTTTGGGGTTTTGTTGCCTTTGAAGATGATGGAGAAAACAAGATAAGAAAAATGGTGCTTGCATTTTTCTAGCATGAAAAATGAGATCAAGAATGCCACTCTCTCAAGAATGAAAACTCTCATCTTTTTCTTTCTTTTCTCTCAAAATGAGTTCTACCATTTTTCCAAATGAGAATGGTGGAGGAAGGAATACCAAATGCAAGAGGGAGGTGAGTGTAGGAAAAGAGAGAGCGTGACCATATCCAAACATCATCATAACTAACTCACATCAACTACTAATCACCTCAAATCAACAAAAGCAAGTGATTATGATGGATAAGAATGGTATCAAAAGATGCTTTCATAATAAATACATTTGCAAGAAAACCCCTCCACAATGTGTTATTTGCAAACTTGCAAATAACACCCTCCATCGAAAAGTCCGGCCGGGAAAGAACAAAGGAAAACCGGTCGGAACGGAATGCAAACTGGTAACTCCAGAAAACTGGTCCCGTAATAAATTACAGGAAAACCCCGATACAGTGCATACACACCCGCATCTGTATTCCGACCGGATACAAATGCAATGAGACAAAATCTACACTGTACTATACTAGGATCCGGCTTAAACCAAAGCCGGCTAGTATTATCCGTCTGATCCTGATCCGTGCAATACCGCACGTATCTGATCGAACCGTGCCATATCTCCATACGGCCTCTACAGCGTTTCGCCCGAAAGCTTGAGTAACTGAAAGTGTGGTGGACTCTAAAAACTCGTCAATACTATGGCTGTGGATTTAACCACTAGCACGTCAGAGGTATAAGCCAATACGTGACGGGCCACCAGCTATTGACCAAAAGGGACGTCGATGAGCGAACTCATCCTGACACCCTACTGAGCCTGTCAGTGACAATATCCGTACAGTCTGGTCCGTTCGTCTATGAGCATCGCATGTCGGGTCTAGGGGGTTGGTAAAAGTCAGACCCCCAAAAGCGGTACAAATCGTGTCGGAGTGTAGCCCAGAACACCCTGAGATACTACTGGAATACCTACCAGTAAATCTCCTGCCTTGGCCAAGGACTTCGTGTAATGGCTCTCCTAGACACAGCGCGACCTCACCCCCAATACCGGGAGAGACGAACCCCTGAAGATCCGCTCACTGCCTCCATGTGGCTCGGGACTGTACCCAACTAAAACCTATTTGCACGAATCCTTTGAGCCGTGGTAGGGTAGTAATCAAAGCACAGTGGGAACTCACACGAGAAAAATGACGATCCTCAGGTCGATGAACTAACATGTACACATGTCACCAGGGAACTGCTATCTGACGTCAGGTATAAGACCAACTAGCATGTTCCCGGCGAGTCATGTCCGGTGTACTCATAACCCAATGAGCACCTGTATACATCTTAGGTGAACCAACTGACACCAGTAGCTTGTGAGACCGGCCACCGCCCCTCGTCGGGGTCTCGACTGTATACACTAGTCTACTCTGGAGTATCGATGCCCTGTCTCGAAACTCCCACGACTAGGGACCTTTTAAGGATGTGCTTATAGATTACCAGCTCCCACGTATATGATCGCCCTCATACTGCCGGTAGTCAAGCAAGAATCCTAGGGGCTCTATCAACGTGCAATAGTGACATGTCAGGTCACCTAAAGCAGTACACGATGATAAAGGTAAACCAGATAGCATACTATCATCTCGAGTAAGACTGTCCTACCGGGATAGGTCCTCCCTCAATCATTGCAATCACGTGCCTGTGATCCAATAATTGACTCTGAGGGCACTATCTCCAACAATCTCCTACTTGCACTCAAGGCTAATTATTGCGATGTCGCATACTCACAGCCTGTGTGATACCGAACACCCAACTCCTCTACTAGTCAGTCTCACAAAACTCGTTTGCGAAACTATTGCGTTCGAGGAATAGCCTCAGTGAGTGGATCCGCTCTGATGTTTCTTTCTATATCTCTCTATATCTCATGTTCGCGGAGAAAGCTATCTCCCGAAATGAGCAATACCTGTCTTAGAATGTCTGGATGTCTGATGGGACCTAGCTCATAAATGAACTCCAAATCCAAACTTCTTAGACTGTATCGTCAACTGAACTTAATCAGTATCCTGCGCCATGCCACCCTCAGTATTGCCTTGGACCACCTGTCCAAAATACTGCCCCTCGTCAGAAGGAAAACTAAAACTCTGACAATCACCATGTCGTCCATGTCACCTTGGAAGCCTGGAATGATAACTGTCTCCCGAAGGAGGCCGCCGTTATCATATCCCTAGAACATCCACTTATGTTCTAAAACTGCTTCCGACTGTTTCTCCAGGATTGGATCAATGTCAACTTATTGCATCTAGTGCAAGAACAATATCTGGTGTGGTACTTGACATCTCATGATTGACTCAATTGCCTAAGCAAGTGATCTGCCAATCATGCACATCCCTCTCTACTTTAGTCTATAAGACACCTTTAGAGAGGGTGACTCCATCACTTGCAGGTACACTACCGTGCCAGGAGTCGTCCATTCTAAATACTCTTAGAATGCTGTCTAAGTACCCTGATTGGGAAACCACCCAAATCTAGATCTAAAACCATAGATCTAGTAACCAGTATGTCTGATATAATATCCAAATCCTGTGTGGAGAAACCACTGTGTGACAACCAAAGTATAACCGATCGTAGTATAAGAATATCACTTCCTACTTTGTGTATGTCATCCAAAACCCGGATATCATACCCTACTACCTTCTCAACAGATCCATCCCCTATTCTGATGACGTCAAACCCATGACTGTCACATCAGAAATAGATGATCTATCTCCGCTATATCTGCTTTGGTCTATAAATAGATATAAGCCTGATGTCCACCAATGCTTCCGCTGCTCCCACTGACTACGACAACCCTCTGGCAGAGTCATATAGACGTGCACTTCTAAAGCTAGTTTAGAACGACGCTATACTCATCCTCCTGCCGGGTCTCGCAGCCTGGAACAACAACAATGGCAAGTGTGGGTAAACAAGAACTTCCCTGTCACCGTCCTTGAGGCTACCAGAGTACCTCTCGGGTGCCTGAAGTTACCCACCTTATCTGCGGAGTGGCCAATGGAATGTCAAATCAGATTGAATCTTTAGGTTCCTTATCAAATCTTCAGTAATCGTTTGCGGTTCTGGAATCACTTCCAGTTCTACCATACTCCCACTACTGTTTTTGAAAAAAATCCATTTTTAATAAAATTGTGGCGAGTCTAGAACAATATTTCTATTGATCTGCCAGATGGTAGAAAGTCAACCCTCGTCATAGCCTGGGTCAACCCACAAACAACCATTACAGAAACGAGCCTTGAGTTGTCCAGTGTCTGGTTTTAATCATAAGCCGGATAACTCCCCGTACCTTAACAACGTTAAGATATGAATTGTTCTACATCCAATATAGAACCAGAGGCACTGATTTAATTTAACCAGATTCAAATCATGCAGCTATCTCCAGTGCATGTCAACTAAATGGAGAGAGGCCGATCAGCGTTACTCAACTTAGGAATGCTTCCAATTATGAGTAACCTGAAAGAGAAGCAATTTCTCTTTATCATTACTATCAACCGAATACCATACACAAGTATCTACATCTTCGATCACCTTGAAGAATCCCGATACTTGCTACACCTGGTTCTCTACTCTATTCAAATACCTATAACTCTTCAAAACTTAGACCCTTTGTTTCTACGAAACACATGTCTAAGAACTAGAGAAGTTAAAAGTAAACATAATATAGTATGAGGACCAACCCCTCTGTCCTAATGGACACTGGACAACATACAATACTCTGTATAAGTCCGCTGAGTCTAACAACTCTTTCACTGTGTGTCGTAGGTTGAAAACTGTACTTATGGTTAAGAAGAATTACACCGCTGTTTAATGCTCCTTACCTAACCATCCACTGATATAGGTAAATGTCATCGACATAATATCAAAAGGTATATCTCACTCTATAAAAATAGTACAGATATATCAATTTGAAATTGGTGCACAACAGCGGATATTCAAAACCAAATATTTGCCGACCGGCAAACAGCCCATGTGATCTTCTCAAATATCACCGATTACAACGAATCCCGATATAATGAGGATGATCACCCTATTCCCAATAACTTACTCCCACCCATCATCTGTAAAACCATACAGATGTGAGAATCAAACCTGGTAAATACATACCCTGGAGCAAGTGTCTAATCGGGAAATCAGTTTTCTTTTAACAGTATACAGTTGAACTGAAACATTGAAATGTTTCGATGGGGTATCCTGGTATTCCTAGTAATGCCTCTACCATTATCCAGATTCACAACTATAACCGTATAATTCTTTGCCACCTCTCCAAATCCCTTTATATGTCTTTAGTCATTACCTTCTGCACACCCCTTTAGGCCAAATGGTTTTCTTCCTTCCCTACCGTTCGGCACCAGCCGATGGTTTGGAAGAAGACTATCCAAAAAGCATAAAGGGTGTATTGTCCTAATCCTAGGAGCACTCACAATGCGAGAGAAGGTGAAGATAAAAGACACCTGAATGTACTTTATTCCTATTTCTCCTGAACCAGGATCCATCCCCGAACTGGAACAAGTTCCTTTCGAGTTCGTATATAACCATACGATGGATTATCCAATAAACTGGGATCTTCGTAGTAATACGGAGTGTCCTGGAGAAATACAAAGGTGAGTTAGGATTGGCGAAGAAATACTTGGTTTGGTCGTGAATATCAGTCGCAATTTACTTTGCCCTCCTACTAATTCCTTGCTTTGTCTTAATCTTAATACCTTCTGTACACCGTTTAGGCTAACCGGTTTTCTTCATTCCCTACCGGTCGGCACCAGCCTATAGTTTGGAAGAAGACTATCCAATTTGCGTAATAGGTGTACTACTCCTAAACCAAGGAGTACTCGCAACCTGAGAGAAGGTAAAAAGAAAAGACAACTGAATAGTTCTATCCATTTTCTCCAGAACCGGAAACCATCCTCGAATTCCTTCGAGTTCGTATCTAACCATACGATGGTTTTGTCCAATGGAAGTGGACGTTCGTAATAATACGGGGTGTCCTGGAGAAAAGGGTAAAAGTAGGAGTGGCAATGAGGTATGCAACTCTGACAATCCAAAAGCCAGTGTTAAGAAGGTTCGGTCAACTTGGTCACTGAGTCATAGTCTAGGGTCGGGTCAATGGTCGCTGCCGAAGAGAGAGAGAGAAAAGAAACACTCAGCGTGCACTCTAACCTAGATCAGAATGGTTATCACTTTATCTAATCAGGAAACCTCCCACTGTACCTCAAATTCTCCTCCAAACCTAAAGGAAGAATTAGTCGGGAATACCCGAGGAGTAAACCAACTCATCAGTGGGAATCGGGATCCAACTATCATCCCATGATAACGTGACGGAATCCGCTCACGGTATCATACTCCAGAAGGTATGCGCATATCTGGCAAGTTTCAGTTCTTTTGAAACTCCCGATGTGATTTCTGCCCCATGCTCTTATAACCTTGACGAAGGTCAACAAATCATAAGTCACATGTCAAGTTCCACCCGTCATTATCCAAGTTAATTTGAACCCACCCGTACAAGCCCTTGACGAAGGTCAACAAGGCTATACGACTGTCCCAAACCAACACATCTATCTATGCAGCAGAAAGGCAACAAGCAGCTACCATGCACTATGCCTTGACGAAGGTCAACAAACATAGCATGAATACTACGTGCTACCCGTCTGAAACGACGGAGGGCTACGAATGGTTTCTGGCGAAAACCTTTAACGTAATGAACTTGATATCGTTGAAGGAACGGATAGCTTTTAGAAAATATAGTGACGAAAACCTTTACTAAAGAGGTCACTCCCGATGAAGGGATCTCGGCTCTTTCCCCGTAGAATGGGGTGCAGGATATTCCAAATGAATACCACGATGCAAAGCAAAAGTAATCGGTTATAGTGAAGTTAATGCGCTGACGCAAAATTCTGTCCAAGGGGTAACTCCCGGTGAAGGGATCTCGGCCCTTGCCTCGTCGACTGAGGAGCAGGATATTCCAAATGAATACCACGATGCAAAACAAAAGTGAACGTCCTTGCAATAACAGCTTTTTGAAAAGTGTTCCAACAACATCAGAATAGGTTTGTTTTAACTTGCATTGATCCGAATCAACGCAGTCCCTTCAATTGATCACACCACAAAGAACGAAAATATACTGATGTACGTATATGCCATCCGCATTCGCCACCGGGTCCTGTCATTACCCGTTAGGTTAGCTAACTAACGATAGAGCGGGGACTGGACTAGCGCGGATGTAAAACATATACAACATCTACTAATATATATACCAATATATTATATTCGCTCAAGATGTGAAAAAAATGCAACATCACAGAAATGTACAGCATCACAGAACAATACAGATATCTGGGATCCCCGGGTTTCACAGAGCCGCTACTGAAACCCGACGTTCCCCTGGTCGTGTGGATAGCCTGTGCAATGAAATCCTAGACCCCTACGGGCGCGGCAAGTTACCCGCCAAAACCTGAAGCGAGGCAGCCCCCTTCAGCACCGTGAATGGACCACCCAGCACTTCATGGAATCTGGTAACTTGGGCACCCCTCCTGGGTCAACCTGTACCCCCTACGAGTGCGGCGAATAGCCCGCCAATCCTAGAGTGAAGCCCCCTCCGTCTCAATGCCATGAGATGCGAGCTTGTTGCCCTCTAGAACCCGGCTATCCGTGCACGCCTCCGCGGGGTAATCCTAGTACAGAAAGTAAAATATACATACAACGGGTACATCGACCGCAACCAGGTCGTGCCCCAAAAGAATAATACAAACTGGCAGTGACGGCAGTCCACATGTCGGACGCTCGCCCCGCAATAACAAATGTACATAATACAACCACAACTGTACTAGCATTGCATCCAGGCTATCCCCCAAGACCGATCCGCAACATCACAGCAAAAACACAAAACATCAACGTGAAAGTCACTTTCGCAAATCCGTCTAACCGGGCTATAGCAGTTAGACCGGATTTACCGATAGAGTGACATTCACGGTCGCAGATATAATGTAAATACTGTGAAAAATGTGTTTAAAATATCTGATCGATCAAAAATTAACAAGTGGGCCCCCAAACAATACTGTAGCAGATCAAGAAATTCTGGGCCCAATGTAATTATTCCAAAACCCCTATTTTCATCCCAGAAAGCCTCTGTAAAAAATTGGTGCAGCGAATCCAAAGTAGTGCGGCGAAACCGCGGCGAGGAGGGGGTATTTGCGGCGGTTCCGCGCTCCCACATTGGAGTCACTTCATCGAATTTTTACAGAGCTCTTAGATTTTCCAGTACATCAATATTTTACAACCTGAAAAATTTTTGGACACCAAAAAATTTTAACAGAAAACTGATGTGAACTAAAATTGGGTTTTTGGAATTTTGGTCGATCGGAACTGAAAAACACATCAAACAAAGCTAGACGAAGTTAATGGCGAGGCTCTGATACCACTGTAAGTGCACGGCGGCGCCCCGGCCGTCAATCCGACGGCCAAATGAAGAAGCGGTGATAAACTTAAATTTTGCGAACTTAGCAAACCGGCACCACCGCGCACTAAACACCCGGATCGAACCATTAACAAGTCTAAGCTAACTACGAGAAGGGGAAGAGATATACCGAATGATCCGAGTCCTCCGGTCTTCTCTTCGTCGTCCCGATCTCCTGCGGAAACTCCGGTTGTCGCCTCCTCGCCGGAAGGGCACCACATCGCCTGCATCTTTTACGGGCTCCCACCTCAATGCCGAGGCAACTCGGGTGCGAAGTTGGCTGGCCGACGCGTCCAAGATTTGCTGTAGAATGTATAGTGTAGAGGCTATGTCTCATTTTGGGGTTTTGTTGCCTTTGAAGATGATGGAGGAAACAAGATAAGAAAAATGGTGCTTGCATTTTTCTAGCATGAAAAATGAGATCAAGAATGCCACTCTCTCAAGAATGAAAACTCTCATCTTTTTCTTTCTTTTCTCTCAAAATGAGTTCTACCATTTTTCCAAATGAGAATGGTGGAGGAAGGAATACCAAATGCAAGAGGGAGGTGAGTGTAGGAAAAGAGAGAGGGTGACCATATCCAAACATCATCATAACTAACTCACATCAACTACTAATCACCTCAAATCAACAAAAGCAAGTGATTATGATGGATAAGAATGGTATCAAAAGATGCTTTCATAATAAATACATTTGCAAGAAAACCCCTCCACAATGTGTTATTTGCAAACTTGCAAATAACACCCTCCATCGAAAAGTCCGGCCGGGAAAGAACAAAGGAAAACCGGCCGGAACGGAATGCAAACTGGTAACTCCAGAAAACTGGTCCCGTAATAAATTACAGGAAAACCCCGATACCGTGCATACACACCCGCATCTGTATTCCGACCGGATACAAATGCAGTGAGACAAAATCTACACTGTACTATACTAGGATCCGGCTTAAACCAAAGCCGGCTAGTATTATCCGTCTGATCCTGATCCGTGCAATACCGCACGTATCTGATCGAACCATGCCATATCTCCATACGGCCTCTACAGCGTTTCGCCCGAAAGCTTGAGTAACTGAAAGTGTGGTGGACTCTAAAGACTCGTCAATACTATGGCTGTGGATTTAACCACTAGCACGTCAGAGGTATAAGCCAATACGTGACGGGCCACCAGCTATTGACCAAAAGGGACGTCGATGAGCGAACTCATCCTGACACCCTACTGAGCCTGTCAGTAACAATATCCGTACAGTCCGGTCCGTTCGTCTATGAGCATCGCATGTCGGGCCTAGGGGGTTGGTAAAAGTCAGACCCCCAAAAGCGGTACAAGTCGTGTCGGAGTGTAGCCCAGAACACCCTGAGATACTACTGGAATACCTACCAGTAAATCTCCTGCCTTGGCCAAGGACTTCGTGTAATGGCTCTCCTAGACACAGCGTGACCTCACCCCCAATACCGGGAGAGACGAACCCCTGAAGATCCGCTCACTGCCTCCATGTGGCTCGGGACTGTACCCAACTAAAACCTGTTTGCACGACTCCTTTGAGCCGTGGTAGGGTAGTAATCAAAGCACAGTGGGAACTCACACGAGACAAATGACGATCCTCAGGTCGATGAACTAACCTGTACACATGTCACCAGGGAACTGCTATCTGACGTCAGGTATAAGACCAACTAGCATGTTCCCGGCGAGTCCTGTCCGGTGTACTCATAACCCAATGAGCACCTGTATACATCTTAGGTGAACCAACTGACACCAGTAGCTTGTGAGACCGGCCACCGCCCCTCGTCGGGGTCTCGACTGTATACACTAGTCTACTCTGGAGTATCGATGCCCTGTCTCGAAACTCCCACGACTAGGGACCTTTTAAGGATGTGCTTATAGACTACCAGCTTCCACGTATATGATCGCCCTCATACTGCCGGTAGTCAAGCAAGAATCCTAGGGGCTCTATCAACGTGCAATAGTGACATGTCAGGTCACCTAAAGCAGTACACGATGATAAAGGTAAACCAGATAGCATACTATCATCTCGAGTAAGACTGTCCTACCGGGATAGGTCCTCCCTCAATCATTGCAATCACGTGCCTGTGATATTGACTCTGAGGGCACTATCTCCAACAAAGAGTTCATCCAGCTGCGAGTAGAGGGCAGGCACTGGAGTTTGCTTCTACTCATCGGGACGCGCAGACGTCCAATGTGGAGTTTTCAGGTACCTTTTTTGTTCATGTTCTTTCGATATATTCGTATGTTTTTCATGCTTGTACCGTGGTTGAGTAGATTAGTCGTAGTTGTGTTAACTTCTGTCAGCGATCCTTTTGTTGCGCGACGCGTATTTCTGTTGTGTGCCAACCGAGATGGAGATTCGTCCGTCGTCTTGATCTTTCTAGAGATGTTGGATTTGACGTTCTCCTGGGCACGGATTGGTTAACTACGTGTTAGGCGTCTGTGGACTACCGTGAGGAAACAAGTTAGGTTTTGTTTTCCCCCGGCAAGTCAGTTCTTGTTGAGCAGGTGGATAGTTGTGCCGCCTCTCACAGGTTGAATTCAGCCTTTTCGCTGGTCGGCTACTGAGGAGATGTCGTGGATTTTTGGCATTCATTGTGGTACCGGAGCCACAGTGGGATTGTTGGACCGGGTTCCTTTCGTGCTAGAGTTTTTCCGACGTTATTCCAGATGGGCCGGCGAAGCTGAGGGAGCTTAGAGGATCAGCTGCAGAGTTATGGTTTGGGGAGTTTTGTGTGTCTGAGTGTTTCGCTTTTGGAGGCTCCAATTTCTGTTCGTCGAGGAGGAAGACGGCAGTTTGAGGTTGTGTATCGACGGATCGTCAATTGAACCGGCTTACGGTGCGGATAGGTATCCCTTACCTCGCATAGACGATTTCTCCGATCAGCTCCAGAGTGCGAGATATTTTTCTAAGTTTGCTTTGGATCAGGTCATCATTATTGCAGGTTCGGAGTGATAGCATTCCGAAGACCGCCTTGTGCGTGCCACGGGCTTTGTGTGTCTTTGTGAGTCGTTGGATTCACTGATGCCCTGGCAGCATTTGTAAATGTGATGAACCAGATTTCTTCAGGCCGTTCCTCGACCAGTTTTGTTGTGTTATTTACGACATTCTGGTCTATCTATGGTGTCTTGAGGAACAGAAGCAGCACTTGAGGATTTGTTATGCATATACTGGGAGAGCACCAGCAGTTTGCTAAATTCTCGGAGTGTTTCTTCAGGCTTGTTTTGTGTTGACTCCTAGGTCTTGTAGTCACGGGAGACGGTTTCGTATGGTTCCGAGGGAGATCGTGACCGTACAGCTTAAGTCCAGACATGTGTGCAGGACGGAGATCCGCAAATTCTTGGACTTAACAGGTTTTTATCGCCGTTTCGTGCAGGAATACGAGAGTAAGTGCTGCACCGTCGACTGAATTGACCATGATGGAGGTTTCTTTTCTGTGGACTGAGGCATGTGTGCGGAGTTTTCAGCAGTTGGAGATTCTGTTAACCACTGCATCAGTTCTTTCTTTGCTTTTGGTTCGGGCGACTTTGGTGTTTAGCTGTAATGTTTCCTGAGTGGGCTCGATTGTGTACTGAGGTGACACTATAGAGTTATCACTTTTGCTTCCCTACATCTGGAGGGAGAACGAGGAGGATATTCCACTCATGATCTGGAGATGGCCGCGGTGGTTTTGCGTTGGAAATTTGGGGACACCACATGCTTGAGAGTCGTGTCATATTTTCCACGGACCACTAGAGCTTAATGAACATCTTCATGCAGCAGATTTTAGTTGTTGTGATAGTCTTCTGCAGATTTACAGTTCTTGTGTGATCGTTGAGTATAGCTTAAGTTCGTCTCTACGAAGGGGACAGTTTGCTCATGTCCGCGCCCGACCACTTCCCTTAAATCGTTTTCGCGAGACACTGCCCGTCGATACTCGTACGTCAGAGATACTTGAGCATACTCGGATGGGTAATGATTCGGAGACCTTGATTTGTGACAATGATGTGCTAAGTTAGGGACGCGTTTGTGTACCTGGTTTTATCGGGTAGAGACGTATAATCCTAGAGCATGCACATCTGTCAACTCTCTATATGCATTCAAGTTCCACCAATATTTAACGTGACTTGTGAGATAGTTACGGGTGGACAGGGATGTAAGGAGAAGTTTAAAGTTTCGTTTCGAGGTGTCTGTCTTGTTGAGTGCTTCAGTCGAGCATCTGAGGCCGGCTGGAGAGTTGCAACTTTTTACCGTTCTGAAGTAGGAATGGGAGCAGATCTCCATGAATTTCGTTATAGTTTCTACCCAAGTTTAGTTAGGGTGTGAATCCATTCGGATTCTTGTCGTCCGGTTATAGTCAGTTTGCTCAGTTGTTTTGTTAAAGTTGTGTGTCTGTTTGATTGTCGTCAGCAGTTGGGGATCGTCACTCGCCATCGTTAGGGTTCTCCTTCGATAGCTGTTATCAGGAGACACTCCAATTGGCCACCCTTAGGCTTAGGGGTTAGGTCGTGTCGATCACGAGTCTGTTGTTTCTCTGACTCTGTGTAAGTAGGACTTTGGACCCCAGCTAGTCTAGAGACTTCGGAGATAGTCCAGTTGTGTTAGGTCAGGATGGGAATTGTCCATTGCGAACTGAGGTCTTATGCCGACTGCCTTGGTCATAGACTCGAGTTTGCAGGGAAAGATCATGTATTCCTATGGACTTTCCGATGAATGACTGTGTTGGATTTTGGGAAGTTTCCCAGGATTTTAGGTCCTTTTAAGATCCTATGAGCGAGTTAGTTTCGTTGCCATTAATTTGGCTCTTCCGCCCAGATTATTAAATTTTCATCCCGTATTCCTTGTGACGATACTTTACAATTACCTTCTTGACCTTTCTCACATGATTTAGCATCAGACCATTTAGCGTGACGCGATCTTTCGTTCACCCGCAGCCAATTGTGTTAATGGCTCGGCAGGTGGAGGAACGTCGGTCAAGGGTCTTGCCATCTGTGAAGGGTTTTTCTTGGACGTAGCCGTATAGTGAGATAATCACTTGGGAGGCTACGAGCGAGATTTGGGAGTTGTAATCCTCTCTTTGAAGGTACGCGTAGAAGTATATTTTTAAATTCGGGGACGAATTTCTTTTAAGGGGGGAGATTGTAACACCTTAGAATGTGTTTTGTAGCTAATTATATTTTTAAAGTATGGTTTTTAATAAAAAGTTTACCAAGTTGGTTTTTAATTATTTTATCCTATTTAATGAATATTTTATTATATTTTCCTAGGCTTGCACACACTTGTGCATGATAACTAGGGTTGTTTTGGGGGCTTAACCATGATTAGCAACATGGTAAACTAACCATTTCTCCCTAATCTAGTTTTAATATTGTTTAAGTGTTATGGTTGTTAAAAAGTGAAAATGAATTTAAAAAGGGTTTTAAAAAGGAATTTTTATTTTTGGGTTGAAGTGTTGACTTGTGTGAAAGAGAGGGCATGGGGAGCATGGTGTGAACCATGCCTCATTAATGAGGCAAGAGAAATAGAGGGAGGGGTTAGTGTTACTCTCATTTCTCTCACTCTCATTCTCTCACTCTCACACAAACACACACACACACTCACCTGAAGAAGCTTCAGCAGCAGCAGCCTCAACAACAACAACAACAACAACAACAACATCTTCAGCAGCAGCAGCACCACCATCATCATCAGAAGCAGCAACAACAACAGCAGGCAGCAACAACAGCAACAGGGGCTCCAGCAACTTGCAGCAGCTCCTCTCACTTCTTCTCCTGCTTCTTGAGATCCTTTTGGGTATATTTTTAAACCCTTTTCCCTAGTTGCTTAGCTTGTGTGTTTATTAGCGTCGGTTTGTGTTAAATTGTGAGTTTAGTACTATTATGGTGTTTAAGTGCAATTTTGGTTAAGCCTTGATTGTGTTAGCTACCTTAGTTTATTTAAGTGTTAATAGGGCCACTTCAACTGAGGAATAGCCAGATTACACTAAAATACCATAGGATTTGTGTTTCGTGCTAAATTGGTGATTTTAAAGCGATATTTGTGACTTTTGCAATCTGCTTTGGACCCGGACCTTACAGAGTGAAATTGAGAAGACTGGGGCATGATACCTAGGTCTAGAACACACCACAAGAGCACGACCCCCTAATTCCCTAACTTGGCCGCCAATTAATTCCATTTGGCCGCAAATTGCGGCCAGGAAGGGGACTGGGGTGTTGGGGTTTTGTGTAGGGTTCCCTGCTGTGTTATCTAGGTCTTTGGTATGTCTAGTTTTGTGATATCTTACCTGTAGGAAAATCTGGGACCATATGTCATTTTTGGTGTCCGTTGTGTTTGCGCGATACGCGCGATACGTGAGTGGGTTCTGTGATCCAGTGTATCGCGGCGTGTCGCGATGGTTTTAGACACGTACACACACGATTCAGCGTATCGTGCACACGCGCGTTTAGTTCGCGACGCGAGTTTCTCGTTTTGGTGCGATATCGCGTTTTGCGAGATATTTGGTTTATATGTGATTTCCATGTCTGATTTGCAGGTTTGCAGGCAGGGACTACGGACACTACTACAGAGGGAGCAGATGGTAGGATTCACCTAGCGTGGAGTGTAGGTGAGTAGATTTATCATCTACAGAGGAATCTCCCGCATGGCGTTATGCGTCTGGGCTAGGATTCAAATACCTGTCGCACATTCTACGTCATTGTAGAATTGCGCCTTTACTTTATTTCCTTGATATAGTTATACTGTGACTAGCAGCCGTAGGACACTGCACATATTATTGACGGTTCATGTTGCACGAGCACGGATTGTATGCTACACACACACCGTCAATAATTGCCCTGTCACACACAACCCCTTATAGATACTATTGCTTGTCACACATGACATCTAGCTTACCGGTATACCTATAGTGTATTATACCTTTAGTGATAGGTACATTTACACCTTGCGATACAGCTACAGGTATACCTTTTAGATATTTTACTTATACCGGGGGATATCTTACTCATATTCTTCTTATACCCAGGGGGGTATACGACATCAGTTCCTATAGGTAGATACCTATACATTGCTACACCTGTATGTTACACACATATTCAGTTGCAATCATATATTTACCTTTACTGATGTTACTTAGCTGTACCTTATTGGTTTCGCATGCATCTGGTTTCAGCTACATATTCTCATTTAAATGCTCGCATTTCAGATATATCGTATATATTTATTCCTGGATTGCGCATTCTTATTATTTGGATTTTACATGATGTTTTCTGGATTTGGGAACCGCGGGAGTTCATGAAATTATGCATACATTGAAAAACCCGGTTTCCTTGATATGATATTTGCGCATCCACCATGAGCTTTATCGGTGCTGATTATATATACCCCTACGAGGAGGCGTTGAGGCCGTAGAGGGTACATGGTGGGGCCCGGTATGGTTCCCCTCGGCAAGAAGATCGATGGATTTTGCCGATTGAGCCTAGAGGCGGGCTAGTACCTACCGGTGACAGTACTGATGACTCGGCGGGGGTCATGGAGACACCGTTGGGAGTCATGCACGTATGCGTACGTCGGAAGGCGAGGGTCAGAGCTAGGCACTCGTGCTTCCGGGATAGCGTATGATACGTGATCAGGATTTCTGTGTCGGTGCTTGGCACATTGGTTTTCATGATATTTCTCTTAAACACCTTTTGTATATATAACAGGGGATTTAGCCGTTGTTATATATACCTTTACACCAATATTAGTGGAGTGGGACGCTAATATATGTGTATTGCCCCCATCATATTTATTTCTGTATATATATACCTTTAGGATGTTAGATTCTTACTGGAGATTTGACTTGGGATATAGGTGATTCATTGAGGTTGGATACTGGATATGAAAGAGATTGTTGATTTGTACATTCGAGATATAGGAGAGCTATTCGATATTGTACTTCGAGGTGATGTGAGACCTATGTGATGTGAGAGCCCAGTTTGGGGGCCGATTTGACGATTTGGGATGTGAGTGTCTTGATGGATTGTGATCCTACCACGATGTCAGGTTTCCGTGGAAATGACATATTCCACCCCATACCTCACACTTACCTATTTCATGCACAGATTCATATATTGGTAGTACCTGTTAGTGTACCCTTATGATAGTTGCATGTTTACATTCTCATATCCCCATTGCATATTATTGTCATGTTACTGTTGCTTCACATATTGATTGTACATGCTAGTGTGCTTGCCTTTATTCAGCATTTGCATAACATGTTATTACTGTAATCGCATACCTTAGATTCATGCTGTACGTGCATTCCTGCGATTACCTGCATATGTTAACTACTATTCACGAGTTGGCAATTCACCCCCGTTGTGCCACAGGTGTTTCAGGTTGTTCCCCAGAGTAGTCGAGGCAGGCTATTCAGTATCTATCTACCATCTTTTGCTACAGATACCGCATCAGCTCATAGTACCATTTTGCTTAGGTGGGTTAGATGATTATCTGTATTTCATATTGTACATTCGTTGTATTTTGTACTCTCCATCTACTATTGTATTGTTGAATTAGAGACTTGGTGAGGACGTTATTGTATATTACTTGTGGCTTTGTTGTCTTTTATATACAGCTTTTTCTCTATTGTCTCTTATTTCTTCGCTTCGGCGTCGTATATTATGATGTGATTGTTTTCCGTCTTTGGGCTAGTTTTTACACAAAATGGGTGTTGCCAAAATTTTAAAAGAATGGAAGTTGGGCTTTTAAAGAATTTGGGTTGTGATTTCAAATGTTTCAAAAACTTATATTATTTTTTTCGTATTTTTATGGTTTAGATTTCTGGGTTTTGGCTTTCTTTTACTGCGCTACGTCTTTAGGCGTTGCGTAGTATTAGGGCCGTCATGGGCCAATTTTTGGTTCGTGACAGCATGACAATGAGGACACTGTCAAGTTCAAGTTTTGGGGTATGCTCGGTACGTCTTCTTCCTTCGCATTCATTTGTACATATTTTTGCATTTGCATATTTATTTGAAAACCCATAAAAAGTGAAAAAATTTCATAATTATAAAAATTAATGTATTCAATTTTGGCTAATTGACTTGAGTTTGACAAATATGTTAACTGGCTAGGAACAACTAGATCTTAGACTTAGTGAATTAAAAACCCTAAAAATAACATTCCTTAAAGTTTAACGGTAGAAAGTATATGCCTTGTAGTTTATTTAGAAATAGGCAAATTTTGGGTTCACTTCTTGGGCTAAGTCAAAACAAAGGAAGAGTATTGATGTTCTTATTAGAGTATAAGTTTGAAAAATAGTTCCTAACTTAAGTCTAGATTCTGAAAACGTATACCCTACAATTTGCACAATCACGCACCTTGAAACTTGGAATAGTAGAAGAGACCTTGAAATGCTCTTGTCTAAAGTCCTTAGTACGAAGAAAATAAAAGAAAAAAATACATAAGTGTGAATAAAGAATAAAAAAATGGACACTGGTTTTTGTGATTACTTAAGGCTGCAAAAATAGAAAAATATTTAGCGTGGGTGCCTCATCACCTAGTGCCTTAGACCAACTGGTTTGGGAGTCACTGCTAAAAGCCTTGGGTGTTGCAAGACTAGGAATTATGCTTAAATGTGCAAACACATTTTGTAATCGGTCGTTGGTACCTCAAGAAGTATTAACGGTCGCATGAAGGATGCGTAAGCAAAATTCAATTAAAAATTCACCAATTAAGAAGTGCTTTGGACAATGGACGAGAGTATGATTGCTTGATTTGAATTTCCAAGTGTAGGGGTGATTTATACACACACGTGGGGATATGTGATTGGAGTTTAGATAAGAAAGAGAAATGAAGAATAGAACGTGTATCTTTAGTAGAGTTGATAAAAATTCCTAACTGGAGATAGAACTCTAGAAGGAAAACTTAAGAGATGCCGAAAACTAAGTAAGTCTATAGAACATATATAATTTTAAGTTAAATGATGAGGAAGCGTGAAGAATGTGGGTGGATAATTTACAAGTAGAAGATAATAGAATTCCTTGTTAGAAAACCTAATTGGAGAATAAAAGTTAATGGGCCGAATTGATAGGATTTTGTGGGTAGTATCCGCTGAAAACCCTCAGGAGACAACACTCTTCCTACTAGGGACACCTAGAGGTTTAACGGCTTGTTGCACGTGCTCAGTGCAATCGCGTTTCCCTGCGAAAGTGCGGCTAGGTTAGGATTTTAGTGAATAAAAATAAGTTTGCTCGAGGACGAGCAAAAGATAAGTTTGGGGGTATTTGTTCACACCATAATATTGTATTATTATATTCCCCATTCTTATTCTTTTTATAAATAAACAGGTGCTTTTGACGCATGTTTGCTACATATTACAGGTTACAGGTTCTTGGAGCGAAAACAGTGAAAAAGACAAAAGATGATGCAAAAGAGAGATTTTGACCAACAAAGAGAAGGATCTTGATAAAGCCTACACAAAGATCAGTTTACAAAGAACGAAGAGCAGCGCAAGGTCCAAGATTACAAGGCGAACGGGTAAAGTCCACTAAAATTGTTCACTGGAGATCTGGAGAATATGTACAAGCCAATCTAAGAAAAGACCTGTATAAACAGGAAGCCAAAGTCATCATAAGCCAGCACAGGAAATCACAGAAGTCAATGCTCCTTGTTGACCGCGGAACCGCGGCCAAACAAGGCCTCGGGCCGCGGTTCCGCCGCATGGTTGAGCCCTTAGGGGAATAAATTTTTATCAAAATCTGGTTGCGGCGTTTACTAGTCTTCTGAGGGCTATTTTTGTAAATGTAGACATGCGAGTCATTGTAACCCTAGGGTTTCCTATTCTCTATAAATAGGAACTCTAAAGATTGTAAACCTTATGCCTCCTTTTAATAATAAATTTCAGAATTCTTTATGGAGAGCATCGGTGCCTCTTTTCAATTCAGAAATCCAGATCTGACAGCCTGCGTTGATGTTTGGAGAGAGACATCTGTAAGTAGATTTATTTAATTGCTCTAGTTTAGATTTTAATTCTTTGCCCTAGGTAGATTTAATTCCTTGCCGTAGATAAATTGTTTAGAGTTAGCTTTGGGGAAGGCTTTTGAGAGATGAGATCTCTCATCCCTTTCTTGCCCATAAAATATTTTTAATAGGACTCCATGCATACACGCACACACCGCGCCCTACGGCACCCTATCCCTCGAGGTAGCGGTGATACCGTAGTGTAAAAGCCCGGTTGCGCGCGTTTTCCATGGAGGTTAGGGTAAGGATCTCTAAAGGAAGGACAAGAACCTAGAGGAAGGAACACTTTTCCGAATGGATCTAATCCCCTTTATTGATAATTATCATAACTCCTCATAGATCTTCATTCGGGTATAGAAAGCGTTGAGATTTACTTACATTTCCAAACCATCCCTAAACATAACCCTAGCAAGACTAGATCTAGATAATCGTAGTATAGAATAATTAGGTTTTTAGATTTAATAAGAAATCCGAACACCCTTCGGAATTAACTCGTAAGAGCGAATCGGAATTTCACAACATCCCTGTGGACCGACCCGTACTCACCGGCTAGCTTTATGCGACGCCGTTCTTGATTGCGGTTATATATAGTTTTTGACATACTAATCATCAATGCAAATGCTTTAAGTGATTTCTGGGGTCCTGGAAAGGGTGATGAAATCCCCACCCAATCTGAATTGGTCAAAAGCCCCTTAAAGTCCGATTAAAATATGCAAAGCAGTAAATCACTTGCAATCAATTTGCTTTTTAGCGCGGCGCAAAGAATCTTGCAGAAAATCAATTATTGGAAGGGGGAAGATTTTTTAGCGCAAAGAATCCTGCAGAAGATTTGGCAAAAAGATATATGGGGATTTGCAGAGGAGCGAAAGAGAAACAAACAGAAGAATTTTCGCCCGATGCAGCCACGTGGCGGCCGCGGTTCCGCGGTTTGAGGCGTTGTTCGGCCGCGGAAGGGCGGTGAGATGGAAGGATCAGGTTCTGAAAAAAATTATGTAGCTCTGCTGCTCCAATCCTCTTCTGTTCTGATGTACCTTTTTCTGTTTCGCACTCTGGAGTTTTCCAGATCCGTCGATCCTGCAAAGATTCATACGAGAAACCCTTCAAACAATAAAAGATGATAGAATTTTTATATTATTTTTTTCCAAATTTTTATGGTTTTTATTTTTTATATTAACCCAAAATTACAAAAAGGAAATTATTACGCCATCCCCGGCAACGGCGCCATTTGATTTGTATGGATTTTACGATAAAAAATATATGTAACCACAATCAAGAACGGCGTCGCTTGGTAGCTAGCCGGTGAATACGGGTTGGTCCACAGGAATGTTGTAAATCTCCTAAATGTTCTTACGAGCTAATTCCAAAGGGTGTTGGATCTTTTAATTAAATCTAAAAACGAAGTTGAGTTATACTAGGATTAGGTTTAGGTAAAGTTTGGTAAATAAAAATCTACACCTCTTTCCAATACCTTAAATTAAATATCATATTAGGGGTTATGGTAAATATTAATAAAGGGGATTAGGATGATTGGGAAGATGTTTCTTCCTCTAGATCCCTGTCTTTCCTTTCTTAATCTTTACCCTAACCTCCATGGAAAACTTACAGATTCGGTCTTTTATACTACGGTATCACCGTTACCTCGTGGGTAGAGTGTCGTAGGGAGCGGAAGATGAAAGTATGAATGGAGTCCTAATGTTCATAAGAGATTGGCAAAGAAAAGAGATGAGAGATCTTCATCTCTCAAACCCTTCCCTATTCCTAACCCTAACAAGCGAGCAAACTACTCGCTCATTGAGAGATCTACGAAAGACATAATTTTTATTTTGTTTTGATTTAAGAGATGAAAGATCTACTACAAGTTAATAAAAATTCTAACTATATTAAACTAGAGCAAGAAAAGAAATTGCCTAGGGCAGAAATTAAAACTAAAACTAGGGCAGAAAAATAAACCTACTTATGATTGATGCTCTCCAACTTCAAAGAAAACTGAAATTTTATTGATGAATAGAGGCATGGAAAAATACAATGAATTGGGTCTCTATTTATAGGACATAGAAAATCCTAGGTTTACAATTGCCGCTGTTTACCCCAATCAGAGCAAAGCTCTGTTCAAATTCCAAGGCGGGAGAAGAAGCGACGCTTCATCTTCCCCCAATCAGAAATAAAGGTTTGCTTTGAAAATTTAAACTTTAATTTCGAAGCAACGCTTCAGATCCCGTGCGCAACGCGCCACGTGTCAGAAGTTGACACGGCAGCACAACGCCCAAGGCAGTGCGTCCAATCAAAGCAAGGCTCTTTAAGAAGCAAAAGCAACACTCAACTGGGCAGCGCGACACGTGTCTGCGCAGTTGCGCAAGCACAACTGCGCAAGCGCACGGCTGCGCGACACGTGTCTGCGCAGTTGCGCAAGCACAACTGCGCAAGCGCACGGCTGCGCGACACGTGTCTGCGCAGTTGCGCAAGCGCTGTTGCGCAAGTGCTTCACTGCGCGACACGTGTCTGCGCAGTTGCGCAAGCGCTGTTGCGCAAGCGTTTCACTGTGCGACACGTGTCACTCACTGGGAGAGTTGCGCAAAACAGAATAAATCTTGTTAAAACAAGAAGATTTTCTTGTATAAGGCAGGAGCCTTTGGATCAAAGATCCAACGGTGGGGAAAATTCCCCAAATCACTCAGGAGAAGATTTATTGAACAAATTTAACTAATTTCTGAGCACTATAAAAAGGACCCCAGACCTCATTTCAAAAGGAGGAAGATCTTGCTAAAAAAAAAAGAGAAGAGAACTCTTGAAGAATAAAAAAAAGGTAAAAACATTTGAAAGAAGAGAGATTTCTCTTGTGAACAAGATCATGAATCTTCAATAAATAAATAAATAAATAAATAAAATAAATAAAATAAAATAAAAATAAAAATAGTGCCTTGCACTTGTTTTATGAACCATCGGTTCTTGAACCTAAAAGGTTCTTAAATTAATAGTGCTTTGCACTTTCATGATTGGTCCTCTGAGATAAGAAAAAACAAGAAAAACTTATTTTTATATCTAAATAAAAATAGTGCCTTGCACTTGTTTTATGAACCATCGGTTCTTGAACCTAAAAGGTTCTTAAATTAATAGTGCTTTGCACTTTCATGATTGGTTCTCTGAGATAAGAAAAACAAGAAAAACTTGTTTTTATATCTAAATTAAATAGTGCCTTGCACTTGT
This sequence comes from Agapanthus africanus, assembly GCA_030015575.1. Classification (NCBI taxonomy): domain Eukaryota; kingdom Viridiplantae; phylum Streptophyta; class Magnoliopsida; order Asparagales; family Amaryllidaceae; genus Agapanthus; species Agapanthus africanus. Next base: position 325,284,901 of record JASDDO010000004.1, read on the forward strand.
TTTATGAACCATCGGTTCTTGAACCTAAAAGGTTCTTAAATTAATAGTGCTTTGCACTTTTATGAACTTTTGATTCTCTGAGATAAGAAAAACAAGAAAAAACTTGTTTTTTCTTAGATCTAAATCAAATAGTGCTTTGCACTTCTTTTTTTTAACCATCGGTTCTTGAATCTAAAAGATTCTCAAATTAACAATGCTTTCCACAAATGCAATGCATTACTAAGAGGGCCAGGCCCAAATCAAAATGACCTGACAGGCCAAAATAAATTGCAAGGCAATAAATGGGCAGAGCCCAAATAAATTGATGCTTTGCATCCTTTATACAAGGGCAGAGCCCAAATAAAATTGATGCCTTGCATCATTCCTAAAAGGGCAGAGCCCAAAACAAATTGATGCTCTGCATCCTTTCTGGGCAAGGCCCAAATAAAAATAAAAAAAGAAATGTAATGCAAAAGCAAATAAAATGTTGAACATTTCAACTGGACTTAGCCCAATTTTGGCCATAAGTCCTTAAATTAAATTGACTGAGCAAAATTGCTCTTCTAAATCAATTTACATCCGGTTCGAGGGTACATCTCCGAACTCCTTTGACATCCATCGTTGTAATTCCTCAACGACGTCAAAGAGGTGACGGGTCCCAACGACCACACATCGATATGGACTGCGGGGTCCTTAAACTCGTGGACCGAAACGTCCCTAAACTAATGATGGACCGAAACGTCCCTAAACTAATATCGGACCGAAACGTCCCTAAACTAATGATGGACCGAAACGTCCCTAAACTAATGATGGACCGAAACGTCCCTAAACTAATATTGGACCGAGATGTACTTAAACTAATATTGGACCGAAACGTCCCTAAACTAATATCGGACCGAGACGTCCCTAAACTAATATCGGACCACCATGTCCTTAAACTGGTATTGGACCACCACGTCCCTAAACTGGCACAATAGAGCCCAAATGCTCTTTTGTCGGATCTAAACGGTCCCGTTAAGTTGATCTTAGTCTCAAACTAGACTAACGTATCCTTAACAAACGTTTGAGTCAATCTTAGCCTCAAAAATGGCTAACGTATCCTCCAAACAGACTTTAGTCCCAAATTGGACTATGAATCTCCCAAACTGGAACAATAGGGCCCAAACGCTCTTTTGTCGGATCTAAACGATCACGTTAAGTTGATCTTAGTCTCAAACAGGACTAACGTATCCTTAACGAACGTTTAAGTTGATCTTAGCCGCAACGCGACTAACGTATCCTTAAACTAAAAACACCAAACCCAAATCTAAGTAAATACGGATTTGGACTAATCCACGTCCTACGGGCGACGGCATTACTCAGTCTCCGTATACAATCCACGGGCAACCATAAACAAAACAAACACACACGACACGAAGTGAAATTCTGGAGAAGGAGAAACTTGTTACCGCGATGCGGTAGCGTAATTAACTGCAGGGGCTTGCGCCTGCAGGGAAGAGCGTCCCCACAATCAAAAACCCCTCAAGCGAGGGGGAATCTGACAAAGTCTGCTACATCGGCCGCATCCATCTAAAACTCCGATCCACGGTGCCATAAATCAACTTGGCATCTTCGGAGAGGTAGACGGATAATGTAGGGTTGCTAGGCACGCGCACAAGGGTCTACGAGGCATCAACCATGCCCGATTAAAAATTTAGCCGTGCCGAACTACCCGAATACGGAACTTTAAACTAGAGATTAGGCGAAAACAACATGCTAAACACTTTAACACTAAGTGAGAGGGATTACAACCTTTGTAGATCCGGTCCTTCACTTCATATGCTCCGTGTTGTGGTCCCTCCGCTGCGATCATCGGGATCCGGACTCTCGAGAGGTTCCACGAAGAGAAAGACGCAACCTTTGCTTCCGATCTTCGATACTAAGATGATCTACCTCGAAGTTTCTTTAACACAAGCTAACAATCATGAAATGATGTGAACACCCTCATCTAAATGGCAAGGGAAGATGAGGATGATGAAGTAGGAATTTTGCTCTATTTATTTATCTTTTTCTCACTATTATTCATCACTTGGAAAAATCAAGAAAGGTTTTTCCATGAAAGAAAATGAAGGAAGAAGATGAATGAATAATGTTAATCTCTTTGTGATGAATAGGAAAAGGAGATATGATAGAATTATGCAACCATGGTTCACTTAACCATTGTAGAGAATAGACTAGGGTTAGGGTTTGGGTTTGGTTAAAGCATGACTCATGAACAAATATCTTTCACAAAACAAAATAAAACCTTCTAGAAACTTCTAGAAAGTTTAACCCTAATCCAAACCCTAATCATGTTTAAACTCCACTAAACAAGTTGCATTATTTATCATATCATGTTACAATATTATATATCACATATATAATATTTATCGTAACAAAATAAAATAATACAATTAACATATATCGCATATATATCAATGTATTATCCGAGTGAGAAAAAGAATCTTTTAGTGAGAAAATATTAGTTAATGCAATTTAATATATCACATATATTATTATACATTAAATTATCGAATCAACACTTGATCCGACAATCCGGCTATATCGCATATAACCGGCTAATATTTATCCGTACCGATTCATCGAATCAACACTTGATCCGATGACCCGGCTGATATCAAATATCGCGAGAATATAATACGGTATCACATATCGCATTATCCTCGGTCCCGCACATATCACATATGTGCTCCTACTCCGTTTTGCCTGAGTCAAGAAACCTCTGTGTAGGACTCTAAAGAATCGTCAATACGCCGGCAGTAGGTGATGATCATATCAAACACCCACAAGCTGCAAGCGGTCAGCTAAACGTAACAGCTACCCAGGTATTGAGTGCTCAGAAGATCAACAAGCAAGCCTGTAACTTCTCCTGTGAATCCAAACAGTAACACTCCCGTACAGTCCGGTCTCGTCGTCTGATATGTCGCATATCTCGCCTAGGGGTGGTAAACGTCAGACCCCAGTAGCTCGATAAGTCGTGTCGATTTGAGGTCTATAACAGTTCGAGAAACTACTGATAACACTTACCAGTAAATCTCAGCAACCCTGGCCAGGGATTTCCGGTTATAGCCAATCGAACACAGCACAACATCAACTCCCTATACCGGGAGAGACGAATCCCCTCCTATCGCTCATTGCCTCCATGTGATTCGGGACTGTACCCAAAAGCCACCTTTTTGCACGCCCTCTTGGACGTGGTATGATGGAAATCAAAGCACAGTGTGAATCACACAAGACTCTATGACGATCTCGGGTCAACAGACTACTCTGTACCAGTGTCACCGGAGAACTGCCATCTGACGTATGGTATAATACCATCTGGGAGTTCTCGGCGAGTCCGTCCAGTGTACCCAGTCTCCACTGAGCACCCGTACACCATCCTTGATGTCAAACACCGATGGATATGGGATCATCCATCGCCCATCATATGGGTCAAGATGCGTATACGCTAGTCTACTCTGGTGCATCGATGCCCTGTCTCGATACACCCTCGACTAGGAACAGTTATAGGATGTACTCGTCGACTACCGTGGCCCCACTAGTATGATCTCATCATAGTCCCAGTAGTCGAGTACATATCCTAAGGGCTTTATCAACATGTAACATAGAGACAATCAGAGTACATGTTAAGATAAAGTACAACCAGATAGCATACTATCATGTCGAGTAAGAAAGTCCTCCTTATATATGTCCTAGCATCCACTACAATATACATCGTATGTACAGTAATGGCCTCTAGGGCATACATATAACTAACAATCTCCCACTTGCACTAGGGCCATCTGTTATGGTATCGCATACCCAACAATTAGCTGCGGTTGTAGTATCTCATACTCAACCATCCCGTAAGAGTCTCTACTGGGAAAAAGGCCTTTGTGAGTGGATCCGCGCTGTTGTCCTCTGTGTCTACTCTCCTAACCTCGATCTCCCTGGAGATCAACCATCTCCATGATCAGGTGATACTGCCTAAGAGTTATATCTGGATTTCTGATGGGACGGAAGTTCCTTGGCTGAAGCCACAACTCCATTGTCACACAATGGTGGGAACGAAGTTCATCTTATGAACTTATATATTTATCCAGACTTCCTCTTTGGTAGTATCCTTGGTAACGATGCATCTTGCCTTTAATCGTCTAGTATGTCACGGTATCTAGCTTGGAACTCTTCCAATATACCGTCCCTCCACTGAGGGTATAGACAATGCCTGCGACTGACATTCAGTCGTCCTTATCACCCTGGAACCCTTCCAGTGATTCTCCCCAGGATCGATTGATACCATCTCACTACAACTAGTGAGTGTCCTAACATCCAATTAGATCTATCTCATAGATCCAAAACCTAGGATTTAGTCGGTATCACTTTGATCCTATATGGAGAATCCTTGTGATAAGCGGAGATTAACCGAGCGTAGCATAGGAAACTCCTTCCCTATCAAGAGTATGTCATCCACGTACTCTACGAGGATCACCACCATACTCTCTACTACCTTTTCGTATATACAAGGTTCATCTACCATTTTGATGAAGTCAAACTCTTTGACTACCACATCAAAATAGATGTTCCAACTCCGAGATGCCTGCTTTATCATATAAAACATCTTGCACACGTTTCCGCTGCTCCCACTGTCTACGAAGCCCTCTGGCTGTGTACTTATAGACACTCTTTTCTAAAACATCATTTAGAAAAGCAGTCATGACACCCAACCACCAGATATCGTAGTCATGGTATGTAGCCGTGGCAAGTAGGATCTGGATGGACTTAAGCATAGCTTTGAAAGTCTCAACTTTTCCATGTACACCAAGTAATCTTCTCAAGATATACTCGCTCCTGATGGGGATCTAACCCTTCAGATAAAGCAACCAAAGTCCATACTTTGTTGGTGTATAAGGATTCCATCTCAGATCGATAAGCATCCAGCCATTCTTATAGAGTCCCACTCCTGATAGCCAGCTCGAAACTAGTTGGGTCATCATCTCATGATGCAATCCTCGCTCCCACTGTCATAGAGAAAACGAAGTATCTCTCAGGTGGGTGAGGAACCCTACTAGATCGGCGGAGAGGCTGAGGTTCGTTGGAAACTATTGAATCCTTTGGTTCTACCAAATCATCAGCTGCAATTTGTATAGCTGGAATATTTCCAGTTGTACATAACAGACCTTGCCTCGAGCTTGTCCGGATTTTACTTTTAGACATAGGCCGGACAACCCCAAATCTTAACAAACTTAAGATATGGGCTCTTCCCTTTCCATATCACATATGAAGTGGTAGGCAACTGATTTGATTTGAACCCTATTCAATAGGTATGTAACTTCACAAGTGCATAACTCCCTAAAGGAAATAGGAAACTCAGTAGTACTCATCATAGAGCACACCATATCATATAGGGTGTTATTGCTCCGCCCCGATATACCATCGTGCTATGGTGTATACGGAGGAGTAATGCTGAGAGAGAATCTCATTCTCCTTTAGAATAGTCCAGGAATTCCGTGCTCAAGTATTCTCCTCCTTGATCTCATCAAAGGACATAATACTTTTACCCATATTTTGGTTCTCTACTTCTAACTTATATTCTGTGAATATCTCAAAAGGTTCGGACTTGTGTTTCAACAGGAACATATGTCTGAATCTTAAGAGATTATCAGAGAATGTAATGAAGTACTAAGAACCAATCTTGGCATGTGTAGACAGGGGACTTTCATACATCATCATGTATCAATCCCAAAAGTTCACTAACTCTTTCTCTGTTTCCAATAAACAGAGCTGTGGTCATCTTATCTTTGTGACATGATTGGCAAGTTTCACAAGATGTAAATTCAAACAGATTTAAATATGCATCTAAATGTAACTTCAGCCAGTCGGGTCGCATTGATATGACCTAGTCTACAATGCCTCAAGAAGGATTCGTTCATTTCTGAACTTTTCTTCTTGTGTGTGTTCTGTATACTAAGAACTGTAGTTTGATTTAGAACATCAATGCTTTTAGATAACGTGCCTGAACCGATCAACTATTGATATAGGAAATGTTCAAAACATTATCCAACAATACAAAATTATATCCTTTCTTTACTAATAAAGAGACTGATATGATTTTGTATATCAGGTTCGGTATCTAATAACATTCGTTCAGAATCAATGTATTCTGGTAATACAGGGTGACAGTGACCAACAGACTTGGCTGCAACACTTGCACCGTTTTCTGTCTCATGAAACTTATCACCCGTTCTCAGTTCTCTACCTATCTGTGGCCCATGTAACAAATTACATATACGGGATCCTGATCCGGTATCACATACCCAGGACGTAAAGGATACTGAGAAACAGTTCTCTGTAATGAACACACCCGAAGATGATGCATCAGCATGCACTTTCTTCGTTTGGGCGGCACGGGAAATCAGGTATTCCCCAATTTCCTGCTCTGTCTTATAACAATTATAAGTTGGAGCGGGACCAACGTTCCCCAGCTCAGTATAACAAGCGGGTTCAGTCAATATATCCGTTTTATTATCTTGATTAAGGCGTGATATGGTCGCTATCTGGAGAGAGAGAGAAGAAAACACTCAGCGTATGCTCTTGCAAGATTAGATTGGTTATCTAATATATCTAATCAGGATGTCTCCCACTGTTTTAATCAAATCTTCCTTCAAACCCTAAAAGGAAAGACTAGCTGGAATTAATTACACGCTACAAGTTCGCCAATCTTTCAGCCAGGCCAGTGTCGGTACTTTGAGGGAGGTCCCCCGTGCTATCGCACGAACCTAATTAAAGTAAACCTCGTTTTCCCAGAGGCGTAACCCCGTTAACACCTTTCTAGACACCTACTTGATCGGCTAATTGTAATGTGTAAAACTCTCCCAGGAGTAACTCTTACTCGCAGCGGGTATCGGGATCCAACTATCTCATAGAAGGTATGCAATCTCATTGCAAATTTCAACACTTGAAATTCCCAATAATATTTTGCCCCTAACGTGCTATGACCTTGACGAAAGCCAACAAACCATAGCCCGCTAGTCAAGTTCAACCCGTACATTTCTTGATTGAATTAAACCCACCCGCACGACCCTTGACGAAAGCCAACAAAGCCGCACGACTACCCTAATCCAATCGCGTCGTATGCTAGCAGATAAGGAGCATATAGCTACCGCACACTGCACCTTGACGAAAGCCAACAAATGCAGCACGAATACTATATACAACTTATCTGAAATGACGGAGAGCTACGACAGGTTTTTCAGAAAACCTATTGCGTAATGAACTTGATATCGTTGTAGAATCGAGTGATTTTAAATGGAGTGTTTTTTAGGCTTTTCTAGTTTTGCTAAAGGGGTCACTCCCGGTGAAGGGATCGTCGGCCCTTTCCTCATCGAATAAGGTGCAGGATATATCATATATACCACTATACAAAGCAGAAACTATAGAAGCAATCAAAAGCCAAACCGAGTTTGTAGCATCTGCCAGTTATCGCTAAAGGAGTCACTCCCGGTGAAGGGATCTCGGTCCTTTCCTTATCGAATAAGGTGCTGGATGTTCTACAAGGAACACCGCTATGCAAAGCAAGAACTAGAGCTACCAGTTTTTAAACAAGTTTCTACAACATCTTAGGTTTCTTTTATTTCATTAATCTCATTAATGAAGTCCCATTTTAATTATGCTTCGTAAGCATCTCTTTTGAAACGAAATCTGCAATATAACATATATCTCATATATATAATATATAAACATTCGTCTCAGGCAGTAATATGATCTCATCACAGAACACTGCAGCAGAAGAACATATATGAAATATTGGATATACTAGGACGTCCGTGTTTTCAATACGAGCCTGTATAAAACACGGATTCCACGGTCGCGATGAATAGCCAAACCCACATCCCTAGACCCCTACGAGAGCGGCAAGTAACACTGCCAATTATAGGGTTAGGAGACCCGGTCTCGACTCCTCGAGATGGTCTCCCACTGGACCCTAGAACCCGGTTACTTGTGCTCCCCGCCTTGGGTCTACCTAATGCGGAAAAGTAAATAATATACAACGGTGACAGCTTCCGCTACCTGGAAGTGCCCCAATAAAAGAATATTACATACAAATGAATTTTACATGAATGAAAAAGAAAAACTCTCATCTCACATAAAACCCCCGGCTATTCAAAACGCGACGATCCAATACAACATATCACAGCAACACATAATATCTCATATCATCAACGTAAGCAAGTATGCGTATCCCGATTGTCGTTGATGTATAGCAACGAAGCCGGCGATACACCACATACTACGCTTACGGTCACAGAAAAGAAAGTGTAAAACTACAACAGTTGGAATCCGCAACCTCTTTAGACATCGCATGCCTAACCAAATGAATTCCTTAGACATCGCATGCCTAAAAATTATAAACCCCGCATTTTAGTCTCATTATCGAAAACTCTTTTCAATATCAAGTCGGGCAATTCAACAAGATTCCCGACGTCCTGATCGAATGCTCGTCGCAAACTTTAGTAGACGGCCGCACCCCCGATACCGTCGACGAAGTGCACCAAGGCGGAACACCGCTACCGGGAGCACCCGAACGGATGCTTTCGGCGACGGGGTTCTCCTACAGTCACTTGGTCGGGGCTATGGAGTGAGGCTGCCTATTAAGTTTACCCGGCGAGTATCCGCGTACGCTACGTGATTGCGACGGACTTTTGATCACATCAAAATTCCGTGGCAACCGATCAACTGAGACTAAACCGCTAGATTTATAACATTCATTTTAGTTATCTCATAACTACTTGTGAATTCCAATTATTGTATCACATTCCAGATAAATAGAAAAAGTTAAACTTTCCGATCGAATCATCAAGCACCCAAGATTTCCCCAATAAATTTCAACACTTGAAAACAGTTTAAAAACATCCATTACATGCCACAGTACCAATGGTCCAGCCGTAGAAGGGTCAAGCCAACGCCTCACATGTGGCACGCCGTACTGCCCCAAACCCTAAGGTTCAAAGGGCAGTTCAAGATGGTCACATAATCGAGTTAAGGTTTGTTGTCTTCTAGAGGGTCCACCGAGTTACTTGCACGACTTAGAATGTTCTTAAACACGAGGAAAAATCCAACTTTTGAAAAATTTTCCGACAGGGGAAAAAGTGAGTTATTGATATCCGTTCGAACTTTTTAACAGTTTCTATAAGATATCCGGAAAGCCACATAGACAAAATCTAATACTCCGATCGAAACATCGAATCCCCAAAACAACTCCAGAAAACTCAACTGTAGAATAAAAATTAAAACATTCCAGAGAACTCAGCACTGTGTAATTGGAATTACTGTGCCAAATAGGAGGGGTGACGTCATCAAGTGGCCGCGGAACCGCCGCAGAAGCCAGGCTTCTGCCGCGGTTCCGCCGCACTTTTGACGAATTACCCCCTCGAATTTCACAGTAATTCTAATTAGACCCTGCTGAATTTTTTAGAAACTTTTAATTGACAAAAATCCAAATTTTCAGAAAATTTCCAGAGAGCATTTTGGAGTCGGGGTTCCGGGTTCGGTCGGACTTTAAACTTCGTCTAGACTTCGCCTAAAGCTCTAGCTTGGCTCTGATACCACTGTAGGGTTGCTAGGCACGCGCACAAGGGTCTACGAGGCATCAACCATGCCCGATTAAAAATTTAGCCGTGCCGAACTACCCGAATACGGAACTTTAAACTAGAGATAGGCGAAAACAACATGCTAAACACTTTAACACTAAGTGAGAGGGATTACAACCTTTGTAGATCCGGTCCTTCACTTCATATGCTCCGTGTTGTGGTCCCTTCGCTGCGATCATCGGATCCGGACTCTCGAGAGGTTCCACGAAGAGAAAGACGCAACCTTTGCTTCCGATCTTCGATACTAAGATGATCTACCTCGAAGTTTCTTTAACACAAGCTAACAATCATGAAATGATGTGAACACCCTCATCTAAATGGCAAGGGAAGATGAGGATGATGAAGTAGGAATTTTGCTCTATTTATTTATCTTTTTCTCACTATTATTTCATCACTTGGAAAAATCAAGAAAGGTTTTTCCATGAAAGAAAATGAAGGAAGAAGATGAATGAATAATGTTAATCTCTTTGTGATGAATAGGAAAAGGAGATATGATAGAATTATGCAACCATGGTTCACTTAACCATTGTAGAGAATAGACTAGGGTTAGGGTTTGGGTTTGGTTAAAGCATGACTCATGAACAAATATCTTTCACAAAACAAAATAAAACCTTCTAGAAACTTCTAGAAAGTTTAACCCTAATCCAAACCCTAATCATGTTTAAACTCCACTAAACAAGTTGCATTATTTATCATATCATGTTACAATATTATATATCACATATATAATATTTATCGTAACAAAATAAAATAATACAATTAACATATATCGCATATATATCAATGTATTATCCGAGTGAGAAAAAGAAATCTTTTAGTGAGCAAATATTAGTTAATGCAATTTAATATATCACATATATTATTATACATTAAATTATCGAATCAACACTTGATCCGACAATCCGGCTATATCGCATATAACCGGCTAATATTTATCCGTACCGATTCATCGAATCAACACTTGATCCGATGACCCGGCTGATATCAAATATCGCGAGAATATAATACGGTATCACATATCGCATTATCCTCGGTCCCGCACATATCACATATGTGCTCCTACTCCGTTTTGCCTGAGTCAAGAAACCTCTGTGTAGGACTCTAAAGAATCGTCAATACGCCGGCAGTAGGTGATGATCATATCAAACACCCACAAGCTGCAAGCGGTCAGCTAAACGTAACAGCTACCCAGGTATTGAGCGCTCAGAAGATCAACAAGCAAGCCTGTAACTTCTCCTGTGAATCCAAACAGTAACACTCCCGTACAGTCCGGTCTCGTCGTCTGATATGTCGCATATCTCGCCTAGGGGTGGTAAACGTCAGACCCCAGTAGCTCGATAAGTCGTGTCGATTTGAGGTCTATAACAGTTCGAGAAACTACTGATAACACTTACCAGTAAATCTCAGCAACCCTGGCCAGGGATTTCCGGTTATAGCCAATCGAACACAGCACAACATCAACTCCCTATACCGGGAGAGACGAATCCCCTCCTATCGCTCATTGCCTCCATGTGATTCGGGACTGTACCCAAAAGCCACCTTTTTGCACGCCCTCTTGGACGTGGTATGATGGAAATCAAAGCACAGTGTGAATCACACAAGACTCTATGACGATCTCGGGTCAACAGACTACTCTGTACCAGTGTCACCGGAGAACTGCCATCTGACGTATGGTATAATACCATCTGGGAGTTCTCGGCGAGTCCGTCCAGTGTACCCAGTCTCCACTGAGCACCCGTACACCATCCTTGATGTCAAACACCGATGGATATGGGATCATCCATCGCCCATCATATGGGTCAAGATGCGTATACGCTAGTCTACTCTGGTGCATCGATGCCCTGTCTCGATACACCCTCGACTAGGAACAGTTATAGGATGTACTCGTCGACTACCGTGGCCCCACTAGTATGATCTCATCATAGTCCCAGTAGTCGAGTACATATCCTAAGGGCTTTATCAACATGTAACATAGAGACAATCAGAGTACATGTTAAGATAAAGTACAACCAGATAGCATACTATCATGTCGAGTAAGAAAGTCCTCCTTATATATGTCCTAGCATCCACTACAATATACATCGTATGTACAGTAATGGCCTCTAGGGCATACATATAACTAACAATCTCCCACTTGCACTAGGGCCATCTGTTATGGTATCGCATACCCAACAATTAGCTGCGGTTGTAGTATCTCATACTCAACCATCCCGTAAGAGTCTCTACTGGGAAAAAGGCCTTTGTGAGTGGATCCGCGCTGTTGTCCTCTGTGTCTACTCTCCTAACCTCGATCTCCCTGGAGATCAACCATCTCCATGATCAGGTGATACTGCCTAAGAGTTATATCTGGATTTCTGATGGGACGGAAGTTCCTTGGCTGAAGCCACAACTCCATTGTCACACAATGGTGGGAACGAAGTTCATCTTATGAACTTATATATTTATCCAGACTTCCTCTTTGGTAGTATCCTTGGTAACGATGCATCTTGCCTTTAATCGTCTAGTATGTCACGGTATCTAGCTTGGAACTCTTCCAATATACCGTCCCTCCACTGAGGGTATAGACAATGCCTGCGACTGACATTCAGTCGTCCTTATCACCCTGGAACCCTTCCAGTGATTCTCCCCAGGATCGATTGATACCATCTCACTACAACTAGTGAGTGTCCTAACATCCAATTAGATCTATCTCATAGATCCAAAACCTAGGATTTAGTCGGTATCACTTTGATCCTATATGGAGAATCCTTGTGATAAGCGGAGATTAACCGAGCGTAGCATAGGAAACTCCTTCCCTATCAAGAGTATGTCATCCACGTACTCTACGAGGATCACCACCATACTCTCTACTACCTTTTCGTATATACAAGGTTCATCTACCATTTTGATGAAGTCAAACTCTTTGACTACCACATCAAAATAGATGTTCCAACTCCGAGATGCCTGCTTTATCATATAAAACATCTTGCACACGTGCAGACATGCGTCAAAAGCACCTGTTTTATTTGTAAAAAGAATAAAAATGGGGAATATAATAATACAATATTATGGTGTGAACAGTGGCGAATGCGGATGGCATATACGTACATTGTATTTTCGTTCCTTTTTCTGGTGTGATATGGATTAATTGATGGGACTATGTTAACTTTGATTAATGCAAGTAAAAACAAACCTATATGATGTTGTTGGAACCAAAATTTCAAAAGCTGTTATTACAGGACGTTTCCTTTTGCTTTGCACAGTGGTATTCGGTTCAGAATATCCGGCACCTCATTCGACGAGGCAAGAGCCGAGATCCCCTCATCGGGAGTGACCTCTCGGGAAATAGTTTGCGTCATCGTAATAATTTCACTATAGTCGATTCTTTTTCTTTGCATCGTATTCTTCATTTTGGAATATCTTGCACCTCATTTGATATGGAAAGAGCCGAGATCCCTTCACAGGGAGTGACCTCTTTAGCAAAATTTTACGCCACTATATATTTATAAAAACTACTCGGTTCTTTCAACGATATCAAGTTCATTACATTAAAGTGTTTTTCGCCAAAAAACCAGCTGTAACCCTCTGTCATTTCATATTAGTATTGCTCAGTATTCGTGATGCGTTTGTTGACCTCGTCAAGGCGTAGTATGCGGTAGCTCTGTAATACTTTTCTGTCGCATGAATATGTGGATTGGTTAGGACATTCGTTCGACCTTGTTGACCTCGTCAAGGGTCTGTGCGGGTGGGTCTAATGCAATCAAGATAGTGACGGGTTGAACTTGACTAGGACCCTTTGACTTGTTGACCTCGTCAAGGTCACTTAGATCCTAAAGGTAAAAACCACATCGGGAGTTTCAAACCTACAGGAAACTTGTCAGGCATGCACATACCTTCTGGAGTGTGGTGACTTGAGTGGCTTCCATCAAGTTATCATGCGATGATAGTTAGATCCCGATTCCCACTGATGAGTAGGTTTTACTCCTCGGGTGATTTTCAGATGATCCCGACTAATTATCCTTTTATGGTTTGAAGGAGAATTCGAGGAAATAGTCGGTGCCATCCTGATTAGATAAAGTGATTAACCAATCTAATCTAAGTTAGAGTGCACGCTGAGTGTTTCTTTTCTCTCTCTTTTTGGCAGCGACCATGGCCTGACCTTAAAAAATCATGAACCAAGTTAACCGAACCTTCTTAAAACACTTTGGCTATTGGATTGTCATTTAATCGCATATATCATTGCCACTCCTATTTTCCCTTTGCATTTTTATAGAACACTCCGTATCATTACGAAGATCCATATTTCTTGGATATTCCATCGTATAGTTACATACGAACTCGAAAGAACTTGTTCCAGTTCGAGGATGGATTCCGGTTCTGGAGAAATTGAATAGAATTATTCGGTTTTCTTTTTTCTTTACCTTCTCTCAGGTTGCGAGGGCTCCTAGTATTATGAGAGTACACCTATTGCGCTTATTGGATAGTCTTCTTTCAAACTATAGGCAAGTGCCGAAAGGTATGGAAGGAAGAAAACCAATTAGCCTAAATGTGGTGTACAGAAGGTAAGAAGTAAAGAAATATAAAGGGATTAGAGTGGGGGCAAGGAAGTATACGGTTACTGTCATGAATCTGGATAGTGGAAGAGGCATTACTAGGAATACCCAGTTACCCCTTCAAAACATTTTCATGTTTCATTTTTACTGTGCGCTGTTAATTGAAAACTAATTTTCCCAATTATATTCTAACTCCAGGATATGTATTTACCAGATTTTATTCTCATATATGTATGGTGTTACAGATGCTGAGTGGGAGTAAGATATTTGGAATTGGGTGATTAGATTCTCTATATATTGGAATTCTTTGTAATTGGTGATATTTGAGGAAATCACCTGGGTTTTGCCTGACGGCAAATATTTGGTTTTGAATATCCATCGTTATACACCAATTTCAAACTGATATATCTGTACGTTTATTTTATAAAGTGAGATATAACTTTTTGAAATTATGTCTATGACATTTACCTATATCGGTTGATGGTTAGGTAAGATGCATTCAACAGCGGTGTAATTCTTCTTAACCATGGCACAGTTTTCAACCTACAACGCACAGGGTTTTGGGTTATTAAACTCATATACAAAATAATATATGTTGTCCGATGTCCGTTAGGACAAAGGGGTTGGTACTCTTACTATATTCTGTTTACTCATGACTTCTCTAGTTTTAGACAAGTATTTCGTTGAAATACAAGGTCCGGATTTTGAGAAGATATAGGTATAAGAATAAAGTAGAGAACCATATGTCGCAAGTATCAGGATTCTTCAAGGTGATCGAAAATGTAGATACTTGTGTTAGGTATTCCGTCGTAAGTAATGTTTTGAGAACTTGATTCTCTCTCAGGTTACTCATACGTGGGTGCGCTCCTTGATGAGTAATACTGTTTGGCCTCCTTCCATCTAGTTGATATGCACTGGAAACGGCTGCATGTATTCTAAATCTGGTTCAAATTAAATTAGTGTCTTTGTTTCTATATTAGATATATATAATGGATTCATATCTTAACAATGTTAAGGTATATGGAGTTGTCCGGCTTATGCTTAAAACCAGAATCCGGATAAACTCTAGGCACGTTTCAGTAATGGCAGTTTGTGGGTTATCCCGGGCTTTGACGAGGGTTAACATTCTACCATCTGGAAGATAAATAGTTATATTGTTCTTGACTCGCCACAGTTTTAGTAAAATGAATTATTTTCAGAAAACATTAGTGGGAGTATGGTAGAACTGGAATTGATTCCAGAACCACAAACGATTACTGAAAATTTAGTAGAACCTAAACATTAAATTGGATTCGACAATCCATTAGCTACTCCGCAGATTTGGTGGGTAACCTCAGACACCCGAGAGGTACTTCGGTCTCCTCAAATACGGTTACAGGGAGGTTTTTGATTGCTCAAACTTGCCACTGCTGTTGTTCTAGACTATGTGATCTGGCAGGAGGATGCGTATAGCGTCGTTCTAAATTAGTTTTAGAAGTGCACGTGTATATGACCCTGCCAGAGGGTTGTTGTAGTCATTGGGAGCAGCGGAAGCATTGTGGGCAAGTAGCTTATATCTATTTATAGACTTAAGCAAGTATAGTGAAGATAAATCGTCTAGTTTTGATGTGTCGGTCATAGAGTTTGACTTCGTCAGAACAACAGATGGACCTGGTAAGAAGGTAGTAGGGAGTGATGTCCTGGTATTTGGATGACATACTCTTGATAGGAAGTGATTTTCCTATACTACGATCGGTTGTACCGTGGTTGTCATAAGATGTTTCTCCACATAGGATCTGGATAAAATATCAGGGTTTCTGATCACTAGATGTATGGTTTTAGATCTAGATTTGGGAAGTGTCCCAATTTAGGTACTCGACACTATTCTAAAGTGTTTTAGAATGGACGACTCCTAGCATGGCGGTGTACCCACAGGTGATGGAGTCACCCTCTCTAAAGAGATGTCTTCTAGACTGATGAGGAGAGGGATTTGCATGATTGGCATATCACTTGCTTAGGCAATTGAGTCAATCATGAGATGTCAAGTACCAGACCAGATATTGTTTCTGCACTGGATGCAATAAGTATATATTAATCCAATCCTGGAGAAACGTTGAGAAACAGTTATGAACATAAGTGGATATTCTTGGTATATGGTAACAGCAGCCTTCTTCAGGAGGCGGTTATCATTTCATGCTTCCAAGATGACCTGGATGACATAATGGTTGTTAGAGTTATGGTTTTCCCTGTATTGAGGGGCGGTATGTTGGACAGGTGGTCCAAGCGCATACTGAGGAAGGCATGGCGCGGGATACTGATTAAATTCAGTGGATGATACAATCTAAGAAGTTTGTTGGATTTGAAGTTCATTTATGAACTGGGTCCCATCAGATATCCAGACAAATTCTAAGACAGGTATTGCTCATTTTGGGAGATTGTAACATTTCAGAAAAATAAAAATATTACTTTCGGAATTTAAATAATTAAAATAATAAACTTCATGAATATTATTAAAAATGCGAGAACTGGTTTTAATGATGCGGTATAATTATACAGGTATAGTTGGAAAAAAATTTGGAAAAAAATTGATATAATTATTGATTTTGAAAGAAGGAAATGTGATTTGGGTATTTATAAATGTTATATGATTAATTATAGGCTAATTATGTTAAACTTGAATTAATGTTTCACTAATCATGCATTGATCTTGTTTATGCATGTGACATGCAACATAGCATGTTACAAATACTTGCTACATTTTTATTTATATGCACCATAGTTCTTCTTTTACATTTTTTTAAATGATTTGTTTTAAGTTGAAAATAAAAAGGAAATGGATAAGATATTTTAGAGGGGAGAGAGATGGTGAGGTGACTTGTAGCATGTGAGGGGAGAGAGAGGGGGGGGGGGTTATTCTCACTTTTGACTTCTTCAACCATCCTCATTTGTTCATCCTCATTCTCTTTCTCCTCCTCCTTCACCCTCCCTCCACCTCCTCTACCACCCTCTACCACCTCCAAAACCATCCCAAAACACCACAGATCCTTCACAAAAATGGTGCACAAGCTCACTACAAACCTTTTGGACCCACCAAGTTGAAGTTTTGAAGACTTAGGGCAATTCAAGAAAATTCTTGAGTTGCCAAATGAGGTATAACTCCACTTCTTTAGTTGAGATTTTAGTTTTTCTTATATCCTACCATAGTTTAGAGGTTAACCGATGTGGTTTTATGATGAAGAAAAATTTCAAGATGAGGGTTAGGGTTTTTCATGAGTTGTGATGGTGTATTTGAGAGTAATTAGTGACCCCAACCCATCTAGTGTTAAAATCCTGGACCAAGTGAACTTTGAAAACCCAAGACTTGGACTTTAGAACTTTCCGTGTCGATTTTGTGGATTTGTGATGCCTACAGGGAATCTGGAGTAACCTGAGGTTTTTTTAAGAAAATCAAACAAGTAAAGTAACCTAGATAGACCATTAGAAGACCACCACGAGAAGATGGGAACCCAATTCCTCCATGGGACCGGCGAGATCAGGGATTTGGTGAATCTCATCGAGTCAATGTTTGTATATGGGGTTGTATTTTGGTGTATAGCTTAGATACCTCATAATCTAGCTTCTGTATTGTTTGTTTAGCCCCACACTACCTGAGTCAAAATCTGGAGCTAGTTTTCTAAGTTGTTGTTTTGAGTTTTATGTTTCTCTTATAACTTGAGTTTGATATTTGTGTTTTATCTCGATCGATTGGCGTTTGTACGTCGATATCGAGAGTTGTTGGTTATTCTTGCACGTGCAGACCATAGGTTCTAACCTATGGGTGTTTCGTGGGTCATTTTGGTTTCGTATTCGATTCGTGTTACGATATAACGCATTGAAAACTGTAGGTACCTCGCGTGAACTTCGGGACGACAAGGGAGAGCGTGGCATCATTGACTTCGGCAAACGAGGATCAAAGTGAGTAGATGTATATCTATGGGGGAAGTCGGGTGGATGGCGTATAGCACCCCCGCAACCGTAGAATAGGGTTTTACTACATCTGTAAGTTTGGATGCGTTATTTGGATACTTAGTAAAGATGGTGTTTAGAAAACCTTAGATTTGATTAGGTGGATCTAGGGAGACCTATCCATAGGATGATTAGCTTGGCGGCGAATCGCAGGTTATATGTAGTCGCACACACACGCGCACACACATACTTGATTTTGTGTGCATATGTGTGTGTGTGTGTATACATATGCACGGATGATGAGGATAGCATACGATATGAGGTGATGAATCGATATGATCGGGCATGATGCCGTGAGATGTTGATAAGTGATTGAACCGTGATATGGTATATGATATGATTTTATAAAGGATCGTTGGACGATATGTAGTCATACATACGATAATATATGATTCGATAAATAATAGATTGTACGAGACCTTGGATCCATACCACTGATTACCATTTTGATATTGTATGACGATTGATACCGTACGACTCATGATTCATATGAGTTTGACCCGTACCCTTGACTTTGAAGATGCCGTACTTTGTATTACACAGTACGTGACGCTATGGGGCTGGATCGCCGACTACTAGGTATATCGACTAGGAATTTAGGTAGATTTTCTTATCCTTCTGACCAGTCTCTTAGTTGTTTAGGTAGATGCTAGACTAGGCTCGAGTCATACATATTTTCAAAACTAACGCATCGTGAGTATTTTTAAAGACAGCCGAGGGATACTACGGATTTTTCAAATGACGTATCTTTTCTCAAAAACACTGTATCCCCTACTTTTCTAAAAATCACGATTCGTGCTATTTCAAAACACAGAAACCGTATGACTCGTACATTGATACGTATATACTATGATGCTACTCTTGCTATTCACCATTCTGTTATTTTATTCGTTCTCATTGTATTGTATCTTTATTACATGTGTTTTCTTTAGCTATTATGAATCCCATCAGTTAGGACATCAGCACCATTACCGATGATGCGTATGTTCCACGTACACTTGCTTGTCGGCTCACACACATCATCGTCGGTAATTGCCATGTTACGTACACTTTAGAAAACGTTACTTCATTGGTATAACCTGCTAGCTGATATTTTCAACATATTATTAGTATACTTGCTCTCATATGCTGGTTTAAATATTGCATTCCTTACTTAAATAACCCATGCATTTATATATTCATGCTGTTATGAAATATTGTACGGCTTTATGCCGATATTCACTATATATTGACTCATGATTTTGAGATTTCGGATTTTCCATGAGATTTCTGGATTTGGGGGGAAAACCCACAAGAATTTATTAAACTTATTATCATTTTAAAAAGATGAAAGTTGTGGTTTTCTCGTGATATGATGTATATAGCATCCACCATGAGTTTTCTTGAGTTGGTTTTCGAGACCCGATTCGAGGAGTAGGATGAACCGTTTTGGGTACATGGTGGACCCGATAAGGTACCCCGGGGCAAGAAGCTCGAGTTATAGACAATGAGCCTGGCAGGGGAAGACTACCTACCGGTGATAGTTGGCGCGACGGATATCTGGAGGATACCGACCGTAGTCGTGAAATTGGATGATATGGGCCAATCCGGACTGACGGAGCCCAAGATTTGAGGATTTTGTGTCGATGTTAACACAGACTTCTGTTGATTTCATTGATGATATTCCAGTTTTTATACAATATCTTACTGAGATAAGAACACAGCTTTCTCGTACAGATATATTCTGATTTCATTCTTGATGCATTCACACATTATATGTATGACATGTTGCTACTTGAGGCACCAACACGAGTACTTGGTACTACATTTATGCTAGATGATTACCCTTGCCACTGCTAGATGTTTCAGTGTTATAATTGAGTATGTTATTATATGACCTAGGAGTTCGTCATACATTCGGTTTCTATTCGGTGATGTCTTCTACTCACGAGTTGGCAACTCACCCCCGTTGTGCCACAGTTTCTTACAGGTTTAGCCGTACAGGTTCCATGGCGGCTTCGTTGGCACACCACTTCCTTCTAGGTGATTGTTTGGGTAGGTGGGTTCACTTGCATCGTGACTACCATTATACTTTTATTTATTTCAGTTGTATCTAGTAATCTCCATCGACTAGAGTATGTATATTTAGTAGATTTAGAAAACCACAGTTGTTTATTCTTTCGACCTTAGAGTCGCGCTCATGTATTATTATGGTTTTCTGGCTTTCTTGATGATATTGAGTTCTTTACTTTCTTTCCGTGTTTTGATCGTCGCCCTTTGGCGTTGTATATTTATTTTATCTTGCGTGGTTGTTTCCGCCAATTGGTGAAGAGCTAGCTCCCACTTGGGGATTCCTTATATATTATTGCTTGTATTCGTTTTTGGGTTACAAATTACAAAGGAGGTGCTGCCCGAATTTCAAACGACAAAAGGGTTTTCAAGCTGGATACAAATATAGTGTTTCCATATATTACTACTTATGTTTATATAAGAATAAACTTGATTTTAGTGTACCTTATTTCAAAACTGCACATCCACTATTTTCCCCTAAAAAGTTTAGATTTCTGGGCTTTTGGCTTACTTGAATTAGGTGGGGTCCTATAGACTTCACATGATTCAAGTGCCGGTCATGTGCCTTTTTCGGGTCGTGACAGAGATAGTCTTTCTCCGCGAAGTTGAGATATAGAGAGATAAAGATAGAAACATTGGAGCGGATCCACTCACTAAGGCTATTTCTCGAACGCAATAGTTCGCAAACGGGTTTTATGAGACTGATTAGTAGAGAAGTTGGGTGTTCGGTATCACACGAGCTGTGAGTATGCAACACCGCAATAATTAGCCTTAAGTGCAAGTGGGAGATTGTTGGCTATAGTGCCCTCAAGTCAATTATTGTAATCGCAGGCATGTGATTGTGATGATTGGGGGAGGACCTATATGGATAAAACAGTCTTACTTAAGATGATAGTATGCTATCTTGTTTTCCTCTATCATCATGTACATGCATTATATGGTATTATAGATCATTATTACATGTTGATAGAGCCCATAGGATTCTTGATTGACTACCAGTATTATGATGGCGAACATATACGTGGGAGCTGGGTGGTCTATAAGCACATCCTTAAATGTCCCTAGTTGAGGGAGTATCGAGAATAGACATCGATACTCCGGAGTAGACTAGTGTATACTTATCGAGACCCCGACGAGGGGCGGTGGCCGGTCTCACAAGTCATTGGTGTCGGTCGGTCACCTAAGATAGTATACAGGTGCTCATTGGATTATGAGTACACTGGACGGACTCGTCGGGAACATGCTAGTTGGTATTATACCTATTATCATATAGCAGTTCCCAGGTGATATGTGTACAGGTTAGTCTGTCGACCTGAGATCGTCATTTGTTTCGTGTGAGTTCCCACTGCGCTTTGATTACTACCCTACCACAGCTCAAAGGAGTCGTGCAAACAGGTTTTAGTTGGGTACAGTCTCGAGCCACATGGAGACAGTGAGCGGATCGTCGGGGATTCGTCTCTCCCGGTATTGGGGGTTGATGTCGTGCGGTGCACGGGTGGCCATCACCAGAAATCTTTGGACAAGTAGACGAGAATTATTGATTTGGATCAGTAGTTTCTCAGTGGGCGATGGGCTCCATACTGACACGAAATATCACGTTATTAGGAGTCTGACTTTATCTACCCTCTAGACTCGATATGCGATACTCTTAGACGAACAGACCGGGCTGTATGGAGATTGTCACGGACAGGCTCGGGGTTCGGATGAGTTTGCTCGTCGGCCTTCCTTTCGCTCAATACCTGGGTAGCCGTTACGTACAGCTAGTGCCGCTGACGTGCTTGTGGTTAAACCCACTGCCAGCGTATTGACGAGTCTTTAGAGTCCCACATAGAGGGTTTCTCTAGTTCTGGCGAAACGGTGTAGTAGCCGTATTGCATACATGCAGGGTTCCGATCGATTGATTGTACTGTTGACTATAGTGCTCTCAAGTCAATTATTGGATCGCAGGCACGTGATTGCAATGATTGAGGGAGGACCTATACCGGTAGAACAGTCTTACTCGAGATGATAGTATGCTATCTGGTTTGTCTTTATCATCGTGTACATACTTTAGGTAATATTACTGATCACTATTACATGTTGATAGAGCTCATAGGATTCATGCTTGGCTACCAGCAGTATGATGGCGATCATATACGTGGGAGCTGGGTGGTCTATAAGCACATTCTTAAAATTTCCCTAGTCGTGAGAGTTTCGAGAATGGGCATCGATACTCCAATAGTATACTAGTGTATACTGATCGAGACCCCGACGAAGGGCGGTGGCCGGTCTCACAAGCCATTGGTGTTAGTTAGTTCATCTAAGATGTATACAAGTGCTCATTGGGTTATGAGTACACCGGACGGACTCGCCGGGAACATGCTAGTTGGTATTATACCTATTGTTAGATAGCAGTTTCCAGATGACATGTGTACAAGTTAGTCTATCGACTTGAGATCGCCATTTGTCTCGTGTGAGTTCCCACTGTGCTTTGATTACTACCCTACCACGGCTCAAAGGAGTCATGCAAACAGGTTTTAGTTGGGTACAGTCCCGATCCACATGAAGGCAGTGAGCGGATCGTCAGGGGATTCATCTCTCCCGGTATTGGGGCTTGATGTCGCGGAGTGCACGGGTGGCCATCACCAGAAATCCTTGGCCAAGGTAATCGATAATTACTGATTCGGATCAGTAGTTTCTCAGGTGGTAATGGGCTTCATATCGACACTAAATGTCGCGTTATTAGAGGGTCTGACTTTATCCACCCTCCTAGACTCGATATGCAATACTCATAGACGGACGGACCGGACTGTATGGATATTGTCACTGTCAGGCTCAGTAGGGATTTCAGGATGAGTTTGCTCATCGGGCTCCCTTTCGCTCAATACCTGGATAGCCGTTACGTACAGCTAGTGCCACTGACGTGCTTGTGGTTAAACACACTGCCAGTGTATTGACGAGTCTTTAGAGTCCTACACAGAGGGTTTCACTGTTTCGGGCGAAACGTTGTAGAGGTCATATGGTTTTATGGCAGGGTTCGATCATATTCGTGCACATGTGTATGGATCTTGATTCGGACGGATAATACTAGTGGGTTTTGGTTTAAGCCAGATCCTAATATTATATTGTTGGATTATTTTCGTCTCGTTGTATTCGTATTCTGTCGGAATACGGATGCGGGTATGTATATACGGATGAGGGGTATTCTTGTAATTCTATTACAAGATTACTTTACTAGATACCATTTCTTTTTCTTCTATTAAATATTTAGGGTTTTAAATGTTTATTGGTGGAAAGTGTGAATTATTGTTCGGCTTTGGTTCATGCATGCCACATGAGTGTGACTCATGGTGGTGGGTCATGTTATGACTTATGGTGGCGGGTCATGTTATGACTTATGGTGGCATGATGAATTTTTGTTTGTGGTGTGGGATATTTGTTGTGAGACTTGGGATATTTATTCTTGAGTTGCTTGCTCATCACAACATATAACTCACAACACAAAAGAAAAGGTCAGCCATCTATTTTCTTCACTTGCTCTTTTTTTCCTGTGCTTCACACTTTCCTCTCTTGGCATCTTCTTCAACCTCCACCCTACATGTCTCATGTATTGAGAAATCTGAGGTGTATTGAGACAAAGTAATCACAAACACTCTCTGCTTCATCTTGGCTATCTAGGTTAGCAAACTAGATACTCGAGTTGCTTCGGTTTTGAGGTCGAAGCCCGTATTACAAACTCTCAACGTGGATCTTCTTCGATGGGGGAGACCAGAGACCAAACATGATCGAGGAAGCCGCGAGGAGATTGGGACAGAGGTTGAAGACTGAAGGACTCGGATCGTTTGGTATAACCTCTCTAAACTCCTTTATATACAACTAGTATAGGGTTAATGGTATGATCCGGGAATCGGGTTCCGTTAGCGCCGGGTTTTTAAAGTTTTTGTTCTGCATTTGGCCACGGATTGATGGCCGGGGCGCTGGCATAACCCAACATATACTATGTACCAGGACTTTCGATCGGACAGTTGATAATACTAGCCGGCTCGGATTTGAGCCGGATTATTAAATCAGGTATTGATTTAATAATTTACGTATATGTATTTCGATATGTATATTCTAGTATTATGTTCTTTGTGTTATTCTCTCTTCGGGTATTTGTATTTCGATACGAATACAGGTATGTATATACAGTAGGATGTAATCCATATTTATACGGATAATATTTTAGAAGGTGGAGACCTCATTTTGGATTTGACCATTTATTTTAAATGGATAATGAGGTACATAATTGAGAGAGGGGAGTATGGTGAGAACCATGCTTGCATAGTGTGCACAAATGAATTATTAATTCATTTCTGCAAACTATTCAAGTATGGGCTTGATATTATATTGAAAGAATATGTTTTACAAAACCTAGCGTGAAATTTTCTCTCTCCATGGATAGCTCATTATTTTTTTGAGAGACGATTTTTCTTCTCACCATCATGTTTCACTCTCCTCTCTTGAGTTTCTTGAGTTCCTCCACCTTCATGCTCAACCTCCTCTCTACAATTTCATGAGTTGAGAATCAAGAGAGCAGGTGAGATGGATAAACATTTAGAACACTCACTACATCCTAGGCATTCTAGATTAGCAACCTGGAATCTCTAGTTGCTTCACTTGGTTTTGATGTGGAGCTAGAGCCATGAGCTACATCTCTTGGGTGGATCATCTTCGACGAAAGAAGACCGGCGGTCAAGTTCAATCGAGCACGCCTCAAGAAGCTAAGGAAGATGATGGAAGACTGAAGGACTTGGTTCGTTCGGTATAACATTTCTAACCTTATAGTTTAGCTCTTTGTAGTTTGTTAATATATGTTTATGGTTCAATTCTAGAGGGTTTCGTTAGCGCCAGTTTTTATTCCGCACCGGCCACGGCTGATGGCCAGGATGCTAACGTAACCCAACAATCTCCTGCCTAACTTAGGCAAAGAAGAGTTTTAGTTGCTTATGGGTAGTCTTTCCAACTATGTTTTCTATGTCTCCACATGTTTTAAAACTTTGTCCTTGGATGCTGTTTTCCAAACTATTATGTATGATCATATTTTGTGCGGCAACAAATTTCAATATTTTTTAATTTTACAAATGACAAAGAAAATCATAATGTTTCTTTAATTTGAAAATACAACCAAAGAACAAAAATCATAAATAGAATTTTGATATTAGGCGAATATGATAGGATATACAACTAGGCCGTACGTGAGTTTATGTCTCGTTCACGAAGAGAACTCGACTAATTATAACAACATGTGTCTTGTTATGATCTCCACTGCAAGTTACTTTGTTCGATCAAATGCTCAATTCAAACTTCTGAACCATAACTAGTTTCGAGATTTCCGAAGATCCAAAAATATCCCAAAATTGCATATCTAATGTCATTTGGGATCATATCTGGCATAAACAATAAAGAGATTTTAGCCGACTATATATGGTTCCAACGTTGATATTTTTTTTTCCATCTTAACGGTTGCGAAGTCAATGTTCCTCTTGGCCAGTGTTTCCAGAGCTTTATGGAATCCTAATTTGAGCATCAACATGGTCCATAATTGTTTTAGTATATAAATTTGAGAAAGAAAATGACAAAATTACATTCATGAGAATCATGAGTACCTAACAAGCCCTATAATACATTGATTGTGCATCAACCTTGTGACACTAAATTTTCCATTACCAAAGTGCTCTAATCAAATCAAATATTAAGAAAAAGGCCACAAGCCAAATATCAAAGGCAGCAAAAGTGGAGTTGAGCATTGAATTTGAAAGGTGAGAATGCAAGTGGAAGGAGACAACAGTCGCCTATAAATAAGGTCTATATTTATTATATCAGGTCATTGATTTGTCTTGTATATTTGTGGGGACATTCATCACTCAATGCATCACACCACCAATAGAATAAGACCTTGGCATTTTAATCATATTTTCTTTTTATTCATGGGAGGAGGTCTCAGTGGCCAGCTAGGCATCATGGAAATGAGAGGGTATATATAGGCAGGGGGGAAAGGAAAAGATCGTTTTCATTATTTTTTTAGAGTAATTTTGGTTGATAGAAAGTGTGTGTATGAATACAGATGGGACCATTTTTTGCCTATTAATACAGAGGGCCTAGCTAAGAAATTGTGGCCTCACCTATACTAAACAATGATGTTAGATATATTAAGTAGATATTACCAACAATTGGTTGTGGCTACAATAAATAAGCAATTTTATTTTTCAAAAGAAAAGAACACTCAAATCATTAAGAAAAATACATAAAGAGTCACGCAATCTAGTATGACTAGAAAAACAGATAGGATATTGTATCATTCACCAGCAAGTGAATGATCTAATCACTTATGTAAGAGCGCACACAATATTCACAAAACATGTATTAAAAAATAGATATTATAAAACCATACTAAAACAACTGTACCATTTTCCCCAATCAATCCATCAAAATTCAATACCAAGTCTAGCTTGCCCAATATGTTTTCAACCTGGTTTTATCGAGCGTATTTAAGTAAGTTGCAGTGTTTTACTAGGTTTGGTTTTTTTTTTGCCGATGGTATTATGGTTGACTATTCTTTTCGTAAGAAAATGGCCCTGCAACTGTTTTGAGAAGTTCCATTTCAATTAGTCAATAAAGGCAGCAGTCATGTTTTAATGATGTCACGTACAAAACGATAGCAACAAAATGAATTGACTTCGTCCTCTGCTTCATTGCTTACACCTAGAGAAGATGACTTTTATATGACTTCAAGTTTGGAAGCAAAGAAGAATGCAACCAAAGAAGATGAAGATGAACATTGGCTCCTGTCATCAATTCTACATTTTTCGTGCAAAACAACTTAAAAACTGACTCATTTCATGAGGTATTCATATTATAGTCTCAACTCTGGCTAAGACTCAGGCAGGTTAACGGCATGTTTGCATGAATTACACCATGCGAAAAGAATGGAAGCTCAAATGTGCTTCTCAACAGTATCTATTATATATTATATTATGTGTATAGTCACTACTGCCACACTAACAATGTATACAGAAGGCTTAGTTACCTACAGCCAAAAAAAAAGGAAAAGAAAACGAAAAGTCCTCCCTAGAAGCTCGTAAATTAGATGGCAAAGAAAATGAGAACCCCAAGAGTTACAAGATGGCTTAATCACATTTGATGTTCCTGTAAATCCTTCTTACAAACAAGGTGCAGCCAAGATAACCCACGGCGCCTGGAAATTTTCAAGTAAAAAAAGAGTTGGTTAATAAAAACTATAAACAGCAGAGAAATTTCAAACTGTTACTAAGTATGTTGAAAGAGAAGAATGCTGACCGCAGAGTATTCCTAAACCGAGGCAGAACATGAGGGTGTAGCCAAAGTAGAAGCTGGTTTGGAAGAAACCAGACATCTTGGTCTTGAGATAGAAATAATATATAGAGTATAGGTATACATAGAAAGAGGTCGAGGCGGCACAAAAGAAAGAGGTCCACTGCCAGTGATAGTTCTCGGCATTCAGCAAGAAATAGGTGCCGACAATTGTTACACATACGGTGACAATTAAGAGTATGACGAAAACCAACAGCATGAAACCATAGACGTAGTACACCTGCCAAGCATGTCCACGCATCAAGTTAACTAATTACATACGAGAATTCAATAGTTGCAACCAATTGCATTCGTTTTCAAAATCTACATTTTGCACCTTCTTTAGCAGCAATTTTTTTTCCTTCTCTTTTTTTTTTTTCAGAAATACCCCTAATTTTACTAACATGCATATTAGGTGCAAGGGGTGTTCTAACATATAAAAATTTGCGGTTGGGAAAAAACATTCATTGTGTGTGTTTGGGGGGGGGGGGGGGGGGGGCACTATTTGAAAGGGAGAGGGTAATATTAGTGGCAAAGGTGAGGAAGCATCTTGCAATTTAGCATACTACAGTAATGTGAAATTTCAAATTAATAAATAAGGTTGAACAATTTTCTCAAAAGGGTGATCCTGGGCCATGTTAGATTACCTTGTAATTCCAAAATGAGGTGAAGACAAAGTACATCTCAATGAATATGCTACCGAATGGAAGAAGACCACCCATAAGCGAGACGACCGAGGGGGTGAGAAACCATTTCTTCTGTGGGATAGGGCGAGGAATGGTCTTAACTCGGCAAGGATTATTTGGAGCACCACTCCAGTTCCTTCCC